>CM077004.1:136719255-138102755 GCA_039090855.1 Macrothele yani
CCTGTTCTGTAGGTTTGTCGGCAAAGATTTTCTCATTCAAATCATCTTCCGTAATGAAGGCAGTATGTCTAAAGCATGCGTCAATATGCTTTCCTGGCAGTCCATTATATGCCACGGCAAGAGCTTTGATGGCTTCAAGGACGTTCCATTTCATTGGTTTATCATTTGATGATGTCCGCCTGATCGCATCATTTACCAGAATGGTCTGATGTTTTTGCTTTATCAGTTTCATAATTCCTTGATAACGAGGCAGAAGTACATTAGTGCAGTTAGGTGGCAACAATATCAGTTCAATGTTATCCAGTTGAATATCTTTGGGACTTGGGTGTGCAGGACAATTATCGACGAATGGCACTATTTTTCTGTTCTCAATTCCAACGTGAACGTCGAAAGTCTTCACCAGCTTGATATCATTGTATATAACGGCACTGTCATTCACGCATTCTTATTAGTTTCATATATGCGCGGTAGCAAAACACCACGAAAACATATTGACACAATATAGAGAAGTTAAACGTTCTTTACTGCGTTTGCCTACTTTACATGGATCGCCTTATACCTCTAAAGTCCTGTCGTTGTGTTTTTATAAAACAACGCAGACTCATCTGCATTGCAGATGTCTTTTGCGTTGTATTGAGTTAGAATTTCTGAAAGGATAAGGGACCAGTTCTGAACCACTTGTGTGCTAACAGAAGCTGATTATCCATTTTATTTCTTTCGCACAGTAATCCCTTTGCCAGTTTCAAGTCGGTTTGGCCAACCGTCCGAACAACTAGTCATTTCAACTCTTTATTCCTTAGGTTTAGCTTTCATCATCGGTCCACTAACAGGAATGTTTTTGACTCGATTACGCAAAACCACATAAACAATGCTTCCTCCAATTCCTTATGTTCACCACTTTGTTACTTCATGGATTTCGTATGTGCATTACCCTGCAAAGCTGCCTCCTTGATCTTCTGTGTGTTCTTTAAAATTGTAAACAGCGTTGCTGATGCACGACTAAATCTTCTTGCGATCTCACTTTTCTACTTAAAACTTTTATCACATTCGTACAAAACTTTTAACTTTGTTTCAAAATTCACAACTTTCCTTTTTTTTTTTTTTCATTTAGAGAAAGAAAGCACACGACGTACACGCAAAACAAATGTTTCGACTTCCCACCTTTGTGGAGACGAGTGGAAGAAAGCGAGGGACAGCATCCAAACAGCCAAGAAAACTAACCGCTGATTACTCATGTACGCGTTTCTCACGTATTGGAACGCGTTTATCTCCCATCACTTCCTGGGATTTCAGAGAAAGAATTTGTTGAAAATCTTTGAAAAAAGAAAGATTGGCCAAGAAAACCTCTCATCATAGCGGGGGCTCCTTAGAGTTACAACTCGTTATACACGAAGATTTTCCCTATCTTTAACAGTTACAAATTTACGGTGCATTTTGCATCTCTCGTAGTAGCGGGATTCTCACTATAAGTCGTACTCGTAATATCGGACTTCTACTGTAATCTTAATTTGTCATAAATCTTCCTACAAAAAAAAATAAAATTATTACAAACCTATTAAAAAAAACAACAATAAAATGACTAAATCACTTGCATTAATGACAAAAAAATCATCATCGCGCAATTAGTTTTGCCATGAACGTGATTCGGATTTCCTAGTCGTTTTGGCTCAGTAGTTAAGACACGCGTTATCTGTTGAACCAACCCAAACGACATCGGATCGATCCACACTGCTGCAAAAGAATTATCTGATGTAAGGGCTGCAAAACTCAGCTACTTCCATTTTGTAAAACTTCTGTGTAGATATAAAAAAAAAACTGAAACGGGCTTTTCTGAAATAAACGGAATTTCTGACTACATAAATTCTGTGAAAATACGGGTTAGAAAGAAGCAGGCACTTTAAAAACGAATTAGTACCGCGGAAAGCCATCTCTGACTGCGAGGCATGCTGACATAGGGTGTGCCATGGAGTCAAACTCCGATCTTTGTCCTGGGACAGATTGTGCCAAGAGTACCGTAGATGCTGCACAAGATTTGCAATATATCATAATCGCCATTGCAAATGTAATAGACTGTCCCAGACATGCTCGATCAGAGAAAGATTCGGGGACGTGACTGGCCAAGGCAGGGTTACGATTCTGCGCAGGCACTCACGGAGGAGATGACCCACGTTTAGCAGGACATTTCTCTTCTGGAAAATGGTCACTGATAGATGTGACATAGATGGCAAGACGACAGGTATTAGGATCTCTTGAACGTATCGTTCTTTTGTAAACGTCCCTAAAAATTTACTTTGAAGAAATATCTAGTAGGACGTCCGGCTGACATAGAAGATGGCTCCCCACACCATTACACCCCTGATGGTGGAAGTGTGGCGCTGCAGAACTGAGTTCAAGTGTGTGAACTTCCCAGTTCTCCTCCATATGCGAATACGGTGGGCATCCTCTCCAAGGTAAAAACTGGATTTATCACTGAAAACGATTCGACGCCATTCGGAGGTCCAGTAGGTTTTCAGGGCTCGTCACTCCTCCAGACAGAGCCACCGATATAGGGTGTTTAATGGAAGACGTCGAAAGGAGCGACAAAAGTATCCTGACCCTGCTAGTCGTTTCGCATTGAGGCCTGATGACACAGAAAGCTGCACAGAAGCTATTACATCTCGCTGGATGATGGATAGAGAAGCAGTCAGAAAGATTCAGGCTTGTCGGACTATCAGACGATCCTCTCTCGTAGTTGTACGCCTTTTCCGACCAGACCCTTCTGGGCGCGTATACGGGCCCACATTGCTACCAATACCGCCTCACTGCTACGTCACTACGGCTCACATGGTGGGCGATTGGTCGACACGACCATCTGCTTCCCGTTGTCCCACAATGCGGCCCCTATCGAATGAGTTCAGTTATTCTTACACTGTAAAAAAGTAAGTGATATAAAATCACGGAAATTTCCTGAAAATAACGGCAGCAAAGTTGCCGGTACCTGTCCGCATTAAATTTCCGTTTTGAAAAATTCCCGTTTCGTTTAACTTCTGTATTTTCCGTTTATTTCAGAACATTCCGTTTCGGGTTTTTTCCGTATTTATACAGAAATTTCATAAAATCTAATCCTGAATTTTTAAGCCCTTGCACCAGAGAATCCTTCCCCTTTCCCCCTGGTGGATTCGATCCGAGGTTGGCTGGGTTGGCTCAATAAAAACCACCCGTTTTACCTCTAATCCAAAAAGATAAGGAAAACCCAGTCATATTCAAGGTAGAACCCTAATTGCGCGACGATGAAATGTTGTGCGTCATTAATGCGAGCGAATTAGTCAATATTTTCTGTCGGAGGTTATTTTTTTTTAGTAGGTTTGTAATAATTTTATTCTTTCTGTAGGGTGACTTATTACAAATTGAATATTTTTCCCGTCGTGATTTTTCGAAGGAACAGAATGCTTTGAAGCTTGAGATCTTACGAAATTTACAATGACCTCTAATTATCTTTCAGAAAAGATGAAACTTACTACTTTATAGTTTTAATTCACACAACTATTAGATACACTGCCTGATATAGAAAATGCCACACCACGAAGACGTACACGCAGCGCCATGCAAATTGCAGGATGGGTGCGCACGTACAAGTTATGCAAATTATTGCATTTGCAGGCCAATCGCAGGAACGGTGCGCGAGATATAAGCGGACAACCAGCCCGTGAGTACCTCAGTCGAAACATCGTCACGGCTTCGAGAAATGAGTGGTTCTGCTGTAACCGTGTCTGGAAAACGAATAAGGGGTGCCTATGCCGTTGAGGTGCCGTCGTACGCGATTTCGTCAAACGGATGAGTTCGCGAAAGGTGCCATCGTAGGCCTTTGCATCGCCGGATGGTCCTTGCGTCGTATTGCGGAAGAAATGCAACGTGAAGCCACAAACGTCGGTCGCATTTGGTGACAGTCGTCCCAGGAAAGATCTGTGCAACGTCGTAGGGGCACCGGAGCACGGAGACGGACGTCCTGGAGCACCGATCGTCACATCTGACGTCATGCCGTAGCGGACCCATAGGCCACAACGGGCGACATTTTGTGGAGTGTACGGGAAGTCTTGGATGCTCCGATTTCAACGCGGACAGTGCCGCACCGATTGGCTGCGTCTGGTTTGTGGTCCAGCCGTCCATTTCTAAGGCTACCGTTAACAGCGAGCCATCGTCGTCGCCGCTTGGCGTGGTGTCGCTCCAGAGCTACGTGGGGTGCCGAACGTAACAATGTGGTGTTCAGCTACGAATCGCGGTTCTGTCTCACCACAGATGATCGCCGTGTGAAAGTCGTAAGGCGACGTGGCCAACGGACGATTCTTCAGCCATTGTGGAGCGCCAGACGGCTTGGCAATGTGGAATCATGGTGTAGGATGCTATCATCGCTAACAGTCACTCACAGCTGGTACGCATTACGGGCACATTGACGTCACGCCGCTATGTTGACGAGGTACTGCGGCCCATGGCACTACCGTATCTGCAGGGCATCCCAAACGCAGTTTTTCAACAGGATAACGCCCGGCCGCATACCGCTCGGATCAGCCTGAATGCTTTACACAGTGTGCGGATGCTTCCGTGGCCAGCACGATCCCCAGACCTCTCGCCCCTCGAGCACCTGTGGGACACGATTGGACATCGGTTGAGTACCCTCCCACCCCCGCAAAATGAAGATGAACTGTGGACTCAGATAAACGCCACATAGTCCACGATACCCCAGGACTCTATTCGGATTTTCAGTTCCTCGGTGCCACGTCGGATTCAACGCTGTATCTCTCAAAATGGGGACCACATTCCATATTGATCATGCTGTATATTCGGTCACTGGAGTCAAATCTGTATAGGACAATTAAATCATTTGCTCAGGACCTACTTGGCTATCTGTTTGTTCCGCTTGGTCTGTTTTCGAGCATTCTTTCATGGTGTGGCATTTTCTCTGTCAGGCAATGTATAAAATTTACTTTTGATATGTATAATACACTGCCGGACAATTGCTAAGGACGGATGACAATAGCAACGATAGCAACTATAAAATGGAAGGCAGGAAAATGTGGAACTTAGCATAAGTGCGGGATACAGTAAGACGTGTTGTGCGTATGCAAATTTTGGATTGCCGAACTTGTTCGTGACGTCATAGCGCTGATAAGAGATATAAAAGATTTGACGCGTATTGACCGTTGTTGTTCAAACACAAAGTTGAAAGGGAAAGAATCAATTGACGAACTTGCAATTTTCAGTATGTCTTCCCGACATCACCTAGATGATTTTACGCGTGACCGTATTATTGGCAAGATTGAAGAAAGGCGAAAAATAGCAGATGTTGCCAGGGAGTTCCACGTCAGCCACAGTGTTGTTTCAAGGCTTTGGAAATCATTTAAAACAAATGGAGAGTGTAGCAAACGTTACGGGGGAGGTCGTGCTCGCAGTAAGACACCTGCAGAAGATCGGTACATAGTGCTATCAACAAAAAGACACCGGCGCAGCACAGCTAGTGAGGTAGCAAATCAGTTTATGGCTGCTACTGGCAAGCGGATCTCCCGAAAAACTGTCGCCAGCCTTTTGCATGAAGGAGGACTATACCCCCGCCGTCCTGTTGTGTGCATCCCATTGCCCAGACGTCACCGTACCGCCCGTTTGCAATGGTGCCATCAACATCGCAATTGGACTGATAACGACTGGTCTGCTGTCCTCTTCTCAGATGAGAGTAGATACAGTCTATCGTCTGATTGTCGACGACAACTGATCTGGCGTGATAGTGGTACTGCATATTGTCCAGCAAACATAGAGGAAAGGGACCGATATCCGACATGTAGTGTCATGGTATGGGCTGGCATCATGATCAATGGCCGTACGTCCCTGTATGTGCTTCCAACTGGGACTATGACTGGCCAACGATACATTAATGATGTTCTGCTACCTCATGTTCGCATGTTCCGTGGTGCTGTCGGTGATAGATTCATTTTCATGGACGACAACGCAACATGTCATCGAACAGTCGCTGTCCAGGAGTGTCTTGAGAGCGAGGATATTCAACGCCTCGTATGGCCGGCACGTTCTCCAGATCTGAATCCTATTGAAAATGTGTGGGATGCTTTGGGGAGGAGTCTTGCTGGTCGCCAATGCCCTCCAATAAACAAGAACATCCTCATCCGTGCACTGACAGAGGAATGGGATAAATTACCCCAACAGCTGCTTGATAATGTTGTGCAAAGCATGACACGACGTGTGGAATCTTGCATCGCCCTCCATGGTGGCCATATCCCGTATTGACATCTTACGCCGGAACGCCTGCTGACGGTAATTGCATTTTTTTCACGTTTACGTATTCTGCATAAAATGGCCTGTTTGTCCCTTGAACACGTTCCAAAGCCTTCTGGATTTCAGAGCACAATAAATTGTCTTTCTTGTAATGTCCTGGTATTCCGACATTATTTTATTTCACTTGGCATCCAACCACACTTACTTTTTTATGCGCTGTATAGCCGTTTATGATCCGTCCTTAGCAATTGTCCAGCAGTGTAGCTTTTGTCTTAAGGGGTCCGCAGTATCATGCATAGGCATCCTGCAATCACCTGTACAATAATTTAAGTACCAGATTTTTTATGGTAACACTATACAATATCTGGTGCACAAAATGGAGGAAAGGGGAAGAAATATCCGGCGCCGTAAGAATCAACTATCCGATCTTTCTACAGACATTCAAAATCAGATTCTTCGACAGACGATTGAAATTTAATAGTTAGTTAGGGCTGTCTTTGAATAAATAAATGTAAAGAAATTATATCCTATATCTGCAGTGTAAATTCTTTTGTACACATTTTCTTGAAGGCTATTACTTTGTAGTGCTTGAAATTTTGAGCACAAATAAAAGCGCCCTATTGCTAATATGTGCCACAGTTACTATTCGGAAAGAAATGTTAGAATTGTTTTTTAAATTAAATTTAGCTGACTCGAAGGTATTCAATTTGGGCGCCAGATAGCGCGATAAGTTAGCGTAGCACTGCTTCTGTCTGGAAGGAACGAAATCTCTCAATTCTGTCTTATTTTTTCGAATTATCTAGGCCAAATAGAAATAACTGAATGGGGCCAAAGTGAGACTGGAATCTTGTTTCCCATAAATAATCTTAAATCCTACTGTACGTTCACTTTTTGAAGAGAAAATGTGTACATTAGCAGAGAACCACTGAATTCGAGCTACAGAAACTCCGCCTACCCACTAAGCTGCAACCCAAACAACTTTATTGGTTAAAACGTAACAGCGCGTATTTTATCTTTTCATTGTGGAGTCAACGAGAGGCCGCTTCCATTCTGAATACGCAAATTTCTGAGACAGTCCCTCAAAAAGTAAAAGCCTCGCCCAAGGAGTGATTTTTTTGCGCCATCTATCGCAGAAGAGGAACCCTAACACTCATTCAAAGACAGCCTTAAACCTCAAGTATTCTCTCGAATTGCTGCTATTACCGGAAATTTTCCATCATATGGATACAAAGAAAGTGAGAACAGAGTGTTTGCGTTAATATACAAGAGGAATTGCGGAAAGATTTCTGCAAATTAAAAAAATTTCGTTAACGCATCTTAGAAATGGAAATTTCCCGTCAGTATAAGAACGGAATCGTGTAAAAGGTTTCTGGAAATTCGGAATTTTCCTGGCGTACGAAAAATCTGTTAAGTTCAGGTTTTCTTCCGTCATTTCACGGAAAAGGACGTATTAGGAATATGCTTCGTTAATTCACAGAAGGAATCACGGGACGTGGCTGGTAAATTTCAGAAAATATTTTACAGTGTTTAGTGTCTTCTAGAGCGTCATCGAGGCATGATTAGCGGAAACTAAAGTGAGCGCACCCAATAATGCAGCCGCAATGTCCACAAGGATGACGACGAATTTTTAAACAACGTTCAGAGTCCACTCAACTTGCGTCGCGTTGCGACTCTTGGAAGGACTAAAAATATGGAAAAAATAGAAGCTGAAACAGGGTGCCTTGATAGGAGAGATCCAAAGCAAAAAGTTCAGAAGATTTATAGTCTTAGAGGTATACGGTTTCCCGTTAAGAATGGAAGTTGTCAGCTGCCCACATTCTATAACTGTAATAAAACACACCAAGAAGAACTCCGCAGAAAAACACCCCTCAAGAACAGCTTAGTTTCTAGTTCGTGGACTTCGTCGGCGGATTGTAACACCACGTCTATGGCGTAATATTTGCGATTGTGACATGTCTGCAATCTGATGTCATTCGCGACCTTGTGCGATTTGTTCTAACGTCATGTTTGCAATTCGGTGTCGTTCGCGACTTCGTTCAATTTGCTGAGGAGTTATATTTGCTAGGCGATGACGATTCCGATCGTTCTCTTTGCACAGCAGACATATTTTCCCGACGGGCTCTTTCTTGCTCCACCTTTCGTCTTTTTTGCTGCTTCCTTCTGGAAAGCTACTTCCTCAGCTGCTTCCTTCTGGAAAGCTACTTCCTCAGCTGCTTCCTTCTGGAAAGCTACTCCCTTTTCCGTTTAGGAGGCATATTTCCAGTGTTGTTGTTAAAACTCACGCAAAGCAAAGTAGATGTTTTGAGACAAATGAACCACAATATGAATTAAATTACTTCGAATCGCACACACCCGAAAATAAATAACAACAACTCTAACTACGAATGAAAGAAAAAAAGATGTAAACAAAACATTAAACAGGAGCGGTTACGGAAAACACAGTTTGAACACCGGAATATAAATGTTCGTCTTGTTCTGTTAAACAGTGTAATAAAGCATATAAAGGGTATAAACATAATAATAATAATTAATTTCATTTTTTGCTGTTGCATTGTAGGCTGCAAAAAATAAAATTTATCAGTATTATTATTTATGTACCCTATATGAAATATAACCGAAATTCCTGACGTAACATTTTCGAATCTCCAAAGAGTTGACCGTGTGACGTCATGACGTCATGTGAGAATGATTTGACGTCATGTGACGTTATGTGAGAATGATTTGAATTAGATGACGTCACAGCAGCAGCTGTGTTCTTTGTTGTTATGACAACAAAACTTAGTCATATATGCGTAGACCGTGCGCGTGTATGTGATAACGTCACCTACACGAAGCGCAAAGCGTGACGTCACAAACATTGGTTTCTTGGCTGTTGCTATGACGACTTAAAAAGTGGCACGGAGGACGAGGACTCTAGCAAATTATATATTAGTATACGATTATGTAGATCCCCAAAAAGAACTGTGCTCTTTAGCTAGTGTTTCAACAATAACAGATATCGTTCAAACAAAATGTTCCACAAAACGATTGCCGTTGTTTAAGGTGGTTCCACCTAAAATCTCGGCCTTATGTTTCCAATTGTAAAACTTCTTTACATATTTTATTCGCAATTAATGTATTCGCAAAGATGTAATTGTGCACATCGATAAAGCCAACTTTAAGTTAATAGCATGGGGTACTTAATGCTTGCTAAAACATAATTATATTAAAAATCAATCATTCTTCTTTGAGTAATGTTCAGACCTGTTAATAGATGGCGCGACCTGTACATTGATGACGTCAGTAGATAAACAAATATTTGATTGCTTAATTATGGTTATGTTTTAGCAAGTATTAAGTATCCCATGCTATAACTTAAAGTTAGTTTTATCGATGTGCAAATTTTCATCTTTGGGAATGCATTAATTGCGAAACAAATATGTAAAGAAGTTTTACCATTGAAAACATAAGGCAGAGATTTTAGGTGGAACCACTTTAATGAATTTTTCGTTAGGGTGGTGAAATAAAGTACTTCTACGTTGTGTTAGGATTTCATTTGATGCCCTGAACATTTTACGCAACTATACGTTTGCTGAGATTCGGCACGAAACAACAACCAAGTACTTTACACGGAAGCTTAAAACTTTAACAGGCAAATAACTCTAAATGTTGGTGTTCAGTTTCAAACGTCGTTGGTGGAAAACGAAGATCATAAAAGCGCAGTGACGAAATATTAAAACTTCAAATGTTTACCGAAACTTGAAAAGGAAAAGTTTAGAGCAAATAATAAAACTGAGTTTGTCCTAACACCTGCTGTGTTTCATGGCCGTAAAGCGCAAAATGAAATTCAGTTTACGGCCAATAAAAGCATCGTTGCAAACGGAATGGCAAGCAGCAGGCCCAGGAGGAACGACACTCATGCCCCGGGGTAACCCAGGCACAAGTCAACATATCAGCATGAAGTGACGTGACGCGGAAATAATACCTAGAAAATGTATTCGCGAAGATAAAAGATTGGGATCGCATAATAAAGCATGCACGTAACATCAGATTTAAAACCTCACTTTATTGTCATTGAAAAAAGTGCAAATATCATAATAATGCGACGTCTTGTGTGTTTTTAAAATATTTTTATTTATTCGTGCATCTCAACAGACTCCATAAACTCATTAGACAGATGTGATTAATGGAACGATGGCTTTTTCTAAATTAATAATAAGCAGAATATAATAAAATTAATAGTATTATTAATAAATAAAAACTGTACGGCAGTCAGATAAAAGTAAGTTATCGAAAACAAGTAGCCTATGATGTATGCTCAAATTTAATTTTCATTTTTAGCTTCTTTCTTTATGTATATTTTGAGTTTTGCCTTAACGTTAGATTTTCTCATTCGCTGAATGTATGTTGGCAACTGTCTTGAGGTAAGAGTGCGTAACGTGTGCGTGCTGACAGATAAGAAGGAGTTATATAATGTTGGAGCAAGCCACGAAAAAAGGGTGTGTGGTGGTGTGACGTCATAATCTTGGAAGTTGCATTACGCTGAAGCGGTGTTTAATTGATGTCTGCGCGTTCAAGTTATGTTGTTATGTATTTAGTGTGAGGGTTTGCTAATCAAGTTTTCTGCTTACTAACTTACGTTAGTTAGCTTCAAAATATTAGTGCTGTTATGAATCATGTTCCACATGAGTAGTGCTTATGAGGTATTGACAAAATAAAAAGAACTGAAGGTAAGTATTTCTTGAACTTTATTTGAGTGACTTCTGTTTCACTTAAAACAAGTTAGTAAAATCATGCAATGCATTGATTATGATACGCTTTCCAACATATCAGAAATCATTACTCAAGTTATTACTCAAGTTATGAGGGTAATGGCTAAGGAGTAAATCTCGGTCCTGTGTCCTGACCTTTAATCCCATTTCGATGATATTCAACAGAATCGGTTCAGTATAACTCCGGAAAAACATAATAAAGTTTTGTCGCAATCGAAGCATTTTTATATAAGTTATGACGCGTAAATGCAATGGAATTGATCCCTCTCCTATGTCCTAACCTTCAACTCCATTTCGCCCATTTCAATAGGGTTTGTCCTAAGGTGGTCCCTGTGATGATGTGAAAACCGTTAGGAAAAAAAGAATTGAAAACATGCCAGCGTCGTACAGAAATATAGGAACTGCTGAATGTTAAGAACAGTAAACGTGGGAAAAATCAGAAATGGGCAAGGGAACGCCATTTTTGAAGTGAAAAGCGAGGAAGGGAGAATGACATCCATTTTGGTGACCAGTTCACAAGGTCACAACGAGCCCATGAATTCTCAGAACTGGGAGCATGGAATTCTTCGAAGAGCAGCCATCCAGCGGATGTAAACCGTGGGAAGCAGGACGCGGAGAGTGAAGGATGCCCAGCTAGGGGGGGGGGTCGAATGCGTTCTTGTGATTGTCTAAGCGCTCGCTGGGGTTCAGAAAAGTTTGGGGAGAACTCAGGAAGTTAGTTTTTTGGCGCTCTCTTCTCGTCTAGTTTTCACCAGAGCAGGACGTCAGGTCATCGCGTGGGATGATTTTGCCGTAAGAACAGCGCTCGGCTGCGGTCGAGTTAGCTAGGAATAGATTTCAACTAACTGCGTTTAAGTACAATTTATATTTGTTCCAAGGGATCAGGCCGAGGCCTAGATCCATTATATCTGAGATCGGGTAATCTCATATCTTGTATCAAAAGTGCATAAAAGCATAGTGCTGCTGTGTAACTTATGAATGTATCAATCAAGTACCCAAGAGGAACTGAACGGTGCTAACCAGGAAGCACCAGGATTCTGTTGTACTCAGCTCAAGTTCCATTGTCCTCTAAAATTCTTCTGTATGCAAGGTGTCAAACCAACCTTAATCCTACCCTAAGTGGTGGAGAATAAATTTGTTAGTTATTTATCTTCGGCTCATTTCTACACCAGCTTGGAAATCTTCAAACACGCCTCTGTCTCAAACAAAGTGATCTCCATAAGGCGTCTAGACCTTACCCCAATCTAGATTGGTGGCAGCAAGAAAAAACAAGTAAGTGCAGCTGATGGTAAGAAATAGAAAATATACACAAAAACGAATAAGACTAAATAAACAACGACATTCAGATCATGACAAATTGACCACGACAGTCCCCTACCACATTTTTTTTAAATTGAAATCGAACCATTTTTACGCAAGCATAAGAGCAATGGAATGGATTCCGCTCCTATGTCATGACCTTTAACCCCATTTCGCCCATTTTCAATAGGGTTTGCTCCGAGGTGGTCCCCTACTATTTACTAAATTTCATCGAAATCGAACTATTTTTACGCAATTTAAGACGCATAAGGGCAATGGAATGGATCCCGCTCCTATGTTCTGACCTGTGACCCCATTTCGCCCGTTTTCGATAAAGTTTGCCCCCAGATGGTTCCCTACCACATACTAAAATTTTATCGAAATGGAACGATTTTTAGGCAAGTTATGACGCGTAAGTGCAATCGAATGAATCCCGCTCCTATGTCCTGCCCTTTGACCCTATTTCGTCCATTTTTAATAGGGTTCGTATACAGGTTGTTCCCTATCATATACTAAAATTTCATCGAAATCGAACCATTTTTACGCGAGTTATCGTGCGGACGGGTAGACGGACAAAGCTGGAGCATATACGCTTCTTCAACCTACAGTTGGAAACCGTAAATGAGTAAATAAGAACTGACCATATGTTTTCCCTTTTCATTTAATACAAGTAATTCTGCCGCTTGTCAGTCAAAAAGTCTTTGCAATGAGCGAAAGATCTCTCCACCTCCACGTTCACTACAGGCGGAAACTTGGTATTTAAGCGAACGTCAAGATTTTGGTTCTCACTGACGAAAGCAATGCCGTCTGGGTTCTTCCGAAGAGAATTTTCCAGCTTTGTCTTGGTAAAGTCATCCACACGGCTTTCCACTTCCTTAAAAATCTCCCACTGTATTTGCTTTTCCAGCAGGTTCCGTCCTTCAAGCTTCTTGATGCTGTCTGCAATGAACTTGTAGTTGTATGCCTCATACAACTCTTTTTCCAGATCCTTACTGCCAACGATACTTATTTTTTGTAACTGCTGCACTAACATCTTCTTCAAGTTGGGCAATGAAATCCTTGATCTTGGCAAAGTTTAGGAAGTAGTATACCACAGTACAAATCCAGGTGCCCCACCTGGCGATCACAGGCTGTGGAAGAAGGGCAAGTTGGGTGGCTTGCTGGAACATATTTATTCTCTCTGGAGGCCTTAAGCAGCTCTTTCTTCAATCCAATGAACTGGTTTGCAACTTTGTTCTTATACCTCATGGCTTCCCAAACACTATGCAAGCAGTGCACCAAGCAGGTAACGTGTTGTAAGTTGGGATAGAGAGGCTCCAGGTGCGAAAATGCGTTCTGCGTTCAAAGGAGCCAGGAATGGAAATGTCATACCTCTTTTGAGCATCTGTTGTTTCGTCCAGAATGAATACTACTGGAGAATATCCTATAATGCTTTTGATCTTAAGTACAGTGGTGTCATAGTTCACAACCACGCAATTCTTCCTCAGAGTGCTCTCATTGTGGATTTTCCTTTGCGAGTATTTTTCCAGAAATCCTTTCAAGGAAGGATGGTTGACTTTAGACAAAGGGATTCCTGATTCCATTAGATCAGCGACAATATCAACATTAAACTGGTTGACTTGATCGGCTTTCTTAGATGCTTGTCGAAAAGCGTCCGCAATGAACGGACATTTTGTATTGCTTCCCTTGGTTTTTGTTCTAATTTCTTTGCTTTTTTTGTGAGTGACTGATTCCACGTGTCTCCTCAGTGGCAGCTTTTGGTGTTTATCATCATCCACCATGATTTTCTTGTCACAATACGTACACAAAATCAGAGTACTATCAGTTTCAAACCCCTCATTTGAAAGTTGTGACGTATATTCTAAATTAACTTTCCCTTTTAGTTTCTTTCCCTATGTAAATCTTGAGTTTATTTTGTTATTCTTCACTCTTAACGTAATATCTTTTCTCTCAAACGAATACGTTTGGCAACACAATTGAGGTTAAATGCACGTGTATGCCTGATATTGATAAGAACAAGAGATAAAAGCGACGACTAAATTGTTGCTTGAAGAGCGTTGGGTTGTAAACTGATTATTGAAAGGAGCGTTGTGAAAAGAGCGTTGTGTTAAGAGTTGTGTGGTGTGTGGAGAGTTTAGTGCTATTTGCTATGCTACGATGTGTTTGCTACATCCTGAATAAAGCACCTTTTCCGTAAGTGTGACTTCTGTTGTTTACATGATTCGTCTGGCCGTTAAGGTTTCTTTCATTTATGAACTATTTCTTAGTATGTTGATGTTTTAAATTAACGTAGAAGTAAGACAAGACTTCTACGTCATAAAGTCCTTTAGAATACTGTAGAATTTAGATTTTCTGATTTTACTAATTTTTGCTTTGTGCCTATTTGCTGCTGAAGGGAGAGAAAAAGAATGCGAACTATCCCGCACGCGCGCTGCTTTCGTTCTTCTTCCTCCTTCTTCTGGACTGCGCCTATTTCATTTCGCGGGGGAGAGAGGGAGAGAAATGAACGCACGAATCCGTACTTCTGCAACTTTCCCTTCCTCGTGGTTTCTCTCTCAGAGATACACATTAAAAAAATGGTAGATTAAGTGTAAATTTTACATAAAAAAAGTAAATTTCGCGTTCATTTCGGGTGCAGATATTTGGTTTGCGTGCAGGATTCAGCATTGCGTTAAGAAAGAGCCTTTGCGTACTAGAGAGTGCACACAAGGCGTGTTAAAATCAGTTGATTTCACATGTTTATGATCAGATTTGAAATCTATATACGTGCCCGCATAAAATTTTGTACTGCGTGCTGAAGTCAGAAATCCTATCTCTAATAATCACTGATGACTGAAGCTGGAAGATTTGATCTTACCCTCTTAATAAAATCTTCCAGCTTTTTAGTTTCCAGTACGATTCAGGCTCTCGACCGCATTAGGTCCTTCCGTTCAGAGAATCAACCATTTTATATGGTATCCCAGGACGTAATATCTTTATTCCCCAATGTCCCCATTCCCATCGTTCATAACCTTATTGCCGCAAAACTTCAAAATAATAGAACTTTCCTCTTAGAAATCCAAGCTTACCGCACTGCGCCTGGTATTCAGTCGGTCGTATTTAAGATTTAAGGATACTATTTACCGACAGGAGAAGGGTGCTCCTCTGGGGTCCACTCTTTCGGCTTTACTTGCTGAGATTTTGATGGAAGACTTTGAAGAGTCCGTTTTGTATTCCACCCAAGTAAAACCATCTTTATACACTGACGGAAAAAAATCCCAACACCAAGAAGTGGTTGTGTTAGATAAACGACAGTTGGTAGGCGGTGAGAGTACATCTGTAAGATGACGTCTATGCAAATTTCGCGCTCGGCGCATACGTGTGGCGCCAGTAGCGCCCCTTGGAACATGCAAAGCAGGTTTGCTGTAAATACATGCTGTAACGTTCGTGAGCGTTAGTTATCGTTGAGATTCGACGTAGTGTGTTGATGTTAGTCAAGAATGCCTTTAAGAAGACGAAGAAGCCATTATCAACAGCTCACGGAGTTTGAACGAGGTCGTGTAATAGGCTACGAGAAGGTGGATTTTCTTTCCGCAATATTGCAGAACGACTTGGCAAGAATGTAGCCACTGTGCATGATTGTTGGCAGCGGTGGTCAAGGGAAGGTACTGCCTCAAGAAGACCGGGTTCCGGCCGGCCCCGTGGCACTACTGAGAGGGAAGACCGCCGTGTACGGCGTATGGCCGTGGCGCATCGTACCGCGTCTGCGGCAGCAATTCGAGCTGCAGTTGCCACCACAGTGACACAACGAACTGTTACAAATCGGTTACTTGAAGGACAGCTCCGAGTCAGACGCCCTGTAGCGTGCATTCCACTTACTCCAAACCACTGCCGTGTGCGACGTCAGTGGTGTCAAGCTAGAGCTCATTGGAGGACGGAGTGGAGATCTGTTATGTTTTCTGATGAAAGCCGGTTCTGCCTGGGTGCCAGTGATGGCCGTGTGTTGGTTAGAAGGAGGCCAGGTGAGCGCCTGCAACCAACCTGTCTGCGGCCGAGACACACTGGACCTACACCTGGAGTTATAGTCTGGGGAGCAGTTTCCTATGACAGCAGGAGCACTCTCGTGCTTATCCCACGCACCCTGACGGCACAGTTGTACTTCGGTCTGGTGATTCAACCTGTTGTGCTGCCATTCTTGAACAGCATTCCAGAGGGTGTTTTCCAACAGGATAACGCTCGCCCGCATGCTGCTGTTGTAACCCAACATGCACTACAGAGTGTCGACATGTTGCCGTGTCCTGCTAGATCACCAGATCTTTCACCAATCGAGCACGTATGGGACATCATTAGACGACAACTCCAGTGTCACCCCCAACCAGCATTAACCGTCCCTGTATTGACCGACCAAGTGCAACAGGCATGGAACTCCATCCCACAAACTGACATCCAGCACCTGTACGACACAATGCATGAACGTTTGCGTTCTTGCATTCAACATTCTGGTGGTTACACCGGTTATTAATGTACCAGCATTTCACATTTAAAATGGCTCTTCTCGCGCTTACAATTAGCTGTGATCTTGAAACCTTAATCGATCAAATATGTTACCTATACAAATGTATTGCCACCATTTCATTCCTCTACAACTATTTTTTCGTTGTGTTGGTTCTTTTTCGGTCAGTGTACATACGGCATGTAGACGACATCCTTGTTTTCTGCTCTTCCACAGAAATGAATTCAATAGTTTTGTTGGAAATTTATCCTCTCAGCACCCAACCATTAACTTTTCTTTAGAATTTGAAAACAACTGTATCCTGCCATTTCTGGACATTTTTCTTCAGAAAAACAATTCTACTCATACAGTAGATTTTTCAGTTCATCGCAAACCTTCTTCTAATACCACTATGATTCTAAGTGCCTCCAGCCATCCGCTAACTCAGAAGCTATCGGGATTATATTTTATGTTACGTCGTGCCTCTACACATTCATCAAATGAAGAATCACGTAACTTGGATCTGCAGAGGATTCGGAACCCGCCTTTGCTGTATGCGTATCCGGCTTCCACAATGAATTCTGTCTTAGAAAACTCACTAACTCAACAATCTCTACATTAACTCGAGATCGTCGACAAATTAAATACGTGGTTTCCTTACCGTTTGTTCAAGGTGTAACAAATGTTTTGAAAAACATCTGTAAACGATCTAATTTAGGTTTTCGAATCAAGGCAGTGAATCTGTTAACCCTAAACAGGAATCACAGAGATCCAGTCAACACTTTAAATAAACATGGGTCATATTTTGTACCCATGAGCGCTATTGATCCAAACACTGAAGATGAAGTCCACATTGGCTCCAAGTTGCGTACCTCGAGGAACAGACTATATGAACACAAATACATATAATGTTAGAAATAGTTCCAATACCACGGCCGTATCCCGCTTATGCCTACAGGGTACGTATCAACCTGATTGGTCCAGGGCAGACATCCTTGCCACTGCAAAAACCAGATCGTCAAACCTGTTGTCAGAAAGCCTTCTCATTTATAAATTTAGATATTCGTGCTGCAATGACGATTCTCCTGGAGAGGGACAGTGGTCCCTCTTCCCTGGAAAAAGTTATTGGATAAAAAGAGACGAGCCGAACCAGCGACTTTTCAGAGACTCGAATGGACAATAATCTTCTTCCTCTATGTTTTCATGTATCGTGTATTTGCATATTGAACATTTGTGTGTTTGACCGTCATCTGTCAACCCTGTATATATAGTCGTGCAATCAATGATCCTGTTCGTGCATTCTACATTTGATGATGGAACCAGTGTGAGTCCTGAAAGGTCTTATGTTAAATATTTTAACTTTTTAATATGTGATCATCTTTTATTAAAGCTTTCATCATATGCATTCCTTGTAATTTTAATTAACGTGCGAAGACGGCTTAATTCCTCTGGATAACGATCTCATCGTCACAATTCACAGTACTGATCCTACATGAACATAGGTTCAGCATGTAGTATACTAATTACAACAATTTGCTATCGTAATTTATCAACAGCACCTCACACCACACCTAACCACACCACAGTTTTCGCTGCTTCCATCAACATTCTTATCATATATATTCTTATTTACTCAACATTCTTATTTACTCGTTCTTATCATGTCCATGCACACACATCACGCACCTTGACCTCAAGATTGTTGCCACAAACCATTCTGTAAGTAAGAAAAATATAACGTTAAGGTTAAAACGGTTAGATGGAATGAACTAAAAATCTACATAGAGAAAGACAAATACAAATGAAAGTTAAATTACAGTATACGTCATGATGTCTAAAAATACTGAAGGATATATTACACTGCTGGCCACCCAAAATGCAACACCAAGAAGGACACGAGATAGCAAAGCCAGATTTACTGGACACATAACAACAGATATAAAGATGAAACGATTGAGCTTACAGGCCCGTGCGACTTGCGGAACACGCAGGCATCAATAGTTCGTGTGGCCCCCATGGCTGGCAACAACGGCCGCTACACGCCGCGGCATCGAACGAAAGAGGCTTTGGATGTGGGCTTGGGTTGGGGTATGTCGGTCCAGGCTGCTTCCACACGTTGCCGCAGTTCATCAGGCGTAGCCGCGGGTGGTGCTTGCCGGGCCACTCGGTTGCCGATCAGCGACCAGACGTGTTCGATGGGAGACATATCGGGAGAACAGGCGGGCCACGGCAGCAGTGACACCTGGTGGGCAGTGAAGAATTGTTGCACGATGCGTGCCACGTGCGGGCGCGCATTGTCCTGTTGAAACGTGGCCGCTGGCAGGTCCTGCAGGTAAGGGAGGACTGCAGGCTCCAAAACGTCGGAGATGTAGCGGTGGCTGTTGAGTGTGCCGGCGATGCGTACCAGAGGGTGCGGGTGTCATATTCTATTGCGCCCCAAACCATAACACCAGGCTACGGACCGGTATGGCGATGCATAATGTAGGCGTCATACAGTCTCTCGCCGCGATGCCGCCACACGCGGATCTGACCATCGTGGTGTTGCAGGCAGAAGCGGGATTCGTCGGAGAAGACAATGTCTTGCCATTCCGTAGTCCAGGTGCGGCGTTCAACGGCCCACTGCCGCCGCACTTGCCGATGGTGTAACGTTAATGGTAATCGGAGCAATGGGCGCCGGGCGACACGTCCCCGCTCCTGCAGACGACGTCGAACGGTACGTGCTGACACAGGTTGTTGCGCAACACACCCTAATTCCTAGAGTAACTTTCGTGATGTGGCGGTGCGAGTCGTCACGTCCCTACTGCACCCACCGAGTCCATACTCGCCTCACTGTGGCTGGATGTCGTCCCACACGGGCACCGATGTCTCGGTACGATAAACCGCTGTCGCGATAAGCCACTATTCGGCCTCTGTCGAACTCCGAAACGTGCTGCAATGACTGCCGTATTATGCGAAGAGGCATCAGGAAGCCTCCCGCGCACAGATCCGGCAGCACAACACACTTCCACTACTTGCACCCCGTCTTCTTTTCACCCTTCTTATAGTGCTTCTCGGTGGCGTGGCGGGGACACATGATTTGCATATGCCCTGCAATGCTAATCGTTTGCATGTCCTCTCGCGGGCGACGCATGCTGCGAATTTAAGGCCAATCGGATGCTTCCTTCTTGGTCTTGCATTTTGGGTGGCCAGCAGTGTAGATATGATAGCCATGTCTCTGATCTGATCTAATTTTGAAAGCACATGACATAAAAACAGGACACTTTTCTCCTTAACAGTAAGTTCTTCAAGAGGAATATATTCTGATTGCCCCAGTGACCTAAACAACGAAGGACAGCCTCCGAGGTATTTTGATCCACATGGACATCCGATTTTGCTGTTCCCGCTGCTCTGTTGGCAAACTCTGTGAAGGTAGACGAATCACATGTTGAAACAGAGAAAAAGTAAATTTCCGCTCAGTATTTAGTGCTAGTCAGTGCCCAAATCGAAGAATTATGCTGCAAAATTAAGCAAGTTATTAAAATCTTAATGTAGCGGATCATCGTGATGTCAAGCCAGCCCGCCATATTGAAATATTAAGGTATTCATATACACGGTCGCATCAGAATAATATGACCATCCCTGGAATCACAGTGTACCCACCCAGACGTGTCGCAGAGTGCACGTGAAAAGGTCGACCACACGGAGATGTAAGCGCCAGCCAGGACAGATGAGCCATAGTGCGTTACATGAGCACAATGGGCAGAGGTAGTGATTTCACGGACGCTCAAAAAGGTAGGATCATTGGTTACCACGTCAAGGGTGGAGGTATCTCAGAAACAGCAGACTTCGTGTGCTGTTCGCTAGGTACTGTGTGGTAAGGTTGCAACAACAACGGACCGCTGGCACATCGAGTACCTCCCGACGTCATAAATGTGGAGCCCCAAAGACCATCGACCGTAGTGGAGAACGTCGCCTCCGTTGATTGGTATAAGGCAATCGACGCGCAACAGTGCAGCAATTGACCCCGCAAATGAACTCTGAGGCACCCAGGTACGTGTCCCAGATAACAGTAGAGCGAACCCTGTTACGCATGGGTCTCCGGAGTCGACGCTGCGTCAAGGTGCCCATGTTAACCCAGGTCCATCGGCAACGACGCCTGTAGTTAGCATGGGACTACCGTCATTGGACAGTGAAAGAGCGGGAAAAGGCTGCCTTCTCTGACGAATCGAGGTTTCTACTCTACAAAAGTGACGGGCGGTGGCGGATATTGCGTCAGACACACAGGAACCAACATCCGGACACGCTTGTAGGTCAAGTTCAAACCGCCGGTGGCAATGTGCATGTCTGAGGTATGATTTCCTGGTATGACCTGGGATCGCTGGTACAACTGGATTGGTCCCTGAATGCCAATGGCTACCTGTCCATTCTCGCTGACCACATGCATCCCTTCATGTTGGACGTTTACCCTGGTGGTGATGGTATCTACCAATACAGCAATGCGCCGTGCTAGGTTCCGCCCTACATTTTTTGGATCCATGACCAGCGAAATCGCCCTATCTCAATACCATAGAGCACTTGTGAGACTATTTTGATCAACAGGTTCGACGTGCCGACCCACAACCACGTCATCACCGGGACCTCCGTGCTCTGCTGCAGTCGGACTGGGCACGTGTGCCTCGGGCAACTTGCCCGGGCCTCATTACATCCATGCCACGCCGTCTCGCCGCTCTCATCCGGCCAAAGATGGTTATTTCCATTATTAAGTAGATGGTCATATTATTTTGATCCGACTGTGCACGCATATATGTAAGTTAAATATGATTTGTTTCTTTATAAGACATAATGCTATACTTGATGATAATTCGTGCAATTCTAAAATTCTTTGATGCACGGTTTTCGCTCTAGCTAAAGCAAACTCGTTTTTACACTTAGATTTTATTTTAATTTTTGCATTTAGAAACTCTCACTGTATTTATTACTTTGAACAACAGAAAATTCCGTCACTAGATGGCGTAAATTTGCATTTTTGCATAGGACCGAAATTTTATATTTGAATTTGTGATTGTTCCAAATCGTACCTGAAATGTTATTTTTGCATCAGAAAACTGAAACTACGAAACTTTTTTCCTCGTATTTCTAATCGGTTTCTCATGATAAAAAATAAAAAATTCCTCGAGGTGACGAACATTAACACACCTATATCATATCTGAGACTTTAACCGTCGAAGGCAAAAAAAACAACAACTTTGATATGTTTTTGCTGGTTGGCGTACGTTTAAATTATTTATTTGACTACGCGTCAGCTTCTATATACCTGAATGCAAATATTCCTTTAATAGTGATAATGTTTATTGTCTAGAGGAATTAATAACATGATTTTGGTTTTGCAGATGTACAAGTTTCATATATTTCATATATCTGCGTTTAGGTGCGATATTTGATCTTTTAAGAGCAATATTTTTAAATCTATTTTTTCGGTACGATTATTGTTTTCATAAATTATCCTTCACAGCTTTTCTAATGCAAAATTTTAAAGCTGGGATGCTGAAAAGAATTTTTTTTTTTTTTTTTTTTTTTTTTTTTTTGCCACTGTTGAAACATTCCAGAATACGTGCTGAACATGCATTTTTGAAAATGACAGAATTGTTTAAAACAATGTAAGAATAAAGCAAAAAAAAAATATTCCCCAAAACTTATTCGGAAATCACTTTCAATTTCGATAATTTAATTCACATCAGAGTGATACCACAATTTGTGTTATTTTTTATAAGGCACTTCAGAAACATAAAACGAAGTTTTTAATTTAGAGAAAAGGTGTTTTGATTTTCTTACTGCCTACATTTTGATAAACATTTAGGTTTCGAAGTGTGGTAAAGAAAATCGATACTCCAGGTATCAACTTTTGAGGATATTGTGCAGATAACTTGAAAACTGGAATTTCTAACTGGTATAAATTTTTGAATACCAGATGGCAGCACAAACATCATATGCCTACGACTGAAAAACTGAATTCCTAATGAAACTTGATATTTTTAGCATCCGTTTGCTTTGTCCATACAACAATTCGGCTTTTACCATGGGCGCCTGCAGGAAATTTTTCAAGGGGGGTCAAGTGTAATTAATTAAGGTTTGGCTAATATGTAGAAAACAGTAATTCGTGAAAATGAAAGATTAATAGTATTACTATTACTTACTACAGTAGAACACTACTACTACTATTATTATTATTATTAGTTGATGCTGCTCTTGAAGAAAATCTATGTTAGTAATAGTCATGTATTATCATGTACATTGGTAACTGTTTTCAAAATAATGAACAGTGTCGAGCAGGGCTACGCCAAGCCTCTTAATTTCAGCACATACCACCCTGAGCGGAACTTGTTTTTTGCGTACTTACCTTACGGTTTGCTAGGTTTTCCGCTTTCACGCTATCGTTTTCCAATTCCAAATTTCCAATAAAATTGGGAGATTAAATTGAACGTCCCACACTCCATCTTTCCTTGAGGTCCAGTTCTGTAAGTGTAAAAAAAAAAAGTAATAAATAAAATAAAATAAAATAATTCTATATGACCCCTGTGACCCCCCCCCCATGTAGGCGCCCATGGTTTTTACTTATCTTGAACTATTTGTAAATTTGTTCTTATAAGCGCTGTAAATATTTCTCTAAATTATCCAACAAGTACACAAGCATTGCCTTCAAATCGGAAATTGAATTTTTTTTTGTCGCTGGTATTCGTGATTTCCAAGTTTCTTCCAACTCTGCTTTCACATAATGAAATAAATTTGTGATTATAAATCAGCATTCATACTTTTCAGATATACGCAGCTCAAAACATAATTTAAAGTAACAGAAGGAAAGACAGAAATGGATTGAATAAGTTACATGAACTGGTTAAGTTAGGTAAATTGGTAAAGTTAGATTCATCATCATGATTGTCAACCATCATCAATCCAATGCTGGATGACGGTCTTTCCAAGTTACTTCCACAACTGTCTGTGTTGAGTCTGTCTCCTCCATGTCACTCCGGCATGCTTTCAAATTTCATCCATTCATCTCTCATTTGGTCTTCTACTGGATCCTTTTCCGTCCCTCGGAATCAAATCTAAAATTTCGGTTGTCCATCTGTGGTCCGTTCTTCTGACAAAATGTCCAGCCCATTGCCATTTCAGTGATTTCACTCTGGTCATGATGCCGTCCACCCTTGCCACTTTCCTTATCCATGAGTTCCTCTTCTTATCTTTCCTGGTTACACCAAGCATGCATCTCTCCACGCTTCTTTCGATTGTCTGCAGTCTTAGTATGTCTTTCTTAGTATGTCTTTCTTAGTATGTCTTTTTTAGTTAAGGTCCACGACTCTGCTCCATCCGTTAACACTGGCAGGATGCATTGATTAAACACTTTTCTTTTAAGACATGATGGCATATTGCTCTTAAAAATCGTACTGTTTCTTCGAAAAGCTCTCCAACCAAGTTTTATACGCCGATTATTTTTTTCATCAATGTGACCCTCATTTGATATCTGCTGCCCAAGATAAATGTAGTTATCGGTTGTCTCCATCTTTCTCCCATCAATCGATAAATCTTCGTTTCTTGTAAAAGCATTGCTTTATCTTCTGAAAGTTCATTTTCAATCCCACTTCTTGACTCTTGTCAGCAAGTTCTTGGATCATACTCTGCTGCTCTGAAGGAGTAGTTGCAAAAATGACTACGTCATCAGTAAAACGAAGGTGGGTTAAATAATCCCCATTGATTTTTATCCCTTTGTTTTCCCAGTTCAATGATTGAAAGACATTTTGCAATCTGGCATTAAAGAGTTGGGAGATACGGTATTACCTTGTCTTACTCTCTTTACAATTTTTATTGGTGCTGTATCCACAAATATCCGAACCTTTGCACTTTCATTTTCATAGATGTTAGTAACAATGATAATGTATGCATCTTCAGTACCGTAGAATTTCAAGGCCATTGTAACTGCTGATGGTTTCACCCAATCGAAGGCCTTTTCGTAATCAATAAAAGCCATCCACAATGGGAGTTAACATTCACTTCTCCTTTCAATTAGTTCCCTCAGTACATGGATATTATTTTGGATAAATCAGATAATGTTAGATAATTTTGGAT
The DNA here is from genome assembly GCA_039090855.1 of Macrothele yani. Taxonomy (NCBI): domain Eukaryota; kingdom Metazoa; phylum Arthropoda; class Arachnida; order Araneae; family Macrothelidae; genus Macrothele; species Macrothele yani. The sequence continues at coordinate 136,744,135 of CM077004.1, forward strand.
ATATTCGATAAAGTGGATAAATTATTAATTTATGGGACCAGCAGAAAACGCCAGAATCGATTTGGAGAAATTCAACGTGCTAAGCCGAAATTTAGCACATGTCACAGAACAGCAAACATACATTTCCTTCATTCCTGTCCTTCACTGCAAATTAGGAAATGCCAGTAATTGTGATCATGCAAAAATTAAGGGAACATTTTCGTGTGCAAATCATATCGAGATGTTAGAAAATTCTCTTCTACAAATTACATCAAGCTGTTAGCAGGGCCGGATTATGTCATGCTGCGGCTCACAGCTGCCACTGAATTGCGGCCCCTTTTTAAAATTATCTTCTACAAATTACATCAAGTTGTTAGCAGGGCCGGATTATGTCATGCTGCGGCTCACAGCTGCCATTGAATTGCGGCCCCTTTTTAAAATTATCTTCTACAAATTACATCAAGCTGTTAGCAGGGCCGGATTATGTCATGCTGCGGCTCACAGCTGCCACTGAATTACGGCCCCTTTTAAGAAAAAAATACCTATTTCTAAAAGATATTTTGCTATCAATTGATAGGAAAATAACTTGTACAATAAGTAAAACTTTAGGTTATTTTTGTTGGGATTATCTATACATTTTAAATGAAACATTAAAAGAATACATTTACTGGAGGAGGGGGAAGGTAATGTTATCAGAAAGAAATCATTTTATAGCTATTATCACTGCTAAAAAATAACGGTTATTATTATTATTATTATTTTAATGTTAAGGCACATTTTGCTTTACCTCACTAGCAGCTTGGACAACAATTGTATTTTTTTTAGTTTTACGTAGCTGGACTATCCAAATCAATTGCTTTTAGCCAAAAATATGTTTAAAAACTACATTAAACAGTTGACAACAATGGATTATGTTCAGGAGTTTTTATATATATTTTAGCTAAGAAAAATGTTTCAGTTAGTATGGTGTGAGCAAAGCTTTCAACTAAAAAGTATTCATTTTAATTTCTAGGTGGCAGAGATGCTGGAGATTTCAGAATACTTTAAGCAAATTTATCTTGCAAAATTTACTTTTAAGGATATCACAGTGGAGGCCTTTACCGAAATTGCGGCCCGGATTTGCAGTATCTCCCCCCCCCCGCCCCCCGGTCTCCTTTTTATATGGCCCTGGCTGTCAGGCGTCCTTCTCCTATCGAAACAGGTAATTCTATATAAATACTGCTGCAAATAAGCACCGGGCGTTAGTATCGTATTGGAAAATTCCCTTCCTCTTTTTGTTTCTACATTTTACTGTAGAAAGCTAGTTGTGAAAGACATGCAGAATTGCATAATATCACGAAAATTTCTTTAAACAATTTTATACGGAGAGTAGACTATTTCTTTCTTCCTTTTTTATTTATTTATTTATTTATTTTTTCGTACGAACTGGAGGTTATAATTTTCAAAGTTTTAAAGAGAAGGAGACTGGGCGGATTGAGACGACCCCAAAGCAGCTCAGAAATGTTAGTCATGTGTCATCCTATAAGAACACTGTACAGGTGATTACCTCATAAATGCCCTCACGAAAAAAAACTGTTAGATTTTTATAGATATGAAAGAGAACTGTAAAATTATGCACTGTGAAAACATTTCACACATGTATGAATTTTAAACATTTTAACGTTGAAAACAATTAATAAATCCAATAAACCCTTTCATTATTAAATGTAGGATGAAACCACGCTCAAAACGGGGTGTTGTACCAGATAACTATGCAGTCGTATCAGAATAATATATCCATTTACCTAATAATGGGAATAACCACCCTTGGCCCGGATGACAGCGGCGAGACGGTGTGGCATGGACGCAATGAGCTCTTGGAAGGTTGCCCGAGGCACACGTGCCCATTCGGACTGCAGCACAGTCGTATCAGAATAATATGACCACCTACCTAATAATGGGAATAACCACCCTTGGTCCGGATGATAGCGGCGAGACGGCGTGGCATGGACACAAGGAGGCACTGGAAGGTTGCCCGAGGCACACGTGCCCATTCGGACTGCAGCACAGTCGTATCAGAATAATATGACCACCTACCTAATAATGGGAATAACCACCCTTGATCCGGATGATAGCGGCGAGACGGCGTGGCATGGACACAAGGAGGCACTGGAAGGTTGCCCGAGGCACACGTGCCCATTCGGACTGCAGCACAGTCGTGTCAGAATAATATGACCACCTACCTAATAATGGGAATAACCACCCTTGGTCCGGATGACAGCGGCGAGACGGCGTGGCATGGACACAAGGAGGCCCTGGAAGGTTGACCGAGGCACACGTGCCCATTCGGACTGCAGCACAGTCGTGTCAGAATAATATGACCACCTACCTAATAATGGGAATAACCACCCTTGGTCCGGATGATAGCGGCGAGACGGCGTGGCATGGACACAAGGAGGCACTGGAAGGTTGCCCGAGGCACACGTGCCCATTCGGACTGCAGCACAGTCGTGTCAGAATAATATGACCACCTACCTAATAATGGGAATAACCACCCTTGGTCCGGATGACAGCGGCGAGACGGCGTGGCATGGACACAAGGAGGCCCTGGAAGGTTGACCGAGGCACACGTGCCCATTCGGACTGCAGCACAGTCGTGTCAGAATAATATGACCACCTACCTAATAATGGGAATAACCACCCTTGGTCCGGATGATAGCGGCGAGACGGCGTGGCATGGACACAAGGAGGCACTGGAAGGTTGCCCGAGGCACACGTGCCCATTCGGACTGCAGCACAGTCGTGTCAGAATAATATGACCACCTACCTAATAATGGGAATAACCACCCTTGGTCCGGATGACAGCGGCGAGACGGCGTGGCATGGACACAAGGAGGCCCTGGAAGGTTGACCGAGGCACACGTGCCCATTCGGACTGCAGCACAGTCGTGTCAGAATAATATGACCACCTACCTAATAATGGGAATAACCACCCTTGGTCCGGATGATAGCGGCGAGACGGCGTGGCATGGACACAAGGAGGCACTGGAAGGTTGCCCGAGGCACACGTGCCCATTCGGACTGCAGCACAGTCGTGTCAGAATAATATGACCACCTACCTAATAATGGGAATAACCACCCTTGGTCCGGATGACAGCGGCGAGACGGCGTGGCATGGACACAAGGAGGCCCTGGAAGGTTGACCGAGGCACACGTGCCCATTCGGACTGCAGCACAGTCGTGTCAGAATAATATGACCACCTACCTAATAATGGGAATAACCACCCTTGGTCCGGATGATAGCGGCGAGACGGCGTGGCATGGACACAAGGAGGCCCTGGAAGGTTGACCGAGGCACACGTGCCCATTCGGACTGCAGCACAGTCGTATCAGAATAATATGACCACCTACCTAATAATGGGAATAACCACTCTTGGTCCGGATGACAGCTGCGAGACCGCGTGGCATGGACACAAGGAGGCCCTGGAAGGTTGACCGAGGCACACGTGCCCATTCGGACTGCAGCACAGTCGTATCAGAATAATATGACCACCTACCCAATAATGGGAATAACCACCCTTGGTCCGGATGACAGCGGCGAGACGGCGTGGCATGGACACAAGGAGGCCCTGGAAGGTTGCCCGAGGCACACGTGCTCATTCGGACTGCAGCACAGTCGTATCAGAATAATATGACCACCTACCTAATAATGGGAATAACCACTCTTGGTCCGGATGACAGCTGCGAGACCGCGTGGCATGGACACAAGGAGGCCCTGGAAGGTTGCCAGAGGCACACGTGCCCATTCGAACTGCAGCACAGTCGTATCAGAATAATACGACCACCTACGTAATAATGGGAATAACCACTCTTGGTCCGGATGACAGCGGCGAGACGGCGTGGCATGGACACAAGGAGGCCCTGGAAGGTTGACCGAGGCACACGTGCCCATTCGGACTGCAGCACAGTCGTATCAGAATAATATGACCACCTACCTAATAATGGGAATAACCACCCTTGGTCCGGATGACAGCGGCGAGACGGCGTGGCATGGACACAAGGAGGCCCTGGAAGGTTGCCCGAGGCACACGTGCCCATTCGGACTGCAGCACAGTCGTATCAGAATAATATGACCACCTACCCAATAATGGGAATAACCACCCTTGGTCCGGATGACAGCGGCGAGACGGCGTGGCATGGACACAAGGAGGCCCTGGAAGGTTGCCCGAGGCACACGTGCTCATTCGGACTGCAGCACAGTCGTATCAGAATAATATGACCACCTACCTAATAATGGGAATAACCACTCTTGGTCCGAATGACAGCGGCGAGACGGCGTGGCATGGACACAAGGAGGCCCTGGAAGGTTGCCAGAGGCACACGTGCCCATTCGGACTGCAGCACAGTCGTGTCAGAATAATATGACCACCTACCTAATAATGGGAATAACCACCCTTGGTCCGGATGACAGCGGCGAGACGGCGTGGCATGGACACAAGGAGGCCATGGAAGGTTGCCCGAGGCACACGTGCCCATTCGGATTGCAGCACAGTCGTATCAGAATAATATGACCACCTACGTAATAATGGGAATAACCACTCTTGGTCCGGATGACAGCGGCGAGACGGCGTAGCATGGACACAAGGAGGCCCTGGAAGGTTGCCCGAGGCACACGTGCCCATTCGGATTGCAGCACAGTCGTATCAGAATAATATGACCACCTACGTAATAATGGGAATAACCACCCTTGGTCCGGATGACAGCGGCGAGACGGCGTGGCATGGACACAAGGAGGCCCTGGAAGGTTGCCCGAGGCACACGTGCCCATTCGGACTGCAGCACAGTCGTATCAGAAAAATATGACCACCTACGTAATAATGGGAATAACCACTCTTGGTCCGGATGACAGCGGCGAGACGGCGTAGCATGGACACAAGGAGGCCCTGGAAGGTTGCCCGAGGCACACGTGCCCATTCGGACTGCAGCAGAGCACGAAGGTCCAGGAGATGACTTGGTTGTGGGTCGGCACGTCGAACCGTTCGATCGAAATAGTCTCCCAAGTGCTCTATGGAATTGAGATCGGGCGATTTCGCCGACCAAAGGAGAACGGAGACATCGCTGTCGTGTTCCTAGAAATAATCACGCACCCGCTTTGCGACGTGGCATGGCGCATTGTCCTGTTGGTAGACACCATCACCACCAGGTTAAACGTTCAACATAAAGGGATGCATGTGGTGAGTGAGGATGGACATTTAGCCACTGGCGTTCAGGGATCTATCCAGTGGTACCAGCGGTCCCAGGTCATGACAGGAAAGCATCCCACAGACATCCACACTGACACCGCCGCTCTGTACCTGACCGACAAGCGTGTCCGGGTGCTGTTCCTCTCGTGTCTGACGCCGTATTCGCCACCGCCCATCACTTCTGTGGAGTAGAAACCTCGATTCGTCGGAGAAGGCAACCTTTTCCCACTCTTCCACTGTCCACTGATGGTAGTCTCATGTGAACTACATGCGTCGTTGCCGATGGACCTGGCTTAACATGGGCGCTTTGACACATCGTCGACTCCGAAGACCCTTTCGCTTTCATGGGGCATGGAGTAGACGCCGGTTTATAAGACTGCCGGTTCGTGCTTGCAGCGCTCCGCAGGGTGCGCGGCCATGCACAATCGCACCAACCGTGGATCATTTGCATACCAGCACGCACTCTAACTATTTGCAAAGTCTCAAGGTTGTACCATGTTTTCTACTAGGTGCGCAAATTTCATTGTCCGTGAGTGTATTATTATTCATCAGTACCAAAATAATTATTCGTTCGTTTCAAATAATCTTGCCTCTAAAAAAATAAAAAATAAAAATATAATACGAGAAAGTGGGCCATTTCTCCAGTGAACCACCGGGAAATGTCCCGGTAGACTAATCCGACTTTGCGAAGAAATGAATGATTTTAGCGGCCGGTATTGAGTTGGACACCATATCGATGTTTGGTCACTGTGTTTCATGTAATGCAACCGAAACCTGCAGAGATGGAGTGAATGTTCACACACAACTGCGCAACAAGGAATGCGTATAGCGAACGCGTTATGAGTCACCAAAGTGGGATTAGAATATGAACACAACTTGATTATGCATGATCACGAGCATATGAGTCTCCAAAATGAAGTAAGACTATGTAGACATTTTTATTATGCATGATCAGAAACATATGAGCCTTCGAAGTGGGATAGATATACACTGAAGAGCAATTGAATTAGAGGCAGCTGGAGTTATGCAAATGTGGCGCTGTGGGCGGCCCTCGAAACGGAAACGACATGACGTATGCAGCGATCTGACAATATAAGGAGCGATGCGACGGAAATCAGTAAGAATCGAACGCAGTATGGATAAGACGAAGGATCTAAGCGCATTTGATCATGGGCAAATTGTCGGGGCCCGACGAATGGGTCACTCCATCTCGGAAGTCGTGCTGGCACTGGGATTTTCATCAGCCACTGTGTCACGGGTGCACCGTGAGTACATCGAACCCGGTAAAGCCATCCCTGCAAGGGCCAACTGCAGTGGACAACAGCGTGTTGATGAGCGGGTTCATCGTTGGCTAGCTCGCACTTTAACAGCGGATAGACGGGCCAAAGAGCAAGAAATCACTCCGAAATTTAACGCTGATGCACAAAAAACGTGTAAGCAGCCACATCATCCAGAACCATTTCCTCGCTATGGGGTACAGAAGCCATCGTCCCACGAGGGTACCGCTGCTGACCGCACATCACAGGGTGCGAAGATTAGCATGGGCGCGGGAACATCGCCACTGGACCCTAGACATGTGGGAAAATGTTGCCTGGACTGATGAGTCGAGATTCACGTTGGTACATGCGGATGGCAGGATACGAGTACGGCGCAAACAACATGAAGCGATGGATCCGTCTTGCCAGCAGGGTACTCTTAAAGCTGGTGGGGGTGGCATTCTCATCTGGGGACTGTTTACGTGGACTGAAATGGGACCCCTAGTACGTATGACATCGTCCCTCACAGGTCAACGTTACCGGGATATCCTGGACGACCATTTGCTCCCGTTTGTGCGTCCTCAACATCACACTGGGGACCTCATCCTACAACAAGACAATGCACCGTGCCATCGCTTCCGAATTGTATCCGAATGGTTGGATGAACAATCCACCGATGTGACCTCGCTTCCTTGGCCAGCTAGGTCACCTGACCTCAATCCCATCAAGCACATCTGGGATGCCATCGAGAGAGATGTTCGAGGCTCTGACCCTCCTCCATCAAATCTTCGGGAACTGTGGGAGCTTGTTCAGGGGTCGTGGATCCGTATGACTTCCCAACACTTCCGTTGTCTTGTCGAGTCCATGCCGAGACGAATCGCCGCCGTCATCAGGGCGAAAGGTTGTGCTACACGTTACTAGACAGGTATCTCTAATTCAGTTGTTCTTCAGTGTATATGCACACATTTTTGTCAGGCCATTTTTGTTATATCCCAAATGATTGTAAGCTCCAAATAGCAGGAATATGCTTAATCCTTTTAGTGTCAGCGACGCGTCTAGCGTGTGCAAAACTCTCCTTTACCCAGTATCAGCGATGCGTTTACCGCGTTTAAGGTTTACTTTACCTAGTATCAGCGACGCGTCTGACGCGTGCAAAGCTTTCTTTTACCCAGTGCCAGAGACGCGACTAGCTCGTGTAAGCTTTCCTTTACGTAGTGTCAGCAACGCGTCAAGCGAGTGCGAAGCTTTTCTTTACCGTGTCAGCGACACGTAGCGCATTCCAACCTTTCCTTTACCCAGTGTCAGCGACGCAACTAACGCGTGTAGCTCTCCTTTACTCAGTGCCAGAGTCAGCGACGCTTCTAGCGCCTGTGGCTTTCCTTTACTTAGTGTCAACTACGAATCTAACGCGTGCAATCGTTTATCCAAATCAGTGTTATGGACGTACTATCAGCATCGATGAGAAGTTCTTTTAAATTGTTTTCTTCTTCGGGAGTGTTATTGACGCCTACACGCCTTTGGGTTGACTTCTTATGTACACTATATTGACAAAAGTCACCGGACACCTAGAAGAGAAATACAACATAGCTATTATTGTTATACATTAGTACGGTGTGGGTCCACCTTTGGCCTTAATGCATGTACTGACCCTTCGAGACATTCTTTCGACAAGGCTTTGGAACACAGCGATAGGTATGCGCATCCATTCAGTACATAATGCTGCCGCTAACTGTTGCTTAGTAGTAGGCCTTGGTCCCAAACTTCTTATGCGGCGATCTAATTCATCTCACAGGTGCTCTATGGGATTAAAATCAGGGCTCTGTGCTGGCCAGTCCACACACGATACGGAATTATCGACAAACTACGCCGTAACAGTTCTTGCTTTATGGCTCGGTGCATTAACCTGCTGGTATCAACAAGCCGCGGTTCCATAGTATTGCCACAGAGTTGGTAGGGTGTAATTGTGCAGAATATCAAGAAAGACGTGTTGGTTAACAGGTTTGTCCACGATAACCAATGGGTCGGGTCCATGCCACGAAGTACAACCCCACAAGAGTGCACTGCCAGCTCGAAACTTGACCGTAGGAACAGTAAACTGCGGTAATTAGCGTTCCCCCAGCTGCCACCATACCCACACACAGCCATCAGACTGATGGATCGGGTATCTGGATTCATCAGTCCATAGGACCCATTTCCATTGATCTACAGTCCACGATAAATGTTCTTTACGCCATGCTAAACAACGAGTAGCAGTCCCAGTGGAGATGAAAGGCTTATGAGCAGCCGCACGACCACGGTAACCCATGGAATGAAGTTCTCTGCGAATGGTAGGTGTACATACCGAGGTTCCAACATTTTTACTCACCTGCACACTGAGGTCTTGTGCAGTCCTCCGTCGATTCTCTCCTGGGGCTTCGACGTCCTCTATCACTGATTTTCTTTGGTTTACCGGTACGTTTTGCTGCTTCAGGTACGCCATGTGTCTTCCACTTATTCAGTACATCCAAAACAGTTGACTTGGGTATGTTTAAACGCCTCTCGGTTTCTGTTATGGACAATACACTAATATAACACCCAACAATCTTTCCTTTCTCAAAGTCAGTTCTCTCCCGCCGCGACATTTTCACTCAAACTCACATTGCGATATGATCGCGGTAAGCTGCAGACTTGGTTTTATAACGTTTGCATCTGTGCCGCGCATCTTAACGACGCAGCGGATCCGTTCATTTGCTTTTGAAGGAGTACCCGGTGACTTTTGTCCATATAGTGAATATTTCAATAAATGGCCTTTGTTTACAGAAGTTTTCGATTGATGTCAGTAGTTTCTCATGGAGCAAAAGCAATAATAATAAGTCACTTTTCCTTTTGTGTGGGCGTGATCAGTGAAGCATGGCGTCAACGTCCGGCCTTCAGTATCCGGCACTGAGGAGCATGCGTACCTGTGTTAAAAACTGACACTGAAAGGGTTAAAAGATTCAGCAAAAACCTGGTATCGCCCGTACCACATATGAACCACGGGGCTTTATACGATCATTTAAGGGAAGACTTTTTGGAAGTACCTTCCTACAGATTAAACATAGTGGGTATCCCACAGAAGCTGTTCTCAAAGAAACAGAAGTCCTCTGACAGTTCAGTTTTCTTTTCATTGGAGATGGTCCGATTTTATAAATTTTGGGAACCCGTAGCGTTAAATAACGATATTTTGGACACGCTTTTACAACACCCAGACACATTCTTAAAATATTTTTTAGGAGTGCGAAATCCAGATAATGTGTGCGAATGTCTGCGTGTAATTCGTGTATATGAAGAACGCCATGGTTGTCATGAACCTTCATTCCAAGCTACAGAAAAAAAATTCAATAAATGCAGCAAAGACAGCAGCAACATTATGTGGCTCAGCATTGGTGGGCTCCAGCTCAGCAACAATCGTCGCAGCAATTACACGATAATGCTGATGATGTTCCTTATTTACGTACTAGATCTAACAGAAACCCAGAACCACATTATAAAGATAATTTTGATTCTAATTATCATGTACGTGCTGCTAAAAGAAACCGCAATGATGAGACATTTAATGTCAACCAAAATGATCAGGGGTCACTGCGTAACCCAAACCAACATTCGTCTGGGTATTCTAATGATGCTCCTGTTCCAAATACCAGGTATGATTCCAATCAAGAATATAGGCAACATAATGCGGGCAATAATCCAGATCATAACATATGTTATTACAACCAGCGAGGCAATAATCAACGGTTAAACTACTGGCGGAGGTAAGGAAAAGGTCGTCTTTACATCTCTCGCCTCTTGATACAGACCTTAAAACCTTATCAATTACCACTTCAATTGCCGGATGTATTGGTGGCATTAGGCATTGTTGTAGTCTTAACTAAGTTTGACTCATGCTAGGACATTTCTGCTTTAAATATTAATTATTGTAATGAGTGCTTTCACGACATAATTATTGAAAGAGCTACGCAGAATTCGCGAGCTGCAAACAATCACGTATTTCGGTATTAGGAGCCATAACGCTACTTGTTAAATTGGAAAAAGTTGTGCTTACTCATACATTTCTACTTATTGATGAGTTAGCAGTCAATTGCTTATTAGGGCTAAACTTTGTAAATAAATTTTCTTTGACTTTAAATTTTGAGCATGTTATAATTGCGACGCAGGAGCCAGCAAGGCCTAATCCGGTATAGAGAAGGTTGACCTCACACCTTCTTTGCAAAGTCACAGAATGTCAAATATACAAAAAAGCCAACTTTCTAAACTTTTGCACATATACACTCGGGGTTATTTTCCGACAAACCAAGATTTACTCAGACCGTCTTTCATCGCATCTACACCAAGAGAGCTACGCCTGTAGCCTCAAAGCCGTAGGAGAAAGCAAAAACGAATAATGAAACTAAAAGCTACAATTCATATTTTCATCTAGGTTGTCAAGCAAAGTATCATTAATAATTTCAATTTTTATGGATAATGGAAACAAATAATGAAACTTGGAGCTGTAATTTATATTTTCAACTAAGTTTTCAACCAAAGTATCATAAATACACTGCCGGACAATTATTAAGGACGGATGACAATAGCAACGATAGCAACCATAAAATGGAAGGCAGGAAAATGTGGAAATTAGCATAAGTACGGGATACAGTAAGACGTGTTGTGCGTATGCAAATTTTGGATTGCCGAACTTGTTCGTGACGTCATAGCGCTGATAAGAGATATAAAGGATTGGACGCGTATTGACCGTTGTTATTCAAACGCAAAGTTGAATGGGAAAGAATAAATTGACGAACTTGCAAGTTTCAGTATGTCTTCCCGACATCACCTAGATGATTTTACGCGTGGCCGTATTATTGGCAAGATTGAAGAAGGGCGAAAAATAACAGATGTTGCCAGGGAGTTCGACGTCAGCCACAGTGTTGTTTCAAGGCCTTGGAAATCATTTCAAACAAATGGAGAGTGTAGCAAACGTCACGGGGGAGGTCGTGTTCGCAGTACGACACCTGCAGAAGATCGGTACATAGTGCTATAAACAAAAAGACACCGGCGCAGCACAGCTAGTGAGGTAGCAAATCAGTTTATGGCTGCTACTGGCAAGCGGATCTCCCGAAAAACTGTCGCCAGACGTTTGCATGAAGGAGGACTATACAACCACCGTCCTGTTGTGTGCATCCCATTGCCCAGACGTCACCGTACCGCCCGTTTGCAATGGTGCCATCAACATCGCAATTGGACTGATAACGACTGGTGGTCTGCTGTCCTCTTCTCAGATGAGACTAGATACAGTCTATCGTCTGATTGTCGACGACAACTGATCTGGCGTGATAGTGGTACCGCATATTGTCCAGCAAACATACAGGAAAGGGGCCGATGTCCGACATGTAGTGCCATGGTATGCGCTGGCATCATGACCAATGGCCGTACGTCCCTGTATGTGCTTCCAACTGGGACTATGACTGGCCAACGATACATTAATGATGTTCTGCTACCTCATGTTCACATGTTCCGTGGTGCTGTCGGTGATAGATTCATTTTCATGGGCGACAACGCAACATGTCATCGAACAGTCGCTGTCCAGGAGTGTCTTGAGAGCGAGGATATTGAACGCCTCGTATGGCCAGCACGTTCTCCAGATCTGAATCCCATTGAAAATGTGTAGGATGCTTTGGAAAGGAGTCTTGCTGGTCGCCAATGCCCTCCAATAAACAAGGACACCCTCATCCGTGCACTGACAGAGGAATGGGATAAATTACCCCAACAGCTGCTTGATAATGTTGTGCAAAGCATGACACGACGTGTGGAATCTTGCATCGCCCTCCATGGTGGCCATATCCCGTATTGACATCTTACGCCGGAACGCCTGCGGACGGTAATTGCATTTTTTTCACGTTTACGTATTCTGCACAAAATGGCCTGTTTGTCCCTTGAACACGTTCCAAAGCCTTCTGGATTTCAGAGCACAATAAATTGTCTTTCTTGTAATGTCCCGGCATTCTGACATTATTTTATTTCACTTGGCATCCAACCACACTTACTTTTTTTTGCGCTATGTAGCCGTTTATGATCCGTCCTTAGCAATTGTCCAGCAGTGTAATTGCCATGGAGAATGGAAAGAGTTAGAATTTATATTTTGAACTAAATTGTGATCTAAAGCACCATTAATAATTGTTGTTTTCTATAGAGAAGGGAAAGCAAATAACGAAATACATACAACTGTTATCAACATTTTTGTGCTGGAAATTACAGACAGTTTATTTTCTCATTAAACTTCTATTAGCCGGCTCAATGGCTGAGTGGTCAGAATTGCTGGATTCTGATCATTTGTCCTAAATAGGAAATCTTGAATGAGACATGGGGTGAGCCCGTCTTTTGCGGCGCTGGCTCTCTCCCCCATTTCTTTAGGCAGTGGTTCAATATTAAGGATGGGTGACTTCATGAAGCATTAAGAGTTGCTCACGGTGGTCGGAAAACCCCAAAACAGCAACAACTTTTGAGTAACCATCTTCTATGTAACCTCTTATAAAATGATCCATATGCCATTTTAATTTAGCAAAATGTTTAATGATTTGAGAATTTGGATAAAGTTTAAGAAAAACACAACTTCTTGGTTTTTATTTTGAATATTTAATACAACGCAAATGCAGCTACTGTCCACTACACTAAAACTTCGTTAACTTTCATTAAAGTTTAACTTCAACTTTCACTTGTTGACTTAATTTGCTGAACCTTTATTATTCAAATTCGTACTGCAGCTTGTTCGCAGCAGATGCAACCGTGATTGAGCACGGATAACTCATCCCTAATTAGACACTTTCAAATAAACAGTCCAGGTTAAGTGATGAGACAGTACTTGACTTTATTGTATATCTTCCGGCATGTAATGTATTTGTCACATCAATACATCGCTCATAAAAGCTAGCGGAAACACACTTCAAACAACTATTTGGTAACAATATACGATAGACAATTTTCGCTCGCTAGGCACGTATCCAGGGAAAGGGACAAGGTGTAACGTATACCAGGAGATGTGACGTACCTGCCAGCAGGACGCACACGACATAAAGGCAGATAGCAATTAGAATCAACGTCCGCGTAGCTCAATTGGTAGAGCAACTTATTCCGGAATGAGGGGACCCGGGTTCGAATCGCGGCGTAGACCAAGAATGACGGAGAAATTTACTTCGTTATAATGGCGCCCGAACTATCCGGATGACCCGACCGTTCAAAATCTCGCATTGGTGTGATGTTATTTCCGCACCGCGAGATAGGAAAAATAAAAGAATCCCTTCTCCAGCACTTCAAAAATAAAAAAAAATAAAAGGGAGATGATGTAACGTATATCAGGAGATGTGACGTACCTGCCAGCATGACGCACACGACATAAAGGTAGATAGCAATTAGAATCAACGTCCGCGTAGCTCAATTGGTAGAGTAACTTATTCCGGAATGAGGGGACCCGGGTTCGAATCCTGGCGCGGGTAAAAATGACGGAGAAATTTATTTCGTTATAAAGGGGGTTCCGATTCCTCCCCGAAAATATGCATCTTATAGAGACAGATAAATTTTTGCAGTACCACAAACATTGCTCTTGAATAACGCAAAACCAATGCATTTAAATATGAGCGTTTCCATATTATAAAATTGGTGTAAATATTTATGGTTTGACATAAAGGTCTCCACTGAACGGGTTGGGTTCAGGTACAAAAAAAGTGAAGCCTAATTAAGCGGGGTGAAAGATGAAACGTAGTTTAACGGCCAGCTTTTTAACTATGTTATGCCAAACAAAGTGCCTTAACAGTTATTTTTTTTTTTTTTTTTAAATCTCACCTTTGTTCTGTGTTGCCGTTGTTTTTTCAAAATATTTATAGATGAAAATTTTCTGGACTTTCCCCTCCCCAAACATATATACTGACTGCGTGCATGTCAAATGTAAAGCCAATCTTACATTACATATAGTACTCCGCTAATACGTAGCATGTCTCTCAGAAGATCAACTCTCAGTCTCTTAACAGATCAGATCCAATCATATGTAGAGGATTTTAGGAAGGGAGTGTCTGACCCCAGGCCTTAAACAACCCTTAGAAATACGAAGCTAGGAGATTTGGGCTAGAGTGCCCGATAGGAAAGTCACACGGAAGCGAAGTAGAAAGGGGGAGGAAGACGCCCTTATTTGTTACCGGGGGCCAGTACCCGGGGTCCGACGGCTTAACGTGCTCATCCGAAGCGCGGCGGATATTTAGTGGATCGAGCGTTCGTGCCTGGCCGGGATAGAACCTCAGGTCCTTTTCCGTGGCAGTCACGAACGTTGCCCACTAGGCCACCCGCGGCCCTCAGTCTCTTAACACAGCACTCTCAACTTTTACGGAAAGTGGCCGCGGGTTGCCTGATGGGCAACGTTCGTGACCGCCACGGGGAAGGACCTGAGGTTAGATCCCCGTCAGGCACGAACCCTCGATCCACTAAATATCCGCCGTGCTTCGGATGGGCACGTTAAGCCGCCGGACCCCGGGTACTGGAACCCTGGTAATAAACAAGGGCGTCTTCCTCCCCTTTCTACTTCGCTTCCGTATCACTTTCCTATCGGACACTTTAACCCAAATCTCCTAGCTTCCTATTTCTAAGGCTTGTTTAAGACCTGGGGTCAGACATTCCCTTCCTAAAAAAAACCCATCTACTGAAGAATCTGAAAAAAAAAAAAAATCTTATGGAACTTCACCGTTTTGATTCCACTTTGACTCACTGTCGAGCTGCCAATTTTGAAAAGCTCGTCGGCGAAAATTCTTGTAGCCGTAACTCAGAAAATATCTAACGGGAAGTAACCGAATTTGCATGAAAACACACAAACGCAAAACGGAGTGTAAAGACAACAAGTTTTTCCGTGACGATGATCGAAGCACGCCCCCTCACTCCGGAGTAAGTTGCTCTCCCAACTAAGATACATGGGCGGAATGGATCGCTGCAGATTTGTCGTCTCGACACGTGCTTTACCTTTGCAATGTCACATCATCTCCCTTTTAATTTTTTAGCACGCCTTTTGTAAAAAAAGATCGCGCTTATGTTATCGGTTTGTTCGTCTGTCCGTCCGTCAGCCTGTAGACACCATACCTCTGCAACTATTAGTCCGATTTAAAATATTATTTTTGCATTGAGAAGCTTGAAATCTGCGAATGATGATCCTTCATTTCGTTTTTTTTTTTTACGATGTACAATTTCGCCACTAGAGGGCGTAAATGCAGACGATGTCGGATTCAAAAATACGTTTTAATCCACATATTTGCTTCTAAACATCCGATTGAAAAAAATCTTTTACATTTCGATTCCATTTATATCGAAGAGTATTTTAGATATAGTTAGTTTTTCAAATTATGCATAGATTTCCCGCTAGGTGGCGTAAAAGTAAATTACAATTTCCTCAATAACTCTTCTTCTAAAACTCCGATTTGAAAATTCTTTTCTTCAGCGCATACACCTCCTAACGGAAAATCCTTTGCATGTAATTTCAAATTTTTGGTAAAGAATACTTTGGCCACCAGGTGGCGTAAGTGTTATGCTTCTGATATGTTTTCCATAAAATCTGAGTTTCTGAAATATCGATTGAAAAAATTCTTTCGTGCGCTGATGCCACTCACATCGATAAACCTTTTCGGAATATTTTCTTCTTAAAATATTCCACAGTTTCTCCGCCAGGGGGCGTAGATGTATATCTTATTTTCGTCAATATCTCTACTTCTAGAAATTCGATTTTAAAAAAATTTTCTTTGTTGGATAGTGTTTTCAGTGTGACATGTTTTTCATATAACTTAAAAATTTTCAAGTAATTCTTAGACTTTCCGCTTGGGGGCGTAGAGGTAAATTGCGTTTCCCCCTATATCTCTGCTTTTAAATCTCCGATTTGAAAAAAAAAAATTCTGCACCGGATACAGCTTCTGATGGGAAATCGGTTGCCCATAATTTCTAGTTTTTGTGAAAAAATGGTTTAGCCACCAGGGGGCGTAAATCTTAATTTCCACTTCTGATGTATTTGCTGCAAAATATGAGCTTTTAAATTCTCGATTGAAAAAACGTCGTTTGTAGACCGATAGTACTCATGTCAACAAACCGCTTAGAAACATTTTCTTCTTAAAATAATACATGGTTTCTACGCCAGGAGGCGTAGATGTAATATCATATTTTTGTCAATATCATTACTTCTAGGAGTCCGATTTGAAAAATTCCTTCTTTGTTGGATAGTGTTTCTAGTGTGACATGTTTTTCATATAATTTGAAAATTTTCAAGTAATTCATAGACTTTCCGCTAGGGGGCGTGAAGGTAAATTGCTTCCCTTCCCCTATATTTCCGCTTAAAAATTCTTTCTGCACCGGATAAAGCTCCTAATGAGAAATCCTTTGCGCATAATTTCAAATTTTTATAAAAAATGGTTTGGCCACCAGGTGGCGTAGGTCTTAATTTCCGCTTCTGGTGTATTTGCAGCAAAATATAAGCTTCTAAAATCTTGATTGAAAAAAAAGTAGTTTGTTGACCGATGCTACTCATCTCGGGAAACCTTTTAGGAACAATTTCTTCTTGAAATAATGCATGGTTTCTACGCCAGGGGCGTAGATGTATATCTTATTTTTGTCAATATCTCTACTTCTAGGAGTCCGATTTGGAAAATTCCTTCTTTGTTGGATGGTGTTTCCGATGCGAAATGTTTTTCCTAAAAATTCAAAATTTTCAAGTAAATCATAGACTTCCCGTTAGGGGGCACAATGGCAAATTGGGTTTTATCCGTTAATTCTTCTTCTAAAACTCCGATTCCAAAAATTCTTCCTGTATCGCATACAAGACCTGATGGAAAATATTTTTCATATAATTTCTAATGTTTGTTAAAGAATGGTTTGGCCACCAGGGGGCATAAGTGTTAATTTCTGCTTCTGATGTATTTGTAGCAAAATCTGGGCTCCTGAAAACTCGACAATTTTTTTTTTCTTGGACCGATACCGCTCATATGGAAAATTCTTTTGAGAATACTTTCTTTCTAAAATAATGCATGGTTTTCCCACTAGGGGACGTAAAGTCACATCTTATTTTTGTCGATATCTCTGTTTTTAAAAGTCCGACTTGAAAAATTGGTGCGAAATGTTACTCATATAAATTCATGTTTTTCTTAACGCACAAGTCGGCAACCAGAGAGCTTAAGCTCACGATTGCGTTTACAGCCATATCTGAGGGATTAAAAACCCGATTGAAAAACTTCTTTCTTCCGTCAGAAACTGTTGTTTTCCATACCGGCTCTATTGACTTTGAATAGGTTTGATAAATTTAATTCGTGTCAGAACGGATTCAAAAAACGTGCTTATTACACCCGAAAATTCGGTGTCATCTTTCTTGTTAATTTTAGTAAGAAATGGTTCGGCCACCAGGGGGCTTAAACCTTAATTTCCGCTTCTAATGCATTTGCTGCAAAATATGAACTTCTAAAACCTCGATTGAAAAAATTCGTCTGTAGGCCGATGCCACTCACGTCGATAAACCTTTTAGGAAAATTTTCTTCTTGAAACATTGTATGGGTTTCTACACCATGTATACCTATTTTTGTCAATATCTCTACTTAGAGTCCGATTTGAAAAATTCCTTCTTTGTTGGATTTTGTTTCCGATGCGAAATGTTTCTCATATAAATTCAAAATTTTCAAGTTAATGATAGACTTTCCGCTAGGTGGCGCATAGGTAAGTTGTATTTACTGCGTTATTTCTGCTTCTAAAACTCTGATTTGAAAAATTCTTCCTGTATCGCATACAGCTGGTTTTCCTGCCAGGGGGCGTAGATGCATATCTTATATTTGTCCATATCTCTGCTTTGAAGAGTCCGATTTGAAAAATTCTTTCTTTGCTGGAGAGCGTTTCCGCTGCGAAATGTTTCTCATATAAATTCAAATTTTTCTTAGCGCACACAAGTCCGCAACCAGAGGGCGTAAGATCACGATTATGTTTACATCAATATCTGCGGGATCAAAAACCCGATTGAAAAACATTTTTCTTGCGTACGATGCTATTGTTTTCCATACTGGCTCCATTACTTTGAATAGTTTTGATAAATTTAATTGGCGTCCAAATGGATTCAAAAGACGAGCTCATTACACACGAATATTCGGTGTCATCTTTCTTGTTTTCTTTTTGAAGCGAAGAACGAATTTTCATTAATTCCAGACTATGTGTGGAACGAAAATCACACATTTTTTGACGAATCCAACGGCCAGGACATCCATTTTTACGTTCGGAAGCCAATGCGAAATACGAGTTTGTCCGTGACAAGTATCGGACAACCGCGCCCTCCTCACTACGGAGTAAGTTACTCTTCCAACTAAGCTATATGGACGGAATGTATCGCTGCAGATTTGTCGTCTGGACACCTGCTTTACCACTGTAGTACGTTACAGGAGGACGGAGAGATGCACGTTGCTTTTTTCGTCGAATTTCAAGGACAGACTGTACTTAACTAACTACTGCACAAAAACTGACAAAGGGAGACAAGTTTCATTCCATAAATTGAGGAAGAATAAAATGAATTAGTTTTTGCGTTAAAACCATCACCATACGGAACGAAAGAAAACTATGCGGAAACTTTGTAAATTTCTTTAATAAGAAATCATTCATGGCGGCTTTCAAGTTCGGCGAAGAATTTTGACGAATTGGGATTTCTTAGCATTAGATGCTCATGGGAATTGTTAAATTCCCCACCCCTTAAAAAAAGTTACCAAGTAATCATATTTTAAACCCTTTTTCAATCACAAACTGTACTGATCGGAATATTTTTGTGAATGCAATTTTGACGTTGATGATTGTTTTAAAACATGCATGAGGCAGTGGTAACAGTTTGCATCTTACCTCAAGGCCACAACGGAGCAATTAATCTTTGTTATTAATCAGCTAAGCTGGATTAATTACTGATTTGAATTGTCCTTCTCTCTGGTCGCCATGACATATGACGCAACGATAATAAAACAAGATCAGTCCCTCTCGTATGCATACAGCGTGTGCGTCTTTAAGTCACACGCGATCGAGTTATGCAATTGGTTTTTACTACTAGTTCTGATAAGCACGTAAGTACCAGGAACGATGTTAGGCTTTGCCTTTATGGCGATCGAATATTAATGGCATGCTCTGGTTTAAAAAGTACATCCTTCAGATAAATGTAGTGATCTATTTTTAATGTATCTTGGTACCAACCAGTTAAAGCGCCGAGAGGTTCTTCAGTAGAACGTAATGTAGTAAATGAAATGCAGAGAGAAGGCAACATTTAATGAAACATGCCCACCTCCTTGTTGATTTGAAGTAGTGTCTCATGTGCTTTGGTGCCCACTTATGGATGGCGTGCAGAAAATAAATTGCAGATTGTTTGGTGTTGAAGATTCTTTGGGCGAATTAAGTCCAGTTTTTTTCACTCACATGGGTCTTCACCATTCTTTGTGTAAATGAATTGATATGGGCAGGGCCTTTCTCTACAATTTCGGAGCCCTGTTCCAACGATATCCGCTGGGGGCCCCTGTATTGAAGGATCTTACGGATGGCCTAGTGGTCTAACGCTCGAACCACTAAATATCCGCCGTGCGTCGGATGGGCACGTTAAGCGGTCGGACCCCGTATACCGGATCTTTCGATTACAAATAATCCTTTTCCTTTTTACCTTGTTTCATTGTGGCTTTCCTGACCGGCACTTTAGCCCAAATCTCTTAGTTTTCTACCTACAAGGGCTGTTTAAGACTTGGGGTCAGACACTCCCTTCCTAAAGTCCTCTACATAAATCTCTGTATGGAAGGATGGATGCTAGTGAAACCCAGGGCAGACAAATTTAAGAATCAAACTAGACATAAAACTTTTTTTTTTTTTTTTGTATTGGGGGTTTAACGACCTCCGTAAGCAATTTAGTGGGATATAAGCAATCGCCCGCCCCTAATTTAGGGAGAATGGTTCCAGGGAAGGGAGAAAGCCAGCACCGTAAGATAAATATAACATTCAAGTCTCACCGGGATTCGAACCTAGCCCCATCTTGGACGAATGATCAGAAGCCATCGCTTAGACCACTACGCCACCGGGGCAGATAAAACTTTCTTCGAAGCAATAATAAAATGTAACAACACAAAGAAAATTAAAGAATATTAAAAGCAATCAAGCGGTTAAACGCATGTAAGCTTATGTTGAAAACTTTCTTGAATAACATTTTTACAATTTTTAAATTACGATTATATGGCATTCCCTCAGAATATAATTAATATCCTATATGCTAACACTCGAAAACTGTTAGAGAATTATCGAAATGCTTTGAAGGAAATTTTTATGAAAAGGAGCTTCTTTTACACGTTTTCGTTTAGCTAACAAATTTACCTACCCTTTTCATCTGTATATATACTCGTATCATGATCATCATCATCACCATCATCATTGTCAACCATTATCAATCCACTGCTGGACGAAGGTCTCCCCAAGTTTCCTCCACAATGGTCTGTCTTGTGCCAGTATCCTCCATGTCACTCTCGCATACTTTCGAATTTCATCCACCCATCTTCCATGTGGTCTTCTTCTGGGTATACTCGTATATAAAGTAGATTAAACAGCCTTTTGATCTATATATATACTCGTATATATAGTAGATTAAACACCCTTTTGATCTATATATATATACTCATATATATAGTAGAAGTAAATACAATAACTACAAGAATATATCTGAAAAAATAACTGAAAAAAAAAACAAAAAAAAACGAAGCCAATATCTCGGTATGCAGCAAACTGAAGGAATTAGCAAAAATATGGAATGGTTGAAAAACTGACAAGGAGACAAAGGAATATCGAATATAATTATTCAAAGTACGAATATTTATATGAATGGTGAATTGAAGAACGTAGAAAACGTTAATTAGAAAACCCGGTTGCCTTCATCAGGAGGGTTGAAAAGCATAATAAGGAATATAAAGTGATATACCAATTCATATGCGCATAGCAGCAATTATGGATATGCATATTGGATATAGTAGATCAAACAGAACTCTCCTGCTGAATGCAGCGTGGTTTTCAAATTTACGTTTTCTACGTTCTTCAATTCACCATTCATATAAATGTTCATACTTTGAATAAATATATTCGATATTCCTTTGTTTCCTTGCTAGTTTTTCAACTATTCCATATACGTACACACACACACACACACACACACACACGCACACACAGAGTTGAGTCACATTCTTGTGACCACCTCCTACTTCTGACATCGACAGCGCCTAGCCAATGAAAGAAGGCATGTGTCGAGAGCTGGCTTGGAGGGTATATAAGGTGTGCTGTACCATCACCCCCTAAAAGCTATTAGGGGGTGATGACTGTACGCATTCTGAAAGCATGGCCGCGGGTGGCGAAGTGCGCAACGCTCGTGACTGCCACGGAAAGGACCTCAGGTTCGATCCCAGGCAGGTAAGAACGCTCGATCCACTAAAATATCCGCCGTGCGTTGGATGGGAACGTTAAGCCGTCGGATCCTGGGTACTGCCCCCTCCCCCTGGGTAATAAATAAGGGCGTCTTCCTCCCCTTTTCTACTTCGCTTCCGTGTCACTTTCCTATCGGGCACTCTAGCCCAAATCACCCTAGCTTTCTATTTCTAAGGGTTGTTTAAGACCTGGGTCAGACAATCCCTTCCTAAAATCCTCCACATTTGACCATTTGATCTGAAAGCATGTCACTCGTTGCTGACATGAATAAAAGGAGCGATTTATCAGATTTGCAAAAAGGGATGATTATAGGCTTTTGGGACAAGGGTGTCAGTATTTCTGAAACAATGCAGTTTATGAACTGTTCGCGTGCTGCTGGGGTTAAAGCGTATCGTGATTGGAGAAATGGCACCATTACGAACAATCGACGTGGAAACTGCGGAGCACCACGTGCCATTGATGTGAGAGGTGAACGTCGGCTGCGAAGGTGCATGAGGGCTGATCAACACGCTACAATGGAGCAACTCACTGGACGAATGAACCAGGGAGCTAGCGGAAGTGTGTCTAAAACGACAGTTCAGCGAACACTGCTGCGAATGGGGCTCCAATGCAGACGGATGGTCACTCACCTATGCTAACGTAAGTGCATCGGCAGAAAAGGCTTACATTTGCACGGCAGTGTTGGAATTGGACCTCCGCTGATTGGCAAAGGATTGCCTTCTCCGATGAGTCACGTTTTCTGCTTCATCGAAAAGATGGACGTTGGCGTAGACGAGAAACATCGGAGAACAAGCACTCTTCAACTATTGCTGGAAGAACATAAGCTGTTGGGGACAGCATTATGGTCGGGTGAATGTTTTCGTGGCATTCCCTGGGTTGACTCATACCTGAGGAAGGCACTATGGACAGAATTCGTTATGAATCCATCCTTGCAGACCACGTACACCCATACATGCTGATTGTCTTCCCTGGGGTGGATGGGACCTTCCAGCCAGACAATGCGCCGTGACACACATCTAGAAATGTCCGAGAGTGGTTGGAAGAGCACGATGAAGACTTCAAAGTACTTGCCGGGACCCCTAATTCCCCAGACTTAAACCCAATTGAGCATCTGTTGGACCATCTCGATCGTGTTGTTCGCTCTATGGATCCTCCACCACGCTCCCTCCAGTAGCTGTCAGATGCACTGCAGTCAGCATGGCTTCACATACCTGTGAGTCACCTTCCAGCACCTTATTGAGTCACTCCCAGCCCGTCTAGCTGCTGTCCGCACTGCACACGGCGGTTACTCTGGATATTAGCTGGTGGTCACAATAATGTACCTCGACCGTGTATATATATATATATATCATCATCATCATCATTGTCAACCATTATCAATCCACTGCTGGACGAAGGTCTCCCCAAGTTTCCTCCACAACAGTCTATCTTGTGCCAGTCTCCTCCATGTCACCCCTGCATACTTTCGAATTTCATCCACCCATCTCCCATGTGGTCTTCTTCTGGGTCTTTTCCTGTCCCTTGGAATCCAATCTAAAATTTCGGCTGTCCATCGATGATCTGTCCTTCTGGCAGCATGTCCAGCCCATTGCCATTTCAGGGATTTAACTCTGATCATGATGTCTTCCACTCTTGTCATTTTTCGGATCCACGAGTTCCTCTTCTTATCTCTCCTGGTTACACCAAGCATGCACCTCTCCATGCTGCTTTGAGTTGTCTGCAGCCTTTGTATGTCTCTTTTAGTTAAGGTCCACGTCTCTGCACCATACGTAAGCACTGGAAGGATGCATTGATCAAACACTTTTCTTTTAAGACATAATGGCATATTGCTCTTGAAAATTATGCTGTTTCTTCCAAAAGCTCTCCAGGCAAGTTTTGTACGCCGATTAATTTCTTCACCAATGTGACCCTCACTTGATATCTGCTGTCCAAGATAAACGTACGTGTCTGTTATCTCCAGCTTTTCTCCATCAATCGATAAATCTTCATTTCTTGTAAAAGCATTGAACATCACTTTTGTCTTCTGAAAGTTCATTTTTAATCCCACTTCTTTACTCTTGTCAGCAAGTTCCTGGATCATACTCTGCAGCTCTGATGGGGTAGTTGCAAAAATGACTATGTCATCAGCAAAACGAAGGTGGGTTAGATAATCTCCATTAATCTTTATCCCCTTGTTTTCCCAGCTCAGCGACTGAAAAACACCCTCCAATGTGGCATTAAAGAGCTTCGGAGATATGGTGTCACCTTGTCTCACTCCCTTTCCAATTTTTACGTGTATTGTATTTTCAAACAGCCTAATCTTTGCACTTGCATTTTCATAGATGTTATTAATAATATTAATGTATGCATCTTCAATACCGCAGGTTTTCAGAGCCATTGTAACTGCTGATCGTTTCACCGAATCAAGGCTTTTTCATAATCGATAAAAGCCATGCACAATGGAAGTTCATATTCCCTCGCTCTTTCAATTAGTTCTCTCAGCACGTGGATATGATCTATTGTGCTGTAGCCACTCCTGAATCCAGCTTGTTCTCTCGGTTGAGCCATGTCCAGTGTTACCTTCAAGCGGTGTGAAAGAACTTTAGTGAAGATTTTATAAACTACTGATAGGAGGCTGATAGGTCTGTAGTTTCCGAGATCCTCAATGTCACCTTTCTTATGTAGCAGGATCATTGTAGCGGTGTTCCAATCCTCAGGAATCTTTCCTTCATTAAGGCATCGAGTGAAAATTTGGGCGAGTACTGTTTCGATTTCTCCACTTGCTTCTTGTATGATGTCTACAGTAATTCCATCTTCTCCTGGAGCTTTTCCTCGCGTCATGTTCTTGATTGCATGTGCAACTTCTGCTGGAAGGACTGGAGGAACTCTGGTACTGGTATCTTTCATGATGTCTGGAGTGCATATATCATCCCTTTCATATAATTTGGAGTAGAAATCTTTCACTCTTGTCAAAATTTCTGCCTCTATTTCTTGTTACAGAACCATCTTCTTTTCTCAGTGCCATAATCTGTTTTCTTCCCTTACTGAGATGTCCCTTTGCTATCTTTAGGCTTTGGTTGTTTTCAATTGCTTTCCTCACTAGTTCACAGTTGAATTTCCTTACGTCTTCAGTGATACTTTTTCTTACTGTCTTGCATAGCTCTATATATTCCACTTTGGAAGTCACATCTTCTTTAGTTGTCCTCATCTCTTCTTCTTTTTGCATCAACATTTTGGTTTTTCCTGATAATTTGTTCACATGCGACTTGTTCTTAGACCCAGCTAATTTTATTGCTGTTTCCATAAGAGCTTTGGTTACTTTTCTGTTAACTTCAGAGATGTCGACTTCTTCCGATGTTAGGCCTTCTAAAGCAGAGAACCTGTTCTTCAGTTCCAACTTGAAGGTATTATGGTGTTTTTTAAGGTTGGTTATGTCAATAGATTTTGTTTGTCTTATGAGCTTGACACGTTCAAGTTTAGTGTTGAGGTGCATCTTACATCTCACCAATCTATGGTCACTACCTGTGTTGAACTTGTTTAGCACACTGCAGTCTTCTATGACGAATTTTTTGTTACACATAATAAAATCAATTTCACTTGTCGTCCCATTTGGATGTCTCCATGTCCATTTCCTGTGTGGCTTTTTCTTGAAGAAGGAGTTCAAGATGAAAAACCCTTCTGCCTCTGCAAACTCAACGAGAGTATTTCCACGCTGGTTTCTGTTGCCATGACCGAATTTGCCTACCGAAGTTTCATTCTGTTGCCGTTGCCCTATTTTTGCATTGAAATCTCCCATAATTATTTTTTAAGTGCTGCTTACCTTTATTACTTAGATGACAAATTTCCTCATAAAATTCTTCAATTTCTTCTTCACCATGACTTGTGGTGGGTGCATAAGTTTGAATAATCTGAGCCTGGTATCTTTTCGAGAGTTGGATAACAAGTCGTGCAGCTCTGTCAGAGGAACTTTCAACTTCTACAACTTTATCCTTCAGTTTCTTGTTTATTATAAATCCAACACCACTAGTTCTGCCAGTATCTGTCCCACGATAGTAGAAGAGATGTCCACTTTTCAGTTCGATGAGATCTTCTCCTTTTCTCCTTACCTCACTTAGCCCCACGATGTCCCACTTGATCCTTTGTAGTTCCTCTTCCAATTCAAGAAGCCTTGAATCAGAAGATAGGGAGCGTCCATTGTAAGTAGCCAAGGTCAGCATCAGATGGCAGCCTAGTCCGGTCCTCCGGGGATTCTTAGCACCCTCTGCCTTCATGTCGCACTGGCCGCTGCCTTGGCCAGGTACATTCCAGCTGCCGGAGACTGAGGGCCAAGATTTAAGTTGTGGAATCATTTTGGAGGGGTTTGGCCATAACTCACCACGCTGGCCAAGCGGGTTGGTGAGTGTGGGATAGCATTTCCTCTAATCCCGATGGTATAGTTACACCGCTATTGGCGGTCGTCAGAGCCCCTTTAGTGGGAACAGGATGTACCACGAGAAGGCGGGGTTGACATTTGTCAAGGAGAGGCTGTGATGTTACGCATCACCTGACCTTACATCCCCTATATCATCATCATCATCATCATTGTCAACCATTATCAATCCACTGCTGGACGAAGGTCTCCCCAAGTTTCCTCCACAACGGCCTGTCTTGTGCCAGTCTCCTCCATGTCACCCCTGCATACTTTCGAATTTCATCCACCCATCTCCCATGTGGTCTTCTTCTGGGTCTTTTCCTGTCCCTTGGAATCCAATCTAAAATTTCGGCTGTCCATCGATGATCTGTCCTTCTGGCAGTATGTCCAGCCCATTGCCATTTCAGGGATTCAACTCTGATCATGATGTCTTCCACTCTTGTCATTTTTCGGATCCACGTGTTCCTCTTCTTATCTCTCCTGGTTACACCAAGCATGCACCTCTCCATGCTGCTTTGAGTTGTCTGCAGCCTTTGTATGTCTCTTTTAGTTAAGGTCCACGTCTCTGCACCATACGTAAGCACTGGAAGGATGCATTGATCAAACACTTTTCTTTTAAGACATAATGGCATATTGCTCTTGAAAATTATGCTGTTTCTTCCAAAAGCTCTCCAGGCAAGTTTTGTACGCCGATTAATTTCTTCATCAATGTGACCCTCACTTGATATCTGCTGTCCAAGATAAACGTATGTGTCTGTTATCTCCAGCTTTTCTCCATCAATCGATAAATCTTCATTTCTAGTAAAAGCATTGAACATCACTTTTGTCTTCTGAAAGTTCATTTTTAATCCCACTTCTTTACTTTTGTCAGCAAGTTCCTGGATCATACTCTGCAGCTCTGATGGGGTAGTTGCAAAAATGACTACGTCATCAGCAAAACGAAGGTGGGTTAGATAATCTCCATTAATCTTTATCCCCTTGTTTTCCCAGCTCAGCGACTGAAAAACACCCTCCAATGTGGCATTAAAGAGCTTCGGAGATATGGTGTCACCTTGTCTCACTCCCTTTCCAATTTTTACGTGTGTTGTATTTTCAAACAGCCTAATCTTTGCACTTGCATTTTCATAGATGTTATTAATAATATTAATGTATGCATCTTCAATACCGCAGGTTTTCAGAGCCATTGTAACTGCTGATGGTTTCACCGAATCAAAGGCTTTTTCATAATCGATAAAAGCCATGCACAATGGAAGTTCATATTCCCTCGTTCTTTCAATTAGTTCTCTCAGCACGTGGATATGATCTATTGTGCTGTAGCCACTCCTGAATCCAGCTTGTTCTCTCGGTTGAGCCATGTCCAGTGTTACCTTCAAGCGGTGTGAAAGAACTTTAGTGAAGATTTTATAAACTACTGATAGGAGGCTGATAGGTCTGTAGTTTCCGAGATCCTCAATGTCACCTTTCTTATGTAGCAGGATCATTGTAGCGGTGTTCCAATCCTCAGGAATCTTTCCTTCATTAAGGCATCGAGTGAAAATTTGGGCGAGTACTGTTTCGATTTCTCCACTTGCTTCTTGTATGATGTCTACAGCAATTCCATCTTCTCCTGGAGCTTTTCCCCGCTTCATGTTCTTGATTGCATGTGCAACTTCTGCTGGAAGGACTGGAGGAACTCTGGTACTGGTATCTTCCATGATGTCTGGAGTGAATATATCATCCCTTTCATATAATTTGGAGTAGAAATCTTTCACTCTTGTCAAAATTTCGCCTCTATTTCTTGTTACAGAACCATCTTCTTTTCTCAGTGCCATAATCTGTTTTCTTCCCTTACTGAGATGTCCCTTTGCTATCTTTAGGCTTTGGTTGTTTTCAATTGCTTTCCTCACTAGTTCACAGTTGAATTTCCTTACGTCTTCAGTGATACTTTTTCTTACTGTCTTGCATAGCTCTATATATTCCACTTTGGAAGTCACATCTTCTTTAGTTGTCCTCATCTCTCTTCTTTTTTGCATCAACATTTTGGTTTTTCCTGATAATTTGTTCACATGCAACTTGTTCTTAGACCCAGCTAATTCTATTGCTGTTTCCATAAGAGCTTTGGTTACTTTTCTGTTAACTTCAGAGATGTCCACTTCTTCCGATGTTAGGCCTTCTAAAGCAGAGAACCTGTTCTTCAGTTCTAACTTGAAGGTATTATGGTGTTTTTTAAGGTTGGTTATGTCAATAGATTTTGTTTGTCTTATGAGCTTGCCACGTTCAAGTTTAGTGTTGAAGTGCATCTTACATCTCACCAATCTATGGTCACTACCTGTGTTGAACTTGTTTAGCACACTGCAGTCTTCTATGACGAATTTTGTGTTACACATAATAAAATCAATTTCACTTGTCGTCCCATTTGGATGTCTCCATGTCCATTTCCTGTGTGGCTTTTTCTTGAAGAAGGAGTTCAAGATGAAAAACCCTTCTGCCTCTGCAAACTCAACGAGAGTATTTCCACGCTGGTTTCTGTTGCCATGACCGAATTTACCTACTGAAGTTTCATTCTGTTGCCGTTGCCCTATTTTTGCATTGAAATCTCCCATAATTATTTTCAAGTGCTGCTTCCCTTTATTATTTAGATGACAAATTTCCTCATAAAATTCTTCAATTTCTTCTTCAGGATGACTTGTGGTGGGTGCATAAGTTTGAATAATCTGAGCCTATCCCCTATATATATATATATATATATATATATATATATATATATATATATATATATATATATTCTATTAAGAAGATACCTAAGCAAAAAAATACATATATAATTTTGACTCACACCAAGTACAACATAGAAAAGGTTATGTATCTACCTGTGTGAGTAAAAGGAGAAAAGATAAAAAAATAAAATAAAACAACTGAATGTAGAAGATGTCGAGAATACTGAGCCTAGGCTTTATCAAGGCCAGCAAAAACTCTGCATTTTCTCACTTCCACAAAGACCTAGTTGGAAATGGGTTTCTGCAAGGCCATAGATGCAAGTAACATTCCCACCTAAAATTGTTTTAAAAAATATATATATGTCATGTCCTCCGCAGAGTTGTATGACCTAGCACTAGTTAACAATTTCGCTTGCATCCATTAACCTTCCTGGCCTGACCCATGCTCTTCATCTATTACTATTAAACAGAGAGAAGAAGATTAAAGAGAACTCAAGCTGTGAGAGTGACATAATAATTAGAAATAATTTTCAGCTATAACGAAATGCCAAGTTCGTTTGAGAGAGAATTTAAACCTGAAAATCAATGCAAAAGAAATCCAAATTTTTACATTGCAATTAAAAAGGAAATATTAATTTTAAAAACAGATTTTTGAAAGAAAACTTGAGTCTAAAACCCCCTACTCCACAACTTATGACAGCACGAAAACGAGAATAAGTTAAAGACAATAATTAACTAAAGAAAACTTTGTGAAAGTTATATGACTTAAACAGTTAGTTGCAATATGTACAAAGTATTTCAGCAGTGCTTTAAGTGCATAATTAATTAGTTATTAAGAACTTAACTACTTTGAAAATACAGCGCATAGAAAAGGAACAAGCTTAGCCATCTTCTGTTCCTAGGTACCCCAAAAGACGCGCAAAGTTACAAAGAAAAGAAAGAGTTAAAACCCGCAAAATGTTAACAGACAAGCCAGTGCCTAAAAGCTGAAAAGCTAAAAATCAACAGAGACGAAGTACATGAAGTACAAACATTGAACTTATAAAACCTAAAACCCAAATACAGGGAAGAGAGCTTACCTCTTGTGTGACTAAACTTTCTCCTCACAAGAGTAAAACATGGCTGACCTCTTCCGCCACTCCCTAGTCGCTGGGGGGCAGTGAGGGTGGGGCTGATGGCCTCCTCATACAGAAAGAAACCAACTCGCGGAGATTTTAACCAGAGAAAAAAATATATAAACTTAAGACTGTGGATCTGTATGATCAGAAAGAAGCAGAATTAACTCTCCAGAATATATGAGAAATATTATAAAATACACGAGTAGTGTATTTAATAATCTTTGCATGTATTAAATCACCTTAGTGAGCTTCTATAGATTAATCAGAATCTTATTAATTTTAATGTTGGTTTTACTATTTTTAGTATAGCTATCCTAGTGATGAATAACTAGTTTTCTTTTTATTTGTTTTTATTTTCTTTTATAAACAGATTTTTAAGCTTTTTTGTGATTTTGTTTATATTATTTAATTTTTTGTTTTAATAGGACCTTCATATCCATAGCACTAAGGTTCCTTTAGGTAGTTAATAGGCATCCTCTAGCCAACTTCCTTACGGCTTTGATTGGTCAGAATCATATTATTAACTGTGTAGAAAATTAAAGCAGATCTGCCAACCTTACTCTATTATTCAGAATAATTTTTCTTAAAGTTCTTTTGATGAAAGAAGAAGGAATTTCGTTCTCTAGAAAACTATCTAATAGTATATTAATGTGGTAATTGAAGTCCAAATTGTTGCTGCAAATTCTGAAATTCTTAGGACCTGAGAAATTAGTGCATTCTCAATTACTTTGGTTGAAATGTTATTATTCCAGTGTAG
Source organism: Macrothele yani (assembly GCA_039090855.1). Taxonomy (NCBI): domain Eukaryota; kingdom Metazoa; phylum Arthropoda; class Arachnida; order Araneae; family Macrothelidae; genus Macrothele; species Macrothele yani. The sequence goes on from CM077004.1 coordinate 136,775,021, forward strand.
ATATTTAATTACTTTGAAAGGAAAATTAACTCTTTTATCAAAGAGGCTAATAGATGGGTTACCTCTGTTGAGCTTAATGCTTAAGTCTAGGAACTCAAGTTCCTGATTACTGTGGTTGGTTTTACATAAGTTAAGAGAGCTAGGATAGATATTATCAAAATCACTCTCTATAACTTCTGAATTATTGATACACAGCAGATCATCAATATATCTAAAAGTGTAAAGGTAGTTATCTGAGCAGGTGGGGTGATTTTTAATGAATTTATATTCCTTAAAGAACAGGAATAGATTAGCGATATTCGTGGACGTTGATGTTCCCATGGGAATACCGTTCACTTGCTTATAGAGAGTATTATTATATAAGATATGGTTATTTTTTATGCAGCAATTGAGATAAGAGTTCCAAGTTCCTACATTAACAAATTGGTTAAGTTTAAATTCTGCATACAGCTCTTTAAAGGTAGTGATTATATCTGATAGAGGCAGATTAGTATATAGGTTTTCAAAATCATAACTATTAATATCTAGGGACAAACTTTGAGTATAGTAGAAATTACTTCTGCATTATTTCTACTATACTCAAAGTTTGTCCCCTAGATATTAATAGTTATGATTTTGAAAACCTATATACTAATCTGCCTCTATCAGATATAATCACTACCTTTAAAGAGCTGTATGCAGAATTTAAACTTAACCAATTTGTTAATGTAGGAACTTGGAACTCTTATCTCAATTGCTGCATAAAAAATAACCATATCTTATATAATAATACTCTCTATAAGCAAGTGAACGGTATTCCCATGGGAACATCAACGTCCACGAATATCGCTAATCTATTCCTGTTCTTTAAGGAATATAAATTCATTAAAAATCACCCCACCTGCTCAGATAACTACCTTTACACTTTTAGATATATTGATGATCTGCTGTGTATCAATAATTCAGAAGTTATAGAGAGTGATTTTGATAATATCTATCCTAGCTCTCTTAACTTATGTAAAACCAACCACAGTAATCAGGAACTTGAGTTCCTAGACTTAAGCATTAAGCTCAACAGAGGTAACCCATCTATTAGCCTCTTTGATAAAAGAGTTAATTTTCCTTTCAAAGTAATTAAATATCTACACTGGAATAATAACATTTCAACCAAAGTAATTGAGAATGTACTAATTTCTCAGGTCCTAAGAATTTCAAGAATTTGCAGCAACAATTTGGACTTCAATTACCACATTAATATACTATTAGATAGTTTTCTAGAGAACGAAATTCCTTCTTCTTTCATCAAAAGAACTTTAAGAAAAATTATTCTGAATAATAGAGTAAGGTTGGCAGATCTGCTTTAATTTTCTACACAGTTAATAATATGATTCTGACCAATCAAAGCCGTAAGGAAGTTGGCTAGAGGATGCCTATTAACTACCTAAAGGAACCTTAGTGCTATGGATATGAAGGTCCTATTAAAACAAAAAATTAAATAATATAAACAAAATCACAAAAAAGCTTAAAAATCTGTTTATAAAAGAAAATAAAAACAAATAAAAAAGAAAACTAGTTATTCATCACTAGGATAGCTATACTAAAAATAGTAAAACCAACATTAAAATTAATAAGATTCTGATTAATCTATAGAAGCTCACTAAGGTGATTTAATACATGCAAAGATTATTAAATACACTACTCGTGTATTTTATAATATTTCTCATGTATTCTGGAGAGTTAATTCTGCTCTTTCTGATCATACAGATCCACAGTCTTAAGTTTATATATTTTTTTCTCTGGTTAAAATCTCCGCGAGTTGGTTTCTTTCTGTATGAGGAGGCCATCAGCCCCACCCTCACTGCCCCCCAGCGACTAGGGAGTGGCGGAAGAGGTCAGCCATGTTTTACTCTTGTGAGGAGAAAGTTTAGTCACACAAGAGGTAAGCTCTCTTCCCTGTATTTGGGTTTTAGGTTTTATAAGTTCAATGTTTGTACTTCATGTACTTCGTCTCTGTTGATTTTTAGCTTTTCAGCTTTTAGGCACTGGCTTGTCTGTTAACATTTTTGCGGGTTTTAACTCTTTCTTTTCTTTTGTAACTTTGCGCGTCTTTTGGGGTAACTAGGAACAGAAGATGGCTAAGCTTGTTCCTTTTCTATGCGCTGTATTTTCAAAGTAGTTAAGTTCTTAATAACTAATTAATTATGCACTTAAAGCACTGCTGAAATACTTTGTACATATTGCAACTAACTGTTTAAGTCATATAACTTTCACAAAGTTTTCTTTAGTTAATTATTGTCTTTAACTTATTCTCGTTTTCGTGCTGTCATAAGTTGTGGAGTAGGGGGTTTTAGACTCAAGTTTTCTTTCATAAATCTGTTTTTTAAAAATTAATATTTCCTTTTTTAATTGCAATGTAAAAATTTGGATTTCTTTTGCATTGATTTTCAGGTTTAAATTCTCTCTCAAACGAACTTGGCATTTCGTTATAGCTGAAAATTATTTCTAATTATTATGTCACTCTCACAGCTTGAGTTCTCTTTAATCTTCTTCTCTCTGTTTAATAGTAACAGATGAAGAGCATGGGTCGGGCCAGGAATATTAATGGATGCAAGCGAAATTGTTAACTAGTGCTAGGTCATACAACTCTGCGGAGGACATGACATATATATATTTTTTAAAACAATTTTAGGTGGGAATGTTACTTGCATCTATGGCCTTGCAGAAACCCATTTCCAACTAGGTCTTTGTGGAAGACATTATATATATATATATATATATATATATATATATATATAATGTCACAGTGCAGAATGTTTTTCAATCATTGAAATCGAAAGACAAGGTGATAAAAACTAATGGAGATTATTTAACCCAACTTCGTTTTTCTGACGACAAAATACGAGTAATGTTTTTCAAATTCACCCTCAGATCTGCGGAGTATGGTCCAGCAACATGCTGACAAGAGTAAAGAAGTGGGCTTAAAGATGAACTTACACAAAACAAATTTGATGTACAATGCTTTCTCAAGAAATGAAAATTTGGCTTTGCATGGATCAATTCCATATAGACGTGGCCGATGCCTATATTTACATTGAACATCATATATCAATCAAAGCCCATATAGAAGAAGACATTAATGGGCTTATGAAACTTGGTTGGAGAGCGTTCTAAAGAAACAGTATAATTTTCATGAGCAATTTATCATTGTGTCTTAAAAGAAAAGTATGTAGTCAGTGCATCTTCCAATTCTTACTAATTCTTACTAATGGATCAGAGACATGGACCTTAACTAAAAGGGACATCCACAGGCTGCAAACTACTGAAAAAAGCGTGGAGAGCTGCATGCTCGACCTAACGATGAACGATAATAAGAAAAACGTACGGAACAGGGAAATGCCAAGAGTGGAAGACATGGTGATTAAAGACAAATCCCTGAAATGGCAGTGGCTGGACATATTGTGTTGATGTCATGCTATATTGAAGATGCTTACATTAGCATTATTAATAACATCTATGAAAATGCAATTGCAAAGCTTGGATTATTTAAGGATACAGAACCAATAAAAATTGGAAAGGGAGTGAGACAAGGTGACACCAAATCTCCCAAACTCTTGAATGCCACACTGCAAAATGTCTTTCAATCATTGAGCTGCGAAAACAAAGATAAAGATTCATGGAAATTATTTGACTGACCTTCGTTTTGCTGATGATGGAATCATTTTTGTAAATGACCTTTCAGAGCTGCAGAGTATGATCCAGGAGCCAGCTGACAAGAGTAAAGAAGTGAATTAAAAATGAACTTTCAGAATACAAAACCGATGTACAAGCTTTTACAAGAAATGAAGATTTATTGATTGACGGGGAAAAGCAAGAGATAACTGATACCTACATTTACTCTTTTTTTTCTGATTGGGGGTTTAACGACTACCGTGAGCAACTATAAGCAGTCACCCGTCCCTAATTTAGGGCCACTGGTTCGAGGGAAGGGAGAGAGCCAGTGCGGTAACACAAACACAACATCCATGCCTGAACGGGATTCGAACCCGGACCCATCTCGGACGAATGATCAGAAGTCATTACTTAGACCACTGTGCAACCGGAGAGGTCACATTTACCTTGAACAACAGATATCAGGCAAAGGTCACATTAATGACGAAATTAATCGGCGTACAAAACTTGGCTGGAGAGCCTTTGGAAGAAATAGTACAATTTTGAAGAGCAATATGTCATTATGTTTTAAAACAAAAGTGTTTAAGCAATGCATCCTTCCAGTTCTTACATACGGAGCAGGAACGTGGACCTTAACTAAACAAGTTAGTAAAATCATGCAATGCATTGATTATGATAAGGTTTCCAACGTACCAGAAATCATTACTCAAGTTATTATTCAAGTTATGAGGATAATGGTTGTAAAATGAATCACGCTCCTATGACCTGACCTTTGACCCCATCTCGATGATATTCAACAGAACCGGTAAAGTGTACTTCCGGAACAACATAATAAAGTTTTCTCTCAATCGAAGCATTTTTACCTAAGCTATAACGCATAAGGGTGGTGGAATGGATCCCACTCCTATGTCCTGACCTTTGACCCCATTTCACCCTTTTTAATGGGATTCGTCCCCAGTTGGTCCCTTACCACATACTAAACTTTCAACGAAATTGAACCATTTTTGCGCAAGTTATGACGCAATAAGGGTGGTGGAATGGATCCCGCTCCTATTTCGTAACCTTTGACCCCATTCCCCCATTTTTTTTCAGAATTCGACCCCAAGTGGTTCCTTACCACATACTAAACTTTCATCGAAATCGAACCATTTTTAAGCAAGGTATGACGTTTAAAGGCAAGGGGACGGATCCCGCTCCTATGTGCTGACCTTTGACCCGATTTCGCCCATTTTGAATACAGTTCCTACCCAGGTAGTCCTTTACCACGTACTAAAATTTCATCGAAATCAAACTATTTATACGCAAGTTATGACGCATGAGGGCAATGGAATGGATCCTGCTCCTATGTCGTGACCTTTGACCCCATTTCACCCATTTTCAATAGAATTCGTCCCCAGTTGGACTCTTACCACATACTAAAAGTTCATCGAACACGAACCATTTTTACGCAAGTTATGAAGCATAAGGTTGGTGAAATGGATCTCGCTCCTATGTCGTGACCTTTGACCCCATTTTACCAATTTTTAATAGGGTTCGTCCCCAGGTGGTCCCCTACCACATACTAAAATTTCATCGAAATCGAGGCATTTTTACGCGAGTTATCGTGCGGGCAGACGGACAAAGCTGGAGCATATACGCTTCTTCAACGTACGGTTGGAAAGCGTACAAAAGACAAACAAAAGCTGCAGACAACTGAAAGAAGCATAGCACTAGGAAAGATAATGAACTCGTGGATAAGGACAATGATAGCAGTGAAAGATATCATGACCCCAGTAATATCCCAGGAATGGCAATATGCCGGACATGTTGCCTTAAGAATGTACCACCGATGGACAACCGAAATTTTAGACTGGATACCAAGGGACAGTAAAAGACTATGTGTGGTAGATGGGTGAATGAAATTCGAAGGCATGCTGCCGTGACATGACGAAGACGCGACGCTGCTAGTAAAAGGAAAACAGTTGTGGAATAAACTTAGGGAGACCTTGATCAAGCAGTAGATTGATAATATCTATTAATGATGATGTGTTAAAAAAATGTGATTAACTACAACTGCAAAACAGCGAAAACATTTTAACCGTTACTTCAGTAGTTGAACAAGCTATGAATGTTACTTTCCATAAATGAGAGGGTTGCAATAAAAAGGTCAGGTGATATATTTCATAATTCCACGGAAACTTTGGCTTCCAAATTTCCACGCATGAAAGATGTTTTACAACGCGACGTGACATTCTAAGGAAATGTAAGATAAATTTTTACATTGGTGAACACATGTTTGAAGCTTCCAGGAGCTATAAAAAAATCCAATAAAACCCATGGAATTTTTATTCTGTTGTCATGTCAGTATTTTTTATTTTTGTTTTGCACAAAAGCGACTGCATCTGGCAATATCCGCGTGCACGAGGTGTTCTCGGGCAATAGATACCTAAATTAAAACTCGCCTTCGAATTCTTCAGCATCGCAGACTAGTTTTAAAATGCACTTGCGGATGCTTTTGTGTGACAGCGCCATCAATTTTCTTGGTTCACAGGGTATTTTGACACCTTTCCCGCCGCGAAAGAGGCAGTTGCTATTTCTGTTGCATTTGTCGTTATTTTGTGTTACGCTGTGGGTGGAAAGCTCCTCTTTCAAACCAAATCTTGTTAACTCCATGGAGTCATTCGTGAAGAAGATGCCAAAGCGGGAGCCAAACGAACTGATTGCATGCGTCACTCTTGAAGGGTGAATGTGTGTGTGTGTGTGTGTGTGCCAAATCTCACTGCCAGCAATATTAAAACCCAATGCGCCTGGGGATGTTCATCTTATCACACGCGGTGTGTAAGCACATCCTAATGCTTTTAGCAACTTTTAAAAATCGTGATTTTAACTTCGGGTCACATCAAGAAGGATTTTCAAATGCACAAAATATTTTGTTTGTAAATATAGCTATCGGATGAAAATTGATTTCCGCAAAAAAGGACTTTTAAAACCTGGGATATGATGCTAAATACTTTGAGATGCCATTTTTATCAGACATACCTGTCCTTGGAACATAAATGGCTCACTCCAACATGACAAGACGGAACATGAACTGCATAAATCTGACAGACTTGCTCGTCGAGCATCATCACTTAACGTTCAATTGACGGCAGCAAATGAACAAAATGAGTGCGACTTTGAATAGGGAATGAAAATTGTCACCAGAAGTGCTGGTTCGAGCATCTGCGAAGCTGCGCACTCTTCGGCTTTTCAGGGCAACCGTAGAAAGGGTTTACCACGAAGCTTCGAGCAATGTGGATATACACAGGAGAGGACCATCGCGTTTTTATGCAAATAGCAGCAACTGCAGGTAAACGACAGAGAGTGTAAATTTCACGAAACGGTATACTAAATAACACCTGATACTGAGCTCTGTTAATCAGTGTTATTCTTGTTCTTCAAATGGGAAAGTCAGCAAAGGCCTGTGACGCACTACAGAGGTGGAATTATATGTCAAGACGACAAATCTGCAGCGAGACCTTCTGTACGCGTAGCTCAGTTGGGAGAGCGACTTACTCCGGAGTGATGGGACATAGGTTCGATTCCCGTCGCGGACAAACTTGTGTTTTCACAGGCCATTTACACTGAAGAGCAATTGAATTAGAGATACCTGTCTAGTAACGTGTAGCACCACCTTTCGCCCTGATGACGGCCGCAATTCGTCTCGGCATGGACTCCACAAGACAACGGAAGTGTTGGGAAGCCATACGGGTACACGACCCCTGAACAAGCTCCTACAGTTCACGAAGATTTGATGGAGGCGGGTCAGAGCCTCGAACATCTCTCTCGATGGCATCCCAGATGTGCTCGATGGGATTGAGGTCAGGTGACCTAGCTGGCCAAGGAAGCGAGGTCACGTCGGTGGAGTTTTCATCCAACCATTCGGATACAATTCGGGAGCGATGACACGGTGCATTGTCTTGTTGCAAGATGAAGTCCCCAGTGGGACGTTGAAGACGCACAAACGGAAGCAAATGGTCGTCCAGGATATCCCGGTAACGTTGACCTGTGAGGGACGATGTCACACGTACCAGGTGTCCTATTTCAGTCCACGTAAATAGTTCCCAGACGATAATGCCGCCCCCACCAGCTTCAAGAGTGCCCTGCTGGCAAGAAGGATCCATCGCTTCATGTGGTTTGCGCCGTACTCGTATCCCGCCATCCGCATGTACCAACGTAAATCTCGACTCATCAGTCCAGGCAACATTTTACCACATGTCTAGGGTCCAGTGGCGATGTTCCCGCGCCCATGCTAATCTTTGCACCCTGTGATGTGCGGTCAGCAGCGGTACCCTCGTGGGACGATGGCTTCTGTACCCCATAGCGACGAGATGGTTCTGGATGGTGTGGCTGCCTACACGTTTTTGTGCACCAGCGTTAAATTGCCGAGTGATTTCTTGCACTGTGGCCCGTCTATCAGCTGTTACAATGCGAGCTAGCCGACGATGACCCCGCTCATCCACACGCAGTTGTCCACGGCAGTTGGCCCTTGCAGAGATGGTTTTACTGGATTCTATGTACTCACGGTGAACCCGTGACACAGTGGCTCGTGAAAATCCCAGTGTCTGCACGACTTCCGAGATGGAGTGACCCATTCGTCGGGCCCCAACAATTTGCCCACGATCAAATGCGCTTAGATCCTTCGTCTTACTCATACTGCCTTCGACTCTTACTGATTCCCGTGGCATCACTCCTTATATTGTCGGATCGCTGCATACGTCATGTCGTTTCCGTTTACATGGCCACACACCGTGCTACATTTGCATAACGCCAGCTGCCTCTAATTCAATTGCTCTTCAGTGTAGTAATGGCTAGACGACTGGGTCGGAGCATTTCGGAGTCGACAACGCTTATTGGGTGTTCATGGTCAGCCGTGGTTAGTACCTTCAAAAAGTGGTCCGAGGAGGTAAAAACCACGAACCGCCTGCAAGATGTCGGTCGACTACAGCTCATAGATGCTGGAGGTGAGTGAAGGCTGTTCCGTATGTTACGAGCCAACAGAAAGTTCACCCTGCTGCAAATCACTGGTAATTTTGAATGCTGGTGACGGGAGTAATGTATCACAACACACAGTACATGGAACCCCGCTGAAATGGGACTACGTATCGGCAGGCGGCTGCGAGTGCCCATGATATCCTCAGTTTACCGTCCAAAGCGTCTACAATAGGCACGATACAAGGGGTATCCTGAAAGTAATGCCTCCTCCTTAATAACTTTTGAAATTTTGAAGTGATTTTAACGAAACTGCACTGACATGTACTACGATATGTTATCAATGTGGGAACGAAATGTTTTCAGAATCGTAAAAGATCATGAATGGCAGCGAAAAGCAGCGAGCCATAATTGAATTCCTGGAAAAAGAGGGATGTGAGGCTCCAGAAATCCACAGAAGACTTCTGGAGCTGCCACAGTCCATATCAGTAATGTCCGAAGATGGATGAAGAGATTTCGAGAAGGAGAAATTTCAGTGTCGGACAAGCAACGGAGTGGAAGACCCGCAACAGCAGTGACAGATGCCAATAGGCAACGAGTGAAAGACCTCATCACAGCTGATCGTCGTGTCATAATCCAGGAGTTGTGTGACGCAATTGATTGTCGGCATAGTGCTATGGAAATATTAATTAGGGACCTGGGCTAAAGAAAATTATTTTCAAAGTGGGTACCGAGAAACCTAACCCATGAACAATGGGAGCAAAGGGTGGAGATGTGCTTGAACCTTTTGGACTGTTATGTGAGGGAGGGTGAAGAGTTTTTCTCTAATGTTGTGAAAGGGAATGAAACCTGGGTGTTCCTTCATCACCCAGAAACAAAACGTGTGTCAACGGAATGTCATCGCACATCTTCACCTCCACAGAAAAAGAACAACTCGTTCCGCAGGGAAAGTGACGGTGACAATTTTCTGCGACAAACGTGGTCTCATTTTGACTGATTTCCTTGAACGGGGTGCAACAATAAACAATGCTCACTATGTGCAGACATTGAAGAAGCTAAAGGAAGTTAGCAGAAAGAAAAGACGTGACATTCAAATTCATAATGTTGTTTTACACCGTGATAACGCACTTCCCCACACCTCAATGGATACTTCACAATCCATTGCCAAAATCGGGGTGGACGGTGATGTACCGAACCCCTACAGTCCTGATTTGGCACCCTCAGAATTTTTCCTGTTTGTCCCTTTGAAAAAGACCCTTCGTGGGGAACGTTTCGACGATGTGACAGACGTTAAACTGGCTATGAACTCATGAGTGAAAGTACAGCCTCAGGAGTTTTTCTAAAATGGATTTTGGGTTCAATGATAGCGGAAATGTTATAGAAAGTGATGGACAATACTTTGAATAGGCTATTGACAATATGTCCAAGTACTTTGCCACCAAGTTTCACACTTTTGCTGCTACAAATAAAAATCTTATGAGGCAGGAGGCATTACTTTCAGGATACCCTTTGTCGCATCAAAACTAGACCTTGAAAGATTAGGAAAAGGTCGCCTAGTCCGATGAATCTCGTTTCCTGTTGCACCGTGTGCATCATTTACCTGGGAAAGTGTTAGTATTTGGATGCACTATGGGACGAAAACAATCCGGCGGAGGAGGAAGTGGAATGCTTTTTTTGTTTGTATGTTTGGAGGTTTAACGACCACCGTGAGCAACTCACTGGGTTATAAGTAGCTTCCTGTCCCTAATTTAGGGCCACTGGCTCCAAGGAAAGGAAGTAGACAGCACCGTAAGACAAACACACCATCCATGCCTCGCCGTGATTTGAACCCAGACCCCGTCTTGGAAGAATGATCAGAAGCAATCGCTTAGACCACTGCGCCACCAGAGTGGCGTAATGCTTTCGGCAATGTTCTACTGGGAAACTTTGGATCCAGCCATTCATGTATAGAAAACTATGATGTCTACCACCTACCTGAGTATCAATGCAGACCAGGTACATCCTTTCATGGCAACGGCGTTCCCCTCTAGTAATGCCTACTGTGAGCAGAATAATACGCAAGACCACACTACCAGGACTGAACGTTCAGAAGTGGTTCGCGGAGCATGAGGAAGACTTCCATAATCCCCAGACAAATTCCCTTGCCACCGAATTCCGCAGACACCAATACAATCGAGCATCTATGGTTTGTATTGTTACCGCAAATGCGATTTGCGGCAGCTTATCGTCGTAACTTAAAATAATTAAACAATCTGCTGGTAGTGTGTTAGAACCATGTACCACAAGTCACTTTTAGAAAGAGCTTTACTTTGGAGGCATGTAGAGGACCAACATCATATTAGGCAGGTGGTCATAACGTTTTGAGTCTCCGATGTAAAGAGTTGGTGGATAAGATCGGTCAAGGTAGGCTGGTGAGAAACGTGAACGCGAACAGACGGCCAAGAACGCGAAAAACTACTACAGAATTCAACACTAGTGTGCCGAGTGTCATCTACGAGGGCACCACTTTTCGGACCATCTCGTGAAGTGAATGGGTTACAACATCCGAATACCGTGTCACCAGTTATAACGTACTAGGAGATGTGACGTACCTGCCAGCAGGACCCACACGACATAAAGGCAGATAGGAATCAGAACGAATGTCCGCATAGCTCAGTTGGTAGAGCAACTTATTCCGGAATGAGTGGACCCGGGTTCGAATCCTGGCGCGGATAAAAATGACGGAGAAATACACTTCGTTATAATGGCGCCCGAACTATCCGGATGACCCGACCGTTCAAAATCTCGCAATGGTGTGATGTTATTTCCACACCGCGAGATAGGAAAAATAAGAGCAGCACTTCGAAAAAAAAAAATAAAAAAAAAAAAATAAGGGGGAAATGATGTGACGTACCTGCCAGCAGGACGCACACGACATAAAGGCAGATAGGAATCAGAACAAATGTCCGCGTAGCTCAATTGGTAGAGCAACTTATTCCGGAATGAGTAGACCCGGGTTCGAATCCTGGCGCGGATAAAAATGACGGAGAAATACACTTCGTTATAATGGCGCCCGAACTATCCGGATGACCCGACCGTTCAAAATCTCGCAATGGTGTGATGTTATTTCCACACCGCGAGACAGGAAAAATAAGAGCAGCACTTCGAAAAAAGAAAAAAAAAAAAATAAGGGGGAAATGATGCGACGTACCTGCCAGAAGGACGCACACGACATAAAGGCAGATAGGAATCAGAATAAAACGTCCGCGTAGCTTAGTTGGTTAGAGCGACTTGTTCCGGAATAAGCGGCCTCGGGTTCGAATCCCGGCGTAGACCAAAAATGACGGAGAAATTTACTTCGTTATAATGGCGCCCGAACTATCCGGATGACTCGGCCGTTCAAAATCTCGCATTGGTGTGATGTTATTTCCACACCGCGAGATAGGAAAAATAAGAGAATCCTTTCTCCAGCACTTCGAAAAAAAAATAAAAAAATAAGGGGGAGATGATATAACGTACTAGGAGATGTGACGTACCTGCCAGCAGGACGCACACGACATAAAGGCAGATAGGAATCAGAACAAATGTCCGCGTAGCTGAACTGGTAGAGTGACTTATTCCGGAATGAGGGGATCCGGGTTCGAATCCCGGCGTAGACCAAAAATGACGGAGAAATTTACTTCGTTATACAGTCTTCTTTGACTCCTCTGGTCCACCAGCTATTTTCGTCATTACGATGGTCTATAGTTATACCTTTTTGTGAGTTTCGTGCCATTCGTGGTAAATCCTTGCTACGTTTCAGAACTCAGGAGATCAGCCGTTTGTGAGATGCAGCAATCAGCAGGCCTGGCGGCAATTATTGTGTGGCGTTCAAATTTGAGGTCCCTCGTTTCGCCTATTTGGATCCTAAATCGAATGATAACTGATATTTGACGAGCAAGCAGGGCCGTAGCTTCCGGGAGGTCTCAGAATGGGTCATTTCAAGGGCGTAAATTCATGCTCTGAAGGATGTCTAAAATAGAAATTGTAACTAATCAAAAAGTAATCGAGGTAGTTGTTTTCGATGCACGACCTTGATCAGAAGAATCACACACAATTCAAATTCATCGGCTGAATTTAAAGCTTTTATTGTATATAGTTTGAGGTATAAAAACTTTCAAGTGAAATTGATTTTATTATGTGTAACAAAAAATTCGTCATCGAAGACTGCAGTGTGCTAAACAAGTTCAACACAGGTAGTGACCTTAGATTGGTGAGATGTAAGATGCACCTCAACACTAAACTGGAACGTGGCAAGCTCATAAGACAAACAAAATGTATTGACATAACCAACCTTAAAAAACACCATAATACTTTCAAGTTGGAACTGAAGAACAGATTCTCTGCTTTAGAAGGCCTAACATCGGAAGAAGTGGATATTTCTGAAGTTAACAGAAAAGTAACCAAAGCTCTTATGGAAACAGCAACAAAATTAGCTGGGTCTAAGAACAAGTTGCATGTAAACAAATTATCAGGAAAAACCAAAATGTTGATGCAAAAAAGAAGAGAGATGAGGACAACTAAAGAAGATGTGACTTCCAAAGTGGAATATATAGAGCTATGCAAGACAGCACGAAAAAGTATCACTGAAGACGTAAGGAAATTCAACTGTGAGCTAGTGAGGAAAGCAATTGAAAACAACCAAAGCCTAAAGATAGCAAAGGGACACCTCAGTAAGGAAAGAAAACAGATTATGGCTCTGAGAAAAGAAGATGGTTCTATAACAAGAAATAGAGGCGAAATTTTGACAAGAGTGAAAGATTTCTACTCCAAACTATATGAAAGGGATGATACATGTACTCCAGACATCATGAAAGGTACCAGAGTTCTTCCAGTCCTCCCAGCAGAAGTTGCTCATGCAATCAAGAACATGAAGCGGGGGAAAGCTCCAGGAGAAGATGGAATTACTATAGACATCATACAAGAAGCAAGTGGAGAAATTGAAACAGTACTCGCCCAAATTTTCACTCGATGCCTTAATGAAGGGAAGATTCCTGAGGATTGGAACAATGCTACAATGATCCTGCTACATAAAAAAGGTGACATTGAGGATCTCAGGAACTACAGACCTATCAGCCTCCTATCAGTGGTTTATAAAATCTTCACGAAAGTTCTTTCACACCGCTTGAAGGTAACACTGGACATGGCTCAACCGAGAGAACAAGCTGGATTCAGGAGTGGCTACAGCACAATAGATCATATCCACGTACTGAGAGAACTAATTGAAAGAGCGAGGGAATATGAACTTCCATTGTGCATGGCTTTTATCGATTATGAAAAAGCCTTTGATTCGGTGAAACCATCAGCAGTTGCAATGGCTCTGACATCCTGCGGTATTGAAGATGCATACATTAATATTATTAATAACATCTATGAAAATGCAAGTGCAAAGATTCGGCTGTTTGAAAATACAACACACATAAAAATTGGAAAGGGAGTGAGACAAGGCGACACCATATCTCCGAAGCTCTTTAATGCCACATTGGAAAATGTCTTTCAATCACTGAACTGGGAAAACAAAGGGATAAAGATTAATGGAGATTATCTAACCCACCTTCGTTTTGCTGATGACGTAGTCATTTTTGCAACTACCCCATCAGAGCTGCAGAGTATGATCCAGGAACTTGCTGACAAGAGTAAAGAAGTGGGATTAAAAATGAACTTTCAGAAGACAAAAGTGATGTTCAATGCTTTTACAAGAAATGAAGATTTATCGATTGATGGAGAAAAACTGGAGATAACAGATACGTATGTTTATCTTGGACAGCAGAAATCAAGTGAGGGTCACATTGATGAAGAAATTAATCGGCGTACAAAACTTGCCTGGAGAGCTTTTGGAAGAAACAGCATAATTTTCAAGAGCAATATGCCATTATGTCTTAAAAGAAAAGTGTTTGATCAATGCATCCTTCCAGTGCTTACGTATGGTGCGGAGACGTGGACCTTAGCTAAAAGAGACATACAAAGGCTGCAGACAACTCAAAGCAGCATGGAGAGGTGCATGCTTGGTATAACCAGGAGAGATAAGAAGAGGAACTCGTGGATCCGAAAAATGACGAGAGTGGAAGACATCATGATCAGAGTTAAATCCCTGAAATGGCAATGGGCTGGACATACTGCCAGAAGGACAGACCATAGATGGACAGCCGAAATTTTAGATTGGATTCCAAGGAACAGGAAAAGACCCAGAAAAAGACCACATGGGAGATGGGTGGATGAAATTCGTAAATATGCGGGAGTGACATGGAGGAGACTGGCACAAGACAGACCGTTGTGGAGGAAACTTGGGGAGACCTTCGTCCAGCAGTGGATTGATAATGGTTGACAATGATGATGATGATGACTAGACGAAACCCGTCGGAATCGACAGTAATTTTTTTTTTAAATAATCAACTAATATGAAACAACAAATGTAAACTTTATTTGATTGACAAATTCATTCGACCACTTCAGTAAAGACAATAGTCCAGGTTCGTGATTTTTTTCTTTTTTTTGGGGTGACTGAAGATTTAACGAGCACCGTGAGCAACTCAATGGGCTATAAGCAGTCGCCCGTCCCTAATTTAGGGTCACTGGTTTCAGGGAAGGGAGAGAGCTAGTGCCGTAAGACAAACACAACATCCATGCCTCACCGGAATTCGAACCCGGTAGACAAAACCCTTCGGAATCGACGAATAGTTTTCTTTTTTCCCGGCAGACGAAACCCATCGGAAACGACGATTTTTTTTTTTAAAGAATAAACTCATATGAAACGTTTATTAACATATTTACGTAATGGGAAACGTCTTATCTACGTGAATAAACTGGATCGAATGAATGTTAAATTGTATATATACATCACACAGACCAATGGCATCACGCAATCAGGTCTTCAAGTGTTCGCTGTTCCGACAAGAACGTTCAAACAAATTCCTGCTAGCGTTGTTTTGCACAACGGTTCGCTGAGAAGAGAGACTTCGGACTATATGAGTCCCTTCATTCTTCCGCCTTCAACAGCGCGTGAGTCAACCGCAGGCGATCAGATGTCAACCGCACGCTTCTCCCATTGACTTTACATAGCAACTTTGCCGCCCCAAAACGCCCGAACCGTTGCCCCAATCTCATTTTTCTCTTCGCCTGGCACATCTACATGGTAAGACCTTTATTTTGATACCTCAACTATATGTTTACATTCCGCCGTTCTCTCAGAACTGGTCTTACAGTAAAAAAACATTATAGAATTAATATATAGATTGTGTCACATTTGTTGGGTTCGTCGGCATTGCTATGACCCTTTCAGTCCATAACAGTCAGAAAGGATCAGCGGCAGTCATCTCTCTAAATAACCCCTTTGAAGAACAAAGTTAAGGAGAAAGCAACACTTTCTGATGCTTAGGCTCACTGGTTCCAGACGTGTTCGGCCCACTTCTTAGACAACGGAAATATTCGTTCGAGCTGATTTGAGCTCATTTTGCTAACCCCGAGTTAACTCGTTCCAGTTGGTTAAAGAGTTAAGTCAGGGCCAATGCTTTCAGTGAAGGGAGGAAACCAGCGTCAAAAGACAAACACGCTACACATATCTCCCCATGGGTTCGAGCCCAGCCGACTCGACCGAACGCTCAGAGTTAGAAGCTTGGACCACTTGTGATGTTTGTTTAATTATAGTTGACTGAATACTATATAAAAACTTGACCTAGACTGAAACAGGCGTCATTCAAGTAAACGTCGAGAAAAAAGTTACTTACGATTAGTTTTTATTCAGCCACTAATACTTTGGCACTTTCACAAGGCATAATCAAACGAACGTGAGTTAATAATAATACTTCGTTAAGAGAACAACACCAACACTAAAGTAGAACACGCAGCCTTCAAATAACTCAAACTTCAATTTAGCGAACGTCTCTTCCGCAATTAGTATCATAACTTCCACAATCTCCACACCTTTGCTGCTACTCACACATTATATATCGTTCTGTTATCATCTGACACATCCACAGGTCATACATAAAGACCTCAAGGTGTTGCCAACCATACTCTTGCGAGAGAGAAGATATCACGTTAATTTTTTTTTTTTTTGCTGAGGGTTTAACGACCACCTTGAGCAACTCAATGGGCTATAAGCAGTCGCCCGTCCCTAATTTAGGGTCACTGGTTTCAGGGAAGGGAGAGAGCTAGTGCCGTAAGACAAACACAACATCCATGCCTCACCGGAATTCGAACCCGGTAGACAAAACCCTTCGGAATCGACGAATAGTTTTCTTTTTTCCCGGCAGACGAAACCCATCGGAAACGACGATTTTTTTTTTAAAGAATAAACTCATATGAAACGTTTATTAACATATTTACGTAATGGGAAACGTCTTATCTACGTGAATAAACTGGATCGAATGAATGTTAAATTGTTTATATACATCACACAGACCAATGGCATCACGCAATCAGGTCTTCAAGTGTTCGCTGTTCCGACAAGAACGTTCAAACAAATTCCTGCTAGCGTTGTTTTGCACAACGGTTCGCTGAGAAGAGAGACTTCGGACTATATGAGTCCCTTCATTCTTCCGCCTTCAACAGCGCGTGAGTCAACCGCAGGCGATCAGATGTCAACCGCACGCTTCTCCCATTGACTTTACATAGCAACTTTGCCGCCCCCAAACGCCCGAACCGTTGCCCCAATCTCATTTTTCTCTTCGCCTGGCACATCTACATGGTAAAACCTTTATTTTGATACCTCAACCATATGTCTATGTTCATTCGTTCTCTCACAACTGGTCTTACAGTAAAAAACCTTATAGAATTAATATACAGATGTTACGTGACATAATATAGACACGAGGTATAATGTATGATACAGCATCACGTGGTTTCAAATTATTTAAACAACGTGGTTAGTATCGTGAAGAAAGAAAATATAACGCAGGAATACATACAATACTGCATTGTAATAAATAATAGGAAAAGTAATTTGTTACTAAATTAATTTGTGTTGTTCTCTTATATTTATTATAATTTTTATTTTCTATCATTTATTACAATGCAGTATTGTAATAAATGATAGAAAATAAAAATATATATATCATCATCATTGTCAACCATTATCAATCCACTGCTGGACGAAGGTCTCCCCAAGTTTCCTCCACAACGGTCTGTCTTGTGCCAGTCTCCTCCATGTCACTCCCGCATACTTTCGAATTTCATCCACCCATCTCCCATGTGGTCTTCTTCTGGGTCTTTTCCTGTCCCTTGGAATCCAATCTAAAATTTCGGCTGTCCATCGATGGTCTGTCCTTCTGGTAGTATGACCAGCCCATTGCCATTTCAGGGATTTAACTCTGATCATGATGTCTTCCACTCTTGTCATTTTTCGGATCCAGGAGTTCCTCTTCTTATCGCTCCTGGTTACACCAAGCATGCACCTCTCCATGCTGCTTTGAGTTGTCTGCAGCCGTTGTATGTCTCTTTTAGTTAAGATTCACGTCTCTGCACCATACGTAAGCACTGGAAGGATGCATTGATCAAACACTTTTCTTTTAAGACATAATGGCTAATTGCTCTGGAAAATTATGCTGTTTCTTCCAAAAGCACTCCAGGCAAGTTTTGTACGCCGATTAATTTCTTCATCAATGTGACCCTCACTTGATATCTGCTGTCCAAGATAAACGTACGTATCTGTTATCTCCAGTTTTTCTCCATCAATCGATAAATCTTCATTTCTTGTAAAAGTATTGTACTTCTCTTTTGTCTTCTGAAAGTTCATTTTTAATCCCACTTCTTTACTCTTGTCAGCAAGTTCCTGCATCATACTCTGTAGCTCTGATGCGGTAGTTGCAAAAATGACTATGTCATCAGCAAAACGAAGGTGGGTTAGATAATCTCCATTAATCTTTATCCCTTTGTTTTCCCAGTTCAGTGATTGAAATACATTTTCCAATGTGGCATTAAAGAGCTTCGGAGATATGGTGTCACCTTGTCTCACTCTCTTTCCAATTTTTATGTGTGTTGTATTTTCAAACAGTCTAATCTTTGCACTTGAATTTTCATAGATGTTATTAATAATATTAATGTATGCATCTTCAATACCGCAGGATTTCAGAGCCATTGTAACTGCTGATGGTTTCACCGAATCAAAGGCTTTTTCATAATCGATAAAAGCCATGCACAATGGAAGTTCATATTCCCTCGCTCTTTCAATTAGTTCTCTCAGTACGTGGATATGATCTATTGTGCTGTAGCCACTCCTGAATCCAGCTTGTACTCTCGGTTGAGCCATGTCCAGTGTTACTTTCAAGCGGTGTGAAAGAACTTTAGTGAAGATTTTATAAACCACTGATAGGAGGCTGATAGGTCTGTAGTTCCTGAGATCCTCAATGTTACCTTTTTTATGCAGCAGGATCATTGTAGCGTTGTTCCAATCCTCAGGAATCTTCCCTTCATTAAGGCATCGAGTGAAAATTTGTGCAAGTACTGGTTTCGATTTCTCCACTTGCTTCTTGTATGATGTCTACAGTAATTCCATCTTCTCCTGGAGCTTTTCCCCGCTTCATGTTCTTGATTGCATGTGCAACTTCTGCTGGGAGGACTGGAAGAACTCTGGTACATTTCATGATGTCTGGAGTACATGTATCATCCCTTTCACATAATTTGGAGTAGAAATCCTTCACTCTTGTCAAAATTTCGCCTCTATTTCGTGTTACAGAACCATCTTTTTTTCTCAGTGCCATAATATGTTTTCTTCCCTTACTGAGATGTCCGTTTGCTGTCTTTAGGCTTTGGTTGTTTTCAATTGCTTTCCTCACTAGTTCACAGTTAAATTTTCTTACGTCTTCAGTGATACTTTTTCGTACTGTCTTGCATAGCTCTATATATTCCACTTTGGAAGTCACATCTTCTTTAGTTGTCCTCATCTATCTACTATTTTGCATCAACATTTAGGTTTTTCCTGATAATTTGTTCACATGCAACTTGATCTTAGACCCAGCTAAGTTTGCTGCTGTTTCCATAAGAGCTTTGAGTACGTTTCTGTTAACTTCAGAAATATCCACTTCTTCCGATATTAGGCCTTCTAAGGCAGAGAATCTGTTCTTCAGTTCCAATTTGAAGGTATTATGGTGTTTTTTAAGGTTGGTTATGTCAATACATTTTGTTTGTCTTATGAGCTTGCCACGTTCGAATTTAGTGTTGAGGTGCATCTTACATCTCACCAATTTATGGCCACTACCTGTGTTGAACTTGTTTAGCACACTGCAGTCTTCTATGACGAATTTTTTGTTACACATAATAAAATCAATTTCACTTGTCGTTCCATTTGGATGTCTCCATGTCCATTTCCTGTGTGGCTTTTTCTTGAAAAAGGAGCTCAAGATGAAAAACCCTTCTGCCTCTGCAAACTCAACGAGAGTATTTCCACGCTGGTTTCTGTTGCCGTGACTGAATTTACTTACTGAAGTTTCATTCTGTTTTTGTTGCCCTATTTTTGCATTGAAATCTCCCATAATTATCTTCAAGTGTTGCTTACCTTTATTATTTAGATGATGAATTTCCTCATAAAATTCTTCAATTTCTTCTTCAGGATGACTTTTGGTTGGTGCATAAGTTTGAATAATCTAAGCCTGGTATCTTCTCGACAGTTGGATAACGAGTCGTGCAGCTCTGTCAGAGGAACTTTCAACTTCTATAACTTTATCCTTTAGTTTCTTGTTTATTATAAATCCAACACCACTAGTTCTGCCAGTATCTGTCCCACGATAGTAGAAGAGATGTCCACTTTTCAGTTCAATGAGATCTTCTCCTTTTCTCCTTACCTCACTTAGCCCGACGATGTCCCACTTGATCCTTTGTAGTTCCTCTTCCAATTCAAGAAGCCTTGAATCAGAAGATAGGGAGCGTCCATTATACGTAGCCAAGGTCAGCATCAGATGGCAGCCTAGTCCGGTCTTCCGGGGATTCTTAGCACCCTCTGCCTTCATGTCGCACTAGCCGCTGCTTTGGCCAGCTACATTACAGCTGCAGGAGACTGAGAGCCAAGATTTAAGATGTGGAGTCATTTTGGAGGTGTTTGGCCATAACTTACCACGCTGGCCAAGTGGGTTGGTGAGTGTGGGGTAGTATTTCCTCTAATCCCGATGGTATAGTTATACCGCTATTGGCGGTCGTCAGAGCCCCTTTAGTGGAACAGAATGCACCACGAGAAGGAATGTTGACATTTGTCAAGGAGAGGCTGTGATGTTACGCATTACCTGACCTTACATCCCCATATATATATATATATATATATATATATATATATATTCTATTACGAAGAGACTGAAGCAAAAAAAAAATTTAACTCATTCCAAGTTCAATATAGAGAAGGTTATGTATTGACCGGTGTGAGTAAAAGAGAAACAAAGAAGAAACAACTGAATGCAGAAAGTGTCGAGAATACTGAGCCTTGGCTTTATCAAGAACCAGCAAAAACTCTGCATTTTTTCACTTCCTGCATTTTTTCACTTCCTATTTGGAAATGGGTTTCTGCAAAGTCATGGATGCAAGTAATAAGCCCACCAAAAATTTTTTTAAGTATATATGTCATGACCTCCGCAGCGTTGTATGACCAAGCATTAGTTAACAATTTAGCTTGCAACCATAACCTTCCTGGCCCGACCCATGCTCTTCATCTGTTACTATTAAACAGAAAGAAGATGATTATAGAAAACTCAAGTTGTAAGAGTGACATAATGAACCAGAAATAATGTTCAGTAATAACAAATTGCCTAGTTCGCCTGAGAGAGAATTTAAACCTGAATAGCAATACAAAAGTATTACAAGTTCTTAACATTGCAATAAAAAGGAAATATTATTTTTTTTATTTTAAAGCACAGATTCTTGAAAGAAAACTAGATTATAAAAACCCCCTACTCCACTACTTCTGACAACACAAAAACGAGAATAAAATAAAGACAATAACAAACTAAAGAAATTCTTTGTGAAGGTTATGTGACATAAACAATTCGTTTTAATATGTACAAAGTATTTCAGAAGTGCTTTAAGTGCATAATTAAGTAGTTATTAAGACCTTAACTGCATTGAAAATACAGCGCAGACAACGAGAACAATGAAACGCCCGGCTGCTTGGCCTTAGTTCCCTAAAAAACGCGCAAAAATACCAAGAAAAGAAAGAGTTATAATACGCAAAAAGTTAATAGACTTGCTAGTGCCTAAATGCTTAAAGCAAAAAAAAAAGAAAAAAGTTAAAGAAGTTCAAATATTGAACCTGGAAAACCTGAAACCCAAAGACAAAGAAGAGAGCTTACCTCTTATGCAACTTAACTTCTTCCACTCATGAGGAAACATGGCCGACCTTTCAACCCAAACTTCCAAACACCCCTGCCACTCCCTAGTCGCTGGGGGCAGTGTGGGTGGGGCTGAAGGCCTTCACACTCTGAAAAAATCCTACTCGCGGAGATTTTAACTAGAGAAAAAATAAGTTAAGATTGTGGACCTGTATGATCAGAAAGAGCAGAATAAACTCTCCAGAATACATGAGAAATACCATGAAATACACCAGTAGTGTATTTAATAATCTTTGCGTTTTTTTGTGATTTTATCTATATTATTTAATTTTTATTTTTAATAGGACCTTTTTATCCATAGCACTGAGGTTACTTTTTGTAGGTAATATCATCCTCTAGCCAACTTCCAAAAGGCTTTCAAAGGAACCTTAGTGCTATGGATAAGAAGGTCCTATTAAAAATAAAAATAAATAATATAGATAAAATCACAAAAAAACACAAAGATTATTAAATACACTACTAGTGTATTTCATGGTATTTCTCATGTATTCTGGAGAGTTTATTCTGCTCTTTCTGATCATGCAGGTCCACAATCTTAATTTATTTTTTCTCTAGTTAAAATCTCCGCGAGTAGGATTTTTTCAGAGTGTGAAGGCCTTCAGCCCCACCTGCACTGCCCCCCAGCGACTAGGGAGTGGCAGGGGTGTTTGGAAGTTTGGGTTGAAAGGTCGGCCATGTTTCCTCATGAGTGGAAGAAGTTAAGTTGCATAAGAGGTAAGCTCTCTTCTTTGTCTTTGGGTTTCAGTTTTTCCAGGTTCAATATTTGAACTTCTTTAACTTTTTTCTTTTTTTTTTTTTTTGCTTTAAGCATTTAGGCACTAGCAAGTCTATTCACTTTTTTTGCGTATTTTAACTCTTTCTTTTCTTGGTATTTTTGCGCGTTTTTTAGGGAACTAAGGCCAAGCAGCCGGGCATTTCATTGTTCTGGTTGTCTGCGCTGTATTTTCAATGCAGTTAAGGTCTTAATAACTACTAATTATGCACTTAAAGCACTTCTGAAATACTTTGTACATATTAAAACGAATTGTTTATGTCACATAACCTTCACAAAGAATTTCTTTAGTTTATTATTGTCTTTATTTTATTCTCGTTTTTGTGTTGTCAGAAGTAGTGGAGTAGGGGGTTTTTATAATCTAGTTTTCTTTCAAGAATCTGTGCTTTAAAATAAAAAAAGTAATATTTCCTTTTATATTGCAATGTTAAGAACTTGTAATACTTTTGTATTGCTATTCAGGTTTAAATTCTCTCTCAGGCGAACTAGGCAATTTGTTATTACTGAACATTATTTCTGGTTCATTATGTCACTCTTACAACTTGAGTTTTCTATAATCATCTTCTTTCTGTTTAATAGTAACAGATGAAGAGCATGGGTCGGGCCAGGAAGGTTATGGTTGCAAGCTAAATTGTTAACTAATGCTTGGTCATACAACTCTGCGGAGGTCATGACATATATACTTAAAAATTTTTTTAGGTGGGCTTATTACTTGCATCCATGACTTTACAGAAACCCATTTCCAAATAGGTCTTTGTGGAAGTGAAAAAATGCAGAGTTTTTGCTGGTCCTTGATAAAGCCAAGGCTCAGTATTCTCGACACTTTTTGCATTCAGTTGTTTCTTCTTTGTTTCTCTTTTTACTCACACCGGTCAATACATAACCTTTTCTATATTGAACTTGGAATGAGTTAAAAATTTTTTTTCCTTCAGTCTCTTCTTAATAGAATGTGAATTCTGAATTTTCATAACTGCTGCGTTGCGCGTTTTGATCTTTAGGTTATTTTGCAACTTTCGTTTTAGCTTCTAAAGTTTTTCTTATGTTTTCGGCTTTGCTCTTTAGTATATATATGTTTCAGCCAGTCACTCTCTCAACTTGTGTTTTTTTTCTAATCGTTTTTCTGTTTTTTTAGTAGCAGATGACGAGCATGGGTTGGGCCAGGAAAGTTATAGGTGCATTCAAAAATAATATTACCTTGTTTTTGACATGCAACTCCAGGGAAGTTGTGATATATTTAAAAAAAAAATTTGGTGTGCATATTACTTGCATCTATGGCTTTGCAGAAACCCATTTCCAACTAGGTCTTTGTGGAGGTGAGAAAATGCAGAGTTTTGCTGGTCCTCGATAAAGCCAAGACTCGACATTCTCGACACTTTCAGCATTCAGTTTGCTATTTTTTATCCTCTTTTTACTGATACCTGTCAGTATATGAGTTTTACTATGTGGTTTTAGGAATATTGGTTGTAAAATTGTTATTGCTTTTGTATCTTCTTAAATAGTATGTGAATTCTGAATATTCGTGACTGCTGCGTTGCGCGTCTTGATCTTCAGGTATTTTTGCTATTTTATTCTTAAATTCTTGTGTAATATCTTTTATTTTGTCTCTGTATATATATATATATATTTGTTTACTATATTATACCTTGTGTCTATATCGTGTCACGTAACATTTTCTATTTAAACGTATTAACTTTCTTATTCTGTTTATGTATCGGACGATGGGTTCTAGGGAAACCTGAAAGTTTTTATACCTCATACTATATACAATAAAATCTTTAAATTCTGCCGATGAATTTGAATTTGTATTGTCTCTTCTGATTAAGATTGTGCATCGAAGGCAACTACCTCGATTACTTTTTGATTATTTCTGCACGAATTTGAATCTCCTAAATAAATTGTAACTAAAACAGAAAGTTACATCTCTCAATATTATCTTTTAAGGACTTTGTTAGTCTTCTACAGTATTTCATGTAGTTAATTAGGGTGCAGAGTTACATACACTGTGAGATCTGAACATCTCATACTATGAAGGGAATTTTCCAAAGCAGTGAATGGAGACGTAGACAACAATATGCTGATATGTCTAACGTCCATGACCTTTCCAAACATGTTGTTGGGATGAAGAGATAATTAATCATCTGTGCTCTGTTTTAGAAATCTCTCAGAGCGTTTAACCTTTAACGGAATTTTTCCAAGCGTACATACATATCACTAAGCTGTTCTCTGAGATTCAGAGGTTACCTCCGAAAAGAAATGCAAACTACCATAGTTTGTACTTACGGTTTCCGTATGAAACTTTTCCATTTACAGTGAACTTGACATACAACTCGGGCTTCACTGATATTCATTACACGCCGTGCACAAGATCTTCTATACTTCATACTCATAATTAGTTTCTCATGCAGACACTCCTGAATCTGATACTCCCACGAATTCCTTGGCCTTCCTCTGCCTTTCCTTCCTGCCACTTGGGCTAAAAAGATTTTCTTAGTAAGCATCTGATCACTCATTCTTTCAACATGGCCAAACCACCGAAGATATTAGTTTCCACCTTGCTAACAACATTTTGCTTCACATCACACAACTGCAACACATCTTCATTCCTCACACAATCAGAACGTGTCTTGCCACAAACCCCCGTAAGTAACACTTTTCTCCAGCACACAAACCACTCCTATGTTCCTTCTGCAGTACCCAGGTCTCACTGCCATACATCAGAGTAGGAACAATTACACTTTCATACACAGCCATGCGGGACTCTCTTGAGAACCCATCATTCCTGTGAAAACCTCCCAGAGCAGCCATAACTTTCAATGAAGAATTCACTCGACTACTAATTTACTACAGCTACTAATTTCACCATCCAATTTGTTCTCTCTGTCAAATACGATTTCTAAATACACAAACTCGTTTACTTGGTCAATCACTATGCCATTTAGATTTATATTACATTTAATACTACTAGTTCTTCACTCAAAAACCGTAAGTTTGGTTTTTGCCTTTTTTATACTCAGTTCAAATTTCATGCAAACTTTGTACCTCCGTGACAATATACTCTGCAACTCACTTTCGCTCTCTGCCAACAGGTCAGTGTCATCAGCATACAGCAATCTGCACATACGGATATCACTAAGACATACACTAAAGAGCAACTGAATTAGAGATACCTGTCTAGTAACGTGTAGCACCACCTTTCGCCCTGATGACGGAGACGATTCGTTTCAGCATGGACTCGACAAGACACTGGAAGCGTTGGGAAGCCATACGGATCCACGACCCCTGAACAAGCTCCCACAGTTCACGAAGATTTGATGGAGGGGGTCAGAGCCTCGAACATCTCTCTCGATGGCATCCCAGATGTGCTCGATGGGATTGTGGTCAGAGGACCTAGCTGGCCAAGGAAACGAGGTCACGTCGGTGGAGTGTTCATCCAACCATTCGGATACAATTCGGGAGCAATGGCACGGTGCATTGTCTTGTTGCAGGATGAGGTCCCCAGTGGGTCGTTGAAGACGCACAAACGGGAGCAAATGGTCGTCCAGGATATCCCGGTGTCGTTGACCTGTGAGGGACGACATCACACATACTAGGGGTCCCATTTCAGTCCACGTAAACAGTCCCCAGACGAGAATGCCATCCCCACCAGCTTGAAGAGTACCCTGCTGGCAAGAAGGATCCATCGCTTCATGTGGTTTGCACCGTACTCGTATCCTGCCATCTGCATGTTGTAACGTGAATCTCGACTCATTAGTAAAGGCAACATTTTTCCACATGTCTAGGGTCCAGTGGTGATGTTCCTGCTCCGGTACTAATCTTTGCACCCTGTGATGTGCGGTTAGCAGCGGTACCTTCGTGGGACGATGGCTTCTGTACCCCATAGCGAGGAGATGGTTCTAGATGGTGTGGCTGCTTACACGTTTTTCTGCACCAGCGTTAAATTGCGGAGTGATTTCTTGCACTGTGGCCCGTCTATCCGCTATTACAATGCGAGCTTGCCGACGATGACCCCGCTCATCCGCACGCTGTTGTCCACGACAGCTGGCTCTTGCAGGGATGGTTTTACCTGATTCGATTTACTCACGGTGCACCCGTGACACAGTGGCTTGTGAAAATCCCAGTGCCTGCACGACTTCCGAGATGTAGTGACCCATTCGTCGGCCCCGACAATTTGCCTACGATCAAATGCGCTTAGATCCTTCTTCTTACCCATACTGCGTCCGACCCTTACTGATTCCCGTCGCATCACTCCTTGTATTGTCGGATAGCTGCATACATCATGTCGTTTCCCTTTACAGGGCCGCCCACAGCGCCACATTTGCATAACGCCAGCTGTCTGTAATTCAATTGCTCTTCAGTGTAAACCAGTATTATCTATTTTGGCATCACGTATGCACGCATCGATAAATATATTAAACAGCCATGGGGATATTACACAACGTTGCCTGACTCTTGCACAAATAGAAAACCAATTTGGTAAAACACCATTCACTCGTACACAGGCTCGACTGCCACCATACGTGGCTTTTACACTATTAAATAGATCCCAAGCCCTTTTTCCAAGCTCTACCCCTAAAACATCTTCCTATTGTTACGTTCACTATCCGATACTCATTTGTTTCTGCGCTGGTTTGTTTTCTCTTCTGAATTTCTGTAGACTGCTGTATTGTTGGCGGTCACATAACGTTTACCTTTACAACATGTGGTTCTGGGGTATTGACTTAGTTTTTACATTTTGTATAAAATTATGTCAAAAACCTGAAATGCGATTTTTGAACAATCATAACACTTCCCTATAACGGAGGTGTGTGTGTGAAAGTAACAACCACATATTATTTGACTGGGACTCAAAGGGGCGCAATTTTAAGTCTCGCCTTCCTAGATAAGAAAAGCTTGCTACGGGCTTGAGCAAGTCATTGCTGTAATGAAGGTTAACTGGCATCTCAGTGTACACTGCTGCCTTGATGGCCGAGTGGTCTGAAGTACCGTCATCTAGCCATTTGTCTGCGTTGGATCCAAGATAGAATACCGAATAAGCATGTTTAACCGATATCTGTGTCTCCCTTGCTAGAACCAGTGGCACTAAATTTTGTGACGGGGCGACTGCTTCGTGATGCTCATGGTGGTCGTTAACTCCCCTCCCCCCAAGTGAAAGATAAGCGTACGGTTATCTGATTGTGCGAAATGTTCTTTCTTGTACTCTAAAATTCTGAATCTTTCAAAGCAAATACGTGAAGGATCTGAGTGCGAAAAACCAGCGACATGAATGACATGCATCTTTGGTCATATCTTCAGCTCTTGAATGCAATGAATAATTTTTTTCCGGTCCTTCTCCGAGTGCATGTTTCTGGTCGTCTGACAAAGCATGCGGAACAAAACGAGCCCAAACTTTCCTCCGCCCCCTCCAAATCTTGCAGTAGAATCTGACGAATGGTCTCCTTATTAAACTGAGGTCACATTTTTACCCACAATGGTCACTTTTTATCCTTTCGCGAACTTGCTTAATGAGTTCAGACGTGCGCATCGCGATTGGCTTCCGGGCTTTTCGATACTTTCCAAATCTTTCCACCCATCCTTGAAACGCGCATACCATCGGAATATTTGTGCACGACATGGGAAAAATAGCCTCATACACATCACGCAACAATTCAACTGTCTCATATGCAATTTTACCAATTTTCAAACAGAACCGGATGTTTTCTATCTGCTCCATGACAGAGTGGTGACAATGTTTGCCCATGAAATGACGTCATGCACAGCATCAATAATCATCTGCTCAATCTCTTACAAGCGTGGTTGCCACCGCATAGCTCATAAATAACTTACCAAAAAAGCATGCCTTCCCGACCGGTGTGTTTTTTCCGGATCTTAAAAATAAATTAGTCCCATTACTTAATTACCGCACTGTGTACGTCCCTACGAGTTGATCAGTTATGTGTTACTAACATAAACTAATAATACTTTGAGTTGTGTTGTATGTCAGCAATTAGCTACTATCAACGATGCTTTGGATTTTCAGTAAATTCTCTTTCCCTGACTTATGATCTATTGTCTTTTAGGCATTATTAGTATTATTTTATGTCTGTTAGGTAATATTAGAATTATTGTTTTCCTCATTCAAATACCAGTGCTAAGTATCTAGAAGCCATTTGAGAATATATATATATATATATATGGGGGATGTAAGGTCAGGTGATGCGTAACATCACAGCCTCTCCTTGACAAATGTCAACCCCGCCTTCTCGTGATACATCCTGTTCCCACTAAAGGGGCTCTGACGACCGCCAATAGCGGTGTAACTATACCATCGGAATTAGAGGAAATGCTATCCCACACTCACCAACCCACTTGGCCAGCGTGGTGAGTTATGGCCAAATCCCTCCAAAATGACTCCACAACTTAAATCTTGGCCCTCAGTCTCCGGCAGCTGGAATGTACCTGGCCAAGGCAGCGGCCAGTGCGACATGAAGGCAGAGGGTGCTAAGAATCCCCGGAGGACCGGACTAGGCTGCCATCTGATGCTGACCTTGGCTACGTATAACGGACGCTCCCTATCTTCTGATTCAAGGCTTCTTGAATTCGAAAAGGAACTACAAAGGATCAAGTGGGACATCGTCGGGCTAAGTGAGGTAAGGAGAAAAGGAGAAGATCTCATTGAACTGAAAAGTGGACATCTCTTCTACTATCGTGGGACAGATACTGGCAGAACTAGTGGTGTTGGATTTATAATAAACAAGAAACTGAAGGATAAAGTTGTAGAAGTTGAAAGTTCCTCTGACACAGCTGCACGACTCGTTATCCAACTCTCGAGAAGATACCAGGCTCAGATTATTCAAACTTATGCACCCACCACAAGTCATGCTGAAGAAGAAATTGAAGAATTATATGAGGAAATTCGTGATCTAAATAATAAAGGTAAGCAGCACTTGAAGATAATTATGGGAGATTTCAATGCAAAAATAAGGCAACGGCAACAGAATAAAACTTCAGTAGGTAAATTCGGTCACGGCAACAGAAACCAGCGTGGAAATACTCTCGTAGAGTTTGCAGAGGCAGAAGGGTTTTTCATCTTGAACTCCTTTTTCAAGAAAAAGCCACACAGGAAACGGACATGGAGACATCCAAATGGGACGACAAGTGAAATTGATTTTATTATGTGTAACAAAAAATTCGTCATAGAAGACTGCAGTGTGCTAAACAAGTTCAACACAGGCAGTGACCATAGATTGGTGAGATGTAAGATGCACCTCAACACTAAACTCGAACGTAGCAAGCTCATAAGACAAACAAAATGTATTGACATAATCAACCTTTAAAAACACCATAATACCTTCAAGTTGGAACTGAAGAACAGATTCTCTGCTTTAGAAGGCGTAACATCGGAAGAAGTGGATATTTCTGAAGTTAACAGAAAAGTAACCAAAGCTCTTATGGAAACAGCAACGAAATTAGCTGGGTCTAAGAACAAGTTGCATGTGAACAAATTATCAGGAAAAACCTAAATGTTGATGCAGAAAAGAAGAGAGATGAGGACAACTAAAGAAGATATGACTTCCAAAGTGGAATATATAGATCTATGCAAGACAGTACGAAAAAGTATCACTGAAGACGTAAGGAAATTCAACTGTGAACTAGTAAGGAAAGCAATTGAAAACAACCAAAGCCTAAAGATAGCAAAGGGACATCTCAGCAAGGGAAGAAAACAGATTATGGAACTGAGAAAAGAAGATGGTTCTGTAACAAGAAAGAGAGGCGAAATTTTGACAAGAGTGAAAGATTTCTACTCCAAATTATATGAAAGGGATTATACATGTACTCCAGGCATCATGAAAGGTACCAGAGTTCTTCCAGTCCTTCCAGCAGAAGTTGCACATGCAATCAAGAACATGAAGCGGGGAAAAGCTCCAGGAGAAGATGGAATTACTCTAGACATCATACAAGAAGCAAGTGGAGAAATCGAAACAATACTCGCCCAAATTTTCACTCGATGCCTTAATGAAGGGAAGATTCCTGAGGATTGGAACAACGCTACAACGGTCCAGCTACATAAAAAAGGTGACATTGAGGATCTCAGGAACTACAGACCTATCAGCCTGCTATCATTGGTTTATAAAATCTTCACTAAAGTTCTTTCACAACGTTTGAAGGGAACACTGGACATGGCTCAACCGAGAGAACAAGCTGGATTCAGGAGTGGCTACAGCACTATAGATCATATCCACGTACTGAGAGAACTAATTGAAAGAGCGAGGGAATATGAACTTCCATTGTGCATGGCTTTTATCGATTATGAAAAAGCCTTTGATTCGGTGAAACCATCAGCAGTTGCAATGGCTCTGACATCCTGCGGTATTGAAGATGCATACATTAATATTATTAATAAAATCTCTTGAAAATGCAAGTGCAAAGATTGGGCTGTTTGAAAATACAACACACATAAAAATTGGAAAGGGAGTGAGACAAGGTGACACCATATCTCTGAAGCTCTTTAATGCCACATTGGAAAATGTCTTTCAATCGCTGAACTGGGAAAATAAAGGGATAAAGATTAATGGAGATTATCTAACCCACCTTCGTTTTGCTGATGACGTAGTCATTTTTGCAACTAACATATCAGAGCTGCAGAGTATGATCCAGGAACTTGCTGACAAGAGTAAAGAAGTGGGATTAAAAATGAACTTTCAGAAGACAAAAGTGATGTTCAATGCTTTTACAAGAAATGAAGATTTATCGATTGATGGAGAAAAGCTGGAGATAACAGACACGTACGTTTATATTGGACAGCAGATATCAAGTGAGGGTCACATTGATGAAGAAATTAATCGGCGTACAAAACTTGCCTGGAGAGCTTTTGGAAGAAACAGGATGATTTTCAAGAGCAATATGCCATTATGTCTTAAAAGAAAAGTGTTTGATCAATGCATCCTTCCAGTGCTTACGTATGGTGCAGAGACGTGGTCCTTAACTAAAAGAGACATACAAAGGCTGCAGACAACTCAAAGGTGCATGGAGTGGTGCATGCTTGGTGTAACCAGGAGAGATTAGAAGAGGAACTCGCGAATCCGAAAAATGACAAGAGTGGAAGACATCATGATCAGAGTTAAATCCCTGAAATGGCAATGGGCTGGGCATACTTCCAGAAGGACAGACCATCGATGGACAGCCGAAATTTTAGATTGGATTCCAAGGGACAGGAAAAGACCCAGAAGAAGACCGCATGGGAGATGGGTGGATGAAATTCGAAAGTATGCGTGAGTGACATGGAGGAGACTGGCACAAGACAGACCATTGTGGAGGAAACTTGGGGAGACCTTCGTCCAGCAGTGGATTGATAATGGTTGACAATGATGATGATGATGATGATGATGATATATATATATATATATATATATACAGGGTGTCCGAGAGTTATTGGACACATTACAAAATTATATAAAACAAAACATTAAATAGATAGAAAGAAACTGACTGTGCTAACTTACAATGCAACTACACAAGTGTTGATAAATTTCGATGTGAGATCCCTTGGTTGCTCGTAGTACGTGCAAGCGATATCCAATTTTATGCCATGTATTGGCAAGCATCTGAGGAGTTATGGAATTAAAAGCAGCTGTGATACTCTGCTTCAGTTCCTGCAAATCAGTACAAGGCGTCTGATAGACACGATCCTTCACATAAACCCACATGAAATAATCCAGTGGAGTTAGATCTGGAGAGCGAGGAGGCCACGGAATGGGAGCACCACGCCCAATCCATCTGTTGGGGAAATGATTATTCAGTCACATACGTATACTCGTTGATCAATGCGGAGGCGCGCCGTCTTGTTGGAAAACGATGTTGTTATATCTTTTGATATGGGGTATGGCGACATTTTCTAGCATATTCAAGTAAATGTCACCATTTATGTTTTTTTTTTTTTTGCAGAAGAAGAAAGGGCCAATCACTTCTCTTTTTGATAGGGCACAACAAACATTAACTTCTAGAGAATCACGTTTCAGTTCAGCAGCAGCATGAGGCGGTTCACTGCCCCATATCCTACAGTTGTGACGATTCACAATACCTGATACATGAAATGTGGGTTCATCACTAAAAATTACAGTACTGAGAAACTTTTCGTCCTTTTTCACTCGATTCAGCATATCCACAGCGAAATCATATCGCAGAGTGTGATCACTTACATGCATCTTTTGCACTATTTGAATTTTATAAGCATGAAACTTTAATTTCTTGTGCAAGATATCGTGAACTGTCGATTTCGGAATGCACATTATCTGCTTGCTTTACGAACGGATTTCCTGGGGCTTCGTCGGAAAGTTTCATTAACTTGGTCAACCGTCTCACCGCTGACGCTAGGCCTACCGGCTCCTCCACGATGTTCCACATTGCCAGTTTGTTTAAACTGTTTCATCCACCGCTTAACTGAATTCGTTGACGGAGGGTTAGAACCATACTCTAAACGGTACCGTCTTTTAACTTTAATCACATACTTTAATTCCGCAAGCCATAACACACGCAACTACTTCGGCCGTACGGATGGCATGACTACTGATTGCGTATTTCTCATACATTCCTCATGAGGCCACACCTAGCGCCATCTATCGGATTCTGGGAATAACAATTTTGCAAAATAAAAATACAGAAACCGTGTTACTAATACTTGACATAGAAAAACAGACAATGTTCATAGTTTTTTTTTTTTTGTACATAATTTTGTAATGTGTTCCATAATTCTCGGACACCCTGTGTGTATATATACTGTATATATCACATGGAGGAGACAGTCCCAAGACAGACAATTGTGGAATAAATTTGAGGAAACCTTCATCCAGCAGTGGATTGATGATGGTTGATGATGATATATATATATACAGTGTAATCGATTTACGGCGTCTGACGTCGCTTTCCGATCTCCAGGAGGTTTTTTTCCATCTTTCTCTATCTAAACGCCATCCTTCCATCAGATCATTTTGACGAAGTGCTCTCTTTATTCCATCAGACGGTATTCTTTTAGGCCGGCCTCTATTTTTTCGTTTGTTTGATTTAAATTCCATGGCAATCTTGGGCAGTCTTTCATTGGTCACTCTTTTTACATGACCAAACCAACGCAATTGTCTCTTCTGTATGTCTTCTAAGACAATTTTTCCCACTTCTATCAATTCTTTACCCCTTTCATTCGTTATTTTCTGTCTTCTAGACACGCTGCGTGATCTTTTTAAAGCATTCATCTCCACAGCTGTTATTTTCTTTCTATCCGCTTCTGTTAATCGCCAGGCTTCGGCCACATATAGTAAAATGCTCTTAACAATATTATTATAAGTACCCCATTTCCTTTTTCTAGGTATTTCTTCACTCCACCAGATTCCATTCAGACGTTTAACAGTATTTCTTCCTGTGAAATTCTATTTCTTAATTCCATTGTATCTTTATCTTCTTGTATAATTTTAACACCTAGGTAATTATAATGATCACATCTTTCAATTTCTTTGTTATCTTCTAAATGTATGTTTGTTTCATTACTTCTAATGAATAAATATTGTGTTTTATTTAAATTCATAGTTAGTCCCCATTGTTCGTGTTTTTCTTTCATTTTTCTAGTCATATAATATACTCCAAAACAAAGTTTTCTTCTGCAAGAAGTACCTGATCATCAACGAATTGTGAAGTAAATACCATTGCTCCATTTAAATTAATTCCCATTGCTCGACACTTCCTTTTCCATTCTTTCAAAGCCTGTTCCACAGAAATTTTAAATAATTTTCGAGGTATGTAACATTCCTGTCATATAGCCTCTATAAAGCTTCTATTTTTTAATAAATTTGCGTAATTTTCATTACGCTGCATTTTATTTTTAAAACTATAGACACAACCGTGGTTAGTGTGATGGTAGGTGTGTGCTCGGGACTCTGGTTAGAGAGCGATCTGGAAGGTGTTAAACCCACAAACCAAGAAAAAGGATATTGTTTTAAAATTTCAAGCATTTGATTTTCGTGGTTTATGAAAGTAACTTTGGTATATTTACAATACATTGACAAAAGTCTCCGGACACCCATTCAAGAGCAAATGAACGGATTCGCTGCGTTGTTAAGATGCGCGGTACAGTTGCAAACGGTATAAAAACAAGCCTGCAGCTGACCGCGATCATATCGCACTGTGAGGTTGAGTGAAAATGTCGCGGCAGGAGAGAACTGACTTAGTGAAAGGAAAGATCGTTGGGTAATATATTAGTGGGTTGTCCATAAGAGAAACCGAGAGGCATTTAAACATACCCAAGTCAACTGTTTTGGATGTACTGAATAAGTGGAAGACACATGGCGTGTATGAAAGCAGCAAAACGTACCAGCAGATCAAAGAAAATCAGTGATAGAGGACATCGAAGCCTCAGGAGAGTCGTTACAGCTAATCGACGGAGTACTGCACAAGACCTCAGTGTACAGGTCTCAATATGTACACGTACCATTTGCAGAGAACTTCATTCCATGGGTTACCGTGGTCGTGCGGCTGCTCATGAGCCTTTCACCTCTACTCATAATGCTACTCGTCGTTTAGTATGGTGTAAAGAACATTTATCGTGGACCGTAGATCAATGGAAACGGATCCAATGGACTGATGAATCCAGACACACGATCCATTAGTCTGATGGCCGTGTGTGGGTATGACGGCAGTCGGGGGAACGCTATTTACCACAGTGTACTGTTCTTAGTGTCAAGTTTGGAGCTGGCAGTGTAGTCGTGTGGGGCTGTTTTCCGCGGTATAGTCCCGGCCCATTGTTTATCGAGGACAAACCTGTTAACCAGCACGTCTACCTCGATATTCTTAACAATTATGCCCTACCAACTCTCTGGCAATACTATGGAACCGAGCCTTCTTAGTACCAGCAGCACCGAACCATAAAGCAAGGACTGTTACGGCGTGGATTCACGGTAGTTCCGTATCGTGTGTGGACTGGCCAGCACAGAACCCTGATCTTAATCCCATAGAGCACTTATGGGATGAATTAGAGCGCTGCATAAGAAGTTTGGAACCAAGGCCTACTACTAAGCAACAGTTAGAGGCATTATTATGTGCTGAATGGAAGCGCATACTTATTCTTGTGTTCCAAAACGTTGTCGAAAGCATGTCTCGAAGGGTCAGTGCATGCATTAAGACCAAAGGTGTGTGACGTACCTGCCAGCAGGACGCACATGGCATAAAGGCACATAGCAATCAGAATAATCGTCTGCGTAGCTCAGTTGGTAGAACGACTTGTTCCGGAAGAAGCGGACTCGGGTTCGATTCCCGGCGTAGACCAAAAATGACGGAGAAATTTACTTCGTTATAATGGCGCCCGAACTATCCGGATGACCCGACCGTTCAAAATCTCGCAATGGTGTGATGTTCTTTCCACACCGCGAGAAAGGAAAATACAGAGAATCCCTTCTCCAGCGCTTCGAAAATAAAAATGTGTGACGTTGCATTCCACACACCAGATTGAATGGGAGTTCTCAAGTGCACGTTCTACAGTGGATGGCTGCCTGCAACGATTCATGGTCACAGCTGACCCGTGGGCCATGCCCCCGGCCCTCTTTCGGGGTGGGGGGAGATGTGACGTACCTGCCAGCAGGACGCACATGGCATAAAGGCACATAGCAATCAGAATAATCGTCTGCGTAGCTCAGTTAGTAGAGCGACTTGTTCCGGAATAAGCGGACTCGGGTTCGATTCCCGGCGTAGACTAAAAATGACGGAGAAATTTACTTCGTTATAGGTGGACCGACACCGTACTAATGTACGTCAATAAATGTTATGTTGTGTTTCTCTTCTAGGTGTATGGTGACTTTTGTCAATACAGTGTATTTCATTATAAGCATAAATGTTTTAAACGATTTTTTGTATTGAACTTCCTCTTAAAAATAAATTTAGGAGAAACAGTGGAAAGGATGGGCAAAGGAAATTTCTATTTCTCGAGATAAATCAGTTGGAACGGTTGTGAAAAGAAATTGTCAGGCCAATGATCACAAGACGTTTTGCTACCAACGGTTAGGAGGGGAAGAAAAAGGAGTTACTTTTTCGTGTAAAATGATACTTCTTTTGTACATCATCCTACACCACTCTGAGGTATAACAAGGATTAATGAGACTCATTCAGAAATAGTTTTGATTGTTGCGATAACAATCCCACCACTTAAGAGAAACTCCAAGTTCGTCTACATGGAAAAGTCACAAGAAATGGGGTCCAACCATCCGGGACAATGCGCCCCGAAAAGGTGGAAAAGCCGGAACTGAAACACTGGGAGATTTCCAAAGCACGCGAACATTTTAAGGGGCTCCACTTGGCGCTTTATTAAAAAAAATACAAATAATGAATCATCTTTTAACAAATTAAAACAAAACATTTCTTTGATAAAAGAGTAACACCAACGACACAATCAAGCCAGATGCAAAGGCATAGAAACTTCCCATGAAACAAAGAAATGCGTAATACGTTTTTTTTTTAATGTTTGGTGTAAATGAAAAAATAGAGAGGCCATACAGCAAAATGAAAAAATATAGCGTGATATAATAAAGAAATGCTGAAGAGTGCGGGCCGAGTTGCAATGAAGACTAAAACAATGTAATTGACGCAGGAATACTGAGCTACTGTTGTGAAACATTCTAGAACGAAGTACATATCTCCGTCATTTTTGTCCACGCCGGGGCTCGAACCTGGGTCCCCTCATTCCGGAATAAGTCACTCTACCAATTGAGCTACGCAGACGTTTGTTATCGCTGCTATCTGCTTTTATGTCGTGTGCGTCCTGCTGGGCAGGCACGGCACATGTCCCCCCCCCCAAAAGAGGGCCGGGGTCATGGCCCATGGGTCAGCCATGACCATGAATCATTCCAGGCAGCCATCCGCTGCAGAACGTGCACTTAAGAACTCCCACCCAGCAAAAACAGTCTTTCTGGGCCAGCACTGCCAGCAATGGCCCAGCGCTATGTTGCCGCTGCCGAACCGTCAATAAAATGTTCGGGCGACCACCAAAAGGGCCAGCAGTTCAGGCCAACAGCTGGCCAACAGTTGGCACCCCATCAGTTGTCATATACCACAACAGGGCCATCAGCGGTCCATCACAGGCAGTAGCTGCCACAAGTGGCCTTTCAGTGGCCCTGCAAGCACGTGCCAGAAATGATGGTTAGCCTAATGTGGTCCGCTAGTGGGCCGTTATTGGCAGCCAGCAACCACGTGACCTAACTGGTGGCTTGCCGAATCTTGTCCGCCAATTTCCCAGTAGTAGCCTCATAATAACTTAAAAAACAAAAACAAGGATAACCGCAGTTTCCTAAAACTGCAATTTTTTTTACCCTTACGATGCTTGTGAAGTGACGCACTGCGCTGGGGAAATTTTCTCAACAGACCGGAAAAACGCCCGTTAGCATCTGACTAGATTTGATCCTGGGCCGTTTGCGTGGAAGCCGCGGTCGCTACCGACCGGACTAATTCACTAGGCGCGGATATCTTCTGGAAGCTATCTGTTCGGTATGCACTTCGTAATCGAATGCTTCCCTCTTTCATTTTACAATATTGAGAGGTATTTTACATAAAAGTCAGTTTCATATAATTGATAAATTAATTTTTTCAACGTAATGATAGTTTTTTTTTTTTTACCTTAAGGGAACTTCACTCATTCTCAAGGCGTGTACATACTTAGAGTCGCTTTCCAAAGTTTTGTACTGTCCTTGCCGTCTTGAAAAGAGATTGTTGAATAAATATATATTTACCCGGGTTCATGTCACATTCTGTTACATTTTTAACGTTGTGTCTTTCCTTTCCGTTGTACGAAGCTACATTTGTTTTAAAGAGTAAAAGATATTTTGTTTTACTTCTCGTTATTTTTAGAAGCGAATTCCTCCCAGTCTTGTGTATTCAACTCATGGATGAGTACACCACATAGCGTTGCTTTTTTTTTCTTTCAAATAATTAATAAATTTTGTACGCGTATAATTCTTTTTTTCCCCAACAAACGCTGTTTTAATGGTTTTCCAGGATATGTGTTTCAAGCGGTTTCAATTTTTTTCTTGTTATTCATCCACTCCATTCCATGAATTGTTATTCATGGGAATGGAGTGGGTGTATTTCATGGCTGTAATCTAGTATTTCACGGCTTAATCTGATATCTTCGTCGACGTAAAATTTCATTAGGAAATTAATTCGCCTCTCCACATATGGATTTTTTTCTTAACATCCACTAAAATAACTCGATGGCGATAGCGTCGTCTTCAACTAACTGGTACCATGACAGACACAGCAAGTGTTGCTTCTGCGCATGCGCAGTCCCGATGCTTCCACCTGCTGTTGGGGGTTGCATTGGTTACCAGCAACGGGCCACTAGTGGCACTTGCTTGGAGGCCCACAATTCACGGCGATGCTGCAAGGCCATCAATGGCTCGCCAACTGATAGCGCTGCCACCAACGGACCACTACCGGGCCGTGAGCGGCAGATTTCAGCCAGCAGTGACCCATCACTGCCAGCTGGTGGTCAGCAGTTTCCAAGCACTTGTGTTTTTGATGGGCAGTCAATCTAGTGCGTGGAATGCAACGTCACACACATATATTTTTCGAAGCGCTGGAGAAGTGATTATCTGATTTTTCCTATCTCGCGGTGTGGAAAGAACATCACACCATTGCGAGATCTTGAACGGTCGGGTCATCTGGGAAGTTCAGGCGCCATTATAACGAAGTAAATTTCTCCGTCATATTTGTCCACGCCGGAGCTCGAACCCGGGTCCCCTCATTCCGGAATAAGTCGCTCTACCAATTGAGCTACGTGGACGTTCGTTGTTGCTGCTATCTGCCTTTATGTCGTGTGCGTCCTGCTGGCAGGTACGTCACAATTCAGGGAGTAAATTGCAAACAGAGAAGTATTAAATGATAAAGAAGAAAAACCGGATTTCTAAGAAAATATTATACGAACTTACTTTGCTGTAAGTGAAAAAAATTGTCTCTGTACTTCAGCATTTGGTCGAATGGTCAGGAGCACGAGATTATGGTTAATGGTGAAAATACTCCAAATACGTGGCGACAAGTAAATAATAAATAAATACATCGCTCTTAACCACGTTCTAGAAACACACAGCAACCGAAAAATTGTTTTTCAGCTGCCGCTGTGGAATTGAACCAACAGAACTCTCGATATCTAGCCGAGTGGCCACTTTTGCGTATATAACAGAACTCTCGATGCCGCCCCGGTGGTGCGGTGGTCTAAGCGATGGCCTCTGATCATTCGTCCGAACGGGGTCCGGGTTCAAATCCCGGTGAGGCATGGATGTTGTGTTTGTCTTACGGCACTGGTTCTCTCCCTTCCCTGGAACCAGTGACCCTAAATTAGGGACGGGCGACTGCTTATAGTCCATTGAGTTGCTCACGGTGGTCGTTAAACCTCCAATCAAAAAAAAAAAGAAAAAGAACTCTCGATATCTAGCTAGTGGCCACTTTTGCGTTTATGTAACGCACTCGGCTAGATATCGAGAGTTCTGTTGGTTAAAAGAACTCTCGATATCTAGCTGAGTGGCCACATTTGCGTATATGTAACGCACTCGGCTAGATATCGAGAGTTCTGTTGGTTCAAAAAAAAAAAAGAAAAGAACTCTCGATATCTAGCTGAGTGGCCACTTTTGCGTTTATGTAACGCACTCGGCTAAATATCAAGAGTTCTGTTGGTTCAAAAAAAAAAGAACTCTCGATATCTAGCTGAGTGGCCACATTTGCGTATATGTAACGCACTCGGCTAGATATCGAGAGTTCTGTTGGTTCAAAAAAACTCTCGATATCTAGCTGAGTGGCCACTTTTGCGTATATGTAACGCACTCGGCTAGATATCGAGAATTCTATTGGTTCAAAAAAAAAAGAAAGAATCGATATCTAGCTGAGTGGCCACTTTTGCGTATATGTAACGCACTCGGCTAGATATCGAAAGTTCTGTTGGTTCAAAAAACAAAATAAAAAAAAAAATTTTTTGGTTGCTGTGTGTTTCTCGAACGTGGTTAAGAGCGATGTATTTATTTATTTATGGCTAATGGTCCTAGTGTTTGTCTTCCAAATAAGGTATTTGTGGTGAGCTTGTCCTTATGCCGCGGGCTCTGTCCCTAACCTGGGACCTCCTGCTCTAAATAAAGATCAGGACTTAACATTGGCTTATACACTGAGTGGCCACTTTATTATGACCACCTGGCAGTTTTAAGCAAACGAGCTATGGCTGCACACTGTTTCCGCCAGAGGGCAAGGCTAGTATAACAAGGGAAAGCTTAGTGCTTGCGACAGTAGTAGAAGTGATTTTTGGGTGACGAGATGGGTAAAAATCCGCTTTGATGGACTTTCAACATGTTATGATTGTAGGAACTCGGAGCCAAGGAGCGAGTATCACCGAAACCGCCGCATTCGTGAAATGTTCCAGAGAAGCTGTTGGACTGTCAGCCAAAAAACTGGGTCTCTACGTGCAACGTGTGGTCGCCATCGACTAGTGACTGCTAGGGCGGAACGGAGAGTGTCCAGACTGGTAACAGACAACAGAAGGGCAACAGTGCAGCAAATTACAGACCATCTTAATCAAGGATCCCCTCAAATGATATCTGCCCGCACTGTTCGCCGTACACTTCATCGGATGGGATATGGCAGCCGAAGGCCAGTACGAACACCTTTGCTGTCTGCAGTTAACAAGTTAACAAGAGAAAACGTCTCCAGTTCGTACAGGAGCACAAGAATTGGACAGTCGATAATTGGAAACAAATTACATGGTCCGATGAATCACGTTTTCAGTTGCACCATGCCGATGCCCGAGTGAGAATTTGGCGGAAACAGCACGAAAGCATGGAACCCAAATGCATTGCTACAACCCTTCACGTGGTGGAGGCAACTTTATGGTTTGGGAAATGTTTACCTGACATGCTGTGGGCCCTTTTATTCGTGTTGATCAACGTCTGACTGGCATATCATATCTACATATCGTTGCGGACGAAGTGCATCTTGTCATGTGGATGGTTTAACCCAATGGCGATGGCTTCTTGCAGCAAGATAATGCTTCCTGCCATAGTGCTCGTATTGTACAGGATTGGTTTCAGGAACATGCCGGTGAGTTTACTTTGCTTAGGTGGCCCCCACAATCTCCAGATCTCAACCCTATTGAGAATTTATGGGATGAAGTTGAACGAGCTATCAGACAGCTGGATCCACAACCCTGCAATCTCACACTCCTGGAAAGTGCTATTCATCAAGCATGGTCTTAGATTCCACAAACCACCTATCAACATCTCGTGGAATCCATACCACGAAGAATCGACGCAGCATTCTTCGAAGGGGTGGTCATAATAAAGTTACCACTCAGTGTATACGTATTTAAAGGCGTCATCAAGCCTGCCCCCCCAAAACCTCAGCATTTAATTGCACAGCTTTATTATTATGCGCATGAAAAATCAGCTTACAAAGTTAGCTGGCAGAGATTTACAAATGACACATTTTTACGGGTACTCTACCAAACAAAATTTTTGTTTGTGGGTGAAAAATACCAGCGTAAGCGCATCCGTGGGATATAGGCAGTCGTCCATCTGCTAATTTGGGGCCATCGGTTCCAGGGATGAGATAGAACTAGCTGCATCAGGTATATTCACCACCTATGCCTCACCAGTGGTTCGGGTCAGGACCCAGATCGGAAGATTTGTAAGAAATCTGCACCTCTTACTAAATGGCCACCGAGGTGAGGGCTCAAAATTTTCAGTCACATGATTTTAAAACCTAACTTTTTTTTTAGCTATAAGCAGTCGCCGGTCCCTAATTAGGGCCACTGGTTCCAGGGAAGGGACAGAGACAGCGCCGTAAGATAAACACAACATCCATGCCTCACCGGGATTCGAACCCGGACCCATCTCGGACGAACCATCAGAAGCCATCGCTTAGACCCCTGCGCTACCTGGGCGGCGTAACTTTTGTGTCAGTCATTTTAACGCTTCGTCTTTTGATTCTTTTGTTTTCGTGGTTTAACAACCACCATGAGCAACTATAAAGGATATAAGCAGTCTCTCGTCCCTAATTCACGGACATTGGTACCAGGAAAGGGTGAGATCCAGCTCAGCAAGAAAAACGCACGAGCCATACCCCATAGGGCACAAGAACCCGGACCAATTTCAGAGAAATTGTCAGCTCTGCGGACTACTCAGCCTTTCGCTATTCACGCAATACGTGATGTTCTTTGCAGCCAGAACTTATTATGTAAACCAAAACAAACTCTTTGCATCACTGGGATTTTTTTCCGTTTCTATTTGCGAGATTGCACTTCAGTGAAATAAATGATGAGACGAAAAAAGGCTGAAAAGAATTACCAGCTGTCTTTATGCGAAAATTTCATATCATAGCGGGAATGATAAATAGATCTCCTCCCCGGCTTTGAAACAAGACATTGACCCTACTTCTACTGCGTTTTTCTCCGCCCACTGGACTGCTTCTTTCAACCAAAAACCTATGCAACTTACAGATGCACTTGTCCTAATGAGTCACGTTCTTGTTTTCTCTACGTTATGGTATATTATTGGCAAAATTCTAGGCACTGTTTATTGTTTTCAAAGATATGAATTCAAGTATTCTGAAAATAAGTATTGAAAATCAATAGCTCAAAATCAGACTGTGAAGAAAATATTTTTGTTGTCATTATTAATGAATATATGTAATTTCAGTGCTTGGTTTGTCATCAGATGTTATCGGTCTTAAAGTTTTGTAATCGCAAAGATCAGTATATAATAAAATATCTTGTTCATTATTACTAGCATTGCTTCGAATCTCACAGGATACAAGCTATCTCGCAGGAGAGTGGGATTCGTACGGCGTGAGAGTTCAGTTTTTCAGTTTCGATTTCTTCATAGCGTTCTGTAGACAGAACTATTCTACGCTCCGTAAAATCCCAAAGAAACAAATTTCGGGGAAAGATAGGGAAGGAAACTAATTTAGCATCTCTGATTGCTTAAGAAAAAGCGAATTTCGTATTGTGCAAAATTTCAAGGATCATCAGCTATGGTTTGTTTGTTTGTGGGTTTAACGATCACCGTGAGCAACTCAATGGGCTATAAGCAGTCACCCGTCCCTAATTTCAGGCCACTGGTTCCAGGGAAGGAAGAGAGA
Source organism: Macrothele yani (assembly GCA_039090855.1). Taxonomy (NCBI): domain Eukaryota; kingdom Metazoa; phylum Arthropoda; class Arachnida; order Araneae; family Macrothelidae; genus Macrothele; species Macrothele yani. The sequence goes on from CM077004.1 coordinate 136,818,833, forward strand.
GCCAGTGCGGTAAGACAAAAATGCCTCACTGGGTTACGAACTCAGACCCATCTCGGACGAATGGTCAGAAGTCAGCGCTTAGACCACTGCACCACCGGGGAAGCCAACAGTTTTGATATCCATTGTATTCGTAATAGAGTTAGCATGACAATTAAATAAGGAGACTGACGCAATAAGCTTGGTTAAATAAGAAACTTACATTTTAACCTCTTATCACCTTCAATGTACTTCCCTTCCGTACCAATACACCTCTACATTCTGATCTTCCACTGGACAAAGCAGTGCTCTCTTCGAGAAACTCAGTCGTTCTCTTCTTCACCACAGTTACTGAATCAAACCGGGTCCCCTTTGAGCACAGATTTGACTTTAGGGGAAAGAAAACAGTCGCATGGGCAAAACTATGCTGTAGTTCATTTACCGTGATCCGTTTGAGAAGTTTGACCGTTCTGTTCTTCACACAGTAAGTGACCCGAATTGGGTCCCCTTGAGTATAGAGTTGACTTTATGGAAAAGAAAACAGTCGCATGGGCAAAGCTGTGCCAACAGTTTTGATATCCACTTTCATTTGGTGTGATCCTTTTGAGAAGCTTTGTCGTTCTCTTCTTCACCACAGTAACTGGCTCAAATCGGGTCCTCTTGAGTACAGATGTGACTTTAGGCAAAAGAAAATATTCGCATGGGCAAAGCTGTGCTGTAGTTTATCTGGTACGATCCCTTTGAGATGCTTGGTCGTTCCCTTCTTCGCCACAGTAACTGACTCAAAACGGGTCCCCTTGAGTACAGATTTGACTTCAGGAAAAAAGAAAAAAGTCGTATGGGGCCAAACCTGTTGAGTAGGCAAGATGTTCAAGCACTGAGATGCGTTTCTCCGCTAAAACCTGCTTCACTGAGAGCGTATAATGAGAAGGCGTGTTGCCATCGTGAAGGATGATGCCATTTGTTCCACAACTCTGACCTCGTTCTTCTGACTCGCTCCCTCAAAGTCACCAGCATCTGTTTGTGGTAATGCTGGTTCATTGCTGCTCCATCCGGAACCCACTGTGGAAAAATCACACCCTTAATACAAAAGAAACGATTAACATTATCTTGAACTTAGCCGTGCTTTCTTCATCCTTGGTGACGTTGGTGTTTCTCAATGCATCGACTGCTTTTTCGTTCAGGAGTCGTACTAGAAGATCCAGGTTTCATCACACTTTCTAAAATGTTAAAGTTCGACTCAATTTGCCCCACACAAATTTGCTAGTGATTTTTTTGTTCAGGCGTGAAAAGCTTCAGAACCATCTTGGCACAAACCTTTACCATGTGCAAACTTTCAGTGTAAAATTTGCCCAACACTCTATTTATCGATGTTTACCAGTTCTGCTATCATTCTAAAGCTCATTTGTCGATCATTTCGAACAAGTACCTAGATTTTGTCTACACCGTCTTCTGTTTTTCAAGTGCTTGGACATCCCGGATGTTCGTCGTTTTCAATGTCCTCCGTGCCTTCACTGAAACTCTTATGCCACGCAAAAACACATGCACACATTTCTTTTCCGTACGCCTCACTTAATATTTGACATACCTACCTGAAAGGTGACACCCATCTCAAGATGGCACAGCTGCAGCGACAAACCTTGTCGGTGTAGCTTGATTGGGGAAACCGTTCGTCTCCTCCGGAGCAGAAGGATTCGGATTTGAGCTCGGCCACCAGCAAATGGATTTTACGCTATATTGGCGTCCGAACGTAAAAGGAATCTTTTGGCAGTTTGGTTCTTCGAAAAGTATGTGAAGCTCGTTCCACACATCGTCTGCAATCACCCAGAATTCCTTCTTCTACTGTGAGCTCTGCTTTAGGCATGATTTGTCGGATGACCCGGAAACCTACGATTCCGTCCCAGCCCTTTCGCAAGGGGGTGACTTACCTAGCTCAGAGGTGGCATACATGTCAAGACGGCAAGTTGCGGGGCTAAATTCGTCGGTGCAGCTTAATTGGGAGAGCATTCGGCTCCAGAGCAGACGGATTCAATTTCCACCACCGGCAAATGGATTTTCCGCCATAAACATACGAAAAGATTCAGTAGGTATGTTTTTTAATTTTATCAGAAATTTAACGTTTATCTGTTGCTCAATTCTTGAACACGGCATTTTCCCGACGCGTGCCAAAGGACACTTCTATTTTCGTGACACATTGCATTGAACTAATGCAAAGAGTGGAGTAAACTTTCCATTTCCGGTTACGGACAGTTCAGAGACAATGGTCTCCTACTAACTGTTCACTTGAACATCGAGTTTGTTCGCCACAAGAACCATCACGTTATTTCATAGCCGTACTTCGTATTCGCTGCGCCACCCTTAGCTATAAAACATGGTTTACAGGGAGTTTGTGAGGATGTATATAGGGTGAAAATGGTAGCGATGATTAAATTAAAGTAATAGAGTAATTGTTGCAGTAGCTCTTTCAAATCATAGAGTAAACAGAAAAAAGCAAGAAATATTGACACGGATTATGTATCTCGAAAGAAGACGTTTTATTTAATTGTTCATACCCTTTTTATTGCTTTTAATAAACGTCCAGACATTACACGCTACGCAGAAGACTGCTTCCATTAGTGGTAATGAGAGCAACTAAAATGGATATTTCTCTGTTTCCGAAAACCTAGCTCTTAAAAGTATGTTCTTTACATTGTGCGATAAAAGACAGAGTTATTTTTTGAAACAATGATATGCCCAGAGGAATAATTGTGCGGCTTTAAAAATGACGTTTTCGTTTAGTAAAGATGAACCAGTCATGTGTCGTACAAAAGCGTTCTCTTTTCTCATTTTACCGGACAAGAAGGAATGCTCACGACAGAATTTAATTAGAATGCCCTTCTTTAAACGCATTCTTTAGAAGCAGCTTAATATTGTCAGGCGGCATGCAATTTAGTGCGTGCAAACCACAAATTTGATAAAAGTAGTAATTTTTCTTTAGTATACAGTATACGAGTTTCTCCAATTTTTCGAAAAATGAAATGTGTTGTGATATATTTTTTTGTTATACAAAATTTTTCGCAAAACGAACTTGAAGATATAGTATTCTGAAAGAATATCATGTTTTCAAAGGATATCTGGCAAATATAAAAAAAGCCTATCTGTTTTTCTGGAGTAAAATTACTACCCATTGATTATTAATCGAATAAAAAAAGCTTGAATAACCAGCAAAAGTTTTCCAAACTGCCTGAAAATGTTTGATAAAAATAACGCTGCGAAGGCGTAAACTGGTTCTCCTCATTAATGATTGTACTGTGCATGGATACATTCCTGAAATTAAATCTGTAAATGTACAATTTTTACCAGCCTGTAACATCAAAATTCCAATCTTTAGACCAAGGAATCTTCCAGAACTTTAAAGTTCCTTATCGAAAACAAGTTAAAAAAAAATGCTCAGCTGATATTGAGGAAGATCGTAAGACATCTATCTGTCTACTTGTTACGACCAATTAGAATAGCTTGCACTTCAAAAGACTCGCGACATAAAATACGATTAATTAGCGTTTTAGGAAAGCTGACCTTTTAGCTGACGATGGCAAAAACGAAAGCACTTGTGAAGATCTAGAGGAGCGGTAGCCAAACTATAAGGAACCACGATCTACCTTAAACTGTTATTCCCTACTGTCATCTAACATGGTTTATCGTAGTGATATAGGCATGTTTTAATAGCAATAAGCCTATATCAGTGATCGATCTAGGGGAGCAGTGGCCTCTGATTGATCTAAGGCCACCGCTCCTCTACATTGATTACTTGTGAAGATCTAGAAGAGCGGTGGCCAAACTACAAGGAACCAAGATCTACCTTAAGCTATTATTCGCTACTGTGATCTACTATGGTTTATCGCAGTGATATGGGCATGTTTTAATAGGAATAATCCTATACCAGTGATCGATCTAGAGGAGCGGTGGTCTCTGATCGATCTAGGGGCCACCGCTCCTCTACATTGATCACTTGTGAAGATCTAGAGGAGCGGTGGCTAAACTATGAGGAATAAAGATCTACCTTAAACTATTATTGTCTAGTGTGATCCACTATGGTTTATCGCAGTGATATAGGCATGTTTTAATAGGAATAAGCCTATATCAGTGATCGATCTCGGGGAGAGGTGGCCTCTGATCGATCTAGAGGCCACCGCTCCTCTAAATTTTTTTTTTTTTTTGGTTGGAGGTTTAACGACCACCGTGAGCTTCAACAATATTTTATTTGGAGCAAACATGGACAGGAAGATACAGATGGCCTGTGCTTAACAGTTACCAAAAGGTAAACAAGTGGATGACCTATTTACAATGACAATGAGATATTTACATTATGTGGATGCACTATATACAATGTAAGCAAATTCATAACACTGACAATACTGGACTGATGGGTTGACTTACTCTATGTACAACATATGTTCGCAATGTGCATCAGCAGAGTGCCATCTCTAATAGGTGAACACCAGTACAAGGTATAACTATAAATTTTACAGTGTAAAAACAAACATGTATATTTTGAGCAATCTTGAAAAAAAGAAGAAAAGAGAAGAAAAGAGCAGAAGGTTTATACTTTTCAGTATCTGAAAGATAAGCGAATAAATGATCTATCCACAATGATGGTGTGAACTCTATACAAACTGAATGCAATATCTCTCTTGTGAAACGCTGTCAAATTACAAAAAGAACTATTACTTAGGCTTAAACAAGTGCCTCAATCACAGTGCTATAGATTAACTTGTAATGAACAACAACATATGTACACAACATGCAACGGCATAGGGAAGACACTAATAAGGAATTACAATTCCATGGTACAACTGTAAATTTCACAGTGCAAAGAGTAAAGTATATTAGTACAAACAGAACTTGCGTTTTACAGAAAATTTATACTTCGAGTACAATACAAATAATGAAAATATGAAACTGACTCTTTGTACAGCAAATATGCAATACAGCGCAGAACATTATCTAATAGACTGATTATTTCCTATTAGGCACATGTGACATGAGAAAAACCACACTGTGTAACATTAACATATAATTGAAATACTATCAAAGCGTTTGCTCCGCACCATGAGCATAAAACTTAAGACATGTAATCGTGACCCAACATGCGAAATGTGCCAAACATAAATTTTACAGTGCAATTAGGAAAGTACATTAGTATATACAAAACTGAGCTTTTGGCATAGCAACTATACTTCAGGTACAGTACAAATAACCGAATGATGAACAATTACCCCCTGCACTACAAAAGTGCTAAACCTTGCAGAACATTGTGTAATCGACTGATCATATCCCTTTATGTACATGTAACATGATCAGAAACCACACTGTGCAAAATCAATAAGACAATTTAAACACTATCAAACAGTTGCTTAGCACCGTGAGCAAAAACATATATTATAAAGCCCGGCAGACATAAGGAAAGTACAGAAAAAAAAACAACTTTAAACTTATTTTAAGTGCCTGTGGTATAACAAGAAACTCACCTACAGGACCTTGTTGGTGAGAAACATACAAACGTGCAGTAACATTAAGAAGCGATTATGACAAGGGCACCTAAGAACACGATAATCACAAAACTATACTTCAATTAGTCCAAACAATTTCACAGACGTCAGAACAAAAGTCTAAGGTCTTCTGATGGACCAGAAAACCATTGACGAAAAGGTGACCACACTGACATAAAGTGTGGGATTCGATTCGCAGCCTTAGCAACAGTGAAAGCAAGCCTCAAGCGTGAAATCATTCTGTTCCGGAACTGACTGCACATCGTAGCTCCCGCCTGAAAGATGGTAGGCTGTATAGGGGTAGAACGTAGCTGTTGATAGTAGCAAAAAATCACATGTTTTGCTAATATGAATACATAAGCACATGACTCTGATATAGGAATAGGCGGAGTACTTGAACTGAGTAGCGTGCTATAGGCTGAGAAGGAGAGATCATTAGTACTAAGGCACTGTGCAGTAGTGAAGGTCAGATGTAGCAAGGGAAGAAGCACTGTGCAATGTTGATACACATGATCTACATCCGCAATCGTAGAGCAAAACATGCAGTTAGGCGAATCAACAAGCGTCATCCTGAATAATTTGGTAGGAACTGGTAACCGCCGATGAAGAAACAACCATTGAATGTTTCTTTCTGCTGGAATAGATAGTGGCGAATTAGACATGGACCACACTTGTGAAAGGGCGACATTCGGAACATCTGGAATCATCAATGGTGTAGCATACAGTGGATCAATGAGATAACGGTAAAGAGACGAGACAGAAAAACTGGAGAGAGGAAGTGATGAGCCCCGAACGGAAAGGAAAAAGGGAAGAAGAAGAGAGGCAGAGGGAACAAGAGTTAACCCAGCTTGAGAGGCAAGGTTAGGGAAGAGGGTAATGATTGAAGAACGGAGGGAATCATACAGCGAAAGAGAGGAAGAGGTAGGGGAGATGTGGGGGGACAGATCAGAGAAGGGTTTCCAAGAAAGATCTGGAGAAATTAGATCCTGAACAGACACTATTCCGGCGGGGAGCCAGGAAAGGTCAGTAAAGTAGGGAGCATTAGGGGGATGAAGGATGGAAGAAAAGAACAGGGGCTCAGCTAATAGTTCAGTGGTGGAAGCCGGTGGAACACGGAAGAGGGGTAGAGAACGGAGAAAGGAAAGGACCTCTTTGTAGAAAGGGGAAAGTTTAGAATGAAAAAAAGGAGATTGATCCATTAGAAGATACGTGATGAAAGTGATTCGGGGATTCCTAGGCGATATCATGACATCTCTAACGAGCGTAACTGGCGACTCTGGTGCACTTAGTAGCCGCAGGAAAGAAACCACTTTATGTGCTTTATAGTAGGTGCGAACTTCCAGCAGTGAAATACCTCCATCAGTGACTCGACGACAGAGAGTGGAGACCTGGATCCAATGGTACCTGTTCCATATTATCGTTGAGATGATTCGAGTGATTTCATTGAGGTGATAAATGGGCATACGTTCTGCTGACCATGCATATAAGCATGGTGAAAGAATATAAGTCTGAGCTATTCTAGCTCTTGAGAAGTAAGAAGTACAAAACTGGGAACCTCGCCAGAATGCAGCAGTTCGAGTAAGGCGTGTTCTGAGAGCATTCCATGTTTCATTTTGAGCAGAAAGACGGACTCCGAGATGGACCCCAAGGAATTTTTGGGATGAAGCAGTCCATGAGGCGCCCCACGGGGTGTCAGTCCTAGAGGCCCACGCTCCGCTCCATAGGCCTGCACTCTTGGATGTATTAAGTGATGCCGCTGAACATGAAGAATATTGATCGTAAATCTGGAGCAAAATGTCGAATTGAGCGTCTGTCCTTACACAAAAGGTCGCGTCATCGGCATATGCAGAGTATGTCACAGAAAAGTGCCTAGTACTTGCAGTAGGCGGTGGCAGTGCATCTATAAAGGCTCGATGGACAGACCGAAGAAACGGCTCAAAAGCAATGGCAAAGAGCTGCCCAGAAAGTGGGCAACCCTGCCGAATGCCTCGCCGAAAAGGAATAGGTGCAGTCAAGAAGGCTGCCGTCTTGACATGGAAAGCAGCGTCCTGATAAAGGGCAAGAATAGAGGTAACAAAAGCAAAAGGAAAGCCGAAAGCAATAAGAACAGCAGAAAGATACGAATGTGAGATATTGTCGAAAGCTGCTCTTTGGTCAAGATTAAAGAGGGCAAGTGGTTCAGAGTTAGTACGAGCCAGATGTAGGAGATCTCGAAGGAGATTGAGATTAGAAGTGATGGACCGACCAGGAACCGTGTAGGTCTGGTCGGGAGAAAGAAGAAATGGAAGAACTTGGTTGAGTCGACTGGAAAGGAGTTTAGTGAAGAGTTTATAGTCAATGTTTAGTAGCGAGATAGAACGCCAGTTTCCCAAGTCAAGCAGATCGCCTTTCTTGGGAAATAACACCATATGAGCCTCTGTGAAACCCCTCGGAAGAAAAGAGGAAGAAAGAGCAGCATTGAAAGCGGCGAGAAGAAATGGAAGCAACGAAGGGAGAAAAGTACGGTAGAAAAGGAGCGGAAGGCCATCTGGACCTGGGACAGCACGGGAATTTAGAGACACTAGAATGGTCCGAAGTTCAGTCTGCGAAATAGGTTGTAAAAGGGAATCAGAGAGATTGGAAGGAACTTGGGGAAGAGCAGAGAGTAAAGTAGCAGAAGCAGAAACAGAAGGCTGAGGAGTTTCACTGTATTTGATAGTAAAATACCGACGAACCTGAGAGCAAACTGCATCCGGATCAGAGATGATTTCACCATCAGGCCGCCGAAGTAGTCGAAGCTGATGCGACGAGCGGCGTTTTTCTTCTAACGCGGATAGAAACTCAAAGGAGCAGTCCTCTGGTGATAGATGTTGTAGACGGAGACGAAGAATTACCTGACGTGCACGAGGCTCAAGAAGTGCTCTAAGATCCGCTTGGTAAGCTGTATACATGGGATGACTCGCACCAAGCTGTAACAGGATGTTTCGGAGATTTTGCTCTTCCATGGAGCGCTTCGTGCCTTCGGAGAAGGAATGACGTCTAAGAAGATAAATTAGGTAAGATTTTACCTCGAGCCAGTAATTGATGGCACAAGGTGCAGCGGACAGGCCCTCTCGCATATGATCAAGAAGATCTCTGATCTCGGTGCATATATTCTCATCAGCTAGGAGAGAAGTGTCTAGTGTCCATGACCGAGACCTAACATGCAGACGAGATGAAGAGTTACAGGAGATAGTGATGGCACAATGATCCGATGAAGCTGTAGGAGAGTGCATACAATCCGTTGTAATGGGCAATAACGGAGCAGAAGCGTAAAATCGATCCAGCCTGGCAGAAAGAGAGGAGGATGCAGATGCAGCTCTCCAGGTATGTGAAATGGATGTCGGATGCAATCGTCGGAACACGTCATGTAAATCAAAATCAGACACTAATGATTGCAATTGCTCCACAAGACGTGAACGATGTTCAATCCTCGAAGGAGCGCGATCGAGCTCTGGTTGAATTGTACAGTTAAAGTCTCCTCCAATGAGCATTAGTCATTAAGTTCTTGACGAAAGAAGGGTGCAGACGGTCTGACATACACAGAAGGCTACAGAATGTTTACGGAGATGACACCACTAAAAAGAGCAATGTGCACAGATGGATGAAGAAGTTTAAAGAAGGAGAAGCCTGAAGATAACTGTCACGAATCGTCAGCGAGTGGATGAACTGATTCGCGTGGAGAGATGAGTTGCTTTTTGTGAGCTTGTTGCACTACTGGACTCTGGTCACTATGCCAATACAGAAGATTTTGGAAGACTTAGGGTATCGAAAAATGTGCGCAAAGTGGGTACCTCGCCAGTTGACACACGATTTAAAGCAGAGAAGGGTGGAAGTCTGCTCTGATCTGCTGAAAGCGTTTGAAGCCAATGAAGACACGTCTTCTTTTCCGCTCTGGTGGCAGGGGATGAAACGTGGGCTTATATTTACGATCCGGAAACGAAGAATCAATCCATGGAATGGCGTCACAGTTCTTCACCAAGGCCTAAGAAGTTAAAGAGCCAGCGATCAGTACAAAATGTCATCTTGACTGTTTTTGTGGAATGACAGGGGTATCATTCTCCTTGATTTTCTGGAACGTGGCCGTACCGTAACCAGCGTGCGGTACATTGAGACACACAAGGAGCTTAGAGAAGCCATAAAGAGGAAGATACCGAAAAAGAATCCGAAAAAGATCCACATTCACCATGACAATGCGAGACCACACACATCTTTGGCAACAAATCAGGCGATCGGCAAATTAAACTGGTCAGTGGTCTTCCATCCACCGTACAGCCCAGATATAGCGCCCTTCGACTTCCACCTGTTTTGTCCAAATGAAGGACAGTCTCCGGGGACAACGATTTGATGACACTGTCGAGGTGAAAGTGGCTGTGAAGAAGTGGGTAAGATTGTTCACACCTTAATTTGTTCAAAGAGGTTTCGAGAGTTGGGTTCAGCGATGGTGCAAATGCATCGCTTGTGATGGAGACTATGTTGAGTAGTACCTTTGAATAGAGAAAGAGTTATCCTATCAACATGTGCAATTTGAACAGCCTCTATCAGTTAATAAGAAAGTTATGTCCACTGTTGAATCACTTTCGGTATAACCGTCGTATACCACTGCACATAATTTTAAGCCATTGAACTTTCAATTAAATGAAAAATTAATCTTTATCTTTTTTCTTGAGATATCAATTACCTCAACTGAGTAAAGACAATTTGCGAGTATGTACACAGAAGAACTTTGCACGCAGTTGTAATAATAATGTGCCGCGTCTTTCCTTACAATCGACGAAGGAATTTCTTTTCAGTTCCACAAGAGAAAACAGACAGACACTCACACACACACACACACACACACAGATAAATCCATGCATTGGAATATTTTCCAGTTCTGTTGATTCATCGATTCGGTGTACATGAGTAAGTGTGTGGATTATATTAAAGTGCAAATATTCAGATGGAAACGATGGCATATCCGGAAGCCTATTTTTCCCGAAACTGCTAATTACCAGGATCGCTCCTTCGTATCGACCTCTCAGGAAAATTTGTAGTAAAACTTTCAGTGATTATAACCCTCGAGATACAGTGATATATTTTTTTTGTAGTTCAGGCTTTTGATGGGCATCTTTCCAAATGCCTCATCACCATGATGGACGCACTTTTTCATTATTTTTATTATTTGAAAACTGGCAACGCTGGGCAATTTTGAAGCGCAAACAACCCTATAACGTGTCTCAGAATTTTAAATTAAACTTCCGATGCCTTTCCCCATGGACAACTGAAGATTTATTGGCTTAACAGTTTACTTGTATCTCTCTCTCTCTCTCTCTCTCTCTCTCTCTCTCTCTGAACTTCGCGAGGGGAAATGTTGAGTTAATTACAGACAGAATTCAGTTCGATTTTCAAAGAAGCGGTGAAATCATTTCCTCTTTTTCATCCGTAAGGTGCAAGTGTGCCCTGATTCTATGCCATGTAAAACGCAGCCTAAGGCGCTGCTTTCTGACAGCGGAGATTTTAATGATTACTTTTGCTTTGATAACATCTGACATTTTAATAAATTTTAAAATGCTAAAATGGCATTGACGCAAACATAAATTATTTTTAAACATGGAACACAAAGACGTGTGGTCGCTGTTCCCGAACTTTGAGGAGAATGGACATTTTAATGGCGCTTGTAATGTTCGTGTAAGTATAGCTGAGTGAACACTACATAAATCTGTTCTCAAAAACTTCACCTACAGTGAAACAGGAGCCATTCAAGAAAACGGAGAAAAAAGTTACTTACTATTAACCTTTATTCAGCCACTAATCCTTTGGTACCCAATAAGGCGTAACTACAACTCTGCTTTATTGTTACTGTCTTAATCAAACGAACGTGAGTTTATAATAATAATACTTGGCTAAGAAAACAACAACAACACTAGAATATAACACGCAGCCTTCAAATAGCTAAACTTCAATTAGACAACGTCTCCTCCACAATTAACATTATAACTTCCACTATCTCTCTCCTTTTGCTGCTGCTCAAACATTATATGTATAATGTTCAGTTCTCATCTGAGTTATACAGACGCCATACGTTCCGACCTCAAGGTGTTGCCATCCATACTTTTGCGAGAGAGAAGATATCACGTTAACCTCCTCAGACCTGTGATGAAGTTAAACACTTGATTTTTTAAAACAGGTTTGAAAATTGATGTGTACTGCATCTTAAACTGAAAATTTTTTTTTTTATTTTTTCATGAAAGGAGAGGGGGGGGGGGGGCAAGCTACGAGGATTGTATTACATGTGATACATTAGGACTGAGATGCTGTAATTGTAATATTTAAGAATTTGAAAATTACTGGTTTAATTAATCGATTTTTAAGTTATACTATGCAATATTTTAATATATCATAATTTATTTTTCATGGAACAATTTGAAAGAAAATCTGGAGCCGTTGAGACACATGAACACCTTAGAGTCTAAATACCGTACTGTACTTAACTCATTGTATTTTGAATAACGGCATCTCCTTCTGTGGGCGCTGTCACCCATCTCAGGCATGTGTCGTACATGCTTATTTCGTGCTCAATCATGTGGCATAGATGTAGGAATAATCCTACGTTTAGGAAGTGATTTGTAATCATCTGAGGATTCGTCAGAAAAAATTAATAATATTATTTATTATAAGTGAAAATTTCAAGTAATGATGTTAACCCCAGTAACGCGAGTTAACATCATTACTAGAAATTTTCTCTTAAATTATATTTATTAAATATTACATAGATTGTAGAAAATATTTAGTAAATACAAGTGTAAAAATCCGCTAAAAAATAACTCATAAAAACTTTTCCGACAGGATTGGAAACTATGGTATCACCAGTGATGCAAAAATGTTTAAGAAGTTACTACTATCTAATATGTTGACGAGATTAAACTTATTTACTTTAAATAATTAACTTATACTTACCAAAACGGAATGTATATACTTAAATATATATAACTTTTTTAATTAAGTAGTTATTAAACACTTACCAGGACCATGTGAAGACATCGTGTTTTTCTTACAAGACGCAGCTACAAGTTACGAAAATTGACTTGTTCTGCCATTTATTGACGATAAAGAAAAAAATTAGCAAAGCATTTTACATAATTTTACATGTGATACAACCGGTTCTGGAAGATTTTCTGCCATTGGGCATTTAAAAAAAATTTGAAACCATTGTATCACATGTGATACATGAGAACTGAGGCGGTTAGGTTTCTAAAACGCTGAAGGAGAGTGTACTCAATTTTACATAGAGAAAGTAACTAAAAAGGTAAAGTTAAATTAGAGTATATATATGTCACACGATACGGGAAATGCTTAACGTAAAAACCTTTTAAACTAGCCTATAGCTCACCCTAGAACGGTTGTTTTTAAGTTTTTAATAAATTTTAATGTGTAGTGGTTGTTTCCCATCCTAAGACGGTGAAATTTTTAATTGAAGCAGATTGAAAACAAATCAAATAGACGGTGGCTCTATTGTAAGGAAATATAGTGAAAATTTATATAGCAAGAACTCATTCAAGTTAGAACTGAAAATTATATGCTACTAGCTTTACTAATCGAGTTTGCCCGGGATTTAGGCTTATTAATTTCATATTCCCTTATGTGTCACTTAAAAAAATCAGGAAAAATATTGATGCTTGCAAAAAAGGAAAAAGCTGATTTCACAAATTCGGTCATTACAAATTATTTATTCATAGTGTGATTATTTCAGCACTTGGTACAGAGTGTATGGAATCTGTAGAATCAAACGGACCAAAAGCGTTATGAATTATTTAACACGTGTCCAGGAGACACAGCATTAGAGCACTGACTGAACAAAATTCGTTAACAATTTGTAATCAACGATCAAATGCATCACGTGCTTTCGGTTTCAGACGTGTTTGAGGTGCGAATCTGTGGGATAAAAAAGTTAAAAACGTATCTTTGCGAATATTTTATGAAACTGGCTGAAATTTTAATGAACACCATAAATCGTTAATAGGAACATGACCTTCACATTTCGCCTGAATCGGCAAATAACTTTCTAAAGTAGCCGTCAAAATTTTATTAATCGTTTCAGCATATATACACTGCTGACAACCCAAAATGCAACACCGAGAAGGACACGAGATAGAAAAGCCAGATTTACTGGATACATAACAACAGGTACAAAGATGAAACGATTGAGCTTTCAGGCCCGTGCGACTTGCAGAACACGCAGACATTAATAGTTCGTGTGGCCCCCATGGCTGGCAATAACGGCCGCTACACGCCGCGGCATCGAACGAAAGAGGCTTTAGATGTAGGCTTGGGGTATGCCGGTTCAGGCTGCTTCCACACGTTACCACAGTTCATCAGGCGTAGCCACGGGTGGTGCTTGCCGGGCCACTTGGTTGCCGATCAGCGACCAGACGTGTTCGATGGGCGACATATCGGGAGAACAGGCGGACCACGGCAGCAGTGACACCTAGTGGGCCGTGAAAAAATGTTGCATGATGCGTGCCACGGGTGGGCGCGCATTGTCCTGTTGAAACGCGGCCACTGGCAGGCCCTGCAGGTAAGGGAGGACTACAGGCACCAAAACGTCGGAGTTGTAGCGGTGGCTGTTAAGTGTACCGGGGATACGTACCAGAGAGGTGCGGGTGTCATATCCAATTGCGCCCCAAACCATAACGCCAGGAGACGGACCGGTATGGCGATGCGTAATGTAGGCGTCATGCAGTCTCTCGCCGCGACGCCGCCACATGCGTATCCGACCATCGTGGTGTTGCAGGCTAAAGCGGGATTCGTCGGAGAAGAGAATGTGGTGCCATTCCGTAGTCCAGGTGCGGCGTTCAACAGCCCACTACCGCCGCACTCGCCGGTGGTGTAACGTCAATGGTAATCGGAGCAATGGGGGCCGTGCGACAAATCCCCGCTCCTGCAGACGACGTCGAACGATACGTGCTGACACAGGTTGTTTCGCAACACACCGTAATTCCTGCGCTAAAGTTCATGATGTGGCGGTGCGAGCCGTCAATTCCCGCCGCACAACATGCCGGCCCTCTCCTTCGGTGGTGTTCCGCGGCTGCGGCAATCGCTCACGTCGGTCCGTCCGTCCCTCCTGCACCCACCGAATCTATACTCGCCTCACTGTGGCTGGATGTCGTTCCACACGGGCGCCGATGTCTCGGTACGATAAACCGCTGTCGTGATAAGCCACTATTCGTCCTCTGTCGGACTCCGAAACGTGCTGGAATGTCTGCCGTATTCTGCGACGAGGCATCAGGAAGCTTTCCACGCACAGGCCCGGCAGCACAACACATTTCCACTACTTACACCCCGCCTTTTGTGCACCCTTCTTATAGTGCTTCTCGGTGGCGTGCCGTGCGCACATGATTTGCATATGCCCTGCAATGCTAATCGTTTGCATGTCCTCTCGCTGGCGACACATGCTACAAATTTCAGGCCAATCGGATGCTTCCTTCTTGGTGTTGCATTTTGGGTGGCCAGCAGTGTATTTCTGTTTACGATGAATGAAAAATTCCATGCCTATTTAAAAGTTTTGACCGGATTCCGGTGAAATTTTGAGGGGCTTCTCTTATTAACAATTCATGGTGTTGATAAAAATTTCAGCCCGTTTCGTTAAGATTTCGCAAAGTTTGTTTTTGCATTTTTTTATGCACAGTTCTCGAAGAATAGAAACACCTGTGGATGCGCCGCGGTCATGAATGCAGTCACGTGCTTTCAGATTTGGACAGGATAACGATGACGTAGGAAACGACGCTGACTCTATTGATTAGCTTATTAATTAATTCATAACTCGCTAACCAAACAACGTAGAGATCTTAAAAGAGTTGCGTTGACCTAGAAATTCCAGTATTAATAAGCTATGCAAATTTCACGATGCCACAGTTCGGCGTTCGAGAGTTTTTGCTGCTTCAGACAAACAGACGTTTTGTGTTTTATGTGTAAGATTTATTTCCGTTTTTTAAAAGACCTCGCGCTAAATAAACATTTTGTGCGAAATATTTGTTGTTCAACAATTTTCCTTGTAGTTCAGTTATTTCGTGTAAACTTACCTTAATAACTTTTGCTTTGATTTTTCGCGTTAAATTACTTTTTCTGCGGCACACATGTTATTCCGTTCATCGTTTGTTTTGGACTGTCATATTCGGAGGTTAGTTTGAAACTTCATAGCGAAGCCTTTTCTACAAAATAATGCGACATCTGGCATTACAAATCAGAACTATCTAAATTATCGACAATGGGCTGTTGGGGCGACACCTGTTTTTGGATGCCATTTTGCTTACTTCCACATCGCAAGATTTCAGTTTTTATTGTAGGTTAGGGCATTTAGATAGATCGATATTTTGCAAAATGTTTAATATAATCAGCACTAAATTCGGAAAGTTAATTAAATTAAAAAAGTAAAAAAAAAATTAAAGCGGACAAATTAATATTCGTATTGTGCTAAATTAAATTAATATAGAAACGCAACTTGCCGTGTTATTAAGAATTCAATTCGAATTTTGCAGATCGGATAAATAGTACTAGAGTCATTGATAATCCAATGTTTTTAAATTAGCACGCGATCACCTTGGCATCTTAATGTGATCGCGTGCAAACTCAACTTGCTGTGATATTAAGAATTCAATTCGAATTCTGTAGATCGGGAAAACAGAACTCAAGTCGTTAATAATCCAATGTTTTAAAATTAGAACGCGGTCATCTTGACATATGAAAGTGGTCTCGCGCTATTATATGGCAGGCAATCATTTTGACATCGCGAGAGCACACACGAATTGATCGATAAGGCAATCCTCCGCTGATTGGCAGAGGATTGCCTTCTCCGATGAGTTACGTTTTATGCTTCATCGAACCGATGGACTTTGGCATATAAGGCGAGAAACAACAGAGAACAAACATTCTTCAACTATTGCTGGAAGAACACAAGCTGGTGGAGGCAGCGTTATGGTATGGGGAATGTTATCGTGGCATTCTCTGGGTTCACTCACACCTGTGGAAGGGACTATGGACCGAATTCGTTATGAATCCATCCTTGCAGACCACGTATATCCCTATATGCTTATTGTCTTCCTTGGGACAAATGGGATCTACCAAAACGACAATGCAACGTGTCACACAGCTAGAAATGTACGAGAGTGGCTGGAAGAGCACGATGAAGACTTCAAAGTACTTCCCTGGCCCCTCTAAGTCCCCAGACGTAAACCCAATTGAGCATCTGTGGGACCCCTTTTATCGTGTTATCGCTCTATGGATCTTCCACAACGCAGCCTCCAGCACCTTATTGAGTCACTCCCAGTCCGTTAGCTGCTGTCCGCGCTGCACACGGCGGTTACTCTGGATATTAGCTGGTGGTCACAATAATGTGACTCGACCGTGTATACTTTTGTGTTTTTAGTGTGTACTAATGGTACAATGTACACATCCGCTTTTTCTTTCCCACATTGTCTCTGCATCTTGATATTATATGTCATAAAGCGGAAGACATATTTACATCGGAATGACAAAGCGACCCTCCGACACTAGATGTAAAATAAACATCAGAAATGTCAACCAGGAAATGCAGAATACAGGCCGTGCCAGAGAAGTCATGCATTGCTCGGCCCCTCCTATATGGAATATAATATTAGAAATGCCTTCTTACACGGACCACTATCAGGGAATTTAGAGAATACCATCACCGAAACAGTCGAAATCCTCTCCAGCAGACTAGCATGCAATGATACTGCCTCTATATGGAACTACCAATGGTTTGGCATGCATTATTAAAGGGTCGAAACACATCGCAGTACGCCGTAATACACGTAATATGATGCTTTCCACGTTATTTTTTAAAAATCATCTTTGTTTCTTACGCATCGTAATGCTCTGCATTTTATGTCTATCTGCTGCCTCGAAAAAGCATTTCAGTGGAGAGCGAAAGCTTGGTGATTCTATATACTTTTTTACGCCAGTAAATAAACGAATTTTTACTATAAGCGATTTTACTATATTTTACTATTTTACTATATTTTTACTATTTACTATTAGTATTTGCTATTAGTATTTACTATTAGTATTTACTATTTACTATTAGTATTCACTATTACTATTTTTATTACTATTTACTATTACTATTAATATACTAGTACCAGTAAATACTAGTACTAGTAATACTATATTACTAGTATATACAAAAAGTTTTACATATACTAGTAATTATATATATATAATTACTAGTATATTACTAGTAATTATATATACTAGTAATATATATACTAATACTATATATACTAATACTATATATACTAGTAATACTATATTATTAGTACTAGTAAAACTAGTACTAGTACTAGTAATACTATTTACTAGTAAATACTATATACTAGTAAATAGTATTTACTGTTTACTATTTCTACTGTTTTACTATTTTTACTATATTTTTACTATACTTTTACTAATTTTACTATACTTTTACTAATTTTACTATACTAGTACTACATTTTTACTATAAGCGATTTTACTACACTTTTACTATTTTTACTATAAGCGATTTTGATTGTGTATAGTCTGGTGTATTTGTCACTTGTATTAGAATCAGAATTATATGCAACTGAATATTTCAGCCATTTTCGACGTTAGTGTAGGCTAAATATTAGGTTGGGGCAAAAATAATATTGCAGTTTTTAACCATCAAATTTAAAGCAGTATATCTCATCTTAGAATAGAATTTATTAATCGAAATTCGAACCATAAGAATGTAGTTATTCTTGCCAACAAGAAACAAGTCAATTTATTCCTGTTGCATAGAGTTCTGGAGTCTTGGAAGTGATGAATTCTTCGAATGCGTTTTGAGCTGTTGCTTGGTTGTTGAAAACTCTTCTCTCGCAGGAAGTTGTCGCGATGCTTGAAAAAGTGGTAGTCAGTTGGAATGAGTTCTGGTGAGTAAGTTGGGTGAAGTAGAGTTTCGTAGCCCAGTTCGTTCAATTTCTGAACAGTTGTTTGAGATTTGGACCTTTTTTGATTGGCCGATGTCGGACGTAAACGTTGCAGTTCTTGGTGCATTTTATCGATTTCCTGGCAATTATTCACTGCTGTGATGGTTTTATCAAGATTCAAAAAGTTGTAGTTGACGATTTCACTTGCCGACCACCAAACAGTGACCATAACCTTCTTTTGATGCAGCTTTGGTTTGGGGAAGTGTTTTGTTGCTTCACTTCGGTGGAGCCAATGCGTGGCTCAACCGAGTTGTCGTATAGAATCCATTTTTCGTCATATGCCACAATACGATCAAGAAATAGATCGTATTTATTGCGCAGAAGAAGCGCAAAGCAGACTTCGTAACACCCATTCTTCTTTTTCGTTCAGCTCGTGCGGCACCCCTCGAGCTTTTTTGATTTTCCAGTTTGGTGCAGATGTCAAACAACTGTTGAATGGTCAACGTTTAGTTCTTCTGCAACCTCTCGAGTTGTTTTGCTTCTCAGCAAAAACAGTGTTGCTGGGCCAGCACTCAAGCCAACTCTGGGAGCCAGCAGTGGCCCAGCACTATGTTGCCGCTGCCCAACCGTCAATAAAATGTCCTGGTGGCCACCATACGGGCCAGAACTTCAGGTCAGCAGCTGGCCAACAGTTAACACCATAATCAGTTCTCATATGCCAGAACAGGACCATCAGTTATCCATCGCAGGAGGGGGCCATAAGCGGCCCTTAAGCGTTCCTGCAAACATGTGCCATAAATGATGGCTAGTCTAATGTGGTCCGCCAGCTTCTCGGCAGTGGTAGCCGGCAATCACGTGACGCAACTGATGGCTTGCCGAATCTTGTCCGGCAATTTCCCAGTTGTAGCCGTGTAAAAATAAAAATAAAATAAAGACAACCACAATTCCCCGAAGGCTCTTTCATTGCCAACGAAATTCCTGCATGACGAAACGGCGCTCGGAAATTTTCTTAACAGTTCCTGAAGAACCCCGTTTTGGATCAGAGTAGCATTGAACCAACGTCCGCCTGTTTGCAAAGCGGACGCTTTAGCCATTGTAATAATTTTTCACGCATGGGTGTTTGCTTGAAGGTAAGCCTCTTTCCTGCGAGATGTGAAACGAAGAGTTCTCCTTTTAATTTTACAATATTACGAGTTATTTTTCATAAATGTCCGTTTCATATAATTCATAAATTTTATTTTTCAACGAGACGATTGTTTTTATTTACCTTAAGGGAACTTCTCTCATTTTCAACGAGTGTACCAGCTTAAAGACGTTTTCCAAATTTTTGTGCTGTCCTTGTAGTCTTGAAAGGCGATTGTTTAATATTTACCCGTTAATGTCACATTGTGTTACATTTTTTACGTTGTATCTTTTTTCCACGGTACGAAGCTACATTTGTTCTAAAGAGGAAATATATTTTATTTTACTTGTTATTTTTAGCAGCGAACTCCTCCAATTTCGTGCATTCAACCCGTGGATGAGTACATTATATCCACATAGCGTTGCTTTTCTGTTTTAAATAATTGATAAATTTTGTACGCGTATAATTCTTATTTTTTTTTCCAACATGAGAATTTTTTAATGTATTCCCGGGACTTTTGTTTGATGCGGTTTAGTGTATGTTAAAACGAAAGATTACACAGAAATTATTTCTTGTTATTCATGGCAATGGAGTGGATGACTTTCATGGTTGTCTCTATTCTCGATTGTTTCTGTGTTAGTGCAGGAATTTTGCTACGAAATGAATTTCTATAAATACATGAGAGTAATTGACTATTTCTTACAGTTCGTTAATTTTATTTATATAATTTTCCTCCCACGGTAGTCTTCGCCGACGCGGCATTTCATTAAGAAATTAATTCGTCTCTCTATATATGGCTTTTTTTTCTTAACATCTACTAAAATACCACGATGGCGTCGTGTTCAACTAACAGGTACCACGAGAGAGGGCGCACGTGTTGCTTCTGCGCATGCGCAGTACCGGCGCTTCCACCTCGTGTTGGGGTTGTTTCGGTTGCCAGCTACGGGTCACTAGTGGCGCTTGCTTGGAGGTCCGCAATTCACCGTGATGCTGCAGGGCCAGCAATGGCTGCCAACTGATGGCACTGCCACCAACGGATCGCTACCGTGCCCTGAGCGGCATATTTAAGCCCTCAGTGACCCATCACTGTCAGCTGGTGGCCAGCAGTTTCCCAACACTTGTACTTTTGCTGGGTTGAGTTCGCTTCAATAAGGACCCTGAATTGATTGTGGTTATCGCAGAAGGAAGTCCGTGACCCTCCTCATCTTCAAGGCGCTCATCTCCGTGACCAAATTTTTGGAACCAGCCGTACGTTCATTTACAGTTCCCTGGCCAAATGCTTGGTTGATATTGAGAGCAGTTTCCGCTACTTTACGCCCCATCTTGAACTCCTGCAAAAAACGCTGGAATTTGCTTTTCTTTTTTCCATTTTTAATTTGACAGCTTAAAATAAACAAGAATAAACAGTGAAAACAAAACCATTAGCATAAATCAGTAGAGAAAATTTCGCGCTTTAAAATTGTTATAACGTAGTAAATTTCTCCATTATTTTTGTCCACGACGAGGATCGAAACCGAGTCCACTTCTTCCGGAACAAGTCACTCTACCAATTGAGCTACGTGGACGTTCGTTATTTTCGCTATCTGCCTTTATGTCGTGTGCGTCCTGCTGGCAGGTACATCACATCTTCTCCCTCCCCCTCCCGAAAGAGGGTCGGGGGCATGGCCCACGGGTCATGCCGTGACCGTGAATCGTTGCAGGCAGCCATCCGCTGTAGAACGTGCACTTGAGAACTCCCAGTCAATCTAGTGTGTGGAATGCAACGTCACACACATATATTTTTCGAAGCCCTGGAGAAGGGATTTTCTGATTTTTCCTGTCTCGCGGTATGGAAAGAACATCACACCATTGCGAGATCTTTAACTGCCGGGTCATCCGGGAAGTTCGGGAGCCATTATAACGAAGTAAATTTCTCCGTTATTTTTGTCCACGCCGAGGATCGAAACCGAGTCCACTTATTCCGGAACAAGTCACTCTACCAATTGAGCTACGCGGACGTTCGTATTTCCGCTATCGGCCTTCATGTCGTGTGCTCCCTGTTGGTAGGTACATCACATGGTATATTACATGAATATAGTTAAATAAAAGTTTATTCCAAAATAAGCAACGAAGTTTAAAATAACAAAAACCGTATTGTTTTGGCACCAAACACAACGCGCAAATTACCCATAAAAAGGCACATTTTAGACTAAATGTGTTCACGATCATTATGATCTTTTAACATAAGCTTACTTAGGACGTTTAGTTAAAGAGAGAGAGAGAGAAGTAAAAAAAAAGATAGGCTTTAATCTTTTGTGACCTGGATGAGCAAGCAATAGCCCAGAATCCAAGAACTTCTAAGCTCGGAGGCATACCAAACGATCGGCAGTCCAGTGAAACCTCTTTCCACAAGCGGCAACAAACTACCTTATTACTCCACACGCGGCTGTGAGAAATGCGGCAACATAAATATTCTGTGCCGGTCTCTAATGCAAGGGTTGGCGTGCTTTGATGTCTGATCCTTTTGGCTGAAATTTCCTTCTAGTTCCATCAAAAGCTAAGGAGGATTCAAACGGAGGTACGTGCAAAGACAACACGTGGCATTTGATTTTGTGAACTGGTTTTCAGTCCTAATGAACTTATCGTTCCAAATACACTATCTACCAACACGTTTTTGGACACCCCTGCAATCGACGATATCTGCGGTCCTCATACACGTCAAGGTCTCCGCCGTTAAATACCGTGTGGGAAACAACAACGCAACCAGTCGCATGCAAGATGCCACGCAGTTCGGAGCTCTCTGATTTCGAGAAAGGTGTAATCGTCGGGTATCACAGAAATGGCCGATCCACACGTGACATATCCAACGAGTTGAAGTACCCAAAATCGACAGTGGCCTACGTGATTGGCAAGTGCAAGATGAGAGGTGACTGTCGGAATGTGCCCCGACCCGGCAGACCCCCAAAACTGGGAGTTAGACACCGACGGGGGCTGGCCAGAGAAATTCGGAAGAACCGCACCAAATCGATAGGCCACAGCCGCGAGGAGTTTCAACAGGCATCCGGGAGTGTTCTTTTGATGAATACCATCCTTAAAGAAGCCCATCTGCTCAGTTATCATGGACGTGCTGCCGCCCACAAGCCTTTGATCACCAAGTCCAATAGCGCTGCTCGGCTAACGTGGTGCAAAGAACGTCTACAGTGGACCGTTGAACAGTGGAAACAGGTCATCTGGAGCGACGAATCAAGGTTCACCCTCTATCGTTCAGATGGCAGGGTCTGGGTTTGGCGTTTTCCTGGAGAACGCCTCCTGCCGGAATGTATTGTGCCAACTGTGAAGTTCGGCGGCGGTGGAATTATGCAATGGGGGTGTTTCTCCTGGTATGGTACGGGACCCTTGGTCGCAATTCCTGGTAGACTCAACACCGAGACCTACTGCTCCATTTTGGATGACCATGCGCTTCCTACGTTGTGGCAGTTTTACGGGGTGGACCCATGTTACTTTCAGGATGAAAATGCCACCTGTCATGTTGCGAGGTCCACCATGGCTTGGTACGGTGACAATGGGGTTAATCGAATGGACTGGCCTGCGCATAGCCCGGACCTTAACCCTATCGAGCACTTCTGGGACGAGTTGCAGCGTCGACTTAAGGGGTGCCCCCACCGTCCGAAATCAGTGAAGGAACTGACCTGTTTTCTCCAAGCCGAGTGGAAAAAAATACCGCTAGCCGTCGTACAACGCCTGGTTGAGAGTATGCCCCGGAGGGTTGCAGCTGTAATCGCCGCTCGTGGAGGCTCCACCAACTATTGAAGGTGAATAAACTTCGTTTTCCCTTGCTATCACAGGTGTCCAATTACTTGTTGGTAGATAGTGTATTAGCTAAGTAAAGCCAACATAACAGATCTCTACGTGCGATACCTTTGGTCCGTGAATGATTGAGTATTTTAGAAAACGCTGTTTTGATAATGAGAGTCAGAGACTAAAACGCCTAAAATTAAATCAAGTAACGAAGTTTTAATCAAAGCATGGATTTCCGACCACAGTTTAGAATCAGATACTAACGGAAAATTGCATATTGTGCGCTTTGTGAAAAAAACAAAACAAAAAACACATCGCTTAAAAGAAAAAGGGTCTAATTGATCAGCATGTAAAAACCGCCGTTCACACTACTATGAAAGAAACCGGAAGAAAAATAAGAACCATACTAGAGATTAGCACAAGTTCCTGTTTTAAGGCCGAGCCCGGCCCTGGTTTGGACATTTGTACAAATTTTCCCTATGCGAATAAGAAAAAGCTGAAGCATTTTGTTTTACTCCTACTTATATTTTCATCATCAGATAAGAATGTTAGTGCTTCCCGTTGATATTAACCCCCAAAAAAGAGAAGCCGAAAGAATTATCATTACATGCGTCATATTCAGGTAATGAAATGCCGTTCGTTTTGTATCCCAAGTCCATCAAGTTAATTCGTTTATCTAATACACTGCCGGACAATTGCTAAGGACAGATGACAATAGCAACGATAGCAACCATAAAATGGAAGGCAGGAAAATGTGGAAATTAGCATAAGTGCGGGATACAGTAAGACGTGTTGTGCGTATGCAAATTTTGGATTGCCGAACTTGTTCGTGACGTCATAGCGCTGATAAGACATATAAAGGATTCGACGCGTATTTACCGTTGTTGTTCAAACGCAAAGTTGAAAGGAAAAGAATCAATTGACGAACTTGCAGTTTTCAGTATGTCATTCCGACATCACCTAGATGATTTTACGCGTGGCCGTATTATTGGCAAGATTGAAGAAGGGCGAAAAATAACAGATGTTGCCAGGGAGTTCGACGTTAGCCACAGTGTTGTTTCAAGGCTTTGGAAATCATTTCAAACAAATGGAGAGTGTAGCCAACGTCACGGGGGAGGTCGTGTTCGCAGTACGACACCTGCAGAAGATCGGTACAAGAGTGTCTTGAGAGCGAGGATATTCAACGCCTCGTATGGCCAGCATGGTATCCAGATCTGAATCCCATTGAAAATGTGTGGGGTGCTTTGGGGAGGAGTCTTGCTGGTCGCCAATGCCCTCCAATAAACAAGGACACCCTCATCCGTGCACTGGCAGAGGAATGGGATAAATTACCCCAACAGCTGCTTGATAATGTTGTGCAAAGCATGACACGACGTGTGGAATCTTGCATCGCCCTCCATGGTGGCTATATCCCGTATTGACATCTTACGGCGGAACGCTTGCGGACGGTAATTGCATTTTTTCACGTTTACGTATTCTGCACAAAATGGCCTGTTTGTCCCTTGAACACGTTCCAAAGCCTTCTGGATTTCAGAGCACAATAAATTGTCTTTCTTGTTAATGTCCTGGCATTCTGACATTATTTTATTTCACTTGGCATCCAACCACACTTACTTTTTTATGCGCTATATAGCCGTTTATGATCCGTCCTTAGCTATTGTCCAGCAGTGTAAAATGTATTCAATTCTTTTCATTCAAATTTAAATAGGGATTTGAACCCTTATATTTCATTATACAGTTATTATAAAATTATTATAAAATCTATGCCATTTCTGCACGACATGGGTATTGCGTATTCCTGTTTTTCTGACGGATAGGATCCAATTAAGTATTGAATAAATGTGTATATATAAGTCGTAGTGCTTTCTAATACATGGAAATTTATATTATTAACTCTATCGGGACAGAGCTGGTTTTGACATTTATTTTATTTATTATTTGGAGAAACTGTCACACGTACTCTTCCTATAAATATAGTAACCTTTATTAGTAAATTATTAAATTTGATTGTTTTCGGCTACTTAGAAGTTGCAAAATTGCATGCAATTTAGAATTCTAACTAGCCGAAAACAGTGAGAACTTAGTGATCCAGTGGTTTTGCTTATTCTGGCTGCTGTACATAAATTACATAAAAACACAACGCAATTTATTTGTTTGTACGATGTATATACACGGTCGAGTCACATTATTGTGACCACCATCTAATATCCAGAGTAACTGCTGTGTACAGCGCGGACAGCAGCTAGACGGACTGGGAGTGATTCAGTAAGTTGCTGGAAGGTATTCACAGGCATGTGGAGCCATGATGACTGCATTATATTTGACAGCTGCTGGATGCTGCGTGGTGGAGGATCCATAGAGCGAAAACACGAGGGTCCAACAAATGCTCAATTGGGTTTAAGTCTGGGGAATTAGGGGGGCCAGGGAAGTACTTTGAAGTCTTCATCGTTCCCTTTCAACCACACTCGGACATTTCTAGCTGTGCGACACGTCGCATTGTCGTGGTGGAAGATCCCATCCGCCCCAGGGAAGACAATCAGCATGTATGGGTGTACGTGGTCTACAAGGATGTACTCATATGGGTGTACGTGGTCTTCAAGGATAGATTTGGTCCATAGTGTCTTCCACAGGTATGGGTGGACCCAGAAAAGGTCGCGAAAACTTTCCCCATACCATAACGCTGCCTCCACCAGCTTGTGTTCTTCCAGCAATGGTTGAAGAGTGTTTGTTCTCCGACGTTTCTCGCCTTATACGCCAAAGTCCATTTGCTCGATGAAGCAGAAAACGTAACTCATCGGAGAAGGCAATCCTCTGCCAATCAGCGGAGGTCCAAATCCGACACTGCCGTGCAAATGCAAGCCTTTTCTGCCGATGCACCTTCATTAGCATAGGTGCAGTGACCATCCGTCTTCATCGGAACCCCATCCGCAGCAGGGTTCGCTGAACTGTCGTTTTAGATACACTTCCGGTAGCTGCGTTGTTCATTCGGCCAGTGAATTGCTCCAATGTAGCGTGCCGATCGGCCCTCACGTACCTTCGCAGCCGACGATATCGGTACACTTGGCAACAATGACTCGACGTCTAGGGACGCAAACCAAAATGGTGAGTTCCCTGGTACAGAGTCTTTAATATTCTTTAAGGCTGCAACAGAACTGGATACCGAATAGGTTGAATTGAAAGTTAATGGTGATAAGAATTGTACTAGAGCTTTTTCAAGTGGTGTCAGAGTGACTCCTGAGACAAGGGGACGAATCGGGTAGCCCACTTTGTGGATTTTGATTCTTCCGAAAAGTTCTAGGATTTTAGGTCCGACTGTTGGGTGCAAATCGAGCCTTTGTTCCCAGGTGTATTGATATCATATGCACATGAGTTAATAGAAGAAAAGCTAAAATTCTTGGCCACGCTGAATGATCTGGAAATCCAAGCTTTCATGGAAGCCTTGAAATTGGCTTTGAAAAGGACTTATTTTAAATTTCAAAACGTCATTTATCAACAAAAGGAAAGAGCTCCTATGACCTCATCCCTCTCACCTGACTTAGCGGAGATTATATTACAAGGTTTAGAGGAACGAGTTTTACAACTTACTCCAGTAGCTCCATGCCTATATCTACGATACATACACTGCTGGCCACCCAAAATGCAACACAAAGAAGGTAGCATCCGATTTGCCTGAACCTGCAGAATGCGTCGTCCGCAAGAGGACATGCAAACAATTAGCATTGCAGGGTATATGCAAATCATGTGAGCCCGGCACGCCACCGAGAAGCACTATAAGAAGGGAACACAGAAGGTAGGGTGTAAGCAGTGGAAGTGTGTTGTGCTGCCGAATCTGTGTGTGGGAAGCTTCCTGATGCCTCGTCGTAGAATACGGCAGTCATTCCTGCACGTTCCGGAGTTCGACAGGAGACGAATAGTGACTTATCGCGACAGCGGTTTATCGGACCGAGACATCGGCGCTCGTGTGGGACGATATGCAGCCACAGTGAAGCGATTATGGATTCGGTGGGTACAAGGGGAACGGACGGACCGACGTGAGCGTTTGCCGCAGCCACGGCACACCACCGATCGAGAGGACCGGCATGTTGTGCAGCGGGCATTGACGGCTCTCACCGCCACATCACGAACGTTAGCGCAGGAATTAGGGTGTGTTGCGCAACAACCTGTGTCAGCACGTACCGTTATACGTTGTCTGCAGGAGCGGGGACTTGTCGCACGGCACCCATTGCTTCGATCACCATTGACGTTACACCACCGGCGAGTGCGGCGGCAGTGGGCCGTTGAACGCCGCACCTGGACTACGGAATGGCACGACATTGTCTTCTCCGACGAATCCCGCTTCTTCCTGCAACACCACGATGGTCGGATCCGCGTGTGGCGGCACCGCGGCGAGAGACTATATGACGCCTGCATTATGCATCGCCATACCGGTCCGTCGCCTGGCGTTATGGTTTGAATTGGATATGACACCCGCACCCCTCTGGTACACATCGCCGGTATACTCAATAGCCACCCCTACATCTCAGACGTTTTGGAGCCTGTACTCCTCCCTTACCTGCAGGACCTGCCAGCGGCCACGTTTCAACAGGACAATATGCTCCCGCACGTGACACGCATCGTGGAACAATTCTTCACGGCCCACCAGGTGTCACTGCTGCCGTGGCCCGCCTGTTCTCCCTATATGTCGCCCATCGAACACGTCTGGTCGCTGATCGGCAACCGAGTGGCCCGGCAAGCACCACCCGCGGCTACGCCTGGTGAACTGTAGCAACGTGTGGAAGCAGCCTCGACCGACATACCCCAAGCTCACATCCAAAGCCTCTTCCGTTCGATGCCGCGGGGTTTAGCAGCCGTTATTTCAAGCCATGGGGGCCGCACGAACTATTGATGTCTGCGTGTTCCGCAAGTCGCACGGGCCTGTAAGCTCAATCGTTTTATCTTTGTATCTGTTGTTATGTGTCCAGTAAATCTGGCTTTGCTATCTCGTGTCCTTCCTGGTGTTGCATTTTGGGAGGCCAGCAGTGTATAACGCTTCATTCCTAAAGGGAGAGGTCCACAAATCAGCGTATCACTTTGTTCATTTGTATAACATATTCTAATCTCATTCAAGGTAGTTTCAACTGAACTTTTGACGTGTCTTGAAAGTGTAGTCTTTTGAAGCAGCACATGTGTGCTGCTTCACAAGACTAAACTTTCAAAGAGATGGCGTACTTAAGCACTACGCCATCTCCAGAAATCCTTATCCTTTGATGATGTCTAAAGGTCCCATATAATTTGTGCAGACTTTTGCGCAAGCTTTCAGCATTTTCTCCTTCACACAGTGGCAGATACTTTTTTCTTTAAATTAAAAAATTATCCAGATTCGTTAAAGTCAGTTTCTTACTGCAAACTTAGGTGTTTCGGGTAAGTTTGCTAGATCCCATTGAATACGTATACTTTAATATCCGTTTACACTTCACACATTGAACGTATTAAAAAAAATTTTATTTGTTTCCAACTGAATTATCTTCACGAAATATTTCCATACATCAGATTTTCCACGTTTATTCCGGAAAACGACATATTATCCTGCATCGATTTTCCTTTCGCTCTTCCTGGTTCACTGTCAGTCATTATTGTGCCCTAAAGAGCTGAAATGAAACATAGGTCACATCTCAGATAACATGTAACCTTTGCACCTAATGGAAACTGAAACCACTGGAAAAAGTTGCACTTTTTTGGTCTTTGAATGATTAGTCATGAAGGGAAGAAGCAAACAGAGTTGAGATCTGAAGGAGAAAGTTGTATTTGAGATTTCCGTCCTCCTACGTAGGAGAATTTCTCCTCCCTAGCAGCCCTGGGTAATTATTGGCCTTTGGGCAGCCTTGAGCCATCTGCCTCGTCTCACCTTCATGTTTTCACTGAATCACCGAAAATTCACTTTTCTCATACAGTAGCTAGAAGAACTTTAAATTCTATTCGCCAGAAAACTTTGTATTATCAGTTTTCATCGTATCTAGAAATTAAAGCCCTCAGGCGCGTTTTTCAGTTAAGAAATGCGCGTGAAACGCCAATAAACAATAATTAAGAATTTAGACAAAGAACAAAAGATAGACTAGGTCTAACCATTCTGTCGTGCGTTTCCCATTGCATTCGATAATTCGGTTGACAGTGTTAAAATAAAACTAATCTAAAAAATGAAAAAGGAAATTAACTTGAGCCCAGACCTTTTAGTCAAAGATTTGATATAAAAGCCCGTCGTGGCCCGGATCCGTTTCCGGGGTCTTTGCCATAGTCCGGGCCCGGATCGGTTTCCGAGGTATTTACCATAGTTCGGGTCCGGATCCGTTTCTGGTGTATTTTTCATAGTCCGGGCCCGGATCCGTTTCGGGGTCTTTATCATAGTCTGGGCCCAGATCCGTTTCCGGGTTATTTGCCATAGTTCGGGCCTGGATCCGTTTATGGTGTCTTTGTCATAGTCCGGGCTCGGATCCGTTCCCGGGGTCTTTGTCATAGTCCAGGCCCGGAACCGTTTCCGGGGTATTTACCATAGTTCGGGCCCGGATCTGTTTCCGGGGTATTTACCATAGTTCGGGCCCGGAACCGTTTCTGGTGTATTTGTCATAGTCCGGGCTCGGATCCGATTTCGGGGTCTTTGCTATAGTCCGGGCCCCGATCCGTTTCCGGGGTGTTTGCCATAGTTCGGGCCCAAATCCGTTTCTTGTGTCTTTGTCATAGTCCGGGCCCGTATCCGTTCCCGGGGTCTTTGTCATAGTCCGGACCCGGATCCGATTCCGGCGTCTTTGTCATAGTTCGGGCACGGATACGTTCCCGGGGTCCTTTGCCATAGTTCGGGCCTATGCTTATCTCTAGACCCATACCCCAGTTGTTAACAAAGGCATCGATTTCGTCGTATAAAGGCAGAAGTGATTTTATGGTGGATTCATGCAATTAAACAATGAAAGCATTAAAAATGTTTGAAGAAATACTGTGCGAATCCAGGTGTGTCAGATAAATCAGCTATCAGGAAAATATACCTAGATATTATTTACAATGACATTATTAATGAGATTCGGCGAGATATCAAACACAACTGCATTTGGATGTACGCCGATAAAAACAACAGACAAATCTAATCGTTATTTTGCACTCTTATTTTGCAAATACCTGGACACAGAACAATCTCGCCCACATCTGCTTGGAAGCCAAACATTATAAATATTCCCAAATAACGTCTGTAGACGTAGAGAGAACATTTTCTGCAATAAAAATAATTTTAAATGACAAATGACGAAACCAATCATTTGAAAACTGAGAAAAACGTATTGTAGTCTATCGCAACAAAAATTATGGTGTGTGAAACTGTATCGTTTAAGGAGTTTTTCGTTTATTAATTATAGCGGTTATTACTTATTATTAGTTGTCATATTTCATAATAATATATTAATTTGTGTGTGGTTCAATTTATAATCAAAAAGTCATTTTTTGAGTCCACAACATTCATTTGAAGATAGATGAACAAATATTATAAATCCATATTTTACACTTTAAGTGCATATTTCGTGTGTTTTACGTGCATCTTTTGCTGCACTTTTAGTGCATATAATCCCATTTCTAGTGATAAGTTATCATTGATAACATAAGCAAGTTCTCGCGTCTTTTTTGTCATTTGGAAGCACGTGATTATTACTAAACTGACACTGTTTTACTAAACAAATGCAAACGCTATCCATAGTGAACTCATAATATAATATGTTTACCAAAATATTTAATTTATTTACTGTATGGTTTAATTCAACAGCAAAATACAGAAATAACATAACATATGTGAGTGCTTTAGAAGGCCTAACATCGGAAGAAGTGGATATTTCTGAAGTTAACAGAAAAGTAACCATAGCTCTTATGGAAACAGCAACAAAATTAGCTGGGTCTAAGAACAAATTGCATGTGAACAAATTATCAGGAAAAACCAAAATGTTGATGCAAAAAAGAAGAGAGATGAGGACAACTAAAGAAGATGTGACTTCCAAAGTGGAATATATAGAGCTATGCAAGACAGTACGAAAAAGTATCACCGAAGACGTAAGGAAATTCAACTGTGAACTAGTAAGGAAAGCAATTGAAAACAACCAAAGCCTAAAGATAGCAAAGGGACATCTCAGTAAGGGAAGAAAACAGATTATGGCACTGAGAAAAGAAGATGGTTCTGTAACAAGAAATAGAGGCAGAAATTTTGACAAGAGTGAAAGATTTCTACTCCAAACTATATGAAAGGGATGATACATGTACTCCAGACATCATGAAAGGTACCAGAGTTCTTCCAGTCCTTTCCAGCAGAAGTTGCACATGCAATCAAGAACATGAAGCGGGGAAAAGCTCCAGGAGAAGATGGAATTACTGTAGACATCATACAAGAAGCAAGTGGAGAAATCGAAACAGTACTCGCCCAAATTTTCACTCGATGCCTTAACGAAGGGAAAATTCCTGAGGATTGGAACAACGCTACAATGATCTTGCTACATAAAAAAGGTGACATTGAGGATCTCAGAAACTACAGACCTATCAGCCTCCTATCAGTGGTTTATAAAATCTTCACTAAAGTTCTTTCACACCGCTTTAAGGTGACACTGGACATGGCTCAACCGAGAGAACAAGCTGGATTCAGGAGTGGCTACAGCACAATAGATCATATCCACGTACTGAGAGAACTAATTGAAAGAGCGAGGGAATATGAACTTCCATTGTGCATGGCTTTTATCGATTATGAAAAAGCCTTTGATTCGGTGAAACCATCAGCAGTTGCAATGGCTCTGAAATCCTGCGGTATTGAAGATGCATACATTAATATTATTAATAACATCTATGAAAATGCAAGTGCAAAGATTCGGCTGTTTGAAAATACAACACACATAAAAATTGGAAAAGGAGTGAGACAAGGTGACACCATATCTCCGAAGCTCTTTAATGCCACATTGGAAAATGTCTTTCAATCACTGAACTGGGAAAACAAAGGGATAAAGATTAATGGAGATTATCTAACCCACCTTCGTTTTGCTGATGACATAGTCATTTTTGCAACTACCCCATCAGAGCTACAGAGTATGATCCAGGAACTTGCTGACAAGAGTAAAGAAGTGGGATTAAAAATGAACTTTCAGAAGACAAAAGTGATGTACAATGCTTTTACAAGAAATGAAGATTTATTGATTGATGGAGAAAAGCTGGAGATAACAGACACGTACGTTTATCTTGGACAGCAGATATCAAGTGAGGGTCACATTGGTGAAGAAATTAATCGGCGTACAAAACTTGCCTGGAGAGCTTTTGGAAGAAACAGCATAATTTTCAAGAGCAATATGCCATTATGTCTTAAAAGAAAAGTGTTTGATCAATGCATCCTTCCAGTGCTTACGTATGGTGCAGAGACGTGGACCTTAGCTAAAAGAGACATACAAAGGCTGCAAACAACTCAAAGCAGCATGGAGAGGTGCATGATTGGTGTAACCAGGAGAGATAAGAAGAGGAACACGTGGATCCGAAAAATGACAAGAGTGGAAGACATCGTGATCAGAGTTAAATCCCTGAAATGGCAATGGGCTGGACATACTGCCAGAAGAACAGACCATCGATGGACAGCCGAAATTTTAGATTGGATTCCAAGGGACAGGAAAAGACCCAGAAGAAGACCACATGGAAGATGGGTGGATGAAATTCGAAAGTATGCGGGAGTGACATGGAGGAGACTGGCACAAGACAGACCGTTGTGGAGGAAACTTGGGGAGACCTTCGTCCAGCAGTGGATTGATAATGGTTGACAATGATGATGATGATGATGATGATGTGAGTCACAATCTCCATTTAATGTCGTAAATAAAAACAATCCCTCAATAATTGCTGAGCTTTCGCGCTCCGCTGGAAGGCTTCGTCTGGGCTAGATTATTGTAGAATTCCTGCGAGCAGGGCCGGATTAAGGCCTTAGTGGGCAGCTAGGCTAAGACGTGTGAGTGGGTTCCCAGGCTAAGACGTGTGAGTGGGTTCCTAGGCTAAGACATCAAAATGGGTCCCAAAGAACTGAAAATGGAAAATCATTATGAAGTCCTTTAAAACACGAAACTGCAGCAAAAGGCATTGGATTTGTGATAGAGTTAATAAGTTAGCCATTGTTCAAACTAGTAAATTATCCGCACCGTTTTCATACGAACAAGCTCATTTCCCCCTGTTCTCACGAGAACAAAAGTTGAAAGCGTAAGGTTCCTAGATTCTGTTCTTTAGATTTTATATTTTAGTGATTTAACATCGTATACTTTTCTTGGTGTGTTTTAATTATCATGCAAATTACGAAAGATTTTAGATATCAATGGGAAATGAATCCTCCCTCCGTAAATAATTCTTCACAGAAACATGGAAGGCATACACGCAAATGCCATTATCAGAAGAAAGGAGCCGAATTTTTACTATTTCCCATGTAACAATTCGTTTCCCATTGATATCTCTTCAGACAAACTTGAAAATTACTTCACTGAAGCAGGAATCAAAACGCATCTCCAGATTTTCGTTACACACTCATCGTCAAAAAATATAGGTGCACCCAGAAGGAAGCAACCAACAGGAATGAAACTTGGTGGGTAGGTTTGACATCGTGAGACAGGTAAATGTTTCAAGTATCACGCTCGGCCGCGCATGTGACGCCAGGAAGAAGGGGATCGTAGCGCTGTGTCTGACTGGCTATATGAAGTAGTTCCGTTGCGCATGCTTGCCGTTATAACTCATGCTGTTGTGTCGATTGCACCCTTTGCAAGTAAAGTATGCCTCGGAGAAAGTTAGGAAGCAGTTCGGGCACTTGGAGGAGTTCGAGAGGAGCAGCATCTTCGGACTCCGGGAAGCGGGATGGTCTCATCGCCGTATTGCGTGCCATACCGGTCATGCGGATATCACAATAGCACGCTGTTGGCGGCAGTGGATAGAACAAGACACGCAGCAGCGACAGGAAGGGTGTGAGAGACCTAGACGAACCACGGAGAGAGAGGAGCGACGGGTTGTCCGATATGCGCGAAGTGACCCAACAGCCACAATTGCAGATATTCAGCGAGCAGTGGTGCCCTCCATGCATCGTCCGATTAGTGCCAGCACCATTGGCAGACGGCTGCACAACGTAGGACTACACGCACGCAGACCATTACAATGACTGCCCTTAACACCATTGCATCTTCGCCAAAGACTGCAATGGTGTCGTGCCAGACTGTCAAGGAGCCACTCAGAATGGCAGCGAGTGATTTCAGTAACAAATCCAGCTTTTTCTCTTGGAGGAGACGACCAATGAATCCGCGTGTTGAGGCACCATGGTCAGCGCCAAGATGAACGGTTTCTTGCCTAGCGTCACACGTGCAGAAGATCTGGTGTAATGGTGTGGTGTTCAATTGCCTTCGATGTCATATCACCTTTGGTCTTCATTACAGGCACGTTTACAGCCCAACGTTACGTCAATAAAGTCATGCAACCAGTGGCCCCCACTTTTCTCTACGATCACTTCGGTGAGCATTTTCCAACAGGACAACACTCGTCCACATACTGCTGCTATCTCGAGAGCTTGCCTTCAAGGCACTGACACTCTGCCATAGCCAGCCGCATCACCAAACATATCGCCGATTGAAAATGTGTGGGATGCTATTGGACGTGCTATCCACACTCCACCACTACAGCACAATCTGCAGGAACTGCGTATGAAGATTCATGTTCCATGGGATGACTTATTGCATGATACTATTAGGAAGCTGTTCGACTCCATACCGAGACGCCTAGCTTGCTGTGTGAGCAAACATGGCTGCCCGACGCCATACTGAGAGACACTACTTATTGGCATGTAGCTCAATAAATATTGCCCATATCAGTCTCAATATTTAATAATTTATTGTTTCTGGTAACTTTTACCTTCCTCCCGAATAGCATTGCAGTCCGACACGTCCTTCTGGTTGCAACTATTTTTCTGACAATGAGTATATCTATATATATATATATACATATACCGAAGTGCAAAAAGTCATGGGATACGTACCTAGTATCGTGTAGATCTTCCTCTAGCCCAGCGAAGTGCAGCGACTCGACGTGGCATCGATTCCACAAGTGGCCGGAGGACTTCTGGTGAGATGTTGAGCCATGCCGTCTGTACAGCCGGCATGGCTCAACATCTATCATGTAGGCGCAGGATCTTTGGTGCGAATGGACCTTTCCACCACGTCCCTTGAGTGCTCTGTTGGGTTCATGTCCGGCGAACGTGGTGGCCACACCCTCCGTCGGAATTGTCCAGAATGCTCCTCGAACTAATTTTGCACAATCTGAGTCCGATGACAAGGTGCATTGTCCGCCTGGAAAATCCCATCGTTGTTGGGGTACATGAAGTCCATGAAGGATTGCAAATGGTCACCCAGCAGAGCAACAAAGCGCGTACCGGTTAATGACGTGTTTACGAGGACCGAGACTTAAACCGTGCCACGCAAAGACACCCCATACATCTAGGGAACCACCACCAGCTTGCACAGTGCTTTGTTGACAGTTTTGGTCCTTGGCCTCATGGAGTCTTCGCCGCATCCGAATCCTACTATCAGCTTGTAACAACTGGTGGCGTAACTCATAGGACCACATCACATGTTTCCAGTCTTCCAGAGTCCAATTACTGTTCACGTGCCCAGGTGAGTGGTGTTAGCAAAGGTATTCTGGTGGGTCTTCTGCTCCCATACCACATTGACGCTAAATTACGCTGCATTGACCTGATGGATATGTCACTGGTACCTCCTGCATTGAGTGTGGATGTTTTTTGAGCCAGTTTCTCTTGTCCTTTAGCATGGACAATCATGGCCAGAAGCCGCTGGTCACGGTCATTCAGCACCCGTGGTCGGCCACTACGCTGTCCACGTTGGGTGGTAATGCCTTCCATGAGGTATTCTCGGTACACACGTGACACTGTGGATCGAGGAATGTTGAATGTTTGCACAGCTTCGGAAATTAAATGCCCCATCCGTCTAGCTCACACTCCCATGCCTCGTTCAAACTCCGATAATTCACGTCGGCTTGCTATAATCCTACTGGCGGTTGTTCAACCTGACTCACGGAATAATAAAATCGTGGCTTGCGTCGAAGACTTTATACGACGCAACGCAAGTTAAAAATTTGCTGTCACATGACTTTTGATATTTCAGTGTATGTATCCTGTAAGCTGAGCATTATTCGTGGTGTAGCGGCATGGCTCCTGGGCCCTTGGTAATGGTGGGCCCCTAAGCCATAGCCTCGTGTGACCTCCCCTTAATCCGGTCCTGTTTATAACCGTACAGTGGTGGCCGAAATTGTGCACACTGAAAATTTCATGTTTTGCAACTTTGCAGGCTTATAGGAAATGTTATGTTTCACTAAATGAAAATGTATACATCAGTTGAAAGATAATTAATGCTGAATTCAATACAAAAACAGAATTAAATTATATATGTATTGTAAAATAAGAGTTATGATTACTTTATTCTAAAAGACAAACACAGGTGGGATTCAGTTAAGGAGCAGAATATAACTGCAAACTCTACTGGCCGATCACAGTCCTTGTTGTGGGGACCAATTAAACGGCATTATCTGCGATACATCATGTGTCAAGTTGGGGAAAGTCAGTTTTGCTCTTTGTTCTATAGAAAAAAGACGGTTTTCTGTGTAAGTGAAGGGCAATTGGAGATTGTGTGCATACTTCTAGTATCTTGAAATTAAAAGTGTAGATAGTAAATAGATTAATGGCACCAGAGGAAAGAGTTGATTGGACACCCACGAAAAGAAGCAGGATTGTTGTGTTACTTGAATCGGGTTTAACCTGTGCTGAAATTGCAAGGCAAGCAGGTGGGGCAGGGCCTCATTTGGAGTACGAAAGTTGAATTTACGTTGTCAGGAAAAAATCACTGAAACTAAAGTAGGAAAGGGCCGAAAGTGCGCACAAAATCTGTTGATGACAGGAGAATACAAGAAAGATGACGCCGAATTTTCGGGTGTAATAAGCACCTCTTTTGAATCCGTTCTGACGCAAATTAAATTTATCAAAGCTATTCAAAGTCAATGGAACCGGTATGGAAAATAATAGATCTGACGAAAGAAAGAAGATTTTCAATCGGGTTTTTAATCCCTCAGATATTGCTGTAAACGGAATCGTGAGCTTACGAACTCTCAGAAACAGAGATATCGACAAAAATAAGATGTGACTTTATGTTCCCTGGTGGGAAAACCATGCATTATTTTAGGAAGAAAGTATTCTCAAAAGGTGTATCCATATAAGCGGTATCGGTCAAAGAAAAAAAAATAGCCGAATTTTCAGGAGCCCAGATTTTGCAACAAATACTTCAGAAACAGAAATTAACACTTATGACCCCTGGTGGCTAAACCATTCTTTACCAAACATTTAAAACTATGTTAAAAATATTTTCCATCAGGTCTTGTATGCGATACAGGAAGAATTTTTAAATCAGATCTTTAGAAGCAGAAATAACGCAGAAAACGCAATTTACCTTTGTGCCCCCTAGCGGAAAGTCAATGATTTACTTGAAAATTTTGAATTCATAGGAAAAACATTTCGCATCAGAAACACTATCCAACAAAGAAGGATTTTTTTCAAATCGTACTCTTAGAGATAGAGATATTGACAAAAATAAAATATACATCTACACCCCCAGGCGTAGAAACCATGCATTTTTTGAAGAAGAAAATTTTCCTAAGAGGTTTGTCGACATGATTAGTAGTATCGGTCAACAAACGACTTTCTTTTCAATCGAGATTTTAGAATCTAATATTTTGTTGCAAATACAACAGAAGCGGAAATTAAGACTTACGCCACCTGGTGGCCAAACTATATTTTTTTACAAAAATTTGAAATTTTGTTCAAACGATTTCCCATCAAGAGCTGTAATCCGGTGCAGAAACAATTTTTCAAATCGGAGATTTAGAAGCAGATATATAGGGGGAAACGCAATTTACCGCTACGTCCCCCGGCGGGAAGTCTATGAATTACTTGAAAATTTTGAAATTACATGAAAACATGTCACACGGAAAACACTATCCAACAAAGAAGGAATTTTTCAAATCGGACTCCTAAAAGTAGAGATATTGACAAAAATAAGATGTATATCTACGCCCCCTGGCGGAGAAACTGTGCCATATTTTAAGAAGAAAATATTCCGAAAAGTTTCATCGATGTGAGTGGCTTCAGTCCACGAAATAATTTTTTCAATCGATATTTTAAAAGCTCAGATTTTATGGCAAATACATCAGAAGCAAAAATTAACACTTACACCCTCTGGTGGCCAAAGTATTCTTTACCAAAGTTTGAAATTATATGCAAAACATTTTCCATCAGGAGATGTATCCGCTGAAGAAAAAAAAATTTCAAATCGGAGTTTTAGAAGAAGAGTTATCGAGGAAAAGATAATTTACTTTTACGCCTCCTAGCGGAAAATCTATGCGTAATTTGAAAAAGTAACTATATGTAAAATACTCTTTGACATAAATAGAATCGAAAGATAAAAGATTTTTTTTCAATCGGATGTTTAGAAGCAAAAATGGGGAATAAAACCTATTTTTGAATTCGACATCATCTGCATTTACGCCCTCTACAGGCGAAATTGTACATCGTAAAACAAAATGAAATGAAGGATCATCATTTGCATATTTCAAGCTTCCCAATGCAAAAAGAATTTTTCAAATCAGACTAATAGTTGCAGAGATATTGTGAGTACAGATGGACGAACGGACAAACCGATAACAGAACCACGATCTTTTTTTACAAAAGACGTGCTAAAAAAGGCTGTGTCTCAAGGACAGAAGAATTTCATCTGAGGCCATCAGAGATGAACTGGGTGCAACTGGTGTTTCTGTTAGTTCAAGAACGATAAGGAGAAGACTATCAGATATGGGACTAAGAGGCAGGATTCCAAGAAAAAAACCATATCTAAATCTACAGCAGCGCAAGAAAAGACGACAGTGGTTAAAAAAAAAAAAAAAAAAAAAAAAAAAAAAAAAACACAGTCAATGAACATAAGATCACTGGAAGCAAACTATTTGGAATGACGAAAGTAAGCTATCCTTATTTGGTTGTGATGCACGAAAATATGAGAGTCATCGAGTGGAAAAAGAGCTACGTTCTGACTGCGTGGAGGAAAATGTAAAGCACACAACAGCCGTTATGATTTGGGCACATATAGCAGGAGATGGTGTTGGCCACTTTCATGTAATCGACGGCAAGCTGAACTCAAGAAAATACATTGACACCATCCTGTGTAGCGTTTGGGTGTAGTTGACTTACTAAAACACTACATAGATCAAAAACTTCACCTACAGTGAAATACGTGTCACTCAAATAAAGTTCAGGAAGTTGTTACATACAGCTAATCCTTTATTGCTGTCAATAGGCATTTGATGATTTGCACTTCAACAAGGTGATCAACGAAAACTTGGGTTAATATCCACAATCAATTAAATATGAAACACAACACTGGAACTTGAGTTAATATGTACAAGAACATAACACTGATATTATACTTAACCCTCCAGGTGGCAGGAGCTTTGGAAGAGGCAATGCGAAATTTTGACATGTATAACAGAAGACTCTCCTAAAAGCTCCCTGTCTTTCTATAGTGTTCGTCGTCGTTAAGATGCGCATATATGTGTTCTCGCCAATGTGAGCCTGACAATGTTTTCGACGTAATATTGCGTTCTTGCCGCTTTTGGACAGGTTTTCGAAGAACGTATTATTGTGTCGTCGCCACTTTGGGCAAGGAAATCTCTGAACGCATATATGTGTGCTTCCCACCTGGAGGGTTAACCCTCCAGGTAATTAAGCAATCTCGTATCCAAGAGGAGCATTAACGTTCACCATCGAAATTCCCCTCTCACAGCTACTGCGTGGCCATTATATATATCGTCTTGTTCTTATCACATGCATACGTCACTTACGTACTGACCTCAGGGTGATGCGAAACCTCATTCATGTGAGAGAGAAGATATCACGTTAAGTTTGGAAAGTGCAAAAGAGAACAAACTCAAATGTACATAGGAAAAGGAACTAAAAATGAAAGTTAAAACAGAATATACATCACACCTGGAACCAAAACTGCTACCTTCCAGCAGGGATATATTTCCCAACAATGCACTATTTCATTTCTTTTTCAGCAGGATTCAGTTCCCTGCCACACAGCACAAATATGCAAACAGTGGTTCACAGCACAGTCCATTCCATTGATGACCTGGACAGGAAACAGCCCGGACCTGAACCCGATAGAAAATTTGTAGCACCGTTTGAAAACCCTTGTACGAATGAGGCGTTCATCCAATAAAAGGCAATTAATTGAAGCTATAATTACTTCCTGGCACCACATAATAGCGAAGGCAGAGCTTCAAATACTTGTGGTCCAATGAGACGTCGCTGTGATGCTGTTTAAAACAATAAAGGCTACCACCCTGCTAAATACTGATAGTTCATTGCAAACGTAAGATCTGATATTTCATCAGATTGTAGAGTAGATGTATCATGATTGCATATTCTCAGCATAATTCTTTTGTGCGGAACATATTTGAATTCTGTTTTTTGTAATGAATTAAGCATTGAATTCTTTTCAATTGATAGATAAACGTTCGCATGTAGTGAAACACAACATTTCCTATAAGCCTGCAAAGTTACAAAACATGAAAATTTCAAAAAGTGCCCACAATTTTGGCCACCACTGAAGCAGAAAACGCTACTCGGTAATTACTGAGAGAGTGTTTTTATTTACGCCAATAAATGGAGGTTTTAGACTCACATGAGTCATATATTATTTTATGAAGGTGGTGCAGTGTTATCAGTAATTATGGAAATAACTGTTTCTGAAATGTTTGTTAACCGTTAAATGTTTTGTATATACCCTATCTACCAACAAGTAATTGGACACCTGTGATAGCAAAGGAAGACGAAGTTTATTCACCTTCAATAGTTGGTGGAGCCTCCACGAGCGACGATTACAGCTGCGACCCTCCGGGGCATACTCTCAACCAGGCGTTGCACGACGGCTAGCTGTATTTTCTTCCATTTGGCTTGGAGAAGACAGGTCAGTTCCTTCACCGATTTCGGACGGTGCGGACACACCTTAAGTCGACGCTCCAACTCGTCCCAGAGGGGATCGATAGGGTTAAGGTCCGGTCTCTGCGCAGGCCAGTCCATTCGATTAACCCCATTGTCACCATACCAAGCCATGGTGGATCTCGCAACACGACAGGTGGCATTGTCATCCTGAAAGAAACATGGGTCCACCCCGTAAAACTGACACGACGTAGGAAGCGCATGGTCATCCCAAATGGCGCAGTAGGTCTCGGCGTTGAGTCTATTAGGAATTACGACCAAGGGTCCCGTACCATACCAGGAGAAACACCCCATAGCATAATTCCACCGCCGCCGAACTTCACAGTTGGCGCAATACATTCCGGCAGAAGGCGTTCTCCATGCAGATGCCAAACCCAGACCCTGCCATCCGAACGGTAGAGGGTGAACCTTGATTCGTCGCTCCAGAGAACCTGTTTCCACTGCTCAACGGTCCACTGTCGATGTTCTTTGCACCACGTTAGCCGAGCAGCGCTATTGGACTTGGTGATCAATAGCTTGTGGGCGGTAGCACGTCCCTGATAACCGAGCAGATGGGCTTCCTTACGGATGGTATTCATGGAAAGAACACTCCCGGATGCCTGTTGAAACTTCTCGCGGATGTGGCCCATCGATTTGGTGCGGTTCTTCCGAATTTCTCTGGCCAGCACCCGTCGGTCTCTAACTTCCAGTTTTGTGGGTCTGCCGGGTCGGGACACATTCCGCCAGTCACCTCTCATCTTCCACTTGCCAATCACGTAGGCCACTGTCGATTTTGGGTACTTCAACTCGCTGGATATGGCACGTATGGATCGGCCATTTCTGTGATACCCGACGATTACACCTTTCTCGAAATCAGAGAGCTGCGAACTGCGTGGCATCTTGCATGCGACTGGTAGCGTTGTTGTTTTCCACACGATATTTAACTGCGGCGGCGGTGACGTGTATCAGGACCGTAGATATCGTCGATTGCAGGGGTATCCAAATACTTGTTGGCAGATAGTGTATTTGTCTACAAGAGGACACATGAACTGTCTTTATTAGAAAATATTTGTCTTACAAACAAGAAAATACAGTAAACGATAAAGCTAATTAAAAATTTAAAATAAAATAAAAAATTATCGAACGCTTTTGTAGAAGCTTTGGGCAAAATACTGAAAGAATATCAGCGAAAACTGAAAAATTCAAAATAGAATTAAAGAGTACGTTTCTCCTCATTAAAGAATTGTGAATTCTTCATACCCCGTCATCACATTATCTTTT
This sequence comes from Macrothele yani, assembly GCA_039090855.1. NCBI lineage: Eukaryota > Metazoa > Arthropoda > Arachnida > Araneae > Macrothelidae > Macrothele > Macrothele yani. Next base: position 136,861,544 of record CM077004.1, read on the forward strand.
TATTCTACAAATTTTACAAACAAAAAGTAAGCCTAGAAGGATGATTAAACATTTGAATTTTGCTGTATGTGGATGTATGGAAAAATGATTTGCTAGAACTAAATATATTATATATCCCACATAATTTGTTATTTCCTGCTATCTTCATTCTGAATAAATTTCTCTTTACAGCTTCTCGCTCAAAATAAAAGCCAATTTTTCACTTTCATTTGCCTTTCGGAAGTTGCTTTTCTTTTTCTTCTTTCCACCTGCAACCGTAACAAATAACTACGTACGGATCTTTTCCCCCGAAAGTTAAACTCTCTGTAATAATCATCATGCTCTATGATTGCCGACAAAACAGAATTCATCAACTGGAAGTTCTCTTGCCAGTTTACCAATATTGAAAATCACCCTATGAATAATTTGGTTTAAACACACAACACATTCCCTACGGCGTTTCTAAATTATGAAGGAATTTCACCACAATGGCTTGAGAGTCTCTTAATCAAATTTTCAATTCATTCGTGCTATTCAAAGTCAGTTAGTTTGTGCTATTTTGAGAGAAAATAAATCGTTAAAGATTTGGAAAGACTAATATCAGGGAGTAAACGTTAACTCACCAGATAAATTTTTGAATACGTCGTTATTTCTTTTTTTATTTAGTTTTTATGTTACACTAATGTCTATGCGGTTATCAATTTAACTATTTTTTTGAAGTTTAACTGTCATGTAAGCAAGTCAAAAAATCACCTGTTCCTAATTTAGGGTGACTGATTCCAGGAAAGGGAGAAAGCCAGTGCCGCATAACAAAAACACAATCCTATCCGCACCCTGATGTCGAACATGAACAACAAGTTAGAGTGCAGTTCCTCGTACCATTCGGCTACCGGGACCGGACTGCTGGTAGGATTTTATCGAGAAATTTCGAATTGGGCGGGTGCTAAAAATGTTTTGGGGCTGTTGGATGAAAGCAAATTTTTCAAAGATTGAAAAGTTTTATAATGAAATATTTAAATATTAGACATAGGATTAAAGTTGAGAAAAAGTTCTTAGAAAATGGAGAGCTGTTGAATTTTTTATAGTTAAGAATGGCCAAAACCGGAATTCTTTTTTACCAGCTCTACACGTTGTTATTCTGTTCTTGTGGTGCTTTTATCTTTTTTACGCTTTCCAATCGTAGGTTGAAGAACCGTATTAAAGATATAGTCTCGTTCGTTTCGAGCTCTGTGTTTGTGCCCGTGTTTGGAAGTGTATAGTACGTGTTGTTCTTACTTTTTTTAGTTCCCCTTCAAGAAGAAGGTCTGTACTTTCTTTTAGTTTGACTCCGTAGCATATTTTGTTTGCATTCAGCGTTTTATTATTTTCGATCAAGCTGATCGATCCTTAAGTTAGCCCTCGCATTTAACAATGGCGGGCACTGATACGGGTGAAGTCCACGCCCACATCAGTGATGCTCATTCAACCTCCTCCTCCTCCTCAATCTCAGGAGACCAAACAGCATTTATGCATGTTAGAGACGTCATACGCATACAAGATGTTGCGCGCGACTCCTCTGCAAAGGCTCAAGCTGGTATCCCTGCCCAGGAGAGTGACGTCACCTTGACACACGTCCCTGATTCATTTGACGAAGCCATGGATGTGACCGATAGCACGGTTGCGTTGCCTTCCACTGGCTCAACTCACTTCACCAAGCCGCTACCAGCAATCAGCCCTGTGTCGCAGCCCTCCACTGCCAACTCTGCTTCTCTCACTTACTCCAAAGTGACCTCCGGAGCAAGAGCTCCTTCCAAGTTTATTGTTCCGGTTTTTCCTGACTCTTACGTCAGCGTTGAGAGCAGTGCTGCCGCCATCGATATTCCACAGGACTCCTCAGCCGAGAAACAATTTTTCTCCACAATGGATTTTGGTGTCTGTTTTGATGTTTTACCAGACACGAAGCTCAAGGAATATAGTATTGCCATAAAGAAGATGCTTCCTACAGGAGCTTATATCACTCATATGGCCTGAAAGCCACGGGCCGTATAAGTGTATTTTGCCCGTAAAAAACACGCAGATCCTGTGATGACTGATGGCTTATCCATCAAAAATGTGCATCGTCTGGCTGAACCTGCGGCGCAGCGACCTATCCAGGTCACTTTCCACCCAGTCCCGCCTGAAGTCTCAGATGTCGCTCTATGCACTTTACTCAGCAAATTTGGCCGAGTGCTTGGACCAATAACGACCCTTTCAGCGGCTCCCAGAGACCCCGATGGTAAATTCATTGCAGGGTTTCGTCGAAGTGCTCGTGTCGTCTTTCCGTCGGACGATCATCTGATTGCGTGCCCGAAGATCCTAACCATACGGTGTGGCCAGCAACGTCGGAGAATCGACGTCATTACCTTCCTTGCACTGAACGATTTGCCATGGCGAAAACCACCTATACGCGTGCACTGCCCACATCAGGTTCCACCGACTCCAACTGGCGCTCCATCAGGTACTGTTCCTACCTCGAAGCGTGCCACACCATCTGCTTCAGCACAGAAGGTCTCTGAGCCAAGATATGATGAAAAAGTTTGCTTACAGACGTTGGTCGACACGACGCTCCCACGGCCGCTTCCTCCTTTTCACCAGAGGACTTTCCTACAATTGCCTCCTCACTCTCGCAACGTCGTCGCTCCACCACTGAGTCCTTTTCATAGGGTTTACAACCAGATATTACTACTGGAACCTCCGAAACAGCTGATGTGAAGTCCGTTGGTCCAGAGACGCAGTGTGAAGATGAGATGACCGAGCCTCCACTGATGCGCCGTGGCTCTGGCCACAGAAGGCGAGTAGCGAAGAAGCAAAACTCTACTTCACCTCGTTCAACCTCCCTCTCCAGCAGTTTTTCTCGACACACCTCGCCAGCCGAAGTCTCCTTTCCCACGGTCGAAGAGTTCGCTGCATTTCTCAAGACAGCCAATATACCTCCCGTACCACTCTCATGCATTGATCTCCATACATACTTAACGAATACGACCAGCTACGCAACAGCACGTGCCTTAGCAATCAAGAATCCTTCGCTTCGCCAACTTGTGCCGGAGCAGATCTTCAATGTGTCGCATTTCTGCCGTCAGAATGTACCCACCCATCCGTGGGCACAAATCTTCTATAATCGTCTCAAGTCTTTTCCTCCAGCTCTGCAAGATCTTCAGCTAAAGGTAAGGAACCCCACAATTCAAGATAGTGTCACTTAATTGCAGTAGATTCATTTCCCCCTCAACAACCCTCTGGCATATGAAGACCTCAAACCGTTAGGGGCTGATATTCTCCTCCTTCAAGAGACAAACTGCAAACCAACTACCGTCTATTCTCGATGGCGCCAGTGGAACTTTGGGTCCTTTACCATCGCGTCTTCCAGATACCATTTATTCAATATCTATATTCCATGCACTACAACTCGTCTATCGATTCTCTTCACACGTCTTTGCAGAGCTTTGGATCGTATCCCACCGTCAGACTATGTTATCATTGGTGGTGATTATAACTGTACCCTGGATTCTCTTCTGGATAGGTCTTCTACCAATAGAGAGCGGCGCCATGCCCTGGCGAACCTGCTCCAGAGAGTTGTCACCAACAACGCTCTTCATGATGTATATTGGCATATTCATCCATAGTCGACTAATTACACTTGGCGCTCCTGTCATGCGCAAAACCCTTCTTAGCCCGCCTTGACAGGTTTTATGCCTCCAGTACTCTACTTCCAGCCGTGACAGAATCGAGCTTGCATCCCTTGGCCTCAGCTGACCACTACGCCATTGCCATCATAGTCCATGCTGCACCATTCAAACCCACGATAATACGCCCGTGGATATTTGATGATGCACTTCTCTCCGACCTGGCATTCTGCTCTTCGGTCCGGTCGTTCCTGAATGGCAGACGACGGCAACTTCAATCTGTTCTTTGTGGATTAAATTCTTGGATGGATCTCAAGCAACAGCTCGTTCTACATGCCCGAAACTACTCATTCCAATCAAAGACACTTCAAAACATGCGCCTAGACTATGTTCGCTCAATGCTATCCATGCTCAGTCTCAGTGATCCTCTCTTCTCCTCCTTTCAAGAAGAACTCCGATCTCTTCTCACTCGTCTGGCGCAACAAGCTCTCCGCCGACTTCGTTTGCAACATCTGACGCCGGATGCTCACAACTATGAGTTCCTGACTTCGGTGGAAAACACCCGACGAGCTGCGACCATACTTCATCATCTACGCCTTTCTTCTGGGGAGGTATCAGATGAACCGATTGCGTTTTGTTCCCATGTCCGTCAGCACTTTTCCACGAAAGTCTGTGAACCTTCTCAATCATCCTCTGCAACAATGGATTCTCTCCTTACTAATCTACCTCAGGCCCCCATCCACATCTCGCTTCTTCTCTTCTCCTTTCCCCCACACCCTCTGAACTAAACACAACATTCTCTTCTTTGAATTCTAGTGCCGCTCCGGGTCCGGACGGCCTAACCTTTGCTTTTATCAAACTTTTCTGCCTCTTTTTCTTCCGTTTCTCCTATCCGCTTTCTCTGCCGCCTTTACTTACTCTCCTCTACGGAGGAGATTCACAGCTGCATACGTTGTCCTTTTCTCCAAGAAAGGTGATCTCCTTGACTTGGTGAACTGGCGCCCAATTTCCTTACTAAATCTCGACTACAAACTTTATACCAAGCTTCTTTCACAGCGACTAAATCCCATCCTCACTCACATCCTCTCCCCTAACCAGACTTACACAGTTCCCGGCCGTTCCCTATCTCACAACATCCATCTCCTGACTGATCTAATTCACCTTGCGCGCTCCCGCTCTGAACCCCTCGCCCTCCTCTCTCTAGACCAACAGTCCGCCTTTGATAACATCTCCCACACTTATCTCTCCGCCACACTTCTCCGCTTTGGATTTCCACCTCCGTTTATTTCTCTCCTCACCTCCCTCTACCAGGACGCCAGTTTACAAGTCAAGTTGTTCACCTTTCTTACAGAAGGGATCCTCTTCCGCCTTGGAGTGAGACAAGGCTGCCCACTCTCCGGTCAACTTTTTGCCATAGCCTTGGAATCTTTTCTGCGCTCCGTTCAACGTTTTTTTCAAGCCACCCTGCCTCCACTCATCGCCCGCACGAGACACCATGCCACCACTTCCATGGCGTATGCAGACGACGTTACCTTCTGTATATGCCTGGATTCACAGTTCTCTTTACTTCAAAGTATTTTCGCCGATTACGCCTCCTGCTCAGGAGCTGCGATTAATACAACCAAAAGCACAGGCCTGTGTTGAGGCTCATATGTGGACCGCTTGGATTCCCCATGGGGAGCGCACTGGTCTTCAGCCTCTCAACGTTTCCTTGGCGTACATCTTGGTGTCCCAGGTGAAGTCTCCAGCACTACGTGGAATACCATCCAGCCACGTCTACATCAGTCAACTGCGTTTTGGCGAAAGGCGCAGTTTTGCACTTCATATTTTCAACGTGCACGTCTTGCGCAAACCTATCTTCTCTCCACGTGCACACATTCCTGGATTGCTACTAAATCCCCGCTTCTTCGACTCAATGATATCACTCGCTGCTTCACCTCAGTTATCTGGACCGGACACCACTGGCTCGGTGCCTCCAAGCTCAGCCTTCCTCCTGACCAAGGTGGCATTGGTCTAATTGATACACGACGGTACTTTCAAGTTCTCCGGATTACTTCGTTCCTCCGTTTCCATACTTCACCTGTTGCCGACCCCGTTACCGCAGGGAATGTCATCACCTCTTCGAGCAACACTAATTTCACTTTCTCTTTCTTCATTCTAATGGACCTCCGAACTACCACTCGCTCTCCCCTTTCTCCTGCCTTACGGAAGGCTCTTATCTTTCTACGCTCTCTCCCTCTCACTCGATCCCCACCCGACTCCACCACTGAACTCCTTGCCGAACCCCTGTTCTTCTCTTCTCTTCTGAACCCCCGTGATCTTCCATGCTTCGCCTATCCTTCTTGGCTCCGATTCGGAGTTGTAAACGTCAAAGACCTTGTAACCTGTCCTGGCGACCCTACGCCATCCTTCCGCTCCCCGCTCTTCTTCTTTTACCCTCCTCTCGCTCTGTCTATGACTCCCTACTCTCTGCCATCATTGCTAAGTTCCCTCATCTCGCAACCCCCACTGGCCTAATCTTTGTTACCTCCGCCTCGCTTCCCCTTCCTTTCTTTCTTTCAGTTGGCAGATCCATATTTCCACTCTACTCTCTTTCAACCTTTCTACTCTCTTTCTCTATCGGTTCCTTTTAAAATCTCACTCTCCTTCTCCCCTCCACATCCCTGATGTCTCCCAATCCTCTCTCACCGCTGTCTGGTCTCACCCTTTCTCCTCTTTCAGCTCCTCTTGAAATAAACACTAACTGGCTTTTTCTCCACCGCCGTCTTCCCGTTCCATCCATCCTCCACCGCATGACCATTATTGACTCACCTCTTTGCCCCTTCTGTGCTCAAGAAGCTGATGTCTCTCACGTTTATCTACATTGTGTCATCCTCCTTCCATTACTCCATCTTGCATTTTCCATTGCTCAACGTTCAGCCACAACTGAGCTTCCTTTCGATGCCTATAAGACACTCCTCCTGCAGGTCTCTGCGCCAGTCAAGCTTCCACCCATCTGCTCATATATTTTTATCCTGATGAAACACTTCACCTACGTATTTCATCAGCGCTGCTGAGATATTCCATCTCCTTATACCATCCACCAAGCTTTTGTGGTACTGCTGTGCCTCTTTTGGGAGCGTTTCCTCTCAAGACTTCGTCTAGAGAACCTTGTGGCCGTTGTCCAACAGAGAGAACAACATTTCCGTTCCACCTGGTTTCCGGCCGCCTCCTGGTTCGCCGGCATGACAGCGACGTTGAAACAGACTGTCGGCAGTTCATAACCTTGATTCTCCTAGCTCTGTTGAATTTCAGTTCAACGTGCATGCTCACCATTGGTTTTTGAAATCAAACTTCGACATAAAGCTTATATCTTCTAACAAATGTGAATATGTATAATATGCATCATGTTGTACAAATGTATATAGTCTTACTTGTCTTCCCTAAAATTATCATAATTTCTCCCAGTACTAAGACGTTATAATTCGCTTTGCCTTAGGTTTCACATTGTCTACTTTGTCATCTACAATTCTCTTTTTGCACAGTGCTTCATTATTATATTCTCGTTCTATTATTTGCCAGCACTTTAATGTACGTATGCTCCAAGACGAAATGTTCCGACAGTCTCTTTTATTGTTCATGTGCAAAATATCTTCACAACTTAACACGAGGCTCCTTTGTGAATCAATATATCCTGCTGTATATAATGTACATAGATTTTAGAGTTTGTATATTTTATCATACAATATATGTATCAGGACGCCCATGTTCGCCTCCTGAACCCAACCTTGTTAATAAAATTGTGTTGAACTGAACTGAAGAAGCATATATGCTCCAGTTTTGTCCATCTGTCTGTCCGCATGATAACTCGCGCAAAAATAGTTCGATTTCGATTAAATTTTAGTATGTGGTAAAGACTACCTGGGGACGTATCCTATTGAGAATGGGGTCAAAGGTCTGGACGTAGGAGCGGGATTCATTCCACTGCCTTTATGCGTCATAACTTGACTAAAATGCTTTTATTGCGACACAACGTAGTAGCTATGTTGTTCCGGAGGTATACTGAATCAATTCATTTTAATATAATCGAAATGGTGTCAAAGGTCAAGGCACAGGAGCGAGATTTATTCCACAGCCATCATCCTCATAACTTAACTAAAAATGCTTCTACTGCGACACAACTGTATTACGTTGTTCCGGAGGTATACTGAACCCATTCTGTTTAATATTTTTGAAATGGGGTCAGAGGTCAGGGCACAGGAGTGAAATTTGTTCCACAGCCATTATCCTGATAACTTGAGTAATAACTTGAGTTATGATTCCTGGTATGTTGGAAAGCGTGTGATATAATCAATGCGTTGCATGATTATATGATACGAAGACAGTTGTTCACCACAGCAGCCATGAACAATATCGACCATAACCCTACTGCAATGACAGCAACCACCTCTTTCCATGGTACCAGTATCTCTATTTTTCAGAACATAACGGCAAACAGCAAAGGTGAACATCGTGGGAAGCTCTAGTTCAACGAAAAGAAAGTCAGGAAAGTTCCTGAACTATCTGACTCTTTAACAAATATCTGCTCTGCCTTCTTCACCAAGAAATGTATTTCACCTCCAAAGACGGATGTCCCAGTTACTCCAGAGATAGACAAGACTATGACAGATACTGGAACATGTCTGTTGAGATCACAACTGACACTGGAATATGAGTGGCTGGAGAAGGTAAGTGTGACTGATGGCCCCGTGGATGTTGCTTAGTCAGCCCACCACGCATCGATAAAGAGAAGCCCCGCATTTGAGGTCAACACTACCTCACTTTTACCTCTGCTTTGAGATCAGGCCCACTCAGTTGCTACAATCATACATGTCATGGACAAGATCAAGGACATAGTTTCATTCTTGAACCCAGGCCAGGTACCTCTTATTGCAACTGACCAACCCATCTTTGCAGTAATCAAACAAATTCAGTGACACTGGCCTGATAACCATGGGGAAGACAAATTTGTCATAATGTTTGGAGGCCTTACATAAAGAGATGGCTGCATTGAAGTCACTTGGTACTATACTGAAGGGCTGAACTGGTGCTCTTGTTGAAGCAGGCATAGCATCTCCCGGTACTGCAGAATCATTTCTAACAGCCTCCAGTGTAACTAGAACACGGCAGGTTCGCCAAATAACAGCATGCGCTTTGTACAAGGCTTTGACGGAATCCTACTCTGGCTACTGCAATGAAATAGTTGCCCACACTGAGTAAAACCTAAGCTTCGAATATTGGTGTGAGGAGCTGTGTATTGCTGTCGGCCAAGAACGGAACTTGAGGCGGATCGCAGTACACGACCTTTATCATTCTATTGGACTGGAGAAGAACAGAGGGATTCTCTTCTTCCATGCTTTCACCGGGTGTGATGTTGTTTCAGCATTCCGTGGTAAAGGGAAGAAAACAGCTTGGACGAAATGATGAGGCATTTCATGTCTTTATCAGACTCATCCATACTCCAAAAACAGTAGATCATGATGGCATGATGATCGTGGAGACCTTTGTGGTCCTGATGTATGACAGGTCAAGTGCATTTCAAGGGGTTAATGATGCAAGATTGGACATGTTTGCAAGGAAACAGAGACCATACCAAGCCATTCCTCGTACTAGAGCTTCTCTACTGTAGCACGTGAAGCGTGTAGCCTACCAGGCTGGCTGGATATGGGGACAGTCAGCATCATGTCATCCAGATGTACAGAGCCCTGCTAAATGGGAATGGACCAAAAATGGTGATTTCTGGCAGATCATGTGGAGTGAGCTTGATTGGAGAAAGTTGTCTGCAGCGTACTAAGTACAGATGCAAGTTTGAATGCCGTGGAACATGCAAATGCTTCCGCCTCGGTGTTACGTGCACATCCTTATGAAGCTGCCACTGCGAGGACTAGGTGCTGCATACAGCATACCTTTTAGTGTCACTAGATTTGCATTAGACTTATCCAATCATATTCCGTTTCATCATGCTTGGTGTAATTATATTAGTTTGTGCATTGCTAAAATTAGTATACTGCTAACAATTTAACAAAGAAGCTTAAGATGTTTCACACGTAGTTTTAATTTTAACTTCCCGATTTATGTGACAAAAGAAGGAATCAATAAAAGTAGTTGAAATATGTCCAGTGGGTTATTCTGTGGCAGAAATACTGGGAATAGCAGCAATGCTGGAATATGGCGGCCATCTTGGAAATTCAAGTGGCTAACGTGATTTCTCAAATTGTTGGACCATGACGGATAAACACACTAATTTTAGTGCTTGTATCCACATGTGAACGATTTTATCACTTTTCTGCCCCACTGCTACTAGTTAAAACTGAAAAGTGTATATACAGAGTGATTCAAAAGGGGGTATACTAATGGTAAAGATGATAAAAATGAAAAAAATATCAGATGAACAATTATTGTTAGTGAGCAAATGTTGAGTAACACTTGAAGTTTCAACACAGAGAGTCAAATTTCGATGTGACTAACTCCAGTAATTCTTCAGAAGTCCCATCTGTAGTCGGCATAGCATATCAGACGTAACAGCAGCAATGGCGGCAGTAATTGTTGTACGCAGCTCATCGATATTGGTTGGTAGTGGTGTTCCATATACACGATCTTTAGCAAAGCCCAACAATAAATCTAGCGGTGTAAGGTCGGGGGAACTAGGTGGCCATACTACAGGCGCACCTCTACCAATATACCTACCCTAGAAAACGGGTGTTTAGGTATGACCTTCCGTCGTTTAAGTAATGCAGAGGTACTCCATGATGCTTGAAGTGCAAGCGTCCATCGTGGTCAACGTCGTGCAATTGTGGGATGAGGTACTGTCGCAGCATGTTGAGATACACAATTGTTGAGGCAGAGGTTTAAATTTTCGCCATGACACAATACCAGTAACGGTGGACTCAGGAAACAAGTCAGTAAAATCATGCAATGCTTTGACCATGATACGCTTTTCAACATACTAGAATTCATTACTCAAGTTATGAGGATAATGGCTGTAGAATAAATCTCGCTCCTATGACCTGACCTTTGACCCCATTTCGATGATATTCAACAGAACCGGTAAAGTGTACTTCCGGAACAACATGATAAAGTTTTGCCTCAATCAAAGCATTTTTACGTAAGTTATAACGCATTAGGGCGATGGAATGCCCCGCTCCTATGTCCTGACCTTTGACCGCACGTCACCCATTTTCAATAGGGTTCGTCCCCAGTGGTCCCTTACCACATACTGAAATTTCCTCGAAATAGAACCATTTTTACGAAAATTATGACGAATAAGGGCAATGGAATGGATCCCACTCCTATGTCCTGACCTTTGACCGCACTTCGCCCATTTTCAATAGGATTCGTTCCCAGGTGGTCCCCTATCACATACTAAACTTTCATTGAAATAGAAACATTTTTACGCGAGTTACCGTGAGAACGGACAGACGGACAATGCTGGAGCATATATGCTTCTTCAACCTACGGTTGGAAAGCGCAAATAAGAAGGTTCCATACACTTTCTTCATGCTCATGGCGGAAAAAACGGTAACGTTTGTGCTGTCACGAAAATGTTCTATGATGGCGTGTGGATGTTCGCTTCCCCATATTCTGCATTTATGGATGTTGACTTGGCCACTTACGTAAGAAATGCACTCGTTGCTGAAAATGATCGTCTCCAGAAAGTCTGTGTTTTCTTCTATCCGACTGATCATTTCCGTAGAGAAATCTTTACGCATCTTACCATCGTCTGTCTTCAGCTGATACACGATGGTAAATTTAAACGGCTTGAAACGGGCCGTCTCAGGAAACTGGCATTTCGCATGTGACGCGCCACGCAGTCACATGCTGAATGCCAGTTTCCTGAGACGCCCGTCTCGTTGATTTTCGAGAACTTCTAACGAAACTCTCACGCACTTTGTTCAAAATAGTTTTCGGAGCACGCGGCCGACCATTTAACATCGGATGACGAATAGAACAGCCTGCTTCCACAAAATTATTGTGGCACACGTGGATCGTATGCCTACTCGGAGGTTCTTTGAGGAATTGCATGCGAAAATTCCTCTGAAGTTGTTTCGCTGACTTTGTTTCCTCGAACCAAAACACACAACGCGCTCGCTCTGTACCTACGAAAGCCGCCATTCCGCAAGCATTTGACATGGAACGCCCTCTTGTGGTGGGATTTGGTGATCCAGTGATGTGGCAGAAACTTCCTGTGCTTCACTACATGTGACTGACTCAGCTTCCGTATGTCTTACAAGGTATTCTCTTTACCCCTGCAAAGTTGTACACTCCTTTTGAAATACCCTGTACATAAGTATATCATCATCATCATCATCATTGTCAACCATTATCAATCCACTGCTGGACGAAGGTCTCCCCAAGTTTCCTCCACAACGGTCTGTCTTGTGCCAGTCTCCTCCATGTCACCCCTGCATACTTTCGAATTTCATCCACCCATCTTCCATGTGGTCTTCTTCTGGGTCTTTTCCTGTCCCTTGGAATCCAATCTAAAATTTCGGCTGTCCATCGATGATCTGTCCTTCTGGCAGTATGTCCAGCCCATTGCCATTTCAGGGATTTAACTCTGATCATGATGTCTTCCACTCTTGTCATTTTTCGGATCCACGAGTTCCTCTTCTTATCTTTCCTGGCTACACCAAGCATGCACCTCTCCATGCTGCTTTGAGTTGTCTGCAGCCTTTGTATGTCTCTTTTAGTTAAGGTCCACGTCTCTGCACCATACGTAAGCACTGGAAGGATGCATTGATCAAACACTTTTCTTTTAAGACATAATGGCATATTGCTCTTGAAAATTATGCTGTTTCTTCCAAAAGCTCTCCAGGCAAGTTTTGTACGCCGATTAATTTCTTCATCAATGTGACCCTCACTTCATATCTGCTGTCCAAGATAAACGTACGTGTCTGTTATCTCCAGCTTTTCTCCATCAATCAATAAATCTTCATTTCTTGTAAAAGCATTGAACATCACTTTTGTCTTCTGAAAGTTCATTTTTAATCCCACTTCTTTACTCTTGTCAGCAAGTTCCTGGATCATACTCTGCAGCTCTGATGGGGTAGTTGCAAAAATGACTACGTCATCAGCAAAGCGAAGGTGGGTTAGATAATCTCCATTAATCTTTATTCCCTTGTTTTCCCAGCTCAGCGACTGAAAAACACCCTCCAATGTGGCATTAAAGAGCTTCGGAGATATGGTGTCCCCTTGTCTCACTCCCTTTCCAATTTTTACGTGTGTTGTATTTTCAAACAGCCTAATCTTTGCACTTGCATTTTCATAGATGTTATTAATAATATTAATGTATGCATCTTCAATACCGCAGGTTTTCAGAGCCATTGTAACTGCTGATGGTTTCACCGAATCAAAGGCTTTTTCATAATCGATAAAAGCCATGCACAATGGAAGTTCATATTCCCTCGCTCTTTCAATTAGTTCTCTCAGCACGTGGATATGATCTATTGTGCTGTAGCCACTCCTGAATCCAGCTTGTTCTCTCGGTTGAGCCATGTCCAGTGTTACCTTCAAGCGGTGTGAAAGAACTTTAGTGAAGATTTTATAAACTACTGATAGGAGGCTGATAGGTCTGTAGTTTCCGAGATCCTCAATGTCACCTTTCTTATGTAGCAGGATCATTGTAGCGGTGTTCCAATCCTCAGGAATCTTTCCTTCATTAAGGCATCGAGTGAAAATTTGGGCGAGTACTGTTTCGATTTCTCCACTTGCTTCTTGTATGATGTCTACAGTAATTCCAACTTCTCCTGGAGCTTTTCCTCGCTTCATGTTCTTGATTGCATGTGCAACTTCTGCTGGAAGGACTGGAGGAACTCTGGTACTGGTATCTTTCATGATGTCAGGAGTGCATATATCATCCCTTTCATATAATTTGGAGTAGAAATCTTTCACTCTTGTCAAAATTTCGCCTCTATTTCTTGTTACAGAACCATCTTCTTTTCTCAGTGCCATAATCTGTTTTCTTCCCTTACTGAGATGTCCCTTTGCTATCTTTAGGCTTTGGTTGTTTTCAATTGCTTTCCTCACTAGTTCACAGTTGAATTTCCTTACGTCTTCAGTGATACTTTTTCTTACTGTCTTGCATAGCTCTATATATTCCACTTTGGAAGTCACATCTTCTTTAGTTGTTCTCATCTCTCTTCTTTTTGCATCAACATTTTGGTTTTTCCTGATAAGTATATACACTGACGGAAATAGTTGTAGAGGAATGAAATGGCGGCAATACATTTGTATAGGTAACATATTTAATCGATTAAGGTCTCAAGATCACAGCTTAATGTAAGTGCGAGAGGAGCCATTTTAAATGTGAAATGCTGGTACATTAATAACCGGTGTAACCGCCAGAATGTTGAATGCAAGCACGCAAACGTTCATGCATTGTGTCGTACAGGTGCTGGATGTCAGTTTGTAGGATGGAGTTCCATGCCTGTTGCACTTGGTCGGTCAATACAGGGACGGTTAATGCTGGTTGGGGGTGACGCGGGAGTTGTCGTCCAATGATGTCCCATACGTGCTCGATTGGTGAAAGATCTGGTGATCTAACAGGCCACGGCAACATGTCGACACTCTGTAGAACATGTTGGGTTACAACAGCGGTATGCGGGCGAGCGTTATCCTGTTGAAAAACACCCCCTGGAATGCTGTTCATGAATGGCAGCACAACAGGTTGAATCACCAGAACGACGTACAACTGTGCCGTCAGGGTGCGTGGGATAACCACGAGAGTGCTCCTGCTGTCATAGGAAATTGCTCCCCAGACCATAACTCCAGGTGTAGGTCCAGTCTGTCTCGGCCGCAGACAGGTTGGTTGCAGACGCTCACCTGGCCTCCTTCTAACCAATACACGGCCATCACTGGCACCCAGGCAGAACCGGCTTTCATCAGAAAACACAACAGATCTCCACTCCGTCCTCCAATGAGCTCTAGCTTGACACCACTGACGTCGCAAACGGCAGTAGTTTGGAAGTAAGGGGAATGCACGCTACAGGGCGTCTGGCTCGGAGCTGTCCTTCAAGTAACCGATTTGTAACAGTTCGTTGTGTCACTGTGGTGGCAACTGCAGCTCGAATTGCTGCCGCAGACGCGGTACGATGCGCCATGGTCATACGCCGTACACGGCAGTCTTCCCTCTCAGTAGTGCCACGTGGCCAGCCGGAACCTGGTCTTCTTGAGGCAGTACCTTCCCTTGACCACCGCTGCCAACAATCATGCACAGTGGCTACATTCTTGCCAAGTCGTTCTGCAATATTGCGGAAGGAAAATCCACCTTCTCGTAGCCCTATTACACGACCTCGTTCAAACTCCGTGAGCTGTTGATAATGGCTTCTTCGTCTTCTTAAAGACATTCTTGACTAGCAAGAATGTCTTAAGACATTCTAGCAAGAATGTCTTCGTCTTCTTAAAGACATTCTTGACTAGCAAGAATGTCTTATGGCTTCTTCGTCTTCTTAAAGACATTCTTGACTAGCATCTCAACGATAACTAACGCTCACGAACGTTACAGCGCGTATTTACAGAAAACCTGCTTTGCATGTTCCGATGGGCGCTACTAGCGCACCACGTATGTGCAGAGCGCGAAATTAGCATAGACGTCATCTTACAGATGTACTCTCACCGCCTACCAACTGTCGTTTATCTAACACAACCCATTCTTAATGTTGGGATTTTTTTTCCGTCAGTGTATACGTAAGTGAATGTATTACACATTCAATTAGAGGGGTGTTGAGTTTTATGGAGGGTGTACGAGGAAATTTGGGAGTGTGTTGGGGAGTGTTGCGCGTATACAAATAAATTCCTGAATGTTCGCTTCATATATTTTTAACTTTCGCACTTGTTCTTCACAGGTTAACGACAGTATCCACTCTGCGTTTTTACCTGATTCTGATTTTGTCCCATACATCTTGTGAGCACTAATCCTTTTGTACAATAACTTTTTATACTTATATATTACAATACTAACACTATACGGATTAATTTTACACGAAAATATTTACGCTCAATATATAAAAGTCTTTCATTTTGGCTGTAGCTTACTTTTTTTACGCTTTCCAACCGTAGGTTGAAGAAGCGTATATGCTCCAGCTTTGTGCGTCTGTCTGTCTGTCTGTTTTCCCGTCCGTACGATAACTCGCGTAAAATGGTTCGATTTCGATGAAATTTTGGTATGTGGTATTGGACAACCTGGGGACGAACCCTATTAAAAATGGGTGAAATGGGTGAAAGGTCAGGACACAGGAGCTAAGTCCATTTCTTTGTCCCTATACGTCATAACTCGATTAAGAAGGCTCCGATTTCGATGAAAC
Source organism: Macrothele yani (assembly GCA_039090855.1). NCBI lineage: Eukaryota > Metazoa > Arthropoda > Arachnida > Araneae > Macrothelidae > Macrothele > Macrothele yani. Next base: position 136,877,481 of record CM077004.1, read on the forward strand.
ATTAGTATGTGGTAGGGGACAACTTGGGGACGAACCCTATTGAAAATGGAGGAAATAGGGTCAAAGGTTAGGACATAGGAGCAGGGTCCATTCCATAGCTCTTATGCATCATAACTAGCGTAAAAATGGTTCGATTTTGATTAAAAATTTAGCATGTGGTAGGAAAGTACCTGGGAACCAACCCTATTGAAAATGGGCGAAATGGGGTCAAAGGTCAGGACACAGCAGCGGGATCCATTCCATTGCTTTCATGCATCATAACTTGACCAAAAATGATTCGAATTCGATGAAATATTAGTATGGGGTAGGAACGCCCCCCCTGTGGTCAAACCATATTTGAAATGGCTGAAATGGGGTCAAAGGTCAGGACATAGGAGCCGGATCCATTCCATTGCCCTTATGCGTCATAACTTACGTAAAACGCTTCGATTTCGACAGAACTTTATCATGTTGTTGCGGAGGTGTACTGAACCGGTTCTGTTTAATATCATCGAAATAGGGTCAAAGGTCGGGGTACAGGAACAAGATTTATTCCACAGCTATTATCCTCAAAACTTCAGTAATGATTTCTGGTATGTTGGAAAGCGTTGCTCGAGAGAATTCGTTGATAATTCATTATCCAAAATTTATACAAATCAAATTAAAACGATTCTTTTTTTTACTGCATGAACCGTACCTAATACTGTATTTCATTTCTTCATTGAATTTTATTCTCTGCACAGTCTTTAGGCACACAGTATTTTGAATTTTACGTTTGATTTTCATATAATATAACGAACAAGTTGGTCCGCGCCGATCTTCGAATTCGGGTCCCCTCACTCCGGAGTAAGTCACTCTCCCAACTGAGCTACGCAGACATTTGCTCTCACTGCTATCTGCTTTTATCTCGTGTGCGTCATACAAAAGTCAATTCTTGCACTTATCACAACAAAAAGTATGAAATTCGAATTCAAAATAGAAAAAGTAAAAAAATGGAACGTTTTACGAAAATTTTGAATGCAGGCCTCTTTATCCTAGGCTTCGACCCCTGCCAAAAACCGTCTACGGTCTAAGTTAGAGTACCATGAGGTAGCATACAAAATTTAGGGGTTCTAAATTGAAAACTGTAGTTTTGCATAGCTGACAAATAAACAAACATTAAACATTATATATTAGATTTTGATAGTTTCGTACGTTATAGTTTTATTTTTCCTATTAAAATTTTTATCGTGACGCGGGTCTATTTCAACTCTATTTTTTTTTACTTATTTATACAATATTTTACACCTTTCAGCGTTTTGAAGGAGATAACTTCCAGAGACCAATTTTTCAAATCACCCAGTAAATGGGATCTCGCGCCTGATCCTACGTTATGAGTTTTTAAAATACGCTGCGTTATTTATACCCAAGAAACTTAAGTATTTTCTTTTCTGACGAATTTCCTCTTTTGTATGGTATTTTGGTGTGTATTGAGAGCGCTTACAAAGTTGGACAGTAATAACTTTAGCTATGTATATACGATTCCATCTAAAGATCAGCCACCAAGCCTCAAGCCTTATTGTATAAACAGTTAACCTGTGAATGAATTAAAAAGGCTTTTGTTGCTTTTCCAAGTCATATGACTCTACGGTAACGCACCCACGAATGGGGCAGCAACTTTCTTGAATGGCTTACGTAGGCCAAAGGGCGACTATGAAATTTGCAATGAACTGTTACTGGAAGAAGAAGCACCTTTGTAAGTAACATGAGGAACGACATGATTAATGAAAGAAGTAAGGATGTCAATGAACGAATTACTGGATTAAATCATTGCACAATACAAATTTTGAAGTTGTGAATCCGTTTCATCATCATCATCATTGTCAACCATTATCAATCCACTGCTGGACGAAGGTCTCCCTAAGTTTCCTCCACAACGGTCTGTCTTGTGCCAGTCTCCTCCATGTCACTCGCGCATATTTACGAATTTCATCCACCCATCTCCCATGTGGTCTTTTTCTGGGTCTTTTCCTGTCCCTTGGAATCCAATCTAAAATTTCGGCTGTCCATTTATGGTCTGTCCTTCTGGCAGTATGTCCAGCCCATTGCCATTTCAGGGATTTAACTCTGATCATGATGTCTTCCACTCTCGTCATTTTTCGGATCCACGAGTTCCTCTTCTTATCTCTCCTGGTTATACCAAGCATGCACCTCTCCATGCTGCTTTGAGTTGTCTGCAGCTTTTGTATGTCTCTTTTAGTTAAGGTCCACGTCTCTGCACCATACGTAAGCACTGGAAGGATGCATTGATCAAACACTTTTCTTTTAAGACATAATGGCATATTGCTCTTGAAAATTATGCTGTTTCTTCCAAAAGCTCTCCAGGCAAGTTTTGTACGCCGATTAATTTCTTCATCAATGTGACCCTCACTTGATATCTGCTGTCCAAGATAAACGTACGTATCTGTTATCTCCAGTTTTTCTCCATCAATCGATAAATCTTCATTTCTTGTAAAAGCATTGAACATCACTTTTGTCTTCTGAAAGTTCATTTTTAATCCCACTTCTTTACTCTTGTCAGCAAGTTCCTGGATCATACTCTGCAGCTCTGATGGGGTAGTTGCAAAAATGACTACGTCATCAGCAAAACGAAGGTGGGTTAGATAATCTCCATTAATCTTTATCCCTTTGTTTTCCCAGTTCAGTGATTGAAAGACATTTTCCAATGTGGCATTAAAGAGCTTCGGAGATATGGTGTCACCTTGTCTCACTCCCTTTCCAATTTTTATGTGTGTTGTATTTTCAAACAGCCGAATCTTTGCACTTGCATTTTCATAGATGTTATTATCCGTTTATTGGTGTAAATATGACTTGAATGTTAAGTCAGCTAATAACCGAAAACTTGAAAATTTTCTCGTCCTGGAGTGGGAGAACACAACCCACGTTTCCCGGCTAGCGCCCGTGTATGCTACCCACTACACCATACTCATATTATATCATACTCACCTCGGGCATAAGCCGGGAGTTATTCTTCTTTCTGTCACGTCAAGATATTCTGTGAAAAGAAGTAATCATTATTTGCAGTTCTTGCTTCGGACGTTTCTCCAAACTTTCCAATAAACAAACGGATTTTTTTTTTAAATAACATGATTACAAAGCTGTCAATATTTTCCTATAGCATAATCCTGTCCTATATTTTCGAGCAATATTTTTATATTTTTGTTTGAACCAGGTGTTTATGGTCTGGTTATAAAATCAAGTACACCATTTCTATGTGCTGTCATGCAGTAAATCAAAAGCTGAGCTCATTTTCAAAGGACAACAATGGTTTAAAAAAACAACAACAACTGTTATTTTAACGGATAGAAACACACATACACACACACGCACACATTTCGCACGAAGGAAATCAAAATAACAGAGAGAAAAAATAATTATAGTTCTCAGTTGTTCAAATTAATCACATGGCTGTTCACGTTGTACATACTTGTATTTCAGGTGATACATGAGTGTAATTGTCGCATCAGTTTACTGTTGTTCAGCAGTAAACGGATGCATACGAAAGTCAGAACGCATCTACTGCAATGGTACAAAATATGCAACTTTGTTCTTCTTTAATTCACCGCGAAAACCAAACATGAAAAAAAATTCAGAGACGCTGGGAGAAGCAAAACTCCTTTCGTTGAAACATAATATTCGGAAACAAAATGTGTTGCGGTAAGCTTGTGACCGAAAGAAAGAGAAAAAGTTCGGGATTCTTTGAACGTAAATTTCTGTTACATCCCGAAGAGAGTAAAAGTAATAAATCATCATTACCATCAGGCGAAAATTTATAATATGATTAACATTAGCACAAAGCTATAGGACAAGAAGAACGACCGTATGTTTATGTTTCTCCGTAAAATCCGCAGATCGTGAAATTCAGAAGGAAAACATTCCTTCGTATAATCCGTGGCGGCGAATAATCCGCGATCCGTGAAATTCATGAAAAAATGTTGCCGTATTATCCGTACCTTCGATTGTTAATCCTGAACCGTAATTTCGTATAGAAAAATAGCGATTCACGGAACAACCCAGCAGTCCTAAGAAACAGGGGAAAAACACAATCTCTTATTAAAAGAAAACTGTCTGTTTTAAATTATTTTTTGTTACTTTCACGTGAAAAACCAGAAAAATAATGAGTTTTCCAGCATTACCGCAGTTCCGTTGTTAGATTCCGTAGTAAGCGGTTCCGCAGTTACACCGGACAGTACTATAATTAGATTGCGTAGTATGTAGTTCCGTAGTTACATTATCTACACTGGCGTGCAAAAATTAAGGACGAGACCGTTTTTCGAATGTAACGTAGTGCAGAAGTGCTCCACATCGACTCAAATCATACCATAAGATCCCCAAGATGTAAGAATATGGGACAAGTGAGCAAAATCGTCCAAACAAGGAATCCAAAGGATACAAAGGCACTTTATTGAAAAGGTAGATTCGAGCACAACTGGACAGAAGACAGAAACTTCCATGCGACAGGCGGCTTCTAAGAAAAATCCAGTCTTTAGTAGGAGATATGATCACCCCTGACTGCGTTGCATGATTTACAACGTCTGTCCATGCTGAGGACGAGGTTGTCAAGCAGCTGTTGAGGCATCGAGGCCCATTCCTTTTGTAGCGCCAATCGCAGCTGCGAAATCGTTGCTGGCGGCTGGTTACGTGCTGCCAAGTATCTCCCGAGAAAGGTCCCACACGTTTTCGATTGGATTTAGGTCCGGGGACCTTGCGGGCCAATCCGTGCGTTGAATATCTTCACTCTCCAACAGCTCTGCGACAGCCACTGTACGATGAGGTGTAGCGTTTTTGTCCATGAAGAGGAACTCAGGACCAACAGCACCTCTAAACAGACGCACGTGAGGCAGGAGAACCTCGGTACAATAGCGGGCACCAGTGACTGAACCTCCTTGGAAGATGTGGAGTTCAGTACGGCTACCAAGCACAAGCATGATACCGCCCCAAACGAGAACTCCGCCACCTCCAAACCGGTCCCTTTCGACGATGTTGGAGGTGTGATTGCGTGTTCCCTGCTCTCTCCAGATGTGTATACGTCCAGAATAGCCCGTGAGACTAAATCGGCTCTCATCTGTAAAGAGAACTCGACCCCATTGCTGCTGTGTCCAGTTCTTGTGTTCCTGGCACCACAGAAACCGCCGTGTCCGATGAGCAGGCGTTAATGGCACACATCGTACTGGTCGCCGTGCAAATAGACCACCTTTGTGCAGCCTTTTGGTCACAGTAAAACGCGATAACGGGCGTCCAGTTGCCTGTTGCATGTGCCTTGCGATTTCTCCCGCTGTCGGCCGTCTGTCTCTTCTCGCCTGTAGGACAATATACCGGTCGTCGGCCGCCGTGGTTGCTCGTAGACGACCACTGCTAAATTCTCGGACAGCTGTTCCTGTCGCCTGAAATGCTCTCCAAGCTCGTGAAACGATGCTGTAAGTGATCCTGAACTCCAAGCTCGTGAAACGATGCTGTAAGTGATTCCAACTTCCCAGTGACGCGACCTCGGGTAAAGTCATCCAGATGTCGTGCACCGGATTGCCTGTTGTCCATATCACACGGTAGCAGCAACTCGACGTCGTTCAAACCGATGTACACCGTGCAATAGCTTTCACCGAATTGCTGAGCTTACACCTCCCGTGTGATTTATACCCTTCCGACACTCCCCCACCCCTACGTCATGCTGCATATATATATGCACATGTCCTACCGTACCGGACCCTAGTCTATCTCCTGAGTGGTCTTTCGGTCCGTTCTGCCTTCTCGTTCCGCTGTTATGCTAATTTCTTCTCTTCGTCCTTAATTTTTGCACACCAGTGTAGTAAGCAGTTCCGTAGTTAGATTACCTAGGATGCAGTTTCGTAGTTAGACCTGACAGTTCCGTAGTTAGATTCCCCCGTATGCAGTTCCGTAGTTAGACCTGACAGTACTATATTCCCCCGTATGCAGTTCCGTAGTTAGACCTGACAGTACTAGATTCCGTATTATGCAGTTCCGTAGTTATACTTTGCAGCTTCATAATAATTAGATCTGACAGTTCCGCAGTTAGATTCCCCAGTATGTAGCTCCGTATTTAGACCTGATAGTACTATATTTAGATTCCCTAATATGCAATTCCGTAGTTAGACCTGACAGTTCCTTAGTTAGATTCCTAGTCTGCATTTCTGCAGTTAGACCTCACAGTTCTTGTAAGATTCCTCAGTAAAAAGTTCCGTAGTTAGATTACCTAGTATGCAATTCTGTAGTTAGACCTGACAGTTCCGTAGTTAGATTTTCTCGCATGCAATTCCGTAGTTAGACCTGACAGTTCCGTAGTTAGATTTTCTCGCATGCAATTCCGTAGTTAGACCTGACATTTTCGTAATTAGATTCTCTAGTTTGCAGTTCCGTAGTTAGATCTGACAGTTCTATAGTTATATTCCATAGTATGTAGCTCCCTAGTTAGACCTGACAGTTGCGTAGTTAGATTATAGTATGCATTTCTGTAGTTAGACCTCACAGTTCTTGTAAGATTCCTTAGTAAGAAGTTCAGTAGTTAGATTACTTAGTATGCAGTTCCGTAGTTAGACCTAACAGTGCTATAGTTAGATTACCTGATGTGCAGTTCCGCAGGTAGATTCCATGATATGCAGCTCCATAATTAGATTCCCCAGCATGCAGTTCCGTACTTAGACCCACTGCACCTATGAACGTGTGGGACGCTAAACTTCCGCGATCATTTGCGAGAGCGGATAATATCGCTTTCTTTGCATTGTATTTTCTGTCAGATTGCTCGTAAGAACAACAACAAAAGCTTTTATCCGACTGTCTGCGGACCTACATTTTCGTATTGAGTTAAGTTTCCCTGTTATTAACGTATATCTGCTATTTTTTTTAAATATGCGCCATCTGCTGAGAATTACGACGCTGATTTTTTTAAAAATCGAAGTTCCGGAAAAACTCTTTTTATTTATTTTTTAAAGCGGGGCATTCATTATCCGCATCGGCATGCAATTCGCAGTGCCCAAATTTATAAATTTGTTAACAGATGATCCGTCGATTATATGACAAAAAAATACGGTAGAAAATAAAAATGGCGATAAAATCTTCAAATAATGTATGTTACTGAGGCTGATAATTTCCCGCAGATTCATATGGACTATTTCTATATAAGCATTTCTGTTTCTTTGATCTTAACTTTTGTAATTAGCCAGTACAGATTGAATTTGACAAGAAATCTTAAGTATAAACTCTTAATGATCATGTTGATGAAAAACACGCACTGTTTTTTTTATTTTTAGAGTTTATGACGTACACTGTAAAAAATATGCGGGGTCAAATTACTGTAGATACACCGGCAGCTGAGTGGCCAGTCAATAAACCGTAATTTTACAGTACCATACTTAAATGTTCATTAACATATGTAATGAGCGGGAAATAAAAGCGTCTAATGACCATAATGTTCATTAGCATGTCTAATGATAAATAAATAATAACACATGTAATGTTCCATAACACCTTTAATGGGGAATAAAAACGTCTAATGCCGTAATGTTCATTAACATGTCTAATGACATATAAATAATATGTCTACTGACGGGGAAATAAAAACGTGTTGCCCACAGGAGTGCTGCCAGTCGAATGACTGCGCATGAAAAAGCAGATATATTAGAACTTTAAGGAGAACGTTGCGAGATTGACAAGGTTAAAATACAGTAACAGTTCAAACAGTATAAACACCGTGATCATGAAGTTTACCTACCGAAAAGTTGTGGTTGACCGATAGGTGGCGTGCTTACGATCTGTAAACCGTCTTTATCCGGGTCAAACACTGACTATTCACAGCAATTTTTTACAGTGTGTATTCTAATTTAACTTTCACTTCTTCACTCTTTCTGTATGTAAATTTCGAGTTTGTTCTCTTTCAGCGTTCCAATCTCAACGTTATATTCTCTCACTCAGGGGCGGATTGGAACGACCAAACCATGCCGGGCCGCCCCGGTGGCGCAGTGGTCTAAGGCGCTGGCCTATGATCGTTCGTCCGTAAGGGGTCCGGGTTCGAATCCCGGTCAGGCATGGATGTTGTGTTTGTCTTACGGCACTGGCTCTCTCCCTTCCCTGGAACCAGTGACCCTAAATTAGGGACGGGCGACTGCTTATAGCCCATTGAGTTGCTCACGGTGGTCGTTAAACCTCCAATCAAAAAAAAAAACCATGCCGGAAATTTTAGTCTTGTGATCCACTGCATAAACACACGCACATATCTATAGTTGAAGAAAGCCTCATAAATTCCCTCATGAAAAAAAATAATACGTTACACCCTGGACGAAAGCTAACTGTTAAAACGTGCATTTTAACCTTTAACTACACACATGAAAAAAGAACGCTTAAAAGCATTTGTCGTGGGGTCCGCTACGTGTATGGTTAAGGATTAAAACAAATTCAGTTGTGAACAAAGTTTAACAATTTACGCAAGGAATGCTTATAGCGTAGTAAATCCGTTTTTTTTTTTTTTTGTGGTGTAAATTTGTATAAAGATTCGCCAAATTTCCACACTCCACTGGGAGGCTTTCTCAAGGCAATGCAGACAGATATAAAATGCAGGGAATTAGAACTCGTAGGAAATAAAGATGATTTTTTTTTTTAAATAACGTGGGTGACATCACGAACAGTATTACGTGAGTTTCTATCACGCAATTATGCGTTGTGCCGCGATGTGTTTCTCTCTTTTAACAACGCATGACAAACCATTGGTATTTCAAACAAAGATCTTAATTCGCTCTTTCCACGCTTATAAGTGAGTCACGGAAAAATTCTCATTGGCCGCCACCGGGAGTCGAACCCATTGTTTTCCAGTTACGCCGGATATGCTACCGCTACAATACAGCGGCCTCGAATTCCTCCAGACTCACACAAGCTAACTGCCAAGCCAATTTGGCAGGTTGTTTCTTGGAGCTCCGCACAATGCTGGGGATTCACCAAAGATGGTAAGCAGCAACTGAAGAAATAATTAGAAGGCGAATGAATATTTTCTCAAATAGAAGAATTGCCCCTTTCTTTAAAAGGGGCAATTCTTCTAATACTATATCCGGAGCGTAACTGGAAGAGCCTGGGTTCGACTCCCGGTGGCGGCCAATGAGAAATTTTCCTTGACTCACTTATAAACGAGGAAAGAGCGAAGATCTTTGTTTGAAGTTCCTGGTCCACGTTAAATGTCTGTATTAATTAAACCATTGGTAGTTCCATAGATTCCACGTCACAGTCGAAATGAATGACAGGGAAACAGTAATTCATTTCGACTGTTTCCCTGATGACAGTTTCTTTAAAGTTCGTGTAAGGGGCAATTCTTCTAATACTATTCCATACAGGAACGGCCGAGCAATGCATGCCTTCTCTGGCGAAGGCTGTGGTTGACACTTCGGACGTGTTCTTTACATCTAGTATCCATGGATCTCTTTGTCATTCCTATATATATCTTTTCTTTCCGCGTTGTCAGGATACACCAACGGTATAGCGTACACACCCGCCTTTTCTTTCGCACACTGTCTCTCCTTGCAACTTGATATTATATGCGATAACTGGGTTGGTGATTTAATCGCTATTGAGATCTAACGCAATAAATTCCTCAACCAATATGTAAATCCTGGGACATATGTGATGGATCCTGAGTATCTCATTGTCTTACTAGTTGGTTATGTCATCGCAGACAATATATGACTTCTTGCAGTTCTATGCATTCTGTCTATGTCATCCTTCTCATATCCAGCCTTTAGACTCTTGCAATAAATATTACCAATTTCCTTATTATGTAAGTAGCGGGGGGTCTGCATACGTTACACATTTGTTAACAAGTTAGTGAAATCAAGCGATGCATTGATAATGATACGCTTTTCAACATACCAGAAATCATTACTCAAGTTATGAGCATAATGGCTGTGGAACAAATCTCGCTCCTGTGCCCTGACGTTTGACCCCATGTCGATTATATTCAACAGAACCTGTCCAGTATACCTTCGAAACAACATACTAAAGTTTTGTCGCAATCAAAACATGTTTACCTAAGTTATGACACATAAGGGCGATGAAATGGATCCCGCTCCTATGTCCTGACCTTTGACCCCATTTCCGTCATTTTCAATAAGGTTCGTCCGCAGGTTGTTCCCTACCACATACTAAAACGTCATTGAAATAGAACTACTTTTACGCGAGTTATCGTTCGGACAGGCAGACTGAAGGACAAAGCTGAAGCATATACGTTTCGGCAGCTTTTCCCATTGAGACTCCGAACACTCTACTAACCGAAAGCCGGTCCTAGTGTTGTGAACTTCACCTGCGCCACCGTTCAGTCTTCAGGCGCGCTCCTTTCTCTACGCTGGGGGTTGTCATAATGTAATGGCCCATCAGTGTACAAACCTATGATAGAGTTTAATTTATAAATTAGGCACAATAAGAGATTAACAATGATAACTAATAATAAAATAGAACAGCTATAATTATATCATCATCATCATTGTCAACCATTATCAATCCACTGCTGGACGAAGGTCTCCCCAAGTTTCCTCCACAACGGTCTGTCTTGTGCCAGTCTCCTCCATGTCACCCCTGCATACTTTCGAATTTCATCCACCCATCTCCCATGTGGTCTTCTTCTGGGTCTTTTCCTGTCCCTTGGAATCCAATCTAAAATTTCGGCTGTCCATCGATGGTCTGTTCTTCTGGCAGTATGTCCAGCCCATTGCCATTTCAGGGATTTAACTCTGATCATGATGTCTTCCACTCTTGTCATTTTTCGGATCCACGAGTTCCTCTTCTTATCTCTCCTGGTTACACCAAGCATGCACCTCTCCATGCTGCTTTGAGTTGTCTGCAGCCTTTGTATGTCTCTTTTAGTTAAGGTCCACGTCTCTGCACCATACGTAAGCACTGGAAGGATGCATTGATCAAACACTTTTCTTTTAAGACATAATGGCATATTGCTCTTGAAAATTATGCTGTTTCTTCCAAAAAGCTCTCCAGGCAAGTTTGGTACGCTGATTAATTTCTTCATCAATGTGACCCTCACTTGATATCTGCTGTCCAAGATAAACGTACGTATCTGTTATCTCCAGTTTTTCTCCATCAATCGATAAATCTTCATTTCTTGTAAAAGCATTGAACATCACTTTTGTCTTCTGAAAGTTCATTTTTAATCCCACTTCTTTACTCTTGTCAGCAAGTTCCTGGATCATACTCTGCAGCTCTGATGGGGTAGTTGCAAAAATGACTACGTCATCAGCAAAACGAAGGTGGGTTAGATAATCTCCATTAATCTTTATCCCTTTGTTTTCCCAGTTCAGTGATTGAAAGACATTTTCCAATGTGGCATTAAAGAGCTTCGGAGATATGGTGTCACCTTGTCTCACTCCCTTTACAATTTTTATGTGTGTTGTATTTTCAAACAGCCGAATCTTTGCACTTGCATTTTCATAGATGTTATTAATAATATTAATGTATGCATCTTCAATACCGCAGGATTTCAGAGCCGTGGTAACTGCTGATGGTTTCACCGAATCAAAGGCTTTTTCATAATCGATAAAAGCCATGCCCAATGGAAGTTCATATTCCCTCGCTCTTTCAATTAGTTCTCTCAGTACGTGGATATGATCTATTGTGCTGTAGCCACTCCTGAATCCAGCTTGTTCTCTCGGTTGAGCCATGTCCAGTGTTACCTTCAAGCGGTGTGAAAGAACTTTAGTGAAGATTTTATAAACCACTGATAGGAGGCTGATAGGTCAGTATTTCCTGAGATCCTCAATGTCACCTTTTTTATGTAGCAGGATCATTGTAGCATTGTTCCAATCCTCAGGAATCTTCCCTTCATTAAGGCATCGAGTGAAAATTTGGGCGAGTACTGTTTCAATTTCTCCACTTGCTTCTTGTATGATGTCTATAGTAATTCCATCTTCTCCTGGAGCTTTCCCCCGCTTCATGTTCTTGATTGCATGAGCAACTTCTGCTGGGAGGACTGGAAGAACTCTGGTACCTTTCATGATGTCTGGAGTACATGTATCATCCCTTTCATATAGTTTGGAGTAGAAATCTTTCACTCTTGTCAAAATTTCGCCTCTATTTCTTGTTATAGAACCATCTTCTTTTTCTCAGAGCCATAATCTGTTTTCTTCCCTTACTGAGATGTCTCTTTGCTATCTTTAGGCTTTGGTTGTTTTCAATTGTTTTCCTCACTAGCTCACAGTTGAATTTCCTTACGTCTTCAGTGATACTTTTTCGTGCTGTCTTGCATAGCTCTATATATTCCACTTTGGAAGTCACATCTTCTTTAGTTGTCCTCATCTCTCTTCTTTTTTGCATCAACATTTTGGTTTTTCCTGATAATTTGTTTACATGCAACTTGTTCTTAGACCCAGCTAATTTTGTTGCTGTTTCCATAAGAGCTTTGGTTACTTTTCTGTTAACTTCAGATATATCCACTTCTTCCGATGTTAGGCCTTCTAAAGCAGAGAATCTGTTCTTCAGTTCCAACTTGAAAGTATTATGGTGTTTTTTAAGGTTGGTTATGTCAATACATTTTGTTTGTCTTATGAGCTTGCCACGTTCCAGTTTAGTGTTGAAGTGCATCTTACATCTCACCAATCTGTGGTCACTACCTGTGTTGAACTTGTTTAGCACACTGCAGTCTTCGATGACGAATTTTTTGTTACACATAATAAAATCAATTTCACTTGTCGTCCCAATTGGATGTCTCCATGTCCATTTCCTGTGTGGCTTTTTCTTGAAAAAGGAATTCAAGATGAAAAATCCTTCTGCCTCTGCAAACTCAACGAGAGTATTTCCACGCTGGTTCCTGTTGCCGTGACCGAATTTACCTACTGAAGTTTCATTCTGTTGCCGGTGCCCTATTTTTGCATTGAAATCTCCCATAATTATCTTCAAGTGCTGCTTACCTTTATTATTTAGATGACGAATTTCCTCATAAAATTCTTCAATTTCTTCTTCAGGATGACTTGTGGTGGGTGCATAAGTTTGAATAATCTGAGCCTGGTATCTTCTCGATAGTTGGATAACGAGTCGTGCAGCTCTGTCAGAGGAACTTTCAACTTCTACCACTTTATCCTTCAGTTTCTTGTTTATTATAAATCCAACACCACTAGTTCTGCCAGTACCTGTCCCACGATAATAGAAGAGATGTCCACTTTTCAGTTCAATGAGATCTTCTCCTTTTCTCCTTACCTCACTCAGCCCGACGATGTCCCACTTGATCCTTTGTAGTTCCTCTTCCAATTCAAGAAGCCTTGAATCAGAAGATAGGGAGCGTCCGTTGTAGGTAGCGAAGGTCAGCATCAAATGGAAGCCTAGTCCGGTCTTCCGGGGATTCTTAGCACCCTCTGCCTTCATGTCGCACTGGCCGCTGCCTTGGCCAGGTACATTCCAGCTGCCGGAGACTGAGGGCCAAGATTTAAGTTGTAGAGTCATTTTGGAGGTGTTTGGCCATAACTCACCACGCTGGCCAAGCGGGTTGGTGAGTGTGGTATAACATTTCCTCTGATCCCGATGGTATAGTTATACCGCTATTTGCGGTCGTCAGAGCCCCTTTAGTGGGAACAGGATGCACCACGAGAAGGCGGGGTTGACATTTGTCAAGGAGAGGCTGTGATGTTACGCATCACCTGACCTATACTGTGAGAAAAGTTGTGTGAAGGTGAAACTAGCACGAATATTTTTTTCTTTCTTCACAATTTCACGGATAGTAGATTCATTCCTACCGTAGATCTTAGTATATGATTTTTTTCTTTCCTTATTAAGTCGATAACTTTCATCTTTTCACTTAAGGGAAGTACTTTAGGGCTTCTCTTTGGCATATCCGTATTGCCAGCTTCACTACTCGAGCGCTTTGGGGCCATTAAGTAAAATAAGGGTTACTTGTACACATACCGCGACAGTCGATCTGATAACTGAGACGGTTATTAAATGACTAACGGACTGGTAGCGTATACAGCGTATAGATACGCTGAACAAAGGGATGATTCACGTCCCGCGGGAGACGGCGCGAGATTTCATCACGCTACTCAGAACGGCACGCAATTTAAAACTTATGAATTATTTATTTTTAGAATTTCCCATTTAATATTTTCAGACCGCGGTTGACAGCGGGTAACTGAAACCACGGAAAGTAATACCGCGGATAAGGGAGAGACTACTGTATTCACCGCTTTCCTCATCGTTAGCAGTGAGTGATTGATGATCTCGAACACTTCGAAGGTTCTCAGATTCAATATGTGTGTAGAATTGTGCATTCAGTGTTACTACTCGTAAGGTGGAAGAGGAATAAAGAAATATGCGACGATAAGTTCGAATTGTCACCGCCCCGGCGGCGCAGTGTTCTAATCGTTGGCTTCAGATCATTCGTCCGAGATGGGTCTGGGTTCGAACACCCTGGGAGGCATGGATGTTGTGTTTGTCTTACGGCACCAGCTCTTTCCCTTCTCTGGAACCAGTGGCCCTAAATTAGAGACGGGCGACTGCTTATAGCCCACTGAGTTGCTCACGGTGGTCGTTAAACCTCCAATAAAAAAAATCCAAGTTCGAATTGTGCGTTATTGTTCGCTTCCCTTGCCTAAACCCTTACCAAATAATTGATCCGATAAACGTTAATCGGTCAAGTATATTGTATTGTGTCCTTTAAAAGGGGTATTTTGAAATTTCTTCAGTGAAACGCATTTGTACGAAAAAACAAGTTAGTAAAACCAGGCAATGCATTGATTATGATACGCTTCCCAACATACTAGAAATCATTACTCAAGTTATTACTCAAGTTATGAGGAAAATGGCTGTGGAATAAATCTCACTCATGTGCCTTGACCTTTGATCCAATTTCGATAATATTCAACAGAATTGGTTCAGTATAGCTCCGAAATAACATGACAAAGTTTTGTCGCAATCGAAGCAATTTTACATAAGTTATGATGCATAAGGGCTATGGAATAGATCCCGCTTCTGTGTCCTAACCTTTGACCCCGATTCGCCAAATTTCAATAGGATTCGTCCCCAGGCAGGTCCCTACAACATACTAACATTTCATCCAAATCGAAAATTTGTTACGTAAGTTATGATGCATAATGGCGATGGAATTGATTCCGCTCCTATGTTCTGACCTTTGACCCACATTTTGCCAATTTTCAATAGGGTTTGTCCCCAGATGGTCCCCTACCACATACTAAAATTTAATCGAAATCGAACCTTTTTTACGTTAGTTATGACGCATAAGAGCAGTGGAATGGATCCCGCTCCTATGTCCTGACCTTTGACCCCATTTCGTTCAGTTTCGATAGGGTTTCTTCCCAGGTGATCCCCTACCACATACTAAAATTTCATTGAAATCGAACGATTTTTGCGCGAGTTGTCGTGCGGACGAACATAAGCACACAACGCGTGATGTAATGAGGCAGATGAGAATCGCGAATTTGTGCTCGCAAGAGTGTGACGTCATAAAACTTTAATAGGATCCACACACAACGCGTGAAGTAATGAGACAGATGGCGTGACCTCGCGCCAACATCTAATGGCTCGACGCCACGACACTACACTAAAAACGTGGTAATTCGGGGTGGTTATTTAACCCACTAAACGAATTTTCCTAAAGTCGAGATCAAGCTAAATCGATTTCTAGTACCGGAAAACGGTAGGTTAACGACTTTCATCAAAATCCTTAGAGTCGTTTTCAAAATAAAATTTAGATACATACAAGAATTGCTCCTTTAAGGTGAACGTGAAGTAATTTTGCTTCCTGTACATCGAATGGAAAAATTTCTCTACACAATTTCTTCCCAATTAATGCGTTCCCAAGGATGAAAATTTGAACATCGATTAAAATATCTTCTTTTTATAACTTGCAATACTTAATATTTCCTAAAACATAACCATAATTATGCAATCCAACATTTGTTTGTCTACTGACGTCATGAAAATACAGGTCGCGCCATCTTTTTTCTGGACAAATAATGCGTTCACAAGGATGAAAATTTGAACATCGATTAAAATAGCTTCATTTTATAACTTGGAATACTTAATACATATTTTCTAAAACATAACCATAATTATGCAATCCAACATTTGCTGGTCTACTGACGTCATCAAAGTACAGGTCGGGCCATGCTTTTTCTGGTTTCAACACCACCAAAGGAAAAGTTATTGATTTTTAATAAAATTATGGTTATGTTTTAGAAAATATTAAGTATTCCAAGTTACAATATGAAGTTATTTTAATCGATGCTCAAATTTTCATCCTTGGGAACACATTAATTGTGAAAGAAATGTGTGCAAAAGTTTTTCTATTGGAAGTATAGGAAGCAAAATTACTTGACGTCCACCTTAATAATCTGGGATAAGGGCGATGAAATGGATCGCAATCCTATGTCCTGACCTTTAACCCCATTTCATCGATTTTCAATAGGGTTCGTCCCCAGGTGGTCCTCTACCACATACTGAAATTTAATCAGATCGAACCATTTTTACGCACGTTATGACGCATAAGGGCAATGGAATGCATCCCGCTCTTATGTCCTGACCTTTGACCCCACTTCACGCATTTTGAATAGGGTTCGTCCCCAGGCGGTCCCCTCACACATAGTAAAATTTCATTGAAATCGAACCATATTCACGCAAGTTATGACGCATAAGGGCAATGGAATGGATCCGGCTCTTACGTCGTGATCTTTGACTCCATTTGTTTTATTTTCACCAGGGTTCGTTCCCAGGTGGTCCCCTACTACATACTAAAATTTCATCGAAATGGAACCACTTTTACGCCAGTTATCGTGCGGACGGACAAAGCTGGAGCAGATACGCTTCTTCAACCTACGGTTGGAAAGCGTAAAAAAGTTTGCTACGATTATGAAGTAACCCTCGCACAGATGTTGTTTCACGTTTACAGTGCAAAAGTTTGCAGGATCACACAGTTATGGAATACCATGGCGCCAACTTTCGTTGTGTTCCACGTGCTTACCATGTTCCTGTACTATCCTTCTGCAGAGCAACTTCTATTGTAGCAGATTCCTGCGCAGACAGGTAAAATCAGTTTTCTTCCACTCCTCTTTGCAAGTTTTCCAAAGACCGTCATTTGTCTTGTGTCGTCTACTTTTGAGAGCTCGTTTAAGTAATTCAAAGCCGCAGAAATCCATGGGAGAGGTATCTGGAAATTTTATAGGAATTGAGGAGAATGGTATAGCGTGAATCTCGGTCTCAGCTTCACTGTTAAAAATTGGTACTTAGAAATAAGCAAAATGTACTCATTTTGAATACATTCTGAGCTTATAATAGCTCCGAGTACTTGTGTCTCATTTTTGGAAAATACACGTACTCATTGTTGAGTACATACAGCGACTCAATTGTGAGTACATCTGGTATTTCTAATTTGAAATATATCTACTCGTTTTTGAGTACATATTTTTTAAATATATGTACTCAAAAAAAATTAATATATTTCAAATATATGTGCTCTAACTTCATTCAGTTTCTGTGTCCTTCTGGGAAGGGCACAGAGACTGAAGGAAGTTAGAGCGAATCTAGGGTTCTGACAGGATAGTTTGTAAGTGAGAGAGAGCACACTAGATGGCGCCACCGTACAAACGTATGATTTGGGGCATAGAACACAGAGAGAGAGATTAGAGGGGGTTTAGGAACTTTAACCGGGGGATTCTTTCCCGGGGGGATGTCACATAACTTGCTCGTCCAATGCACGGCGGATCGATGCACGGAAATCCGCCGTGCATCGGACGAGCAAGTTATGATCCGCCGTGCATCGATTGTTAGAAATTAACACTACCAGGTTAGGTTTGAACTTCGGTCTCTAACCTGCTCAATTTCAAATTTCAGATCAGATCACATGTAGAGGATTTTAGGAAGGGAGTGTCTGACCCCAGGTCTTAAACAACCCTTAGAAATAGGAAGCTAGGAGATTTGGGCTTGAGTGCCCGTTAGGAAAGTGACACGGAAGCGAAGTAGAAAGACGCCCTTATTTATTACGGGGGGCAGTATCCCGGGTCCGGCGGCTTAACGTGCCCATCTGACGCACGGCGGGTGTTTAGTGGTTCGAGCGTTTGTACCTGCCTGGGATCGAACTCGAGGTGTCCTCCGTGACAGACACGAACGTTGACCTCTAGGTAACTTGCGGCCCTCCAATTTCAAATTTGGAATGCGTATACTCCATACATACTCATTTATTCATAGAATCAACTGGAAGTATATTATTTGATGACACAAAAGGGATAATTGATTTACTCGTTGTCACATGCTGGACAAATGGACCGCACAATTTTATGACAAATATAGTGATGAAGCGACAACATGAGATTGACACAAATTTAGTTAATGTAAAAACGCACACAAAAATACTTTATGCATAACTAAATTACTTGTTATCAGTGACTTTGTTGTACTGATAATTTATGTGTGTCCCTTTACACATTTATTAAACACTTTCCCTTGAAATCTATATATACAATGAAGCAATACGAGATTATATTTATTGACGCAGTTATTTGTAAGTACGTATAGTTACTTATATTTGAGCATGTCATGTACTCGTTTACCATACGATTGTACTTAAATAAAAAACGAGTAGGTTCAAATTCTCATTTTTAATTAGATTTTTTTAACAATGTCCCTCTTCCCCATGTATGCCACTGTGGACTTAGCCGTATGGCCGGAAGCCTCATCTTGTTAAATGCATACATTTGAAGTCATAGCACTGTATAAGGATGGAATTCCTTCGCAGTAAATTGGGTCAAGAATGTTTGCCTGGTAATTAGCTGCATTAAGTTTTGCATTATTCGCAACCTTTTGCAGCTTTTACTTATCATTATAGCAATAATCTGCCGCAACCATAAATCCACGTGAAGAACTTTCTTTGCATTCACGTGCCCATTCCAGATACCCCTTGGGTCCCTTTTCTTTATAGTATATTGCCCGGATTTAGTTTATGTCACTAAGATATATCTATGCTTCATCCAAAGTGACCACAAACTTCCACCTGTCCTTGTTAGGCGTCTCTCATACAGTTTTCTGCAGTTCGTTATCCGCTTCGAAAAGTTGCGCGGAAGGAGATTGTGGAAGTTAGGTTTAAACCGCTTTTCTAAGTGTAACTCAGATTTGACAATGCGCTTTACAGTTGCCTGTGCGATATCTACATGCTGTGCAATGCATTTTTGCGTTGCCGGATTCCCCTTTTTTTACAAGAGACCTGACTTTTCGCACCTCCTCAGTGGTCCTCTTTGGTTGAGAGGTTTTTTTTTCGCGGCGTTTGTGTGCAACTCGAGGAAGCTGCAAAATTCTGTTTTGCACGCTTAATTACGTGACATATGCCATTTTTAGAAATCACACAACCATTTACTTTGCACCTTTTTTGGACTGCTGTATACGAACAACCTTCTTCGGAAGGGGCAATTATATACGCCTCCCAGAACGGAATCACCCGTGGAGGCATCTTAACAATACGAAATCAACGTTACAAATTCTCTTAAAGCGGAAGGCTGCTACTGCACAATATACATGGCTAATAAGTAATAAAGGTATTATATACCTATTATTGAAACATATGCAGTACGTTACAAACTCCGTGAAACAAGTGCTTCCACCCCGAGAGAGGCCTAACATTCGCAACTATTCTTTGTTAGTTAAATTTACAAACTGAAACTTTTGTTTAAAATTTAATTTATAACTCTCAATTAAATACATACCCCCACAAACATTCATACATCTAAAATATCCAATAATTAAAACTTTTAACGCTTTAGAACAAAGAAAATCCCATCTGGTTGGGAGACACCGTAAACCCAAAACACTCCAACACTCCGTCAATGTTGACGGAGTGTTTCTGGAATGACGAAGTGTTTCCAACTTTGACGGAGTGTTTAAATATTTTAACATTTTAGAACAAAGAAAACCCCCATCGGGTTGGGAGACACCGTTCACCCAGAAACACTCCGTCAATGTTGGAAACACTTCATCATTCCGGAAACACTCCGTCAACATTGATGGAATGTTTCCGGAATGATGAAGTGGGTGTTTCCCAACCCGATGGGGGTTTTCTTGATGGGTGAACGGTGTCTCCCAACCCAATGAGGGTTTTCTTTGTTTCACCATGAACTCTGATGGGATTTTCTTTGTTTCACACAGAAACACTCCGTCAATGTTGGAAACACTTCATCATTCCAGAAACACTCCGTCAATGTTGGAAACACTTCATCATTCCAGAAACACTCCGTCAACATTGACAGAATGTTTCTGGGTGAACGGTGTCTCCCAACCCGATGGGTTTTTCTTTGTTCGAAAGTATTAAAATTCTTAAACACTCCGTCAATGTTGGAAACACTTCGTCATTCCAGAAACACTCCGTCAACATTGACGGAGTGTTGGAGTGTTCTGGGTTTACGGTGTCTCCCAACCCAATGAGTTTTTCTCTGCTCTCAAATGTTAAATTTTTTAATTATTGGATATTTTTAGATGTATGAATGTTCGTTGGGTTTGTATTTAAGTGGGAGTTATAAATTAAATTTTAACCAAAAGTTTTAGTTTGAAAATATTTTAACTAACGAAGAATAGTAGCATATGTTAGGCCTCTCTCTGGGCAGGAGCACGTGTTTCACTGAGTTTGTAACGTGCTGCATATCTTTCAATAATAGGTATATAATATTTTTATTACTTATTAGTTTACTTAGAAGCACGTTTAACCATGAAAATATCCTTTAGGATAAGTTTCATGATATATATATATATATCATCATCATCATAATCATTGTCAACCATTATCAATCCACTGCTGGACGAAGGTCTCCCCAAGTTTCCTCCACAACGGTCTGTCTTGTTCTAGTCTCCTCCATGTCACTCCTGCATACTTTCTAATTTCATCCACCCATTTCCCATGTGGTCTTCTTTTGGGTCTTTTCCTGTCCCTTGGAATTCAATCTAAAATTTCGGCTGTCCATCGATCGTCTGTCCTTCTGGCAGTATGTCCAGCCCATTGCCATTTCAGGGATTTAACTCTGATCATGATGCCTTCCCCTCTTGTCTTTTTTCGGATCCACGAGTTCCTCTTCTTATCTCTCCTGTTTACACCAAGCATGCACCTCTCCATGCTGCTTAGAGTTGTCTGCAGCCTTTGTATGTCTCTTTTAGTTAAGGTCCACGTCTCTGCACCATACGTAAGCACTGGAAGGATGCATGGATAAAACACTTTTCTTTTAAGACATAATGGCATATTGTTCTTGAAAATTATGCTGTTTCTTCCAAAAGCTCTCCAGGCAAGTTTTGTACGCAGATTAATTTCTTCACCAATGTGACCCTCACTTGATATTTGCTGTCCAAGATAAACGTACGTGTCTGTTATCTCCAGCTTTTCTCCATCAATCCATAAATCTTCATTTCTTGAAAAAGCATTGAACATCACTTTTGTCTTCTGAAAGTTCATTTTTAATCCCACTTCTTTACTCTTGTCAGCAAGTTCCTGGATCATACTCTGCAGCTCTGATGGGGTAGTTGCAAAAATGACTACGTCATCAGCAAAACGAAGGTAGGTTAGATAATCTCCATTCATCTTTATCCCCTTGTTTTCCCAGATGAGCGACTGAAAGACACCCTCCAATGTAGCATTAAAGAGCTTCGGAGATATGGTGTCACCTTGTCTCACTCCCTTTCCAACTTTTATGTGTGCTGTATTCTCAAACAGCCGAATCTTTGCACTTGCATTTTCATAGATGTTATTAATAATATTAATGTATGCATCTTCAATACCGCAGGATTTCAGAGCCATTGTAACTGCTGATGGTTTCACCGAATCAAAGGCTTTTTCATAATCGATAAAAGCCATGCACAATGGAAGTTCATATTCCCTCGCTCTTTCAATTAGTTCTCTCAGTACGTGGATATGATCTATTGTGCTGTAGCCACTCCTGAATCCAGCTTGTTCTCTCGGTTGAGCCATGTTAAGTGTTACCTTCAAACGGTGTGAAAGAACTTTAGTGAATATTTTATAAACCACTGATAGGAGGCTGATAGGTCTGTAGTTCCTGAGATCCTCAATGTCACCTTTTTTATGTAGCAGGATCATTTCAGCGTTGTTCCAATCCTCAGGAATCTTCCCTTCATTAAGGCATCGAGTGAAAATTTGGGCGAGTACTGTTTCGATTTCTTCACTTGCTTCTTGTATGATGTCTACAGTAACTCCATTTTCTCCTGGAGCTTTCCCCCGCTTCATGTTCTTGATTGCATGTGCTATTTCTGCTGGGAGGACTGGAAGAATTCTGGTACCGGTACCTTCTATGATGTCTGGAGTACATGCATCATCCCTTTTATATAACTGGGAGTAGAAATCTTTCACTCCTGTCAAAATTTCGCCTCTATTTCTTGTTACAGAACTATTTTCTTTTCTCAGTGCCATAATGTGTTTTCTTCCCTTACTGAGATGTCCCTTTGCTATTTTTAGGCTTTGGTTGTTTTCAATTGCTTTCCTCACTAGTTCACAGTTGAATTTCCTTACGTCTTCAGTGATACTTTTTCGTACTGTCTTGCATAGCTCTATATATTCCACTATGGAAGTCACATCTTCTTTAGTTGTCCTCATCTCTTTTCTTTTTTGCATCAACATTTTGGTTTTTCCTGATAATTTGTTCACATGCAACTTGTTCTTAGACCCAGCTAATTTTGTTGCTGTTTCCATAAGAGCTTTGGTTACTTTTCTGTTAACTTCAGAAATATCCACTTCATCCAATGTTAGGCCTTCTAAAGCCGAGAATCTGTTCTTCAGTTCCAATTTGAAGGTATTATGGTGTTTTTTAAGGTTGGTTACGCCAATACATTTTGTTATATATATATATATATATATATATATATATATATATATATATATATATATATATATATATATATATGATATACATGGCTACGTAATCGTGACGCACACGATTTGCATATGACACGCATTTTACTTTGTCACTATAAACGTGAATCAACTTCTATATATACCCATTTAAAAACATTACAATTTAGATAAGTTTTCATAGTTTATGGTCTGCATAAACTTTGGCACTCGTGTCATGTTTTGCTTTTGTTTCGTCTGACTGCGCACATGAATTCATCGGGAAAAATCGGAAATAGTTTCTTCTTCTGAAATCCTTGCCTTCCACTTTAAGCAAACGCTAATTGTGAACACAAAACAGGGATTTTAATAATACACACTCGCGCACTATTACCGACTTTGTTGCGGTACTTCTTTTTACCGGATCGAACAAAAATTTGTTTCTGAGGTCCTCTTAGTAGTTAGTGTTTTTGTCAGGCACCATGTGTCTTGGGAAGCTTTCTACGGCTTAGGAGTGGAAACCTAATTATAGCACCGAAACTTTCTACGTGTCTTGGGAAGCCAACAGCTCACCCAACAAAAACAAAAATATTTATTTTTCATTTCACGTCTTTCAATAATAAAACAGACATTTTGCCCTTGAGTTGTGCCTCCGTTCCCCTTCTTTGCGTGAAACCTCGGGTGTTTTTATTCCCCGTTTTCTCATTTTTGCTTCACGCTGTTGAACATTCGTAATCGTGTCTCGCGGAAAACAATCATTTTTTATCCGTCCATACAACTTTTATCGAAACCAACACATTTAAAGCTGGGAAAAAACAACAACTTTAGCACTTGCAATTCGAAAAAAGGTACCTTTTCCCTAACCCAAAACGGCAATCAAAGGAAAAGCACGTTTCTCCGAATTCGCTATAATAAATAAAATAAACCTTTCAGCAACATCATGACACCAAAGACGAAGATATTTCTAAAAGCCTGTGAAGTTCAAATTTGGAAACATTTATTTCTCTGAATTTTAAAACTTAAATCAGTTTTTACGGTGCAGGAAATTTTACTTCGAAAGCATCGTACAACACGAAATTTTAATGACATATTAGTTGAAGCAAATCGCAAATTTATTTCATAAAAGAAATTGTACACAACATTTTTTCAAAAACTATTTCAAGCTAAAAATAAAATGAAATTCAACTGGCTGAAATTTTCCGGGTTGTTTTCAATCAGGGGCGGTGACATCACCAACCAAATTTCTGGTGGGGGGAGAAGAAGGGGGAGGCAGGCGTGAAGAGACCCGACGTGGAAGGAGCACGTACGTCTCTTCCATTTGTCAGGGAAAAAATAAAGAAACGGCAAAAAGATAAACTACGAAATTCGAAGTATATTTTAAAATGCAATTGTAGCTGCTCATCAAGAAATAAACAAGAACAAAATAATCCTTTTGCTGAACATTAATATTTCTAAAAATAAAATTCAGCCTGTGATTTTATGAAAATTTCCAGCGAGATTTTATTTTCAAACGTTTATTAAAAATATGAGAAATTAGCGCGTTTATTCAAACAAAGAACAAGAAACGCAAACAAATAAATAGATAAATAAAGGCGCTAGAGATTATACGAGGGGCAGTCAAAAAGTTAGTTGCACTCTTCCGTAAAACATTTCGGTATAAGGATATTTTATAAGGATATTTTGTTGACACTTTGTGGCAACACTGCTGGCATTTATCTGCAGCACGTGCCGCAGTTGCTTCTACGCAGTAGATTTAGTTCGCTTGTTAACGAGTCGTGAACATGCCTCGGCAGCTGCTGGTAGCGTCCAAATTGGAACTGCGTGCAGTGATTCGTTTTTTGCGGGCAAAAGGGTGTAACTGCATTGAAAGTTTTCGGCAGTTGAATGAAGTGTACGGTGAGAACGCCATGTCGCGTCAAGCTATCGCAAAGTGGTGCATCTTGTTCGAGAACAGACGTACTGATATCGGGGACGATTACCGCAAGGGAAGACCGTCAACTTCGACAGCGTCTGAGAACGTTGCGCGCGTGAATGAACTCATTCTTGCAAAAAGACAAGTAACAGAAGACGAAATCGCAAAAGATCTGGATATTTCACATGGAAGTGTGCATACGATAACAGTGCAGCATCTTGAATTCCGTAAAGTTTGTGCTCGATGGGTGCCTCGTCTATTGACTGAAGAACACAAAGGGAATCGTTTCAAAAGTGCCTTTGCATTCTTGAAGCGTTATCAGCAGGAAGGAAATGAGTTTTTGGACAAAATTGTGACCGGAGACGAAACGTGTGTGCATCATTTCTCACCTGAAATGAAACGCAGCTCTCTCGAGTGGAAACATTCCACTTCCCCGACTTGAAGAAAGTGCCGAACAGTTCCATCTGCGAGGAAGGTGATGCTGACGCTGTTTTTCGACAGATAAGGTGTGGTGCATACCGAATTCATGGCGAAGGGTGCCACGATTACAGCATCGTCTTATTGTGAAACCCTGAAGAGATTGCGCAATTCAGTTAAAAATCGACGGTCAGGTAAACTTTCAAAAGGCATTGTGCTCCTGCATGATAATGCGAGACCGCATGCGGCGAACCTAACGACGGACCTTCTGAAAAAATTTAGGTGGGAGGTGTGGAACCACCCCCTTATAGCCCAGATCTTGCGCCATGTGACTTCCACGTCTTCGGACCAATGAAACAAGAACTTGCAAAGCGACAATATCACTCGGATGACGAGGTGAAAGCTGCAACCCAGCAATGGCTATCGGACGTTGGACGGAATTTCTTTGCAGAAGGCATAGAAAAACTTGTGCCACGCCTCGACAAATGTTTCAATAAACTAGGTGATTACGTCGAGAAGTAACTTTTGTATGGAACTTTCAGGTACATATAACATTTTTCTGTAATTTCGATCCTGTGTTCTTTTATCAAGCAGTGCAACTAACTTTTTCACTCACCTACGTACATTTCTTTATTTTTATTTATTTATTTTACTTTTGATAATTGTTTTAAACATTTGCCACATATCACGAGAACATGTCAAACACAACACGGGGCTAGCAATCAATTTTTGTATCAAATGAGCAATGATGAAAAAGAGAAAAAGGCTTTTACTTATTTTATGTCTTACTAAGTTTTTGGAAATAAATCGCTTTGGCCTCATAAAGTGGAGCTTGGTCTATCCTATAAAGAATAATACATTTCTATAAAGGAAAAAAAAATACATTTTTGCAATTAACATAGCATATGATAGACTGAAGAGCATGGGAAAAAATGTTTTCTCAATAAAAAATTTCAACTCACGCATTTCGAAAATGACATACACACAAACACAAAAACTAATTTAATCAAACAGACGAAAAATATTAGGTTGTATAACGTAAACGTCTTTTCGTACTGCTACGTTATTTTAAAACATCACCATACGATGAAAGAGTTCCTAAATTAAACCTTAACGGCCAGACGAAACATTTAAAAACAAAAGTCAAACTTACGGAAATGATGCTTCATTCAAGATGTTTTCTCCAACATATCGTAACATAACATATCGGTATCAACACTCAACATTAAACACACCACACACCCACAACGCTCTACATTATTCGCTCCACAACGCTTCACAAGCAACTGTTTTATCGTGGTTTATATCTCTGGTTCTTATCTAATAACAGGCATACGTCACGTTCATTCAACCTCAATTATGTTGCCAACAGAGTTCGTTTGGGAGAAAAGATATCACGTTAAGTGTGAAGTATAACCGAGAACAAACTCAAGATTTACATAAGGAAAGAAACTAAAAAGGATAGTTAATTTAGAATATACGTCACAGTTAGCACTGCCCCCAGTAAAGTTATTAGAGGGGCAAGATTCACTTCCACCCCTCCAGTCGGCGCCAATGTCTCCAATCGACATATGCTTGTTTGTATTGAAATCTGCAAAGAAGCTTCATTTTGCGATTTACAGAAAAGTTTGGTGAAACTATGACGAATAAAAGTTACAGAAAATGGGAAACAAATTATCGCTAGTAAATTGCTGTAGAAATTAAGCTGTAATGTACTATCTCTCTCTCTCTCTCTTAGAGGTCTGCACGGGCCAGACCGGGTATGTTTTAGTTTAGAGAACAAACCAACGGGCCGGGCCGGGCCGGGCTTTTCCCAGACACTTACGACCGGGCCGGGCCAGGTCGACCCATTCTTTTTATCCGACTGTTGAAGAAAGACAGAAGTCCTATCTCCCGATTCCCTACTCTGTTAAACAGTTTTGCTTGCTTTTCGTATTTCCATAACAATATTTCTTTCTTTATAATCACAGAGGCCAGGAGAGTCACTCACAATGTTTTTTATCATCTGTAGGTATTAAGATGGTAAAACCACCCTGGCACTTGTTGACAACAAAAAGATTCGACCCCGAGCGAGTGTATGTGTTGTGTAGAGCACAGATGGAAACGGGTCATGGGTCAACGGGTCAACAATTTCTTGCGGGTCTGTCATGGCGAAAATTTTAACTTCTGGTGAATTTCAGAAAGACCTGATCAATCTTTCTGTTGGTTTATCAGGGATTAATTAATGCAAAATTTTCTCCCATGACATACGTTAGAAGAAAATTCCTGGTTGAAAGGCAGGGGAATTCGTGCGCAAAAAAATTCGCTTGTCTTAATCACAACCAGGAAAAACAAAATTTCATGTAAGAAAAAAAAAGGAAAAAGAGAATAATATTTGATTTAACTGACTTTGGGGTTTTGGAAATAATTATTTTATCTGTTCTTTTATCGCGATAAGAAGAGGCGAGTAGGTGTGCAGCTCAGAGAATCAAAATTAATTTTACTTTCACATCACGGAATGAGAAAAAAAGTTTCTGAAGAAAGAAAAAAAAGTTGTGAGAAAAGGGAATCTTCTTTCAGATCGGCCATTTTAAGTATTCGGTAGAAGTCGCTCAGAAAATGTTGCAAAAATGCTTTCTTGGGTTTGGCGTTCTATTTCTGGGACAAGGTCACAGCCGCACACAGGAAGTTACTTGGTCCCTACGTGTGAAGGTCAAGGGTTCCTCTCCCCTGGCTGACCGAAGATGCCATGTGCCTGGTAACATTTTATTTCCTCTCGTTGAGAGTGCGGGACGCTGCAACGATGCTTACGTGTGAAGGTCAGAGGTCACTCGAGGCGTGGGAGAGAGCCGTGGTATGCAGGGCTGCGGTTACTAGGGAAAATTTCGTCCAATCAGGGGTCGGCATTTTCCAACACCCCAGAGTTCTTTTTACACTTTGAGACGCTTGGCTCAGGCATTCTTTCTCTTGTCCTTGCTCTTGCTGGCCGGCAGAAAAAGGGGACGGCCGAGTTTTCTCCTCACCTTTTTGGTGGGGAGAGGACCCACAGAAAAAAAAAAAAAACCAGGATTTTCTTGACTGCCTTTGCTGAGCACCACGATGTGACACTCTGGCTCTAATCTTGGATTTTGAACGGTTGACGATGTAGAACGCCGATAAAGAGGCATCCCACCGGCCGGGAACTTTGCCCTGGCAAGAAAATGGCGGGGAGGCGACAGGCTAAGACGATGTCGTTCGTGGAGAGGATTTAGCCGGAAAAAAAGACATGCCTTCTCCCTTATTGATATCCCGGAAAGAGAGGGGCCTGCACATCTACAGCTTCTCCATTCTGTTGCTACTCCCAAAAAGGAGGCCTGCGTCAAAGGCTGTAGGAAAGAAGCCAAAAACAGTTCTATCTCATCCCAAAGTTTCGGAAATGGTCTGGGGTGGCTCTTCCCTGCAGGTCATCAAGAAGCACATTGCTGCTAATCACCAGGTGGATATTGAAGGCTCTCTCCCTTTCATCAAAAAGTACCTCAAGTCTGCAGCTGCCAGCGATGCCCTTGTTCAGGAAAGAGGTGCACACTGCGCCAACAGAGAAAAGAAAAAGACATGGAAGACGATCTGCAGAGACTTTGGGTGTTCCAGTGCTATGAACTCGGGGGTGTTTTGTGTTGTGAAAAAAAAAGGAAAAAAAAAGGGAACGCCAGCTCAAAGGTAATGTTTTAGTTCATATCTTTTAGTATTGTTACATAAAAGCCCACGCAAGTACCTGAGCTTCGAGATGAGCATAAGAAAAAAAAAAGCAAGTTTTGTTTTGCCTCTGATTGTGGGTGTGTTGTCGTTCAGTTTTCAAAAATAAAATTTATTAGTTCCTCGGGTATGAGTTCAGAAAAAAGGGAAAACAAAAGAAAGGGGAGTTGAAAATGCTTTCATTTATGTTTTTTTTTTTTTTTGTGTTGTCATGTCTGGTATTTTAGCAACACCCCAGGCCAGTAAATTTTAATGTATCCGAAAAATTTGGTTTAAATTTTGAGCACAGCGAATTTTGGTGTATCGATTGTAGTTTAGTTGGGCATGTGATAATTGAAAAGCAGGGTTATTGTGATGCCGTGTGTGACAAAATAATTTTAACATTTTTCTCTAGCCTTTTACAGCGTTGAGTTATTTTTTTTTCTGAGTGAAGATAAATTATGGGATGATTTATATTGGGATTTTGGGAGCATATGTATAATGTGATGAAATTGGAAACCTAAAGTGCTGTTTATATTCTTGGAGTGTTGTGTCGAAATTAAGATTGTTGGTGTGTTATTTGGAGGACCAGTATTTTGCATGCTCCAGATGAGTGTTAATCTCCCATTGGAAAGGGGTGATCTTAGGGCAAGCCTGGGAACTTGTCCTAGGGCAGAGGGCTCTGAGTAGGGAATTTTCACCAGGATGCGATATGTGCAAAATAGAAGTTAAGGTATTTGGGTTCTCAAGTTTAGTATTTCACAAAAAGAATGAACATCATGGGTTGAGAAGACACACTTTTGCTCACCAGTTCCAGTATTAATTGTTCTTTTCTTTGGCCTAAATTTTCTTGTTTTTACTAAAAGGTTAAGAGTCTAAATGTAATTTTAATTTTCAATAAGATGAAAATATTTAGTAGGTTATGTAAATGGTCAGTGTTATTGTATACAGTGCGACCTGCTCATTCCCACGATACAGAAGAATTTCTTTGCTTAGTGATTTTTCCTGGGATTTGGATGTAGTGTGAGATAAGTGATTTTTTTCCTGGGATATATGTGGGTAGATAAGTGATTTTTCCTGGGATATATGTGGATAGATAAGTGATTTTTCCTGGGATATATGTGGATAGATAAGTGATTTTTCCTGGGATATATGTGGATATTGTGATTTTGGATTTCCTGGGATATATAGAGATAAGTGATTTTTCCTGGGATATATGTGGATATTGTGATTTTGGATTACTTGGGATATAGAGAGTTAAGTGATTTTTCCTGGGATATAGTTGTGTTTAGTTCTGGGCCGGATGTGCCTGGAGTTTTTGGGTTGAAGTACGACAGGCTCTTGCAGGCGTGGTTGATCAAGGTGGGATCATGCATTGGTTCGAAAAGGGGGAGCCTTGGGGACGTGGTTTTTTGGGGAAAACTTGTCTTCAACCCCCCCCCCCCCCAGTAGTTTCGCTGCCCACGGAGATATGTACTGCCAGCGAGGGTCGGTCGGGCGTTGCTTCAATGGATGTCGCGAGATCATGTTAGAGGAAATTCTGTACCTGATGATGATGTGTCGCACTTGAGGATTTTTTCCTCTCCCTTTGCCTAGGCTGAAATTGGATTCACGACCCAATTTCACGCCTTCAGCCTGACTTGGTATTTTCTTCCTGTGTTGGTTCTCAAAACCCAGGGTAGTGTCTGAACTGAGAGTATTTGTCTCACCGCTACCTCAGTAATTCACTGCAGGTGTTAAATTTTAAGTTTTGTTTTGTGATTTAAAGAATCTAAATTAATTTGTTTATGATATGCTGTAGTGCTAGGGATGTAAATTCTAAATTCTGGTTTATATTTAGTGTGGAAATTTAGTTAATTGGTATTTCGAGCTTTTGTTTACAGTATAGGGTTATTAAGTATCTTGAGCTATTATTTGAAGTGCAGAGTGAGGTGATTTTTATGAGCAAGCTAGGGCAAGAAGATTGTTTGAATTTCTGAATTATGTTGATGATGTTATGAAGAGTGATAATTTTTAAGTTAGTTAGTGAGGTTTCTTTATGAGTGAAGTAAGTTCATTCAGTGTAGTTTTATAGGTTATGTAATGTTAATTAATGCTTGTGCTCAGTGTAAATTCTGTTTTGAGGATAATTTACTTGGTTTGTTTACTTGCAGATGGTAGATTTGGTGAATGTATAATTTGTGACTCTTATTATAACTGTAAATTTAATTGAAGTCTTTGAAGCTGGTTTGGGGAGATTGCGGAGTTTACTGAGGTTGTTCAGGTGCTGTAAATTAAAATCAATAAGTGTAAAATTGTAAATTTGTCATTGAGCTAATTAGGTGAGGGAGAAGAGAGTACGTTTCAAAAAGAACAGAACTTGTCCACCTTGTGGAATTAAAAAGAATCCAGTATTTTTGTGTGTAAACTTTGTGAATCGTAGTATAATTTTGGATGCATAAAGTCAATGCCTAGTGTTAAAACGAACTGTGTTGAAATATGTCAAGTTGTGCTGTTCTTAAGGCCAGTGGCCAAATAAGAAAAAATTTGAGATTCTGTTTTTATACTGCTGTGTGTAAGCAAACAAGAAAAAAAAGAAATACCACAGCTGATTGTCCACTAAATTACCTTGTTAAGTTTTTAAAGAAAAAAAAAATAAATATAGGCAGTAGCCCTTTCAAAAAAATCGAAAATTAGTGCAGTGTGAAAAATTTTGTGTGCTGTTGTCTTCCATGACTTGGACCCATGTATTCACCTTAGCTTGACTAAGGCTATCGATCCGAATCCTGGTATTATAAGGTATTTCATAACTGCAATTTTTGTCCTGTCCTTTTAAATTGACTTTCACTGCCTCCACAAGTTGTTATTGAACGAGTACATTTTATCCTATGACTTATAGTGACACATTTGTATACACATACAACAATATTCACTTATTTTTGCACTTTCAGATGACTCAACTCTGCGTGAACACAAACAACGCAAACTTTTCAATAACTTCTTGTGGAATGTAAATTTTTAGATGCATTTTTGTTTAGGATGTTCATGGCCTTCATATACTTAAAAAATATTTTTGTTTCAAAATGCATCTATCATCTCCCAAAGTTAAATGTTAGTCTAAATTCAAAATTTCCCTTCAGGTTTACTTTTGGCTATCAATCATAATAACTATTAATATAAGCTGGCTAAGATAACGCCACAGCAGGTCCAACGGGTGGGTCAAGATGTTGCTGACCCGAGTTTGACCCGGTTTTATTCCCGTTCTATTTTTGAAAAGAGAAAAATATGTTCCACAGAAAAATGCGCCTTATAAAATTCTGTAATCGATACTGGTGCCCACGGAGTGAATAATGATTTTCCGTGCAAAAATATTGTCGTCTCTTTCTTAAAGCAACGAAGATTTCCACCGATCGACGTCAGACACACCGACACCATATCGTAAAAAGATACTTCCTTTGCGTTCTTTTATAGTGCGATTGTTTAGGGCAAGGTACGAGCAAACGTCATTCGCCTGCTTCTCAGCTGATTCACTCTCTCCGTGCAAAGTTCACTGTATGACTAAGAGTTATTTTTCATATCGTATCTTTTACATTGAGCATTCAGAGGTTTTCGATTGATGTGCTAACATTCCGTTCCCATGACATGTTATGTCGAAATTAACTCCTTATTTCTTAATATGGATAGATTTAATATTAAGGAGGTTGTGAAAGGCGTTGAGGCCAACAAATACGTGCTTGTTGAAAACCACAAGGGAAAGAGTGAACGCTGGAAATTGTTTCGTCTCATTAAGGAACCGGTGAATAATTCTGTGTTGTTTGGTCTTGCTTGTTGTTCAAAATGTGGAAAGTGTGTAATTACAAAGAAAGATGTCGACGGTGTAATAAAAGATTATGTAACCAAAAGTCTAACGGACCATATGAAAGTATGTGCACCTCTATCAAAGCGTGGAAAGAATGAACAATCTAAATACAAAAAAAATACATTTGTGTAATAGTAAATAATGATTCCCATTGGTAATATACTCCATGGTCACGGTCATAGTCAACCATTACTTCTGGATTACGTAAAGTACTGGGACTAAAATTTAGCAAGTAACCAAATTTTATTATTAAAAAAGGATTTCAGTTATTAAATATCAAGCAGTTATTGCGATGAATATATATAGAAATTGAGTTTCGAATTTATAGTTCAAAGCAGAATGGTCTCTAACAGCTCTGTGGCAATACTACGGAACTGAGTCTTGCTGATACCAGCAGGATAATGCACCGAGCCATAAAGGAAGGACTGTTACGGCGTGGTTTGACGATAATTTCGTATCGTCTGTGGACTGGCCAGCACAGAGCCCTGGTCTGTATCCCATAGAACGATTATGGGATGAATTAGAGCACCACATAAGAAGTTTGGAACCAAGGCCTACTACTAAGCAACAGTTAGCGGCAGTATTATGTATTGAATGGAAGGGCATACCAATCGCTGTGTTCCAAAACTTTGTCGAAAGCATGCCTCGAAGGGTCAGTGCATGTATATACTAAGGCCAAAGGTAGACCGACACAGTTTCAACGTATGTCAATAAATGCTATGTTGTGTTTCTCTATTAGATGTCCGGTGTCGTTTGTCAGTATAGCATATAATCGAAGCTATACAGGGTGTATAGGAAAGTCCTTAAACAGGGAAATAACTTTTGAACGCAAAATGCTAGAGTTGTGGAAGTAGTGTGTACATATTTAGTTAAGTGACTATATTCTATCAGATGATACCGATTGCAGCACCCTTAGTGGCAAATTTTGGAAGTTAGTGTTCCTATCGGGAGAACCAAGAGAGATAGCGAAAAGAAGTCCATAGCAAACGTGTAGAGCGTCACCGATTTAGTATGAAATGACGCCCTACATTCACCAAAAACTCCAATAAAAGTCAGGAAATTCAGATCTCTTGGTATCCGATCACCGAGATAAATACGTCACTCATCGCGTGCAGAAGTGTGACATTATAAAGTGATGCAAATTTACTAATAAAACTAATACATGTACGTGTCAGCAAGGTACAATTTATTATGTACTGTACAGTAAAGTAGTAGGAAATTCATACAGCAGTAGGACATTATGAAGAAGAAAAACACAAAATAATGTTCTAGAAATACAAAATGTCAGTACTAATACTTAAGCATTCGCGATGTGTCCACCATATGCAGCAATACACGTCTGTATTCGAGCTAGAACTTCTTGTTGGACGATCTGCACCATTTCAGTTGTTACGTTACTGCATGCTTGGATAATACGGAGTTGTAGAAATTTGCCATACACGACCAAATGTAAGGCCACACGCTGCACTGATGTCTCTCGTACTGCAGTGTGGGTGGGCTAGCACATAGGCCAGGACGTCCACTGGCTGCACGTGCACACCTGCAAGTGTCGGCCTACCTGAACGGGAACGACTTTTAATGCTCCCGGTTTCTCTCAGTCGGCGAACGACATTGATGATAGTAGCCGCAGTAGGATGGGAACGATTAAGGAAACGTAATTTATATTGGCGCGCTGCCTCTCTTGCCCGACGACCGCATTCCCCGTACAACATAACCATCTCGCAGTACTCCTCGTTGGAATAACTATCCATGTGTAGACTCGAAGAACCAGTCCACGCACTGTCTGACAAACCTTCCCTGACCGCCAATTTATTATTCCCGATGAGGTATGACGTAGCGTTGCCATTTGCACACTTTCATCCATCCTTCGCTATTTTGCAGGCAAAATTCGTTTACAGATTTTACGTTTTGCGATGCCATTCGTGACGTATTTATGCCGGTGATCGGATACCGAGAGATCTGCATTTCCGGACTTCTATTGGAGTTTTTGGTGAATGTAGGGCGTCATTTCATACTAAATCGGTGACGCTCTACACGTTTGCTGTTGACTTTGTTTCGCTATCTCTCTTGGTTCTCACGTTAGGATCGCTAACTTCCAAAATTCGCCGCTAGGGTGCTGCAATCTGTCTCATCTGATAGAACATACAATTCTAGCATTTGGCGTTCAAAAGTTATTTCCCTGTTTAAGGACTTTCCTATACACCCTGTATAAATAAAAGTCAATTAGATATACACAAATAAAAGTCAATCATCAACAGTATTAAGCTATGTCGATGCTTTCGCTGCGAAACAAACACATGCGCGAGTTCGTTTCTTTTGAAGGGAATCAGCAAAAGAAACGAACTCGCGCATCGTTTCTTTTGAAGGGGCGAGCAAAGATGAACGGGCCTCCTAGTGGAGGGATGATATCATCGTGACGCAAACAGCTCTGCGTGACGATGACATTTTCCCTCCACTAGGTTTCAAAATCGCTTTATTCTAATTTATCATAAGAAAACATAAGAGGGAGACGTACAGTATTGGGCGTCTCACTGGGAAATAATACAAAACTGTTAAAACATGATGGTATATACACTGCAATGACAATAGGGATGAATAACAAATGCTGCAAGCAAAGCTTATTGAATAAAAATAGCAGAAGTGACAGAAAGAAACACATCGTGTCACATGACATTGGCTGGGCATGATTTACAGGATAACACAGGCGAAACAATAGTACACAATTAGAAAAAGAACAGCACAAACACCGCCGTGAAGGTAAAACATTACATACATGAGATAAAAACACAGCGTGCACAATTGTGCAAGTTATTTAACGAGGGCACCAAAGCAACATAATACAGGCGGGGTGAAAGTAAGTAATGTACACGAGTAAGCATGAAAATACTCTGAGATGGCATTAGCATTCACAATTCAACGGTAGTGTGGATTGCACGAGTCGTAGAGTGGAGGAGGGGCACCAGGGTGCCACGGAACTCAGCAAAGGAGGTGTAGAATGTCCTAGGGTACTGATAGGTGTAGCAGTCCAGAATCAACCGCAAACCATGGAGCGGCCGGCGCCCAGGTAGCATAGAAGGTGGCTTCTCGACAACTGGAAGAAGCCGACTGGTACTCCAGGCGGAGTCGAGAAAGCAATCGATCTTGAAAATGGCACAAAAGGGCTGCGCTGGCCTGGTGTAAAGAGACCGGCGAGAAAACGCTGCGGAGTTGTTGAAGGTATACGTAAATAACGTGTTTAACCAGCACGAAAAGATAGGCACATACTGACGGAAGAGGCGTAGGTGGATGAGCCCGCAGAAGAAGATGTCTGTAGGCAGTGAACGGAAGATCTTGAGAACAAGAGCGACTGGCAATCCGGAAAGCCTGGTGGAGGAGAGGCATCAGGATGGGACAGTAAAGGTAGACGTGAGAAACGTCTGCCTCCTGTGCGCAGAAGGGGCAGAGAGGGGAGGAGAGAAGAGACATGCGAAAGAGAAAATACGGAACAGGGAGGCGATTATGCAAAAAGAGCCAGTGGGTGTTAATTTCAAGAGGGGCAGATAAGGGTGAGCGGGCAGTGGCCCAGACAAGAGGAAGAGAAGCAGGGGAACCTCCAGAATAGAAAGCGGTGAAGGGGTGGCAAGGTGCACTAGAAAACGATAAAGAGATTTAGAGGAGAGAGAGGAGAGAGGAAGAACCGAGTTTGTGAGTCGGAGGAAAAACGGCAGCGGAAGAGGGGCAGAAAAGACAGAGACGAGACCGGTGGGGGAGACACGATCAGGGAAAAGCGAAAGAAGTGCAGTTAGCAGAGAGTCATAGACCAAATGGGCGGATGGGGACGAGAGAATAGCAGGGGGAGGCCAGAGAAAGGGCGCCAGGATAGATCCGAGTTAGTGAGGTCTTGTACAGTTACTACACCTGCTCGGAGCCAAGAGGGGAATGAAAAACAGGGGAGATGGGGGGGATGAACAAGGGAGTTGAAGAAGAGGGGTTCAGAAAGAAGCTCTAGAGTTGAAGAGGGAGGGGAGCGAATGAGGGGGAGAGAGCGAAGGTGAGTGAGGGCTTCAGAATATGCAGGTGGGAGTTTGGAGGGGGGAAAGGACAGCAATCCATGAGAACTAAAGAAAGAAAGGAAAAATGTGGGTTAGGCAAGGAGGCAAGAACGTCACGTACCTGAACTGCGGAAGCCACTGGAGCCGTGAAAAGGTGAATGAAGTTGATCACTCGGCTTGCTTTGTAGCACAGCGGGACATCAGGTAGGCCAGCACCACCATAGGAGGGAGGAGCACAGAGCTTGTGGACGTTAATCCAGTGATGACCCGCCCACATTACTCGAGTAAGGCAGCGTGTAACCTCCTGCAGACAGAAAAGCGGGGTCGTAGATGCAATCCAAGAATGCTTGCAGATGGACAGAAGGTATGTCCTGGTGAGATTTGCACGCTGGTAGTAGGACGTACAGAACTGCGCACGACACCAGAATGCAGCTGTGCGGAGGAGGCGAGGATGGAGTTCCGAGCGAGTTGCACTGGATGTAGCTTGTGGTGCGCCTAAGTGCACACCCAGGAAGCGTTGGGTAGTGGATGACCATGTGGCCTCCCATGGAGCATCCAAGCGATTGGACCACGACCCGCACCACAATCCAGTGCTCTTAGACGTATTCAGTTCAGCTGCAGAACATGAAGCATATGCGGAGAACAAACGACGAAGCAGTTGGAACTGTGAGTCGCTACGAATGCAGACGGTGATGTCATCTGCATAAGCAGAGTAAATGACTGAGTGATGCCGTGAGCTGGCAACTGGTGGTGGAAGTTGTGCTAGGAGAGATGTTTGCAGAGAGCGTAGAAAAGGCTCGACGGCAATCGCAAACAGTTGACCAGAAAGCGGGCAGCCCTGACGAACTCCTCGCTTGAAGGGAACATGTGCTGTGAGAAAAGATGCCGTCTTGACATGGAAAACGGCGTCCCGGTAGAGGGAGAGAAGAACGGAGACAAATTGTGGAGGAAAGCCAAAGTGTAGCAGGGTTTGTGTTAAATAGGCGTGTGAGATATTATCGAAAGCGGAATGGAGGTCTAAGGAAAGGAGAGCAAGAGGTTCAGAATGAGTCTTGGCAAGATGAATGAGATCGCGAAGAAGTTGAACATTGGAGGAAAGAGAACGGCCAGGAACAGTATAGGTTTGAGAGTCAGCAAGGTTGTGAGGGAGGATAGAGTTTAGTCGACGGGAAAGAAGCTTAGTATAGAGTTTATAATCTTGATTGAGAAGAGAAATGGGGCGCCAATTTCCCAAGTCAAGAGGGTCACCCTTCTTGGGAAATAGGACCACATGTGCGTCCGTGAAACTCCTCGGGAGGGGGAGCAGTTAAATGCAGCAGAAAAAGCGGAGAGGAGAAAAGGCAACAAAAGAGGCAAGAACGCACGGTAAAAAGGAAAAGAGAGGCCGTCCGGACCCGGAGCGGCATGGGGGTTAAGGGAAGAGAAGGTGTCGGACACCTCCGTGGATGTGGGTGAAAGAGACAGGGTGTGAGCAAGATGAGACGGAACTTGAGGCAGGTTATTGAGAAGATGGGGGAGAGCAGAGTGAGAAGGGGGAGGAGTTTCACTGAACTTGGTGGTATAGAACTGACGAACGTGAGAGCAAATCGCTGCCGAATCGGATGTGATTTCGCCAGAGGAGGCGAAGATGACGAAGCGAGGTAGAAGACTTACGTGCAGATTCCATTGATGTTAGAAAATCATAGGTGCATTCCTCCGGATTCAGATGTTTAATGCGCAGACGTAAAAGTGCTTGCTGCGCAAGAGGTTTCAGCAAAGCCTGGAGCTCCGCCTGATATGCTTGAAAAAGCGGATCTGATAACCCAATCAGTGTGAGCATCTGCCTGGCGTGATCGAGGCGCATCTGACTAGAAGTCTTCATGGTGAAGGAAAGTTGCTTGATATGTAAGAGGAGCTGATGCTTGACACGAAGCCAATACGTCAAGGTACAGGGTGCGGAATGCAACCCTGCGCGACGAGCAGCGAGGAAAGAAGGAACGATAGGAACGATAGCCTTTTATTGGTCTAGCACGAATTTCAGTAGAACTCCACAATATAAGACAGTAGATATCAGATTATATTTATCTAATTGTACGTCTACACACACACACCTCCACTCTAGCAACTGTTTTGTCGTCCTTCTTATTCATCGTTCTTATCACAAACATACGTCATTTTTACTCTGACCTCCAATGTGTTGCCAACCTCATTCTCGTTTGACAGAAAAGACACAACTTTAAGTTTGGAAGTTTGACGTGCCAGCACCGCAGGACGCACATGAGATAAAGGCAGATAGCAGCGAGAACATACGTCCGCGCAGCTCAGTTGGGAGAGCGACTTATTCCGGAATGAGGGGACCCGGGTTCGATGCCCGGCGTGGACAAAAACGAAGGAGAAATTTACTTCGGTATAAAGGAGGACAAACTCATATTTACATAGGAAAAGGAACTAAAAATGAAAGTTATATTAGAATGTACGTCACAACTTTTGAGCTACTTTATCCAGGAAAGGAACAGATTTAGCGTCATATCAAACAAACGGATGAATGATCAGACGCCAAAGCCTCACACCACTTGGCTGTGGAGCTTTTCAGCTGGGTTTATGATTACTACCTTAGAAACCTGTTTTTTTTTAACTCATGCTAGTATGTTTTCGCATATCTAAATTTTTGGAATCTCCAAAAGCAATTAGCCAGAAAAGGAGAACTAAAGAAGAATTAGCTCAGATGTGGCGTTTCTCTTTTTCCGTTGAGCGAAAATCGTTATTTTCCGAAAAATTTCATTAACACTATGTCTTCCAAATGCTCCTTGAGGTAATGAAAAAATCAATGGAACTGAGGCGCCACCATGTTAAGCTAAATGTTTCAGGGAAATTGTCCTGGGAAGTTGCCACGAAGAGTATTTTTTATAATCAGAATACGTTTTGCGGAAGCTCTGCATATTTCAGGTAATTACGCTGCCATTTGCCTATTGTGTTTTTTTCTCAGCAATTTGGGAATTGCGGGAATGGAAATATGCCTATAATTACGTACATGCTGCGGGCCACCTATTCCGCTTTTTTTTTTCTGCGTACGACAAATTTTGCAAATTTGAGCTGGTCAGGGAATAATACCACTTTTGAAGGAAAGATTAATGAACTTAAGTGTTCGAAATTTTATTATTTTCGTTTCAGTGCCACCATATCAACTATCCGATTAAGTTTAGAAAAATAATTGGAAATTTCCGACCGTGAAACTGGTCAAAGGGAGAGAGAGAAAAAAAAATGAATTGAGCTTAATAATTCAGCGGCTGTTGTACACCACGCAATTGATTTTTGGGCAAAATTCGCCAAAGCAAATTAGCTTGTGCTGCCTTTTCTGAAACGAAATGCTTAATTAAAGATAGAGCAGTATGCAATCTATCAGAACATTGCGGTTTCTTTTTTGTTTCTCTTTAGAGGGACAGTAGTGTTGTAAGGGACGCTATGGTTTTTTGGTTTTTATCTCCGAATTTTGAGGAATATCTCCCAGAATACGTTTTCAAATTGTCTTGAAATTAAAGACATGAGAAGCAGTGCTGTCGCTTGGGAGACCAACAGGGTAGGAAAGTTTTGAGTCTTTCATACGA
The DNA here is from genome assembly GCA_039090855.1 of Macrothele yani. Lineage (NCBI taxonomy): Eukaryota > Metazoa > Arthropoda > Arachnida > Araneae > Macrothelidae > Macrothele > Macrothele yani. The sequence goes on from CM077004.1 coordinate 136,917,778, forward strand.
AAGACTCAACGAAGGCAAAATAATTAGCACATTCCATATCTGGAATAAAAATTAATGAGCACATTCCATATCTGGAATAAAAATTAAATAGCACATTCCATATCTGGAATAAAATTAATTAGCACATTCCATATCTGGAATAAAAATTAATTAGCACATTCCATATCTGGAATAAAAATTAATTAGCACATTCCATATCTGGAATAAAAATTAACGGGAGATTATCAACATCACACTGCTGGCGCATTGGTCTAAGACTCTAAGTCATGGTTTCTGATCATTCGTCCGGAATGGATCCGGGTCCGAATACCGGTGAGGCATGGATGTTGTGTTTGCCTTACGGCCCTGGCTCTCTCCCTTCCTTGGAACCAGTGGCCCAAAATTAGGGACGAGCGACTGCTTATAGCCCATTGAGTTGCTCACGGTGGTCGTTAAACCTTCAATAAAAAAATAAAAAAAATCCCACCTAAGCGCTATATATCGATCTCACTGAGACAAAAAACCAGTAGATCAAATGACTGAGAATCATGTCCGTCGAGCCATCAAGAAGAAAACTGGAAGTTTTACACTGGTGTTTTTACAGAACGTTGTTTAAGACACAGCAATACAGTTCGCCGATAAATGTGTATGTAGAGCTCTTGCTTTCATGATAAACTGTTGCAATCGTACACCACATGTATGTCCATTTCTTTCTACTCATAACGTCTACTCATTTTTGAAACGTTTTCCATTCAATGAGGTATGTCGCAAAAGTTTAGGCACAAAGAAGTATCGACCATGAAACGTAACAAGAAAGATGACACCAAATTTTCGGGTGTAATGAGCACGTCTTTTGAATCCGTTCAAATTTATCAAAGCTATTCAAAGTCAATGGAACCGCTATGGAAAACAGTAGTATGACCGAAGAAAGATGTCTTCAATCGGGTTTTTAATCCCACAGTTAAATTTTTTTTTAAATTATATGAGAAACATTTTGCAGCGGAAATGCTCTCCAACAAAGAAATAATTTTTCAAATCGGACTCTTAGAAATAGAGATATCGACAAATATAAGATATGCGTTTACGACCCCTGGCGGGAGAAACATGTATTATTTTCTCAAACCTTTTTAGATGTGAGTGGTATCGGTCCCGGAAAGAATTTTTTCAAATGTGCTTTCAGGAGCTCAGGTTTCGCTGCAAATATATCAGAAGCAGAAATTAACACTTATGCCCCCTTGTGCCCAAACGGTTTTTTTACCAAAAATTAGAAATTATATGCAAAAGATTTCCCATCAGGAGCTGTATGCGATACAAGAAGATTTTTTAAAACCCGAGTTTTAGAAGCAGAAATAAAGGGAAAACGCAATTTGCCTTAACGCCATCTAGCGGAAAGTCGGTGAATTACTTGAAAATTTTGAAATTAAATGGAAAACATGTCGCACTGGAAACGGACAAACAGTTTATTTACCAAAAATTTGAAATTTTATGCAAAAGATTTCCCATCAGGAGCAGTATCCAGATTAGCAAAAGCTTTCCCCGAGCTTAAGTATTTACCAATTGATTCCAAGAGTTTGATATCAGTACAATGGCAGTTCCAAATACCTTAACAGCTTTGTTCGCTGTGTGATTGTTTGTCTAAATAAAGCATTCGCAATAAAGCACTGCCGAACTGAATTAGCGAATCCGTTTGACAGTGACTGACGTCACTCTTTTGGCTAGAACACAGCCGCACTGTTTACAAACAGCACTTGGGATTATACCTGCAATTTCGACACCTATCGACTGAATTCACATCGCGGAGGCCCATGAAATAATAACCTGATTAATCCATAATCCCAGCAAAGTCATGTTTCCCTTCCGTACATGTTACGTATCACCGAAAGGATATGTTTTAATAATGTCATTAGCCACCATCTTCTAGCAGAATTGGAAACAACCCAATCGACAGCTTACGTACGCCCTATGGCATTGTCTTCTAGACCAAAGCACCTTTATATCACAGTGTGATTATTCAGTGTTGGCCCCAGAATAAAGCGCCTTGAAGCTCAGACTTGCGGAACATAATATTTTTAAATCTGCACAGAATGAATCGTCGTAATTACGACAAATGTCGTGTTCTCTCTCGTCCTGCAGGAAATAAATTATGAGTCAAGCGTAGGAAATCCTAATTTACACGAGGCTTTGAACTCTTAATAGCCGCCCCGGTGGCGCAGTGGTCTAAACGATGGCCTTGTAAAGGTTGTGTTGACCTGTGCTCCGTGTTTGACCTGCGTTTATTGGTGTTCTTTTGTGTGTGTGTGCCGTCATTTTGTGTATCTCCTGTGTTGTGAACGTCTCCTGTGTCGATTGAGTCCGACTTTGACGTCCTGTAAGTAAAACTTTACTTGTACTAACTATTTTTCCGTCCTGGCTTTGCCCAGGGTCGGGTTTAGCAAGCCAGCCATTGCAAATGGCGGCGACCGCATCTGATAGGCCAGGTCTGAAGCTTGATAGCAAAGCTCCGCCCCCACCTGGCCACGTTCGGTCATCGTCACTACCACACGCAGCTGGTTTCCAAGCCGCGTTATCTGATGTTACCACTTCTTCTTCCAACTTTATGGATGTTGATTTCCCGACATTTTCCACCACCGTGACGTCATTAACTTCTTCAGTATCCGTTGCCTCTGGTACTTCATCTGCTCCTGCGAGCACTGCGTCTCGACCTTCCCCATCTCCGCCCATTCCTACGGCAACTCTTTTTTTTTTTTTTTTTTTTGATTGGAGGTTTAACGACCACCGTGAGCAACTCAATGGGCTATAAGCAGTCGCCCGTCCCTAATTTAGGGTCACTGGTTCCAGGGAAGGGAGAGAGCCAGTGCCGTAAGACAAACACAACATCCATGCCTCACCGGGATTCGAACCCGGACCCCTTCGGACGAATGATCATAGGCCAACGCCTTAGACCACTGCGCCACCGGGGCGGCACGGCAACTCTACCTTATGCTTCCGTTGTGAAGGGTACCAGCTCATCTTCCTCTACAGCGAAGAATCCATGTACAACGCCTCTTGATATGATTGTCACTAGAGACAACAAGAAATTACGCATCGAAATTCCGGAAACTTCAGCTGCTGGGCAGGAGGTTTTACGCACACAGAAACTTGGCATATGTTTTGATGCCCTCCCGGACACCAGCCTTAAGAAATACTCCTTAGCCGTCCGCCAAATCCTCCCTAAGGGAGCGATCACCCATATGGCGAGGAAGCCTAGGACTGTTCTCATCTACTTTGCGAAGCCAGAGTTTGTGGAGCGCGTCTTATCTGACGGACTGCATGTTGGGGATCATACCTTACTGGGAGTCCCGCTCACGCAGCTCCCCGTACTTGTTACGTGCTACACCGTACCACCAGAAATCAAGGACCATTACTTAATGGCGGCCCTTTCCCGTTGTGGAAAAGTAGTTGGATCCATTTCCACTCTGTCTTCCGCACCAACAGACCCAGATGACAGGAACATCTTAGGTCTGCGTCGCCAAGCAAGGATCCTGTTTCCTACTGAAGATGCCATTGCTGATTGCCCTACTGACCTCACTGTGGTTGTAGGGAAGCAGATTTTCCGGATCGATATCGTTACTGCCTTGCATTGTTTTAAATGCAAGGCATATGGCCACATCCAATCACGTTGTCCACATGTATCTGCCAAGCCCCCTATTTCCATACTACCCAAAGTCAACACCCCAGCCTCAACACCAGTTTCTCTGGCCACACCAAGTTCGGCTCCAACACCAGTTTCTCTGGCCACACCAAGTTCGGCTCCACAGACGTCCTTGATCCCTTCTACTGTTGTTCCAGATGATTCTCCCCCAGCAAGTGATGATTCATCATCAGTCTCCAAGTCTTCGATATCTACTACAGGTACTTTGGCCACCTCTCCATCGTTGGACCCACTTGCTGCTGTGGTACCTCTACCTTCTTCGGAGGGTATTCTCTCAGAAAAGGAATGGCAACCCCTCCGTCGTGTTGCTTCATCTTCTTCCCTTGGATCCCCTAATGTGAAGTCAGATCTAACTGTCCTACACCCACCAGCTTCTCCCGGCGTTCCCACGTTGAAACGTACCAGACAGAGTTCCATCTCGCCAGTGACGTCTTCTCCACGCTGCTCTCGTTCCCGTTCGCCAATTCGACAGTCTTTCTCTCCAACAGCAGTTCCTACATCTCTTAAGTCCCCAGCTGTTCCAAAATTGTTGGATCAAAAAGCTTTCGCTGAATATCTGGAAACTTTCCCTGCATTAGACGGGCCGCTGTCGCCCTCTGATCTTGCTCTCATTATACTCAATCAACCGTCACGTCCTCTCAAGCAATCACGTAAGCAATCGCGTTCAATCACGTAATGCTCAGCTTCCCACTATTATCACCCAACTTCAGAATCTACTTGCTCTTTTGCCAAAAATTAACACAGTCACCAATGCGCAGACATCTAACTTAAAGAAACGTGTAAGCAGTCTTCACAAAAGTGCTGATAGTAATATTCAACCACTACAACCTCTTTCAAGTTAAAATTACTTTCTTTCAACTGTAAGGGATGCTCCGTCCCTCCTACCAATGCGTTAGTGTTTGAAGACATTACACCGCATGATGCGGATATATTATTGCTACAGGAGACTAACTGCCATCCCAACACCCCATACCACCGGTGGCGAACCTGGCCATTTCAATTCTACCATGCCCATCGACTTAGTCTTCACGCAGGACTTGCGGTGGCCATCAAGTTTCGTCTTCGATCCTTCATTACTGATATCACGGTCAAACAGATTTATCGTGACCTCCTGCAGCTTCTGTCTTTCCGACTTCACAACTTCCGATACCATATCTTCAACATCTATGTTTCCGGCAATCAACAGTATGCAGACTGTCTTTTTGAGCATTTTGTTTCCTGTGTTCAAGGTCTTCCGGCCACTGATATTGTCATCTTAGGTGGTGATTTTAACTGCACCCTTGACCCATCCCTCGACAGATCGGACGGTTCCACGGATACCAGGTATTTTCTTACCAGAGCACTTTCTACAGCCATCAACCAGCTACAACTCCAAGATGCTTTTCGACACCTGCACCCATTTCTTCGTTCGTACACCTGGCGCTCCTACTCCACTTCCTCCCCTACAACTGCCCGACTTGACCGGTTTTATGTTTCTTCAATTCTTCTTCCTTCAGTTATCTCCCTTTCTCATACACCGACAGTTTCTTCCGACCACAGCTGTGTCGTAATGTGTCTTCACACCGGTCCATCTCCTCGGCAATACTACCGTACTTGGACCCTTGATGATGATCTTTTACTTGATTCAACTTACGTAAATTCCATCCAATCGCAGCTCCAACAAGCCTTATATACGCTCCCTTTTGCTTCTTGTCCCTTGCAACACTGGTTAAATGTCAAATCCCAAATTCTTCTTTATACCAAGCAATATTCCCACGTAAAACGTACCACCGCCTCTATGAAGATTGATGCTGCACGCTCGATTTTTTCCACCCTAGATCTTGATTCTCCGCTGTTTTCTCATTACCAAGCTGAACTTCGTGCCTTGCTACTTCCTGTCTCCCAACAAGCTCTTCACCGCCTCAAGCTCCTTTATCTCCAGCCAAATGACTATCTATGTGAACAGGTTCAACAACTGGAATTCCACAAACGTTCTGCTCATCACCTCCGTAATCTGAAGTTACCCGATGGAACTGTTACTAATGACACCACTCTCATTTGCTCCGGTGTTAGAACATATTTCCAGTCACGTTTTGCTCAGTTCCAGTCAAGTTCTCCGCATGCTGATTCGATTCTTCGTGCCTTACCACATATTCCATCGCATCTTGTTACATCTCTTTCTATGCCTATCACCCCAGCAGAAGTAGTACAGTCACTTGCCTTACTTAACTGTCACTCGTCACCTGGTCCTGACGGGTTGACAGTTAATTTCTTTCGTACGTTTTCCTCTTTCTTACACCCTCTCCTATTGCCTTGCTTTACAGCTGCTTTTTCCTTATCTGTTCTTCCCCCCGCTTTTACTCTAGCTCACATCATTCTTCTTCCAAAGAAGGGGTGTCTGCTGGAGTTGGATAACTGGCGTCCTATATCCATCCTTAATGTTGACTACAAGATTTATACTAAAATACTCTCTCTTCGATTGAACCCTGTCCTTCCCACCGTCATACATCCCGACCAAACGTACACCATCCCTGGCCGAAGCATTCATACTAATATTAATCTCCTCCGTGACTCATATTGCCTTGCCCACCTTTCCTCCGAACCTTTAGCCTTCCTCAATCTTGATCAGAGGCAGGCCTTTGATAACGTGAGTCATCAGTGGCTTGCCTCTGTGCTCTCTGCCTTCGGTTTCCCATCTGTCTTCATCACAGCCCTCCTTGCCCTGTACCAGGACTCAGTTGTCCATATCCGGACGGCCTCCTTCCTTACAGCCCCCATTCCGTTTCGTAAGGGCATCCGTCAAGGATGTCCTCTTTCCGGACAACTTTTCTCTCTAGTCTTTGAGCCGTTTCTTTGCTCTATCCGTTCTCTTCTACAACCTCCCCTCCACCATTCGGCATAGCACCAGGCACCATTCTATCGTTCTTACTGCCTACGCCGATGATATCACAGTTCTCATCCGAGAAGAATGGCAATTCACAATCGTTCTTGCATGGTTTCAAGTGTATGCTGCGGCTTCCGGCGCTTCGTTAAACCTTTCAAAGTGCACAGGCTTGTGGTGTGGCTCCTGGAGACATCGCCCCGATACACCATGGGGCGCTCATTGGACGTCCACCAGTCAAAAGATACTTGGGGTGCACATTGGCAGCCGGGTCTCAGCAGCGGCTGCCACCTGGAGACCCTCGTCAGGAAACTACGTCACACCGCTGCTTACTGGTCCAAGCTCAAGTGCTGTTTGACCTACCACAGTCGTGCACGGCTTTCTGGCACCCACATCCTCTCGTTAGTTTATCATTCCTGGATTGCACAACCGCCACCAGCCTACGTTCAAACTGCAACAACATCAGCAATGCTCAGCATTGTTTGGTCATCTACTCATTGGTTATCTTCCTCAGTATTGTCTCTACCTTCGGCTTGTGGTGGCTTCAATATGCCAGAGATTACCGTACGTTATAAAGCTGTAAGAATTTTCAATTTCCTCCGTTTGACAGTTCAACCAGACTCTTCTGCTTCCATTCTTTTGCTTAATGTTCTGACTTCCCCCCTTAATCCCTGCCTCACCGTCCATCTTCTTCTCAAGATGGATATTCACACTGTCATTCCCCCCGTTTTCCTCTAGTCTACCATGAAGCTGTTCAGTTCCTTCGTTCTTTACCGCTCATTCGTCAACCCCCTCTTCCACTCTTGATCTTCTTTCCGAGCCTCTTTTTTTCTCCTCCGTCCTCCACCCCCTACTGCCAACCTTTTCTTTTTCCCCGCATGGCTACACGCTGGTGTAGTCTCCGTTTCCCAACTGGTCCTCCCCGATTTTTCATGGAAACCCGTTTCCGAACTTTTTCCCACCCTACCACCCTCGCCCGAACTCTCTGATAACTTCCTCCAACTTAAACATGCTCTTCAATCACTTTTTCCTTCCCTAGTCGATTCCTCTGGCCTCCTTTCCGTTTCCTCTGCCTCTCTCCCTTTTCCGTTCTTCCTTCCCTTTTCCGGTGATCTCCTCCCTCTCCACAGTCTTTCCACCCGCACCCTGTACCGTTTTCTCCGTTCTTCTTCTGCGGTACCTTGCCCTATTCCCTCTGTTCCTTCTTTTGCACTAACCTCAGTCTGGTCTACTGCCCAACATTCACCGGCCCTCTCCTCAGAACTTAATGTGCATTGGAGGTTTTTGCACAATCGACTGCCTGTCCCTTCGACTTTGTTCCGGAGAAATATAGTATCATCAGATCTCTGTCCTTTTTGTAACGTCGTTGGAGACGTCTTACACATGTTTGTTTACTGTCCGACGCTGCTCCCACTATTTCACAGTATGTTCCAACTTGCACATCCTTCTTGTACCAGTGATCTCACCCTAGAAGATTATCGTTTCCTCGGCCACAGTTCTACAAGTTTCTGCTCTATTTTACCAGTTTGTTCGTATTTATTTATTCTAGCTAAATATATTATTTTCTCTCACCTGCTACAGTTACAAGATCCAAATCCTATTACATTCTCTACTTGCTTGGTTGCACACTACCGCAACAGGGTTAAAGCCAGACTCACCCTGGAATATTCCTTGGCGAAAGATACGGCACGGTTACCTGCCTTCTTCACAACATGGTCGCCGTGTCGTCCCTGGTTTCAGTTTTCTAGTGCCCAGACTGTTCATCTGCTGTTTTAATAAACCTACGTCGGAACTTTCAATTTTTACTGATCCCTCACCATGTTTTCTCCTGGAACTGGATTGTGTTTGCTTCCTGCTGATGTCACCTTTTGTACACAGTTCTCTTCATCCGCACAGTGACTCTCTGCCACCAGTGATTTCCATGTCACTAGAACTGCACAGTTTTTTTTCTGTAAATTTTTTCGCTCCAGTGATGTTCCAAGACTTCGATGAACATTTCTCCCAGAGCTACTGCTGTTTACAGCAAATAATGCAATGCCTGTCATTGCTCATCTGTACAATTATCATTTCATTGTAAATATCTACATTTTGTTTTATTTCTCCCCTTCTCTCACACTGCGTGTGAGGTTGGGGATGTTCTGTTGTAATTCTTTTACGTGAATAAAAGCGAATATTGAAACTAAGCGATGGCTTCTGGTCATTCGCACGGGAGGGGTCCGGGTTCGAATCCCGGTGAGGCATGGATGTTGTGTTTGTTTTACGGCACTGGCTCTCTCCCTTCCCTGGAACCAGTGGCCCTAAATTAGGGACGGGCGACTGCTTATAGCCCATTGAGTTGCTCACGGTGGTCGTTAAACCTCCAATCAAAAAAAAAAAAAAAAAAACTCTTAATAAGTCACTTCCAGTTATTTTGTCGTTAATTCTTCACGTGGTTGAGGAATTTGGGGTTGATGTATTTATTACACTCTATCCACTAATATTGGTTTTAGTACTGCCAGTTAAAAAGTATTCCTGAGGATCGCTTATGTATATGGAGTACGCGCATTGAATAATTTTGCATGCTACACTAACGGACAATGGAAATTGTGCCCCTAGAAGAAATCATGCTACAACCGTGAACCTCCGCAAATAGCTAGAGTGCGTGCTGGTATGCAAATAATCCGCGTTTGGTGCGAGTGCGCATGACCGCACAACCCGTGATGGCGCTGTAAGCACGAACCGGCGTGTAGTCGGTGCCCCATGAAAGCGAAAAGCACCGACAGATGCAAGGGAGAGTAGAGAGTGACAAGAATGCCGAGAAGACGCCAGAGACGTCGATTTACCCAACTTACGCACTTTGAGAGAGGCCTGATCATCGGGCTGAAAACCGCAGGGTCGTCGGCGCGCCTTATAGCCCCCCCCCCCATGTGGATCTTCCTGACCATACCGTCCGACTGTGTTGGGAGCAGTTGACACGTGACGGCACTGCCACACGGCGGAGCGGCTCAGGACGGACCAGGAGGACCACCGGAAGAGAGGACTAACGGATGATGCGTCAGGCACGGACGGATACCACGGGGACCCGGTCCACTAAACAGGCAGATGTAGCGGCTCCTGTGTGCCTATGAACCATACCTCGAAGTTTCGCGGAGGCGAATCTGTGATTCTAGCGCCCCTTACGTGTGCTGCCACTAACACCAGAACATGGCCCTCTCCGTGTGGCGTGATTTCAGGCCGGAGCGACGTGGAGCGCCACAGACTGGCGACGTATGGTGTTTAGGGGCGAGTGCCACTTCGTTTTGAGGACAAATGATTATCGTGTCCGTGTGTGGAGGTCCCCGGGTCAACGGCACAATCCCAACCTTGCTATCAAGCGCCACTCCTCCCCAACCGCAGGTATTGTGGTCTGGGGAGCTATAGCCTACGATAGCCGATCATCTCTAGTAGTGGTACGTGGATCATTAATGGGCCAGCGGTATGTGGACGAGATCCTACAGCCCCATGTGCTCCCATTCCCGGCTGGGATTCCACGTGCGCTATACCAGCAGGATAATGTCCGCCCGCTCATGGCTCAGGTTGCCCAGGACTGCTTACGTCATGTCCAGACACTTCCATGGCCTGCCCGCTCCCTGGAGATGTCCCCTATCGAGCATGTGTAGGACCAGTTGAAACTCCGGCTGCTGTCGTGCCGCACTATCCGAGATTTGGAGCACGTCGTCCAACACGTGTGGGTCAGTTTGCCGCAGGACATCAGGCGTCTGTTCGCCTCCATGCCGGACCGTATTGCATCATGTATCGCCGCACGAGGCGGTGCGACGCGTTATTGAAGATGACTGGACTGCGTGCCACAGATCCCTCTGTAATTGTCCTGCAGCTCTGTTTTTCCCATCATGTGTATCGTTCATCTGTATCATTACGTCCATAAAATTTCAGTTCAATTCGATGCTTCCTTCTCGGTGCGCAAATTTCATTGTCCGTGAGTGTATTTGACGCAAACTATAGTTCAGTGGATGTCTCTTTTTCTAAATTTACGATTTGAAAAATTATTTCTATGCGCGCCGACGACACTGCGGTTTTCAGCCCGATGATCAGGCCTCTCTCAAACTCCGTAAGTTGGGTAAATCGACGGCTCTGGCGTCTTCTCGGCATTCTTGTCACTCTGTATTCTCACTTGCGTCTGTCGGTGCTTTTCGCTTTCATGGGGCATCGACTACACGCCGGTTCGTGCTTGCAGCGCCATCACAGGTTGTGCAATCATGCGCACTCACACCAAACGTGAATCATTTGCATACCAGCGCGCACTGTAGCTATTCGCGAAGGTTCGGGGTAGTAGCGTGATTTCTTCTAGGTGCACAAATTTCATTGTCCGTGAGTGTAGCATGCAAAAATATTGAATGCGTGTACTCCATATACATAAGCGATCCTCAGGAATACTTTTTAACTGGCAGTACTAAAACCCCAATATTAGTGGATTGAGTGTAATAAATAGATCAAACCCAAAATTCCTCAAACACGTGAAGAATTAACGACAAAATAACTGGACGTGAGATATTAAGAGTTCAAAGCCTCGTGTGAATTAGCATTTCCGACGCTTGATTCATAATTTATTTCCTACAGGACGAGAGAGAACACGACATTTGTCGTAATTACGACGATTCATTCTGTGCAGATTTAAAAATATTATGTTCCGCAAGTCTGAGCTTCAAGGCGCTTTATTCTGAGGCCAACACTGAATAACCAAACGATGATATAAAGGTGCTTTGGTCTAGAAGACAATGTCATAGGAGGTACGTAAGCTGTCGATTGGGTTGTTTCCAATTCTGCTAGAAGATGGTGGCTAATGACATTATTAAAACATATCCTTTCGGTGATACGTAACATGTACAGAAGGGAAACATGACTTTGCTGGGATTATGGATTAATCAGGTTATTATTTCATGGGCCTCCGCGATGTGAATTCAGTCGATAGGTGTCGAAATTGCAGGTATAATCCCAAGTGCTGTTTGTAAACAATGCGGCTGTGATCTAGCCAAAAGAGTGACGTCAGTCACTGTCAAACGGATTCGCTAATTCAGTTCGGCAGTGCTTTATTGCGAATGCTTTATTTAGACAAACAAACACACAGCGAGCAAAGCTGTTAAGGAATTTGGAACTGCCATTGTACCGATATCAATCTCTTGGAATTAATTGGTAAATACTTAAGCTCGGGGAAAGCATTTGCTAATCGTACTGAAGTATTTTCTCTGATCGTTAGGACCTAAAACTCAAGGAATGATAGTACACATTTCCTTAAAAATTAACATTGATTTAATGGTCATAAGCGCGAGCTGTGGATTAAAAGTCTTTTTTATGTCCAGGTTTGAGTCCCGAGAAGTCATTGAACATGTGTTTCTCTTATGGCTTTATCCATGGAACCAATAGAATGATAAACTTTTAATTCCTAAAATTACGGAGGAACAGTTAATTCCTTACATTAAATCGCTATACGCTGCGCGTGAGGCTGACTTTACTAACTGGTGTTCGAATCTCGGTCCTGCCGGCCATCGAGTCTGTGGTTTTTCCGAGGTTTTCCATAAACTCCAAGTGTTTGGGGTCGCGAATGCGTAGATAGTTTCCTCTGAAGTCGGCCCCGGACGCAATTTGTCCCTTACCTGTATGCAGCATAGAAATGGAAATCCGGCTGCATTAATTTAACTCCGCAGATACAGAAGCCTTTCAGAAAGAAATAAAATGGATGCGGGACACGGTTAAACAATTTAAGTGCAGACCCCAAATTAATAATATTGTATAATCATGCAAGGAAACCCTAATAGAAAGATAAGAACTCTTAAGTCGACACCTCAAGTCCCATATCACGCAAATTTACCGTATATCCCAGAAATATGTAACATCTTACAAAAAAGTCTGCTTAAAAAAACTGCATAAATTTTGGAATTAAAATACAGGATATCAGATCACTCATATCTCATGACAAAGAGTATACATCTACTCTTGCAAAGGCAAGAGTGTATGGCATACCCATCAGGAATCAAGAAAATGAAATCATTTCTCGATATACACTGAGTGGCTATACTTTATTATGAACACCTGACAGTTTTAAGCAAATGAGCTATGGCTGCACGCTATTGCCGCCAGAGAACGAGGCTAGTATGAAAAAGGAAAGCTTAGTGTATGCGACAGTAGTAGAAGTGATTTTTGGGTGATGAGATGAGAAAAAAATGCGATTTGACGGACTTTCAACGTGCGATGATTGTAGGAGCTCGGAGTGATGGAGCGAGTATCACTGAAACCGCCGCATTCGTGAAATGTCCCAGAGCAGCTGTTGTTAAAGTGTTTAAAGACTAGACTGTCAGCCAAAAAACTGGGTCTCTACGTCAAACGTGTGGTCGTCATCGACTAATGACTGTTCAGGCGGAACGGAGAGTGTCCAGACTGGTAACAGACAACAGAAGGGCAACAGTGCAGCAAATTACAGACCATCTTAATCAAGGATTCCCTCCAATGATCTATGCACGCACTGTTTGCCGTACACTGCATCGCAACCGAAGGACTGTTCGAACACCTTTGCTGTCTGCAGTTAACAAGAGAAAACGTCTCCAGTTCGCACAGGAGCACAAGGATTGGACAGTCGATAATTGGAAACAAATTATGTGGTCCCATGAATCACGTTTTCAGTTGCACCATGCCGATGGCCGAGTGAGAATTTGGCGGAAACAGCACGAAAGCATGGACCCCAAATGCAGTACTACAACCCTTCAAGCTGATGGATGCAACATTATGGTTTGGGGAATGTTTTCCTGGCGTGCTTTGAGCCCTTTAATTCGTGTTGATCAGCGTCTGACTGGCACATCATATCTAAACATCGTTGCGGACCAAGTGCATCCTGTCATGTGGATGGTTTATCTCAATGGCGATGGCTACTTTCAACAAGATAATGCGTCCTGCCATAGTGCTCGTATTGTACAGGATTGGTTTCAGGAACATGCCGCTGAATTTACTTTGCTTAGGTGCCCCCACAGTCTCCAGATCTCAACCCCATTGAGAATTTGGAGGATGAAGTTGAACGAGCCATCAGACAGCTGGTTCCACAATCCTGCAATCTCACATTCCTGGAAAGTGCTATTCATCAAGCATGGTCTCAGATTCCACAAACCACCTATCAACATCTCGTGGGATCCATGCCACGAAGAATCGACGCAGTATTAAAGGCAAAGGCAAAAGTTGGCCCAACAAAGTACTGAGGGGGTGGTCATAATAAAGTGGCCACTCAGTGTATAGGTATCACAAAAAGAAGCCTTAAAATTAGTTTACGAAAATACAAGGCTAACAGGCTTAAAAAAGAAATAATGCATCTCTAATTGACTTTTGCCTCAAAAATCAAGCTACCCCAATGTCGGAAGATGCAGTAATATTAATTCAGCAAAATACATGGAAGACAATTCTACTAGCTGAAGCAATTATGATCGAAAAGACGTGCAACCTAAACTGTAACAGAAACAGCCCATCTATTTTGCCTTTTGCTTGGAAGAACTTGATTAAAATTGAAAGTACTGTCAAAAAGCGAAAAAGGAGAAAACGAGAAAATATCCTGCAACATTTAACCTATGAGAATGAAATTACATCCGATAGATGCCGCCATACTGAAGCTGACCATAATGTGCACATGCACACCGACTGAGATGAGATTACGTCGCTGTCATTTCAGTTGTATTTCTTCTGCTGAGGATGCTGGGCTATTTTCCGAGTGAAACGTGAACAGAATTTTAGACCTCGGACTCGTATGGAAGAGGGGCGAGGTCAAGCATCACCCGCTGGAAATTTTAGTTTCAAATGTAATGACTCATCATCGTAATGAGTCATTACATGACGTGGAAAGAGCGATGTATTTATTTATTTACTGACGCCACGTATTTGGAGTATTTTCACCATGGAGATGTTTCTTTATTTTTATTGTTTAATATGCTAACTTCATAATTTAATTCCACTGTAGTGTACCTTCAAGATTGTGCGTCAATACGTTCAGAATTGTTCTGAGAGAATGTTAGCATTCACGTAGTGCTGGCCAATCAATATATTGGTATGTGAATAACAATATATTGACCAGCATTACTTAAATGCAGGTGCACTCAATGCCGAGCCGTAATATCGATGGGCGAAATGATAACAGCAATATAATCTTCCAGGACAACATGCCAACAAGGTAGGAACTTTGAACAAGCTGAACTCCTGAAATATCTGTTATTTAGTTTTAGGCCTAATTTGTAAGATATTATTTTAGTATGACCGTATAATTGAGCTCCTCTCAACAATCAAAGTCCTTAATAAAGTGAAGAACAGAAGTTTGTTTAACGTGAGTTACCAATAGTGTGAACATTGTACCCACGTATAACTTGCATTTCATCGAGAGATAAATTACTGGCAAACGTTTATACACTATCTACCAACAAGTAATTAGACACCCCTGCAATCGACGATATCTGAGGTCCTGATACACGTCACGGCCGCCGCCGTTAAATATCGTGTGAGAAACAACAACGCAACCAGTCGCATGCAAGATGCCACGCAGTTCGGAGCTCTGTGATTTCGAGAAAGGTGTAATCGTCGGGTATCACAGAAATAGCCGATCCTTACGTGACATATCCAGCGAGTTGAAGTACCCAAAATCGACAGTGGCCTACGTTATTGGCAAGTGGAAGATGAGAAGTGACTGTCGAAATGTGCCCCGACCCGGCAGACCCACAAAACTGGGAGTTAGAGACCGACGGGTGCTGGCTACAGAAATTCGGAAGAACCGCACCAGATCGATGGGCCACATTCGCGAGGAGTTTCAACAGGCATCCGGGGGTGTTCTTTCGATGAATACCATCCGTAAGGAAGCCCATCTGCTCGGTTATCATGGACGTACTGCCGCCCACAAGCCTTTGATCACCAAGTCCAATAGCGCTGCTCGACTAACGTGGTGCAAAAAACGTCGACAGTGGACCGTTGAACATTGGAAACAGCTTCTCTGGAGCGACAAATCAAGGTTCACCCTCTACCGTTCGGATGGCAGGGTCTGGGTTTGGCTTCTGCCTGCAGAACGCCTCCTGCCGGAATATATTGTGCCAACTGTGAAGTTCGGCGGCGGTGGAATTATGCTATGGGGTGTTTCTCCTGGCATGGCACGTGACCATTGGTCCCAATTCCTGGTAGACTCAACGCCGAGACCTACTGCACCATTTGGGATGACCATGCGCTTCCTAAGTTGTGGCAGTTTTACGGGGTGGACCCATGTTACTTTCAGGATGGCAATGCCACCTGTCATGTTGCGAGGTCAACCTTGGCTTGGTATGATGACAATGTCTTAATCGAATGGACTGGCCTGCGCATAGCCCGGGCCTTAACCCTATCGAGCACCTCTGGGACGAGTTGCAGCGTCGACTTAAGGAGTGCCCCCGCCGTCCGAAATCGGTGAAGGAACCGACCTGTCTTTTCCAAACCGAGTGGAAGAAAATACTGCTAGCCGTCGTACAACGCCTGGTTGAGAGTATGCACTGGAGGGTCGCAGCTGTAATCGCCGCTCGTGGAGGCTCCACCAAGTATTGAAGGTGAATAAACTTTGTTTTCCTTTGCGATCACAGGTGTCCAATTACTTGTTGGTAGATAGTGTATATGTATATGAATTCATTACGTTCTTCACATATTTCAGCGATGGTGCAAAAAATTGCATGTCTAAGGTAACAAAAGGTTGTCTCACCAACACAATTATAACGAATTTATCCGAGGCCGAATTATCGGCAAGCTGGAAGAAAGTCGGTACGTGGTGGATGTCGCCAGCGAGTTTAAAGTAACACATAGGACAGTATAGCGGCTTTGGGCAGCTTTCAGGAGACAAAAAAACATTGCGATATGTTTTGCTACAGCTTGTTCCCGCTGAATGAACCGTTAGGACGGCAGTTACCTAGCCATAATGCCAAAACGGAGTCAGAAAAGAACTCCTGGCTACTTGAATTATCGTCTTCAAGCAAACACCAGTGTCGGAATTTAGTGTCACACCGTGTCGAGTCAAATGCAGCAGGATTATATGCCCGGGAACCCGGACGCTGTTGACCATTTTCCAGACCCATCGTGAGGCTCGCCATCAGTGGTGTATCTCTCACGTTGACTAATCTTCATATCAATAAACGAAGGTAATGTTCACAGATCAAAGGGCTGTAGCCTTTCATCAGTTGATCTGAATGGAACCTAGGATTGCGTATGATACCCGGGGCATAGTTGAACGGGGCAGATGTGATGGTTGCGGCATCATAGTGTCAGCAGGTGTCATGGTCAACGGACGTATCGAACTGCGGGTGATGGGTCACGGGAAAATCACAGAGCGGTGGTACTGTAATAATATGATTTCCCCCATGAGCTGCGGGTGATGGGTCAAGGGAAAATCACAGGGCAGTGGTACTGTAATATGATTTTTCCCCATGCACGGCTGGTGATGCGGCAAGGGAAAATCACAGGGCAGTGGTACTGCAATAATATGATTTTTCCCATGAACTGCGGGTGATGGGTCAAGAGACAATCAAAGGGCAGTGGTACTGCAATAATATGATTTTTCCCCATGTACGTCTGTCCCGTGGTGTAAGAGCTCAGATTTCAATTTTGTGGAAGAAAATGCCGGTCCTCACCGCACAGCATCTGTGGATTAATAGTGAGGTTATCAGTTGGACGGAGAGGCCAGAACGCTGGTCTGATCTGAATTCAATCAACATTCATCACACGCTCTGGGAAGATGTGTTGGGCAAACGAATCCCCCGCAACAGAAACTACTCAAGCCCTTATCACGGCTCTTCAGCAGGAGTAGGGAAATTTACCCCAAGAGCTCTTAAACCAATTGGTGCTAAGCATGACAGTCCCAACGGTGCCAAACGTGCATTGCGGTGCGGGAAAACATTATTCACTACTGAGGACTTTTCCCTGTAACCTGGTAAAGCAGAGCTGACGGAAGACTGTCACTGAAGGACAAGTGAACCTGTTGCTCCTTCGTATTATTTTGTTATTTTCCATTTCTATTTCATACTACATATAAGGCACTATTTTTGATGTCGTGCGTTAAATTTTGCTGTTGCTTTTTTCCATCGGTGCTACTCACAGTGACCCAAATGCACCTCAAATTTTGAACAAGAGTGCATATTTTACTCTATACAGTTGCTTCAGAAAACCCGATTTAAACCTTTAACGACCATGACCCCAAAATCTTCTATCACTCTAAATACCATAACGTCCGAAACTGTCTGTTATTTCCCTTCTTTGTTTAATTACAACAATAGTGACCGAGGGTGACTCCATCTGATCCCTCATAAATCTTTTATCACTCCAAATACCATAACGCCCGAAACTGTCTGTTGGTTCACTTCTTTGTTTAATAACAACAATAGTGACTGAGGGTGACTCCTGCTGATCCCTCATAAATCTTTTATCACTCCAAATACCATAACGCCCGAAACTGTCTGTTGGTTCACTTCTTTGTTTAATAACAACAATAGTGACTGAGGGTGACTCCTGCTGATGCCTCATAAATCTTTTATCACTCCAAATACCATAACGCCCGAAACTGTCTGTTGGTTCACTTCTTTGTTTAATAACAACAATAGTGACTGAGGGTGACTCCTGCTGATCCCTCATAAATCTTTTATCACTCCAAATACCATAACGCCCGAAACTGTCTGTTGGTTCACTTCTTTGTTTAATAACAACAATAGTGACTGAGGGTGACTCCTGCTGATGCCTCATAAATCTTTTATCACTCCAAATACCATAACGCCCGAAACTGTCTGTTGGTTCACTTCTTTGTTTAATAACAACAATAGTGACTGAGAGAGACTCCTGCTGATCCCTCATAAATCTTTTATCACTCCAAATACCATAACGCCCGAAACTGTCTGTTGTTTCACTTCTTTGTTTAATAACAACAATAGTGACTGAGGGTGACTCCTGCTGATCCCTCATAAATCTTTTATCACTCCAAATACCATAACGCCCGAAACTGTCTGTTGTTTCACTTCTTTGTTTAATAACAACAATAGTGACTGAGAGAGACTCCTGCTGATCCCTCATAAATCTTTTATCACTCCAAATACCATAACGCCCGAAACTGTCTGTTGGTTCACTTCTTTGTTTAATAACAACAATAGTGACTGAGGGTGACTCCTGCTGATTCCTCATGAATCTTTTATCACTCCAAATACCATAACGCCCGAAACTGTCTGTTGATTCACTTCTTTGTTTAATAACAACAATAGTGACTGAGAGAGACTCCTGCTGATCCCTCATAAATCTTTTATCACTCCAAATACCATAACGCCCGAAACTGTCTGTTGGTTCACTTCTTTGTTTAATAACAACAATAGTGACTGAGAGAGACTCCTGCTGATCCCTCATAAATCTTTTATCACTCCAAATACCATAACGCCCGAAACTGTCTGTTGGTTCACTTCTTTGTTTAATAACAACAATAGTGACTGAGAGAGACTCCTGCTGATCCCTCATAAATCTTTTATCACTCCAAATACCATAGCGCCTGGAACTGTCTGTTGGTTCACTTCTTTGTTTAATAACAACAATAGTGACCGACGGTGACTCCTGCTGATCCTTCATAGGTCGAGAGGATTTGAAGAACAAGTAAGAGTAGCGAATCTGACTCACCCTAGACAGTCGTTTCGGGTGGCTATGGCCGTTTGTACTTACGGGCGTTTTTTGCACAGTGGTCATTAAAGGGTTAAAAACATTATTTTTAACTCCCGACATACTTTATCACATTACACAGTTTCTGTTTGAAATAACGTCTGGTGTCAACACTAGAAGGAGTAAACATATATG
Source organism: Macrothele yani (assembly GCA_039090855.1). Taxonomy (NCBI): domain Eukaryota; kingdom Metazoa; phylum Arthropoda; class Arachnida; order Araneae; family Macrothelidae; genus Macrothele; species Macrothele yani. The sequence goes on from CM077004.1 coordinate 136,937,136, forward strand.
TTTTTTTTTTTTTTTTTTCCTTTTTTTTTTTTTTTGCATGAAACCTCTGCTTCCAGAGATATGACTTAGAATAGTTTTAGGTACAGGCCACGCCAGTAAATATTTTGCATAAATTTTACAATATGATTTTGACAACGTTTAGTCACTTCGGGGATGTAAGTGCATATTTTTATTTTTAACAGTTTTTTCTCTCAAAATAACGTTTATTTTCTCCACTAGGAGATGCTAATATAAATCTCGGTAATGCTGATATCTCCGCTTTTAAAAGTCCGATTTAAAAATTTCTTTTTCGTGCTGACAGCATTTGTTGCGAGGAATATCTTCCATGCATTCGCGAATTTTTGTACCACACAGTTTTGTCACTAGGGGCGTAAGTCTTCATTTCTATTTGTACCATACTTCGTTCCTAGGAACCCGATTTGAAAACTCTCATTCGCTTTGGATGCATTCCTTTATGAAGAATGTTTTATGCACAATTTGTGATTTGTCGTAGTATATATTTCAGCCGCTGGCTGCCAAAAGTATTATAGATATTATTATTTGCAGATGTTTTACTGATTATGCACAAATCCGGTTTATATAGTTTTTTGATTTTTGTGTTTTCGTACCCGGTTCAATATACAATGAAGAACGCTTCTTACACTGCGCATACATTTTCGTTTGCAAGGAAAATGCATTCTCTTTTTTTTTTTTTTTTTTTTTTATTTGGTTGAATTTTTTTTCTTCTGAAATTCTATATTTCTATCGTGTCGGAAAATATTAGAAAGAGAGAAAGTATGAGACAGATATATATATATATATATATATATATACTTAAGAGCAAAACTGAAGACTAAGGAAAAACTTTAGAATTTAAAACGAAGGTTGCAAAATAACCTGAAAATCAAAACGCGCAACGCAGCAGTTTTGAAAATTCAGAATTCACATTCTATAAAGAAGATACCTAAGCAAAAAAATACACATATAATTTTGACTCACACCTAGTACAACATAGAAAAGGTTATGTATCTACCTGTGTGAGTAAAAGGAGAAAAGATAAAAAAATAAAATAAAACAACTGAATGTAGAAGGTGTCGAGAATACTGAGCCTTGGCTTTATCAAGGACCAGCAAAAACTCTGCATTTTCTCACTTCCACAAAGACCTAGTTGGAAATGGGTTTCTGCAAGGCCATAGATGCAAGTAACATTCCCACCTAAAATAGTTTAAAAAATATATATATGTCATGTCCTCCGTAGAGTTGCATGACCTAGCACTAGTTAACAATTTCGCTTGCATCCATTAACCTTCCTGGCCCGACCCATGCTCTTCATCTGTTACTATTAAACAGAGAGAAGAAGATTAAAGAGAACTCAAGCTGTGAGAGTGACATAATAATTAGAAGACTAGAAAGAGAGACGTTGAGTTTTTTCTGCGAAAATTCCGTTTTGAAATAGTTTTATCGTATCAGAAAGATTAGAGAGAGAGAGAGAGAGAGAGAGAGAGACGTTGAATCTTTTTCTTCGGAAATTCTGTTTTGAAGTAATTTTATGGTGTCGGAAAAGATTAAAGAGAGAGAGAGAGCCTAAATCTTTATTAAAAACGAAAACAACAAGAAATATGACACCGAATTTTTGGGTGTAATAAACATGTCTTTTGAATCCGTTCTGACGCAAATTAAATTTATCAAAGCTATTTAAAGTCAATGAAACCGGTATGGAAAACAATAGTATCTGACGGAAGAAAGACGTTTTTCCAATCGGGTTTTTAATCCCTCAGATATTGCTGTAAACGGAATCGTGAGCTTACGCCTTCTGATTGCAGACCTATGGATTAAGAAAATATGAATTTATATAAGAAACATCTCGTACCGGAAACGCTCTCCAACGCAAAAAGAATGTTTCAAATCGGACTCTTAGAAACCGAGATATCGTCAAAAATAAGATGTGACTTTATGCCCCATGGTGGGAAAACATGGATTTTTTTTTGAGGAAGAAACTATTCTCAAAAGTTTTCCGATATGAGCGGTATCGGCCCAAGAAAAATAGTTTTTTAGTCGAGTTTTCAGTAGCTCAGATTTTGCTACAAATACATCAGAAGCAGAAATTAACACTTATGCCCCCTGATGGCCAAACCATTCTTTACTAAACATTAGAAACTACATGAAAATATTTTTCATCAGGTGTTGTATGCGGTACAGGAAGAATTTTTCAAATCAGAGTTTTAGAAGCAGGAATAACGCAGAAAACGCAATTTACCTTTGCTCCTCCCTAGCGGAAAGTCTATGATTTATTTGAAAATTTTGAATTTACATGAAAACCATTGCGCATCGGAAACACTATCCAACAAAGAAAGAATTTTTCAAATCGGACTCCTAGAAGTAGAGATATTGACTAAAATAAGATATAAATATGCGCCCCTGGCGTAGAAATCATGCATTACTTTAAGAATAAAATGTTCCTAAAAGGTTTGTCGACATGAGTAGTATTAGTCTACAAATGTCTTTTTTCAATCTAGATTTTAGATGCTCATAATTTGCTGCAAATACATCAGAATCGGAAATTAAGACTTACTCCCCCTGGTGGCCAAACCAGTTTTTACAAATATCAGAAATTATGTGCAAAGGGTTTCTTATCAGGTGCTGTATCCGGTGCAGAAATAATTTTTTAAATCGGAGATTTAGAAGCAGAAATATAAGGAGAAATGTAATTTACCTTTACGTCCCCTAGCAAAAAGTCTATGAATAACTTGAAAATTTTGAAGTTATATGAAAAACATGTCATACTGAAAAACACTATCCAACAAAGAAAGAATTTTTCAAATTGGACTCCTAGAAGTAGAGATATTGACAAAAATAAGATATGCATCTACGCCCCCTGGCGGAGAAACCATGGGATATTTTAAGAAGAAAATGTTTGGAAAAGTTTATCGACGTGAGTGGCATCGGTCCACGAAAGAATGTTTTCAATCGATATTTTGGAAGCTCAGATTTTATCGCAAATACATCAGAAGCAAAAATTAACACTTTCGCCCCCTGGTGGCCAAAGTATTCTTTACCAAACATTTGAAATTATATGCAAAACATTTTCCATCAGGAGGTGTATCCGCTGAAGAAAATATTTTTCAAATCGGAGTTTAAGAAGAAGAGATATCGGGGAAAACGTAATTTACTTTTACACCCGCTAGCGGAAAACCTGTGTGCGTAATTTGAAAAAGTAACTATACCTAAAATACTCTTCGACATAGATGGAATCGAAAGGTAAAATAATTTTTTTGAATCGGATGTTTAGAAGCAAATATGTGGAATAAAACGCGTTTTTGAATTTGACATCATCTGCATTTTCGCCCTCTAGCGGCAAAATTGTACATCGTACAAAAAAAAACGAAATGAAGGATCATCATTCGCATATTTCAAGTTTCCCAATGGAAAAAGAATTTTTCAAATCGGATTAATAGTTGCAGAGATATCAGGTCTACCGACGGACGGACGGACAAACCGGTAACATAAGCACGATTTTTTTTTTACAAAAGACCTGCTAAAAAGAGATATGTACAAAAAAAACAAAAGAAGTATTTACATAAATGAATCTGTGACACTGGCACACGAAAAACATAAAACATGGCTTAGTGACAAAGCAGTTGTGACAGCCAGAAAGAAACATTCAGAGTTCAAGTTCGGGATATCGTTTGGGTTGATATAACTTGCTACTTGGATTCCAAAGTTGATGGAATGTAGGTACAGTCCCACTGCTCCACTGATATCGGAATTCACTGGTCAGTCGAGCTCGCGATCGAAAGACAAATTTTGCTGTAAAGGAGTGTTGGGCGAAATGCAGCTGCGATGAGGAGTTTCTGTGAGTTAAATAGTGAGTACAGAGGCAGCTTACGTCAGGATGCACACAAAAGACAGAGCAGACAGCTGAATGTCCAATGGTGCAGCACGACATTTGATAGTCAGATTACAGACGCGAGAAAAGATTCTAAAAAGGAGTGGGGCCAGGAGATAAAGAAGGATACAGGAAACATACCTGTAGAGAACTGTACCTGGGACACAATCGCACTCGGCACCCGAGTTTACCGAATCGTACGTGGAGATAGGGTGGCCAGAAAGAAGAATGGGAAGAGGAGCGGCGTTGGGGTGGAGTAGATAGGAATAAAGAGCACGCGTAGGAAGAAGAAAGGGAAGGAGAGGGTGGTAAGTTAGAGCAGAAAGACATGTGACAAAATGGCCGGGGAAGGCAGAGTTGTCGGGGATGCATCCGAAATAGGTGACGAGAAAAAAATGAAGGGAAGTAAGGAGCTGCTGAAATGAGCGGAATTGAGACAGGGTAGAGGGTGTTTGGTGACCATTTGGAGTTGGGAATGTGAGAGTCTCTATTTCTCTGCTCTTTGACTACAAAGAGCAGAGAAATAGAGAAAAAAGGGGCAGAGACCCGAGTGGAGAAGGAAAAGGACAGTTAATTAGGGGTGGAGAGAAGAAAAACAAAAGATAGGTTGGAAGAGAAGAGAAGAGAGAGTGATAGGTGGAGCCCGAGTGATGGAGGCAGAGCTCCAAAAAGAAATATAAGCACGGGTGAAAAGGGTCAATGTGGGTAGGAATGGTGGTGGAAAAGGACATCTTGAGGAAGAGAGAGGTGGGCACGACAGGAGAGCGATAGAAGAGAATGGCATCAAACAGCACCGACGCATTGGCAATCGAATGATTGATTTTTCGAATGAGGACAACGATGTAGAAGGCATAGAGTTTATGTTGTGGTAAAATCAAAGCTTGACCTCCGTGACTGATAAGAAGAATGAGAGTTGCAGCAGGAAGCCACTGCATAGTATTCCATAGAAAGCTGTTAAATAGTTGTTGCTCTGTGTTCTTATTACATTGTTAAATATGGTGAAAATATCTGTAATGGATATGAATGAAGCTAGTTATGATAGCAATAGAGAATATAAAGATGACGTTGGTCGCCCCAATGGCGCAGTGGTTTAAGCAATGGCTTCTGATCATCCGCCCGAAAGGGGTCCGGGTTCGAATCACGGTGAGGCATGGATGTTGTGTTTGTCTTACGACACTGACTCTCTCCCTTCCCTGGAAAAAGTGGCCCTAAATTAGGGACGGGTGACTGCTTGAGTTGGAGTTGCTCACGATGGTCGTTGAACCTCCAATAAAAAAAATAGATGACTTTGTTAGCACATTGGGGAGAAATTACCCTCAGACGGCATGGAGAAAATGTGTAACGAGCTTATTAATAAAGGGCAAGAATACCGTCATTCTTACAGTTCAGGCGTCCCAATCTAAAAGCAAAATTTGAAATCCAACTCATAGTTGTACACATTCTGTGTCCCCAGGCGGATTTTCAGCAGCCATTTGCTTTAAAAGCACGGCCATCAGATAAGAATGAGCCGCCGGCAAGTTTCCTTTGTTAATCGGATAAAGATTAGCTGCACTTCTGTCAATGCACTCATAAAAAATCCGCGAAATCCAGGTTTGATCCATCATTCCAAAAATTAGGAATATACTCGTTAAATCACGAAAGAAATCACGAAAAATGGCTCTTGAATTTCAGGAAATATTTTTACTGTGTATATGAAAGTGTAGTCATTACCAGTAGGCGATAATTTGGTATTTTTCCTAAACCTAGTTCCAATGAACTGATTAGTTTGTTTCATGAAGGGTAGAACAAATTCATTTATCATTTAAGGGCGGTCACGACATCGCAAAGTTTGCGAACTGCTGATCTAATGAACTTTAGGACAAAAATGGTCGCAAATGTGGAGAAGACATATTGCTTTCTGAAATGGTAATCTACATTCTACGCATTCCTAATCGCATTCAGATTTCTGGAAGATATTTTGCGTTGTAAAAAAACGTATTTTTTTTATGACGTCACTCAATTGTCAGATTTTTTACTTCGTGTTCGTATTTGCGTTCTCCTTTTAATAAAGAAATAGTGAGAATTTTCTAAACATCCTGTATACCAGAATGTTAGCAGCTGAAAACGTGGAGCATTAACACAAAAATGGGTAAAAGAAAATTCTAGTCGCTTAAAGAATTGACTATGAAAGCTGCCGATAAAGAGGGAATCCGAATTTCAAAGAAAGGAAACGGGTGGATTTTGGAAACGCCGGAACAGATGAAAAAGTAGCAAAAAAGGATACCAAGCAACAGGCCAACGGCATTCCAAGTTTTTGACCCAGTCTTTTTGTGATCGAAAAGACAGGGTACCAAAACAAATATGCCCGACAATGAAAGAAATGGAAGACATATTGAAACTGAGACAGATCATAAAAAGAATATGGAGAAATAAATGAATTTTCAGCTGCACGTACAATCAAAGAGAGCTCGAAAAGTGGTTGCTAAGGAAAATGAAGTTTTTTTCTTGAGAATCTTTTATATCTTTTGTATATGTTACAAGTACGTAGCACTGAAACATTGAGACTTTTCAGATACGTTGCGTAATGCAACTGTAATGTTTCAGAAACCTTGCAGTTACGTCAAAATGTCCTTAAACGTTATATAACTTTGAAACATAACCGATACGTTACAGTGAAAGGGCTTTGTAACTTCAACATACCAACTTCATGTTACTGTTACGTATTTTAAAGACATTTGTGACATCATCATATTACTGTTACGTATTTACTATGTTGAACATTATAGTTTTAATAAACTTCGTAAAATCACAGTAAAAAATATTACACTCGACAGCTGTTCCAAAAGCAACAACAGTTTTCACAGGTTCAACGTAGTCCGCTGTCCATTGGAAACAGTGGCGGCGTTTATATATTGATAAAAGAAGGAACTAAAAATCGGCCCCAAATGAGGGTGTCGAATTTCTATTATACATGTAGAATAGGCTATATTTCAGCGAAATAAAGAAAGAAAATCAAATTCGTTATTTCTCTAAATACCTACCAATATGAAATTTCTCAGCTTCAAGTAAAAAAACCAGGCTGGTATAGTATACTAATACAACAACATAGCCATGTACTTAGATTTTTTTAAATGATTTTTAGAATTTAAAAAATATAATAATCAAAACCATTACTTACTTTCAGATGATCTTGAATCACAAAAAAGAAAATAGTAAATCAACTAACTAGCTAATTCGAGTACGACACTATCACCAAAGAATATCCCAGTACCACGTGGAAATATGACTACGAGAGTGCTTCGGTGAAATGGCATAAATGCGCATGCGCATCCACGCCGTTGCCAAACCAAGAATCTTAAATATCGCCGGAATATAACATCAAGGTAGCAATTATGTACAATGGAAACTATAAAACAGTAGTATCTGTGAATGCTATTTTTGACGTAACCGTAATGTACAAAGAGTTATATTCCAAAATAGATGTTGCTGAAACGTAGTTGTAAGATATCTCTGAAAGTGTAACGAACATGAGAGATTGTAACATTATTGATACATATCTAAAACATTTTGTGTTGTATGGGATACATTGGGGAAAATACAGTACGGTAATTTGATTGTTTGCTAAATGAAAAAAAACACTGATAAAGAGAAAAATTTAGAGGATTGATAGGAAGGAAGGAATATGGATTTTACAATTGAAAAAAAGACAGAGAGAGAGAGAGAAAGAGAGAAAGAGAGAGAGAGAGAGAGAGAGGAGATTGACAAGACATTTTCTTATATGAGAATAAATGTTAACCCGGACAAATTTAGTACAGTACGACGGACCATGTTCTGGAAAAAGCAATGGAAGGAGGAAAAACCTTGAAAAAGTAAAGAAAAATGACAAATAATAAAATAATTCACATTACATTTAGATAATAACATATTCATCGGTACTCTGGCAAATACTTATTGCAAAGAAACAGGTGTGTAGATCAAATAACTGAAAATCAGTTCTTTCTGCTCGATTTTTCTCTTCGTGTTCGTATTTGCTTTCTCCTTTTAATAAAGAAATAGTGAGATTTTTCTAAATATCCTGTATGTCAGAATTAGCAGCTGAAAACGTGGAGCATTAACACAAAAATGGGAAAAAAGAAAATTCTAGCTGCTTAAAGAATAGACTATGAAAGTTGCTGATAAAGATAGAATCAGAATTTCAAAGAAAGGAAACTGGTGAATTTCGGAAACGCTGGTGCAGATGAAAAAGTAGCGGAAAAGGATGCCAAGCAACAGGCCAACGACATTCCAAGTTTTTAACGCAGCCCTCTGGTGATCGAAGAGACAGGGTACCAAAACAAATATGCCCGACAATCAAAGAAATGTAAGACCTATTGAAACTGAGGCAGATCACACATAAAAAAGATATGGAGAAAGAAACAAATTTTCAGCTGAACATACCATCAAAGAAAGCTCGGAAAGCGGTTGCTAAGGAAGTGGAAGTTTATTTCTTGAGAATCTCACGACAAACTACAAACAAAGGCTAAAAAAAAAAAATGGGAGAATGCGAAAGAAATAAAAAGGGTTGAAAAGGCATGGATGAAATTCTTGATAAATTCGGAAACTTAAAAAAAGATACATTGGAAAATACAGTACGGTAATTTGATTGTTTGCTAAATGAAAAATATAAATTGATAAAGAGAGAAATCTAGAGAATTGCTGGGAAAGAAGAAATATAGATTTTCTAGAGAAAGAGAAATAGAGGGGGAGGGGGAGAAGAGAAGGACACGGTATTTCGTATATGAGAATAATTCTTAACCTGGACGAATTGAGCACAGCAGGGCAAACCATGCTCTCGAAAAGCAAACGAATGGGGGAATGCTTTGCAAAAGTGAAGAAAAATGACAAATAATATAATAGTTCACATTAGATTAAGATAATAACATATCCATCGGTACTCTGGCAAATAGTTATTGCAAGAAAAATGGGTTTGTAGATCAAATAACTGAAAATCTATTAAAATTAATGCAGAGGAAATTTACAAAAGAATTTGTTTATGAAAACAAGAAATTCTATTCAGAAGTACGCCAGTTGCACAAAGTGACTTAAAATTTATCCGGGGATAAATATTTTTTTTAAATGGCTGTCAAACTTCTTCCGTACTGTGAAATATAATTTCAGTGGATTGTTAGGTTTCCAAACGCCAGCTGCTGAAATCATACTTAACCACATGGAATGGATTAGTAGAAATTCTGTTTATATGCACAGTCGTATCAGAATCATATGACCACCTACGTAATAATGGAAATAACCACCCTTGGCCAGGATGACAGCGGCGAGACAACGTTCCATGGACGCAATGAGGCGCTGGACGGTTGCTCGAGGCAGTCGTTTCCATTCGGACAGCATCAGGGAACGGAGGTTCCGGAGATGACGTGGTTATGGGTCGCACGTTGAACCTGTCGATCCAAATAGACCTACAAGTGCTCTATTGGATTGAGGTGGGGCGATTTGGTCGGTCAAAGAAGAACGGAGACATTGCTGTCGTGTTCCTGGAACCACTCACGCAACACCTTAGCGACGTGGCACGGCGCATTTTTCTAATAGTGAACACCAACACCACCAGGGTAGACGTCTAACACGAAGGGACGCATGTGGTCAACGAGGAGGGACAGGTAGCCATTGGCATTCAGGGACCCATCCAGGGGTACCATCGGTCCCAGGTCATATCAGGAAAACATCCCTCAGGCATGCACACTGCCACCTCCGGCCTGTACTTCACTGACAAGCGTGTCCGATTGTTGGTTCTCGTGTGTCTGACGCCGTATCCGCCACCAGCCGTCACTTCTGTGGAGTAGGAACAGCGATTCGTCGGTGAAGGCAACCTTTTTCTCACTCTTCCACTGTTAAATGACTGTAGTCCCATGCGAACTGCAGGCGTCGTTGCCGATGCACCTGGGTTAATGGGCGCCGTGACACAGCGGTGACTCCGGAGACCCATGCGTAACAGGGTTCGCTCTACTGTTATCGGGGACACATGCCTTGGTGCCCCACCGTTCATTTGCGAGGTCAGTTGCTGCACTGTTGCGCGTAGATTGCCCTTTACCAGTCGAGAGAGGCGTCGTTCTCCTCTGGGGTCGACGGACTTTGGGGCTCCACAGTTATGACGTCAGGAGGTACTCGGTGTGCGAGTTGTACACTCTTGGTACATCTTTACTACAGCACCTCGGTAACAGCCCACAAACTCTGTTGTTTCTGAGATGCTTCTATCCTTGGCGCGGTAGCCGAGGTTCATTCCTCTTTGAACGTCCGTAATATCACTACCTCTGCCTGTTGTGCTCATGTAATGCACTGTGGCTCATCTGTCCTGGCCGGCCACTTATATCTCCGTGTCATCGACTTTGTCACGTGCACTCTATGACGCGCCTGGGAGGGTACACTGTGATTCCAGGGGTGGTCATGATATTCTGATACGAATGTGTATATGCAATGCTGTATAACGTAAAATAAACAGTAGAAACAAGACAAAATACACTGACGGGAAAAAATCCCAACACCAAGAAGGGGTTGTGTTAGATAAACGACAGTTGGTAGGCGGTGAGAGTACATCTGTAAGATGACGTCCATGCAAATTTCGCGCTCGGCGCATACGTGTGGCGCTAGTAGCGCCCCTCGGAACATGCAAAGCAGGTTTGCTGTAAATACGCGCTGTAACGTTCGTGAGCGTTAGTTATCGTTGAGATTCGACGTAGTGTGTTGATGTTAGGCAAGAATGCCTTTAAGAAGACGAAGAAGCCATTATCCACAGCTCACGGAGTTTGAACGAGGTCGTGTGATAGGGCTACGAGAAGGTGGATCTTCGTTCCGCAATATTGCAGAACGACTTATCAGGAATGTAGCCACTGTGCATGATTGTTGGCAGCGGTGGTCAAGGGAAGGTACTGCCTCAAGAAGACCGGGTTCCGGCCTGCCACGTGCCACTACTGTGAGGGAAGACCGCCGTGTACGGCGTATGGCCGTGGCGCATCGTACTGCTTCTGCGGCAGCAATTCAAGCTGCAGTGGCCACCACAGTGACACAACGAACTGTTACAAATCGGTTACTTGAAGGACAGCTCCGAGCCAGACGCCTTGTAGCGTGCATTCCACTTACTCCAAACCACTGCCGTTTGCGACGTCAGTGGTGTCAAGCTAGAGCTCATTGGAGGACGGAGTGGAGATCTGTTGTGTTTTCTGATGAAAGCCGGTTCTGCCTGGGTGCCAGTGATGACCGTGTGTTGGTTAGAAGGAGGCCAGGTGAGCGCCTGCAACCAACCTGCCTGCGGCCGAGACACACTGCACCTACACCTGGAGTTATGGTCTGGGGAGCAATTTCCTATGACAGCAGGAGCACTCTCGTGGTTATCCCACGCACCCTGACGGCACAGTTGTACGTCGGTCTGGTGATTCAACCTGTTGTGCTGCCATTCATGAACAGCATTCCAGGGGGCTGTTTTCCCAACAGGATAACGTTCGCCCGCATACCGCTTTTGTAACCCAACATGCTCTACAGAGTGTCGACATGTTACCGTGGCCTGCTAGATCACCAGATCTTTCACCAATCGAGCACGTATGGGGCATCATTGGATGACAACTCCAGCGTCACCCCAAACCAGCATTAAACGTCCCAGCCTCTCCTTGAGAAATGTCAACCCCGCCTTCTCGTGGTACATCCTGTTCCCACTAAAGGGGCTCTGACGACCGCCAATAGCGGTATAATTATACCATCGGGGTTAGAGGAAATGTTATCCCACACTCACCAACCCACTTGGCCAGCGTGGTGAGTTATAGCCAAACCCCTCCAAAATGACTCCACAACTTAAATCTTGGCCCTCAGTCTCCGGCAGCTGGAATGTACCTGGCCAAGGCAGCGGCCAGTGCGACATGAAGGCAGAGGGTACTAAGAATCCCCGGAGGACCGGACTAGGCTGCCATCTGATGCTGACCTTGGCTACGTACAACGGACGCTCCCTATCTTCTGATTCAAGGCTTCTTGAATTGGAAGAGGAACTACAAAGGATCAAGTGGGACATCGTCGGGCTAAGTGAGGTAAGGAGAAAAGGAGAAGATCTCATTGAACTGAAAAGTGGACATCTCTTCTACTATCGTGGGACAGATACTGGCAGGACTAGTGGTGTTGGATTTATAATAAACAAGAAACTGAAGGATAAAGTGGTAGAAGTTGAAAGTTCCTCTGACAGAGCTGCACGACTCGTTATCCAACTCTCGAGAAGATACCAGGCTCAGATTATTCAAACTTATGCACCCACCACAAGTCATGCTGAAGAAGAAATTGAAGAATTTTATGAGGAAATTCGTGATCTAAATAATAAAGGTAAGCAGCACTTGAAGATAATTAAGGGAGATTTCAATGCAAAAATAGGGCAACGGCAACAGAATGAAACTTCAGTAGGTAAATTCGGTCATGGCAACAGAAACCAGCGTGGAAATACTCTCGTAGAGTTTGCAGAGGCAGAAGGGTTTTTCATCTTGAACTCCTTTTTCAAGAAAAAGCCACACAGGAAATGGACATGGAGACATCCAAATGGGACGACAAGTGAAATTGATTTTATTATGTGTAACAAAAAATTCGTCATCGAAGACTGCAGTGTGCTAAACAAGTTCAACACAGGTAGTGACCATAGATTAGTGAGATGTAAGATGCACCTCAACACTAAACTCGAACGTAGCAAGCTCATAAGACAAACAAAATGTATTGACATAACCAACCTTAAAAAACACCATAATACCTTCAAATTGGAACTGAAGAACAGATTCTCTGCTTTAGAAGGCCTAACATCGGAAGAAGTGGATATTTCTGAAGTTAACAGAAAAGTAACCAAAGCTCTTATGGAAACAGCAACAAAATTAGCTGGGTCTAAGAACAAATTGCATGTGAACAAATTATCAGGAAAAACCAAAATGTTGATGCAAAAAAGAAGAGGGATGAGGACAACTAAAGAAGATGTGACTTCCAAAGTGGAATATATAGAGCTATGCAAGACAGTACGAAAAAGTATCACTGAAGACGTAAGGAAGTTCAACTGTGAACTAGTAAGGAAAGCAATTGAAAACAACCAAAGCCTAAAGATAGCAAAGGGACATCTCAGTAAGTGGAAAAAACAGATTATGACACTGAGAAAAGAAGATGGTTCTGTAACAAGAAATAGAGGCGAAATTTTGACAAGAGTGAAAGATTTCTACTCCAAATTATATGAAAGGGATGATACATATACTCCAGACATCATGAAAGGTACCAGTACCAGAGTTCTTCCAGTCCTTCCAGCAGAAGTTGCACATGCAATCAAGAACATGAAGCGGGGAAAAGCTCCAGGAGAAGATGGAATTACTATAGACATCATACAAGAAGCAAGTGGAGAAATCGAAACAGTACTCGCCCAAATTTTCACTCGATGCCTTAATGAAGGGAAAATTCCTGAGGATTGGAACAACGCTACAATGATCTTGCTACATAAAAAAAGGTGACATTGAGGATCTCAGGAACTACAGACCTATCAGCCTCCTATCAGTGGTTTATAAAATCTTCACTAAAGTTCTTTCACACCGCTTGAAGGGGACACTGGACATGGCTCAACCGAGAGAACAAGCTGGATTCAGGAGTGGCTACAGCACAATAGATCATATCCACGTACTGAGAGAACTAATTGAAAGAGCGAGGGAATATGAGCTTCCATTGTGCATGGCTTTTATCGATTATGAAAAAGCCTTTGATTCGGTGAAACCATCAGCAGTTGCAATGGCTCTGAAATCCTGCGGTATTGAAGATGCATACATTAATATTATTAATAACATCTATGAAAATGCAAGTGCAAAGATTCGGCTGTTTGAAAATACAACACACATAAAAATTGGAAAAGGAGTGAGACAAGGTGACACCATATCTCCGAAGCTCTTTAATGCCACATTGGAAAATGTCTTTCAATCACTGAACTGAGAAAACAAAGGGATAAAGATTAATGGAGATTATCTAACCCACCTTCGTTTTGCTGATGACATAGTCATTTTTGCAACTACCCCATCAGAGCTACAGAGTATGATCCAGGAACTTGCTGACAAGAGTAAAGAAGTGGGATTAAAAATGAACTTTCAGAAGACAAAAGTGATGTACAATGCTTTTACAAGAAATGAAGATTTATCGATTGATGGAGAAAAGCTGGAGATAACAGACACGTACGTTTATCTTGGACAGCAGATATCAAGTGAGGGTCACATTGGTGAAGAAATTAATCGGCGTACAAAACTTGCCTGGAGAGCATTTGGAAGAAACAGCATAATTTTCAAGAGCAATATGCCATTATGTCTTAAAAGAAAAGTGTTTGATCAATGCATCCTTCCAGTGCTTACGTATGGTGCAGAGACGTGGACCTTAGCTAAAAGAGACATACAAAGGCTGCAGACAACTCAAAGCAGCATGGAGAGGTGCATGCTTGGTGTAACCAGGAGAGATAAGAAGAGGAACACGTGGATCCGAAAAATGACAAGAGTGGAAGACATCATGATCAGAGTTAAATCCCTGAAATGGCAATGGGCTGGACATACTGCCAGAAGGACAGACCATCGATGGACAGCCGAAATTTTAGATTGGATTCCAAGGGACAGGAAAAGACCCAGAAGAAGACCACATGGAAGATGGGTGGATGAAATTCGAAAGTATGCGGGAGTGACATGGAGGAGACTGGCACAAGACAGACCGTTGTGGAGGAAACTTGGGGAGACCTTCGTCCAGCAGTGGATTGATAATGGTTGACAATGATGATGATGATGATGATTGACCAACCAAGTGCAACAGGCATGGAACTCCATCTCACAAACTGACATCCAGCACCTGTACGACACAATGCATGAAAGTTTGTGTGCTTGCATTCAACATTCTGGCGGTTACACCGGTTATTAATGTACCAGCATTTCACATTTAAAATGGCTCTTCTCGCGCTTACATTAAGCTGTGATCTTTAAACCTTAATCGATTAAATATGTTACCTATACAAATGTATTGCCGCCATTTCAATCCTCTACAACAATTTTTTCGTGGTGTTGGGATTTTTTTTCCGTCAGTGTATGTTTTCTTTTGCTTCCAGTTAACCAGGATATTTTGCTACAACTCCATATTTAAAGTTCTAGACAAATTCTTATGTTTTTGCACCTAGCAAATATGTAGTCGATGTGGGCCCAACGCTTTTAACGATTTTTTTTGTCATTCCTTAATAAATTAAAAGGGCGTTCCAATGAAACGTCCCTTTGTTCATTTTACATACTTATGCCAACAATTGTACTTTACAGCTTAACTTCCCAAACGAAAATCAGCTGCTCACTATCAGACAACGCGGTTGCAAAATCGTTACTGTTAAACGGAAAAGCGACCAGCTTTGAATGGCAGTTTTACAAGTGCGCAGTTCAGCGCGCATCTGCTTATTCACTACTGTTCTCCGAAGCCTCGTTAAGGCAGCTAAAGCAATGGGGTCGACGGTTGTTTCCTCTACAGCTACGAGGTCTTCATTGCGCTCTAGTGAACGGACGTGGAAGGCTGTAATGTATTATCAAGTCACTAAACTATTGTAGTGGCTCACATTCGTATTCAGAAAATCTAGGAACTGGTTGCTTCGGAATTTTTTCAATTAAAAGAAACACGTTTTCTTCACATTTTCATGCAGGGCTTATCCTCGGATGCCCTTAATGGCCCAACGCCATTGAAGTACACTAAAAAATACACTCAAGGACACGGAAATTTGCACACCTAGAAGAAAACATGCTACAACCGCGAAACTTTGCAAGTATCTAGATTGCATGCTGGTATGCAAATGATCCACGTTTGGTGCCATTGCGCATGACCACACACCCTGTAGTAGCGCTGCAATTACGAACCGGCAGCCTAATAAACCGGCATGTAGACGATGCTCCATGAAAGAGAAAAGCACCGGCCGACGCAAGCAAGAGTACAGGGTGACAAGAATGCCGGTTTGATACCAGAGACTTCGATTTACGCAACTTACGGACTTTGAGAAAGCCTGATCATCGGGCTGAAAACCGCGGGGTGGTCGGCACGCCGTATATCCCGCCACGTGGATAGTTCTGACCCTACCGTCCGACTGTGTTGGGACGAATGGACACGTGACGGCACTGCCACGCGGCGGGGCGGATCCAGACGGATCAGGAGGATCACCGGTAGAGAGGATCGACGGTCCGTGCGCCAGGCACTAACGGATCCCAAACATACCCGGTCCACTATACAGGGAGATGTAGAGGCTCCTGTGTGACAACGAACAATTTCCTGACGCTTCGCGGAAGCAAATCTGCGATCCCAGCGCCCCTTACGTGTTCTTCCATTAACACCAGAGCATCGCCAGCTCCGTGTGTAGTGGTGCCAGGACAGAGCGACGTGGTACGCCCCAGACTGGCGACCTGTGGTATTTAGCGATGAGTGCCGCTTCGTTTTGGGAACAGATGGCCATCGTGTCCGTGTGTGGAGGTACATGGATCAATGGCACAATCCCAACCTCGCTATCGAGTTCTACACCTCCATCACTGCAGGCATTATGGTCTGGGGAGCCATTGCCTAGGATAGCCGATCAGCTCTAGTAGTGGTTCGTGGACCGTTGACGGGCCAGCGGTATGCGGATGAGATCCTACGGCCCTATGTGCTCCCTCCTATTCCTCGCCGGGATTCCAGGTGCGCTATGCCAGAAGGATAACGCCTTCCCCCATACGGCAAGGGTTGCCCAGGACTGGCTACGTCACACCCAGACACTTCCATGGCCTTCCCACTTCCCGGAAATGTCCCATATGGAACATGTGTGGGACCAGTTGAAACGCAAGCTGTCGCCGTTCCGCACTATCCGGGATTTGGAGCACACCGTCCAACACGTGTGGGCCAGTCTGCCGCAGGACAACATCAGGCGTCTGTTCGCCTCCATGCCGGACCGTATTGCAGCATCTATCGTCGCACGAGGCGGTCCGACGCGCTATTGAAGATGACCGGACTGCGTGCTACAGATCCCTCTGTAATTGTTCTGTAGCTCTATTTTTGCCATCATGTGTATCATTCATCTGTATCATTACGTCCATAAAATATCAGTTCAAGCCGATGCTTCCTTCTAGGTGCTCAAATTATATTGTCCGTGAGTATTTAACTTTGGATTTCTGCATTTAATGAAGTCACGTGATCAGGAACTGCTGAAGTCAAGTTCACGGTCTACAGAAATAGAATGTAATCACTTGTACGTTACACATAGAATGACCAATTAATCATGACTACATTAAAAAGGAAAGCTGCCTGTAACAATACAGGACAATTGACGACTCGCTTCCATGTGGACACGCAATCTAATAAATGGCGGTTTGGCTGCAGAAGGTACAAATACTACGGATAAAACATCTACTCTGACAAAATCAGAACCAGGCACCATCTATGGTGCTTGACTGGCTGGGTATCCGTAGGGAAGGTCACGGAACTCGGTGGAAAATTAAAGCACAGAGTATCTCGGTGGAAAATTAAGACATAGAGTTATTTCTGTGGAAAATTGTGGCACAGAATATCTCGGGGCTAAATAAAGGCACAGAGTATCTCGGGGCTAAATAAAGGCACAGAGTATCTCGGTGGAAAATTAAAGCACAGAGTATCTCGCTGAAAAACTAAGGCACAGAGTATCTATGTGGAAAATTAAGATCCAGAGTATCTCGGTGGAAAAAAAAGGCACAGAGTATCTCGGGGGAAAGTTAAGGCACAGAGTATATCTGTGGATAATGAAGTCACAGAGTATCTCGCATGTGTTTTGCCCACACGACAAAAAACACCAACAACAATTATTATCTGTGACATTTCCCTAGCTTCAACAGAGCTAGGGAAATTTAGCAGATATATGAGCTACCAAAGGACGAAAATTGGAGCAGATGCATCCATTCTGTTTCGTTTCTTCAGCTGGATGATATGATTTTTTGATGTTCAGGTACATCCATGTTTTCAGTAACCATTAACAATTATTTGAATCTTATATACGTAGTTTGGTAGTTGTAGGATGGTCTGAAATAATTGCGTCTTTCAGCAAACTAGACTATATCGCTCTCAGTGGTGCAAAGAACAGCAAAAGTAGACGGAAAGCTACTGAAAAGGTGTTACTTGGTTTGATAAGTTGCAATATACTCTGTTTACCACAAAGTGGCGAGGTGTACAGAGTTGGAGACAACTTCATGGAGCCCAAAACTCGGGTTCGAGGAGCATGAGACAGACTTCTGGAACTTGCTTGACCTACAAAGTCGCTGGATCTCAACCCGAACAAAAATTCAGTTTGAGTTAAATGGAAAGTTTCATTCGAAGTTAGTCAACATAATCGGCTTCATTGCTTGACCAGGGATCCTTTTGAAGGACTGGACCAAGTACCTGGCACTGTTTACATGTTTAGGGAAAATAGCTCAGAAGGAGTAGTAGTAAATAGTCGCATCTTTAGTGTGACTGTCGATCATGATCATAATTTAAATGTTAGATGTCCATGATAGATAACTCAGTCAGTGTAGTAGCAAATAATCGCTTCTTGGCTGTAATAGTCGCTCATGATCACAATACGGATGCTCATGACAAATTGCCCAGGCAGTGGACTTGCAAATAGTCGCTTCTGGGCTGCTACTGTCGATCATGATCATAACACGGATGATAGACGTTCATTATAGATAACCCTTACACTGTAGTTGCAAATTGGGGCGCCCTGGAAATGATCGTTGCTCATGATCACGATCAGGATGTGAGGTGCTTCTGACAGATAGCCCAGACAGTGTATTAGTAAATTTTCGCGCATAGCTGTGATCGTCATCTCATGATCATAATTCGTATGCTCATGATAAATAATTCAGGCAATGTACTCCCGAATCGGGAAGTCCTGTCTGTGATCATTGCTCATCATCATGATCCGGATGTTAGATGCGCATGATAGTTAGTCTAGGCAGTGAAGTCGCAAATAATCTCCTCCTCGCAATGATTGTCGCTCACGATTATAATTCGGATACTCATGACTAAAGCCCGGAAGTTGAGGCAGTAAAATGCTAAGAATAGGCAGGCAAATAAGCGAAATAAAGCGTCAAAATAGGCATCAAAAATAGGCATTTATAGAAGTGGTCGAAAAATTCTGAATGATACACAGGTGTAAAGCTAAATTGGCAAAATCATTTATCAGATTATCACTTACTTATTTTTGCGGTTACACTTAAGTACTAGGTGTTTTTTTTAAATGTTCGAACGTGAAACTTTTCCGTCTGTCACTTAGGATATGTTTTAGAAGCGAAAATGATCTTTCAACTTCTACGGAGGTAATGGGAGCGTATTTGAAACATGAGGCAGTTGCAGGATCCATTTCAATAAAAGTTGAACTTTCACCTTGGAGTATTTCAGCGATGACTTTGATTTTCTCCAAGTCATTATTTGCTGAAAGAACTCGACATTTTTCACTCACGATTTGACCCTTTTTCCCGGGAACACATTTAATTGTACTAACTACATCATTTAATATTTTCAAGGCATTCACTAACGTTTCGTTCCTTTTTTCCAGCAAAGTAATCATATCGGGCAACTGTGAAAAGTGTGCTTGAATAAAAGTTAAATCGTTACGAATGGAATCTTTAGCCAGTATCTGTTGAGCATTGCTTATTGCGCAGGATTCATCCGCTTGAAAACTGTTAACAATTTCAGCAATCTTGTTCAAATTATTTGCGTAATATACAGCGGCTGATATCCATATTTCCCCATCTGGTCAAAATCGGTTTAGGCGGTAAAGTAAGATTTGGTTCCATCTCTTTGAATAAGTGAACTCGATGAGGAGCTTTAAGGAAAATTTTCTTCACATTACTCCTTAACGCATCAATATCTGGAATTAACAAACGTACTTCTTCCGCTACTCTGTGGAGAGCATGAACCAAACAAGTTAAATGAAGCATTTTTGGAAAGAGAACTTTCAGGCTGTGGGCAGCCTTTTTCATATAAGGAGATGCGTCTGTTAAAAACAATAGTACATTTTCATACTTTATTCCGCCAGGCCAAAGAAGAGATAATGAAGAGGCAGAAAGCTGAGAAGTCGTGCTACTTTTTTGGTTTTTGGAAGTTGTTCTGATGTAAGTAAGTAGATAGTTGAGGGCTGAGCAGATTCCATTGTACCTATAACAACATTTGCCACATACCTTCCCGTGGCGTCTGTTGTCTCATCGATACTGATCCAGATATTTTTATCCCCGACATCTTCTCGTATTTCTTTCATTATACCGACGTAGCAGAAATCTGAGTATGTTTTCCGCAAAGTTGCTTCGCACGGAATATTTTCCTTTGTATATTTCTCCAAAAAATTCTTCAGTGAATTATTTTCCAGCTTCCACAAAGGTATTCCAGCATCTATAAAAGCATGGCACAAATCACTTGCAAACTGTGACTGCTTGCTCGAAGTAGAAGCGAATGACGAAATCAAACATGTCTTTTTTCACCAATCTTCCGAATAACAGCAGCTTTATGTTTAGCTGTTGCCAAATGCTGTGAAATGAAGAATTTCTTTTCGTAATTCAGTTTCGTATCGCATATTTTACAAAACAACACCATTCCATCAGTGAACAAGATATCACTTCCATACTCTTGAACATACCGACTTAATTTAGCACTGGTTGAAGAAGCAGTTTTCGGCATTATTGTTTCACTTGGACGCAAGGCGAGATCTATTAGGGGTAGCGAACTAACAGAATCTTCCTCCGTTGTTTTGCACTTACGTTCAAGGTCTTATGTGTGTACGTGCATTCTTGGCTTTCACTCTAGCTTGATTGGTTACAATGTTATCCGACTGGATTCGGCTACTTCCGCCATGCGCAGAAACTATTATCTAGGACTCTAGGGAGAGCAAAACATAAAATGAGATGCCGACCATCACAGACTCTGCGTATACGTCTGCCATCGCTGCTTAAATTGGAGCACCTCGTTTTGAATGTACCGATTGTACTCGTGTTTACTTTCAGATGTCTGCTGACTGTGATTTCGTTTTAGAGAAAATGCCACCTACATTATAGTTTGTACCCCTAACCCTAAAAAAGAGTTTTTAAAAGAAATGAATAACTTAAAAAAAATTAAGTGTTTACCTGGAAACACTACGTACTGCATGCTAGATTGTTATCAAAACTTTGAGTATAGGCAAAAAAAGGCATTAAAAACATAAAAAGACATTTTCTTCAATTATGAGCCAAAAAGGCAAAAAAAAAAAAAAAAAAAAAGCAATTTAAAGCATTTTGCCTCAACTTCCGGGCTTTACTCATGACCAATATAGACCAGACAGTGTACTGGCAAACAATCATGTTCTAGCTTTGATAGCATCTCACGATCACAATGTGGATGTTCATAATAAATATTCCAGGCAGTGTAGTCGCAAACAGTTATGTCCTCGCTGTGATCGCCGCTCACGATCATAATTTGGATGTTCATGACAAATATTCCAGTGAATGTAGTCGCAGATTGTCGAGTCCTGACTATGATCGTCGCTCATGATCATAACCCGATGTTCATGATAAATGCCCAGACAATGTAATCATAAATAGTCCATGTCCTGACAAAAATCGTTGCTCATTATCATATCCCGTATATTAGACGTTCAAGTAAATAGCAGAGGCAGACAAGTCGAAAATAATTGTGTTCGGATAGTAAATTTAGAGTTTTATGAAAACCTGTTCTTAAAATAATTAGCTATTGGCTTTCATTTTTTTAAATATTCAATGTTTTATTTATATTGTATAACGAAGTAAATTTCTCCGTCATTTTTATCCGCGCCAGGATTAGAACCCGGGTCCCCTCATTCCGGAATAAGTCACTCTACCAATTGAGCTACGCGGACGTTTTATTCTGATTCCTATATGCCTTTATGTCGTGTGCGTCCTTCGGGCAGGTACGTCACATCTCCTGGTATGTTACATCATCTCCCCCTTTTTTTTTTTTTTTTTTTTTTTTCGAAGTGCTGGAGAAAGGATTCTCTTATTTTTCCTATCTCGCGGTGTGGAAATAACATCACACCAATGCGAGATTTTCAACGGTGGGGTCATCCGGATAGTTCGGGCGCCATTATAACGAAGTAAATTTGTCCGTCATTTTTATCCGCGCCAGGATTCGAACCCGGATCCCCTCATTCCGGAATAAGTCACTCTACCAATTGAGCTACGCGGACGTTTTATTCTGATTCCTATCTGCCTTTATGTCGTGTGCGTCCTGCTGGCAGGTACGTCACAATTGTATTTAGTGGCTAAACATTTCAACAAATTTTGTGGTAGTTTCAATAATTTTCCTAAATACGTCAAACAGTTTTATTAATTTCCACTGAAATAATACCAATAAATAAATGTTTGTTAGTATTAAATTTAATTTCTTGCTATTACTTACATATTATGTTATAACTAATTGCCAGAAATACTTTATGGTAAGAAATTAATATTTTATTAGGAACATTAATATTGCCATTTAAATGCCAAAGACAAGTCAGCATTTTTCATTTTGTAATATTTTCGCAAAATACTTTTCACTTTTCCAGGCTTGACACACGTATCACATTTTAGTGGTAAAATATTTATTCACTTAAAGCTGTTGTTCCTTCGCGAAATTCAATTCTTTGCCAGTTATTATGACAGCCTAAGGTTTTTACTGTCAGATTTTGTAGCGGTAAAAGTTTCTTCAAGATATTTGTTTTTTTTCTTAGATTTTTTTTTTTGTGAGTGTGTGTGGTTTTATGATAGGGTTATTGGTTTCCTCTGGAAATGACGTTTTGAAAGACTCTTCTCTTTGGGGACGCCTAATTTAACAAAATGGTTTTGCATTTTTTTAAGGATAGAAAATAAACACAGTGGCTAATAAAAAAGTGTGAATGCATGCATTAATAATGGGTCGTCGCTAAAGCGTACTTGACTGCTAATGAATGTTTTATTGCGTTTCAAAAACGATTTGTTAGGGTAGGTGGAAAAGTTCTCGCTGTTTCCACACATGAAAAACAAAGCTGCTTTTGACTTCCACAATATTTTATTTTAATTTATTGCATAATGTTTATTATTAACGTTGACCAGCTGCAATTGTTCAGTTGCTGTTTAATCCTCCTATCAAAGAATGTGGTATTTGTGGAGTCACAAAACGTTTAAATCGCGGTTTCGACCTTTGAACGATCTGCCCTGATCACACCAGACATGTGATTATGAAGTGATCGAAACAAGCAAAATTCTGTTGGTGTAAAGTCCGCTGAATACGGTGGGGGTGCAGTAATTTTTTTCTCCCGACTTCTTACAAATGCGCTGTGTTACAATAGCCAAATGTGGTTTAGCTTTCCCGTTATGGAAAACATCTTTCCGTTTCATCAAAATGAAGCACTAAAATTTCAACTCTTCGTTTGCTCTATCAAGCTCCTGAAAGTTAAGACTCGCTATGTTTTTTCAGGTAGATGCCAACATCTCAATGATAAATAATTCCTTTGCAATCTTATAATACCGCGCAGGTGGCGCAGTGGTCTAAGCGCTGGCTTATGACCATTCGTCCGAGATGAGTCCGGGTTCGAATCTCGGTGTGGCTCAGATGTTGTGTTTGTCTTACGGCACTGGCTCTCTCCCTTCCCAGGAACCAGTGACCCTAAATAAAGGACGGGCGACTGCTTATAGCCCATTGAGTTGTTCACGGTGGTCGTTAAACCTCCAGTAAAAAAAATTCCTACACTGTAAAAAAATAAGTGCTGTGAATTCAGAATCCTGAAAATAACGTGAAGTCTGTAGGTGTTAGTCTTTTAACAAAGCTTTCGTTTACAAAAGTTTCCATTTCTTCTAAATTCAGTATTTTGACAGAATTTCCGTAGTTACTAATTCAGTTTTGTTCAAAAAACATTCATTTCGGTATTTTCCTCATTTATACAGAAATTTCAAAAAATCTTAGACTTTAAAACTTTTAAAAGATATTCTTCTTTCCTGACGAACGAAGTTAACGAGTCCCTTCCTTTTCTTCTTTCTTGGCGTACGAAGTTAACAAGACCCTTTCCTTCTTTCCTACCGTACGAAGTTAACAAGCCCCTTTCCTATTTTCCTGACGTACGAAGTTAACCAGTCCCATCCCTTTCTTCTTCCCTGACGTGCGAAGTTGAGTCCCTTTCCTTTCTTCTTTCCTGGCGTACGGAGTTAATGAGGCTCTCCCGTTCTTCTTTCCTGACGTGCGAAGTTAACAAATCGCTTTCCTTTCTTCTTTACTGACGTGCTAAGTTAACGAGTCCGTTCCCGTTCTTTCTTTCTAACATGCGAAGTTAACGAATTTCTTCCATTTATTCTTTCTGGACGTACGAAGTTAACACATCTCTTCCCGTTCTTCTTTCTTGACGTACGAAGGTAGTGAGTCCCTCTACTTTCTTCTTTCCTGGCGTATGAAATTAACAAGACTCTTCCCTTTCTTCTTTCCTGACAAGCGAAGTTAATGAGTCCCTTCCGTTTTTTCCCCTAACGAGAGAAGTTAAGAAGTCCCTTCCCTTTCATCTTTCCTGACGTACAAATTTAACGAGTCTCTTCCCTTTCTTCTTCCCTGGCGTATGAAGTTAACGAGTCCCTTCCCTTTCTTCTTTCCTAACATACGTAGTTAACAGTCCCTCTCGTTTCTTCTTCCCTGACGAGCGAAGTTAATGAATCCCTTACGTTTCTTCTTCCCTAACGTGCGAAGTTACGAAGTTAAGAAGTCCCTTCCCCCTCATCTTTCCTGACGTACGAAGTTAACGAGTCCCTTTCTCTTTCATCTTTCCTAACATAAGTAGTTAACAGTTCCTTCCGTTTCTTCTTTCCTGACGTGCAAAGTTACGAAGTTAAGAAGTCCTTTCCGTTTCATGCTTCCTAACGTACGAAGTTAACGAGTCCCTTCCCTTTCTTCTTTCCTGTCGTATGAAATTAACGAGTCCCTTCCCTTTCTTCTTTCTTGACATACGTAGTTAACAGTCCCTTCCCTTTCTTGTTTCCTGATGTGCGAAGTTAACGAGTCCGTTCCCTTTCTTCTTTCCTAACTTGCAAAGTTAACAAATACCTTCCCTTTATTCTTTCTTGAAGTACGAAGATAACAAGTCCCTTCCATTTCTTCTTTTCTAACGTACGAAGTTAACGAGTCCCTTACCTTTGCATCTGGTGATGTTCGGACGGAGAACGTCCTCAGCGACAAATTCCCGTGCTACTGATTGGGCTAGAAAGGCACGTAACGCATAGTCACGTATTGAGTAGAGATGAAGAAAGACTCGAATCGCGCGATGATGAAATGTTTTTCGCTATTAATGCGGGTGAGCTAGTAATTTTATATCCAGTTGAAGCTCATTATTTTTCTGAATAGGTTTGCAATAACTTTATTCTAATGGAGCACTTATTAAAAATCGCGTATGTTTTTTCATCTTTAGTTTTCGAAGCAATAGAATGTTTTAGAATTTGAATCTTTCTAAATTGACAGTGACATTTGCGACGTATGCTCTTATATAGCTTCCGTTTTAGTTCCTATATGCATATAAATTTTGGTTCCTTCCTCTTAAATGGTTTTAAAAGTAACGCTACATTTCTCTCTCGGATGCCACAAAAGGCTTCTTCACTTTTCGAAGCTAAGAAGGGAAACGCATTGTGGCCACCTGAATTGAGGTCAAGAGTAGAATAACGGATGAGTTCAACAGAGATAAGAAAGATGTTTACAATGTGTGAAGCTGGTTATTTCTTGTTAGATACACAATATTCTGCTGACTTTCGTTAGGCTGATTATATATTTCATTTGATGTACTGACTAGCTCACGTTACATGGATTCAATCTTTTGTTGAATATTTTGAGCTTATTCTTTGATGTTTTGAGTCATTCGCTTACAGGCTTCCTTCCATTAAAAGTCGATTAGTTTGTTATTCTGCTTCGGAGATAGAAGTTAAAGTTTAACCTACCTGTGGGCAAATTCTGTCACGTTGGATGTTTGAAGGTTGCTGGAATGTATTAAGTGTATTGGAGATTAATTGTATCCAGAGTCAAGGTATCGGATGATTTATTGATGTATGCCAACAACATGTGGGTTCTGAGTGACCTGTAACATATTATTAAAGTCAAAATCTGTCAGCAACCTTGTTTTCATTGAATTGCTCTAGGAGTATTATATAGCGTAAAAACCATTTTGTTAGTGGCGAACTCACATCCTTCTGCTCCGGAGCCGAATGCTTTCCCAATTAAGCTACACCAACAGGTGCCTATCCCTGCAACTTGGACATGTACGTCATATTTGTAGTACGTCAAACGTCCCCCACCCCAAGTTACACTGTAGAAGCTTGAAGTAACACTGTACCATGCTTGAAGTAACACAGTAGAAGAAGGAATTCTAATTCCAGACGATGTGTGGAAGAAGAATCACACACACTTTTCGAAGCGAAGAAGGAATTCTCATTAATTCCGACGATGTGTTAAAGAAACGTCACACATGTTTCGAACAACCTAACGGCCATGAGATCCATTTTTTTTGTTTGGGCATCAATGTCAAAACACAGATTTGCCGGTGACGAGACTCGAGTCCTTATTCTCTGGTGTCGAATGCTTTCCCAATTAAGCTATACCGACGAAGTTTATTGCTGCAACTTTTCTGTCTTGATATGTGCGGTCCTCCTGCAGTACGCCACAATTATTGAAGTGACATTTTTGTGCTTAGTTAGGGACATTGCCAGGCACTACATTAACGAAGCTATCCGGAGCATCATATAAAAGCAACGCAACGTTTAAACGTTGTTTAAATCCCTAACAGCTGCACGGTGCCAGCATATGCTCGCTAGTCACCCACACGTTTTCATGACCTTTGCGCATCTCGGGTCGGTGATATGTTTCAGCAGACAATGCGCACCTCCACCGGCCCGCAACCACCTAGGCATGGCTTGAGGAACACTCATCTGAGTTTGTAACTATCCAGTGGCCAGTATTTGTCATTTTCTTGTAGGACTTCCGTCCACAGTGAGTAGAGTTTAGGTCCCAGCTACCTACAGCGAGATTGCCTTTTGGGCAGGACACAGAAACGGAAGGAATGAGAGCAAGTCTAGCGACTTTGACAGAACAGTTTGTAGTGAGATTAGAGTACAGTAGATGGCGCCATCGTACAAGTACGATATTGCACATAGATGGGTGAGAGAATTTCAGGGAGGAGGGCATAGGAAAGGATACCCATTTAACCAGTGGGTCCAGCCTGGGGGCCGTCACTTAACGTGCTCGTCCGATATTCAGCGGTTGTTAGCAAATCACACCATCTCTGCAAGATCAGCTTAGGTTCGAACCTGAGGACCTTGCATCGATAGTCTGAACTGCTAACCACTAAGCCATCCGCGGTTCATATCCAGTGGCCCCCAAGATCCCCGTATTTAAACTCTGTGGAAGCTCTCTGGGATGCTGTGAAACTGATCATTAGATCATTGTATTATGGACCGACATCTCAGGCAGATTTGTGAAGCGGAACGCAATAAACGGTCTATGCACGTTACGAACTTGAACAGACACCACTGACTATAGTCAAGTTAAAAAGCTTTACTGAAGTCTAAGACCAATATGTACAATTAAAATGTGAGATCTTTCAAGAACACTGTCAAAATTAATGATCCGTATGTCCAGGTATGTATACAAGTTCGTGAGGCTCGAGAAGACGTATAAAGATTGAAATGAGCATGCGCTGATCGGACGAATGGTGTACCACCCCGATGAAATGGCCAAGTTTAAAAAAATCATGGTATGGATCTGACCTAATGGTATTCCCAAAACGGGAAGTGACCTTACTAACAAGTTGCAAGGTAAGTACATTACAAAATTGATGTCAAAACACTGACGTCGTATCCGTGTATTGTAGATCGACTGCTGAGGAATCAAATGAGTCGCCCCTTCACCACAATGCAGAAAAGTGATGCCAACATGAGATACGTCGATTCCATTGATTACCACCCTGCACCTGTTTCAGTTCTCAAAAATATTTGTGGTCTGGGTTTCGGCCTTAGGACAAAAAACATTTCGACATTGATTAAGAAGGACCGTGACTCTGTTGTACAACATGAACGTTATGGGGTTTATGCTATCCCTATACAAGCCGTAGATACCGACGTACCGACCAAACTTTATATCGATTCCACGAGGCGTTCCTTCCAGGTCCGTGTGTCTGAACATAAGTATGTGAAGATGGGGTCCAGGAACACGGCATTGGTAAGATAAACTCTGTGGAAGCTCAGTGGAACTCATTTCTCCATATGGAACCAAGCTCGAATTCAAACTACTCAACGCAATTTGTCGCCTTTGCGTTTGCCTGAAAGCTTACGCATTCATGCCCTTATGGACATATTCTGCAATGACTCGTCCCCATGCGCAATACCTCAGTCATGAATGGATTTATTTTACAAAATCCGAGGACTTGGTCCGAGCTCTTAGCCCACATCGAATCAGTAATTTTTTTGCTTACCTAATGTATTTTATTTCACTGTATATTTGTGTTTTGACATCACTTTTGTAATATACTTACATTGCAACTTGTTACTAAGGTTATTTCCCGTTTTGGGAATGCCATTAGGTCAGATCTATGGCATGGTATTCTGACACTTGGCAATTTCAACGGGGTGGTACACCATTCGTCAGAACAGCGCATGCTTATTTCAATATTTATACACCTTCTCGAGCCTCACGAACTTGTATATACACCTGGACATGTAGATCATTAATTTTGTCTGAGGATGGAAACACAGTGTTCTTGAAAGATCTCACATTTTAATTGTACATATTGGTTTTAGATTTCAGTAAAGCTTTTGAACATGACTACAGTCAGTGGTGTTTGTGCAAGTTCGTAATGTGTATAGACGGTTTATTGCGTTCCACTTCAGCTTTTTGCACGTATCTTGATTACTTTGGCGGATTCGTAGACAATGCTTCATGCAACAGGCATGGCTGGCATTACCTCAGAAAATCCTCTAGCATCTGGTGGAGTCGATGCCTCGGCGTATACAGGCTGTTATTCGAGCTACAGAAGGACCAACACTCTATCAAGTAGGTATCTTTAATGTTTTGTCCATTGAGTGTATAATTTGTTTAAATAGGATGAGGTAGTGCAATAAAAATTACGTTCGTCCATTCCTGAACTGTTCTGTCTGTGTTTACGGGCACGTTATCATATATGAAGAATTGCATCATTGTTGAGAAACAACATTTGTACCAAAAGATGCACCTGATCACAGTCCAAGCATTTGCTGGCAGTAGGGCAATGATGGGGTCAACGAATACCAAGGTATAACCGCCCAAATCATCACAGGTGCACACCATGTTTGACAGTTGGAACCAGACACTCCGAGAAGTACGTTTTCTTGGGAAGTCCTCCATGTATAAACCCGACCTACTGTTGATAATAATGTACATGAGGACTCATTGGACCATATCTCACGTTTTCAGTCATCAGCTGTCCAAGGTTTATTCTCATGACACCATCATTTCTCATTGTAGCCTTGCTTTCTATGATTAAATATTCAGCGATTGTATCTCTTCTATGAATGTTTGCTTTGTGAAATTCTCTGTGAGCTGTTTTTGTGGAAACAGGGTCTTCCAGGTTGATATTGAAATCTACTGTCACTTTCGCTGAAGTAGTTCTGTGTCGTTTGGAAACAATCCATGTCAGTGTTCGATTTCATTCAGTGACGATTTTTACCCACTCTTCTTCGTCGATGAAATCTTGACATGTTTTGTGTACGCAGTCATAACAGTGGAGACTGTTGCTCTTGAAACGCATGTACAATTTGGCTGTTATAGTTACAGATGCTCTGGCTTAACCGGCTCCCACGAGTTGTTCTCTTTAGAAGTCTGACAGCTCACATATTTCACCGACCGCTCGTACGAACCGCTGCTTAACACAGCTTGTACTAAGCTGGCATACAACCTAGAGAATATATAGAAAGAAATAGCACACAAAAGATAATCACAACGATTGCTTTTTTCTAGTGTGTGCTATACGAATAACAATAACCCCTACACAAATTTGAAAGATGTGAATCCGTTTATTGGTGTAAATATGACATGGGTGTGAAGTCAGATAATTCAGTGACAGTTTTTACCCACTCTTACGAGCGTTCGTACGAGCGGTCGGTGAGATATGTGAGCTGTCAGACTTCCAAAGAGAACAACTCGTGGGAGCCGGTTTAGCCAGAGCATCTGTAACTATAACAGCCAAATTGTACGGGCGTTTCAAGAGCAACAGTCTCCACTGTTATGACTGCGAACACAAAACATGTCAAGACTTCATCGACGAAGAAGAAGAGGGGGTAAAAACTGTCACTGAATTATCTGACTTCACACCCATGTCATATTTACACCAATAAACGGATTCACATCTATCAAATTTGTATAGGAGTTATTGTTATTCGTATAGGACACACTAGAAAAAATCAATCGTTGTGATTATCTTTTGTGTACTATTTCTTTCTATATATTCTCTAGGTTGTATGCCAGCGTAGTACAAGCTGTTCGTACGAGCGGTCGGTGAGATATGTGAGCTTTCAGACTTCCAAAGAGAACAACTCGTGGGAGCCGGTTTAGCCAGAGCATCTGTAACTATAACAGCCAAATTGTACGGGCGTTTTAAGAGCAACAGTCTCCACTGTTATGACTGCGTACACAAAACATGTCAAGACTTCATCGACGAAGAAGAAGAGTGGGTGAAAATCGTCACTGAATGAAATCGAACACTAACATGGATTGTTTCCAAACAACACAGAACTTCGTCGATGAAGTCTTGACATGTTTTGTGTACGCAGTCATGTCAGTGGAGACTGTTGCTCTTGAAACGCCCATACAATTTGTCTGTTATAATTACAGATGCTCCGGCTATCCCGGATCACACAGCCGCGGATGGCTTAGTGGTTAGTGTTTCAGATTATCGATGCTGGGTCCCCAGGTTCTAGCCTGGGCTGATCTTTCAGAGATGGCGTGATTTACTAACAATCGCTGAATATCCGCCGTGCATCGGACGAGCACGTGAAGTGACGGCCCCCAGGCCGGACCCACTGGTTAAATGGGTATCCTTTCCTATGTCGTCCCTGAAATTCTCTCACCCATCTATGTGCAATATCGTACTTGTACGGTGGCGCCATCTACTGTACTCTAATCTCACTACAAACTGTTCTGTCAAAAGTCGTTTGACTTGCTCTCATTCCTTCCGTTTCTGTGTCCTGCCCAAAAAGCGATCTCGCTGTAGGTGGCTGGGACCTAAACTCTACTCCCTGTGGACGGAAGTCCTACATGAAAATGACAAATCCCGGATCACACGATTTGTTCTCTTTGGAAATCTGACGGCTCATATGTTTCACCGACCGCTCGTACGAACGGCGGTTTAACTCAGCTTGCACTACGCTGGCATTCAACCTAGAGAATATACAGAAACAAATAGTACACAAAAGATAATCACAACGATTGCTTTTTTTTTAGTGTGTCCTACACGAATAACAATAACCATTATAATCATTGTGTTTACATTATTTTGCCCAATCCCTGTATACTTTCCATTGCACGGACTTGATAACAATATCGCAAAGGTTTGCGCCTGACTACTACTATGCATTTAGCTGTTGTTGAGGAACAGGAACAGTTACATCTGTATTGACCTACAGAAATAAATATGTTTTTACTCTCTAGTGAAATTTGGCTGAAATGAGAAAAACGATAGTGTTGTAAGGAGAGCGATATGTGCAAACATTTAACTGAGCCTGAGATGGAAAAATCGTATTCTCTTGGGCAATGGCATTAATTTTAAAATTTGAGCACTATCAGAAAACAGAGATGGAAGCAATCTCTGTTGCAGTAGAAACGGAAAAAAGAAAATTGAAACGCACGAGGCGTGATTTAACAACGAACTGTATTATAACGAGTGGTGAGCAGAGATTTCGTTTAATATCCGAGATATGTTTTTCGTTTATATATTTCTTTCCTTCTTTCTTTTCTTTTTCTTTTTCTTTCTTTCCTTTTATTTTTTTTCTCGCTCTGATTTACTTTGGTGTTAAATATATCATCACAAGCACATTTGCAGGTTTCTTTAAAACAGCTCCAAATGTTTATTCCAGGACAGAATTTTTTCTTTCGTTTAAATTCTTAGTGTTAGAATTGAATAATTCATGTGTGGGAAAGGTTGCGCAACTTTAGTTTATGCTTCAGTCTGACTAAAATTAACGTTACGAAATTTAAACAGGAAAACAAAACAAAGAAAAATGTAGAACGCAGTCTTTACTGAATTGCGACTTGCTGGGAGAGAGAAAACTGGAAGGAACTGAGCAGTAACGCTATTTTTTTTTATTTCTTTTTTTATTTTTTTGTGTGCTGGGTTTTCAACTTCGTAGAGATGGCATAAATAATTCCTTGTTGAGAATTCATCATCATTCACGAATGATCCAATTTCCAGATTGTCATACGTTCACTGAATACTGTAACTCATTTGTCGCAGAGACGCCGTGTTGTACTTTAAAGCCGCAGCTCATTTTATTTTGGCAAACTTCCCAAAAGAGTGCGAGCTTTTCAACCATTCGCGATGATTGATTTGCCACAAGGAATGCATGTGGCACACTATTCAAATGAATGGTATTCACGTATCACTCCCATTCTTATGTTTCACCATTATTTCCTGGCTGACTACCGATTGCTCACTGACATAACGGTTGACACATATTAGTTCTCGGTATTACTTTCCTTTTTAGGAATTCGTTTCTGAAATAATGCAGGTAGAATCAAGTTAACATGCTGCGCATCCAGCATGTGTTGCAGTAATAGCGGATTAAATCATCATTCACAGCAGTGGACAAAGTGATACTATAGGGACGTACGCTTTCTTTTTACAAAGCACGCACTGTAGTGAAGATGTATTTCGCAATTTTTGAGATAGGTCTTCAATATTACGTAGAGGGAAGTTCTTTCTTTAGACATGGGTTATTAGAACAACGAAGATGCATATTTTTTTCTATTTTTGTTTGTTTGTGGGTTTAATTAATTAATTATTTGACTTGGGGACACAGATACAGTGACAAGATAAACAGACATAGTACAGTATTGCCAGGCAGACATAGACAGTACATTCATTTTACATCAAAAATGTACATAGCGAACATGGTATACAGTATGTCAAATGATCAAATAACACAAAGAGAGCCAGTGCTGATTAAGTAACACACAGACATAGCGAACATGGTATACAGTATGCCAAATGATAAAGTAACATAGAGAGAGAGCCAATGATGTTCAAGTAACACACAGACATAGCGAACATACCCAGCAAAAACAGGCCTGCTGGGCCAGCACTGGGCCATTGCTGACAGCCAGCACTGCCAACAATGGCCCAGCACTATGTTGCCGCTGCCGAACCGTCAATAAAATGTACGGGAGGCCGGCAGAAGGGCCAGCAGTTCAGGCCAACAGCTGGCCAACAGTTGGCACCCCATCAGTTGTCATATGCCACAACAGGGCCATCAGTGGTCCATCACAGGCAGTAGCTGCCACAAGTGGCCCTTCAGTGGCCCTACAAGCACGTGCCAGAAATGATGGCTAGCCTAATGTGGTCCGCTAGTGGACCGTTATTGGCAGCCAGCAACCACGTGACGTAACTGGTGGCTTGCCGAATCTTGTCCGCCAATTTCCCAGTAGTAGCCATAATAATAATAAAAAAAAAAGCAAGGATAACCGTAGTTTCCTAAAGCTACAATTTTTTTTTCAACCCTTACGAAGCTTTCGAATTAGCGCACCGCGCTGAGGAAATTTTCTCAACAGACCGGAAAAACGCTCGTGTGCATCTGACTAGATTTGATCCTGGGCCGTTTGCGTGGAAGCCGCGCTCGCTACTGACCGGACTAATTCACTACGCTCAGATAAGTGCTGGAAGCTATCTGTTTGGTATGCAATTTGTAATCGAATGCTTTCCTCTTAATATTGAGAGGTATTTTTCATAAAGGTCAGTTTCATACAATTGATAAATTAATTTTTTCAACGTAACAATAGTTTTTTTTTTTTTACCTTAAGGGAACTTCACTCATTTTCAAGGCGTGTACATACTTAGAGTCGCTTTCCAAATTTTGTACTGTCCTTGCCGTCTTGAAAAGAGATTGTTGAATAAATATATATTTACCCGGGTTCATGTCACATTCTGTTACATTTTTAACGTTGTGTCTCTCCTTTCCGTTGTCCGAAGCTACATTTGTTTTAAAGAGTAAAAGATATTTTATTTTACTTCTCGTCATTTTTAGAAGCGAATTCCTCTCAGTCTTGTGTATTCAACCCATGGATGAGTACACCACATAGCGTTTCTTTTTTTTTTCTTTCAAATAATTAATAAATTTTGTACGCGTATAATTCTTTTTTTTTCCCAACAAACGCTGTTTTAATGGTTTTCCAGGATATGTGTGTCAAGCGGTTTAAAATTTTTTCTTGTTATTCATCCACTCCATTCCATTAATTCATGGGAATGGATTGTGTGTATTTCATGGCTGTAATCTAGTATTTCACGGCTTAATCTGATATCTTCGTCGACGTAAAATTTCATTAGGAAATTAATTCGCCTCTCCACATATGGATTTTTTTCTTAACATCCACTAAAATAACTCGATGGCGATAGCGTCGTCTTCAACTAACTGGTACCATGACAGACACAGCAAGTGTTGCTTCTGCGCATGCGCCGTCCCGATGCTTCCACCTGCTGTTGGGGGTTGCATCGGTTGCCAGCAACGGGCCACTAGTGGCACTTGCTTGGAGGCCCACAATTCACGGCGATGCTGCAGGGCCATCAATGGCTCGCCAACTGATAGCGGTGCCACCAACGGACCACTACCGGGCCGTGAGCGGCAGATTTCAGCCAGCAGTGACCCATCACTGGCAGCTGGTGGCCAGCAGTTTCCCAGCACTTGTGTTTTTGCTGGGTAGTACACATTATGCCAAACGATCAAGTAACACATTGAGAGCTAGTGATGATCAAGTAACACATTGACATAGCGAACATTATATACTGTATGCCAAATGATCAAGCAACAGAGAGAGAGAGAGAGAGAGTCAGTGCTGATCAAGTAACACATTGAGAGCCAGTGCCGAACGTCCAGGTTCACCACACGTCACAGGATGTTTGGCATCCCTACTATGAACAATTTGGCCTCATTTCCAAATATGTAAACCAATAGTTCGGACTTCATGTTCGCTCTCTCTCTCTCTCTCTCTCTCTCTCTCTCTCTCTTTCTCTCTCTGTAGAAACAAATCACGCCATAAGCTCAATCACTGGTTTCGTGAAGCTGAAAATTTTGTTTGACGCAAAGCCCTTGGCAATCAATCGGTCGGGTTTTTTTTTTATTATTGAAGGTTTAACGACCACCGTCAGCAACTCAGTGGGCTATAAGCAGTCGCCCGTCCCTAATTTAGGGTCACTGGTTCCAGGGAAGGCAGAGAGCCAGTGCCATAAGACAAACACAACATCCATGCCTCACCGGGATTTGAACCCGGACCCCTTTCGGACGAATGATCAGAAACCATCGCTGAGCCCACTGCTCCACCTGGCCAGCAAAACGAAATGAACGTCCAGGTGCACCACACGTCAAAGGATGTTTGGTATCCACACTATGAATAAGGTAGCCTCGATCTCCAAATATGTAAACAAATACTTCGAACTTCATCTCCGCTGTAGAAACGAATCGCGGCACAAACTCAGTCACTGGTTTCGTGAAGCTGAAAATTCTGTTTGACGGACAAGCAGGCGTTCGGTTATTATTATTTTTTTCTGATGGTTTAACGACCACCGTGACCAACTCGATGGGCTATAAGCAGTCGCCCGTCCCTAATTTAGGGTCACTGGTTCCAGGGAAGGGAGAGAGTCAGTGCCTCAAGAAAAACACAACATCTATTCCTCACCGGGATTCGAACCCAGACCCCTTTCCGGACGAATAAACAAAAGCTATCGCTTAGACCACTGCGCTACCGGGTCGGCAAGGTACCGTTCGAAATGACTCAAAGGGAGCTATCACGTGATGGGAAGAAACAAGAAACATGCTAATTAGCTCTCTATCTCCGAATTTTTCCATAAAAGTGATATGTTATTTTATGCGCATACAATTTTAGCACATTGAAAAACCCCTGCCGCCTCGGTGGTGCAGTCGTCTAGCGACAGCTTATGATCATTCGCCCGAGTTGGGTCTGGGTTCGAATCCCGATGAGGCATGGATGTTGTGTTTGTCTTACGGCGCTGGCTTCCTCCCTTCTCTGGAACTAGTGATTCTAATTAGGGACGGACGACTGCTTATAGCCCTTTGCCACTCATATATCTACATCTGGTAAACACACCTGGAAAGCTTTCTTTCCTGCAAGAAGAGCGATAATGCTGGAAAGTCTGCATCTTGCCTGAACCTCCGACAGATTGAATACAGAGTACAGATGAACACGGGGGCCCTGACTGTGATCTGTACAACACCATGGGCACAGCCCATCCAGGGACGGGGTTAATTTACTCTTGTCGTTTTCTTTATAACGACTTCATTTATTCATGTTAATGACTTGAATTAGTGTTAGAAGAAACAGTATGTATTTTTCTAATAAAGGAAAACCCGTATCTGTGCAAGCTGAAATGTGTTTTGAATATTCTGGTTTCCGATCATTATATTTTCTCGAGACACTCTGAAAGGTTGTTTCATAATAGAAAATTGAAGCAGAACCACGAAATCCGATTTTTTAGCACGACTTTTCTAAAAAAAGATCGTGCTTATGTTACTGGTTTGTCCGTCCGTCCGTCTTTGCACACCATATCTCTGCAAATATTAGTTCGATTTGAAAAATTCTTTTTACGTTGGGAAGCTTGAAATGTGCGAATGGTGATCTTTTATTTCGTTTTTTTTTATGATGCACAATTTCGCTGCTAGAAGGCATAAATGCAGATGATATCGAATTCAAAATACATTTTATTCCATATATTTGCTTCTAAACATCCGATTGAAAAAATCTTTAACCTTACGATTCCATTTATGCTGAAGAATACTTTAGGTATAGTCACGTTTTCAAGTTACGCACAGATTTTCCGCTAGGCGACGTAAAAGTAAACTGCGTTTTCCTCGATACTTATGTTTCTAAAACTCCGATTTTAAAACATGTTTCCGCTGCGGATACAGCTCCTGATGTTAGATCTTTTGCATATAACTTCTAATTTTTGGTAAAAAATGGTTTCGCCACAAGGGGGCTAAATGTTAATTTCTACTTCTGATGTATTTGCAGCAAAATCTGAGCTTCTAAAATCTCGACTGAAAACATGCGTTTGTGGATCGATATCACTCATGTCAATAAACCTTTTCGAAATATTTTCTTCTTAAAATAATGCATGATTTTTCCACCAGAGGGAGTAGATATATGTCCTATTTTTGTCAATATCTCTTTTTCTAAGAGTCCGATTTGAAAAATTCCTTCTTTATTGGATGGCGTTTCCGGACCGAAATGTTTTTCATATAATTTCAAATATTTTTACGTAATTCAGAGACTTTCTGCTAGGTGGCGATAAAGTAAATTGCGTTTCCCCCGATATCTGCTTGTAACACTTTGATTCGAAAAATTCTTCCTGTATCGCATACAGCTCCCGATTGGAAATGTTTTGCATATAATTTCTAATGTTTGGTAAAGAACGGTTTAGACACCAGGAGGCGTAAGTATTAATATCTGGTTCTGATGTACTTGCAAAAAAATCTGAGCTTCTGAAAACTCGAATGAAAAAATTCTTTCGTTGACGGATGCCACTCATATCGGAGAACCGTTTGAGAATACTTTCTTCGTAAAATAATGCATAGTTTTCCCGCCGGAGGGCGTAGACGTATATCATATATTTGCCGATACCTTTACTTCTGAGTGTCCGATTTGAAAAATTATTTCTTCGTTGGAGAGCCTTTTCACTGCGAAATGTTTCTCATATAATTTCAAATATTGCTTAACGTACAAGTATGCCACCAGAGGGCGTAGGTTCACATTTCCTTTTACAGCAATATCTGCAGGCCAAAAACCCGATTGAGAAACTTCTTTCTTTGGTCAGATACTACTAACTATGCAAACTCTGGGTGCGTATTTTCTTCCCAAAGTAATGCGCAATTTCACCGCTAGGGGCACAAATGTTTGATCTGTTGTCCTCGATATCTCTGCTTCTACATGTGCAATTTTAAAAATTCCTTCAAAACCGGATACCATTTACTTTGTAGAAAGCTTTAGGCTAGTATATGAGGAACTTTACAGTTCACAGTTTTGTCGGTACGTGCGGCTTGTTTACTCTTGTTTGCAGCTGTAACTTCGCTTCTAAACACAATATTAAGAAATTACTTTTTACTGTATACCATTCACGACAACAGAGATGTAGAACATTATCCTCTTTAAATAATGAGCACATTTCCTGCTACGGGATGTAAGGGTCAATATCTTTTTTTTTTCGCTATCTCTGCTTGCGGGAGACGTATATGAAAAGTTTTTTTCCTTAGCATAGTTTTTTCCATGAAGAATATTTTAAGCCTGTTTTTAACTTTCCCATTTTGCAAAATTTTTCAGCTAGAAGGTGTAGAATTATATCATGTTTCTATCTATATTTGTTGTTTTAACTATTCGATTTGAAAATCTGTTTGTCTCTGATATCCATCTGGTATCAAAACATTTTTGTGTGCCATTTATTAATTTCCGTAACCTACGTTTTAGCCGCTGTTGGAAGTAATGTATCTATTTCAATTCTGGATGTTTTACCTATTGTAAATATCAGGTTCTAACTTGGTGCATTGACTTTGAATAACTTTGAAAAATTGAATTCGCGTCAGAAAGGATTCAAATGGTGTGATCCTTACAACCGAAAATTCGGTGTCATCATTCCTTTTATTTCAAATATTTGGAAGGCACAAATGCAGAAAACAAGGATGTAAATATCACATATAACTGGAAATACGTATAAAACTGTATGCTGCTTGTCAATGATCACGTACGTATTACGAAAACCAGCTGAAAAGTCCACATTCGAGCCGGGCACAGCGACACATGAACAATGAGTCCAAATAGTCCAAATTTGGGCAGGAGCTGATTCGACCTAATGAAAGAAACCAGCAAATATAGTTTATGCTCTACTATTATATGCTGAACCGTAAAAAGATTCTTTGTCATAATCATTAAAGTTGTCAACTCTGACATACACTGTGTTGAGGAAAGTCACCGGACACCTAGAGGAGAAACACAACATAGCATTTATTGACATACATTAGTACGGTGTCGGTCCACCTTTGGCCTTAATGTATGCAATGACCCTTCGAGACATGCTTTGGACAAAGTTTTGGAACACAGCGATAGGTATGCGCTTTCATTCACTACATAATGCTACCGCTAACAGTTGTAGTAGTAGGCCTTGGTTCGAAACTCCTTATGCGGCGCTCTATTTCATCCCATAGATGTTCTATGGGATTAAGATCAGGGCTCCGTGCTGGCCAGTCCACACACGATACGGAATTATCGTCAAACTACGCCGTAACAGTCCTTGCTTTACGGCTCGGTGCATTATCCGGCTGGTATCAACAATGCTCGGTTCCATAGCATTGCCACAGAATTGGTAGGGCATAATTGTCTAGAATATCGAGGTAGACGCGTTGGATAACATATTTGTCCACGATAATCAATGGGCCGGGACCATACCATGAAAAACACCCCTACACGAGTACACTGCCAGTTCCAAACTTGACCATAGGAACAATACACTGTGGTAAACAGCGTTCCCTCGACTGCCGCCATACCCACACACGGCCATCAGACTGATGAATCGTGTATCTGGATTCATCAGTCCATAGGACCCGTTTCCATTGATCTACGGTCCACGATAAATGTTATTTACGCCATGCTAAACGACGAGTAGCATTACGAGTGGAGATGAAAGGCATATGAGGAGCCACACAACCACGTAACCGATAGAATGAAGTTAAGTTATCTGCAAATGGTACGTGTACATACCGAGATGTCAGCATTTTTACTCACATGTACACTGAGGTCTTGCGCAGTACTCCTTCGATTAGCTGTAACGATTCTCCTGAGGCTTCGACGTCCTCCATCACTGATTTTCTTCGCTCTGCCAGTACGTTTTGGTACTTCAAGCACGCCGTGTGTCTTCCACTTCTTCACTACATCCAAATATCGTTGACTTGGGTATGTTTAAAGGCCTCTCTGTTTCTCTTATGGACAGCCCACTAATATAACACCCAACAATCTTTCCTTTCTCAAAATCAGTTCTCTCCCGCCGCAACATTTTCCCTAAACCTCACAGTGCGATATGATCACGGTCAGCTGCAGGCTTGCTTTTATACCGTTTGCAGCTGTACCGCGAATCTTAACAACACAGCGGATCCGTTCATTTCCTTTTGAAGGGGTGTCCGGTTACTTTTGTCAATATAGTTTATATACCATGGAATACAAAAGGACTGGCGATGCTGTTAACCTACGGAATGGATAGCAGATGAATGTTTATGTGCATCAAATGACAGATGACATGTTTGAAGTCAAGTTTCACTTAACCAAAACCCACAATTTAAGTAAATTAGTGCGTTAGTACAGTTAAAATGATGCAGACGCTTGAGCCCTCCCCTATTTCAATAATTTATTTTCTAGCTGTTCGTGGGATTTCGGAATATATAGCACATCAATGTGTTCCACTGCAAACACATTGAGGAAAGGTTGACAACTCATTTGGAACACATCGAGAAAGTAATTCTGGAAAATGCGTTCTCATTGTGCTACGACAGTGTTCCATGCTTTTTCCACGAAGTGTCCCGAACGTGTTATGTAAAATTAATATCTTCCATTATAAAACATTTTATGGTGGAGAGAGCTTTGATAACACATGCGGAACAGATTGATACACATTCGGAACACATTCGGAACATATGAGGAACGCAATGATCACGCTTTTAATGGAAAATGGCTTTCGCAAAATGCTGCGAAATCGTGCGATCTGTTACTAAATGATTTGTTACTTGGTATTTTCCAGCTCAAAAACTCACTTTGATTTCATAGGTATCGTGCTTAACATACGAATTAATGAGAACAGCTATGTATTGTAATTTAAATTTGCACCTCTGATATTAATTCCACGTGTCAATCTAAAACAATATAGTTTTCTTTGTTTGAACGTATGAGCGTTTGTCTCATTTTGTCGCGCACAGCGCACGCGTGTACCACTTTGCTTTGTTGTCATAGCAACAAAGACCGATTTTTAGCATTTTCTGGTGTGACGCCATCTCATCTAAATCATTCTGACATGACGTCAGAGATGCATTACGTCACATGATCAGCTCTTTTGAAACAGAAAAACGCTACGTCAAGAATTTTGGATCTACTTTGTCGTTCATAAACGACATAATAGAATTTTTCATTTAGAATCCTATCGCATAAAATTTAATTTTAAGATTTCCCTTGCAAACCTAAAATGTGTATTTTAGATTGTAAAACCAGTTTCTTTTCTCATTGAAGTCTAAACATTGAGAGTTCCAATAGAGAAGGTAACAGTGTGTTTTTATTATTTCATGCGTATGCTGAAAAAATATGATTTCGGAACTTTCATTTTCCTTAAACTACGAAATTCTCAGAATATAACAAAAAAAAATTTCCAGAGTATAACCAGTTATTATTTTATTTATATTTGTAGGAGAAATAAAAAAGAAAGGAAAAAGGAAAGAAAAGAAAAAATACTGTTTATGGTTCTGCGCATGAACTACTACCACAGCTTTTTAACATTTGCAATTGCCCAGTTCTAAGTTTCCGAAAATGCTTTTGCGATTTTAACTTTTCTGCTACCTGGCACCGCAGAAAGAGGAGAAATGAAACTTCTTGCCATCTGCTTGAGTTCTTTTTTTTTTTTTTTTTTTTTTTTTTTTACAGTAAAGGAAACAATGCGTACTTTAGTGCCTCAGTGCGTTTTTGAGTGGTTTTGAAGAACGAGAACCACTGAAAAGGCTTGCTCTCAAACGATTTCATAAAAAATTTCGGAAATATTGCAACTGGCTTGGATGCAGATTTTGATTTTCATATTTCATCAGGTGCCTATAAAAACATCTGATGTGCGGCGAACAAACACTGGGAGAATGCGAGCGCTTGCCTGTTTTAATTGTCGAATCCCTGCCTGGACCGATAATTCTTATTTTTTTATCTTTATTGTTGTAATGTTCACGAAACCTACTTTCACAGTTGGACATCACAACCAAAAAGAATACCTGGTTATTAAAAAAATTACTGATTTTATTTTTCCCCGTCATTGTTGACGGGCTTTCACAGTTATGGTTTGTAACATAGACCCTTGTTTCTGTAATTCACTGAGATATGTTTAGTTAAAACCTTATTTCTGCGAAAGTTATTTGTCTACACATTCGCCTACGGAAATGTAGCGTGACATCTAGTTTGATCTGGAGCTAGAATTAAACTAACGGTAGCTCTGCTTACGTAGTCGTTGTATTTTAATCTGAGAAGACATAGAAGTAGACATGTTCTGCGGCATTGTGGGACACCAGGAATAATATATATAGCTATGTAACTAATAGAAAAAAAAATTAAATATGTAAACGAAACACAAGAACTTTGCCTTAGATGCACGATTAGATCACCGCCTACTCCCTCTGATTTCGACGCCAGTGATTCGTGCCTTACATGTGGACAACCTCCAGGTCGCTGTCTTTTGCATTGAAAACGTGACCTATCATGTTTTTAACATATATGTCCCCTGTGATGAACGTCTGTTACCTGATCTTCTCTCCACACTCCGTACAGAGCTGTCATGCATCCCACCGTCTGAATACATTCTCATCGGCGGAGATTTCAATTGTACGTTGTTGCCGGCCCTTGACCGCAATTCAACCGTTGGAGAATACCGCAGACAACGTGTATTACAGATTTCCCAGCTAGTTGATGATTTTCAATTGGTTGATGCGTTCCGGCATCTACACCCGTCGGAAATCTCTTTACCTGGCGCTCTTCCATCCATGGCAGCACTACGGCAGCACGGTTGGATAAATTTTATGTTTCGACTGCTCTTCTCCCGTCGATCGCAGCTGCTGCCCATCATCCTTCCGCCGCTTCAGACCACAGTATTGTCAGTCTGTCGGTGTGTGTTTCGCCTTCACCTTCAAGGACTCAACGACTATGGACTTTTCCGGACTCGCTCCTGGATGATCAACAATTTTGTGTTGCTGTGCGCGAGTTCCTCCGAAGTCGTCAGCCCCTTCTTGATACTACGTCCGACGCGATGCAACTGTGGCTCAGTGTCAAACATGACTTGGTCCTTTTTGTACGGCGCTACTCCCATGCCTCTCGGAATGAAAGCGATATGAAAATTGCGAATCTACGTGCTCTATTGTCGATGCTCTCTCTTGATGATCCGCAATACCCCGGCTATCTGGCAGATCTCCACGCTTTGCTTCTTCCTCGCGCATCCGATGCAGCCTGCAGGATGCATTTCTTGCATCTCTCCCCTACAGCTGATTCTCACGATTACTTAACCGCCTTGGAATCTCAACATCGTTCTGCTACATCTTTGCGTCATCTTCGCCTCCAGGATGGTTCCATCACTTCGAACCCATCGAAGCTATGCACTTTCACCAGACAGTATTTCATCGCCAAGTACAGTGCGGTAACGCAGTCTTCATCCTCATTAGCTTCTCCTCTTCTCTCCTCTCTTCCTCAGGTCCCCTCTACTTTATCTACTTCTTTACTCTCTCCTTT
Organism: Macrothele yani; assembly: GCA_039090855.1. Classification (NCBI taxonomy): domain Eukaryota; kingdom Metazoa; phylum Arthropoda; class Arachnida; order Araneae; family Macrothelidae; genus Macrothele; species Macrothele yani. The sequence continues at coordinate 136,980,727 of CM077004.1, forward strand.
CTCTCTTCGCGAACTCCGCGAGGCGTTCGCTACTCTCAATCCTCATGCCGCTCCTGGACCTGACGGCCTTCCTCTGTCCTTTTATCGTGCTTTTCTACCGTGCCTTCTGCCTTTTCTGTCTGCGTGTTTCTCGTCTGCTTTTTCCTTTCCTGCGTTACCGCCCGACTTTACTTTGGCACACACCATCCTCCTTCCTAAGAAGGGTGACCTCTTGGATCTTGGAAACTGGCGCCCTATCTCCATCCTAAACACTGACTATAAGTTCTATACAAAACTCTTATCCCGTCGCCTTAATTCTGTTCTCTCTTTCGTTATTTCTCCTGACCAGACATACACTGTGCCTGGTCGGACTATTTCCACTAACGTTTCTCTTCTCCTTCATCTTCACTTCCTCGCTCGCTCTTTTTGTGAACCTCTTGCCTTTCTCAATCTGGATCAAAAGTCCGCTTTTGATAACGTTTCTCATTTTTATCTCTCTGCTGTCCTTTCACAATTTGGCTTTCCTCCTACCTTTTCTTCCGCACTCTTGGCCCTTTATCAGGGCGCCAGTTTCCATGTTCGAGCGGCCACATTTCTAACCGCTCCAATTCCGTTTAAGCGAGGCATCCGGCAAGGATGTCCGCTCTCCGGCCAGCTATTCGCTCTCGCTTTTGAGCCTTTCCTGTTAGCAGCCCGAAGATCACTCCTGGATGTCCTACCGCCGACAGTGGCTAGTACTCGTCATCATCGAATAATTTTCACCGCCTATGCTGATGATGTGACCTTTTGCGTCCGGGATGAATCTCAATTTGATCGCCTGTATTCTGTATATCAACAGTATATCAACAGTATGTTGCATTATCTGGAGCAGCGCTGAATGCCACTAAAAGTACTGGCTTATGGTGCGGGGCATGGGTTGCCCGCACTGATGCTCCTTGGGGTGCGCAGTGGACAGCCACTACACAGAAGATCCTCGGTGCGTATGTCGGATTGCCCTTGGCTTCTGCATCTGCCACCTGGACTGCTCTTCTTCCCCGGATACAACGGACTGCTGCCTACTGGAGTAAGGCCCGCCCTTTCACATCGTTCCGTCAACGAGCAGCCGTTGTTCGTCGACAACTTATCTCTCTATGCGAATACTCTTGGATGTCGACGGTTGTGCCCGTGTCACAAATGATGACCATCACTCGCCTCTCAACTTCCGTCATCTGGTCTTCACATCACTGGGTTAAACCTGCCACGCTTCATCTGCCAGCCTCTTTGGGTGGCATCCAACTTCCTGATCCAGCTTTTCTTTATAAAACACATCGCATTATTCATTTCATTCGCCTTGCCACTTCAACTGTTCCGTCCCTTACCACTACCTTGAATGTTCTAGCTTCTTTCCGTGACCCATCTTTCACCTTCCTACTGCTTCTGAAGATGGATGCATACTCTCTTCTCCCGTCCCACCTCCCTCCTGTCCTGCGAGAGGGCCTTTCTCTCTTTCGTTCGCTTCCTCTTCTCCGTTCATTTCCTTCTTCAACTCTTGATCTCCTAGATGAACCTCTCTTCTTCTCTTCTCTTATTCACCCTCCTAACCTCCCTTACTTTTACTTTCCTCATTGGATCCGCTCTGGTGTGATAACTGTCCGTTCTCTCGTAACTTCTGATCTAACCTGGAGACCTCTTTCTTCCCTGTTTCTATCTCCAACCATTACTCTTGCTAACGAATATCTTCTTCTTCGCACAGCGCTTTGGAGCCTCTTTCCACTCCTCGCTTCACCTGATGGTCTCTTCTCGGTCCCCTCTGCTCCTCTTTCCCTACCGTTCTTTCTCCTCATTCGTAGCTCCCCGGTTCTAGTTACTTCTCTCTCCTCCTCTTCTCTTTATTGGCTTCTTCTTTCCCCTCCCGCACTTCCACTTTCTGTTCATTCTGCTCCTCCTTCTCTTCTCCCCGCCATCTGGACAGCATCTACCTCTGCCCTTTCCTCCCCTCTTGAACTCAATGTCCATTGGCAATTTCTTCACCTTCGTCTCCCCGCCCCATCAGTACTGTTTCGCATGACCCTTCTCACCTCTCCGCAGTGCTCCTTTTGCCCTGAAGTCAGCGACGTCCAACATCAATACCTATTCTGCCCCGTTCTCCTGCCAGTCCTAAACACAGCATTTCGTCTTGCTGATCAAATTTGTGCTCGATCGTTACCATTTCTTGCATATGCTTGGCTACTCCAAACAAAGCATCCACCTACTCACTTGCCTCCTGTGTGCCGTTATATTTTTCTTCTTGTGAAGTTCACTGTCTATGCTTTCCATCTTCAACAACGCTTCCCCGCTCTTATTCCACCTCCTCAGGAGGCAAGTGCTATCATTCGGAGACGCTTCCTAGCACGGTTAACCACTCGCCTCCAAATGGAGCACTCTCGTGCTGCCTCAACAAACACCGATAGCGTTTTTCAATCCACTTGGGCCCAATCGGCTGGGTGGTTCCATATCCACAATTTGCAGTTACATCTCAACCTATAAGTGGGATTTTTGTTGTCGCCCACGTTCACTGTAACAAATCATGTTTTTACGTATTAATTTTGGTGCTTCGCTATTTGTGATTTTTCTGTTTTAATGTGCCATTGAAGATAGCTCACCATGTTTCCCATGTTCTCTTCGATAATGTTGGGTTTTATGTTGTTGTATATAATTCTTCCTTCTGCACAGTTTACTGCCCACGCAATGTCCCCTTCATTATGTTGAATATTTTTTTAAAATATTAGTCACTGTGTGTATAATATAATGTAACAAGATGCCCTTCTGAGTACATTTAGCGTTATTTCCCCTTGTCACTGAATACTTCTGTACATATGTTGTAAATTTTGAATGTAGCATCACTGTTGCATTTCTGTGAATTAGTACCTAATGTTTAATCTTTAGTATGGTAGTAATGCTTAATTGGAATTTGTGCATAGTATAGAATCATGTCTTGCCCTGTCTACAATACTGTAGGTAAACATTTTCGTTTGTATCGCTCGTGCTTTATTGTCTGCCTCTCCTTCGCCCTACGTGGCGAAATAATTTTTTTTTTATGATTTTAACAATATTTTGTTTTACGTTTCACTGGAACTTTCCAGCTGATGTATATACCGCTGTATTTATTGGCAGAATTCCATTGTCATGTACATAGAAATGTTATTTTACTGAAGAATAAAGTCAATTTTGAAATGCAGGAGAAAATAAAGTGTTTATTAAAAGTTAAACAGTTAAAAACACCATGAGATCTTTCGTAGCTGCTCAGCCACATCTTCAGATGGAAAGACCCGAGTGCTCGGAAACCGACAGTTAAATACAGGAGCAAAAAACAGGTCGTTGCCACTAAATCCGAAGAAATACCCGATAACAGAGGGAAAACACAATCATATTAAGGCTACATATATACATAACTTACAGTTCATGATTTCTATTGTTAAACAATAATCTCCACGGTTGACGTAAGATGGCAGAAAGTTCATCATTATAACAAATATTAAAGTTTTGAAAAATATACATACTTTCGGTAAGTAGTAATGAGGTTCTGGAGGGTGGAACCGCAAGGATGGTAGTCTCGCTCCAAGTGGGAGCCTTTATTGACTAAGCGAGAGAGGGCTGTAGATTGTGAACAGATTTTCACACTGTACTTATGTTCAGAGAGTCTAGTTTTTAATCTTCTTGAGGTCATGCCAATATAAATACAGTCGTCATCATCGTTCTCTTTCGCTTTAAGGGGAAATGCAGTACACTCCGTACTTATCAAACATATTAACACTGTCTCGATCTTTTTTAACCCTAGCGAGGATGTTCTGAGTTCGAGTGCCAAACGACAAATTATAGCGGTGGCACACATTTTTCAGGATATCAGCACATTGTGGTATGTAATCCATGGCTCCAACGAATTTGGTGGAGTGACTCGCCATTGTTAGAGTTGTGAATGCCCATCTTTGAACCTTCCCCAAGATGCGATCAACATGCGTTTTATCATAGCCATGTGCAAGAGCAAGATTATAAATCCTCTGCAACTCAGTCCTACGTTGATGAAAAAGAAGAAAAATGGGAAATGGCTCGGCGGACAAGGAAGTTGATGGAAGCTAATTTGTGGCTGATGGGATGAGCTGAAGAGTACGGAATCAGATTAGGGACAAAAGATGGTTTTCGGTAAACAGAATACTGTAAAGTGTTGGAGGAGGGGTCCCTATCCAGAAGAAAATCTAAGAACGGAAGAGAAAAATTAACTTCAACTTCAACTGAGAATTTGATAGAAGGATAGAAGGAAGACATAGTATCTGCAAAGCGATTAAGTTCCTCAATGTACCCTGGCCAAAAAATGAGGACATCATCAACATACCTTAGGTACAGAAGGGGCCGCACAATGGGGTCAAAGAGGGCATGGGATTCTATGTCCTGAAGGATTAACTCAGCTAAAAGGGGTGAGAGTGGGGAGCCCATTGGGGCACCTTCTAGTTGACGATACACTTGACTATTAAACCTAAAGAAGGAACGATTGTTGATCAAACGGAGGGCCTGCAGAATGGAGTCAATTTATTCAGGGGTAGCTAACCCTAAAAGGGAAAGTTGTGATTCAATGAGGTTATGTACTGAAGGAACAGGAACGTTTGGAAATAGAGAAATCACGTCAAGTGAAGCTAAAAGGAAAGGCTTATTGGAGGTTTAGAATTTTATCGATAGCTTGAACAGAATTAAGAACAGAAAGCCTAGAAGGGGAAGACACAAGAGGGGAGAGAAACTGAGCCAAACATTTCTCCAATGGGCGAAGAGGGCTCGCGTACCCGGAAACTAAGGGGCGGAGAGGGTAACCCTCTTTATGCAATTTTAATTTCCGAAAAAGTTCCGGTACGCGAGGCCCAAGGGGTGGGCGCATGGATTTGACAATAGAAAGAGGAAGGTTTCCATGATTTTTTAACTTGCTTAAAGCACTAATCGTTGCAGAGGTGGGGTCTAAGTGAATGATTGAGTGAGGAATATCCTGTAAGGCGGTATTCATGTTAAGAATGTAATCAGAATTATTAAGGATTATCAACTGGGCAGACTTATTAGCAGAGATGATCGCAACGTTAGGGTTATCTCGCAAGTTCTTCAGTTGAAGTTGTTCGTCCTGGAAATCCGGAAGTTCAGTTGATTTATTGCTCCTCAGTATGGCTTCGGACAACTTATACCGAGTTGGCTTTCGCTCGGGGGATGGAAGAGCCTGGATGATGTGTTCTGCTTGTGGAACAATTTTGAACTTGTTAATTTTTGTCGCCGGATAAGAGAACTTAAGGAGAACTTAATCGCTTTGCAGATACTATGTCTTCCTTCTATCCTTCTATCAAATTCTCAGTTGAAGTTCAAGTTAATTTTTCTCTTGCGTTCTTAGATTTTCTTCTGAAGAGGGAACCCTCCTCCAACACTTAACAGTATTCTGTTTACCGAAAACCATCTTTTGTCCCTAATTTGATTCCGTACTCTTCAGCTCATCCCATCAGCCACAAATTAGCTTCCATCAACTTCCTTGTCCGCCGAGCCATTTCCCATTTTTCTTCTTTTCATCAACGTAGGACTGAGTTGCAGAGGATTTATAATCTTGCTCTTGCACATGGCTATGATAAAACGCATGTTGATCGCATCTTAGGGAAGGTTCAAAGATGGGCATTCGCAACTCTAACAATGGCGAGTCACTCCACCAAATTCGTTGGAGCCATAGATTACATACCACAATGTGCTGATATCCTGAAAAATGTGTGCCACCGCTATAATTTGTCGTTTGGCACTCGAACTCAGAACATCCTCGCTAGGGTTAAAAAAGATCGAGACAGTGTTAATATGTTTGATAAGTACGGAGTGTACTGCATTCCCCTGAAAGCGAAAGAGAACGATGATGACGACTGTATTTATATTGGCATGACCTCAAGAAGATTAAAAACTAGACTCTCTGAACATAAGTACAGTGTGAAAATCTGTTCACAATCTACAGCCCTCTCTCGCTTAGTCAATAAAGGCTCCCACTTGGAGCGAGACTACCATCCTTGCGGTTCCACCTTCCAGAACCTCATTACTACTTACCGAAAGTATGTATATTTTTCAAAACTTTAATATTTGTTGTAATGATGAACTTTCTGCCATCTTACATCAACCGTGGAGATTATTGTTTAACAATAGAAATCATGAACTTTAAGTTATGTATATATGTAGCCTTAATATGATTGTGTTTTCCCTCTGTTATCGGGTATTTCTTCGGATTTAGTGGCAACGACCTGTTTTTTGCTCCTGTATTTAACTGTCGGTTTCCGAGCACTCGGGTCTTTCCATCTGAAAATGTGGCTGTAGCAGCCACGAAAGATCTCATTGTGCTTTTAACTTTTTAACTTTTAATAAACACTTTATTTTCTCCTGCAAGTTCTAATCGTGCATCTAAGGCAAAGTTCTTGTATTTCGTTGATTTACAGCACGAATATTTTATTTCATTAAATATATAACTTTATGAACAACATCGTAAGTTAAGTTACTGTTGTGCAAAATTATTAACTTATGATGTTCATCATTAAAAGTTGAAATTTAGAATTTAGGGGTATAATAATATTTCGCATCCCATGGTTTTCGTCTCCTATTACGCTTCCTTGCCCCTAACTTCAGTGTCAAACAGTGTCACGAAGAGACACTTTCTCCTAAGTGTTTCTAAGTACTGCGAGGTAAACCGTTTTAGAGTAAGTAGAGGAAAATATGTTTTTTTATGCACCTCCCTTAATCGATGTATGCTTGAGTTTTCGCTTATAACTCAGCAAGGTTTTATGCTATCACGCTGTAACTTTGGACTTAGGGGTTTCAAAATATTTCGCATCCAATGGACTATTAATCAGATATGGTCATAATTCACTTTTTATCATGATTATATTTCGTAATTTATAAATCCCTTAATATACCAGTTCTGTTCTTGTATAACGATTCGTATTATCTGGGTCTCTTTGTGTTTTATTGTTGCAACACCGAATCATTGCATCTGTTTTCGATTAAACGATACAAATCAAAAACAACTTTCGCAGTTTAATATTATAAGTATATTTTTTCTGTAGTTTACTGTACGCGTATTTCTTGGGCTATTCGTATGAAATTTGAAATTTAAGGGTGTTACTATGTGCTGAATAGAATGCGCCTAAAGTAGCATACCTCTTTTACGAAAACATTTGGAGATAGAGAGCTTATTAGCATGTTTCTTCATATCACGTGATAGTTCCTTTCGAGTCCTTTCCAACGGTACCTTACTTGTTTACATGCGGCAAACGGTTCCAAAGTTAATGCGGATGGCTCCTTTTTTTATGTCTGTACAATCATAGTTACTTTTGCACAGTAGCTGTATATTAACATACTGGATAGAGGTATAGGAAGCCCCGGTGGGCGAGTGGTCTGCGGCACTGACTACTTATCATTCGTCCGGGCCCGAATCCCGGATAAGGCATGGGGAGTGCGCTTGTCTCGGCGCATGCTCCGTCCTTTTCTGCAAAAGTGCTCCCCTTAGGTGTTGTAATTTTGTAGTTTTTTTGAACAATTTCTCATATTTTAGATATCGGATCTTTTAAAGCGATGGGTTTAACGACCAATATGAGAAACTTAATGGGCCATAAACAGTCGTTCGACCCTAATTCAAGGCTGCAGGTTCCGGGTTGGCATCAACTGGAAGAAGTTCTGGATGTCGCCCTGCAGAAGCAGTGACGTAACTACCACTCCCGCAGCTGCGGGGGAGCACAGGTAACGAAGGGAAGTACTGCAGCTTCCAGTTATGGTTTTATGAAAAAATTCGAACATGCACAATATTTAACCCAAAGATTCATCTTTTGCTTTAACATATATTTAGCTTTCCTTAAATAAATGCCTAGTTTCCCTTTTAAAATACTGAATGTCCTACAGATTGAAAGTGTTCGGGTCTTTGACTTCAAGTTGTAGTACGATCGCTCTCAAATCGCCCTCTCTCTCTGCCCTGCTGAAGAATAGCGCGAGGCCACAGTGAGGTTCCCCGTGGAGGATGTGAGAAAACAGTCTTAGGATTACGGGCACGACATGCGTCAGCATTTATTCACAGCAACCGCAGATCTGCCATGTGTAAGAGGGTGATTTCTTCAAACGCTTTATTTTAGTTTTGGACAAAGAAATTACACGTATTTTTAAATGTATTACTTAAAAAGTTAAAATTACAGGACTCTAAGTACCACCATTACTTCTGTGGACACTCTCTCTGACTTCCTTACCATCACGCCTCCCCCCCGCCACACCACGAAAAATGAATCCTCTCCCGTGTCCGAAATCCCGGGAAAATTATTGTGCTTAGGGTGTTGAAGTAAATCTTGCGCGGGGGGGGGGGGTCGCGCATGCCCTGCTAGTTACGCCACTGTGCAAAAGGTCATTTCATGCTATGTCGATTCGTACCCGGAGTTCATCTTGGTAACTGGCGGCGAAGCCTGACGGATCAGGCGTTGAGCGACCATATCCACACTCGTTCAATGGGCGACAAATCAGGCAAATTCAGTTTTCAAGGAAGACGAAGGCCACTGCCGTAAGACAAGCGCACCATCAATGCCTCTTTTGCGTTTCGAGTCCTTCGTATAACTTGGCCACGGGTGCGACATATATTGGATCTGAAATACAGCATTAGAAGTGACTAACTGCAATGGCGGCCAATAACATCAAAATGATTATCATTTTCCAATCGCAAAAACACGCCTCCATGTTTGAAAACATTGAAAGAAGAAAGCCGGGCCGAATGGTCTGAGGCAGGGTCTTCTGATGAATATAGAATAAGATGGGCTAAGTTTCGAGCCCCGCATGAGACATAGGTGGTTTGTTTGTCCTACAAGGCTAGATGGATCCCTTTCTTGGAACCAGTAACCCTAATTTAGGGACGGACGAATTCTTATAACCCTTAGATTTGCTTAAGGTGGTTCCATCTAAACTCTCTGCTATATGTTTCCAATGGTAAAACTTCTTTACATATTTTCTTCGCAATTAATGTATTCCCAAGGATGAAAATTTGCACATCGATAAAACTAACTTTAAGTTACAGCATGGAATACTTAACACTTGCTAAAACATAACCATAATTAAGCAATCCAAAATTTGTTTGTCTAATGACGTCATCAATGTATAGGTCGCGCTATCTATTAACAGGTTTGAACATTACTCAAAGAAAAATGATTGATTTTTTATATAATTATGGTTATGTTTTAGCAAGTATTTAGTATCCCATGCTATAACTTAAAGTTAGTTTTATCGATGTGCACATTTTCAATCTTTGGAATACATTAATTGCGAAGAAAATATGTAAAGAAATTTTACCATTGGAAACATAAAGCAGAGATTTTAGGTGGAACCACCTTAAGATGGCTGTTAAAAGCCGAAACAAATGAAAAACGTAGGGATTTCCCCTGAAAAGTAGCTCGCACTTCGAGACTCCGATGTGGATTAACATTGACGTGCGCTTGTCGTTGGGCTGTCGGACTGCCAATCCAACGCAAAGTGAATGAAAACGCAAATAGTGGTCCTCACGCAGAAATGATAAAAGTTGAACTCGGAATTCATGAACCGAGTTATCATCAGTGCTTGCCCTTCTGCCAGAGAGCGACTCTGCCATTTCCATTCGTTACAGCTGAGTTCTTCATTTCGACCAGATCCCTGCAGGGACTTGCTGCAGCATTTTCACCGAGCTGAAGAAAGGTGCAGCGAGGATTTATATAACGTGGAACTCGTTTCAGCTTTCGTTTCAAGTTAGAGCAACTTAGGAAAATTAGAATACTACAATTACATAAAGCGACGCCATCCGGAGAACTGGGAAACATCTGCTCTTACAGAATAATGCATGAATTCTGGCAAGCGGAATTTCCACATTACAAGAGAATAGAGATGAATAACTCCATCTGCTTGGCACAAAGTGCACCTTATATATACACTACATTACCATTAATATTCAGACACCTGCTCGTCTACAAATAATTTTTATTTACAGAAAATTCCACATGGTGTACCTTATTTGGATCTTAAATTACTCATACACACGTGAATAACTTTTGCCCCTTATTACTTATACACACGCGAATAATGGAGTGATTTCCACCTGAATTATTAATTATACGGAGTGATTTTCTTTCTTAGGTTTCGTGGAATAGTTTCTACCAGTTTTTAACACGTCTTTTGCAAAAAAAAAAATCGTGCTTTGTCCGCCCGTATGCCTAAGGACACCATATCCTCTGCAGCGATTGTTCCGATTTGAAAACTTCTTTTTGCATTGGAAAATTAAAAACGCGACAACGATGCGCCTTTCGTTCCGCTTTTTCTGATGCGCAACGTCGCCGCTAGAGTACGTAAATGCAGCGATTGTTCCGATTTGAAAACTTCTTTTTGCATTGGAAAATTAAAAACGCGACAACGATGCGCCTTTCGTTCCGCTTTTTCTGATGCGCAACGTCGCCGCTAGAGGACGTAAATGCAGATGTTATCGAATTTGAAATGCATTTTATTCCATATATCTGCATCTAAACATCCCATTGAAAAATTTCGTTCTTTCTTTCGATGGCATTTATTATAAAACGAACATTATTTTGAGTGCAGTTTTGTTTTCAAGTATTGCATTGATTTCCCGCTAGGGGACGTAAAGGGAAAGTGTGATTTCCCCAATATATATGTTTCTAAAAGTCCTATTAAAAAAATTCTTTATGCATCGGATACAGCTCCTGGTGCTAAATGTTCAGCATATAATTTATAATTTTTGGTATAGAATGGCTTGACCACCAGGGGCGTAATCGTATATTTCGGTTTCTCCTGTATTTGAGCAAATTCTGCGCTTCTGAAAACTCGATTGAAAAAATCAAAGGGCACAGTAGCAACTGTGCCGCAACCTACAAAGTAGAACTACGTCAACTGTCACTATTTCATGGCAATATCGCACTAGCTCTACGTCCTTAAATTATTCAGAGGAGGGTTGACATAACCCTAAGTTGTGCCGCCCCGGTGGCGCAGTGGTCTAAGCGATGGCCTCTGATCATTCGTCCGAACGGGGTCCGAGTTCGAATCCCGGTGAGGCATGGATGTTGTGTTTGTCTTACGGCACTAGCTCTCTCCCTTCCCTGAAACCAGTGACCCTAAATTAGGGACGGGCGACTGCTTATAGCCCATTGAGTTGCTCACGGTGGTCGTTAAACCTCCCATAAAAAAAAACAAAAAAAACCCTAAGTTGTAGGTTGCGGCACAGTTGCTACTGTTTCCCCTTTTGATTTTTTTCAGATATAAAATTTTTAAGAAATAAAACGACCGAAATGTTTTACTTCATTTACTTAAAAGCAACTTATACTATGTACAATTCATAGTAACTTACGCTGATTATAAATTAATGTTAATAGAAGTAGATCGTTGTCAGCAGTTATTGCTAAAATTGTTTCTGAATAATTTGTTCTTCAGAAACTCCTTAGTTGCCTTGTTATAAATTTGGCGACACGTCTCGGGTCTAATGCATTCTTCTTCTTCTTGTTGCCCTTGTTCTTATCTAGATTCAGAATGCATCGGCGATGTACATTGGCATTTCATGCTCGGTGTGAAAATTTGGATCGATGACATTAATCTCCATCTGTTCTCGCTGTACAGGCTCAATTTGTGCAGTTGAAGTGGAAATTTGTGGCTCTAGCGTTGAAGTCGCATGAAAGGCATCTTGCCTCTCGGATTTTTGACGCTGCCTACATTCCTGTGCCCTTTTAGCTCATGACTTAGCGAACCTTTTTGGATTCTTTTCATTATCCTCTAGCAGTTTCTTCAATTTTCGTCGGTTCTTATAGTAATTTTCCCTGCATTTTCGCGGCATTTCTAAATTCTCAAGAAATTTTGCTTTATCTAAAGAATAAATATATTTCAAATCCACTTTATTTCGGTTTATCGCATATGGCCTTTAGTTCTGACCATCAGCTACGGAATGTGTAGCTGAGGTCATCGGTATCATTATCTATTCACTAGTTATCAATCTTAAAACGGCGTGCGGCGAAACAAAATCCCGCAGAATTCAGCTTAACTTTCTAACGCTACTGTATCGAAGGGTTAAGGGGTGGAGGGGTTGAAACCCTCCACCCTTTAACCCTTCAATACAGAACTTGTTGCCAAACGTAGGCGGTTCCAGCACAAGGTATGCTGGGCGTCTGGTGGAATTTCGAGGGGTTAATCCATTACGAATTTGTCACAGACGGTTGGACCATCAATACCGACCTCTACTTTGAATGCTAGTCAGCTTTCGTCGTAAAAGTACGTATGAAGATATAAAGTGATCCAAATATTGCAAAACTTTTGACTCACCCTCTGTAGAATCGAAGAACTGGCAGACAGATGGCTAAAGACGGTGCAACACGATGGCCTATACTTTGAATGCTAGTCAGCTTTCGTCGTAAAGGTACGTATGAAGACCGAAAGTGATCCAAATATTGCTAAACTTTCGACTCACCCTTTGTATTTTTACTTTTAACTGTTCGATTTGAAAATCAATGTTTCTTTGGCATCTTCCACCTGCTAAGAGAATTTTTTTGTGCACCATTTGTTAGATTTCGTAACATACATTTTAGTCGTTCGTGGGAGTAAGTAGCTGTGTCTATTTCAAGAAGTTTTATCGATTGCAGAAATCCGGTTTTTTTTCCTAACCGGCTGATTATCAATAACTTTTATAAATGTTCATGAAATAAATACGAGATTACACCATATAATACAAATTTTGAAGATGGCAATCCGATTTTTGGTGTAAATGTGACAAGGATGGTAAGTCAGAAAATATCCGAAAACTTTAAAATTTTATCGTCCTGGAGCGAAACTCGAATCTGCGTCTCGCAGATAGCATACCCGGGTGCTATCTGGGAGGAGCGAAACTCGAATCCGCGTCTCCCAGATAGCATACCTGGGCACTATCTGGGTGACGCGGATTCGAGTTTCGCTCCAGGACGATGAAATTTTCAAGTTTTCGGATATTATATGACTTACCATCCTTGTCACATTTACACCAAAAATCGGATTGTCATGTTCAAAATTTGATAAATTTTATTCCCGTCGTAAGGGATTCAAAAGACGTGCTCATTACAACCGAAAATTCGGTGTCATCGTTCTCATTTGTAAATAACTGCCTATATCTCATTTGTAAATAACTGCCTATATGTTCAGCTGGGATGTAAGGTCAGGTGATGCGTAACATCACAGCCTCTCCTTGACAAATGTCAACCCCGCCTTCTCGTGGTGCATCCTGTTCCCACTAAAGGGGCTCTGACGACCGCAAATAGCGGTATAACTATACCATCGGGATCAGAGGAAATGCTATCCCACACTCACCAACCCGCTTGGCCAGCGTGGTGAGTTATGGCCAAACACCTCCAAAATGACTCTACAACTTAAATCTTGGCCCTCAGTCTCCGGCAGCTGGAATGTACCTGGCCAAGGCAGCGGCCAGTGCGACATGAAGGCAGAGGGTGCTAAGAATCCCCGGAGGACCAGACTAGGCTGCCATTTGATGCTGACCTTGGCTACCTACAACGGACGCTCCCTATCTTCTGATTCAAGGCTTCTTGAATTGGAAGAGGAACTACAAAGGATCAAGTGGGACATCGTCGGGCTGAGTGAGGTAAGGAGAAAAGGAGAAGATCTCATTGAACTGAAAAGTGGACATCTCTTCTATTATCGTGGGACAGATACTGGCAGAACTAGTGGTGTTGGATTTATAATAAACAAGAAACTGAAGGATAAAGTGGTAGAAGTTGAAAGTTCCTCTGACAGAGCTGCACGACTCGTTATCCAACTATCGAGAAGATACCAGGCTCAGATTATTCAAACTTATGCACCCACCACAAGTCATCCTGAAGAAGAAATTGAAGAATTTTATGAGGAAATTCGTCATCTAAATAATAAAGGTAAGCAGCACTTGAAGATAATTATGGGAGATTTCAATGCAAAAATAGGGCACCGGCAACAGAATGAAACTTCAGTAGGTAAATTCGGTCACGGCAACAGAAACCAGCGTGGAAATACTCTCGTTGAGTTTGCAGAGGCAGAAGGATTTTTCATCTTGAATTCCTTTTTCAAGAAAAAGCCACACAGGAAATGGACATGGAGACATCCAATTGGGACGACAAGTGAAATTGATTTTATTATGTGTAACAAAAAATTCGTCATCGAAGACTGCAGTGTGCTAAACAAGTTCAACACAGGTAGTGACCATAGATTGGTGAGATGTAAGATGCACCTCAACACTAAACTGGAACGTGGCAAGCTCATAAGACAAACAAAATGTATTGACATAACCAACCTTAAAAAACACCATAATACTTTCAAGTTGGAACTGAAGAACAGATTCTCTGCTTTAGAAGGCCTAACATCGGAAGAAGTGGATATTTCTGAAGTTAACAGAAAAGTAACCAAAGCTCTTATGGAAACAGCAACAAAATTAGCTGGGTCTAAGAACAAGTTGCATGTAAACAAATTATCAGGAAAAACCAAAATGTTGATGCAAAAAAGAAGAGAGATGAGGACAACTAAAGAAGATGTGACTTCCAAAGTGGAATATATAGAGCTATGCAAGACAGTAAGAAAAAGTATCACTGAAGACGTAAGAAAATTCAACTGTGAACTAGTAAGGAAAGCAATTGAAAACAACCAAAGCCTAAAGATAGCAAAGGGACATCTCAGTAAGGGAAGAAAACAGATTATGGCTCTCAGAAAAGAAGATGGTTCTATAACAAGAAATAGAGGCGAAATTTTGACAAGAGTGAAAGATTTCTACTCCAAACTATATGAAAGGGATGATACATGTACTCCAGACATCATGAAAGGTACCAGAGTTCTTCCAGTCCTCCCAGCAGAAGTTGCTCATGCAATCAAGAACATGAAGCGGGGGAAAGCTCCAGGAGAAGATGGAATCACTATAGACATCATACAAGAAGCAAGTGGAGAAATTGAAACAGTACTCGCCCAAATTTTCACTCGATGCCTTAATGAAGGGAAGATTCCTGAGGATTGGAACAATGCTACAATGATCCTGCTACATAAAAAAGGTGACATTGAGGATCTCAGGAACTACAGACCTATCAGCCTCCTATCAGTGGTTTATAAAATCTTCACTAAAGTTCTTTCACACCGCTTGAAGGTAACACTGGACATGGCTCAACCGAGAGAACAAGCTGGATTCAGGAGTGGCTACAGCACAATAGATCATATCCACGTACTGAGAGAACTAATTGAAAGAGCGAGGGAATATGAACTTCCATAGTGCATGGCTTTTATCGATTATGAAAAAGCCTTTGATTCAGTGAAACCATCAGCAGTTACCACGGCTCTGAAATCCTGCGGTATTGAAGATGCATACATTAATATTGTTAATAACATCTATGAAAATGCAAGTGCAAAGATTCGGGTGTTTGAAAATACAACACACATAAAAATTGGAAAGGGAGTGAGACAAGGTGACACCATATCTCCGAAGCTCTTTAATGCCACATTGGAAAATGTCTTTCAATCACTGAACTGGGAAAACAAAGGGATAAAGATTAATGGAGATTATCTAACCCACCTTCGTTTTGCTGATGACGTAGTCATTTTTGCAACTACCCCATCAGAGCTGCAGAGTATGATCCAGGAACTTGTTGACAAGAGTAAAGAAGTGGGATTAAAAATGAACTTTCAGAAGACAAAAGTGATGTTCAATACTTTTACAAGAAATGAAGATTTATCGATTGATGGAGAAAAACTGGAGATAACAGATACGTATGTTTATCTTGGACAGCAGATATCAAGTGAGGGTCACATTGATGAAGAAATTAATCGGCGTACAAAACTTGCCTGGAGAGCTTTTGGAAGAAACAGCATAATTTTCAAGAGCAATATGCCATTATGTCTTAAAAGAAAAGTGTTTGATCAATGCATCCTTCCAGTGCTTACGTATGGTGCAGAGACGTGGACCTTAACTAAAAGAGACATACAAAGGCTGCAGACAACTCAAAGCAGCATGGAGAGGTGCATGCTTGGTATAACCAGGAGAGATAAGAAGAGGAACTCGTGGATCCGAAAAATGACGAGAGTGGAAGACATCATGATCAGAGTTAAATCCCTGAAATGGCAATGGGCTGGGCATACTGCCAGAAGGACAGACCATAGATGGACAGCCGAAATTTTAGATTGGATTCCAAGAGACAGGAAAAGACCCAGAAAAAGACCACATGGGAGATGGGTGGATGAAATTCGTAAATATGCGGGAGTGACATGGAGGAGACTGGCACAAGACAGACCGTTGTGGAGGAAACTTGGGGAGACCTTCGTCCAGCAGTGGATTGATAATGGTTGACAATGATGATGATGATGATGATGATGTTCAGCTATTCCGCCTTCAAAGCATCGACCCGTTCAGCTTTGTTTTGAGAACGAAATTTCCCCCCACGCATCCGACGATAGAAATCGTTCAAGAAATTATTTGTACTAGTCAGTGGCGAATCCAGAGTAGGACAATTGAGGCGTTCTCTCCTCCTCCCCCTCCAAAAACAACAACATGTTTTTAGCTAGTTTTTGTAAAAAATATTGTGTATAGTATGTAACCGATTTGTCCGTCCGCCCGTCTGTGTACAGCATATCTCTGCAACTATTAGTCCAATACGAAAAATTCCTTTTGTATTAGGAAGCTTGAAATATGCGAATGATGATCCTTTATTTCATTATTCACGATGCACAATTTCACCGCTAGAGGGCGTAAATGCAGATGATATCGAATTCAAAATACATTTCATTCCATATATTTGCTTCTAAACATCCGATTGAAAAAATTATTTTACCTTTCGATTCGATTTATGTCGAACAGTATTTCAGGTATATTCACTTTTTCAAGTTACGCGTTAGAATTTCAAGTTAGAATTTCCGCCAGGGGTGTAAAAATAAACTGCGTTTTCCCCGATATCTCTACTTCTAAAACTTTGATTCAAGAACTATTCTCTTCACCGGGTACAGCTCCTGATGCGAAATCCTTTGCATATCATTTCTAATTTTTGGTAAAGAATTGTTTGACTGCCAGGGGGTGTAATTGGTAGTTTCTGCTTCTGATGTAATTGCCACAAAATCTGAGCTTCTGAAATCTCAATTGAAAAAATTCTTCCGTGAACAGATGCCACTCACGTCAATAAAACTTTTCGGAATATTTTCTTCTTAAAGTATTGTATGGTTTCTCCGTCAGAGGGCGTAGATGTATACCTTATTTTTGTCAATATCTCTATTTCTAAGAATCCGATTTTAAGAATTCCTTCTTTGTTGGATAGGGTTCCTGGGGCGAAATGTTTTTTATATAATTTCAAAATTTTCAAGTAATTCATAGACTTTTCGCTACGGGCGCAACGGTAAATTCCCTTTTCCCCGATATCTCTGCTTCTAAAACTCCGATTTGAAAAATTCTTTCTGCACTGGATACAGTTCCTGATAAAAATCTTTTTCATGTAATTTTTACTTTTGGGTGAAAAATGGTTTAGCCCCATAGCCGTAAGTCTAAATTTCCACTTCTGATGTATTTACATCAAAATCTGGGCTTCTAAAATCTCGCTAGAAAAAAAACCGTTCGTGGACTGATTCTACTCACGTCGATAAAACTATTCCAAATATTTTTTTCTTAAAATAATGCATAGTTTCTCCGCCAGGAGGCTTACGGTTATATCCCATTTTTGTCAATATCTTTATTTTTAAGAATCTGATTCGAAAATTTTCTTCTTTGTTGGATAGCATTTCCAGTGCGAAATGTTTTTTACGTAATTTCAAAATTTCTAGTAAAACATGGACTTTCCGCTTGGGGGCGGAACGGTAAAATACGTTTTCCTCGATATTTCTGTTTCTAAAACTTCGATTTCAAAAATTCTTTCTGCACCGGATACAGCTCCTGATGGGAAATTCTTTGCATATAATTTTTAATTTTTGGAAAAAAAAAAGGTTTGGCCACCAGGAGACATAAGTGTTAATTTGTGCTTCGGATGTATTTGCAGCAAAATCTGAGCTTCTGAAAACTCGACTGAAAATTTTCCTTCCTACACCGATACCGCTGACATCAAACAACTTTTGAGAATATTTTCTTCTTAAAACAATGGATGTTTTTCCCTCCAGGGGGCATAGATGCATATCTTATATTTGTCCACATCTCTGCTTCGAAGATCGTCCGATTTGAAAAAAATTCTTTGTTGGAGAGCGTTTCCGCTTCGAAATGTTTCTCATGTAAGTTCAAATCTTTCTTAACGTACAAGTCTGCAATCAGAGGGCGTAAGTTCACGATTCCGTGTACAGCACTATCTGCGGGATTAAAAAACCCGATTCAAAAACTTCTTTCTTCGGTCAGATACTATTGTTTTCCATATCGGTTCCGTTGACTTTGAATTGTTTTGATGGATTAATTCGGATCAGAACGGATTCAAAAGACGTGCTGACTACAACGAAAAATTCGGTGTCATCTTTCTTGTTTTTTACTGTATGCCGTTCGTTACAGAAAAGATGGGGAACATTATGTTTATAAAATATTTCATAGTTCATCCGCTAGGGGGCAGAAATATCAAAACCTTTTTCTAGCTATCTCTGCTTCCAAGAGACGTGTTTGAATAATTCTTTTTCTTTCGATATAGTTTTTGTTGTGAAGAATATTTTCACATATTTTCTACTTTTCCATTATTCAAAATTTTTCCGCTATGGGGCATACAGTTAGATAATGTTTTCCTTTATATCATCATCAGCAGCAGCAGCATCATCATTGTCAACAATTATCAGTCCACTGCTGGACGAAGGTCTCCCCAAGTTTCCTCCACAACGGTCTGTCTTGTGCCAGTCTCTTCCATGTCACTCTCGCATACTTTCGAATTTCATCCACCTATCTCCCATGTGGTCTTCTTCTGGGTATTTTCCTGCCCCTTGGAATCCAATCTAAAATTTCGGCTGTCCATCGATGGTCTGTCCTTCTGGCAGTATGTCCAGCCCATTGCCATTTCAGGGATTTAACTCTGATCATGATGTCTTCCACTCTTGTCATTTTTCGGATCCACGAGTTCCTCTTCTTATCTCTCCTGGTTACACCAAGCATGAAGCTCTCCATGCTTCTTTGAGTTGTCTGCAGCCTTTGTATGTCTCTTTTAGTTAAGGTCCACGTCTCTGCACCATACGTAAGCACTGGAAGGATGCATTGATCAAACACTTTTCTTTTAAGACATAATGGCATATTGCTGTTGAAAATTATGCTGTTTCTCCCAAAATCTCTCCAGGCAAGTTTTGTAGGCCGATTAATTTCTTCATCAATGTGATCCTCACTTGATATCTGCTGTCCAAGATAAACATACGTATCTGTTATCTCCAGCTTTTCTCCATCAAACGATAAATCTTCATTTCTTGTAAAAGCATTGAACATCACTTTTGTCTTCTGAAAGTTCATTTTTAATCCCACTTCTTTACTCTTGTCAGCAAGTTCCTGGATCATACTCTGCAACTCTGATGGGGTAGTTGCAAAATTGCCTACGTCATCAGCAAAACGAAGGTGGGTTAGATAATCTCCATTAATCTTTTTCCTTTGTTTTCCCAGTTCAGTGATTGAAAGACATTTTCCAATGTGGCATTAAAGAGTTTGGGAGATATATTGTCACCCTGTCTCACTCCCTTTCCAGTTTTTATGGGTGCTGTATTCTCAAATAGCCGAATCTTTGCACTTGCATTTTCATAGATGTTATTAATAATATTAATGTATGCATTTTCAATACCGCAGGATTTCAGAGCTATTGTAACTGCTGATGGTTTCACCGAATCAAAGGCTTTTTCATAATCGATAAAAGCCATGCACTATGGAAGTTCATATTCCCTCGCTCTTTCAATTAGTTCTCTCAGTACGTGGATATGATCTATTGTGCTGTAGCCACTCTTGAATCCAGCTTGTTCTCTCGGTTGAGCCATGTCCAGTGTTACCTTCAAACGGTGTGAAAGAACTTTAGTGAAGATTTTATAAATCACTGGGTTATAGGCAGCCGTCCGTCCCTAATTTGGGGACAATGATGCTAATGACATTGGAAGGAGCCAGTACCACACTTTAGTCAGCGCGAAGCCCGACCCCCTCTGTACGTAAGGTTCTGAATCCGTTGCTGGTTCAGGTCAGGACTCTCACTTGATCAGTCTAATTTTTCAACAACCATGTCCTCATACCAATCTGTAACAAAGCGGGTAGTATGAAATGTTGCGTTGTCGTGCTAATAGAGTTGTAGGCCTTCCCCAAAGTACTGCCACAACATTGGTAGTGTATAATTGTCAAGGACGTCAAAGCCGAGTTCAGTATCAATGAGTTGTGAAGAACTCATGGCGATACCTTCATCATCAGTAGATTGAAAATGGTTGGTTATGATGGTACCAAGGAACAGCAGAAGACAAAGAAGAAGACCACGTCGGAGATGGATGAATACAGTTTTAAAGAATGCCGAAAAGACAGAGTAGAGGATCGCCTAAGACAGAAAGCTGTGGATAACGCTGAGGAAGTGTTAAATGGAAATATTTAAAATATAATTAAATAGTGACTTTAGTTTCTCTATGCGCGAACAGCAGCTAGAAATTCGCCTTGAGTTAAAATAAGGCGCTCAACAGATCGCTGGGGGATTCTTTCACGGACCGTGGGACCATCCACGAAAATGAGGACACCCTCTCCTTTATATTACCCATCGTTGGAGGACACTATTGCTAGAGAGGGCCCTCCAGGGACAATCCGAGAGTAAACAATTGACAGTCAACTTTACTTTCGAAGCATTTTCCTTCGAGCGGAAGACAGAGAGTGAAAGGAGGAAAAAAGTCAATCTGGCTGTCTGGCTTGGGAATCGAGGGGGCCAAGAACGATTTTGCATGAGGATGCAGGCACGTTGGTATAAGAACAGATATGGCAGGAAATACGTAGAGAAAGCCACCCATAATATCCATTTCCGGCTGGAAGTATATACTATTTGTCTTGACTAAATGATATTTACCCCCCCCCCATTCAGAAAACTAAATCCAAGTGTGCGAGCGCAATAATTTGTTGTTATGTTCTATTTCTTTAAAATTTATTTATTTGCTTCACTGCTCCAATGACAGGAACCTGCAAACAACAACGATTCTTCTGATAAGTTGGCGTTCGCTTCAATACTTAATAATAACCACACCAACAGAAGACATTCATCTAAAGAGTGAATTAAGAATGGATCATGATGATACACACTGTACACCGAAAAGCCGAAACATTATAACAACTTGCCTAATATGATGTTTGTCCTCCACATGCCGCCAAAACAGATCTTTCCGGGCAAAGGATGGACGCTATAAATTTTCTAAAAGAGTCTTCTGGTACCAACATATTACCAGCTGATCTTTTAACTCTTGTAAGGTACTGAGCTCTGTTATATAATCAGTGTTATTCTTGTTCTTCAGATAAAGAAGGGAGCGGATTTAAGTGAGTTTGACAAATCCCAAATTGTAATGGTCAGCCGAATGGGTCAGGGCATTTCCTTGACGGCAAGGCTTGTGAAGTGCTCACCTTCAACCATGGTTGGTACCTTTAAAAAGTGGTCCACGGAGGGGAAACTGACGATCCACAGGCAATGTGTGTGGTACTCCTAGCTTGTTACGGATTGGGATGAGGACCATACTAGGTACGTACCTTACAAGGTAAGCTTCGCTCACCAGCGAAGGTCACCTTGTAAGGTACGCGTCCCAATTCTAGGCACAATATGCCTTTCTGTTGGCTCGTACCTCGTATGGTACGAGCCAACAGAAAGGGACGGGAGTAATGTGTCACAGCACACTATACATCGAACTCTGCTGAGAATGGGACTTCGTAGCTGCAGGCCTTTCCGTGATCCCGTGCTGACCTCGGTTTAACGCTGAAACGCCTACAATCGGCACGCGAGCATTAAAACTGGAACTCGAAGGATTAGATGAAGGTCCAGTGGTGGCTCGTTGGTTATTCAAATGGGGGTTCACAATACATAAATTGCAAAATTTAAATTTTCAGGTACGACATAACGTACAGGTTAAAATACATTTCTGTTTCTACAAGTAAAAAAAAAAGCAATGCAACTAAAGGAAACAAACCAAGCCCTCATACGTAGAAAAACCAACATTCGACTTTGCACAAACGAAGATTCTGTAACAATAATGCTTACAATTTACTTCAAAGGTAAACATTCAAAGGGAATGTTGATTACTCAAGTGCAATTTTTGTAAATTAAGTCAATCCGCCTGTCTCTTTTTGAGGCAAACAAATCAATAACATTTTCGTTCAATTTAGGTATGTCATTTATCATGTTTTTTTTCAATTGAGAGCATGGCTAGAGCGCTCAGTCTGTCCTCACTCATGAAGCTTCTTAAAAATGTCTAAACTCGTTTTAAAGTTGAGAAGCATCTCTCGGCCTCAACAGTTGTCATTGGAATAGTAGAAATAATTAGCAACAATTTGTAGGACTCCGAGAACGTAGTGTGCAAGTTATTTTCTGTAACGAACTGTAGAAGACTAATGGCACGATTCATATTTCTGAAATCTGTAATTCTGTAAATTACTCCTACTTCAGTTTTCAGGCGATCCTTCTGTAACATGGGATAAACATCTAGGTTGCTCAACAAGCTGATTTGGAAACTTTCTTGTAGTCCTGAAAATTTTCAGCTTGGAGGAGAGATACAGCAGAGTAGTGAGTTATAAAGGAAAATCTATCTTTTACTTGATTCGTGACAACATCACATATCTCTTTAGTTCCCATAGTATTATTTATGTGAATATTTTCTTTCTTCCTTTTCTTTGATGTTTCTCTGTTTCTGATATCTTCATGGCCACTGTGTCCATTATTTTTCTTTCTTTTTCCATTGATTGCTGGAAAGTGTTTACATGCTTTCGAATGAGTGCTGCATCAGTTAGGGTTTTCTGAAGTTGATTGTCTAACACATTCACATGTGGCATAATATTGTGAAAAACTAAGACGAAACACAAATACTGAATCTTTCAACTAACCCCGAATAGCCCCTGCTTGATTTATTGCTACAGCTTGTTTCGATGAGCACTATTTTTTCCATGCATTCAGTTAACTGTTCCCTGTATTCATACACTGTATTGATGGTTCGACTCTTGAAATTCCACCTGGTGGCTGAACCATGAGGTATCCTTTTTCTAACAGTTTCATCTACAATAGCAATCCTCTGTGGAGAGTTACTGAAAAAGTTAGTAATGCCACTTAGGTTGATAAAAAATACTCGAACTTGTTGATTCTGACTAGTTGCTTGACCAAAAATCAAATTTAGCTGATGTGCGTAGCAATGCACAAAATGTGCATTCTTACAGGTGCGTTTAATAATAGCCTGAACACCTGCGTGGTGACCACTATCACGTTTGTACCATCGTAGCTCTGGGATATTAATTTCTCGGCTTTGTGTACAACTTTTTCCAAACTAGCTTGAATACATCCAGCGATAGATTCTGCATCATGTCCAGGGAGAGTTGGGGATTCACAGAATCTCTCAACTGGTTGTCAGTTAACTAAAATGTATCGAAAAACGACAACCAATTGTGAAGCAAATGAAACATCAGTAGTTTCATCTGCTATCCTGCTACAAAACTTGCTTTTGAGATTTCATTTTTTATGTGGTTTTGGCAAACAGTGAGCATAGAGTCTAATAAATAGTTTTGAATTTCTTTTGATGTTCCTTTAAAAACAGTGGCATTAGTGAGATGGTGTTTTAGAGATGCATCAAGTTATGCCGAGAAGTTTACAAGACCTCTGGAAACGCCTGGATTTAATGAATCATCGCGTTCATCATGTCCTCGAAGTGAAAGCTCAAATGAGCCGCAAAACAGAATACAGTCAATAATTTTGGAAAGAACATAACGATTTTTGGTTACTTGCTCATTGTGTTTTTTAACATTCGAACGAAATGCACTGTCAAGCTGTTGGCGAATATCAACCTTTCCCAGCAAACTAAACTCTAATGTGGAGTTTAAATGTGATTGGGAGCAGTGAAATTTATTTTTTGAGTTAGATGTGATAAATCAGCAACACCGTAACTCACCCAACTTGAATCACCACTTTGTTTTGCAAACAGGAGACAGTGAAAACAAAAGAGCCTGTTAGTTAATTCACATCCACAGATCCATGGATATGTCTCATATAAGTCGGGTTTGAATTCCCTTTTGAAATCTCTAGTGTTATATTTTGTCATCTGCATCAGCTTAAGCCTAGGTGTTGGCCTGAGCATTTTAATTTCAATTTTTCTTACCAGCGGCAACATTGAAAAATGTAATTGCTTTAGCTCAGAAACACTGATTTTAGTAAGTGCCATCTTAACTGTTTACACATGTTCTTAACACACAATAAAACTAACCTATAAAAACTAATAAACAGGTTAATAACTGATAAACAACTACACTAACCATTTCTTGCCACAAACTAAAGGAGAATCCAGACAAATAACAAAGTGCCAATCCAACCTGCGTGAACTCCCACACACTGAAGACTGCGTGAATTAAAAGCTTATGAGCGGCGCTTATTCCTCACACACTGCCTCCTCTTCCCACCAGACAAACTGGTTTTCAAGTAGTTTCTTCTATCACACGTGCGACTCTTGCGATCGACGTAAGGCCGGCCGATCTGTGCTGCTAACTTTAGAATTTTATACCATTACAGTCGTGTCTTGCCAGGGTATTTAGGGAGTGGGGGAGCTCGTCTCAAAATTGGCAAAACCTGGAAATGTCTTTACTGTTTTATTTTATTTAACTTTTTTAACTTTAATTTCTAACTTTCGTTTTCTGTTTTGGGGGTTCACGTGCTCATGTGCATCAGTAGAGGAGCCGCCACTGTGAAGGTCTTCAATCTCGTTTCCTGTTGTACCATATGGACGGTCAGCTAGGTATCCATCGTTTACATGGGGAAGTATTGGCAACGGTGGGACTAAAACAAGTTGGTGGAGAAAATATAATGCTTGGAGAAATATTCTGTTGGAAAACCCTGGGTCCAGTCATTCATGTACAGGAAGCAATGACATCTACCATCTGCCTAAACATAATTGCGGACCAGGTACGTACTTTCATGGCAACGGTATTCTCCTCCAGTAGTGCCTTTTTTAGAAAGATAATGCTTCATGCCATACTGTCCGGGTTGTTCAAGAATGAATCCTGGAACAAGCAGAAGACTTCCAGGTATTGCCCAGGCCTCCAAATTCCCCAGGCTGTCCCGGTAGCGCAGTGGTCTAAGAGATGTCTTCTGCTCATTCGTCCTGGATGTATCCGGGTTTGAATCCCGGTGAGGCATGGGTGTTGTGCTTGTCTAACGGCACTGGCTCTTTCCCTTCTCTGGAGCCGGTGGTGACAGCTTATAGCCCATTTAGTTGCTCACGGTGATCGTTAAACACCAATAAAAAAAAATAATAATTCCCCAGACATCAATTCAATAGAGCATATGTGGTTTGTGTTGGAATAGCAAATTTGATCTGCGGCAGCTCAACCACATACACTGGCGGAAAGTGAAAAAAGAACACCAAGAAGGAGACGTCTAATACCAACGAAATTTATACAGCATAATAACGGAATACAGAGGATAACGTGATCAAAACATTATGGCAAAATACAGCTGTATTTGCTGGTAAACTGAAAAATAACATATCCATGTAGCATGGTTAGTACGAGGTTGAACCGCCATGAACTGCGTCACACTGTACAATTCTGGCATGGAGTCTGTCGTACAGATGTTGGATGTAAGTTTGGGGTAATGAGTTCCAAGCATCCTCAACCTGGACGCGTAAATCGGGAATGGTCGTGGCTGGCCGTGGAGACCGGATGAGTCGTTGTCCCATAAAATCCCACACGTGCTCAATGTGGAACAAATCCGGTGAACAAATCCGGTGAACGTGCAGGCCATGGAAGTTGTCTCACACCCTGAAGTGCATGTTGCGTTGCACGTGCCGTGTGTGGACGTGCGTTATCTTGCTGAAAAACACCACGATGGACCGACCTTACAAATGGCACAACAACGGGCTGAATGATGTTGTTAATGTAGGAGGTGCTGTTTAACGTACCCGGTACAAACACTAGTTGTGTACGGGAGTGATAGCTGATCGCTCCCCACACCAGGAGACCAGGTGTAGGCCCTGTGTGTCGCTGGCGGATGCAAGAAGGGTAGAGACGCTCCCCTGTGCGCCTGCGAACAGGCATACGGTCATCGGAGGCTCCCAAGCAGAATCTGCTTTCATCGCGGAACACGACAGATCGCCATTGCGTTCTTCAGTGCAGACGTTGGCGACACCACTGCAGCCGTTCCTGACTGTGGGCTGGAGTCAGAGGTACACATGCCAGAGGCACACGTGCACGTAGTCCTGCATCCAGTAGACGGTTGCGGATTGTTCGCACAGTCACCTCAGGTGCAACGGCAGCTCGGATTTGCGTCGCAGTGGATGTTCTGCTTGACAAGGCCACTCTTCTTATACGTCGATCGGTCCGCTCATCAGTCCGTCTGTGACTCCCGGTTCCACGTCTTCTCGTGTGGGAATGTTTCTCGGACCATCTACGCCACCATCGTACCACCGCCGATACTTCCCGTCCAATTCGCTCCGCAATACGATGATACGACCCACCGGCCTCGCGGAGTCCGACTAGACGACCTCGCTCAAAGTCCGATAACTGCTGAAATCGTACACATCTTTCATGTCCAGGCATTGCAGCTTCTTCAGGATCTTCGCACGTGTCCGTACACCGACCACTGATTACATTCACTTCGCCGTACTCCTTAAATGCCACCGACGATAATTTGCATATTATGCCGTGCTGTGGCGTAAGCGCTCGCCGGTTGGTCCCGAAATTAACATCACACCTACGTAAACTCGACCCCATTAACACATGTAAATTTCATGATCGTCCGCCAATTCCTTCTTGGTGTTCTTTTTCACTTTCCGCCAGTGTAGTTCACAAAAGTTAAAGGATTTGCTGGTGAAGTGTTGGCATCAGGTATGACAAGACACTTTTAGAAATCCTGTCGCGTTCATTTCTAACCGGGTGAGAGCTATTTTGGCGGCACGTTAAGGATCAACACCATATTAGACAGGTGGTCATAATGTTTTGGCTCTTTGGTGTATTTCTATCTGTTATCATATTGCTAAAATCTTCATACGACAGAGTTTTTCAATTATCGTTACGCGACAAGGCTCATAGGGAAATACGTTTTTCACTTAGCATCATATTGCAACAAGGCTTAATGGAAAACATTTTCATTTAAAATCATTTCACTGTAACGCTCATTTTTTATAACTATGCAACATAGCCCCTATGGAAAAACTATCTCATAGTCCGTGTCATGCAGAGGTGAAAAATCTGTGACTGAAATTTTTGTAACACGAATTGTAAAATACATATGCATAACTATAATAAATGGTTCAATTATAAAAGGGCAGTCTACAAGATAGGCCACCAACAACAAAATTTTCGTGATATTCCCACGAGAAAAGCCTATTATATAGGTTAATAGATTTTAACCCGTGATATGAGGGTCACAATACGTTAAAAATTATGAAAAAATATAGGTAATAAAAATGATGTTACTAAGAAATAATTCCACGAAACCAATAATTTTTCAAATTTCCTCCACAGTAAATCAAAACTACTCCTGCAGTTACTTTCTTACAATTTTACTTGTTCCGTTTTATGCAATTAAATAATGCTGATTCCTTTTTACGAAATTACTCTGCAACTGTATTCCTTTTTATTATGGAATTATTCTGCAATGCGAAGAAAATGAAATAAAACAGGACATAACACCTACGTAACAGAACAAACCTCGCAGGCAGTTGTTCTAGCACGTGCGTGTTGCCACAGATAAAGTCGTTTGTCTTACTCACTTTATTTAATTTTCCGGTATTTCTCCTTGATTTTACGTACCGTGCGATAGCGGTCAGCTTAGTTCCGATTTCGGCTACCGGATAAAACCAAATGGTGCTGCAAGTACTGAATTACGTAAAAACGTTAGGGACTGACGTAGACTATCATATAGGTTTTATATAGTTTGATTCATTAGCTTCGTAAGCCACAATCCTCGCGTGAAAACACTTTCTGCCACCCCGGTGGCACAGTGGCCTAAGCGCTGCCTTATGACCATTCATTCGTGAAGGGTCCAGCTTCGAATCCCGGTGAGGCATGGACGTTGTATTTGTCTCACGGCACTGTCTCTCTCTCTTCCCTAGAACCAGCGACCCTAAATTAGGGACAGGTGACTGCTTATAGTCCGTTGATTGCTCACGGGGGTCGTTAAACCTTCGATCAAAAAAAGAAAAAAAAAACGCTTCTGCATTTATCATTACGTTACAATTTTCACATGAAAACACTTCTTCATTAATGATTACGAGAAGAGCCTGATGTCGAAACATTGCATCATTTATTCTGCTTTCGCTACAATGCTCCGCTGGGAAGATATTTTCATTTGTATCATTGTTCTGGAAGCCTCATATGAAAAAAGAATGTTTCAATATTACGTGGCAAAACTCACGGGAAAACACTTTTTCATTTATTATTGTTCAACGACAAGGCTCATTTTCATTTATTATAGCTTTTGTTAACATTTTTTCTTCATTTATTACCATTACGCAACAAGGTTCTAACGAAG
The DNA here is from genome assembly GCA_039090855.1 of Macrothele yani. Lineage (NCBI taxonomy): Eukaryota > Metazoa > Arthropoda > Arachnida > Araneae > Macrothelidae > Macrothele > Macrothele yani. The sequence continues at coordinate 137,009,334 of CM077004.1, forward strand.
AGATATTTTCATTTATAATCATTACGCTACGAGCCTCATATGAAAACTATTTTTCATTTATCATTATGCGAATAAACAAAGACATCGTTGTTTCCACGTTTTAGCAACACATAGCAACCAAAAAAATGTTATTCCGTCACCTCTGGGAATCCGAATTCCAGAGCTCTCGATATATAGCCGAGAATGTTAGGCTTACACCACAGTGGCCAACAATCCACGGCGCTATGTGTGTTTTTCTGTCAGCTTCTGACATCATAAATCAGTAAGATGGGCTCCGCTACTGAGACGTCTCCATCTGGTGGGCATTAACGACACTGGCTATAGATTAATTATAGCAGTTATTTCTATTTCAAAGTATACTTTATTGGCAAAACATAGGAAATACAGGCGTACCACATATGGCAAAATAAACAACAAAACAATGAGCGATACTGATGAAATATTACAGGTGAATGTAATACGGCAGTCAACTAAGGATGACAAAATGTTAAAATCATTAATAAGGAACAATACATGCTTGAGGAAAATGATGCACAAGCAAAAGTAATGATTAATTAATAAAGCATGCGATGACGTGCACAGTGAAAGCAGAGCACAAAACAACAGATAAATATATTTACAAGAATATAGCTGTACAACGCAGTGCACAAAAAGAAGGGAACATGTAAAACACAACAAAAGCATATACTACGATAAAGGTACAGAAGTTCCCACAATCGAGGAAACCACACGATATGTGAGAAAAACATGATAAGTATTACAGAATATAGTGGAAACTTGGGCAAACTCCCCAAGTGAAACACATGGATGCGCAAAATACAAACAGCAAGCCGTGCAGTATTGCATCGGTCCAAAAAAAACAATGACATGGGACGAGGAAGAAATACATGACGTCAAAGAATGTGAAAATGCAAGACAGAAATAAGGTATAAATTAAAAGATACAACACAATGCAGCAAGTAAAAACAGAAAGAACAAAGTCTCGCAGGGCAATACCTCTCGTATTGCTCCTAGAGAACAACTACACGGTGCGCAACTCAATGAAGGTACAGGCAGCAAAAGCAGACACATGAGTGAAGAACAAGTAGTAAGGACAGGTGCAACGAAGAAACAAATACAGCACGGTACATGCACACGAATTACACAAAAATTGCGGAAAACCCCTACAATACAAATCATAAGCAGTTACATGACAAACACTTAGTAGACGCTGTGACGAAGCACCAGGAAGAGAGAACACAAAATCTCAACTGATGCATTCAGATCTTCGAAGCTGGAAAAAAACTAAAAATCAGAAAGAAAGATGAATGGAAGATCCAGTGTTTTCGAACCAACCGGTCCCCTGCGCCCACGTAGACCGGAAAGAGGCTTGAGATTGAGGGGTGGAAGCAGCGAAGTTCTCCAGGCGTAGTCGAGACACGATGCGATTCCTAAAAATCGACCGTAAGGCCGCGCCAGCAGAGAGGATACTAGGTGTGGTAGCAGGAGAGCGGAGAGATTGATGATAAAGAAAAACGACATGTTTCACAAGTACGAAGAGATAGGCACAGGCATCCGGCAAAATAGCCGGGGGATGTTTGGTAAGCAATAGCCACTCGTACGTTTGAAAAGGGATGTCTCTGGAGCAAATGGTGCCTACAAGACGAAAGGCAGTATTGAGAAGTGGAAGGAGAACGGGACAGTGACAGTAGACATGAGGAACATCACCTTCAACACCACAAAAGCAGCGGAGAGAAGTAGAAGAAATAGACATGTGAAAGAGAGAAGAAGGAATAGGAAGGCGGCGGTGAAGAAACCGCCAGTGGATGTTTCGCTCAAACGAGGTAGAAAGGGGAGAGAAAGAGGCAGACCAGATAGGCAGCAGAAGAGAAGGACAAGCATCAGGAAGACCATGCGGAGAAGTGAGGGGCGCACGGAGGAGCGCATAGATAGAGGCAGTGGAAAAAGAAGAAATGGGGGTCCCGAAAGGGAAGGAAGACAGGAAGAGAGAGGCTCGGTCCAGAGACAGAAACAAGGTCAGTGTCAGAAACCAGAAGTGGGAAGAGGGTACGGAGAGCGGAGCGAAGAAGGTCATACTCCTCTTCCAAGGTGGAAGAAGGGTCAGGGAAAAGAGAAGAGAGGGGTTTCCAGGTCAAATCGGAAGTTAATAAAGCTTCGACAGTGAGAATTCCTGAGCGGAACCAAAGGGGGAAAAGAAAGTATGGTTGATCTGGTGGATGAATCTGAGTGGAAAAGAAAAGAGGTTCTGCAAGCAGGTCCAGGGTGGTAGAGGGAGGAGCGCGGAGTAGCGGGAGAGAATGAAATACCGCTAGAGCGTCGATAAGAAGTGGTGGGAGTCGTTTAGAAGTAGAAGGAGATGAATCCATCCGAAGAAAAAGGAGGAAAGTGAAGGATGGATCATGAAGAGAAATAAGAGTATTCAGGGTAGAAGAAAGTGCAGGGGAGGGCGAAAGGAGAAGACGAATGGAGGAGACGATTCGGTGAGCTCGATAATGTGTTCTGACATCCGGGAAATGAAGACCACCAAATGATGTTGGCAGAGAAAGCGTGGCAGCAGAAATCCAATGTCTAGATGACCATATCACTGAAGTTAAAATACTATTGATGGCAGAGAAATGATGCGATTTAAACACACAGGAATCCCAGGGATAGAAGCATTTCTGGTCAAGATTTAACAAAGCTAGGGGTTCAGAATGTTTTAGTGCAAGAAAGGAAAGGTTATGAAAAAAGGAGATATTGTTAGAAATAGAACGACCAGGCACGGTATATGTCTGGTCGGGGGATATGAGGAACGGAAGAACAGAATTTAGGCGGCGAGAAAGGAGTTTAGTGAAGAATTTGTAATCCAGGTTGAGAATGGAGATGGGGCGCCAATTCGACAAGTCCAGAAGGTCACCCTTCTTCGCCAGGAGGATGACATGTGCAACTGTAAATTCCGGCGGAAGCGCAGGAGAAGAAAGAGCAAACGAAAAAGCTGCAGAGAGAAAAGGCAGGAGTGACGGAAGAAATGCCCGATAGAACGAGAGCGGGAGGCCATCAGGTCCCGGGGAAGAGTGAAGATTGAGGGAGACAAAAGCCTCTCTCAATTCAGGCAAAGAAAAATAAATCAGCAATGAGAGGGGCGCAGAGAGAAGCGGGAACTGAGGGAGAGAAGAAAGAAAAGAGGAGGAAGAAAAAGAAGAACCCTGCGCAACCGCTCGGAACTTCTCCTGAAAGAAGTGACGGACATGAGAGCAGATGAGAGTTGCATTGCCAGTAACAGTGCCATCAGGCAATTGGAGATGTCTGATGGAAGATGACGTGCGTCGCATGGATTCCATCTTCGAAAGGACTTCGAAAGAATGCGTCGATGGTGAAATACGTAGGAGCCGAAGACGACGGACTGCTTGCTGAGCAAACGGTTCGAGGCAGGCATGAAGTTCATCACGGACGGAGGCATAGTGCGGGTCAGACATTGGCGTCGCGGAGAGGAGTCCTCGTAGTTTGCTCACCTCCATCGAGCGAGTGGTGGAAATAGTAAAGGAGAGTTGACGAACGAGCAAGAGAAGATCCCGTTTGACATCAAGCCACAAACACAAGGCCCTTGGGGTCGTTGTAAGCAGCAGCTTTCGATCAGAAAGGAACTTCTCAACTTCCTCACAAAAGGAACGGTCTTGCAAGAGAGTGTCATCGAACGTCCAATGACGACGCGTAGATGAAGGTGCAGGAGAGACGCAAATTTATAGTGAAACGGCAGAATGGTCGGAAGAAACAGCAGGTGAATGTCGAGCAGCAGTGATAGCAGGGAGTAAGGAAGCAGAAACATATATTCGGTCCAACCGCGCAGCAGTAGAACCGAACGTCGGCGGATTACACCACGTAAAGGAAATGGAATCAGGATTTAGCCGTCTGAAGGAATCGACAAGATGAAAATCATCAAGGAGCTGAGTCAGCTGTGAAACTAAATTCATGCGGTATTCGCCAAAAGACGAATTTCTGTCAAGAGAAGGCTGCAGCGTGCAGTTAGAATCCCCCCAAGAACGAAAAAATCCCCGGGAGGAATCGCTGCAATGGCTGCACGAATATTACTGAAAAGATGAGCAATATATATTTCATCAGTGGGAATATATATATTCAAGATATGAAAAGTAACATTATGCACACAAAAGGTAAAACACTGAAGAAAATCAAGTTGTAAATTTTTCACAGAAATAGAAGTCAGCTGAGTCAAAAACCGCTGGCGCACACCTACAGCTATACCACCATACCGCGAGAAGCGATACAAGTGGTAAAAGGTGTACGGCCAGCGTCTCCATATGTGAGTGGGAGTGTCACTAGAGCAGTGTGTTTCCTGGAGAAGGAGAACATCTCCACTAGCGGCAGAAATGTCCTCATAAACGAGGGAGTTCAACACTGGTGTCGCGAACCCGCGACAATTCAAGGAAGTCACAGTGAAAGTGCCATGTCTCTAGTGGCAGTGACAATCTTTTCCAAATGGGAACGGAAGTTGTTGTACCGCCGTTGGATGCACTTCTGAGTGGCAGCACCCTCGGCAGATGGACTCTTGATAGTATTGTAAAGAGTTAAAAGTTGTGCTATTTGATTCTCAACTGCTGAGTAGCGAATTTCAAATCGGTTGACATAGGTGGGTAAATTAGGAAGAAGAGTCTTGGCACAAGCAAAGTCGTGCAATTCGTTATAAGGGAGAGGAGTGTCCGGAAACACATTCATGTGTAGGCGTGCGGAAAATTCCTCAAGAGGCAGGAGGTAGATAACTGGCTTGGAAGACTTGACAGGGCGACTCGAAGCATGTGATCCAGCAGCCTTAGTCGGAGAGGTTTGAGTAGAGTGGCCAGATTGTCGCCGTCGTTTCGTAGAGCCGCGAGGAGGTTTGGCATCCCTTTTGTCAGGACGGGTTCGGAGATATAGCCCTCCGTCCCATCACTCATCGCTTGGTCGCTGACGCTTTGATAGGCTGTGTCATCAGCGGTCGAGGTCTCGGTATCAGACCGGTCAGTCGCAACGGACTCAGCAACTGCTGTAGGGTACGCAGGAACACGAAAAATGTTGAAGATTGTAAAACTGGGTAGTGTTCCTCGGAGAGAGAAGGTGGGACAACAATTGGAGTAGAGGTTGCCACCGAAGGTAGGTTGTTCGCAGGAACCACCGTCGGTAACGGAGCGCTACTAGGATCTTGATGAGAAGGCGTCGGATCTTGATAGACGGGCGAAACAGACTTTGGTGGAGCAACTGGACACTGCTTATAGTAGTGACCAACCTGGTGACATTGACTACAATGGAATTCCGTCAGGAAGTTTATTTGCCTGACCTGATCCTCGCACCGAACAGTGAAGTGTGTTGGAAGCCGTTCGATTGCTTCTTGTGATGGAAATATGACCCTCGCAACACGGCGAGCACCTTGGATCGACGCATGTTGTGGATCACGTAATGGGTCGTTTCGGGCAGCAAGATGCGTTTGTATGCCTCCAACTACCCGACCAACCTAAGATAAGACAGCATACAGCATGAGACCTGTCACTTCCAACTGGACCAGGTAGAAAGAAACGTTGATGGGTCTTTGGCCCACCGGTTCTGCAGAAAGATGTCTATCACCAATGGTGAGGCCAGATGTTAGGAGAGATTTCGCCATTTCAGCCGTGGCCAGATAAACAACCACAAGTCGTCCTCTACGATACATTTGCGGAATAGATTCAGATGGGAACCGCTGCGCAATGGCATCTGCATATACTCGCAAATTAGTGTCCGGAAGGGCTTCGAAATGGACGCCTTTTGCAAGATTCTCAGTAAAAGCTGTGCCAGCTGGAGAGCTGGCTGGGATATTAAGCACGATATTATTGCCAGCTTGGGAAATGAAAGATTTCAGCTTTTCAGCGCCAACATAATTATTCTTGGATGCTGGACGAGAGACTTTGGAGGCTGCAACAGAAGAAAATGAAGGTAATGACACGTTGGGCTCGGCAGTGCTAGAAGAGGCTGCATTTCCAGTGATGTCCATTGCGTCATCATCGATAGCGAAAGCCGGGAGATGTGACGTAGCTGGAGATGGCAAATTGGCAATGCCAAGAGCGGACGCTTGCGTGGCAATACCCCCATCTAGGGCATCAGAAAAGGAAGAGAGATTAGGGCTATCACTATCCCTACCGGAAGTCACCATCTTTAATGGCGGCGCCCAGTAGCGAGCTTGGCCAGCTCGGCCAAACGTAAATAAGATGAAATACAACAAAATAAGCATTCACCGCGCTCGAAACGAAGCAAAATGAAAGACGACACCTTTATACTTAAGGTGAACGTGAAATTAAGGAGCGATGTGTCCAATAACACACCCAAATCACAAGAAAATCGCGGAGCAACAACACGCTGCTCAGTTAAATCCAAAGGGCGAGATCCAAAGTGAAAATCCTCCAAATACGTGGCGTAGGTGAATAAACAAAGACATGCCCCTCCACGTTTTAGCAACACATATAGCAACCGAAAAATTGATATTCGGTCACCGCCGGGTATCATCTGAGCCCATCTTACGGAGTTATGATATCAGAAGCTGACAGAAAAACACAGATAGCGCCGTGGATTGTTGACGTCCGTGGTGTAAAGCTAACGCGCTCTGCTAGATATCAAGAGATCTGGGATTCGGATCCTTAGCGGTGACCGAATAACAATTTTTTGGTTGCTGTGTGTTGTTGCTAAACGTGGAAAGAGCGATGTCTTTGTTTATTCACTGACGCCACGTATCTGAAGGATTTTCACCATCATTTTGCGATAAGATTCATATGGAAACACATTTTCGTATGCCTTTTTTCCACAATAAGAATCTTACAGAACAATATTTAGCACGTCTTTTGTAAAAAAAGATCGTGCTTATGTTATCGGTTTGTCCGTCTGTCCGTCCGTCTGTACCCACGATATCTCTGCAACAATTAGTCCGATTTGTATTTTTTTGTTTGTTTTTGCATTGGGAAGCTTGAAATATGCCAATGATGATCCTTTATTTCGTTTTTTTATTACGATGTGCAATTTCGCCACTACAGGGCGTAAATGCAGATGATGTCGAATTCAAAAATACGTTTTATTCCACATATTTGCTTCTAAACATCCGATTGAAAAAAATCTTTTATCTTTCGATTCCATTTATGTCGAAGAGTATTTTAGATATAGTTACTTTTTCAAATACCTCATAGCTGTCCCGCTAGGTGGCGTGAAGTAAATTACAATTTTCTCGATAACTCTTCTTCTAAAACTCCGATTTGAAAATTTTTTCTTCAGCGGAGACACCGATAGATGAAAAATCTTTTGCATATAATTTCAAATTTTTGGAAAACAATACTTTGGCCACCAGGGGGCGTAAGTGTTAATTTTTGCTTCTGATATATTTACCATAAAATCTAAGCTTCTAAAATGGTGATTCAAAAAATTCTTTCGTGGACTAATGCCACTCACATCGATAAACCTTTTTGAAATATTTTCTTCTTAAAATATTCCTCAGTTTCTCCGCCAGGGGGCGTACATGTATATTTTATTTTCGTCAATATCTCTACGTCTAGAAGTCAGATTTGAAAAACTCTTTTTTGTTGGATAGTGTTTTGAATGTGAAATGTTTTTCATATAATTTCAAAATTTTCAAGTAATTCATAGACTTTCCGCTAGGGGACGTAAAGGTAAATTGCGTTTCCCTCTATTCCTCTGCTTCTAAATCTCCGATTTGAAAAATTCTTTCTGAGCCGGATACAGCTCCTGATGGGAAATCGTTTGCACATAATTTCTAATTTCTGTGAAAAAATGGTTTGGCCACCAGGGGGCGTAAATTTTAATTTCTGCTTCTGATGTATTTGGAGCAAAATATGAGCTTCTAAAATCTCGATTAAAAAAACGTCGTTTGTAGACCGATAGCACTCATGTCGACAAGCCGTTTAGAAACATTTTCTTCTTAAAATAATGCAAGGTTTCTACGCCAGGGGCGTAGATGTACATCTTATTTTTCTCAATATCTCTACTTCTAGGAGTCCTATTTGGGAAATTCCTTCTTTGTTGAATAGTGTTTCCGTTGCGAAATGTTTTTCCTAAAAATTCAAAATTTTCAAGTAAATCCTAGACTTTCCGCTGGGGGCACAAAGGCAAATTGCATTTTCTGCGTTATATCTGCTTCTAGAATTCCGATTCGAAAAATTCTTACTGTATCGCATACAAGACCTGATGGAAAATATTTTTCACGTAATTTCTGATGCTTGGTAAAGAATGGTTTGGCCACCAGGGGGCCAAACCTACTTCTAATGTATTTGTAGCAAAATCTGGGCTCCTGAAAACGCAACTAATTTTTTTTCTTGGACCTATACCACTCATATGGAAAATCCTTTTGAGAATACTTTCTTCCTAAAATAATTTTTGTCGATATCTCTGTTTCTAAGAGTCCGATTTGAAAAATTATTTCTGTGTTGGAGAGTGTTTCCGGCGCGAAATGTTTCTCATATAAATTCATGTTTTTGTTAACACACAAGTCTGCAACCAGAGGGCGTAAGCTCACGATTCCGTTTACAGCAACATCTGAGGGATTAAAAACCCGATTGAAAACTTCTTTCTTCCGTCAGATACTATTGTTTTATATACCGGCTCCATTGACTTTGAATAGCTTTGATAAATTTAATTTGCGTCAGAACGGATTCGAAAGACGTGCTTATTACACCCGAAAATTCGGTGTCATCTTTCTTGTTATGTATTGTCATTGCGCGGCAAGACTTATAAGGAAACAGACTTTCATATTTTATTATTACGTGACAGAAAGAACTCACATAGAAATAATTTATTCATTAATCATTCCTCAGCGCCAAGGCTCATACGAGAATACTTAATCGAGACGTTCACTGTTGCATTCGCTAATCCCTTCAGTTCAAGAACTTGAAGAGTCTGTTTCCCATGATGCATCGTGAAAATCTAACACCACCGAGACAAGCAGATCTCATGTTATATCTCATGTTGATTATCCCTTCTTGACGAGAACATTACGGCACAACTTCCAGCATCATTACGCGACAAGACAGATAGGGAAACAAACTCTTATTTATTTCTCCGTGACATGACTTACGGAATAATACTTTTTTTTATTCATTTATTTCTCCCTTCTCCGGAAGACTTATGTGAAGACGTATTTTTTGTTAAATTCCCTTACATGGAAAATCGTGACGCTTATCGTTTCTTTCCGAGGTACATTCACCGGCTACTAATTTAGAAACCTTCATGCAGGTGTACGGTTCGAATACGTGGTCACGAGCGTCACCACGTGAACTAGGCAACTATTTGCTCGTCTGTGATCGTCAATAGCGTAGATCAAGGGTGGCCAACTTGATTGGGACAAAAATCTACTTTTTTCCCCTCGACTCCAAGTGATCTATTCTGCTTCACAATTTCAAATTTCTTCCTCCAAAATTTCTAGCTTCTCGCTTTACCTATATCGTTTTTGCCCTGTAGGTAGAACCTATCGATTTTATGCATGTATTTAAGGTAAAAAAAATTGAATTATTTTATGAATTTATTCGATATTTATACGTAGGCCTTAGGTATAAATTTAAATGTCATGAACAAATGTTTATTTTTTACGGTGAATAAAAAATTAATGTGAAGTTTGCGTCTTCATTTCTTCCGCCAAGGTTAAAAAATCTGGAGTATAATCGGACAACGCCAATCTCAAGCAATCTTCTATGTGCTGATTCGTCAAATTTGAGCGATGTTTCTTTTCTGTTTGCTTTAAGTAAGAAATTGTTGATTCGCATAAATATGTTGACTTGAAGCAGGAATATAAATGTTCACTACATTTTCTCACATTGGGGTACTTTCCTTTGGAAACAAGATTCCAGAAATGATCTTCTGAAGATCTGGCTTTCAGAAATATGTCACACCGCAGTGTTATTATTTCCTTTTCCAGTGAAATTTTATCAAGTTAAAACTGCTCTGGAAATCTACTTCCGATCGGTTGTGGGTCAGTGTCCGCCTTGAATGGTAATTTGCAAATTGAATAAGGTCTTTCATTTTTGTAAACTCACTGAATCGGGTTTCGAAGTCGTCAAGAACAGTTTGAATTTCGGTTGCATATTTTTCTGAATTGAACACATACGTGGAATTTTTTTTAAATGATCCTTGAAGTTTTTAAATCGATCAAAACGTTTATTTTCGAGATCTTTAATCATAGCCAGCGCTCGGTTCTTGAAAGAAGAAACACTGCTCATCATATCGCCGATTGTTTTATTTTTTCTTTGTAATTCCAGGTTCAATAAACTAAGTTTTCCCGTAAAATCTGATACAAATGCCAGATCACATAGCCAGTTCAGATCACGCAATTGATGCTAATTATCACCCCTCTCTTCAAGAAAACTTATGATATCGTCCAACAAGTCCCGAAATCTTTGCAAAAAATTGCTTCGATTTAGCCACCTGATGTCCGTGAGCAAAATCAAATCTGGCTGTATATATATCATCTAGTTTCATTTTAAAAAGTCGCTTTGAAGAGATTTACCTCTGATGGAGTTGACGATTTAAAAAATAATATCCACGACGCATTTTGTATTAAGCCTCTTGCTGGTTAAAACTTGCTGATGGATGATACAGTGATAGCTTAAGAAATCTGGGAAATCTTCATTTTTCTGACACAAGGCTATGAATCCATTGGATTTACCTGATCTCTATTGCTCCGTCGGTGGTTATTGACACGAGCTTAAATAAAGGCAAATTAACCTTTTCAATATGTTCTTTGAACCCATTGTAAATACCGAGACCTCGAGTTTTTCCTTTCAATTAAATCATGCCCAACAATTCTTCTTTAGCAGAAATGTCCGGGAAACCATTCTGATAAAAATCAGCAGTTGAGCAGTGTCACCGACATCAGTTGATTCATCCAGTTGCAGGGAAAATGAAAATGCTGTTTTTATTTCACCCTTATTCTTGAAATTTTCAAATAAAGAATCTGATATGTCCATAAAAATATCTTTGATAAATTCGCCATCAGAAAAAGGTTTACCTGTTGTTATTTTATGGCTTTACTTGAAAGGAGGCGATGTTGCAGCCTTCGATTGATCGTTTGGTTTTGAGAACGTGTTTCGCGGCGCAGTCAGTCCGGATTTCAGTTCCTGTAATTTTTTCTTTCTTATTTCACTGTTGAGTGGGAAATCGGATTGATATTTACCATGCAATGTGTTGAAGTGCTGCTCTCAATTCCCCTTCTTTGGTATCGCCACGGAAGTACTGCAAATTAAGCAGCAACACTTGTCTTGAACCATAGTGAAAAAGTAGTCCAGTTCCCATTCTTGATGAAAATAATACGTTTTCGGTCTTTTCGGGCACTCATTTTCACCGAAACAATAATATCAACAAAATAGTTCATAAAAGAAAACCACAGCTCCGATACGAACGATAAACAATTAACATTACACACTTAACCTGCACGTATAGCTTCCCCCAAGCTGACTGTTACTTTCCGTGACGTTATCTCCCGCGACTGACTCTATGGTCAATGCTCTTATTAGCTAGGCAAACAGAGCCGCGGCAGATTGCTATCGGGGGTGATGAGGCCACGTGATCTTGACACCTGGTGGATGCAGTCGCAAATCAGCAGTTGTAAGGGCGCAAACATGGCCACTCCTTTGACTGAATGCTGCATCGTCGATTTTTATAGCAACTTAAAAGTTGCTTTAATATTTTTCCACAGCACGTTAGCGATCGATCAAAAATGACTCGGCGATCGACGTGTTGGCCGTCCCTGTTGTAGATCACTATGAAAAAAAATACGAGGGTTGTACCGAAAGTAATGCAAAAGTGGGCATAATTTCTTTATTAACTGACAGAGGTCGTTCAAATTGCACATGTTGGTACAGTAACTCTTCCTCTATAGTAACCCTTCTTCTTCATTGCAGGTAAATAGTAGATTCCAAGAAGAAGCAACGTGCCATCATTGAGTTCTTGACGAAGGAAGGGTGCAGGTTGTCCGACATTCACAGAAGGCTACAGAATGTTCACAGAGATGACACCATTGACAAGAGCAATGTGCACGGATGGATGGAGAAGTTTACAGCAGGGGAAACCAGCATTGAAGACAAACGACACAGTAGGAGACCACCATCTGCGACCACTGACACGAATCATCAGCGAGTGGATGAATTGATGCGCGCGGAGAGACGAGTCACAATCCGTGAGCTTGTCACACAACTGGACTTTGATCACAATGCCATACAGAAGATGGTGGAAGACTTAGGCTACCGGAAAGTGTGTGCAAAGTGGGTACCTCGGCAGTGAACACCTGATTTGAAGGAGAAAAGGGTGGAACGCCATTCCATTGATTGATTCTTTGTTTTCTTTCTGATCTGCTGGAAGAATTTGAAGCCAATGGAGACACGTTTTTTTTCAATCTGGTGACAGGGGATGAAACGTGGGCGTATCTTTAGGATACTGAAACAAAGAATCAATTCATGGAATGGCGTCACACACCTCTTCACCAAGGCCTAAGAAGTTCAAGAGCCAGCGGTCAGCACAGATGATGATGACAGTTTTTTGGAATGACAGGGGTGTCATTCTCCTTGATTTTCTGGAACGTGGCTGTACCGTGACGAGCGAGCAGTAAATGGAGACACCCAAGAAGCTTAGGGAAGGCATAAGGAGGAAGAGACCGAACACGAATCTGAAAAGGATCGACATTCACCGTGACAATGAGACACCACACACATCTTTGCCAACAAATCAAGTGATCAGCAAATTAGGCTGGTCGGTGGTCCCCCATCCACCGTACATCCCATATCTAGCGCCCTACGACTTCCACATGCTCGGTTCAATGAAGGACAGTCTCCGGGGACAACGATTTGATAACAGAGATTAGGTGAAAGTGGCTGTGAAGAAGTGGGTACAACAATCCACACCTGAATTTTTTCAAAAAGGATTGGAGAGTTGGGTTCAACGATGGCGCATATGCATCGATTGTGATGAAGACTATGTTGAGTGGTACCTTTATATAGAGAAAGAGTTACTCTTCCTACATGTGCAATTTGAAAGACCTCTGTTAGTTAATTAAAAAGTTACTCCCACTTTTGCATTACATCGGTAAAACTCATATATATTTCTGAGTTCGATAATGGGCTTATTTTGGGTACCCATCTGGTTGGATCGACGATTTTGAACACAATAGAGCTGACTGATTTCTCAAATAGTGAGACATTTTAGGTCTTTTATCAGTAGGAAAAAATACCCACTTTGCTTGTGAAAATGCTCGGTCCAATGAAGGACAGTCTCCGGGGACAACTGACAACTGTGGGGCGACGACGATATGTCAGGAACGAGATAGTTGTCGTCTGAGAGGGGCCGTGGGTGGCCTAGTGGTTAACGTTCGCGACTGCCACGGAGAAGACCTCGGGTTCGATCCCAGGCAGGTACGAACACTTGAATAACTAAATATCCACCGTGCGTCGGATGGGTACGTTAAGCAGTCAGGCCCCGGGTACTGGCTCCGCGGTAATAAATAAGGGCGTCTTCCTACCTCTTTCTACCTCGTTTCCGTGTCACTTTCCTATCGGGCACTCTAGTTCAAATCTCCTAGCTTCCTATTTCTAAGGGTTGTTTAAAACCTGGGGTCAGCCACTCCCTTCCTAAAATCCTCTACATATGATCTGATCTGATCTGTAGTCTGAGAAGGCTTGTATGGAGAAACAGGATGCTTCGGTCAATTGCTGTGTGCAGCAATTGATCGAAGCATTCAATGAAGACTGTTCCCGATCCACATCGCAGCAAACTATACTCAGGGAAATTAAGAGGATTGATATCGGTAGCAGCATGCCTATACGGAAATGAAGAGGATTGATATCGGTAGCAGCATGCCTATACGGAAATGAAGAGGATTGATATCCGTAGCAGCATGCCTATACGGAAACCACGCATTTCTGCAAAGAACTGGACACCGGAAGAATGAAAAAGAGTCACGTGGTCTGACGAGTCGCGGTACACTTTCTGTTCTGTACTGACGGTTGGCAAAGAGTTTGGCGGCAACCCCACAAAGCAATGGACCCAGCTTGCCATGTAAACACAGCTCAAGGTTCAGACGGTGGTGTTATGGTGTGGGGCGCTTAATGTTGGCACGAAACGTGTGCCTTGATATTAATGGAAGGTCAGATGTCCTCCAAGGATTATCTGAAAATCCTTGCCAATCAAGTCCATCGTGAAAAGTTGACCTTTTATCCAGAAGTTCAAGGACGACAATTTTATCCAGAACCTATCGCGCAAGAGGGGTTCAGCAGTGTTTCTGCGAGCGTGAAAACGATTTCCACCGCCATTCCTGTACATCACAACGTCCAGATCTGAACCCAATTGAGAATGTATGGAACATCTTAGAAAAAACAGAACAGGGAGCAAAGTCCCCTTCCATTGAATCTCAAGCAGTTAAAGAACTGTCCGGTGAATGCTTGGTATGCTGTAGACATGGATGCACTCCAACAGCTTGTGGAATTTATGCCAAACTTGTATAGTGCTGTAATTCGGGCTAAAGGAAGTCTAACCATATATTGAATAAAGGTTTTTAATTCAGTGGCCGGTGTGAGTGTATTTTAGTTGTTAATCAATAGTCCTTCTGGCGCAGTTTTTGGTGCATTTGCAAAATATCAGCTATGTTATTTGTTTATTTATTTTGCGGGGGAGCACGAGCAGAAAGTGATACGAAAGGAACTCTTTTGTATGTAAGGACAAGCAACTTTGCTTTTACTTTTGGGCGATGCTTATTCGTTTTCACTGAAATATGCATCTCAAATAAAAAGTCTTTTTGGACAACCATAGAGCATGAATTCCTCTTAATTTACGAGGTATCCAGTTTATGTGCTGCGAAAATAGGAGCAGGCTCATAAGTAACTTAAACGATTTATCGCAAAATTTGTGTGTGTGTGTGTGTGTGTGAGATTATGATAAGGTTTGAAAAACACAGCCTAAACTTAAAATCTTTTTTTTTTTTTTTTTTGTATACTGTGGAAAGAAATTGGATATACTTCGGCAGCCGCGTCTTCATTTCATAAATGGTAATTTGAAGTTTTTGAGCCGCCATGTGGTGCAGTGGTCTAAGCGCTGGCTTCTGACCATTCGTCCGAGATGGGTCTGGGTTAAACTCCCTGTGAGGCATGGATGTTGTGTTTATCTTACGGCCTAGACTCTCTCCTTTCCCTGGAACCAGTGGCCCTAAATTAGGGACGGGCGACGGCCCATTGAGTAGCTCACGGTGGTCGATACCACAGTAACAAAATAGTTTTCGATAATTCACAAGAATCATCACCTTCGTTTGTCTTGCAGTTTAACCAGCTGGTTTCGTTTGTTTTTCCGTTTAATCAGTTGGTTTCGTTTGCTTTACCGTTTAACCAGCTGGCTTCGTCTGTATTGCCGTTTAACCACCTGATTTTGTTTGTGTTGCAGTTTAACCAACTGGTTTCGTTTTTTTGCTGTTTAACCAGCTGGTTTCGTTTGTTTGGCCGTTTAACCAGCCGGTTTCGTTTTTTTTGTTGCCATTTAACCACCTTGCTTCATTTGTTTTGCAGTTTAACCAAGTGGTTTCGTTTGTTTTGCAGTTTAACCAAGTGGTTTCGTTTGCTTTGCGGTTGAACCATCTTACGGCCTAGGCTCTCTCCTTTCCCTGGAACCAGTGGCCCTACATTAGGGACGGGCGACGGCCCATTGAGTAGCTCATGGTGGTCGATACCGCAGTAACAAAATAGTTTTCGATAATTCACAAGAATCATCACCTTCGTTTGTCTTGCAGTTTAACCAGCTGGTTTCGTTTGTTTTTCCGTTTAATCAGTTGGTTTCGTTTGCTTTACCATTTAACCAACTGGCTTCGTCTGTGTTGCCGTTTAACCACCTGATTCCGTTTGTTTTGCAGTTTAACCAACTGGTTTCGTTTTTTTGTTTTGCTGTTTAACCAGCTGGTTTCGTTTGTTTTGCTGTTTAACCAGCTGGTTTCGTTTGTTTGGCCGTTTAACCAGCTGGTTTCATTTTTTTGTTGTCATTTACCCACCTTGCTTCATTTGTTTTGCAGTTTAACCAAGTGGTTTCGTTTGCTTTGCGGTTGAACCAACTGGTTTCGTTTGTTTTGCAGTTTAACCATCTGGTTTCAACGTCAAAAACAACAGCACCAGTTTCAGGGAGATGAAACGGTCGGACATGTCGTATTTGTCAAGAAACTAACTATTGTACAATCACAGTAGCGAAAGAAATCCGCAGTATGTACATTGGGTTACAGAAAATGGGAATGTTTTTTCTTCCTCCTGATGTAGTTTGATATACCGTGTTATAAGCGCAGAGCAAGTAAACACATGCATACATACATACACAGGCGCGCACACACGCACGCATGCACGCACACACTCACGAAAAAAAAAGAAGCAAAGCCTATAGTCAAAAAGAGATAGCTTGAGATGTCTAAGAACAAATTAATATTTTCGAGCCATCTTTCCATCAATGGTTCATTCATATTTGAAAAGTTGGATTCTGTACTTTCCTTCTTCCTTCAACAACTTCCACTTTCATCAAGGTTTAGGAAGAGCATTCCATCAATGATTAACAGTTGCTAGTGATGGACTATTCATGAACGATTCTTTCCCAACGAATAATTCTTCACCGTCAATGATGAATGTTTCGTATTCACCTCTGCGAATGATCATTCAATCTGCCGTTACTGCGACACACCCTAAAGTCGCATCACGTTTACTTTTGTTCCGCCATGGTGAGATAGGAAACGAATTCCCACGAAGCAAAGTAATGTCGATAATTAACATGTGCCAACCGTTATCTGAGCGAGCAATCAGCAGTCGGTTAGGAAATAATTTTTAAACTCAGGAATGGGAATGACATGTGAATGCCATTCAGTTGAGTGTTCTGTCCGAACCGTTCGCCACGGGCGGAGATTCATTCGCGAACTAAAAGTGAATGGGTCTCCGAAGCTTTGACTCTTTCGTTTGTAAAATAGAGCTGCGAATGCGAATCATTCATTGTGAACGGTGGAGATCTTCTACTCTTTTGGGCAATTTGCCAATTTCCGCTTGGCCTTGCTACTCGCCGTAGAGCAAAGAATTATTTGCTTAGTAAGTGTAGTGATAAGGCCGGCAGGTAGTGGGTTCAAAATGAATGTCCAATCATTTTAATGAGCATTCGTGAATTTCTCTTTTGCGTGAATGATTAATGAACTCCAAGAATGAATGACTTATACCATCACTAATGATTACAGTTGCAGATAAAGAAAGGAGAATCAAGGAAGATGAACGAATGCAACACTTCCTAAAAAGGTCCTGATTTAGTTTAACTAGCTGGTTCCGTTTGATTTACAGTTTAACCCGTTGGCTTCGTTTATTTTGAAGTTTAATCAGCTGTTGTTTACGCTTTCCAACCGTAGGTTGAAGAAGCGTATATGCTCCAGCTTTGTCCGTCCGTCTGTCCGTCGGCACGATAACTCGCGTAAAAATAGTTCGATTTCGATGAAATTTTAGTATGTGGTAGGGGACTACCTGGGGTCAAACCCTATTGAATATGAACGAAATGGGATCAAAGGTCACGACATAGGAGCGGGATCCATTCCATTGCCGTTATGCGTCATAACTTGCGTAAATATGGTTCGATGTAGATGAAATTTTTATATGTGGTAGGGGACCACCTGGGAAAGAACCCTATTCAAAATGGGTGAAGTGGGGTTAAAGGTCAGGACATAGGAGCGGGATGCATTCCATTGCTCTTATGCGTCATAACTTGCGTAAATATGGTTCGATTTCGATTAAATTGCAGTATGTCGTAGGGGACTACCTGGGAACCAACCCTATTGAAAATGGACGAAATGGGGTCAAAGGTCAGCACATGGGATCGGGATCCATTCCATCGCCCTTATCCCATATTATTAAAGGAGCACTTCTTGTATGTATGTAAATTTTATTTTGAAAACGGCTCTAAGGATTTTGATGAAAGTCGTTAACCTACCGTTTTCTGGTACCAGAAATCGGTTTAGCTTGATCTCGACTTTAGGAAAATTCGTTTAGTGGATTAAATAACCACCCCGAATTATGACGTTTTTAGTGTCATGACGTCGTTTCATTAATGTTGCCCATGCTTAGAAATCTTATGACGTTACAATCTCGCGTTTGAGAATGTTGGCGCACGGTCACGCCATCAGTCTCATTACGTCACGTGTTGTGTGCGTATGTCCGTCCGAACGATAACTCGGGTAAAAATCGTTCGATTTCGATGAAATTTTAGTATGTGGTAGGGGAACACCTGGGAAGGAACCCTAACGAAAGTGAACGAAATGGGGTCAAAGGTCAGGACATGGGAGCGGGATCCATTCCCCTGCTTTTATGCGTCATAACTAATGAAAAAGTGCTTCGATTTGGATGAAATGTTAGTATGTTGTAGGGGCCTGCCTGAGGACAAATCTTTTTGAAAATGGGCAAAATGGGGTAAAAAGTTAGGACACAGGAGCGGGATCTATTCCATAGCCCTTATGCATCATAACTTACGTAAAAATGCTTCGATTACGACAAAACATTATCATGTTATTCCGGAGGTATACTGAACCGGTTCTGTTGAATATCATCGAAATGGGATCAAAGGTCAGGGCACAGGACCGAGATTAATTACACAGCCATTAATTATCCTCATAACTTGAGTAATGATTTCTGGTATGTTGGAAAGCGTATTATAATCAATGCATTGCATGATTTTACTAACTTGCTTGTTTTACATTTTAATTAGCTGGATTCGTTTGTTTCGCACTATAAGTAGCTGGTTCCGTTTGTTTTACATTTTAACCCGCTAGCTTCGTTTGTTTTGAAGTTTAACCAGCTGTTGTTTGTTTTACATTTTAACCAGCTGGCTTCGTTTGTTGTGTAGTTTAACCAGCTGGTTTTGTTTGTTTTTCAGGAAAGGTACACGGGGCACGTGCTCCGGGCCACTAAAATACGGGTAACCAAAGGAAGGACTTGATCACTATCAATATAAGTGTTGAAAGGAATTATTTTCACTCCTGGATTCCATTTCTTTTATTTTGGTCCAATAAATATCACATTGTCCTTTAAATATCCTAATTCAGATCGGAAACCACAGAAAACGCAAGTAAAGCGCTGATATTTTCTTTTTTATTTATTTGGGATTAAACGACTACCGTGAGCAACTCGATGTAGAGATGAGTTCGGGCTCAATTTTAGGAGCCCGGGCCCAGACCGCTTTCTTTGATTACACGTGCTTGCTAAGCCCTGGCCCTGGTTCTCAGAAATTTTTTTTTTAGCAAGGTTTGCATTATGAACACGCCAAAGCTATGTTCCAATCAAAGATTAGTTTAAAAATCATTAGTTTGAAAAATTTACTTCGGTTAATCCACTTCATAATATTAATATGTTCTTCGAAACACTATGCGTAAAAGCAAGTGTCCTAGAATGTGGACTAGAAAATAAATAAATAATCGACGCACGTACCATTCGACTACACCAGGAGAATCAGTAATTTTGCCAAAAACTGAAGAGAAGAAAATCTTTTAGAAACACAAATTATTCCATTCGTTATAAAATTGAAAACAAATGCCGTCTCTTGCACGATACACTTTAATGATAAAAAACTATATACAATTAAAATAAATAAAAGTTTAAGACCATTGAACACCACAACGGTGTCATCCTCAGAAACAATGCAGCAGTTAACATAGAAGTGGGAGACCTATATACTTTAATGAAACAAGTAGCGGTTAACGCGCATGCATGTGCAATATTGGTAAAGTGCAAAGTAAGTTCTGTAGGTAAAAACAAATTTAGTGGGCGTGACATGGCCCAGAAGTGTTCTCCAAGGCAGGGGGACAAACACGGGGGGTTCATCGTTGCAACATCTTTCGCCATTGACGAGTATGTTGTGACTTGCCTGCCCCGCAGGACGCACACGACATAAAGGCAGATAGCAGCGAGAACGAACATCTGCGTAGCTCAGTTGGTAGAGCGACTTGTTCTGGAATAAGAGTACTCGGGTTCGATCTCCGGCGTGAAACAAAAATGACGGAGAAATTTACTTCGTTATAATGGCGCCCGAACTTCCCGGCAGTTAAACATCTCGCAATGGCGTGATGTTCTTTCCACACCGCGAGACAGGAAAAATAAGAGAATCCCTTCTCCAGCGCTTCGAAAAATAAATGTGTGTGATGTTGCATTCCACGCACCAGATTGACTGGGAGTTCTCAAGTGCACGTTCTACAGCGGATGGCTGCGTACAAAGATACATGGTCCCGTTGACCAATGGGCCATGCCCCCGGCCCTCTTTCGGGGGGGGGGGGTTGTGTGACGGGTCTGCTCCCCGCAGGACGCACACGATATAAAGGCAGATAGAAGCGAGAACGAACGTCTCCGTAGCTCAGTTGGTTGAGCGACTTGTTCCGGAAAAAGAGGACTTGGGTTCGATCCCCGGCGTGGACCAAAAATGACGGAGAAATTTACTTTGTTAAGATGTGAATACTTTCGGAGAAAAGTATTCAGAATCAAAGATAATGGTAACATTCCAACATGGTAGGTAAGAACCATTTAAACAACGTATCGTCAAAGATGTAACACCAGAATGCGTTCTAAGATTATAATGATGTTTATTAATGCGACGCCCCAAATTACGAATGGTAGAGCCAACATAACATAAATCGGGCTTAGCAGGGTTAGTAGATTTAAGTGGAACCAAATATACACCGTGACGGTTCACACATTCAACACAGTATCTGTCCTGTTTGACAATGTTAAATAAAGTACGAGATATTACACCAAAATTTGGTGTAATTACTCGTACTTTATTTAACACTGCCGAACAGAACATGTCCAAAATGTCAACAGTACGAGACATACACAGCCTTTTAACAGCGCGTGAGTCAACCGCAGGCGATCGAATGACAACCGCACGCTTCTTCCATAAACATTACATGGAAACTTTGCCGCCCCACAACGCCCGAACCGTTGCCCCAATTTCATTTTTCTCTTCGACTGGCCCATTTACATGGTAAGACCTTTATTTTGATACCTCAAGCACATTTTTACGTTCAGCCGTTCTCTCAAAATAGGACTCACAGTAAAAAACCTTATAGAATTAATATATAGAGATGTTGACCTGACAGGACTGTCACAATATCGCGTTACTTTAGGTTGTGGTTTCGATTTCGTTGGGCAACCGAAACCACAACCTAAAGTAACGTGATAGTCCTGCCAGGGTCAGCGCCTCCTGTTTATTTACCTTGCTAGCCATAACTGACTGGTGTCTTATAAATCACAACAAAGCGGTTGTATAATTGCGGCCGTACAGATGGGGAGAATGGGAGGGAGTGAGGAGAAAGGACATGCTGTTCTCTGGTGTGTCTTTGACACTTGGAACCTGAGCATTAATGTGAACTCTGAACTGCCCGGTTGAAAGCAGAAGACAATCCGGTGCATTTCATGTTTTGTCTCTGCTCGTCAATCAGCAACAATTCACTACGCATTAGATTTTTGCCGCCCCAAGTAAATACTCCTTTCATCCCTATACAAACGAATGGTTTATTAACCGAGTATTAGTCAGTGGTGAAAGCATCTCTATTTCTTTACGGCTACGACATAACACTGGTTTCCAAAAATTAGGGATTTTATGTCACTACAAGCTGCTCTGTAGCTCGAGAAATAACAGCTTGAAAAAAATGCTGGATAGAATAAAAACTCTACGCATCAAAAGACCATCTAAATCACATACTTTTTATAGCCTCTTCATTATTATTACATCTATGATACGGAGGGTACTTCTTGAAATCAATACTTCTGCTATTTCATCCTACAGTTTTGCTGCTTTAATACCAATCAACATAACATAAAGATGTATCCAGTGAAACCATGTTTACAGGAATTCGTTCTTTTTGATTGAGTCGTGTTCTCAACTTCGATTGCCAGGGAGCCTATAATATGGCAAAGATACTATGACAAGATTGTGTGCATTTGATAATATTTATTTTCGTAGGTTTTACTCCTATATCCTGCATTTTTATCAAACTGTTACTTATCAAGCTATAGATCTAGTAGTGGCACCACCTCGCGCACTTAAATTTTTGGTAGCCAGTTTATAACAATAATTTCCAGGGAATTATATTTTAATTACAGTTCTCCGTGAAGGTAACTTATAAACAATGGAATTGGATATATACAAAGAATTCAGTAATGAAATTCAACATGTGTAATGCCAAGCCCGGGCCCGGGGTTTTCGGCTCTTAATGAATCCTGAGCTCGCCTGCTCCCGGGATGGGCCGGGCTGGGCTCGATTTCCGTAGACGAGTCCGAGCTCATCTCTAACTCGATGGACTGTAGTAAGAAAGATCTACGTAGAGGATTTTAGGAAGGAAGTGTCTGATCCCAAGTCTTTGACGTACTGCAGAAGTGAAAAACGTATCAAGACGCCAAATCTGCAGCGAGGCATTCTGTCCGCGGAGCTTGGTTGGGAGAGCGTCTTACTCCGGAGTGAGGATGCTCGTCATGGACAAACTTGTGTTTTCACAAATCATGAAAGAAATACGGGATTGCACCATATAATACACATTTTGAAGATGGCAATCCGTTTTTTGGTGAAAATTTAACAAGGATGATCGGATAAAATCCGAAAACTTGAAAATTTCATCGTCCTGGAGCGAGACACGAACCCGCGTCTCGCTCCAGGACGATGAAATTTTCAAGTTTTCGGATTTTATCCGACTTACCATCCTTGTTACATTTTTACACCAAAAAAAAAACGGATTGTCGTCTTCAAAATTTGTATTGGGTTTTCACATTGGCGCCCGAACGTAAAAATGGATGTATTGGCAGTTGGGTTCTACGAAAAATGTTTGATGTCTGTTCCACACATCATCTGGAATGAATTAAAAATTCCTACTTCGCCTCAAAAACAATAAAAAAAAATAAAATAAGAGGGAGATAGTGTGACTTACTGCAGAGGTGAAACACGTGCCGAGACGAAAGTCTGCAGCGAGACATTCTGTCTGCGTAGCTTAGTTGGGAGAGCGTCTTACTCCAGAGTAAGGGGGCGCGATTTCGATGTCCGTCGTGGTCAAACTTGTGTTTTCACAACACCCCTTAGAAGTAGGAAGCTAGGATATTTGGGGCACTGTGCCTGACACGAAAGTCATATGGAAGCAAGGTAGAAAGGGGGAGGACGACGTCCTTAGTTACAACCGGAGGGGGGGGCAGAACCCGGTGTCCCACGGCTTAATGTTTCTGTCCGACGCACAGCGGATATTTAGTAATTCGAGTGCTCGTACCTGCCTCAGAACAATCCTGAGACTTCTCTGTGGCACTGACGAACGTTGAACAGTAGGCCATCTGCGAATCGATGTGCTATAAGTGGTCACCCGTCTCTAATTTGGGCCACTGGATCCAGGGAAGGGAAACAACCACTTCAAACACAACATTCATGTCTCATCACGGATTCGAACCCAGAGTCCATCTCGGACGAATGATTAGAAGGCAGCGTTTAGACCACTGCGGCGACGGGCGGCAAAGCACTTCTATTAGACCACACATAAACTTCAAAAAAAAAAAAAAAGGGACTTCAACTAAACACCAAACTTTGTTACCAGAAGTACTTTTACAAAAATTCTTCAGAACCGACAAATGTTTCGAACAGCAATTCCGATATCGTAACATTTTTTTCATACTATTTATTACATAAATGATACGGCACCCCTTAGAAGTAGGAAGCTAGGATAATATGGACACTCGTTGTATACTGAAGGTTTTTTGTAATATGGACACCCGTTGTATACTCCCTTTTTAAAAGATTAGCTGAAATATGTTTATAAAGAACATTAGCTTATTTGGACGGTGTAGCTTGTTTGTTAAAAGGTGGTTTACAAAAAGACAGCCATTTGAGTCAAAAATTGAAAAGAATTATTTCTAATCCAAAACATTGTAAACCAGGCACTTTTGTTTTACTATCTAATTACAACAACGACAAAAAAAATAACAACAACAAAACTTAAACAGGATATGATCACTTCTTAGCAGCAGAGTTTAGCATTTGTTAATACGGCGAGACAAGCTTATACACAGTCGAGTCATATTATTGTGAGCATCAGCTAATATCCAGAGTAACCGCCGTGTGCAGCGCGGACAGCAGCTAGACGGGCTGGGAGTGCCTCAGTGAGGAGCTGGAAGGTGTTCAGAAATATGTGGAGCCATGTTAACTGAAGTGCATCTGACAGCTGCTGGAGGGTGCGTGGTGGAGGATCCATAGAGGGAACAACACGATCGAGGTGGTCCCACAGATGCTCAATTGGGTTTAAGTCTTGGGAATTAGGGAGCCAGGGATGTACTTTGAAGTCTTCATCGTGCTCTTCCAACCACTCTCGGACATTTCTAGCTGTGTGACACGTCGCATTGTCGTGCTGGAAGATGCCATCCGCCCCAGGGAAGACAATCAGCATGTATGGGTGTATGTGCAATGATGGGTTCATAACGAATTCGGTCCATAGTGCCTTCCACAGGTATGAGTGGACCCAGATAATGCCACGAAAACGTTCCCCAGACCATAACCCTGCCCCCACCAGCTCGTGTTCTTCCAGCAAGGATTCAAGAGTATTTGTTCTCCGATGTTTCTAGCCTTATACGCCAACGTCCATCCGTTCAATGAAGCAGAAAACATGACTCATCGAAGAAGGCAATACTTTGTCAATTAGCGGAAGTCCAATTCCGATACTGCCGTGCAAATGTAAGCCTTTTCTGCCGATGCATCTTCGTTAACATAGATGCAGTGACCATCTGTCTGCGTCGGAACACCATACGCAGCAGGGTTCGCTGAACTGCCGTTTTAGACGCACTTCCGGTAGCCCCCTGGTTCATTCGGCAAGTGAGTTGCTCCACTGTAGCGTGTCGATAGGCCCTCTCACCTCAATGGCACGTGGTGCTCCGCAGTTTCCACATCGCTTATTCGCAATGCTACCATTTCTCCAATCACGATACACTTTAACTGCAACAGCACGCAAACAGTTCACAAACTGCGCTTTTTCAGAAATACTGCCACCCTTGGCCCGAAAGCCGATAATCATCCCTTTTTGCAAATCTGATAAATCGCTCCTTTTATCCATGACAGCAACGAGTGATATGTTTTCAGATCAGATCAGATCATGCGTAGAGGATTTTAGGAAGGGAGTGTCTGACCCCAGGTCTTGAACAACCCTTAGAACTAGGAAGCTATGAGATTTGGGCTAGAGTGCTCGATAGGAAAGTGACACGGAAGCGAGGTAGAAGGTGGGAGGAAGACGCCCTTATTTATTACCGGGGGCCAGTACCCGGGGCCCGACGGCTTAACGTGCCCATCCGACGCACGGCGGATATTTAGTGGATCGAGCGTTCGTAACATCCTGGGGTCAAACCTGAGGTCCTCTCCATGGCACTCACGGACGTTGCCCACCAGGCAACCCGCAGCCCAATATGTTTTATCTAATTTTTTTTAGATAATTTTGAAATCTTGATAACTAATACAAAATCAATCAGTCTGTTGTTTCGATGTCGACATGGGTTCAACGCAGTTATGTGAAGCAATGGGGGAGGGGCCGGTCGCGTTTAGTAAATCGAGTCCTTCTCCTAAATACACTATCTACCAACAAGTAATTGGACACCTGTGATAGCAAAGAAAAACGAAGTTTATTCAACCTTCAATAGTTGGTAAAGCCTCCACGAGCGGCGATTATAGCTGCGACCCTCCGGGGCATATTCTCAACCAGGCGTTGTACGACGGCTAGCGGTATTTTCTTCCACTCGGCTTGGAGAAGACAGGTCAGTTCTTTCACCGATTTCGGACGGTGGGGGCACCCCTTAAGTCGACGCTCCAACTCGTCCCAGAGGTGCTCGATAGGGTTAAGGTCCGGGGCTCTGCGCAGGCCAGTCCATTCGATTAACCACATTGTCACCATACCAAGCCATGGTGGACCTCCCAATATGACAGGTGGCATTGTCATCCTGAAAGTAACATGTGTCGACCCCGTAAAACTGCCACAACGTTGGAAGCGCATGGTCATCCAAAATGATGCAGTAGGTCTCGGCGTTGAGTATACCAGGAATTGCGACCAAGGGACCCATGCCATACCAGGAGAAACACCCCCATAGCATAATTCCACCGCCGCCGAAATTCACAGTTGGCACAATAAATTCCGGCAGGAGGCGTTCTCCACGCAGACAACAAACCCAGACCCTGCTATCCAAACGGTAGAGGGTGAACCTTGATTCGTCGCTCCAGAGAACCTGTTTCCAGTGTTCAACGGTCCACTGTCCACGTTCTTTGCACCACGTTAGACGAGCAGCGCTATTTGACTTGGTGATCAAAGGCTTGTGGGCGGCAGAACGTCCATGATAACCGAGCAGATGGACTTTCCTTACAGATGGTATTAATCGAAAGAACACTCTCGGATGCCTGTTGAAACTCTTCGCGGATGTGGCCCATCGATTAGGTGCGGTTCTTCCGAATTTCTCTGGCCAGCACCCGTCGGTCTCTAACTCCCAGTTTTGTGGGTCTGCCGGGTCGGGACACATTCCGACAGTCACCTCTCATCTTCCACTTGCCAATCACGTACGCCACTGTCAATTTTGGGTACTTCAACTCGCTGGATATGTCACGTATGGATTGGCCATTTCTGTGATACCCGACGATTACACCTTTCTCGAAATCAGAGAGCTCCGAACTGCGTGGCATCTTGCATGCGACTGGTTGCGTTGTTGTTTCCCACACGATAGTTAACGGCGTCGGCCGTGACGTGTATCAGGACCGCAGATATCGTCGATTGCAGGGGTGTTCCAATTACTTGTTGGTAGATAGTGTATCTTTCATTACTCGAACCCAACTAATATGACAATATTAATTGCTTTCTATGGGAAAGAGCAACGTCCACAATGATAAGGAGCCATCCATAAAGTACGACCGTGATTTTTTACTGTTTTTAGACTACCCCCCTCCCCATGTCACATTTTGTCATATTGTTGACACCCCTCCCCCTAAAAAGTACGTCCTAATTCCGGCAACCCCGTTTATTTTGGACGACTGCTTTTAGAAGTCCATTAAGAAACAGAAATAAAACGTAATTATTTAAAGAAATCTTCCATATACATATTTACGCGTTTGCTTCAGAAAATATTTATTATTTAGGCATTACTTTATTCCCAAATTCTACACGAACTTTATCATTCTGAAATAAAGATCTACAAATGAACGTACACGCATTCAAGGTTGCAACACACCCGATTATACCATCTAAAAAGCACGATAGATTTGGTAGTACAAATACGAGAACTTAATACTAATATTCTGATTTAGCTAAATATCATCAGAAATTTGAAATATTTCATACCTTTTTTTTAACTATTGAAAGAAGTAAAACAGAGAAAACAAAACGAAGAAATACCATCCACTATATTTTTGCAACTGGATGTCCGAATTACTAAAGTTCCCCCCTCCTCCATGTCACATTTTGTCTAGTTTTCAGGACCCCCCCCTCCTCCTTTGTAATCTCGGACGTACTTTACCGACGGCCTCTAACTGTGCTCAGAATTTTAGATATTTAACATTAGATGTTCAGGCCACACCGGTGGCGACATAGATGTTGTGTTTGTCTTGCCCCATTAGTTCTCTCTTTCTTTTCCCTTGAACCAGTGACCCCTAAATTAGGAACGGGCGACTGCTTACAGCCCATTGAGTTGCTCACGACACTCGTTAAACTCTCAAGTAAAGCAAAAGCAAAATTTTTAGAATTGCGAATGGAACCTTTTATGTCTCGAGAAAAAAACGTGTTAATTCCAAGAAATTCCGATTTTGAATTTTATCGTACTTTCTACGCTTTCCAACCGTATGTTGAAGAAGCGTATATTCTCCAGCTTTATTCGTCTGTCTGTCCGTCCGCACGATAACTCGCGTAAAAATTGGTTCCATTTCGATGAAGTTTTAGTATGTGGTAGGGGACCACCTGGGGACGAACCCTATTGAAAATGGGTGAAATGGAATCAAAGGTCAGGACACAGGAGCGGTATGAGTTCCATTGTCCTTATGCGTCATAACTGACGTAAAAATGCTTCGATTGCGACAAAACTTTATCATGTTGTTCCGGAGGTATACTGAACCGGTTCTGTTGAATGCCATCGAAATGGGGTCAAAGGTCACGACACAGGAGCGATATTTATTCCTCAGGCATTATCCTCATAAGTTGACTAAAAATGCTTCTATTACGACAAAACTTTAGTATGTTTTTCCGGAGGTATATTGAACCGGTTCTGTTGAATATCATTGAAATGGGGTTAAAGGTCAGGACATAGGAGCGAGATTTATTCCTCAGCCGTTATCCTCATAACTTGACTAAAAATGCTTCTATTGAAACAAAAGTTTAGTATGTTGTTCCGGAAGTATACTGAACCGGTTCTGTTTAATATCATCGAAATGGAGTCAAAGGTTCACGGCACAGGAGCGAGAGTTATTCCACAGCCATTTTCCTCATAACTTGAGTAGTGATTTCTGGTATGTTGGAAAGCGTACCATAATCAATGCATTGCATGATTTTACTAACTTGTTGGAATAAATACGAGCCTTTTTGTTTAAATGAGTCCGAGACATCCCTGCTTATTTTAAGGTTCTAAAATTTGATGTCAAAAAGCACGGTGATATGACTCCTCTCTCTCTCTCTCTCTCTCTCTCTTCATGCGTAATCTCTTGACTAAAATAAAACAAAATAGTTCGTCCGTAGCCGGGATCCGGCGCAATACTTTTCTGGACAGGTATGTCTATGTATAGAAAGAACATTTTCCCTTTCGCGTCAGATGCGCCGTACTTCACGTCGGGAGAAACCCCGCAAGTTCATTTCAATGTACATTTCATCCGAGGTGGTGCTTCTACCGCTCCTGTTTATGTGGTTACGTCACCAATACCGAAGCACCGCGGAGCTTGGTCGCCATAGGAACGGAGCGTGCGCTCTGTGAGACACCCAGTTTTCGTGCTCCAGCCGGACTCCTCTCTACTGTTGATCTTCTCCGGGAACATCACAGAGGAACCTAGACGGCCCGAACTTCTGGCTGCTACTGGCACTGGTAGACATGCTTAAATGGGGGTGGGGTTCGGATCCTTGTGACTGCTACATCTCTTGGAGTAAACCCTTCTTCTACTTCTGTGACAGACCAGCTTCTTCCGATTCGAAAAAACTCACGTACCTGAGATATCTTGGAGATGAGGATCGCGCTTTCATGTGATGGGATCGTTTTAGTGAGCTCGTGTCCGTCGAAAACAGGTGATTCCGTTCGAGGCTACAGGTTGGTGTGACCTCCGCTGACCCCTCCGCCGCTGCGAGGGTAGGCCCCTGAGACGTGATGTCAAGATGCCAGGAGGTCGCCGAGGTCTCGTGGCGCCTCAGAATACATTCCTGGAAAACATCATACGAAGATATAATTCATTGCGTAAGTACATGTTTACATTCACGCATTAGTGTTTTCATTTTTCGGCCATGCTGCTTGATTGACGTATGTATGTGCTGCACATGTGAATACATGCTCTTAGGGTGCTTGAGACATGTTTGTGATGAATGCTCCACATCCGTTGATTTTGAAAAAAAAATTGAGTAAAGTAATTCAACACTTTGGAAAATGTAAAACAAACTGTACACGTTCTGGGCAAAACTCATATCACGCGTGGAACCTACTCCAAGTATTTTACAGTACTTTTGTATCATATTTACAAAATAACAAAGATAATTTAGAGAACTTACATATTGTTCTGAAAGCTTATACATGAAATTTTAGAAGTTGTTTACTTTTTAAATTCTTCTTCGTCCACGTTTAAGATGTCCGAAACATTTCGAAAGAAAGTCGCCACGGTTGACGAATAGTTTGAAGCGCTGGCTAACTTATTCGTCCGAAAGGAGGTCCCGTTTGGGTGATGTGTTTGTACGATTGCGTCTGATATGCCTCTTCTTGGGAACTAGTGACCCTAAATTAGGGGCGGGTGACTGCCCTTAGATTTGGTCACTGTGTGTTCTTTGTACCCCGAAATACAAAATAATTATGCCAATAAAAGCTAGACATACAAAAAGAACTTAAATAGTAAACAACGTTTGAAATTTTCATGAATATTTCACATATTTTTGTAACAA
This sequence comes from Macrothele yani, assembly GCA_039090855.1. Classification (NCBI taxonomy): domain Eukaryota; kingdom Metazoa; phylum Arthropoda; class Arachnida; order Araneae; family Macrothelidae; genus Macrothele; species Macrothele yani. The sequence goes on from CM077004.1 coordinate 137,039,455, forward strand.
TATAACCTCTTCCAACCATGACGTCATTCCCATAAAAGTTTCAATGTAATATAGAAAACTAATAAGTGGCCTTTGGGGATTTCGGAAACGTGCAACTTATGTGAACTGAACTTATAACGGAATATTAAGGCGCTTTTATAAGATAATTAAAGCCGTAGTTAGCAAACTTTTTTTTTTTTTAGATAGGTAGGATATGTTATTTAGTGTAACCAGAGAGCTGCGCTTTAAAAGTGAAAAAATTTCCAGGTGCATTCAATGTAGGATAATTTTGGTATACTTTGTTATACAAGAATATTTTAAATTCGTAATATTATAATATTTTTGGTGTATATTTTGTTATAAAAGAAATATTTTAAATTCGTAATATTTATAATGTACCAAGATATTTCTTAAAAATTAAATGTAGTACACGAAATTTGATATCGTTGTAGTATGCTTTTACCATAAGGTTTGTTACACAATCTTAGAGGTCTGCTCAAGCCTGGCTTTTGGAACGACTGAAATTTTACTCCCAGTCTTAGAGGTCTGTTGAGGCCGGGCTTTTTTCCCCCATCAAATAAATGAAAATTTTTGGACTCGAGCGGGACCTGCACTGGAAGGATTGGAATTTTGCTTCTCGATTAAAGAAAAACGAATCGACTCACAAAACGAAGAGTGTCTTGTTAATTAATCAGATGACGAAGGTCACTGGGTGAAACGAAAGACATGGAAGTACATCCTCCACCGGACGCTTTGATTGATTGCAGCTAAAAAGTAAACAACTTAACAAAGGAAATTGATTATGTGCTGAAATTAGTAGTAATGGTGAGTGAATTGATCCTTAAAAGTCATAGCTGCCTTTAAGAGGATTTCACAGAAATGATTTCTCAAAAACGTGTCGAGTTCCGACTCTGATGTACGGAAGTGAAATCAGATGGGACATAGGAGTTGCTTGTGTGCTGGACAGAGAGATTCGTTGCTTACAGGGGAGGGTGGGGGGGGGGGGTGTAGTCGCGATACATGTTGTGATCATGTAAGGAACGAAGATGTGTGTCAGATCTGTAATGAGAAGTAAAATGTTAGTAAGGTTGAGACAAATATTCTTGGGTGTTTTGGCCATATTGAAAGAATGAGTGGTGAGATGCTTACTAAAAAAATTATTCATCCCAAGTAGCAGGAAAGAAAGGTAGAGGAAGGCCAAGAAAATCATGGAAGGATCATATTGAGGAATGCCCGCACATGGAAAAAATAATGGCTATGAAATACAAAATGTCTTTTGTGGGATGGATGACTGATATAAGTGAAGCTTGAGTTGTGTGCTGATATCCCTGTAAATGGAGACATTTGATATACATATATACACTAAGTAAGATCTAGTTCCATCAGTTTTGAACTTTAATCTGTCAGATGAGCTTTCTTTGAGAAGCTAACCTCTGAATCTCAGAGATCAGTTTTGAGCTTTCGACAACCGCGTATACTTTTTAGCTGCAATCAATCGGGCTGAAATGAGGCAGTTTATTTCTTTTAAAGTTGAAATCAAATTCCATTTCCACTTCGTTGACTTTAATTTCCTTTCAGCACTATGACAGCGGCATCGGTAGATATTTGATTAATTGCCGAAACACAATTTTTAACACCCGATGCAGTTACTCCATGATTTTATGTCATTTCCCCGAAACCTATATTTGGGAAGGAACCGGATTTAGGACCACTTATACCTGGAACTGCGGCAGCGGCCAGCGTCACTCCTGCAAAGATTCCTGGTAAAATGCGATCACTACTGGGAATTTGACGTCAATCAAAGTCTCTTGACTTCATACAGCACCTGTATGTCGTTTCCAAGCGATGTTTATATCCGCAAAGTTAGCGACTAATATCAAACACCTGCCTTTTTTTTTATTTTCAGATAAATGTTTACATAAACAGATTTTTCAACTCCAAGTGCCTTCATTCAGACTAAAAAGAAATGAAAATAAATTATAACATCAAAAATGAGCTACAAGGACTGTGGTGTATGTACACATGCTTATTTACAAATACAGCACTCGGGGCCGGATTAAGGGGGGGCTATAGGGGCTGCAGCCTTGGGGCCCACCATGAGCAAGGGCCCAGGAGGCATTCCCCCAAAAGAACTTATAACGAGGAATAAGTAAATAATTGATAGGCAGCTAGAGAGAGAGAGAGAGAGGGAGAGATTTATCACATAGTTTCACTTCTGTCTCGTATGATTTTCAGTTGGTCAGAAACAGAGGCTTGAGGGCAAATAGATTTCAATACAGTGACTCACCAAAGGTAAAGGTTTCATGTAGCTGCGTGCAGTGGGGTCGGAGTGACAGTTTTAGCTTTTTTACTACCGTCCACCCACACCTCCCAATTTGCACTTGGAACCGTTAATGGTCGAAGTCCCCTGTGGCTCTACATTGCGTAGCTAAAAAGATGCACTAAGAAAGGTATACAATGCTAAATCATTAGACAATCAAAGACAAAATTTAGGAATCTTAAGCTCTTAAACTCATGCTTTTGTGAGAAAAGTGGAAAATATAATGATTATTTATGAAAACTCTGCAGGTAATTTATTAGTTTGAACAATGCACTACGTATTAGTTATCATCACCATATAGATACCGTCTCGTGTTTTTAATGGTCGTAATAATGATTCTCCGTCATAAGTTCTTTGGGGGCCTTGTGAGAACAATGAAAAATACAGAGACTTATTATGAAAACTTTGCAGATCATTTAGTAGTTATAGTTTCGTGTTTTAACGGACTTCATAATGATTCCCGGTTATAAGTTCTTTGGGGGCCCACTCAAATGTCTTAGCCTAGTGACTGAGGCCTTAATCCGGCCCTGACAGCACTGTTGTCGAACACGGAGGATAGCATGAAAAACGAGAAGAGCTTGTGACGTGCCTGCCCAGCAGGACGCACACGATATAAAGGCAGATAGCAGCGATAACGAACGTCCGCGTAGCTTAATTGGTAGAGCGACTTATTCCGGAATGAGGGGACCCGGGTTCGAGCCCCGGCGTGGACCAAAATGGCGGAGAAATTTACTTCGTTATAAGCTTTTATGAGCAAAAGAGAAGGAATCTTTGTAGTCCACAGAAATTTCTGACATAAAAAAAAAAAAAAGAAAACTTTTCTTCGCTACCTAATTTTTTTCTAATTTAGAGGAAGGTGAAGTCATCAAGCAGTAGGCGAATCCGATAAATTTGTCTCAAACCAGAGTTATAAGATTGAAGTCTGTTTAGCAGCCTTGATTTGAAGCAGTGACCAAAATGACGAACTCTGAACATGTTGCTCGCATTTCAGATGAAAAATATATGAGATATTTAACCAGGCGCGATGCTGCGGAGTAGACTTCAGCCCACGCTTTAGCCCCCCCCCCCCCCCCAATATTTAAGCGGTTAGAACACATGGCTAGCGCAACCATTTAAGATTTTACTGAACTTGCATGAACGTTTGTGAAGTTTTCGAATTAACAAAAGTTTTGCTATATAAAATGAACTTTCTGGTAAATTCAGTGTTGTTCTATATTGTGAAATGGAGGGTGTTCACTTTAGAAATCTCTACGTAAGACAGTAGTAGAAAGACACAATTTTCGTTAATAACTTTTAAAAAGGTGAGAAAAAGAGATTCCTTGTCATGTTATAAATTAAAATTCGTAAATAACGTTGTAAAGGCAAATATTAAAAATGACTTAATCTAAAACTGCGAAGAAATAGTAACTTGTTAAAGATCCAGGAAGTTTGTATCTATGGTTTCCAGTGCTACAAATACTAAATTTATACTACATACAGTCTGTAACGGAAAACTTTTTCTCTTTACTGGGGATTACATCCTGAGTGTTTGGTCCAACGAAGTTTTTTTTTTTTTGGCAAAATTCTGCCCAGCTTACCTGATACCCCCTTCCCCCAGTTCCTGAAGTGCTAGAATCACCATTGTACGAGCATTTAACTTGTATGAAAAGATACTTTCAGACTGTTGATTGTCTTTCAGCAGCCGTGCGCTTGTCTAGCAGATGTGCATAATCAAGCGGAAAATGTGTAACGTGATAAATCATGTGATCAGTACGGAGCATGAATAGAGGCCGTAGGATGACACAACTAGAGTATATGTGTCTGATATCCGCCATGACAGAGCAATATTAGCAATTTGGTGTAGGTAACATGTTGAACCTGTTTAAGATGGCCGGTGTGGGAAGGCGACCGTGAAGATAAAACCACGGCGTAACTTTAGCTCTTGAAGTATTGAATGATGGATACAATGAACGTCGATTCTGTTTTACAGCGAAATGTGAGATAGCTGCTGGAGAAACAATAAACCAAAATCCACAAGACTTTATGGGAAAAAAAAAAAAACAAAAAAAAAATATCAGTAGTCAACTAGGCCTGTACAAACTTTTTTCACCTGGGACGGTGAGATTTGAAATTACGCACTTGGAGTGTAAAAGTTCCCAACTTCCACTGAAATAGCACGCAGTTTTGGCATTCTGACACCTCCATTACAGAAACGCATTGTGATAATTCAAAAATCTCAATTCCGGGTTTTCGCACAATTTTTCTAAAAATGTGAAAACTAGGTAAATACCCGAGGATCAAGTAAAGCATAAAAAAGTTAAGTGAATGCTAACAACACAGCACTGTTGCCGCCCCCGTGGCACAGTGGTTTAAGAGATGGCTTCTGATCATTCGTCCGAGATGGGTCAGGGTTCGAATCCCGGTGAGGCATGGATGTTGTGTTTGTCTTACGGCACTGGCTCTTTCCTTTCCCTGGAACCAGTGACCCTAAATTAGGGACGCGCGACTGCTTGTAGCTCAATGAGTTGCTCACGGTGGTCGTTAAACCTCCAATAAAAGAAACACACACACACCAAAATAAAAAACAAACAAAAAACACAGTACTCCGCAGAAATGTGGAGTGAAAAACGAAGCAGTACAGGGGAATGAGTACCAAATAGTGATTTCGAAATGGGGCTTGGAAAAATGCCATTCAAGGTCAAAAGCTCAGAGAGGATATCACTAGTGGAGCACAGATGACTAATTAGCTTTTTTGCAAATTAGGAAAGGACACTTAGGTTGGTTATGGTCGCATATTGTATAATATACCTCTCTTCACTCTTTTTCACAATGCTTTTCATGCATACGAGGAATTCACACCTGACAGAGTTGACTGATTCTATTTTGCTGCGTGGAATACTGTATGCAGTTAACTAAAGACTAATAAAGAAAATACTAGTGTATAACTTTCCTTTTCAATTGAAATTAATCACACGTGGATATCTATTCTTTAGATCCCTCAGAGCATAATTTTTTGGCCACAGTATGGCCATTCTGGAATTGCACTCCCCCCCCCCCCCCATACACACACGCACACTGTTCTCCTGGTAGACAATAGATATAACTTTCGCAGTGTGAGTTCATGGAGGAAGGTCTGTACTTCGTTGATAAAATTAAAGAAAGGTGTTAGAGGTCTTGCAGAAAGACGAAATATCAGTCTGGTCTGTGAAAGGAGTAAAGGGACAATCTTGCGAGAAACTTCAAATGCATCGCAGCTTATCGACGTAATCTTGAGTGCATGCAGAACAGAATGATTTCTTGAAATGGCTTCCAGGTAAAATCTACTTTTACAAATTGAGCAACTTTAATCACCCCTCCTGTCAGCCAAGAGGGGTAGTGAAACTGCTTATTGCCCATCGAGTTACTTACGATAGTCGTTAAACCTTCAATAATAAAACAAAAAGAACTGGGGCGTCAGCCAGGTGCTGTCCGTTAAGCAGATTTTTCAGCTTCACGAAACCAGTGAGTTTCTAACCTGATTAGTTTCTCCAACGGAGATGAAGTTAGAAGTATTTGTGTACATATTTGGAGATGGAGGCTACCTTGTTTATAGTGTGGAAGAGGAAATGAGTTTACATTTGTAACAGAAGGATGTAGTCAAGTCTAACTAAACCTCTCCTGTGGGAGGAATTCTTACTAGAAATGGCACGTCTCTTTGCGTTGTATTCCGGTAGTTCAGTTCAATAGAGCAGCTTTATTTCTCCAAAAGGAAGCCTTTGCGTTATTTGCAGTAAGTGGTGGACATCGCGGAATGAATTTCTGAAACTGGCGTGGCCGTGAACTGGAAAGTTTGAGTCGGGCCGGGTAGAATCCGGAACCCCAAAATTTCGGGGCTAGGCTTTCCAAATAAATGTCCGTTCAGCCTTATAACACAGTCATCAAACGTTATAAATATTAATAAGCTAGTCGTGATTTGAATTTTGACATTGCAGTTTTTATCGATGAAAATTGTGTTCACATATGCATTGTATATGCTTACATTACATGGCACACATTCCGATCAACTACTTCGATGTTTTTTTCATTTCTTCAATAAAATTCGAAAATGTTGTATTAGGCTCTGTCTGAAATTTCTCCTGGAGCACTTATCATTATTAGTCCAGTCTTTTCTTTTACTGTGTAAAAATCGAGTGTCAAATAATGACGGATAATTTAAGGCCACGCATAATAAAATTTTCAAACAGCTTTGTATTCAAAAAAATATTTTTTTTTGTTCCGGGAGTTTATGGTACCCATACGCACCTAAAGGCGCAAGGAGTCTTGCATTCCTAATTTAGAGTCAGTTGTTCCATAGAGGAGACAGAGCTAATGTCGTAGGAAAAGACACACCATATGGGACTTGAGCTCAAGCCCAGCTAGGACGACTAGCCGGAGGCACGTGCCTCTGACCACTCGGACGACGTGGCGCTTAAAACGGTTAAGAGCGGCTCAATGACTTCTCGGGCGGCTTTCGTTAAACCTGTAACTGTCATAAAATTGTAGCTTTTAAAGTTAACATTGTTTGGGAAAATATGTAAAACACAGTTTGATCTAATTGTTTACAATAACCTTTCCTGATTCTCTTTGGTCGTGATATGGCGGCTGCAAGAAGCAACGGGAAAATCCTATATCCTGCTAGCCAGGAGGAATATGTGCTTACAGGAAATATCTTGTAATTCTAGCTCTTTTTTTTTTTTTTTTTTTTTTTTAGATTAATCATCCATATGATGTATAAGACCATCATCATTCTCAAAGAAAACGGAAGTGAAGTAGTACTGGCCGTCTCGGTGGCCGAATGTTCAGAAGATCTGGCTTCTGACCATCCATCGAAGGCCAGAACAGATTCGAGTCCCGGATATGGAATAGGTGGTGTGATTGCCCGATTGCGGGGGGCAGTGTCCACATAGTATTTTTCATGCTGTTTAATTAAATAATCGCTTTGGCCTCAAAAGGGGTACCAAGCTCCTCCTTATGTAGCCAAAGCGATTTATTTCCGATCAATTTATAAATAACAAAATAAGCAAACCATTTTCCAATATAAAACATTGCTTTTTTGATAAGAAACATGATTGTCAGCCCCGTATTTTGTTCAACATGTTCTCGTGATGTTTAAAACAATAATGAAAAATAAAATAAATAAATAAAAATACAGAAACGTATAATATCCAGCGCCTTTACATATCTACTTATTTTTTGCGCTTCTCGTTCTTTGTTTCAGTAACAGCGCTAATTTTTAATATTTTTTGATAAACGTTTGGAAAAAAAATCGCTCGGGATAGTTTTATAAAATCGCAGACTGAATTTCATTTTAAAAAGTATTAATATTCAGCAAAATAATATTTCTATTTCTTTGTTAATCTGCCGATGGCAATTACAGTTCCATTTCAAAATATACGTCAAATCTCGTAGCTTATCTTTTTGCTCCCCCTCCCCCTCCCCATTTCAAATTTTTATTTTCTTCCTTACAATGGAACAGACGTGCTACTACTCCCACGTCTGATCTCTTCACGCCTGCCCCCCCCCCTCAATAATTTGGTGAAGTCGGAGCCCCTGCTGCTATCGCTCAGTCCACAGGAAGTGGTCAAGGATTCATGAGGTGTCAAGTGCCAAAATATGAAGTGCTCTTGTGTGAAAAAGACAAATGCAATTCAAAATGCCATTCTAGCCATCCTTGTTGCAACAAGTAGGTCAGTGCGAGTCTTTTTCTCCTGTTCTTTCAGTAAGAAAGTCGTAGCCTATACTTTGCTTTGTATTTCTTCCTTGATTATTTCATATACATCTTTTCAATAAAGGCCTTTTAATGATTCTATGTTCATACTTTGCCTAAATAGTCCTTGTCGTTTTATACAATGCCTAGGATTTATATAAAATGCATAGAAAAAGTATATACTCTGAAGAGCAATTGAATTAGAGACAGCTGGCGTTATGCAAATGTGGCGCTGTGGGTGGCCCTGTAAACGGAAACGACATGACGTATGCAGCGATCCGACAATATAAGGAGTGATGCGACGGGAATCAATAAGAGTCGGATGCAGTATACGAAGGATCTAAGCGCATTTCATCGTGGACAAATTGACGGGACCCGACGAATGGGTCACTCCATCTCGGACGTCGTGCAGGCACTGGGATTTTCAGGAGCCACTGTGTCACGGGTGCACTGTGAGTACATCGAATCCAGTAAAACCATCCCTGCAAGGGCCAACTGCCGTGGACAACAGCGTGTGGATGAGCGGGGTCATCGTCGGCCAGCTCGCATTGTAACAGGGGATAGAAGGGCCACAGTGCAAGAAATTACTCAGCAATTTAACGCTGGTGCACAAAAACGTGTAAGCAGCCATACCATCCAGAACCATCTCCTCGCTATGGGGTACAGAAAGAAGCCATCGGCCCACGAGGGTACCGCTGCTGACCGCACATCACAGGGTGCAAAGATTAGCACAGGCGCGGGAACATCGCCACTGGACCCCAGACATGTGGGAAAATGTTGCCTCGACTGATGAGTCGAGATTCACGTTGATACATGCGGATGGCAAGATACGAGTACGGCGCAAACCACATGAAGCGATGGATCCTTCTTGCCAGCAGGGTACTTTTCAAGCTGGTGGGGGTGGCATTCTCGTCTGGAGACTATTTACGTGGACTGAAATGGGACCCTTGGTACGTGTAACATCGTCCCTCACAGGTCAACGTTACCGGGATATCCTGGACGACCATTTGTTCCCGTTTGTGCATCTTCAACATCCCACTGGGGACCTCATCCTGCAACGAGACAATGCAGCTCCCGAATTGTATCCGAATGGTTGGATGAACACTCCACCGACGTGAGCTCGCTTCCTAGGCCAGCTAGGTCACCTGACCTCAATCCCATCGAGCACATCTGGGATGCCATCGAGAGAGATGCTCGAGGCTATGACCCCCTCCATCAAATCTTCGTGAACTGTGGGAGCTGGTTCAGGGTTCGTGAATCCGTATGGCTTCCCAACGCTTCCGATGTCTTGTCGAGTCCATGCCGAGACGAATCACCGCCGTCATCAGGCTGAAAGGTAGTGCTATATATTACTAGACAGGTATATCTAATTCAATTGCTCTTCAGTGTATATATAATATTAAAATACCAATATGTCATGCTTTGCCTAAAAACGTCAAGCATTCTATAGATTTTCTAGGCATTTTGTACAATGCCTGTTTTTCGCACACATTGCCGGTAACATATATACCAGATTATTCCATGTCACATGCTAATATCATTTATTCTGTTAATATTCATTAATTATTATAAGTTTAATCAATATACTACAATATTTTTCTTACCGTTAAAATATTTTTTTCTGGGGTCAGTGCGACGTCTGTTGCTGCTACTTCGCGGTAATCTTCTCCAGTCGTGGTTCCAGCGTTGTTTCTCCAAGACGCGCAGCTAAGCTTTAATGTCCATTATGTTTCTGTGTTTTGTTTTGATTGCCGAAACGGTTTTAAAGGTTTTCTCGCAATAAATACATGGTCGAAAAAGTTGCCAATAGTTTTAGAGCTTTGTCGCTCGGACTTGGATATTCTTTCCCCATAATACTTCAAAACTGAGTCAGAGATTTGAATCTGAATATCTATATTATAGATTGGCATCAGAAGAGTGATCAACAAAGCTTTCCTTTTCTTGGTGAGTCAACCTGCAAGAGTTCAGATCTTCTGTGAAGAGATTAGCGATCCAAGCTTCCTTTAGCCTTCCCCAACATGTGTACAAAAAATTTAGATCTAGGTTTCCTCTTACTTTGGCTCCATTTCGATTCAAAAGAAAAATAAATAAATTCACTCATTACTCGCGGACCGGCAGGGAAAACCTCGCGGACCAACAGAAAAAACATCGCGGACCGGCAGTTTGGAAACCCTGCTCTAGAGTAGTAGTCCTAAGTCACTTTGTGAGGTATACTGTAACTTAACCTTTTTTTTTATTAGTTCCTATCCTCTTAAGTAAAGTTGGGTTTTTTTCCCGTTAAACATTTTTTAATATGAAAGCCGCGTTTTTCTCTTTCTCTCTTGACGAATTTGTTTTTGGCAACCCAGACAACAGGTCAGTGTAATGACGTATGCTAAAGCTGGCGATAAAAGTTGATGTTTCGAATAAACAAAAACATCGCTCTTTTCACGTTTTAGCAACACATAGCAACCGAAAAATTGTTATTCGGTCACCACTGAGGATCCGAATCCCAGATCTCTCGATATCTAGCCGAGCGCACATACCAACCGAAAAATTATTATTCGAACAAAACACTTAGCGCCGTGGATTGTTGGCCACCGTGGTGTAAGGCTAATGCGCTCTGCTAGATATCGAGAGATATGGGATTCGGATCCCCAGCGGTGACCGAATAACAATTTTTCGGTTGCTGTGTGTTGCTAAAACGTGGAAAGAGCGATGGCTTTGTTTATTCACTGACGTATTTGGAATATTTTCACTTTGATATTTCGAAATGTGCCAGATGATTTTATATTAACGAATTCTTGTTGACTTGAGTAGACAGTCACGTTCTCGTTTGCGCTTCCCTGTTTTAGAGTCTGACTTGGTTTTCGGACGACTGTGATGTTATTTCAGGATTATGCTGTTTTGAGCAGGACATTGTGAAGTGTGTTAATTACGAATGTATCAAATCAATGATAGGATTGTGTCTAAGGTGATATGTTATGTTACCAAGCTATTTGATTAAGTAAGAGTTTTTGTCATGGTACATATTCTTGACGAACGTGAATAAAAGAGTGAACTCTGTAATTGTCATGGTACCTATTCTTGACGAACGTGAATAAAAGAGTGAACTCTGTAATTGTCATGGTACCTATTCTTGACGAACGTGAATAAAAGAGTGAACTCTGTAATTGTCATGGTACCTATTCTTGACGAACGTGAATAAAAGAGTGAACTCTGTAAGTACGATTTATTTGACTTTCATCTGGCAGTTTTTATTCCTGGTGCTTTAAAGGTCTCGTGCCCCCAAAACTAACAAAAAAACCCAATAAATATAGAGAATTCTAGCAAAAATAATTTTGTTTTTACCTAATGTTGTATACACTGCAGGGAATTAAGACGTGGAGACCGGGGCGGCCACCCAGTTTGCCCCTATGGTCCAACCGGCCTTCAGCACCAATGACCCTAAACTAGGGAGCAGCGATAGCCCTTAGAGCTGCTCACGGTGGTCATTAAACACAATATAAACAAGTCAGTAAAATCATGCAATGCATTGATTATGATACGCTTTCCAACATACCAGAGATCACTACTTAAGTTATGAGGATAATGCTGTGGAATAAATCTCGCTCCTGTGCCCTGACCTTTGACCTCATTTTGACTATATTTAGCAGAACCTGTTCAGTATATCTCCGGAACAATATAATAAAGTTTTGTCGCAATCGAAGCATCTTTACATAAGTTATGACGCATAAGGGCGATGGAATGGATCCCGCTCCTATGTCCTGACCTTTAACCCTATTTCGCCCATTTTTAAACAGGGTTCGTCCCCAGCTGTTCTCCTACCACACATTAATATTTCATCGAAATCGAACCATCTGTACCCGAGTTGTTGTGCGGACAGACAGACGGACAATGCTGGAGCATATACGCTTCTTCAACCTACGTTTCGAAAGTGTAAAAAATAAAGCTCTAGTTTTACACAGTATAACGAAGTATATTTCTCCGTCATTTCTGTCCACGCCAGGATTCGAACCCGGATCCCCTCATTCCGGAATAATTCACTCTACCAATTGAGCTACCCGGACGTTTTGATCTGACTGCTATCTGCCTTTATGTCGTGTGCGTCCTGCTGGCAGGTACGTCACATCTCCCCCCTGAAAGAGGGCCGGGGCCATGGCCCACGGGTCAGCCGTGACCATGAGTCGTTGCAGGCAGCCATCCGCTGTAGAACGTGCACTCGAGAACTCCCAGTCAATCTAGTGTGTGGAATGCAACATCACACATTTTTATTTTTCGAAGCGCTGGAGAAGTTATTCTCTGATTTTTCCTCTCCCGCGGTGTGGAAAGAACACCACACCATTGCGAGATTTTGAACGGCCGGGTCATCCAGAAAGTTCGGGCGCCATTATAACGAAGTAAATTTCTCCGTCATTTTTGTCTACGCTAGGATTCGAACCCGGACCCCTCATTCCGGAATAAGTAACTGTACCAATTGAGCTACGCGGACGTTTTGTTCTGACTGGTATCTGCCTTTATGTCGTGTGCGTCCAGCTGGCAGGTACGTCACAACAGCGTAGCAATCTCGTGAACATAAAGCATGCTCACGAGCTGAGATAGGAAACATCAACGATTTCTTCGTTGGTCTGCTTTCTTTCTATTTCGGGGTTTAAAAACTACCATGAATAGCTCATGGGTCTATCAGCATTCGTCTCTCCCTAATTTAGGGCCACTGATTCCAGAGGCGAAACAGAGGAAACTTCATCAGACAAGCATACCACGTACCACAGGCAGCAAACCCTTCAATTTAACGCACGCCCAACACTGAGCCACCGTACTTCTATTCCTAAAAGACGGTTGCTCAGTGTTGGGCCTACATTAAATTGCGAGGCTGTGCTACTCCTGGGATGGATCCTCCGGTACTAAAGTCCGATCCTGTCTGGAACAAATAGTCAGAAGCCAGTGCCTCAGACCACATGACTACTGGGACGGTACTTCCGGTTTTGTCAAGTGTTTTATGAATCTACACCCCCTGGCGTAAAAACCATGCATTATTTTAAGAAGAAAGTATTCTCAAAAGGTTTTTCCATGTGAGCGGTCCAGGAAATATTTTCGTTAAACGGATACAGAATGTTTGTGAGATATATGCTGAGGATCTGATGGCCTAGAATGTGTTTAACATTCTGCATTGAACTGATTTAGGAGTAAGAAAAATTGAGTCATTTGTACGTTTCTCTCCCCCCCCCACCCCAGGGAACGTCGTTCTTTGTTGGAGGGCATTTCCGGTGCGAAATGTATCTCGTACAGTTTCAAAGTTTCAAGTAATTCATAAATTTTGCGCTAGGGAGCGTATACGTAGATTGCGTTTTCTCCGATATCTCCGCTTCTAAAATTCCAATTTAAAAAATTCTTTCTGCATCAGACACAGCTTCGGTTGGAAAACGTTTATTATAATTTCTGATTTTTATTAAGCAATGATGTAGCCACCACGAGGCGCCAGTGTTTATTTCTGCTTCTGATGTATTTGCAAATCTGAGTTTCCCAAAATTCGACTGAAAAAATTCTTTCGGGGCGCCGACTTTTAATTTCTTTTTCTTAATATATCTGTTTCTATATGTGCGATTTTAAAATTTCTTTCAACTCTGGATGCCATTAACTTTGTGTAACACTTTAGTGTCAGTATTTGAGGAATTTTGTGGTTCACAGTTCTGTCGCTAGGTGGTATTTCTGTTCTCCTGTTTGCAGCGGTATCTCCGATTCTAAAAATCCTATTGAGGAATTTCTTTTTCACGGTATGTCATTCGGCATGATAGAGATGTCGATCATTATGATCTTTAAATAATGCATAGGTTTACCGCTAGGAGGCATACAGGTCAATCAATACCTTTCTCTCGCTATCTCCATTTCCAGGAGGCGTATATCAGAGGTTCTTTTTCCTTAGCATAGCTTTTCCCGTGAAGAATATTTTTCGCCTTTTTTTTCAACTTTACCAAGATACAAAAGTCTTCCACTAGAAGGCGTAGAGTTATATCATATTTCCTTCTATATTTCTTCTTTTAACTGTTCGATTTGAAAATCTGCTTGCCTTCGTTACGCCATTTGTAAATTTTCATAGCATTCTTTTTAGCCGCTGGTGGAAGTAAGTAGCTGGTTCTATTTCTGGATGCTTTATCGGCACTACAAATGCGGTTGCAATTATTTCCTAACCAGTTACATTTACGTTGAATAACTTTCATGAATTTAATTCGCATCAGAAAGGATTCAAGAGATGTGCTCTTTACAACCGAAATTTCGGTGTCATGTTTCTTGTTCCCTTTGCTATTCCGTGAAATCGGGTTCTCGTTTGTATAATCAAACTAGCTACCCGGCCCGGCTTCGCAAGGTAGCAATTTAGAATTTACCGCGAACCTAAAGAAAGACTATTATTACGTTCAACGGGCGACTGTCTTTCTCTTTGTAAAGCCATTCTTTGTCTGTCATTTGCCAATCGAGATTCTGTTTCTTGGGAAGTTTCATTATGACGGGATAAAAAAATTTGTTTAGTGTCCGATGTACTACGGCCTATATTCGATTTTCGTCTCGGCATAATGTTAATACAATATTTAAATTTTAATTAAAGGGTTACTCAAAGAGACGCATACGTGTGGACGAAATCAACTGCGCATTTAGTCTGTGCGAGCGCCGATAAACCAATTCTCTTTCAGCGTCCGCTGTAACTACGCATTTAGTCTGTGCGAGCGCCGATATACCAATTCTCTTTCAGCGTCCGATGTAACTACGCATTTAGTCTGTGCAAGCGCCGATAAACCAATTCTTTCAGCATCCGATGTAACTACGCATTTAGTCTGTGGCCTTACATGCTGTCAGTCCCGCTGCCACGCATGCACCTCGCGTCTTTTTTCTCAATTGGCAAAAAAGTTTCGTAAACCGGTCGCCGCGCATCGTTGTTTAGGCATTGGAAGCCACGAAAGAATGCAAACGGCGGTTTTTTCTTTGACTTGTCACTAAAATCGTTACTTGTCGGGTCCCTTTTGTCATAGAATAATGTTTCATACACCTAAACCTTCCTCGACTAATGCTATATGGAATGGTGAAAACCACGTCAAAATCTGTCCAGCGATTCTCGAGATTAGCCCGAACAAACAGACAGACGCCTACCAGGTACTTTTTTTTATACTATGTATAGATAACGTTTTCAAAAAAAAAAAAAAAAAAGACTGGATGATCGCCAATTGGAGTCTCACCAGTTGCTGAACTCATTGGAATGTATTTTAAAGGATGTGCGCTCCGTAACTGAACCGAAATAGGCAGTTACATTTTTCCGAAAGCGGTAAAAAGGAAGGATAACGTGCTATTCGATAGGAAAAAACATTACTTTGTTGCTTGGGTGCCTGTTGACACGGAGAAACTTTGTTCAGCGTCAAAGTCGCTAAAACTACACCTGACTTAACTTGCTGTTTTGCAACGATACTCGCTATCTTTATTTATTTATTTATTTTTTTTTTTAATTGGAGGTTTAACGACCACCGTGAGCATCCCAATGGGCTATAAGCAGTCGCCCGTCCCTAATTTAGGGTCACTGGTTCCAGAGAAGGGAGAGAGCCAGTGCCGTAAGACAAACACAACATCCATGTCTCACCGGGATTCGAACCCGGACCCCGTTCAGACGAATGATCAGAGGCCATCGCTTAGACCACTGCGCCACCGGGGGCGGCTTCTTTATCTTTCCATGGATTTTTATGTTTCCCTTTTGTTTTACATTTCAATGAAATGCATTAGGTCAACTGAAATCATCTTATAACCCCATATCCTGGAGCCCAAATACATCAAGGGCTGAATGCTTTACCAATTAAGCTCCGCCGACAAGTGCTTATCGCTGCTACTTGCAGTCTTGACATGTGCTTCACCACTATATTACGTCACACACCTTAATTTGAATTCTACTGCAACTTGTGAATTTTTTTGGAGAGCTTATTTCTGCTGAGGAATATTTTAGGTAATGATTCGGGCATCTTATTGTAACGTTAATATTTTCATCTTTACAATTGCCTGTTAGAAGTAAATGCGAACTATGTAAGCGATAAATAAAAAAAAATACCGTTATGCAGTTTGTTAGTCTGAAATGGGACGGATTTCGGACACTGGGTTATTGTAGTAGCGAACAGAAGCACAGAGAGGAATTGCGCAAGTCTTGCGTGTAAAGACGATGGCTTGCTTTCGTAACCGTACTTGAGTAACGAGCACTTTTCGTGCAGCTTTCAAAACCGAAATTTTACAGCGCCGAGCAAACCGACTTAGAACTAAAGGGTAGGTAATCACGATCACCAGAAATCAAGAGAACGAACAACAAGCTTTCGGAGAAGGGAGAAACGGTTAGGTAATTAATGTGTTTAATTCTGGGAAGAAAATTGTTCGTGCTGGTGCGTTAAATGTTTGGCATCAATATTACGTGCAAATCTCCAAAGAATACCCTGGGGATGGTCTTCAGGGTCGAACAAAATTAGAATGCCGAGAGGCGAGCTCAGGATTTGCCATGACTTCGAGAAACAGACCTACTTAATCTGCTCAAACAACGTTTCGAATGCGAACGTTCGTTCTCGAATATGAACGAAAGCTTGTAACATAAAATGACGGCGGCAAAGCTTTTGCAAATATTGGCGACACATATTAATTCTCCCGTGTCGCACAAATGTAATTACAAAAGGGTATCGCTTCCTAATTTATCAACAGTGGTGTTTGTCTGGTGTGACCGGCTGAAACTGTACACTATTCAGTTTCCGCTGAGCATTCTATTAACACGCATCTATTATCTTGGAGTATGAACGATATCGTGAGCCACGATATTATTCTTTCTGTCGCTGTAAATATGGGACGGCAGAAACACACTGACCTAAATTAGAAAGGAACTATTCATTTATATTGTAGAAAATAAACACTTTTCAAATGCATCTTCTAAACTCCGAAGGAACAGAATATGAAGATTTTAATGAATACGGAAGGTAATGAACTCGAGCACTTGTTCAATGTCGCTTGATAAAATGTTGGCATTTTAGTGATTTACTTTGAAGTTATTTTATATTTGCAGTCGAGGAGTTTATTTAAACTACACTGGTGTGCAGTATTTAGGGACGAGCCAGGATTTGACCTGTAGCGTCGCACAGGAGCGGCTTGGGTTTCTGAAATTCAAACCATAGGAACTCCATTGCTTACAGAAATGATGCCGGAAACAACACCGGCACAACTGCAGATCAACATCATTGTCAACCATTATCAATCCACTACTGGACGAAGCTCTCCCCAAGTTTCTTCCACAACGGTCTATCTTGTGCCAGTCTCCTCCAGGTTACTCCCGCATACTTTCGAATTTTATCCACCCATCTACCTTGCGCTCTTCTTTTGGGTCTTTTCCTGTCCCTTGGGTTCCAATCTAAAATTTCGGCTGTCCATCGATGATCTGTCCTTCTGGCAATATGTCCAGCCCATTGCCATTTCAGGGATTTTGCTCTGATAATGATGTCTTCCACTCTGATCATTTTTCTGATCCATGAGTTCCTCTTCTTATCTCTCCTGATTACACCAAGCATGCACCTCTGCATGCTGCTTTGAGTTGTCTGCAGCCTTCGTACGTCTCTTTTAGTTAAGGCCCACTCTCTGCACCATACGTAAGCCCTGGAAGGATGCATTGATCAAACACTTTCCTTTTAAGACACAATGGCATATTACTCTTGAAAATTATACTGTTCCTTCCAAAAGCTCTTCTAGTAAGTTTCATACGCCGATTAATTTCTTCATCAATGTGACCCTCACTTGATATCTGCTGTCCAAGATAAACGCACGTGTCTGTTATCTCCAGCTTTTCTCCATCAATCCATAAATCTTCATTTCTTGTAAAAGCATTGTACATCACGTTTGTCTTCTGAAAGTTCATTTTTAATCCAACTTCTTTACTCTTGTGAGCAAGTTCCTGGATCATACTCTGCAGCTTTGATCGGGAAGTTGCAAAAACGACTACGTCATCAGCAAAACGAAGATGAGTTAGGTAATCTCTATTAATCTTTATCCCTTGGTTTTCCTAGTTCAGTGATTGAAAGACATTTTCCAATGTGGCATTAAAGGGATTGGGAGACCTTGTCTCATTCCCTTTCCAATTTTTATGTGTGCTGTATTCTTAAACAGCATTTTCATAAATGTTATTAATAACATTAATGAATGCATCTTCCATTCCGCAGGATTTCAAAGACATTGTAACTGCTGATGGTTTCACCGAAACAAAGGCCTTTTCATAATCGATAAAAGCCATGCATAATGGAAGTTCATATTCCCTCGCTCATTCTACTAGTTCTCTCAGTACGTGGATATGATCTATTGTGCTGTAGCCACTCCTGAATCCAGCTTGTTTTCTCGGTTGAGCCATGTCCAGTGTTACCTTCAAGCGGTGTGAAAGAACTTTAGTGAAGATTTTATAAACCACTGATAGGAGGCAGATAGATCCGTAGTTGCTGAGATCCTCAATGTCACCTTTTTATGTAACAGGATCATTGTAGCATTGTTCCAATCCTCAGGAATCTTTCCTTTATTAAGACATCGAGTGAAAACTTGGGCGAGTACTGTTTCAATTTCTCCGCTTGCTTCTTGTATGATGTCTACAGTAATTCCATCTTTTCCTGGAACTTTTCCCCGCTTCATGTTCTTGATTGCATGTGCAACTTCTGCTGGAAGGACTGGAAGAACTCTGGTACTGGTACCTTCCATGATGTCTGGAGTACATGCATCATCCCTTTCATGTAATTTTGAGTAGAAATCTTTCAGACTTGTCAAACTTTCGCCTCTATTTTGTGTTACAGAACCATCTTCTTCTTTTCTCAGTGTCATAATCTGTTTTCTTCCCTTACTGAGATGTCCCTTTGCTCTCTTTGGGCTTTGGTTGTTTTCAATTGCTTTCCTCACTAGTTCACAGTTGAATTTCTTTACGTCTGAAGTGATACTTTTATGTACTGTCTTGCCTAGCTTTGTAGAATTCCACTTTGGAAGTCACATCTTCTTTAGTTGTCCACATCTCTTTTCTTCTTTGCATCAAAATTTTGGTTTTTCCTGATAATTTGTTCACATGCAACTTGTCCTTAGTACCCGCTAATTTTGTCAACTGCAGATACTGAAGGATATATTGGAACTTCATTAAGAATGGCTACACTGTAAAAGCTTTTCTGAAATTCACGATCCACTTTCCGTTATTTCTTTCGTGAATTAACGAAGCATATTTCTCATACCTTTTCCGTGAAATGACGGAAAGAAACCTAAATTTCACGGATTTTTCGTACCACGGTGAACACTGAATTTTCAGAAACTTTTCCGCAGTTTCTTTCTTATATTGACGGTAAATTACCGTTTTAAAGATGTATTAACGGAAAATTCTGAATTTTCAGAAACCTCTCTGCAATTCCTTTCGTATATTAGCGGAAAAACTCCGTTCTCACTTTTTCTGTACCCGTATGACGAGATATTACCCGTAATAGGAATGGTTGGTGCGAATACTTGGTTGGTGCGCTACGGAACTTCAAATTCGACAGACGATTTTGAAGTTCCGTAGCGATATTGGATATTATGGATAGCATATCGCATGAATTTTCTTTATTATGGCACAGGATATTTCTTATCGTCTCTCCTATTGTGTGCACCAGTTATTTAATATTTATATTGTGTTGCTGTTAAAAACCGGGTATATCAGTCTTAGGACTACTTAAGACAAAAGCTGTTATAGCTACAAAGAGCTTTTTTTTTTTTTTTTTTTTTTTGGTCAAATAATACTATAAAACTATTTTAAAAAATACGTTTCACCTTATTAAAGATAGCAGAAAACCATTGTCTGTTTAACCTTTAACGACCATGACCCCAAAATCTTGTATCACTCTAAATACCATAACGCCTGAAACTGTCTGTTGTTTCACTTCTTTGTTTAATAAGAATAATAATAGTGACTGAGAGTGACTCCAGCTGATCCCTCATAGGTCGAGAAAATTTGAAGAACACAGGTACAGGTGGGAAATCTGACTCACGCTAGACAGGCGTTTCGGGCGACTATGGCCTTTTGTACGTACGGGCGTTTTGGGCGTTATGGTCGTTAAAGGGTTAAAAGGATAAAGTTGCAAAGCATTTTGTTTCTTCGAAAAATCATGATGAGAAATGTCTAATTTGTGAAAAGTCCTCCTACAGAAAAAATAATTAATTACAAACCTATTAAAGAAAAAAATAAGCTCCAACAGAAAATAAAAAGACTAAATTACTCGCATTAATGACAAAAAAAAAAAACTTCATTGTCGCGCAATTTGTTTTACGATGTACGTGACGCCAGTTTCCAAGAGCCTGTGGCTCAGTTCTTAAAGGCGTGCGTTACCTGTTCAGATGCCCCTGGTTCAGTTTTGACTGGAGCAGGAGGATTTCCTGGGAAATAAATGGGCTGAAAAAATGCAGGTTCGTAAGTTTTTGCGGTACTTCTGTTTAAACACGCGAAAACCTGAAATGTATTTTTCTGAAATAAACGGAATTTCTGACTACGGAAAAATCTATGAAAATACGGAAGTTAAAATAAACGTGCGCTTTTAAAAATGGAGATTTCTGAAAAACACGGATACCTACCGGTAACGTTGCTGCACGTCATTTTCAAAACTTTTCCGTGAATTCACACCACTTATTTTTTTACAGTGTACATAGCACTGGATACAGATGCATCACTGCCAAACACTGAACAAGGAGGTTCTCAGTAGGGGATATCATCATCATCATCATCATCATTGTCAACCATTATCAATCCACTGCTGGACGAAGGTCTCCCCAAGTTTCCTCCACAACGGTCTGTCTTGTGCCAGTCTCCTCCATGTCACTCCCACATATTTACGAATTTCATCCACCCATCTCCCATGTGGTCTTTTTCTGGGTCTTTTCCTGTCCCTTGGAATCCAATCTAAAATTTCGGCTGTCCATCTATGGTCTGTCCTTCTGGCAGTATGTCCAGCCCATTGCCATTTCAGGGATTTAACTCTGATCATGATGTCTTCCACTCTCGTCATTTTTCGGATCCACGAGTTCCTCTTCTTATCTCTCCTGGTTAATCCCCCTAAAGTCGACCCACGATTGGCGCCGTCCGTCCATACTTCGTATTAGGTTGTTGATGGTTTCTTGCGGTGATGTCGTCCATTCTTCCGTCAGCGCAGTCTTCATCTGTTGGACAGTTTCCGGTGTGTGTTGACGTACCCGCGTCTCCCCAGAGCATCCCACATGTGTTCCTTGGGATTTAGTTCAGGGGAAACGTTCTCGCCAATCTATTCGCTGATTCACTCTCTAGAAGTTCATCAACTCCCACCGTACGATGGGATGTGGTGTAATCGTCCATTAACAAGAACTGTGGGTCAATGGCACTTCGGAACAGATGACCATGGGAAAGGATTACCTCCTTCCAGTATCTGAAGCCTGAAGCTCCGTATGCCCAACAATCAGAATGCCTCCCCATACGAGTACACCGCGGCCGCCATATCTGTCCCTTTCATTGAAGCTTTCGGGACGATACATTTCACGCCGGATTATTTGACGTCCAGAATTGCTAGAGAGACTAAATCTACTCTCCTCAGTAAAGCGTACAGTAGCCTACTGTTCTGCTGTCCAGTCATTATGTTGTTTGAATCACTGTAAATGGTGTCTCTGGTAAACAGTTTTTTTTATTTATTTGCTATGGTACACAAAGTTAACTCCATAGCAGGACAAAAGGCTGATTAATGATAGCCGGACTAGCCCCTGACTTCTAAAATAAGAAAAATGTCATGTCAAGTAATTACATATTTTTCAACTTATATACATACACACATTCACTATACAACTGAAATTAATCAAGTGTAACAATTAGCATAACATTTCTTTAGTGACTTTTTAAGCGATACAAAACTGGCATGTGATTTTATATGAATTGGCAACCCGTTTCAGAGCCGGGGACAATGAGCATTAGGGGCCTACCGGTCTTTCACACAGCTGTACCTGTAATTCTGAACGCCTACCACCCACGTGGCATGATGCTATTGGCAATATCGAACTTATGAGCCACGTTCATCACAGTTCTTACCTCCTCGAGCCTCCCAATTATTCGACTACGAGTAAAATCATCAAGACGTTCTCCAAGGGGTATTTCGACGTTTCTAGCACGCAACAAACGTAATCGAACGCCTGTAACACTTATGCACACCGTCTGGTGACTTCCATTCAGTTGATTGGACTGCGTGAGCGCATTTTGTTCTGACGTCACGCAATCCACACGTCATGCTCCATTATTACGCATGTGCTGTATCTTCTGTTCCCCGACACGGTCCTGAATTAATTTGTGTTTGGCTGCTGATCCTATTTGCGGCCATAGCTGATACAGGCGGTGCCCGAATTGAGCTCTAGCTTTAGAATATTTACTGCGATTCTGGCTCGGGCTCTGCTGTAGAATATTTACTGCGGTTCTGACTCTGTCTTGGGCTTGGGCTTCTGAAGGCGTCGATTTCGAATAAAACAAGGTTGTGTGCTATGAGCTATATCTCTTCCATTTTTACCCTCCAAATTGGCCATTATTTTCTGAATGACCTGGTATTTCAAAGTTATTCATAGTCAACAGAAGAGGGGGCCTCCGAGAGCCTCCCAATTATTCGACACGAGTAAAATAATCAAGATGTTCTCGACGTTCCATTTCGACGCCTGCAGCACACAACAAACGTAATCGAACGTCTGTAACAATATTGCACACAGTCCGGTGACTTCCATTCAGCTGATGCTATTGGACTGCATTTTGTTCTCACGTCACGCAAACCACACGTCATGCTCCATTATTACGCATGTGCTGTAGCTCCTGTTCCCAGAAACGATCCTGAGTTAATTTGTGTTTGGCTGCTGTTGGTATTTGCGGCCATAGCTGGGCCCGAACCTGAAAACCCGAAGTAGAGCCCTGGCCCGAATTGAGCTCGGGCTGTACAATATTTACTGCGGTTCGGGCTCGGTATCTTAGAGAAAGAGAGCGTCCAAACCTTCCAATTATTCGACCACGAGTAAAATCATCCAGATGCTCTCCAAGGGCTATATATTTCGACGTCTGTAGCACACAGCAAACGTAATCGAACGCCCGTAACACTTTTGCACACTGTCCGGTGACTTCCATTTAGCTGATGTTATTGGACTGCGTTAGCGCATTTTGTTCTGACGTCACGCAAACCACATGCCAAGCTCCAATATTTACGCATGTGTTGTATCTCCTGTTCCCAGACACGATCCTGAGTAAATTTGTGTTTGGTTGCTGATGCTATTTGAGGCCCGAGCTGCGACGCGCTGAGCCCGAGCCCGAATTGAGCTCGGGATGTAGAATATTTACTGCGGTTCTGGCTCGGGCTCGGGCTCTTAGAGAGAGGAAGCCTCCGAGAGCCTTCCAATTATTCGACCACGAGTAAAATAATCAAGATGTTCTCGACGGGCCATATTGACGTCTCTAGCACACAACAAACGTAATCGAACGTCTGTACCACCATGGCACACCGTCCGGTGACTTCCATTTAGCTGATGCTATTGAACCGCATTTTGTTCTGACGTCACGCAAACCACGCGTCATGCTCCATTATTACGCATGTGCTGTAGCTCCTGTTCCCAGGCACGGTCCTGAGTTCATTTGTGTTTGGCTGCTGTTGCTATTTGCGGCCAGAGCTGAGACGGGCTGAGCCCGAAAGCTGAAGCAGAGTCAAACAAAGATCCTCGCTCTTTCAACATTTCTTCAGTTTTTGCTTACCCCCTTTGGTGAATCCCCAGAATTGTGCGGGGCTCCATGAAGCAACCTGCCAAATTGGCTTGGCAGTTAGCGTGTGTGAGTCTGGAGGAATTCGAGGCCGCTGTGGTGCAGCGGAAGCATATCCGGCGCGTAACTGGAAGAGCCTGGGTACGACTCCCGGTGACGGCCAATGAGAATTTTTCCGTGACTCAGTTATAAACGTGGAAAGAGCGAGGATCTTTGTTTGATGTTCCTGGTCCACGTTAAATGTCTGTATTAACGAAGAAGAGTCCGTGCCCGAATTGGGCTCGGGCTCTTAGAGAGAGGGGGAGCCAGATAATTTTTTTTTTTTTATATTTACAAATGTGATTTTTTATGATTTAGCAAATGAGACACTTTATAGTTGATAAAGGGAATTCTTCGGCAACTGGTTCTGGTTGGGACGCTGGTATTCGAGATGGCTATTTATTTCGGGCTTGGGTAGAAAATGCCACAAACCGCGCAATTAGTGTATTTCTGCAGAGAAGAAAAAGCTTTTTCAAGAACTATAGATATGGGATAGTTGATAGGGGGTAAATTATCGTCTGCATGTTATCTTCACGCAGTAGCTCCCTGCTAATTCTATTTAGAGCATTATGACACGATACTATTAGCATTATTTGAGCAATACACAATTGCAGCACCGCCTGATCATTTTGGATATCCGGCCGCCCGCCCGAAGAACTTCAGGTGGAAACGAACGGTTAAAGAAAATCGTACAGTTACACTGTAAAAATATAGAGGTCCTTTCCCCATTTGAGAAATACATTGGTTAATTGCAGGAGGAGGAGGAGGAGAGAGTGGAAGTGTGGAAAACGAGATTTTTTTTATTAATGGTTGAACAGGTTAGCTAGTTTTCGGATTCGTTCGGGCCCGGGCTCTATATTGCAATATAAAATTCAGGTTCGGGTGGGCTCGGGCTGATATACCACGGGCTATGACGGGCTAGGAATCGTTAGTTTACTTTTTCCATTTCGTCCCTAAGTTTTTCATAACAGAGCAGTTATACCTTGCGTAAGGAATATACCTGTAATACCGGCGGAAGCAATAGTTTTTTTCAACACAACTGTAGCACATTTTTATTTACCAAGAAAAATCAAAATGCCGCCCCAATGGCGCAGTGGTCTATGCGCTGGCTTATGATCATTCGTCCGAGATGGATCCGGGTTCGAATCCCGGTGAGGCATGGATGTTGTTTTTGTCTTACGGCACTGGCTTCTCCCTTCCCTGGAACCAGTGGCCCTAAATTAGGGACGGGCGACTGCTTATATAGCCCAAGGAGTTGCTCATGGTGGTCATTAAATCAAAATAAAAAGAAATTCTGCATTTCCACGCACTTTTCATAAAAAAAACAAAAAAAAAACAAACAGAAATGTTCCTTTTTGTGTAACGGTCTCAAATCTTCTTCATCCCTCCGAAGAAAGTTTTGTTTTATCACTGAAGCAATAATATACGTATGTGCACAGCTTCGCCTTGAAGGGGGAACCTGAAGAGAAAATTTATCCTATACCTGCAATGTTAATTCATTCTGTACTCATTTTCTCAAATACTACTGCGTTCTGCTATTCAAAATTCTGAGAGCAAATAAATAAAGTTTTTAACTAATGTAATTCCTAGCTGTGATTCTGAAATACGGGTATTTGTCAGATTTTTGTTTTAATTCACTTTATCTCAATTTGGAAGTATTCCGATTTGACACAGATTGAGATAAATCAGAATTTAAAAAATAATTCTGACAAATTTTTCGGAATTTCAGCTGCGCCATATGTTAGCTAAGGCCTTTGTTTAAACGTCCATAAATTTTGAAGACCAGAACGGAATAGTCTTGGGAAAAAAATGTGATTAGAACAATTTAGCATTGCAGGTATAAGATAGATTTTCCGTTTAGGTCCTCCATAAGCGGTGTGAAGAAACTAAAATCGCATGGTTCGAGTTCTGGGCTGTAAGATGGTGAGGGCTGACCTCAAACCTGAGGTTCCGAATTGTTGCCATGGTTACAACCAGGCATTGTCATGGTACAAAAGAACATTTCTTGACGAAAAATCTTCTCTATTGGGAATTTCAGGTTTCATCTTGTCTTTCAGCAATGCTGATTATGCTTCACTGTTAACATTTCTTCCGTGTTCCTGACGATGCTCCAATGTAGGCCCATGCATATCTCAAAACAAGGTTAACATGTCACCGCTAAGTGGCGTAAACGTATATTGTATTTTGGCCGAAATCTGTGCTTCTAAAAATCCGATTTCAAAATTTTTGTTTTTGCGTCGGGCAGAGGTCATGGTGTTGAATATTTTGCACGCATTTTTACAATATTTTGTGCTTAGTCACTAGGAGGCGTAAGTGCATATGCCATGCATTTTTACAATATTTTGTGCTTTGCCACTACGAGGCGTAAGTGCATATGTCATGCATTTTTACAATATTTTGTGCTTTGACACTAGGAGGCGTATGCTTATTTTTACCTTCTTTTTTTTTTTTTTTTTTTTTGAAATTAATGCTAAGTTTTCCTGCTGGGGCTGTTAACGTGAATTTGATTATGATATCCCGGCTTCTAAAAGTCCAATTAATTTTTTTGTTTTGTTTTTGTTTAGGGGGTTTAACGACCACCGTGAGCAACTCGATGGGCTATAAGCAATCGCCCGTCCTGAATTCAGGGTCACTGGTTCCAGGGAAGGTAGTGAGCCAGTACCATATGACAAAAAAAAACAAAAAACAATAACAACCATACATGCCTCACCGGGATTCGAACCCGAACTCATCTCGGA
This sequence comes from Macrothele yani, assembly GCA_039090855.1. Taxonomy (NCBI): domain Eukaryota; kingdom Metazoa; phylum Arthropoda; class Arachnida; order Araneae; family Macrothelidae; genus Macrothele; species Macrothele yani. The sequence continues at coordinate 137,065,995 of CM077004.1, forward strand.
AGAATGGTCAGAAGCCAGCGCTTAGACTACTGCGTTACCGGGGCGGCAAAATTTTTTTGCCACTCGTATCGTTTGGGACTATGAATATTTTTCACACATTTGCCAATTTTTGGACCACACAGTTTTGCCGCTAGCATGTGTGAGTGTTCATTTCTATTTGCGCCTTACTTGAAACCATATCTTCATTTCTAAGAACCCGATTTGAAAAATCGGACGAGGGTCAGTTGCATCCCTCCCAGAACCTGTCAATCAAATTCAAGGGTGAATTGCACCGGGACTCCCCTTCTGCCGCATGGGGTAGTTGCACCGGACCCCGACGGGGAAGTTGCAGACTGTTTCGTAGACGATTTGATGTCGATATCTCACAGGATGGAAGGATGCAAAAATACGCTGATTATTATATGACAGATACATATGTAGCTTCAGAAGCCAAATTCACACCCATAATATGGGCTTCGGATAGAATAGAAGTTGAGAGAACAACTAATGTATGTAAATCATTTCATGCAAAATTTAATTCTAATTTCAGTGCACCTAGGCCACATATTTTATGTTTTTGTCGAAGTAACTAAGCAAATCCAAATTGATGTTTATGCATTGAAAAGCAGTGGAAATGTCATAAAGCAACCAAACCAAAATCTGAGAAGAGGATGGGAAATATGGAAAGAAGGAAGCAGAAGCACAAGAATAAAGAACTTACAAGATTTGAATTTTTAAAAGCTATTTTCTCATTATGATTCTAAGAGGGATAAGAAGAAATAAGACGAAGTGGTAAATGACAAATCATGACAAGAGAACATAATCTTACTTTTTTTTTTTTTGATTGGAGGTTTAACGACCACCGTGAGCAACTCAATGGGCTATAAGCAGTCGCCCGTCCCTAATTTAGGGTCACTGGCTCCAGGGAAGGGAGAGAGCCAGCACCGTAAGACAAACACAACATCCATGCCTGACCGGGATTCGAACCCGGACCCCTTACGGACGAATGATCAGAGGCCAGCGCCTTAGACCACTGCGCCACCGGGGCGGCAATCTTACTTTAAGGCAAAGACAAGGGAAACTCATTCCGCAAATTTTTTAAACTCGCCCGAAGCTATTAGCCCCTGCCTGTCCTAAACCTGGAAAAAGTGCGAAGGGAAAATTATGCGGATAAAAAAACAACCTTATTAACCTTGCTTCATTATTATGGTTCTTAGATTCAGAGTCTTCAGAACCTTGCTTCATTACCTCCGCCTTCTTCCGCGGTACGAGTTGCACCGGTGCAACTCGCCCACTCTCGAAAAATCATCTTTGCCTTTTAAATCTTCACTTGCGAGAAATGCTTTGTGCACAGTTTGTGATTTTTTCGTAGCATACATTTCAGTCGCTAACGGCCGGAAGTAGCTATTTCTATTTGCGGATGTTTTACCGTTTGTGAAGAAGTCCGGTTCATATACAGGGTGCCCTAGTGAAGTCCTTTCTCAGTCCCGTAACTTTCGAACGCCGACAGCTATAGCCATAAAAACGGTGTCTAGGTATAGTAGAGTGGCTATGCGCTATTCGATGAGACCGCTTACAGCGCTTCCTAGAGGCAAAGTCAGGAGTTAACTTGCCGATCTCGAAAACTATACGAGATACGGGAAAATAGTCAACTACAAAGTTGTAGAGCAGCATCGATTTAGTGCGAAAAGACATGCTAAGAATAGAAAGCGTACAACGCTCCTTTATTTGTTCGCGATGTCGAACACTGTTACGTCATGAAGCGCGTCAGAAAGAAGCAGTTAGTTGTCACTCGGCACATTTACCGTCGGTGCTCAATGTGCTCTCCGTCAGTCACAATACACATTTGGACTCTAGATTGAATCTCACGCTGCACATTTTGCAACATGTCAGGTGACACGCTGGAACAAGCATCAGTTATACGGCGTCGAAGGTCCTGCAACGGTGTCGGAGAGGTCTGATACACCTGCTCTTTGAGGTGGCCTCACAGGAAGAAGTCCAATGGGGTGAGGTCCGGTGAGCGTGCAGGCCACTCTACGCAACCACCATAGCCGATGATTTGCTGCTCAAATGTCTCGACCCAGGTACCTTCTTACGTTTCCTGGCTGGTGTGGAGGGGCGCCGTCATGTTGGAACCAAGCATTCCGCAGTTGTGTGGGGCTAGTGCTTTGCGGAAGGCGATATTATCTCCTTTCTGACGCTTCGTGACGAAACAGTATTCGACATCGCGAACAAACAAACGATCGCTGTACGCGTTCTATTCTTAGCATTCATGTGCGCAAGGTGTCTTTTCGTACGACTCAGTACGAAAAGACACCTTGCATCGATTCAGATGCTCCTCTACAACGCTGTCATTGACTATTTTCCCGTATCACGTATAGTTTTCGAGATTGGCACGCTAACTCCCGACTTTGCCAGCTAGGAGGCGCTGTAACCGGTCATATTGAATAGCGCATAGCCACTTTACTATACCATAGACACCATTTTCTTGGCTATAGCTGTCAGCGTTCGAAAGTTACGGGGCTGAGAAAGGACTTTACTGGGCACCCTGTATATACACTGGTGTGTAAAAATTAAGGACGAAGAGGAGAAATTAGCATAACAGCGGAACGAGCAGGCAGAACGGACTGAAAGACCACTCAGGAGATAGACTAGGGTCCGGTACGGTAGGGCATGCGCATATATGCAGCCTGATGTAGGAGGGGGGGGTCGGAAGGGTATAAAGCACACGGGCAGTGTACGATCAGCAATTCGGTGAAAGCTATTGCACGGTGTACATCGGTTTGAACGACGTCGAGTTGCTGCCACAGTGTGATATGGCCAACAGGCAATCCAGTAGACCACATCTGGATGACTTTACCCGAGGTCGCGTCATTGGAAAGTTGGAAGAAGGTCGAAGTGTAACTAGTGTGACCGAGGAGTGCGAGATCGCTCACAGAATCGTTTCACGAGCTTGGAGAGCATTTCAAACGATAGGAAAAGCTGTCCGAGAGTTTAGCAGTGGTCGTCCACGAGCAACCACGGTGGCGGACGACCGGTATATTGTCCTACAGGCGATGAGAGACAGACGGCAGACAGCGGGAGAAATCGCAAGGCACATGCAACAGACAACTGGACGTCCGTTATCGCGTTTTACCGTGGCCAGGAGGCTGCACAAAGGTAGTTTATTTGCCCGACGACCAGCATGGTATGCGCCATTAACGCCTGCTCATCGAAGACGGTGGTTTCTGTGGTGCCAAGAACAAAAGAACTAGACACATCAGCAATGGGGTCGAGTTCTCTTTACGGATGAGAACCGATTTAGTCTGACGAGCGATTCTAGACGTATACGCATCTGGAGAGAGCAGGGAACACGCAACCGGTTTGGAGGTGACGGAGTTGTCGTTTGGGGCGGTATCATGCTTGGTAGCCGTACTGACCTCTATATCTTCCAAGGAGGTTCAGTCACTGGTGTCCGCCATTGTACCGAGGTTCTCCTGCCTCACGTGCGTCTGTTTAGAAGTGCTATGTGGGTCCTGAGTTCCTCTTCATGGACGACAACGCTACATCTCATCGTACAGTGGCTGTCGCAGAGCTGTTGGAGAGTGAAGAAATTCAACACATGGATTGGCCCGCAAGGTCCCCGGACCTAAATCCAATCGAACACGTGTGGAACTTTCTCGGGAAGACGCTTGGCAGCACGTCACCAGCCGCCAGCATCGATTCCGCTGCTGCGATTGGCGCTACAAGAGGAATGGGCCGCGATGCCTTAACAGCTGCTTGACAACCTCTTCGTCAGCATGGACAGACGTTGTAAATCCTGCAACGCAGTCAAGGGTGATCATATCCCCTACTAAAGACTGGATTTTTCACGGCAGCCGCCTGTCACATGGACGTTTCTGTCTTCTGTCCAGTTGTGCTCGAAGCTACCTTTTCAATAAAGTGCCTTTGTATCCTTTGGATTCCTTGTTTGGACGGTTTTGCTCACTTGTCCCATATTCGTACATCTTGGGGATCTTATGGTATGATTTGAGTCGATGTGGAGCACTTCTGCACGACGTTACATTCGAAAAACGGTCTCGTCCTTAATTTTTGCACGCCAGTGTATATTAACCGGTTCAATATATTCTAAAGAACACTGCTTACAACGTGCATTTTAAGTTACTACCAAATTCGCTTTAGGAGACACAAATGTATTGTGTGTTTCGCTGAATTTTTCTTCTAAAAATCTGCTCTGAAATATTTTTTTTTTCGTGTCAGAAAGGTTTCCGATGACGTACATACTACACCCGTGAATTCGATGCCATCTTTCTTGTTTTTGTTTTTCCTTTTGTCACTTATGTCAAGTATAGAAGTCCGTTTTGCTTGACACATCACTTGCTGTCATCTGCTATTGTTACCGAGGTAGATAAGCAGATGGCACATGCTTTCCTCCTGGAGCTAAGGTTTAAATCTATCCCGCGTACTTCTGCTCGTCCTCTGTGGAGGCCACAGTAGAAACTTTCAGTTTGCTTGCCATCGTTGCGCAGTGGCTTGAATAACTTAACGACGCATGCGCTCTGACGACGTAATTCTAAGCAGTAAAATTTCTGCTGCTTCTTGTGATCTCTCTGCCCTTTAAGAAAGTTCTTTTGAGAGAAAAGAACTTTCTTAAAGGGCAGAGAGATCTTATAAATTATCACCTTATTGTTTTACTGTATATTCAGGAATATAAAAAGTGCTCTCATAGTAGATTTTGATATTTTAATTCTGCTTTGAGAGAGTATATTTCGATAGAGCTCACTTGAACATCGGTAGTACAATTTCATTTGGGGGTAATAACAGATGCTGTATTATAAAAATAATAAAAGAATTAAAGTGGAGATGGGCTGGACATATTGGTAGACTGAAAGTTGTGCAAGAATAATAACAGAATGGCAACTGAGAGATGGCAGGAGACGAAAAGGGCGCCAGAGAATACGATGGAGAGATGACCTTCAGAAATTTAGAGGTGCTTATTGGTGAACTGAGGCTAAGGATCGAGGAAGTTGGAAAAGACTGGGGGAGGCTTATACCCTGCAGTGGGTGTCGACAGGCTAAGAAGAAGAAACAAGAATACGATTTCAGTTAAAGTAAACAAAAAAAGCTTCTTTTGTTCGGTACGTTTTTGTAATTAATATAACATATGCTAATTTGATTAATCGCAACGAAACTTGGTAGCTAGCTTATTAAATGTGTAGGAAAATGATTTAGTGCAAAGAAAAAAAAAGTTAAAAATTGCCCCGCTAGGGCAACAGTGGCACTTTAGACTCAGGAAAAGAACAGACATGCGCGTTAATGTACTGGTTTCTTGACAGCACAAACGTTTCAGGAAAACAAATCTGCTCATTATGCTAGCCATCGCACGAGATGACATGCTGTAATTGAAGAACGGCATGTGACAAGGTTACTCGCAGCATGTCGCGGTCATTGCTAGCCCCTTCACGTCTGATACTTATTTTCAAATCTGAGAGAGAGCGAATGCTATCCCGTTAAGCTCGTATCTTTCTGGTATCCCCAAAGCCAGAAATCACCAAAGGAGTAAGATCCGGTGAGTGGGACAGTCAGGACTGCGGAAACACTCGAGAAATTAAGCGTTCATTTCCGAAATTTAGGCTGAGCAATTTCTCTGGCATTGCTATGTAAGGCTGCTTTCCGGCGTGCCATTTCTGACCTTGCAATTTCATCCACGACATCTTTGGAAACTAAGGGACGTCCTCTTCTCAACGCTATACCCACTTCTGAAGTGTTTTCGAACTTCAGTTTAATCCCCCTAAACACCGCGTGTGTAACAGGTCCTCTCCGTAATCCTTTGATTCATTGATACTAGCTACTAGCATTGTGCACTATTGGTATTTGGTTTTGGTACGTAATGAATTTTTACTCGCGCGGTGCGTTCCTTTTTTGTAAGAGCCATAATGACTATTGGTAGCCAGATCATTTCCACTTTTATTCTGCCAGACATTTCCACTTTTATTCATGCCAAATTTGCGTGCGAACATGAAAATTTTTATAAACGAATAAATACGAAACTTTCCATGTGAAACGACCTGCAATTTCTTGAATTTCAGCAAGCGTGCTTCTATTGTGCATCACATGTAATCTTTTGTGATGGCCATTGAAAAGAGTTTGTCTTGAAACGTTTCTGCTGTCAACAAACAGTAAATTCACACACGAGTCTATCCTTTCTTTGCGTCTGCAGCAACACTGTTTCTCTAGGGACACAATTTTGAACCATTTTTTCAATAAAATCGTTTACTCACTCCCTCAGTAAGTTATCTGCCACGTTTGGACGCGATATCTCCATTTCTCTCTTTCACACTCATTGTCATAAAAATCCCGCACCAAGAAGGAGGCGTTGGATTGAAATGCGATTTTAGTAGTGACATGGTACATACCAAGGACAGAAGTGATTACAATATCACAGCAGCAGGACGATTTCCCACGGACATACGGTACACACTCCGGTCAGCGTTAGTACCGGGGCGGACCGCCTCGTGCGCGGATACATGCGGTGATACGGTCCAGCGTGGAGTCAAAGAAACGCCGTATGTTATCCTGGGACAGATTGGCCCACACTTCTCGCAACTGCCACTCTAAATCCCGAACACTGGGACATTGAGAAAGATGGAGTCCCATCTGGTCCCAGACATGCTCGATGGGCGAGAGATCAGGTGATCTGGCAGGCCACGGAAGCGTCGAAGCACGACGTAAAGAGTCCTGGGGAACACGAGCCGTGTGATCTTGTTGGAAAATGGCTCTGGGTCTCCTCGCCAGGAAAGGCAGCACATGGGGCCGCAGGATCTCCTGTACGTAGCGCTGAGATGTCAACGTCACTCGGATCAGTGCGAGGGAAGTCCGGCTGTCATACGCGATGGCTTCCCAGACCATCACGCCTGCAGTTCGGGACGTGTGTGCAGCTGTACAGTGAGGTGGGGATTGTAGCGTTCACCTGCGGTCCTTCACACTCTGACACGGTGGTCTTCCATTCCCATACAGAAGTGGGATTCGGCGCTGAACTCTATACGTCGCCAGTTCGTAGCATTCCACTTTGCTTGCTACTGACATCATTGTAATCAACGCTGACGATGGTCAGGTGTTAATGGAAGAAAACGTAAGGGTCGTCGAGATTGCAGATTCGCCTCTCCCAGGCGTCTGGAAATGGTTCTGGAGAACACAGGAGTCCTTTGTACAGCCGCCACATGTCCCTGGATATTGCACAAGGGCGTCGTTGCACCTGTGCGTGCCGATCCCACTGTCCTCCCTGCTGCTGGTGTGCCTGGGTCGTCCAGAGCCATTCCGCCGTGTCCGGGTGCCTTCCCGTGTCCATTGCTCTCAACACGATCGCACCGTGCTATCCGACCGGCCCGAATGGTGGCTGATATGGTGCGCGGCCACCCTACGTCTCTCATCCTGACAATACGGCTTCGTTCAAACTCCGTCAGTTGCCTGTACGCACATGTACGGCGGCTCCTCGGCATGTCTATCATTCAGGGATCTCACCTGACTCTTACCGTGCACTTCGGCACGAATGTGGAGTCCCCTGCGCTGCGTCTTATAAGCCCCAAGAATTGCGATTGTAGCGCCGGTCTTATACGCGCGGGAATGATCATGATCATATGTAGCGGATTTTAGGAAGGCAGTGTCTGACCGTGTCTGACCCCAGGTCTTAAACAACCCTTAGAAATAGGAAGCTAGGAGATTCGGGCTAGAGTGCCCGATAGGAAAGTGACACGGAAGCGAAGTGCAAAGGGGAAGGAAGACGCCATTATTTATTACCGGGAGGCCAGTACCCGGGGTCCGATGGCTTAACTTGCCCATCCGACGCACGGTAGATATTTAGTGGATCGAGCGTTCGTACCTGCCTGGAATCGAACCTGAGGTCCTTTCCGTGGCAGTCACGAACGTTGCCCACTATGCCACCCGCGGACCATCACGCGCGGGAATACCGAATTGCACGAAACTTGAATCATTTGCATGTGTGCCCTTCCCGTAGCTGTTCGCCAAATTTCGTGTTAATCGCACGGTTTTTTTCGTGGTGCGCGGATTTTTATGGCCCTGAATGTATATCATATTTTATAACCATCCGGTTATAATACACACATGCACGCAGGCGCACGCGCTTACGTACACACACACACACTGGACAAAACATTAGAGATACCTACGTAATAACTTGTTGGTTCTCCTTTAGCGCGAATAACAACCTGTAAGCACCTCCACCAGATGGCGACTCCCCCAGACTCCACCAGATGGCGGAGGTATTCCTGAGGTATTGCCAGCCACGCCTTTTGCAGCATTAACCAGGTCTCCGCCCGAGAGGTCGGTTCAGGAACCATGGATCTGATATTAAATGATATCTGTCGTGTTAACACGATCTTGAAGGCCGCCCCGGTGGCGCAGTGGTCTAAGGCGCTGGCCTCTAATCATTCGCCCGTAAGGGGTCCGGGTTCGAATCCCGGTCAGGCATGGATGTTGTGTTTGTCTTACGGCACTGGCTCTCTCCCTTCCCTGGAACCAGTGACCCTAAATTAGGGACGGGCGACTGCTTATAGCCCATTGAGTTGCTCACGGTGGTCGTTAAACCTCCAATTAAAAAAAAAAAAAAAAGATCTTGAAGGATAATTTTTTTAATATTAAAAGCTTTAGGTTAAAATCATATACAGATTAAATACACATAAGACTTTTCAGGCCCGCACCGGACCCTTACTCATATGTGATTAGTAGCATGTGAATGGCGTGGTTAAATGCACTTTGGTATGGATATGACCTTTGCATGAGTAATACAGATATTCGGATATTGGTAATGATATTATAATGAGATAATTAAACACAAAGGTAAACAAAAATCTTAAAAGTCAATAATTCATGAGTCTTTTCAAATAGCTGCTTCCTGGGTGTTGGAAAAGATAAAATACTCGTTAATAATTAATTTTTTTGGTCGAAAAGACTCATGACTTTTAACACTATTGTTTACCTTTGTGATTAGTTACTTCATTATAATATCATTACCTATATGTCCATGCCTATATTACGCATTCACAGGTCATATCCATACCAAATTGTATTTAACCACACCATTGATATGCTACTTACTAATCATATCTGAGGAAGGGTCCAATGCGTACCTGAAAGGCCTTTAAATCTGTACATGATTTTAACTAAAGTTTCTAATATTAAATATTTTATCTTTCGAGATCGCCCTAAGACGGCAGATGCCATTTAATTTCAACTATAGCACGAAATTTCTTGATCTCATGGATCTGATGTTACGCTCTACGGCATACAGAGAGCTTCCAGAAGCTAAATCCGGGGATTTTGGGGGCCACCGAATTGTTCCAATCTCAGATGAGTGTTCCTTGAGCCATGCCTGGGTGGTTGCTGCTAGGTAGGACGGAGCATTGTCCAACTAAAACAGACCATGGGCAGCAGGATGCGCGAAGGACATGAAAGCGTCTGTGATCAGCCAGCACATGCTGGTAGCGCGCAGAGGTTAACACTACGAGCACATGACCTCATGCTGTCGATGCCACACCCACACCCTCCCGTCAGCTCGGTAGAGCCGGAAACAGGATTCATCTGAACACACGACGCGGCGCCATTCTGCAGAGTTTCAGTTTTGATGTTCCCGGCAACAGGCGATGCGTAGTGTCCGATGACGAGCAGTCAAAAGTGGTGCACGAGTAGAGCGTAGACTCTTGTAGACCATGGTGTGCAGAGTGCGTCATACCGTTCACTCGCGGACGCTGCTTGGGTCACGAACATTTAACCTAGATGTTATTTACGCCGCCGTTGCAAAGCAGTAAGTCTGTACGAGTCTGAATAATCTACGTCGATCCCGGTTATCAATGGAGTGTGGTCTTCCACCTTCTTTCTTGGAGGTGGTACGTCCGTCGATGGTATACCCGCGGTGCACCATGGATACGGTTGCCCTCTGGAAACCTAGAGTTCTTACACCTGGGCGATAGAATGATCCATCTGTCTTGTACCGACAATGCGTTGTGAAAACACAAGTTTGACTTCGACGGCCATCGAATTCGTGTCCTCTCACTCCGGAGTAAGTCGCTCTCCCAACTGAGTAACTGAGTTACGCGGACACTCTCGCTGCAGCTCGGTCGTCTTGACACATGTTTTCACCTCTGTAGTAGTCGCAGCGTCCACGATCAAAGTCGCTCAGATAACCACGTTTACCCCTGTTCGTCGATAGAGATACCCTGTTGGGAAGACCTGCTGCACCGCCCCCGGTGGCGCAGTGGTCTAAGCGATGGTCTCTGATCAGAGGGGACCGGGTTCGAATCCCGGTGAGGCATGGATGTTGTGCTTGTCTTACGGCACTGGTCCTCTCCCTTCTCTGGAACCAGTGACCCGTAAATTACGAACGCGCGACTGCTTATAGACCATTGAGTTGCTCACGGTGGTCGTTAAACCTTCGATCAAAAAAACAAAACAAAAAAACTCTTCGTCCGAAATGAGTCCGGGTTCGAATCCCGGTGAGGCATGGATGTTGTATTTGTCTTACGTCACTGACTCTCTCCCTTCCCTGGAACCAGTGACCTTAAATTAGGGACGCGCGACTGCTTATAGCCCATTGAGTTGCTCACGGTGGTCGTTAAATCTCCGATCAAAGAAAAAAACTTCGTCCGAAAGGTGTCCGGGTTCGAATCCCGGTGAGGCATGGATGTTGTGTTTGTCTTACATCACTGGCTCTCTGTCTTCCATGGAACCAATGACCCTAAATTAGGGACGGGCGGCTGTTTATAGCCCATTATGTGGCTCACGGTGGTCGTTAAATCTTCGATAAAATAACAAAAAAAAAACACTCTTCGTCCGAATGGGGTCCGGGTTCGAATTCCGCTGGCATGGATGTTGTGTTTGCCGCTGAGGCATGGATGTTGTGTTTGCCGCTGAGGCATGGATGTTGTGTTTGCCGCTGAGGCATGGATGTTGTGTTTGTCTTAAGGCATTGGCTCTCTGCCTTCCCTGGAACCAGTGACCCTAAATTAGGGACGGGCGATTGTTTATAGCCCATTGAGTTGTTCACGGTGATCGTTAAACCTCCAATAAAAAAAAAAGAGAAAAAAAAAAGAAGCCCTGCTGCCCACCTATTTACCGCCTGCTTTTGGGTTCGGGTCTGTTCCAATCTGCTGGGTAGGGGGTGCCCATGTCAATTTTCCACCACCCGTATCTCTAATGTTTTGTCTACTGAGTGTATATATGGCTCAACCTAGCGAACAAGCTGGATTCACGAGCCGTTACAGCACTACAGATCCTATACATGTACTGAGAGAGCTAACTGAAAGAACGAGAGAATATGATCTCCCATTATGTATCGCTTCTATTGATTATGAAAAGGTCTTTCATTCCGTGAAGCCAACAACAGTTGTGATGTCTTTGAATTCCTGATTTATTGAAGATTCATACATTAGCATTATTAATAACATCTATGAAAATGAAAGTGCGAAGGTTCGGCTATTGAAGGATACAGCACCAGTAAAAATTGGAAACGGAATGAGACATTACACCATATCTCCGAAACTCCTTAATGTCACACTGCAAAATGGATGTCATTGAACTGAGAAAACAAGGAGATAAACATTAATGAAGATTATCTGAATCACCTGCTTTGTGTGCGGATATCATAGTTACTTTTGCAACTATCTCTTTAGAGCTGCAGCATACGATAAAGGAACTTGCTGACAGGAGTAAAGAAGTGGGAATAAAAATGAACTTTCGGAAAACAAAATTGAAGTAGAATGGTTTTACAAGAAATAGACTTATAAATTGAGGGAGAAAAACTGAAGATAACTATTTCCGTCCCACAGAATGAAGACACTTCATTGAGTAAAACGAAAAACTCTTTCCACCACCGGGTGCATTGATTAATTAAACCCGAAATCGACGAGCTGGACTCAATATTCCTACTAAGCGGCCATGGGGCAATGCTCGCCTAACCCAATAGCTGGGCAGGCATCAAAAGCCACTTGGGCAACATTTTTTATTTTCTCAGCTTCTCTTACTAATGCAGTAGAAGTTGGAACTTGGATTCGAACCTTTATTTTTTATAATCCCCCTATTTTTATCATCGTTCTTTTTGAAATTTATTTTAAATAAAAAAGATATTGGAAACAATTCATAAATTAAAATTTTTATTCTATAAAAAGTGAGAAGCTCAAACTTACTTTTGGAATGCTTACAATTTAACTGATCGGAATGCCTTTTCCCCGCCAACTATAACGGGTGCATTAGTTAGTGCAATGAACTTGGTTACGTTGCTGTGATTCGCTGGCGCTGATGTGTTGTTTTGAGAAAAGACTCAATATCTACCTTTCTCTCGGCGTAGGAAAATCACTAATCCGCCTTCTCGCGTTCACTATCTGCTCGCACGAAGCAACTTTGCAAGAAGCCTTTGAGAATGAAGAGGACAATGAGGCGAACTTAGGAGGAAGCGCACGGCATTTAAGAAAAGTGTTGTTTTGAATTTTGAGAGCCCGAATTTTATTTACTTATTATTATTTTTGCAGGTAATTGATTTTATATTTATGAAAATTAATTAGGCATTTGAGAATTTTGATCTAAAATGCTCACTGCTAGGCAGCGCGCGCGCGCGCTGCTTATGGGGCAATACTGGTTGGTTGTAAGATGAGGGCCTGAAATGGGACGGATTATTTCTTTAAAGGATGAAACCAAATTACGTTTTCATTTCGCTGGCTTTAGCTGCTAAGGCGCGGGCTATTTTTTTTAGGAGAAATGCTTACATAAACAGTATTCAGTTACACGAACCCAAAACCAGTTTCTAGCGCCGTTCAAACCAACTTATCGCGCCATTCAAACCAAATTCTCGCGCCATTCAAACCAACTTCTCGCGATACAGCAGAGTAGAGCTGGGTTGAATTTAGCTACTAAGGCGCGGGCTATTTGCATTTTGCGAGAAATGCTTACATAAACAGTATTCAGTTACACGAAACCAAAACCAGTTTCTAGCGCCATTCAAACCAACATCTAGCGCCATTCAAACCAACTTCTCGCGCCATTCAAACTAGCTTCTCCCGCCACACATGTTCGAAGTGTATTTGCTCACATATTTAGGCATCAAGGTGTACCTACCTTGTTTACACTAAAGTGTAGACAGCACTTAACGTTTGTAACAGAAGTATGTAGCACTTAACGTTTGTAACAGAAGTATGTAGTCAGGTCTAAATCTCACATGTGGGAGGAATTTCTACGAGAAATGGAAGGATTCTCTGTGTGTGACTTTCCCCTCTACTATCAGGGCAACTCTGTACGTGATTAACTTTGAAAACCCCTCTTGAAGCGCCTTCGCTTCTAGAGGGGTTTTCAACCTTAATAGCGTACAGCATGACAAAATGAAATTGGGCTCCGGAGCTACATGAAAAATAAAATTTTTTGTGTTTATTATGAGCATCGATTATTTCAGGGAGAGATTGAATCTTAAATCTTAACTCTCGGGAAAAAAACCCGATGCACTTTGCATGATATTTATGACAGAAAGAAGGCCGAAGTGCGTACATGATGTGCCTACATTTTTCAAGTAGTCTTCAAAAATATTAATTGTACATGGTTATTACAAGTGAAAGTTTCATCGTTTTATAAAACCAGAACTATGTAAGATATCGACACTTACAATGCACAGTTCTATCCCCAGTGATAACCATTTTGTTACACATATTGCATCACTAAAAGGTTGTACGTTTTCACCGTCACGTGAACAGTCAGGCAAGATGGCCGCAAGTGCTGTGGAGAAGGTATTCTGTGGGCTTGAATTAAGCAAAACGAATGCTGTTGCTGTTGTGCAAAGGTGTTTTAGAACACGTTTCAAGATATCTCCGTGGGATACACAATCCATCTACGACTGGCACCAGAAATTGGAGACAACAGGATGTTTCTGTAAAGATAAAAATGCATGGAGACCACATGTATCTGATAAACAAGTGGAACGTGCTCGTGCCTACGCATCTCAAGGAAATCCACAACGATGGCAACTCGGGAGTTTCAAATTCCACAATCAACTGTTTGGAAAATTTTGAGAAAGCGGCTGAAATCTGACTGGCTACAAACTGCAGTTACTGGAAAGTCTAAATGACAATTACAAAACCGCACGTCGCGATTTGTGTGCAGAAGTGCATGGGCGTTTCGAAGATGATTTTAGTGAGCGTCTAATTTTCAGCGACTAATCGACATAAAACCTATATAATAGGTTACGCCTGTTCCTAACGCTCTGATGTCATTCAGTATTTGCAGCGCAATCGGCTTTTATCCGGTGGCCGAAATTGGAACTAAGCTCACCGCTACCGTACGATATGTAAAATCAAGGAGAAATACCGGAAAATAAAATAAAGTTAGTCAGACAAACGACTTCACCTGTGGCAACACGCACGTGCTCGAACAAATGTCTTGGACGTTTGTTCTGTTACGTAGGTGTTATGTAGTGTTTTATTTGATTTTCTTCGCATTGCAGAGTGATTTTAAAAACAAGTTAGTAAAATCATGCAATGCATTAATTATGATACGCTTTCCAACATGCCAGAAATCATTACTTAAGTTATTACTACAGTTATGAGGATAATGGCTGTGGGATAAATCTCATTCCTGTGCCCTGACCTTTGAGACCATTTCAATTATATTAAACAGAATTAGTTCAGTATACCTCTGGAACAACATACAGAAGTTTTGTTGCAATAGAAGAATTTTTAGTCAAGTTATGAGGATAATGGCTGCTGAAGAAACATCACTCTTGTGTCCTGACCTTTGACTCCATTTCGATTATATTAAACAGAACCGGTTCAGTACATCTCCCGAACAATATGATAAAGTTTTGTAGCAATCGAAGCGTTTTTATGTAAGTAATGATGCGCGAGATCAATGAAATGGATCCCGTTCCTATGTCCTGACTTCTGATCCCATTTCGCCCATTTTCAATAGGGTTCGTCCCCAGCTAGTCCCCTACCACATACTAAAATTTTAATCGAAATGGAACCATTATTACGCAAGTTATGACGCATAAAGGCAATGGAGTGGATCCCGCTCATATGTCCTCACCTGTTGCAATAGAAGCATTTGAGTCAAGTTATGTCCTGCTGCAATAGAAGCAGTTTTAGTCAAGTTATGGGCGAAATGGGGTCAAAAGTCAGGCCCCATTTCGCCCATTTTCAATATGGTTCGTCCCCAGGTGGTCCCCTAACACATGCTAAAATTTCATCAAAATCCAACTATTTTTACGCGGGTTATCGTGCGGACGGACAGATAGACGGACAAAGCTGAAGTAAATACGCTTCTTCAATCTACGGTTGGAAAGCGTAAAAAAGTAGTCAGGGTTATTTTTTTTTTTTTCAGAAGAAGGAACATGTAAAATTGTTAGAAAGTAATTGCAGGTGTGGCTTTGATTCACTGTGATGGAAATCTAAACAAGAAAGATGACACCGAATTTTCGGTAGCCGGCCCCGGTGGCGCAGTGGTCTAAGGCACTGGCCTCTGATCATTCGTCCGAACGGGTCCGGATTTGAATCCTGGTGAGGCATGGATGTTGTGTTTGTCTTACGGCACTGGCTCCCTCCCTTCCCTGGAACCAGTGACCCTAAATTAGGGACGGGCGACTGCTTATAGCCCATTGAGTTGCTCACGGTGGTCGTTAAACCTCCAATTAAAAAAAAAAAAATCGGGTGTAATAAGCACGTCTTTTGAATCCGTTCTGACGCAAATTAAATTTATCAAAGCTATTCAAAGTCAATGGAACCGGTATGGAAAACAATAGTATCTGACGGAAGAAAGAAGTTTTTCAATCGGGTCTTTAATCCCTCAGATATTGGTGTAAACGGAATCGTGAGCTTGCGAACTCTTAGAAACAGAGTTATCGACAAAAATAAGATGTGACTTTACGTCCACGGGTGGGAAAACCATGCATTATTTTAGGAAGAAAGTATTCACAAAAGGTTTATCCATATGAGCGGTATCGGTCGAAGAAAAAAATTTAGTCGAGTTTTCAGGAGCCCAGATTTTGCTTCAAATACATCAGAAGCAGCAATTACCACTTATGACCCCTGGTGGCCCAACCATTCTTTACAAAACATTAGAAATTATGTGAAAAATATTTTCCATCAGGTCTTGTATGTGCGACACAGGAAGAATTTTTCAAATCGGAGTTTTAGAAGAAGAAAACGCAATTTATCATTATGCGCTCTAGCGGAAAGTTTATAATTTACGTGAAAATTTTGAACTTATGGGAAAAACATTTTGCATCGGAAACACTATCTAACAAAGAAGGAATTTTTCAAATCGGTCTTTTAGAAGTAGAGATCTTGACAAAAATAAGATATACATCTACGCCCTCTGGCGTAGAAACTATGCATTATTTCCAGAAGAAAATGTTCCTAAAAGGTTTGTCGACATGAGTAGCATTGGTCAACAAAAGACCTTTTTTTCAATCGAGATGTTAGAAGCTCATATTTTGCTGCAAATACATCAGAAGCGGAAATTAAGACTTACGCCACCTGGTGGCCAAACCATTTTTTTACAAAGATTAGAAATTATGTGCAAACGATTTCCCATCAGGAGCTGTATCCGGTGCAGAAAGAATTTTTCAAATCGGATATTTAGAAGCAGAAACATAGGGAGAAACGCAATTTACCTTTACGCCCCCTGGCGGAAAGTCTATGAACAACTTGAAATTTTTGAAATTATATAAACAACATGTCACACGGAAAACACTATCCAACAAAGAAGGAAATTTTCAAATCGGACTCCTAGAAGTAGAGATATTAACAAAAATAAGATATACATCTACGACCCCTGGCGGAGAAACTGTGAAATAATTTAAGAAGAAAATATTCCAAAAAGGTTTATCGATGTGAGTGGCATCAGTCCACGAAAGAATTTTTCAATCTGTATGTTAGAAGCTCAGATTTTATGGCAAATACATTAGAAGCAAAAATGAACACTTACGCCCCCTGGTGGCCAATGTGTTCTTAACCAAAAATTCGAAATTATATGCCAAAGATTTTCCATCAGGAGATGTATCCGCTGAAAAAAAAGTTTTCAAATCAGAGTTTTAGGAGAAAAGTTATCGTGAAAAATGTAATTTACTTTTACGCCCCCTAGCGGAAAATCAATGCGTTATTTGAAAAAGAAACTATATCTAAAATACTCTTCGACATAAATGGAATCGAAATATAAAATAATTTTTTCAATCGGATGTTTAGAAGCAAATATGTGGAATAAAACGTAATTTTTAGTTCGACATCATCTGCATTTACGCCCTCTAGCGGCGAAATTGTGCATCGTAAAAAAAAACGAAATGATTGATCATCATTCGCATATTTCGAGCTTCCGAGTGCAAAAAGAATTTTTCAAATCGGACTAACAGTTCCAGAGATACCGTGGGTACAGGCGGACGGACGGACGGACATACCGATAACAGAAGCACGATCTTTTTTTACAAAGGAAGTGCTGAAAATTATTGCTTCCTTGGAGTTTTTCTTTTTAGTACAAACAAGATGGGAGAAGATAAGGCTAAAAGAAAACGTCCCTTAAATGGAGAACGGCAATGGCGTGAAAACCAATCTTCTAATACTTTGCATATCTTGAACCGAAGGTAGAGCTAATCGCAGACGAAATGAAACTTTTGAAGAAACACAAACCAGACATTATGCTGATGCTGTTGCCCATGCTAAACGCCGACAGCAAGAAACTCCTGTACAACTATGTATATGTAGTCGTATTTTACGATTCGTATTACCAAAATTTCAGTCGCAGCTTTTTCACCAGTGCATGACACGGGCTATGAACTAGTCCACATAAGTGGGAAAGCTAACAAACATAACATTCTCACATGGGGGGGGGGGGGGGGGGATTGAAAATTCTAGAGCAATATGAGCGGGATTTCCCAAAGTTTAATTTGTTCTGTGCTATATCACGTAAAAAAGTGCATGGCCCGCTTTTTCGAAGAAAACATTTTAACTGGAAGTTCTTATCTCAATATGCTAATTTATTTGGTTGATGTCTTAACTGCACGAAGAGAAAATTCATTTTCCAACAGGATTGATCACTAAACCACTGTCATCGGGAAGTTAGAAATTACCTCGTTGAAAATGTTCCACATAGCTGGATTGGCCGCGCAACTGGCGACAACAGGTTACTCACATTTTGGCCACCGCTAAGTACGAGCTTACACCCTGTGACCTTTGTGAAAGCTATTCCAAAGACAAGGTCTTCATCCCTCCCCTTTATGTTAATTTAGCTGATTTGAAACAACGTATCACAATTGCTATTGCCGGAGTTGATGAAGATATGTTTACCTATGACTTTTTTATGGGCTACGTCAGAGAAAAAGTCTTCGTCCCTCCTTCCTATTAATTTAGCTGATATGAAACAACTTATCACAACAGTTATTGTTGGAGTTGATGAAGATATGTTTACCTATGACTTTTTTATGGGCTATCTCAAAGAAAAAGTCTTCGTCCCTCTCCTTCCTATTAATTTAGCTGATCTGAAACAACGTATCACAACAGCTATTGCTGGAGTTGATGAAGATATGTTAACACGTGTTTCGCAAGAATTGGGCTACCGCGTGAATATACCCCGGATGGCAAACGGTGAGCACATCGAACGTCTGTAAGTTGCCGTAACAAACTGAAGCTCATTCTACACGAGCGCTCGAAGCGCATTAAACACGTGATTACGCCAACCGAACAAGTCAATGAGCAAGTATAGAAAACAGGGGGGGGGGGTATCGGGGGTATCTAGACGAGCACTTCTGATGCCTATACAGTGGCGGTATTAGCCTAGCGTCTGCGCTTCCAGCGCCGAAGGAAGCGTTGGCGATGCCAGCGCTCGTAATGTTGTTCAACCTACAGGGACGTTTATCTCAGCAGTTCTAACGCGACGCTTCCACAGTGAGGTAGTCATTTCATTCAAGTTTTGTTATTAGTTTTTATTGGATACATGATGTTCGACACAGAAAAATTCATTTGCGAGGTCGAGATACGTCTACTTTATACAATCATGGCTGTATCCTGTTTGATAGTACTTTCTCTTATTAAGCTAAGTAATTCGACGAAAGGAGTAACTGACATCCTGTAGTATTGGAATAATTTATCCGGATACATTCAGTGGTAGTTGAAGGAAGTAATGAAATTACCTATCGGACGACGATCTGACAGTGCAGGATGAGTTCACCAACTCCTCTTTCGACTAGTTTTTTCTGAGGTGAAAATCCTCCGTCAGTAAATAAATAAATACATCGCTCTTTCCACGTTCCAGAAACACATAGCAACCGAAAAATTGTTTTCAGCCGCCGCCGTGGAATTGAACCACGGAACTCTCGATATCTGGCCACCGTGGTGTAAAGTTAACGCGCTCGGCTAGATATCAAGAGTTACGTGGTTCTATTCCACGGCGGCGGCTGAAAACAATTTTTCGGTTGCTATTTGTTTCTGGAACGTGGAAAGAGCGATGTATTTATTTATTTAGTTTTTTCTTTTTTCTTTACTTTCAACATCCTTCAACAGTAAAATCCCCGCAACACATCCTACCCGAAGAGTGTTCATTTTGAAACTGAGCGGACTACTGAAACGCGCTGTTCGAACGAGCGTGTAGAATGCACTCGCGTTTCCTTGCAGTTCGACAGCGTGCGGTTGGAACGCTCCCGTGTAGAATAACCGCGGAAAAGGGGAGCAGCTAGAGTTTCAACCGCCGCCGCGTATCGAGCGCTCATGTAGAATGAGCTTTACATTTTCCATACAAAAATGGTAGAACGTGAGTGTCAATATTTTAAATTGTTTTGGTACGCGGACAGAATGTTTCGCTGCCATCTGACTTTATCTCATGTGCGTCCTGCGGTGTATAAGCATGGCCCACAGGTCAACCGGGACCATGTTTTGCTGTAGGGAGTCATCGCATGAAAAACTTGCATTTAAGAAATCCCAGACAATTTGGTGTGTGGAATGTAACATCACACTGATTTATTTTTTCGAAGCACTGAAGAAGGGTTTCTCATTTTTCCTGTCTCGCCGTGTAGAAAGAACATCAAATCATTGCGAGAAACTTAACAGCTGGTTCATCCTGGAAGTTCGGGCGCCAATGTAACGTACAAGTTTATCCGCGCCGAGCATCGAAAGCGGGTCCCCTTACTCCGGAGTAAGTCGTTCTTCCAACTAAGCTACGCGGATAGAATGCCTTGCTGCTATCTGCCTTTATCACATGTGCGTCTTGCGGTGCATACACACCACAGATGTTTAAACCGCGCATTTCATTTGTAATAATCCTTTATAATTTATGGCAGCACATCTCATTGAAGATTTGTGAATTCAAAGTCTATTGTACCCAAGGTACCTGAATATCCATTTCAAAAACTTTTTATTTTCGATTTAAATTTCCTTCGTGGACAACGTCTTGTGGGCCATTAAAAAGTGTTCCGTGGTCCATGGGTTGAAGACCCCTGTTTTAAAGGAAAACCTACGTCAACTGCAATAAAACTTGGGTCAACTGCAATAAAACTTGCGTCAACTGCAATAAGTGGCGGAAAACGCTTGATGAAAGGAAGTGGTCAACTATGCGGCCGTCGCTTTTGCGACCGGTGCGAAAAACGTAGCTTTTGCGGCCGTTCGTTCTTTGACTCTCCCCTTTTGAGATTAAACATGGCTGCTGCCTTTTTGTGACTTTAAGACTTCCTAGGAGTGTCCGCGTTCCTTTTGTGCTGTTTGTTCCCCCACCACTGATTTCCCGCCATTAAATACAATTTCTTTTAGAGTGTGTATCGTTTCGGATCTTTAGCAATGGAATCTTTTGAAGTCATTGAGACGACAAACAAGAAAGATGAAGCAGAATTTTCGGTTGTAATGAACACGTCTTTTGAATTCTTCCGACACGAATAAAATATTTAAAATCATTCATAAACTGTGCACAAAAGAGGGCCGCGGATGGCTTAGTGGTTAACAGTTCAGACTATCGATGCAACGTCCTCAGGTTCGAACCTGGGCTGATCTTTCAGAGATGGTGTGATTTGCTAACAATCGCTGAATATCTGCCGTGCATCGGATGAGCACGTTAAGTGACGGCCCCAGGCTGGACCCACTGGCTAAATGGGTATCCTTTCGTATGCCTCCCCCCCCTGAAATTTTCTCACCCCTCTATGTGCAATATCGTACTTGTACGGTGGCGCCATCTACTGTACTCTAATCTCACTATAAACTGTTCTGTCAAAGTCGCTAGACTTGCTCTCATTCCTTCCGTTTCTGTGTCCTGCCCAAAAGGCGATCTCGCTGTAGGTGGCTGGGACCTAAACTCTACTCACTGTGGACGGAAGTCCTGCAGAAAAAATGACAAATACTTAGTGTGCACAAAAGATTTCTCGTAGATGAAGGAAGATGTCGGAGACAAATGGATTTTCATGTCAAACAGTTAGAAGAAGAGGTGTGCTGAGGAAAGATTTTTTTTTAAATACGTCTCCTGGAAGCAGATATAGCAAGAAGAAGACTAACACTTACGTTCCTAGCGGAATAACTGTGCGGTTTACTATAAACCGCCACACAGGAAAATTGCCACACATCTTTCATCAACTTGGAAAACTGCCACACATCGGAAAACTACTACACAGGAAAACTGCCACATGTTTTTCATTAAGGTGCCGGGCACATATTGCTGTTCCTCCGAGTAACACTTTGAATGTGTGGCGGTTTTCCAATGGGGCAATTTTCCTGTGTGGCAGTTTTCCAAGTTGGTGAAAGACATGTGACAATTTTCCTGTGTGACGGTTTCCCGGAAACCAAACTGTGCATTATTTGAGGAAGGAAATGCCCACAACTATTTTTCGTAACTGAAAAATGATTTTTTCAGTCGGCTTTTTAGAAACTCGCAGATAGTGCTATAAATATGCTGTGAACAGAAACATGAACATATGCCCTCTGGTGGCAAACTTGTACCTTAAGAAAAATGTTAAATTGTAAGTAAAACGTTTCGCACTAGAAACGCTCGCAGACAAAGACAGACATTTTCAAATCGGACTAATAGTTTCAGAGATATGGTGTCCATAGACGGACAAAGGGATACGATAAGCGCGTGCTTTTTTTTTTACAAAAGACATGCTACAATTAAACGTATTCTTTATATGATGGTTATAACATGTAAAGCACACGGGTTTTTTTTTTTTTGTTGTCTCAATGACTGCAAAAGATTCCATTGTTAAAGATCCGAAACGATGCACACTCAAAACGAATTATAATGAAATGGCGGTCCACGTGTCCCATGAGGTTTAGCGATTTTTAAACCATGTGACATCTAGCCTCCCTCGGGCAATCAGTGGGGGGGGGGGACAACACAAAAGGAACGCGGACACAAAGGGGCAGCCTTGTTTTATCTGAAAAGGGGGAATCAAAATACGAACGCCCGCAAAAGCTACGTTTTTCGGACCGGCCGCAAAAGTGACTACGCCGATGAAAGGCTGTAAAGGGGCGGGCATTCTAATTGAAGCCCGTGCAAACCTGTGCTTCTGATTTCTCATACTGCTAGGCAGAGTTTCAAAATTTAAGAGTAAGACATACCTACGTAAAAATAAGTCTCACCTTTCCGTAGAAATTGTGCCCCAAAGAGATGTAGGATCACTCCATGTTCTCAGATACTCCTCGTTTAAGAAGATTAATTTTTTAAAGACAGGAGAACTCGCATTTTCTCGCACTTCTAAGCGGATATACCACAAAAAATGTTCTCATGAAGAGAACAAACGTTTAGGGAACAAATGGGTATTGTGTGCCCAAGTAGTTAGGGAGCAAATTCATGTTTAGAAGGCGTGTAAACACAAATTTGTCGGTGACGAATTCGAACCCTTCTTCTCGGGAGCCGAATGCCTTCCCAATTAAGCTACACCGACGCAATTTATCGCTGTAACTTTACCGTCTTGACATGTGTTTCATCTCTGTAGTACGGACATCACAGTTAAAACAAGAATACAGACTGCACAATGACCGGTTCTAAAACTTCGTTGGTGTTAGTCATAGCATTGAAAGAATATTTCGAATAGCAACAACGATTGCATGATGCACGATAAAACGTGTGAATGGCATAAGGTAACGTGCTATCGTTTCAAAAAATAAGTGAAACCACTTCTAAATTTTGAGCCCTTAACGACATTCTTGAACTCATAAACGTCTAAACGACTGCAGCCAGTAAAAATTCTTTTAGAATTACATCCGTCTGTGCAGCCGCTTTAAATGAGGCTTTCTGTTGCTCTCTTTTCCCGAATTCATGTTTGCACAAATTTAGACGGTCTCCATTTTAGAAGGATATTGAGGACGACGCGACGTTTCGAAAACGGGTAAATGAAAGAGTCGTAAAGGAGTTTCGTCCTGTCTAAATTGTTTCTCATTGTTCCGCTTCGTACAAAATGGATTTCTCTCCGCCTTCCCATTAAAAATACTTAACAAAGTCCTGGTGAGACAAATGGGAAGTTTCGTGATACCCCCCCCCCTTTACATGGAACCAGATACCACGCAGGTATACGAAATAATTACAGCCATTTCCATTGGATCTCTTTTTATACTAATGTTCCCTTGCCGTTTTTATTACTCGATGAAATAAATGCCAGCGCTCCTGAAGGATCACCCTCTCCATGAAAATATTTCTTCTCGGACCGCAATGACGCTTTCTCGAAGGCTTCTAACCCTATTTTCTAAAATAATATTCCTGCTTTTAGCCCTGCGTATTTTTCGAATCGCTCTTATAGTTATACGAATTAATTTTGTGCTTCATGAACAATTCAGTAGCCGGATATTATTGCAAATAAGTTTTTCATTTTACACCGTTATGACAATTAATGGTATAAAAATGATTTTGTAGGTCACATTTTTTAGGCGTCTTTTATAAAAAAAAAAAAAAGATCGTGCAGATGCCAGCACTTAGTCCGTCTGTCAGTCTGTGGACAACATCTCTAGAACTGTTAGTCCGATTTGAAAGTCTTTTGTATTGGGAAGCTTGAAATGTGAGGATGCTCATTGCATTCAGTTGCTTTTTCGATGCACAACTTCGCCGCCAGAGGGCGTAAGATATCGAATTCACAATGCATCTTATTCCATACATTTGCTTCAAAATATCGCATTGAAAAATATATTTTCCCTTTCGACGCCATTTATATCAGAGACTACTTTAGTCTCTTTTTCAAGTAATGCATAGATTTTTCCGCCAGGAGGCGTGTAGGTATATTACGTTTCACCCGATATCTCTGCTATTAAAGGTCCGTTTGAAAAATTATTCTTGCATCGGATACAGCTCCTGATAGGAATTGTTTTGCACATAATTTCTAATTTTTGGTAAAGAATGATGATTTGGCCCTCAGGGGCGTAAGTGTTTATTTCTGCTTCTGATGTATTTGCAGCAAAATCTGAGCTTCAGAAAACTCGATTGAAAATTTATTTTTCGTGGACCGATACCGTTCACCTTGATAAAGCCTTTGAAGACACCTCCTGCATAAAATAGTTCATAGTATTTCCGCTAGGGGTGTAAGTTTATATCTTATTTTATCGATATCTCTGCTTCTAAGAGTCCTATTTGAAAAATTCCTTCTTTGTCGAAGAGCGTTTGCTGGTGCAAAATGCTTTTTATGTATAATTTCAAATATTTCTTAACGCACAAGTTCGCCACTAGAGGTCGTAAGCTCAAGTTTCCCCTTACAGCAATATCTGCGGGACTGAAAAACCCGACTTAAAAACATTTTCTCGGCCAGATACTACTTACTGACTATGAAAATATTTTGTGTATATTTCCTTTCCAAAATAAGGCACGATGCGAAATTTTTTTCATATAAATTCAAAATTTTCATGTACATAATAGACTTTCTTGCTAGGGGGCGCAGTGGTAAATTGCGTTTTCTGCGTTATTTCTGCTTCTAAAACTCCGATTAGAAAAAAATTTTCTGTATCGCATACAGTTCCTGATGGAAAATGTTTTTCATATAATTTCTAATATTTGGTAAAGAATGGTTTGACCACCAGGTGGCATAAATGTTAATTTCTGTTTCTGATGTATATATGCAGCAAAATCTGAGCTCCTGAAAACTCGACATAAAATTTTTTTTTTCTTGGACCGATACCGCTCACATCGAAAAATGTTTCGAGAATACTTTCTTCCTAAAGTAATGCATGTTTTTCCCGCCAGGGGGCGTAGATGCATATTTTATATTTGTCGATATCTCTACTTCGAGAGTTCGATTCGAAATTTTTTTTCTTTGTTGGAGAGAGTTTCCGCTGCGAAATGCTTCTCATATAAATTCGAATTTTTCTTAACACCCAAGTCCGCAACCAGAGAGCGTAAGCTCACGATTCCGTTTACAGCAGTATCTGACGTATTAAAAACCCGATTGAAAAACTTCTTTCTTCCGTCAGATACAATTGCTTTCCATACCGGCTCCATTTACTTTGAATAACTTTGATAAATTTAATTTGCGTCAGAACAGATTCGAAAAACATGCTCATTACACCCGAAAATTCTGTGTCATCTTTCTTGTTATCTAATATAGCAGGTCTGTAGAGCATTGTACCGTTCTTAAGAGTGGGGGAGAACTGATTTTGGGAGTCGCACGCTTTCCGAATAATCACTTTGATAGCAGCGTGGGATTTTGGAAATTTTAGGAACAAAATCTTCCCAATATTGTAATTTTGGGAAATCTTTTGCTCTTAAATTCCAAATTTCTCCAAAATCTCGATGCTAAGAAAGGTGGGAATGTGAAAATTCAGTAATGAAAAAAATTAAAATTGTAGGTGATCAACCCCCAAAGTTTAAAAATAGAAAGAAAATGATGCAGTGATTTTTAATCGTAAAGAAAATGCTTCTGTAGAATCCTCAACTAGTAATTATAATTTTTCATGTTTGGCTTTCATGAGTAGTTTCAGTAATTTTATTTCGTACCGTTTCGAATGGGAGGGTGTAAGATTTTAGGCAGTCCTATTGCCAAGTGGTCTGAGGCCCTGGCCTGGGGCCATTCGTCCGGCGTCCCCCCCCGCCCCCGCCCTCCTCATCCCGGTTCGATTTCCGTGCGAGGATGTAGTGTTGTATTTGTTATACAGCGCTGGCTTTCTCTCCTCCTTGGAACCAGTGGCCCTAAATCAAGAGTGGACGACAGCTTATAGCGCTTAGATTTGCTCATGGTGGTCTCTAAATCCCGAAACAAATAAACAATCGAAAAAGTACAAGCTCTTTTAATGTCAACTTGTTAACCGCTGGAAAGAATTAACTGGAGTTAGCAAAATGGGCTGAAATTAATTCGAACGAATATATTCACTCTCTAAGAAGTGGGCCGAACGGGTCTGGAACGAGTGAATCTGCGCATCGGAATGCCTTGATTCTTTCCGCCCTGGTGGCGCAGTGGTCTAAGCTCTTGCTTGTGATCATTCGTCCGAGAATGGTCCGGGTTCGAATCCCGATGAGGTAGGCCTACGATGAGGTAGGCTTATGGGTGTCGTGTTTGTCTTACGGCACTGGTTCTCTTCCTTCCCTGGAACCAGTCACAGGTAGTCCAATTTTAGGCACTCTTAGTCACAGTTAATCTAATTTTAAATGATCTTAGTCACAGGTAGTCTAATTTTAGACAATCTTAGTTATAGTTAATCTAATTTTAGACGATCTTAGTCACAGACAGTCTAATTTTAGACAATCTTAGTCACAGGTAGTCCAATTTTAGGAACTCTTAGTCACAGTTAATCTAATTTTAGACTATCTTAGTCGCAGGCAGTCTAATTTTAGACAATCTTAGTCGCAGGCAGTCTAATTTTAGACAATCTTAGTCGCAGGCAGTCTAATTTTAGACAATCTTAGTCACAGGTAGTCCAATTTTAGGAACTCTTAGTCACAGTTAATCTAATTTTAGACTATCTTAGTCGCAGGCAGTCTAATTTTATACAATCTTAGTCTCAAATTTTAGGCACTCTTAATCACAAGTAGTCTAATTTTAGACGATCTTAGTCACAGGTTGTCTAATTTTAGGCAGTCTTAGTCACAGTTAATCTAATTTTAGACGATCCTAGTCACAGTTAATCTAATTTTAGACAATCTTAGTCACAGGTAGTTTAATTTTAGGCAATCTTTTTTGTTCCTTGTTAAATACGACGGGCGACTGCTTATCCCATTGAGTTGTTCATGGTGTTGTTAAACCTTCAATAAAAGAAAGTCTTGCTGCCCCTCCCCTAGGATTGTTATTCAAAGTGGTTATTGAGGGGAATGATTGACACTAATATTTTCGGACTGATCATTCATTATAAGGGCTAAGGCAATTTCGATTAACTTAAGAGAAAAGTCGTCTGAGTCACTTGCTTCTCCCCCAGTGTAATGGTATCCGAGTCAGCGGGATTAGCCTTTTCCCATATGTATCTTCGGTCATGGAGCATATAACAAAGCAGAAGAGAGCGCTTATAATTAGAAACAGGTTTATGATAGGTACTGCTGAAATGAGAGGAGGAAAGGAGTTGTTTTGCTGTCGCTTTCGTAAAACCCAGCTGTTATGTGAACATTTCTGTTCGGAGAGGGCAGAAAATTTTGTTCACCATTTGAATCAGGTACAGCGCCCACTTAACAGATTAAAATCAATTTAATAAATTCAAGCATAAGGGAAGTACACATACATATAGAAAAAAGCTTCTGTATGCAAATTTTTCGAAACTTTTATTCAACATTTTGGTATTTTGCTTTTCCTAGAAGTGCAACTAAGTTGCCTGAAGGTAATTTCAAAGTAAATTGTGCTATTTCTTTTAAAAATTATGTTACTGCGCATATTCAGAGGTGCACAGAGCTTTATGGAATGTCGCAATGACCCTTATCTTCATAGCAATCCTATACATATGAAGCTGATTTGGTGTCTCGTTTTTCATGAGCCTCGTTTAAGAAAATTTATAGCCATTTTTGCGAAAGTATTCCCAACTAAACTGATAAGGGCTTCAGGTAAATATATACGAAATGTCAATTTAAGGGTATATGAATGCATGCATGTTTCTATTCGCAGTCCTCTTGTTTTCCATCCCGTATATATATATATATATCTTTATTCCGCAGGTGAGGCTCCTAAATAACGATTTTTCACATTTTTTTCACGATATTTATTTATTTATCATCCGCGTCTCGTTTCTCGTTTTTCCCAACAAACATTTCTGGCGATTTCGAGGTAAGAGTCATCAGGAGATTTATCTGTTTTACGTTCTTTGATGCGATCCTGGATGTGTGTTTGTTTCTGCTGCAGTTGTTATGGAGACGGAAAAGATGAAGCGTGCCATTTAACGTGAACACAAACGTTATGCGATCAGAAGTAATCACGTTGTAGTCACCTAATCACTCTGATCTGTATCTACGATTCCGATCAGACATTCATTTCCTGGCCTCTAGTGCTTTTTTCAAGGGATGAATCCTCCAAGGAAGAAATCTACTTCCACTATTTTTTTATTCTGTCATTATCCCTCTTTGACCCTGAATAAGTATTAAATGCATACATCATTAAACAGAATGTTCCCATTTATAACTCCTTCCAAAAGAAAAAAACATGTTTGTTATCTCATGCAATTAAATACGTAATCACTAACTAACAGTAGCTCTGTTGGATATCTTTCACAGTCTAAGGCAGTGTTCCGCAAACTTTTTCTACTCGCGGCACATCATAAATTTTCTATGACTCAGCACGGCACACCAAAATGTTAATCCCCTCAAAACGTATGACATGACAATATTAATATAAATACGTAATGTGATCAACCCATTAATATTAGGACGGAACACTGCGTACAAGGAACTTGCCCACCTTGAAAAAGTAAAATAGTTTAATACACTGCTGACCACCCAAAATGCAACACCAAGAAGGACACGAGATAGCAAAGCCAGATTTACTGGACACATAACAACAGATTCAAAGATGAAACGATTGAGCTTGCAGACCCGTGCGACTTGCGGAACACGCAGACATCAATAGTTCGTGTGGCCCCCATGGCTGGCAATAACGGGCGCTACACGCCGCGGCATCAAAACAAAGAGGCTTTGGATGTGGGCTTGGAGTATGTCGGTCCAGGCTGCTTCCACACGTTTGCCACAGTTCATCAGGCGTAGCCGCGGGTGGTGCTTGCCGGGCCACTCGGTTGCCGATCAGCGACCAGACGTGTTCGATGGGTGACATATCGGGAGAACAGGCGGGCCAAAGCAGCAGTAACACCAAGTGGGCCCTGAAGAATTGTTGCATGATGCGTGCCACGTGAGGGCACGCATTGTCTTGTTGAAACCCGCCGCTGACAGGTCCTGCAGGTAAGGGAGGACTACAGGCTCCAAAACGTCGGAGATGTAGCGGTGGCTGTGGAGTGTACCAGCGATGCGTACCAGAGGGGTTCGGGTTTCATTTCCAAATGCGCCCCAAACCATAACATCAGGTGACGGACCGGTATTGCGATGCAAAATGCAGGCATCATACAGTCTCTCGCCGCGGTGCAGCCACACGCGTATCCGACCATCGTGATGTTACAGGCAGAAGCGGGGTTTGTCGGAGAAGACAGTGTCGTGCCATTCCGTACTCCAGGTGCTGTGTTCAACGGCCCACTGCAGCCGCACTCGCCGGTGGTGCAACTTCAATAGTAATCGGAGCAGTGGGCGCCGTGCGACAAGTCCCCGCTCCTGCAGACGACGTCGAACGGTACGTGCTGACACAGGTTGTTGAGCAACACACCTTAATTCCTGCGTTAACGCTCGTGATGTGGCGGTGCGAGCCGTCAATGCCTGCCGCACAACATGCCGGTCCTCTCGTTCGGTGGTGTGCCGCGGCTGCGGCAATCGTTCACGTCGGTCCGTCCGTCCCTCCTGCACCCATCGAATCCATACTCGCCTCACTGTGGCAGGATGTAGCCCCACACGGGCGCCGATGTCTCGGTACGATAAACCGCTGTCGCGATGAGCCACTATACGTCCTCTGTCGAACTCCGAATTGTGCTGAAATGACTGCCGTATTCTGCGACGAGGCATCAGGAAGCTTCCCACGCACAGGTCCGGCAGCACAACACTTCCACTACTTACACCCCGCCTTCTGTGCACCCTTCTTATAGTGCTTCTTGGTGACGTGCCGGGTGCACATGATTTGCATATGCCCTACAATGTTAATCGTTTGCATGTCCTCTCGCGGGCGACGCATGCTGCGAATTTCAGGCCAATCGGATGCTTCCTTCTTGGTGTTGCATTTTGGGTGGCCAGCGGTGTAGTAATAGAAAATAGCAAGACTGACTAGCAGTTACAATTTTCGGACTACTTTGATAGAACTGAAATAATTGTAAGACGCGGGACCTATTGCTCTTCAAAGGGAAGAAGGGACACATATACCGACTTATTTAAAATAAAGTCTAACAATGGGTGGGTGCTTCGGTACAGGAAAAAAGTAATAAAGTTGAAGAAGTATACTAACAAACAGGGATAAATACCAAAACAACGTAATAAAATAATAAAAGACAGGGAAAGTTTTGCTAATCCCAGCACTTTTAAGGAAAAGCGTATACGCAGAACATGCGGCAAGTGTAACAAAGAAGCTGAATAGCGCAAAAACTACAATATAACAACAACTGTGAGTAAATAATTTACATTTAATTTCTTAGAATACACAACAATTCCCTGTATGTAATAAAGAATAAACAAGCATCAGCTTATTTAATCAATGCAGCGGCGGAGTATGAAATACAAGCACATGGAACACAGTAACTGGGATAAAATTAAAAAGTAAAACTTGACAATTAATTTCTTACAATAGGATAATAGGTAAACGTTCGCGTCACACCTTTCACCTTGGGGGGGGGGGGGGGGGCACACCGGTTGCGTAACACTGGTCTAAGGTACTCCTATAGCATTATCAAATACATGTTAAATAGTTGAAACTATATTCCCAAGTCCCCAATAAAATCGCAAGAAAAACTAATTCAACCTTCGGCAGTTGAATCTATATGATGGGGAGAGCTCCTTTGAAGTCTTTTAATGAACTCCGTGTGATTGTTGTGAATTTAAGACAGGTGTACGATCGTGTAATTAGAGATGAGTTGTGTAAGGTAAAGTACTGATATTAATGGATATGCTACAAGAATATGCGAATTTAATGAAAATGTACAAGGAAAACATAGTTTAACATTCGTTTTCTGCAAGAATTTTCCACAAACGCGTATTTGTGTTTAATACATTTTTGGCTTCGGAAACACGACAACAACATTTTTATTTGCTTTAGATAAGGGGCTTAAACTTTTATAAATCGAGAGTTACATGACAGAATGAAATGGGACTGGGGGGGGGCACATGATGAAATGGAACAGAGCTAGTGGGCCACATACCAAAATGGGGATAGATATGGCGGGCCACATTACAAAATGTGATAGGTATGGCGGGCCACATTACAAAATGTGATAGGTATGGCGGGCCACATGTAAAATGGGTTATGTATAGCGGGCCACATGACAAATGGGATATGTAACGCCACATGTATGGCGGGCCACATCACAAAATGGGCTATGTATGGCGGGCCACATCACAAAATGGAATGGGACTGACGGGTCACATGACAAA
This sequence comes from Macrothele yani, assembly GCA_039090855.1. Taxonomy (NCBI): domain Eukaryota; kingdom Metazoa; phylum Arthropoda; class Arachnida; order Araneae; family Macrothelidae; genus Macrothele; species Macrothele yani. The sequence goes on from CM077004.1 coordinate 137,097,522, forward strand.
ATAAAATAGGACTGGCGGACCACGTGACAAAATAAAACTGGCGGGCCAAATGAAAAGCAAAAATGCATTCAGAGAGGTTGTGAATTCTAAACGTTATATCTACATTATCGAAGTAGTTACCTGATGTGCCTCTATTTTATATCCCTTTTTAAAAATTTAAAATGCATAATTTATTCGAACATACCTCACTGCGGATTTAAGAATTTACGTCAATGGACCCCTACAGAAATAACCGTCTCTAAAATTAGAACACATATATGTAAAATGAAATTTGAGATCTAGGGCTTGCAGGTATATAAAAATACATAATTTTTTAATCAGTGTGTAATCGAAGTTAGTGTAAAACGACAAACTACTAGGAAATTAAATAAATGAAAAAGTGGAAAAAAAATGTTTTTATATTTTTCCCCATTTTAGAATTTCTAATACAGAAAAGGGCTCACGAGCCGTTAATGGCTTGCCTGATAAGGGTTGAAAACCCCTGCTTTAGATAGTGTGACCAGTGTGCGAATTTGTACATGAGGTAGCAAATTTCCAGTAAAACAAACACATTTCCTACTGAAAAACAAACAAAACAAACAGTACTAGCAACGATTAATAGTGCATTTTTTAAAGGCGCAGTTTTAAGTTATTGTTTCTCTCAATTCAACAGTGCATATATTTTTTTGGAACTTTATTATAAAGAGAGTCCACTGCAGACACTGCTTCCGGTTTTTTTGAGAAATAAGTCTGAAGCACGAGTCTAATCATTCAAAGGTGGTACCTCGAAAATCAGAACACCTGCTTTCTTTCACTTTTGTTTCTTATCGGAAGTGCAATTCTTTGGCTCTGACATATCAAATAAGTTCAGTCGCTTTTGAAGAAGCACATCTCTAGAAAAGTGTGAGCGGGAGAAAAGATTTTTTTCGATGGAAATAACTTCGACCTTTCCCTTTTCCACATCACAATATGAGGAGGGTTTTAGTTTCACGAAAAGAACATAGTACACCTAAAGAAACAATTTTAATTAAATTTTTGTGCATGTTTTTTTAATGAGAACTGAAATTAAAAGGTTAAAGAAAGGAGGCCTTCATTTGCAGCCTGCTGTTGTGAAACGGTAGAGTGATAAGATGAGACATCCGGAGAGTGAAACATGTACGAAAGGAAGAGAAAATTAGGAAACCCAGCAGTATCAATCTTGAACAATAAAACTTTTTTTACTGCTCAACACAATTTAACATAGTTTTATTTGGCAACTATTTCAACATGCTTGTTTGATTTCGTATTTAGAAAAAAAAAATGATTAATATCCTGAGGCGATACTTTTATATACTTTTCTGATACTGTTATCAGAATTTTACAATGGAAAATACACTGCCTGCCAGAGTAAATGCCACACCATGAAGGGATGCTCAAAAACAGACCAAACTGCACACACCGAACAAGTAATTTAATTGTCACATACAGACTAGGCTCCAGTGGCCGAATATACTGGATGATCAATAAGGAGTGTGGTCCCCCATTTTGGGCGATACAGCGTTGAATCCAACGCGGCATCGAGGCAATGAGAGTCCGAATAGAGTCCTAGGGTATCGTGGACCATGTGGTGTTGATCCGAGTCCACAGTTCATCTTCATTTTGCGGGGATGGGAGGGTATTCAACCGACGTCCAACTGTGCCCCAAAAATGCTCCATGGGCGAGAGGTCGGGGGATCGTGCTGGCCACGGAAGCACCCGCACACCGTGTAAAGCATTCAGGCTGATCCGAGCTGTATGCGGTCGGGAGTTATCCTGTTGGAAAACGGCGTTTGAGATTCCCTGCAGATACGGTAGTGCCACGGGCAGCAGCACCTCCGTCAACATAGCGGCGTGCTGTCAATGTGCTCGTAATGCGTACCAGCGATGAGTGGCAGTTGGCGCTGATGGCACCCAACACCATGATTCCACGCTGCCGGGCCGTGTGGTGCTCCACAATATCGGAGGATCCGCCCATTGGCCACGTCACCTCCAGACTCACACGGCGATCACCTATGGTGAGACAGAACCGTGATTCATCGCTGAACACCACAGTGTTCCGTTCGGCACCGCACGCAGTTCTGGGGGGACACCACGCCAAGTGGTGACAACGATGGCTCGGTGTTAAGGGTAGCCTTCGCAACGGACGGCTGGACAGCAAACCACACTGAGAAAAAAAAAGTTTGTTTGAAACAACAAAATAGTTTTGTTGAGCTTAAAATAGTATAACTATATTAGTAATCCGAATTTCTTGGCGTAGATTACAAATCAAGGTTTCCAAGCTTTCGCACATCAACCAGATGGCTTTCTCAAGGAAGGTAGACAGCAAACTGAATAATAGAACGCTTCAACAATTTGAACGCGGTGACTGGACTTGACAATAAACCAGCAGATGCTAAGTAATTATTCATTCAAAGACTCGAGGCGTCATTCTCGTTAACACGCGGAATCATAGAAGAAAACGAAATGCATTCATTATATGAAGAACTGGTTCCAAGTGTTAACGAGCATGACGCCTCGAGTCTTTGGATGAATAATTACTTAGTATCTGCTCGTTTATTGTCAAGTCACCGCGTTCAAATTGTTGAAGCGTTCTATTATCCAGTTTGCTGTCTACCTTCCTTGACAAAGCCATCTGGTTGATGTGCGAAAGCTTGGAAACCTTGATTTATAATCTACGCCAAGAAATTCGGATTACTAATATAGTTATACTATTTTAAGTGTGATTGGTGTACAGTTCCTCGTTATTATTTGTTGAGCTGTTTTGTCGATTTATTTTGTTGCTTTAGTCAAACTCCATCGGAATTGTTTTGTTGGCAACACAAAATTAATTCGTTGGCTATATTTTATTAATTCAACTAAACGTTTTATTACGATAACAAAACATATTGTTGGATCAAACAAATTTCCAAAAATCGACCTAGGCATCTTGTTAAATGAACAAAACGTTTTGTCATGATAATAAATTTTGTTGAATCGACAGTAATTTTCAGCAAAATACATTTGTAAATTCAGCAAACATTTCTGTTGATTGCATATCGACTAAATGTTTTGGTTGATTCGATAATATGTTTGCTGAACTAACAAAACGTTTTTCTCAGTGCAGACGCAGTCAATCAGCGTGACACTGTCCGCGTCGATATCGAGCATCCAAGCCTACCCGTACACTCCGAAAAATATATATCGCCCATTGTGGCCTGTGGTTCCGCTACGGCATGACGCCGGAAGACTCAATCGGTGCACGCGGACGCCCGTCTCCGTGCACCGGTCCCTCTACGACGTCGCACAGATCCTTCCTTGTACCACTGTCTCCAAATGCTCCCCGACGGTTCTGGCATCACGTTGTGTTTCTTCCGCAATACGACGTAAAAACCATCCGGCCGTACGAAGGCCTACGATGACACCTCTCGTGAAATCATCTGTTTGACGAAATCGCGCACGACGGCGTCTTGACGGCATTGGCATCCCTTGTTTCTTCTCCAGACAAGGTTACAGCAGAACCACTCACTTCTCGCGGCCGTGACGACGTCTCGACTGATGATCTCACGGGCTTTAGTCGAGATGTCCTCAAGCGATTGGCTTGCAAATGTAGTCATTTTCATAACTTGTACTATACCGTGCAAATTAATTGGGACAAGCTATTTTATTCTCAGAATTGTAATGTGATCGCCAGTTGATATCGGAAACACACGTAAACCAGTTTTATCAGCTGTGAGGTGGTGTGACTGTTAGAACTTGATAGTAAGAATGTAGTTTCACCGGTTTGAAACAGGAAAAAGGCACTTCAACTTCAGTTGTGAGCTTTCGTGTGTGACAGGTGGATGTTAGTTTTTGCTCTCTGTAAGTACGTGTTGCTTTCGTGTATTGAAAAATGGATATTTCCCCAAGGAAGCGTGCAAAAATAATTGCTCTGAAGGATCACACTTCTATGACAGTGAGAGACATCGCTTCTGCAGTTGGTGTAGGCAAATCAAGTATATCAAGACTACTTACCCGATCATCGTCTCCAAAAAGCATCTGGATCATCGTCTCCAAAAAGGACAAGTAAATGTGGAAGAAAACGAAAAACAACTCCACGAACCGATAAATATCTGATCATAAATAATAAAACGAATCCAAAAAAAAAAAAAAAAAAAAAGAAAACAAGCACAGACCTTCAAAGAGATTTATTGGCTAGTGGTTAGTGATTCAACTGTACGCCGTAGGCTTATGGAAGTTGGCCGGAAGACAAGAAGACCAACGAAAAAACAATATTTGAATGCGAAAATGAAGATAAAACGTTTAGCATGGGCCAAAAAATATAAATCATGGACTGCTGACGACTGGAAAAAGGTAACTTTCAGTGATGAAACCAATTTATTTGTGCAGGGTTACCAAGCAAATGTCGTTATACGAAGCAACTGTGAACCCTTAAGACCTGAGCATGTCAAACAAACTGTAAAACACCCTCTGAAATAGATGTTTTGGGTTTTTTTTCACATCAAATGGCACTGGAAGCTTAGTTCCTGTTCAAGGTATGATGAATTCAGCCAAGTACGTAGAAATATTACAACGTTGGATTGTTCCATTCTTGAAAACTTTTGACGGGACATTTCAACATGACTTGGCCCCATGTCACAATTCGAAATTGGTCAAGAATTTCATGCTGGAAAATCAAATTCATTTGCTTGATTGACCTGGAAATTTAACAGACTTAAATCCCATAGAAAACTTGTGGAATATTTTGAAGAGACGTTTAGGTAAAATGGACTGTACAACAAAAGAACGCATGATAACGAATGCTATAAAAGTTTGGTTCCACGATTATGAAGTCAAAAATATGTGCACTCAATTAGTGGAGTCAATGCCAACAAGAGGTCATTTCTGCTAAAGGAGGACATACTTCATACTAATACAGGTATTTATCGGTGTATATCAAGGCATAGAATGATATAAAGGCATAGTTTAAAAAAAAGAGATTTTTTACTTTGTCCCAATTAATTTGCACAGCGTACGAAATTGCAGGACGGGTACTTGCGCACCCATCCTGCAATTTGCATGGCGCTGCGTTCACGTCTTCGTGGTGTAGCCTTTTCTCTGTCAGGCAGTGTACATGAATCAATGCGTGATTATAAAAGGCCATTGAAATGGTATTCTATTATCGATAAACGTTCTTTCTTTCAATTTCTTTAAATCACTAAATAGGAGTTTCTTATCTGTAGCATTTTTTTTTTATGTTGCTTCTCTCGCTGATATTCTGCTTTTTTCTTCTTCGCTTTGTTTTTAAGCCCAAATCTCTATTCTCGATGTTTTTCTTAAACTCTGATCTCAAACATTTTTTTTCCAAACTGAATCAAATTAGCTATGGGCTTATTTAACTCCACAAGATATTTCATGACGAAGCTGTAAGATTCTGGAGCTGTGTAAACCGCACACACAGTTTTTTTTTTCTGAAGGAAACAGAACAAACGCCCAACAGTAAACCCCGTCATTTTTCTCAGTCATACAGCCGGGAAAAATCAGAATACTAAGAATCAGTGTCAGCTCGTGACCTGAGAAACAGATGAAGTGCTACATAATGATAATCCATGAAAAAATGCATCTCATTCTTATAAAGGAGGTCAGTTCTATCTTTCAAGGAAGCATGGTGGTTAGCATCCACAGCACACGAAGAATAATAGACAAGAAAGATGACACCGAATATTCGGGTGTAATAAGCACGTCTTTTGTATCCGTTCTGACGCAAATTAAATTTATCAAAGCTATTCAAAGTCGATGGAACCGGTATAGAAAACAATAGTATCTGACGGAAGAAAGAAGTTTTTCAATCGGGTCTTTAATCCCGCAGATATTGCTGTAAACGGAATCGTGAGCTTACGAACTCTTAGAAACAGAGTTATCGACAAAAATAAGATGTGACTTTACGTCCCCTGGTGGGTAAACCATGCATTATTTTAGGAAGAAAGTATTCACAAAAAGGTTTATCTATATGAGCGGTATCGGCCCAAGAGAAAAAAATTTAGTCGAGTTTTCAGGAGCCCAGATTTTGCTACAAATACATCAGAAGTAGAAATTAACACTTATGACCCCTGGTGGCCAAACCATTCTTTACCAAACATTAGAAATTACGTGAAAAATATTTTCCGTCAGGTCTGGTATGCGACACAGGAAGAATTTTTCAAATCGGAGTTTTAGGAGCAGAAAACGCAATTTACTTTGTGCGCCCTAGCGGAAAGTCTATGATTTACTTGCATATTTTGAATTTATAGGAAAAACATTTCGCATCAGAAACACTATCCAACAAAGAAGGAATTTTTCAAATCGGACTTTTAGAAGTAGAGATATTTACAAAATGGTTTCTACGCCCCTGGCATAGAAACCATGCATTATTTCAAGATGAAAATGTTCCTAAAATGTTTGTCGACATGAGTAGTATCGGTCCATAAAATACTTTTTTTCAGTCGAGATTTTTGAAGCTCATATTTTGCTGCAAATACATCAGAAGCGGAAATTAAGGCTTACGCCACCTGGTGGTCAAACAATTTTTTACAAAAATTTGAAATTACGTGCAAACGATTTCCCACCAGGAGCTGTATCCGGTGCAGAAAGAATTTTTCAGATCGGAGATTTGGAAGCAGAGATATAGGGGAAAACGCAAATTACCTTTACGCCCCCTAGCGGAAAGTCTATGAATTACTTGAAAATTTTGAAATTATATGAAAAACATGTCACACGGAAAACACTATCCAACAAAAGAAGGAATTTTTCAAATCGGACTTCTAGAAGTCGAGATATTGACAAAAATAGGCTATACATGTACGCCCCTGGCGGAGAAACTGCAGAATAGTTTAGGAAGAAAATATTCCGGAAAGGTTTATCGATGTGAGTGGCATCAGTCCACGAAAGAGTTTTTTCAAATGATATTTAAAAGCTGAGATTTTATGGCAAATACATCTGAAGCGAAAATGAACACTTACGCCCCCTGGTGGCCAAAGTATTATTTACCAAAAATTCGAAATTATATGCAAAACATTGCGCATCAGGAGATGTATTCGCTGATAAAAAAATTTTTCAAATCGGAGTTTTAGAAGAAGAGTTATCGGAAAAAAATGCAATTTACTTTTACGCCCCCTAGCGGAAAATCTATGCGTAATTTGAAAAAGAAACTATATCCAAATACTCTTCGACATAAATGGAATCGAAAGATAAAAGATTTTTTTCAATTGGATGTTTAGAAGCAAATATGTGGAATAAAACGTATTTTTGAATTCGACATCATCTGCGTTTACGCCCTCTAGCGGCGAAATTGTACATCGTAAAAAAAAAAAACCGAAATGACGGATCATCATTCGCATATTTCAAGCTTTCGAATGAAAAATGAATTTTTCAAAGCGGACTAATAGTTGCAGAGATACCGTGGGTACAGGAGGACGGTCGGACAAACCGATAACATAAGCACGGTTTTTTTGTTTACAAAAGAAGTGCTAAAAAACCAGCACTGTAACTGAAGTTCACACTTGCTGTATAAACTCAGCGTACGAAGGCAGAAGAATCGTCTGAACTCAAAATCGCACTGCGGAAAAAGTGGCGCGGCGGCTGTCCTTTCACTTCGATCATTTACGTCATTGGTTGCCATAGCAACCCCCTTATTCATGAAGTCTAGTTTCATACGTCGGCGCTCTTCACTGTCCTGGAGTGGAGTGAATTAAAACTGCTGCCCTTATCTCTTCCCACGACCTACTGCGCTGTTAAAGGTCGTCCGTTCACCTATTCCTAGTGCCATTTGAAACGGCATGCCTACACTTCTAGCTTGCTTTTAGAAACGGGAGAGCTATCGTTGCAAAGCCACAGCATTTTCCAGAAATCATTACTGTAAAAGAAAAGTGACTAATTTTAAGAATCCACTAAATCACTCTATGATATTTTTTTGATAAATTATAACCGAAGTAACACTTCACTAACTTCACCCGACGAGCCGCCGCTGCTACGAATCGTGCAAAGTAGCGAGCTACAGTTTTATATTTTTTAATCCATGCTTTTAGCGGGGATATGAGCCTGCCCCCTCTTTCAATCATTTCTTTTTATTCATCGTGCTTTCTGGCAGGAAACTGCTGTCCGTTCTGATTATGCAAAACACTGCTTGAAGATAGACGTAAATCAAAATAATCCTTTAAGTAATAAAAAAATATTTATTTACATTCGGTAGGTCGTTCATCAAACAAATGTGAGCATAACACAGAAATTGAGAAGAAAAAGTGATTTAGAAAAGTGATTTAGAACCTAACAATATGCCGTTTATCCAAACTCTCGACTGGTGTCATCCAGAGCTTGCGATATGGGTTACAGCTACCCGTGTGATTCTTGTTTTCTTTATGCTTTGTGTGCAGGGGTAGCTTGCAGGGCTCCCACAGTGTTTTGTCACCTATACCAGAAGTGTTAACGCATGTCCTTATCAATGGAACCGCCGTGTGCTCCTTCACGAGGCAGGCGGTCTTCTGATACTTTTCTACAGTCTATATGAAATGTGAGACTTCATACGTAACTTGCATTGTCTTATCGTTCCTCGTTTGAATAAATTGCAGTTATTCATTTAATGCTGTTTTCAGTGGAAACACTGGGTACCAGCGCTGAACTGCATCCAATTAGCGCGCTTCCCTCCTGCTAATATATGTAATTAAAACTGCCTATTTTTGCTGCTGATTGATAGAATGCGGATCCCCCCTTGTAGGTTTAGAAGACTACTTTGCAACACATTCTGCCGGATTTTTATGGCAGTATAAATGACGTATAAAGTGGGATAAAGTTCGCAATTCGAAGCGCTAAAAGAGAAGTAATGAAACAGAATTAGAGTTATAGAATTTGTAAACTCTTGTGCTTGATAAACGCGTTCCCAAACTCTAGAATTTAACGAATTGGAGTTTGAAAACCACACAGGCTGCGCATTCTAATTTTATAAGATGTCTGCTAAATTTGTGTAAAGAAGCATTGTTTTATTTTGGAGAGGACAAGGGACAGTGATTCTTCTTCTTTTAATAAGAAATAATACTAATATAACGGATTTAGGGAGGAGTAATATAATAATAGTGTTAACAGCTACATGTATTTATTATCTAAGAACCATATTTGAACAAAATAATTTTTGGTACTTGCAAGTTTGCTGACAGCAAGGAAGATAATCAATTCAAATCCTGGTTCTAGCATGTTTTATTTCATAAATATTTCGAATAATAATATATTTTCCACAAATGTTTACTTGTATTTGCTACAAAAAATTTGGCTTTGGAAATCCGACTAGAAAACTGGTTTTTACTGCTGTGACTAAGATTGCCTAAAATTAGACTAACTGCGACTAAGAATTTCTAAAATTAGGTTATGACTAAATTTATCTAAAATTAGACTGTGACTAAGATTGTCTAAAATTAGACTGTGACTAATATTGTCTAAAATTAGACTGTGACTAAGAATGTTTAAAATTAGACTAAATGTGACTAAATTTATCTAAAATTAGACTGTGACTAAGACTGTCTAAAATTAGACTAACTGTGACTAAGATTGCCTAAAATTAGACTAACTATGACTAAGATTGCCTAAAATTAGACTAACTATGACTAAGATTGTCTAAAATTAGACTGCGACTAAGAATGTCTAAAATTAGGCTATGATTAAGATTGTCTAAAATTAGACTGCGACTAAGAATGTTTAAAATTAGATTAACTGGGGCTAAGAATGTTTAAAATTAGACTGGCTGTGATAAGACTGTCTAAAATTAGACTAACTGTGGGTAAGAATATCTGAAATTAGACTAACTGAGACTGACATTGTCTAAAATTAGACTAACTGTGACTAAAATTGTCAAAAATTAAACCAACTGTGAATAAGATTGTTCATATTTTTTCAGTTTTCAAAGATCATGTAAATTTTCATGTTTTATCAGAAAAGTTTGATGTGCTGCCCTTCATCAATAGCCTAAAGATTTCGAATGTTATATTCATACACCATTTAAAAAAAAATAAGGGTTTCTATATAACAATTCTAATGTCTGAGATTAGAATAGTTTCCAAAGTATAAAAGTTCCGGCATCGTATGGCTCATCATTAACACAAATAATTTTGAACATTTTTTGGGGGAAAATGGAGTGAATTGCACTGCATGCATCAGACAAATCAAAGTGGTAATATCTTATAGGAAATTTAAAATTAGCATGAAAGCAACAAGCTGTCCACAGGTTGCAGCTGACTATGGCATGCATGTAACTCAATAGGTGCAGCCGAAGTGAGGGGGTATAGATATTACCATATAGCAACTTTTACTGACAGGCATTTTTCAATTGAAAGTGAGAGTTTAGATGAATTTAAAACGGAGGTTGTGACTAAAGAACACAAGTGCTCACTCAAAAACTTCTTTTGAAAAACCAGTCGTCTTTGAATCGAAAGTACGTTTAGAAAAAACGTACTTTCGATTCAAAGACGTCGTCTACCGACAGGAAAGTTTAGCCCCCATGTTGCTCCCCTTTGCCCAGTGTACTTGCGGATCTCGCCATGCAGCACCTAGAAACTTTCACTCTTTCTTCATGTTTTCCACCTCCCCTGCTATACATGCGTTATGTAGATGACATTTTCTTGCTTTGGCCACATTCCATTGAACATTTGATATCATTTAAAGATCCTATCTCTAACTTTCCTCCATTCAATTCACTATCGAACTTGAAAGTAATTTTTCTCTGCCTTTTCTCGATTTTTTGGTTACCCGGACCCTTTGACTAACTCCTTATCGTTCGCAATTTATCGTAAACCTTCTTTTACGCCTATTCTTATTCATTTTTATTCATAACCCCCGCAAACATAAGCTGACAGCCCTTCGCAGTTTGGTAGCACGAGCCCATACACACTCATCTACAATCGCTTCCCGTGATTTAGAACTTTCTAGAATTTTTAGCATTGCTAATCATTTTGGTTACGCTGCATTACATGTTGACACTCTTATATCAAGACATCGTCGTGTAATCTCTACTACTCTTAAGCCTGAAGATAACACAACAAAAAGATTTGTTGGTACACTCTCCTATCACCCGCTTATTACACCTCTCCTTCGTAATTTGTGTCGTGGAAACAAAATTGATTTTGGTGGTTCTACTTGTAGTCTATTTAATGCTTTTCGTAGTGACAAAGACAAACTTGATATCCTAAAGCAATGTGGTGTATACGGCATCCCTTTGGTTAGTAACGATTCTACACGTATTACTAAAACTTATATCAGATCTAGCCTTCGTAATTTATCGACTCGAATCCAGGAACATAAATACTCTGTAAGAACTAGATCATCTGCTACAGCCCTAGCCCGTCTAGTGAAAGAAGATTCATTTTTACCGCTATGGAAGGACGCTTTTACTCTTTTACGAACTCATACTAAAAGACTTACTTTGTTTTCAGAAAGTATGTATATCATGGCATATGGTGATCAACGTTGTAACCCCGAAACTCCTGTTGTTGTATCTTCTTCTTGGAGATTTTTGGCAAATGATTCAATTATTATTTAAAATCAGATACTCCACACATATGTTTCTCAGTGTTTACTTACTGTATCTTGCGCAGACCTATGCACACACCTCTCCTGATGATGACTATATACACACCCGCAAGCACCTGGCCCAAATCAGTTCAGTCTGATGATGCATATGCGACAGATGTGAAAGATCTTGCGTTTTTATCATGTATATATTTTAGGATTTATTGAATGCTTTGAGTCTTGCATCGTGTATTTTATCGTGCTTCGACAGCTGTTTGATTTTATGATTTTTGCATGTCCATGAGATTGGTGTCTCCAGCATTGAAATGACCTTTGCATGTGCATGAGACTGGTGTCTCCAGCATTGAAATGACCTTTGCATGTGCATGAGACTGTTGTCTCTAGCATTTAAATGACCGTTGCATGTCCATCAGACTGGTGTCTCCAGCATTGAAATGACCTTTGCATGTGCATGAGACTGGTTTCCATAGCATTGAAATGCTGGCATCATTTTCTTGAGATTCTGCTGTCCACACTGTTTGCTCGCTTTCAACTGCACAATTTTCTGCCACGATTAACTCAGTAGTTAAATCATACCGTAGTAACACCCGAACAGCACGTTTATCGACCTCCATTCATTACTCATCTGAAAACGTAATGTGTTTCTGCGCTAAATGCACGTCATAAGCTTCGAGTGCTCTACATCATTGGGGTACCTAGTGGAAGCTGGCACGCGTTTCTCACAGGAATGGAAGTCCAACATTTTGTGTAGCTCAAAACGGGACGAAATTTTGACTCGCCCTGGCATGTCGACGTGCTGTGAAATCTTTCAGAGAATTTGTTTAGGATTTAGTTTTATTTCCTTACTCATGTGCTTTTTAAACGTTATAAAATGCTCCTTATATTTTTCCTGGTTTTTGCAATCGGTGTCGGAAACGCTTTTAATGGTGCATAGTAACAATTAGGAAAAATGAGTCACCTGATAAAACAAAATTTATTTTGGAGGTGAAACCTTGTGTTACAAGAGTTGGCCACCTGTGAAAACTATGCTTCGCTCGTTTGGAAAATTTCTGCAGCAGTGGTAAAAAAAAAAAAAAAAAGAAAGATATGAACCAAAACGTAAATTTTAAATAAATGACTAAAGTGCGTATTCAGGGTTTTCGGTTCTGTAATTTTTCTTTTCAACTGCAAACAGAGTTTGCCTACATAACTGCTGGTTTTGTTATCTATTAAAATAACCAAAGATTTGCACATACATGAATTCTGATATATATTTTTCTGTCATTTTGGCATACGGAGTTCATAATATGAGAGATATAAAACTCTCTCTTCTCTCCCTTTTACCCCAACATGAAATTGTGTGTGACACAGAGAATTAACACAGTTCTCAGTGTTGAATCATTAACACTGAGCTTGTTTGATTCTTCAGAAGTGAAGACTCTCTGTAGAAAGATAAAAGAATTTCTTCTCACTAATGATTTAGTTGAGACTGGGTTCATTAATTTAGACGAGACGGCATACTGTGATGTCGTCATAATACTTATTTATGATTTATGATTAAGGATAATTGCTGTCTTCAGACGCAACATCAAAAAGAATTATTTAAGCTCTCTCAGCGTTTCTTCGTATTATTTATGCAAATAGTTTGTCACGTTGCACAAGCTCGATGCTTATTTGTCTGCCTTTATTCATTCATTTGCCGAGAACGGACTGTTTTATTGATATTAAGGAAATGGGGAAGACGATGAAGTGCACACATATATGCTATATATTATTCTCTGATCTGTGCAACGGTAGTGCTTACTAAAGGAAGATTATCTTCTGATAAATACAAAGACTGTTGTTTTATATAATTTGCTAGAACACAATTTCTTTATCTGATGTAATTCAGTTGTTGTTTTTTTGGAAAAAAGCAATGCGGTGTTCTGAACGTTAGTCTGTTAGCGATTCCTTTGATTGGAATTTCTAACTGAATCAGTTTGAAAATACCCTCATTTAATATTAAATGCACTTTTTCATGTGACTTTGCTGATTGACAGGATCTTTTGCTATCGAGTGGAGACGTAGCCTTTACTAGGAATCTCAGCTGGGAATGCAGCAGATTAAGTGGCCAGCCAAATGCTGGAAGGAAAGGTACAAATCAAAAAGTTAACCCCTGAGAGAGACTCGAATATCCGCGACTGATCTACAGGAACCCATCCATGCATTTGCGTAACAGCATGGAAAAAGCCAGGTAAAAAAAAAAAAAACACAAACTGTGGATACTCAGCAGCAACGGGGACTGAACCCACACAGAAACGAAGGTGAAGTTTAGTCAACCGAGCTACGCCGGTTGAATTGAACGCTCTCAGTTGAGACTTTGCTGTCTTAGCAGTATACCGCAACGCACGCCGGTATACTGTGTTCGCTCCATGGACTCTGTTCGTCACCACGGTCGAGAGGTTTACCTTTTATTTGGAATGAGAGGTTTTCACTGGACCTCAGAGACGAATATTTGTGATGACTGTAGTAATGAAGAGAGAGAGAGAGAGAGAGAGAGAGAGAGAGAGACTTCAATTGGAATAACAGAACATTCAAAATATTGGTCCTCAATGGCAGTAAGGTATTGAAACTATTTACATCATCTACCCAATAAGCCGAAGGACCCCCTTCAGCCCGCAAAACAGCGGCCACTCAGCGAAGCCTCGATTCGATTGTGGTGGCAATTCGTATCCTGAGGTATTTGGTACCATAATGTCGACAGCAGGTCTTCTAGTTCCCGTACATTTCGGGGTGGTGGTGATTTAGCGCGAACCCGCTTTTCCAAGCCGAGCAACAAATGTTCGATTGGGTTCATGTCAGGTGAATTTGGAGGCCAGGGTATTAACAGAAAGTCACCAGCATGTTCCACGAACCACTCCTTGACAAGTGTGGCATGGTGCATTATCCTGTTGGTAATGGCCATGAATAGGTGAACTTGGTCCACAGCAATGCTCAGATGCGTAACATAACAGCTCTCAGGGATTGTGCTGTTGGGATAACGGGGCCTAAAGAAACATCGCCCACGTCATAACACCGCCATCACCGACCTGTTTCCACCCTACCGTGCATCCAAGTGCCATAGCCACCAATGGTAATCTGCGTAACCGCGTTCTGTCGTCTACGTGATGCACCAAAAATCTTCATTCGTCAGACTAGGCCACTTTCTTCCAATCATCCACGGTCCAGTCTCGGATGATCTTAGGCCCATTTCATGCGTTGTTGCCGATAACGTGCCGTGAGCATGGGGACCCGGCTGGTTCTTCGGCTACGCAGGACCGTGCGCAGAAGGCTGCGATGAACTGTGTGTTGTGACACATTGCCCTGATCGCCATTTTTGCAGTTGCGGATGATCTGTCGCACTGCGGTCCTGCGGGGTCAATGCGTGACAGTCTCCGCTTCTCTCTGTCATCAATGAGCTGCGGACGACATACGGCTGGACGACGGTACGTCGTTTGGCCATCTGTGCACCACTTTTGATACGTACTCACTACAGCGGCACGTGAACAAGCAGCGCCGTTTCCGAGATCGTAGTTCCGAGGCTCCGTTCCATCACAATTTGTCCTTTATCGAACTCCGATAAATCGGCAGCTTTTCCCATTCTGACTCCGAACACTCTACTAACCGAAAGCCGGTCCTCGAGCTGTATATATACTGCTCTGTTAACTTCATCTGCGACACCATTCGGTCTCCAGGCGCGCTCATTTTTGTAGGCTGGGGGTGGTCATAATGGAATGGCTCATCAGCGTATACATATATTTTGTTGCTATGTTCATAGCACATTGACAGTTGGATATTACAAAAAAAAAAAAAAAAAGAATACCTGGTTATTCAGAAAATACTCTACATATCTTATTCCCCCCTCTTCCCTTCATTATTGACAGGCTTTCGCCTATTTATAAAGTTATAAATATTTCGTTACTTTTTCAGGAAAGAGAGGTCGTTAGTTTAACTGTAGTTTTGACATTTATATGATTAATATCGATTGTATGCATTTTTCTTTCCGACGTTCACGCAGAGTGCTTCTTTCATTTTTAGAACGTCACTTCGAAAAATGTACGTGCGTGTATGGTATTACTATGCCTGTTCGTCCGCATATGGACACCATATCTCTGCAACCATTGATCGAATTTAAAAACATTTTCGTGAAGTCGAAAGCCTAAACTATGAAAATGACGACACATACATTTTTGTCTTTTTCAGATGCACAATTGATGCTGCTAGGGGGCGTAAATGTGCGTGATATTTAATTCGAAATTAATTTCACTCACAACAATTTCTTCAAAGGAATTATTTCCGCCTTCCGACACTTTTTACTACAAAAGTCATTTTACGTACAGATTCTGTTTGAAATAATGCATACATACACTGTAAAAAAAATTCTGTACTTCACGAGCCACTTTTCTTGATTTCTTTCGTGAGTTAACGAAGCATGATTCTGATATTAGATGAATAAATAAGTTTTCAAGCGTTTTAAGACAACGCAACATGCAATTTATGAGAAAACAACATTACATTTACGAATCAAAATATGCTCCGTCACAATCTATCACCTTCCGCCATCGTTCGAACAGTTAAAGGATTCCAGCCATGAAGAATACTTCGTCGTGTGACGCAATGAAGTCGTCAACCCATTTTTGCACTTCGTCACATATCCAAAACCGTACACCAGACAAACCAGTTGCATCAATCGTAACAAATGATATTCTGAAGGGGCGATGTCAGGACTATACGCCGGGCGCTCCAAAACTTTCCAGCCAAGCGTCAATAACGTTTCCTTGACCGATTTCGCGACATGCGGCCTGGCGTTGTCATGCAGTAATTTCAGGTGACGCAATTCGTTGCCTGTGAATGGACGTTTCCGACATATTTCCTGGTTCCATCGCAGCAATTGGTGCTTGTAGCGATCATCAGTAACAGTTTGGTCCTGTTCCAATAGTTCATAATAGAGCACACCCTCCATATCCCACCAGATGCGCAGCAGAACTTTCTTGGAGTGAGTATTGCGTTTCGGTGTCGACGTCGTTGCTTGACCAGGGTATACCCAGTGTTTTTTGCGTTTGGGATTGTCGTACCATATCCACCTTTCATCACCCGTTACGATTTCCTTCAGGAATAACGTTTTGTGTTGTTTATTCACCAAATTCAAACTCTTCATGACACGCCCATCCGTGTTCCTCTGGCTCAGGTCATGTGGCACCCATTTTCCTTCCTTCCGAATCTTTCCCATTGCGCGTGAACGATTGGAAATAGTTTGTTGAATTACCCCCAGTTGTTCAGCTTGTTCTTTTTGCGTTTCAGGCGAATCTTCATCCAGCAATGCTTGCACTTCTTCGTGTGCAACCTTCTGCGGGGCGCCGCTTCGTTCTCGATCGCTAACATCAATATCACGTGCTTTAAACCGTCTAAACCAGAACTCACACGTGCTTTTCGATACAGTATTCTCCCCCAGAACAGAACAGATCGATGCACATGCATTTGCAGCACTTTTTTCTTGATGAAATTTGTCACGAATGCAGTGTCGAATAAATGCAGTATCGCTTGCCAGCTTTCACCTACCGATGTATAAGTGCATTTGACTATTGGGCAAACTTCTGTGTCACATTTTATACTCTGGACCAGTTACGGTCACATGACAACAACGCGGGGGGAATGTCGTATATGCAAATTAACGGTATGCATCACATAAAAAACGCTTTAAAACTTATTTGCCCACCTAATACAACTTTTTCCGTGAAATGACGGAAAAAAACTCCGAATTTCGCGCATTTTTCGTACGCCAGAAAAATTCTGAATTTTTGGAAACCTTTCCGCAATTCCTCTCTCGTACTGTCGGCAAATTACCGTTTTCAAGACGTGTTAACCGAAAATTCTGAATTCTCAGAAATTTTCCGCAATTGCTTTCTTACAATAAAGGAAAAAATTCTTCCTCACTTTTTCTGTACCCGTATGACGAAAAATTTCTGGTAATAGGAGAGATTCATGGTAATACTTGGGGGTTTGATTAAGTGTTAAATTTCCATAATCTGTCGAAGTATTTGATTTTTAAGTTCTGTAGCGAAACCGGATATTGTGGATAGTATATCGCATGAGATTTTGCTACTGTGTCACAGGATATTTCTTCTCCTCTCTCCCATTTTGTGCACCATGATTGTAAACTCCTTCAACACAACAAATGGGGTGATAGTATACATCAAGACGAACAATATTTGCAATGGAACCTAAGACCGCATTCCAATCCTAGTGCCAGAAAAGAGCACGTTCGAGAAACGTCCAGCAGGCACACGGAGTTCCAACCAGTGCATGAGAAGCACAAGATTGCAAATCAGGTGCGCTGAACACGTGCGTAGACGATGAGGAGCAAACATTTTGAAACGCAGCCGAACCTGTTCAGCGATATTACCGTGCGAACATAACATGAGAATTGACGTATACGTCTGACCGGCGCAGCGTACCGTGTTTTCCTGGAGCAAGTGCTTCCCGGTCTGTTGCAGGATGCTCCGCTCATCACACGGAGGGACATGTGGTTTATGCATGATGGGGCTCCTGCACACTTTGCCACCGTGATCCGATACTTCCTAAATGCGACATATCCCGGGCTGTGGATTGGACGCGGTGAACCTGTGGCTTGTCCTCCACGCTCCCCGGATCTTAATCCACTGAACTTCTTCTTCTGGGGGCACATGAAAGCATTGGTGTACGAGACACCTGTGGACTCCCCGGAAAATCTCGACGCACGAATCGCGATTTGCTACGGACAAGATCAACACCACACCGGGAGTCTACCAGAGGGTGCGACAGTCCTTCATTCGCTGGTGTGGGCTGTGCAACGACGCCTTTAGACGCCAGTTTTAGCAGTTTCTTTGAGTCTTTCTCTGATGCGATTGGAATTGTGCAACTCATAAGTTAGGTATGTCTCTTTGTTTTCACTGTTGAAGGTTCAACGTGGATATGTAACTTTACTCTTTTCTGGGACTAGGAGTGGAATGCAGCTCAAGATTCAATTTGCAAGTATTGTTCGTCTTGATGTGTACTATCATCCCTCTTGTTTTGTTGAAGGAGTTATAACGAAGTAAATTACTCCGTCATTTTTGTCCACGCCGGGGCTCGAACCCGGGTCCCCTCATTCCGGAATAAGTCGCTCTACCAATTGAGCTACGCAGACGTTCGTTTTGACTGCTATCTGCCTTTATGTCGTGTGCGTCCTGCTGGCAGGTACGTCAAATCTCCCCCTCCCCGGAAGAGGACCGGGGACCATGGCACACGGGTCAGCCGTGACCATGAAACGTTGCAGGCAGCCATCCGCTGTTGAACGAGCACTTGAGAACTCCCAGTCAATCTGGTGTGTGGAATGTAACGTCACACACATTTATTTTTCGAAGCGCTGGAGAAGGGATTCTCTGATTTTTTCTATCTCGCGGTGTGGAAAGAACATCGCACCATTGCGAGATTTTGAACGGTCGGGTAATCTTTAAAGTTCGGGCGCCATTATAACGAAGTAAAATTCTCCGTCATTTTTGTCCACGCCGTGCTCGAACCCGGGCCCTCATTCCGGAATAAGTCGCTCTTCCAATTGAGCTACGCGAGCGTTCGTTTTGACTGCTATCTGCCTTTATGTCGTGTGCGTCCTGCTGGCAGGTACGCCACAGAGTTTACAATCACCCTGTATAAGGTTACCGTAAGAAACCGGGTACTTAATTTTTTTGCGCAGGTGATTGTGTGATGCCTATGTATTAGTCTGTGGAGTCCTTAAGACAGGAGTTGTATAGCTATCTAAAGTAAATTTTATATTTAGAAGTTTTGTGAAATAATATTATAAAACAGTACATTGCATCTTCTCTTAAAGATAATTGAAAGTTATTGTCAGTTGAAAAAAATATTTCAAACTCCAAATCATTCTGTTGCTTCGAAAAATCACGATAAAAGAATATACGTAATTGGTAACAAGATCTCGTACAGAAAAAAATTATTAGGAACGTATTAAAAAAAACAAGCTCTAATAAAAAATAAAATGGCTAAATTACTCGTATTACTGTAAAAAAAATCCACATCGCGCAATTAAGTTTTACCTTGAACGTGAGCCTTGTTACTGTTGCATTCTGGCTCAGTGGTTAAAACGCGCGGTATCAACCTAAACGACCCGGGCTCGATCCTGACTGCCGGCGCAAATTGATAATGGATTCTTTCGCGTGAGGGCTGAAATATTTAGCGTGTGGCATGTTGCGAAATTTCAGTCTGAATACGGAAAATATTGAAACGGACTTTTCTGAAATAAACGGAATTACTGACTACGGAAAATCTGTGAAAAAATACGGAAGTTAAAAAAAACGGAACTATAAAAAACTGAAATTCCGTTAAAAGGCGGACACTTACCGGTAACTTTGCTGCCCAATTATTTTCAGAAATTTTCCGTGAATTCACACCACTTATTTTTTGCAGTGTAATGTCGCTTCTAGGTGGCCGAAATGTGCATTGTATTCTCTCCCCGAAATGTATGCTCTTAAAAAACCAGATTTTAACACGTTTTAGTGAGTTAGATTGAGGTACTGAGGTAGTATGAGTTAGATTGAGGTACTGAAGTAGTACGAGGTACTGAGGTAGTATGAGTTAGATTAAGGTACTGAAGTAGCATTACGAGTTACTAAAGTAGCATTACGAGTTTCTGAAGTAGCATGAAATTCGTGTTGAGTTGACAGTAAAATATTTAATGACGAAAGTAAAAACACGATCTATAAACATACACATCAACAATTAGCTCATGATTACTTGATGGTTACTACATTTAATGGCTGGTTAAAACTCATGACTAGCTGAAGTGATGGTATTTACAATGGCAAGCAATTAGCTCATGATTACTTGATGGTTACTACATTTAATGGCTGGTTAAAACTCATGACTAGCTGAAGTGATGGTATTTACAGTGGCAAACAATTAGCTCATGTTTACTTGATGGTTACTACATTTAATGGCTGGTTAAAACTCATGACTAGCTGAAGTGATGGTATTTACAATGGCAAGCAATTAGCTCATGATTACTTGATGGTTACTACATTTAATGGCTGGTTAAAACTCATGACTAGCTGAAGTGATGGTATTTACAATGGCAAGCAATTAGCTCATGATTACTTGATGGTTACTACATTTAATGGCTGGTTAAAACTCATGACTAGCTGAAGTGATGGTATTTACAGTGGCAAACAATTAGCTCATGATTACTTGATGGTTACTACATTTAATGGCTGATTAAAACTCATGACTAGCTGAAATGATGGTATTTACAATGGCAAACAATTAGCTCATGATTACTTGATGGTTACTACATTTAATGGCTGGTTAAAACTCATGACTAGCTGAAGTGATGGTATTTACAATGGCAAACAATTATCTCATGATTACTTGATGGTTACTACATTTAATGGCTGGTTAAATCTCATGACTAGCTGAAGTGATGGTATTTACAATGGCAAACAATTATCTCATGATTACTTGATGGTTACTACATTTAATGGCTGGTTAAAACTCATGACTAGCTGAAGTGATGGTATTTACAATGGCAAACAATTAGCTCATGATTACTTGATGGTTACTACATTTAATGGCTGGTTAAAACTCATGACTAGCTGAAATGATGGTATTTACAATGGCAAACAATTAGCTCATGATTACTTGATGGTTACTACATTTAATGGCTGGTTAAAACTCATGACTAGCTGAAGAGATGGTATTTACAATGGTAAAAACTTTCGACCTTACTAAAGGTCATTTCCAGGCCAACAACCTCAAAAAGAACACTGGGCTGACATTAAATGCATGTGTCAGATGATGTAGATTGACACATGCGCAAGTGAACAAAATGTCATACGTTACAAAGTGTGAAAAAGGTTTAAGAAAAACTAGGGACGGGGAAGAAAAGGAGGGGGATCGAAGTAGTTTTGTAACACAAGTAGTTTTGGATCGAAGGTAGTTTTGTTTTAGATAGAGGTGACGACGACAAATATTTTTCATGAACTTCACAATATTTTGTGACAAAATGCTTTTCCACTAAGGCGCGTAAGTGTATATTGCTGTTTTTAACATGCTTTCAATCATATTTTTGCTTCCAAAGATCTAACTGGAAAAAATGTTTTTCAATCAGACGCCATTCATCTTTTAGAAAACATTTATGTATACTTTTTTTAAGAAATAACTGTAGAGTTTTCCCACTTGGGGGAGTTACGGTAAATCCTTGTGTGATGATATCTTCGCTCCAAAAAGCACTATTTAAAAAAATTATTTTTGCTACTAATAGCGTTTGGGGCGAGGAATATTCTTTTTATATTTGCTAATTTTTATACTTCACGGTTTTTGACACTAAGAGTTGTAACTGTTAGTTTCTATTTGTAGCATAGTTGTAATCGTGCCTTGGTTTCTGAGAACTAGATTTAAAAAAATCCCCTTTGGCTTGGATATTCTTTCAGCAGCTCGAAGTCCAAAATATCTATTTGTGAATATTTTACCGATTGTGTAGAAATCCATTTTTTTTCTGTAATTTCATTGAATTTTTCCTCCTAAAAATATGCTTTGAAATAATTTTCTCCCGTCGGAAGGATTCAAAAGACATGCTCATTACACCCGAGAATTTGGCGTCATCTTTCTTGTTTTTCTTTCTTATGGTAAATTGGACTTAGACTGATGGATGTAATGAGGCGCTGCCCGATTAAAAGTAATTGCATTGGTTACCTGATTTGGCTCCAGATTTTTAAATAAATGTTTAAAGAAATTTATTCGTACTCAGGCAAAAAATATTCCTAATCATTATTTTGACCTTTCAAACTTATATCGGAAGTCTTTTTTTGCAATTCCGACTGAAAACGAATGCTAATATTTATAATTTCTGAAGTTCATCCTTATGCTAACATTAACGTTTCCTACAATTCATAATAAATTGAACCTTTCCTGCCCTAAGGAATTTGAAAAAAAGCGGTACTTAATTACGTCTACGTGTTTAACGCAATATTCCATTTGTAGCATCCGTTCATAATGGAGATATCGCGTTTGGTAGCAGAACAGATTTTTTTGGGGAGCTAGATAATCCTCGTAAAGGGCCGAAGGTATTGTGATCGCATTAATAAAGGCTGCTGAACTATGCCTTAGGACTGCACCGGAGAAGATTAATTTAAACTTTACCTCCACCTTCTCGCCCGTGGCATTTGCTGAAGGTCTTAAACGGCAGCTTATTAGGGGAATTCCGCTTCTATCAATCTGACATATTACCTTGCTCTGTCCTTGGCTTACCATGCATCAATCAACGATTGGCATGGGGGCGTAGTTTCGTTCGCAGTGAAACGGGAAAGATAATTCACATATATACACTGATCAGCCAAAACATTAAAATCAAGGGCCGCGGGTGGCCTTGTGGGCAACGTTCGTGACGGCCGCGGAAAGGACCTCATGTTCAATCCCAGGCCGGTACGAACGCTCGAACCATTAAATATCCGCCGTGCGTTGCATGGGCACGTTAAGCCGTCGGACCTCGGGTACTGGCCCCCGGTAATAAATAAGGGCGTCTTCCTTCCCCTTTCTACTTCGCTTCCATGTCACTCTAGCCCAAATCTCCTAGCTTTCTATTTCTAAGGGTTGTTTAAGACCTGGGGTCAGACACTTTCTTCCTAAAATCCTCTACATATGAAAAGAAAAAAAAACGAAAAAAAAAAACATTAAAATCACCTCTGCGTTATGCAAATAAGCGAGCGTGCAGCCAAACAGCGTCACGTGCCAAGGTCTTGAATGATATGTATATAATAATACCTGGGTCGGAGCTCTATCGGTCAGTATTACGTTTCTGTTAACATGCGCGAAAAGCAAAGGATTTATACACTGAAGTGCCAGAAAATCTGGTACACCAGTCTAATACTTGGTAGGTCCCCCACGGGAGCGCAGGACTGCAGAAATACGACGGGGCATGGACTCCACTAGCTTCTGGAAATATGCTGTTGGCAATGCACACCATATTTCCTGCAGAGCGTTCCACAATTCGGGTGGATTCCGAGGTCTCGGATTCCTGTGTTCGATAGCGCGTTGCATGGCATCCCAAATGTGTTATATCACATTCAGACCTATGAACTTGGGTGGTAATGGCAACACCCCAAACTCAGATGAATGCTCCTCTAACCATAATGTGGCATCTCGACACTTGTGTGGAGGTGCATTGTCATGCTGGAACAGGCCCAACCCATCAGCATGAATGCAGAACATGAACGAGTGTACCTCGTCAGAAAGGATGCGCACATAGCGTTGGCCGGTCACAGACGTTTGTAGACGTACCAGGGGTCCCAGTGAAGTCCAGCTAAACCCACCCCATACCATTACGGAACCCCCACAAGCCGGTACAGTTTCCTGTTAACAGGCGGGATCCGTGGCTTAATGGGGTTTGCGCTACACACGAATCTTTCCATCTGCCCGATACAGTTGAAAACGCGACTCGTCAGACCAGGCTACTTGTTTCCAGTCATCAAGTGTCCAGTGGCGGTGTTGCCGTGCCTAAGCAATGCGCATAGCTCTGTGTCGTGCATCCATCAAGGGGACTCCGAGTTGGGCGTCGGCTCCCAAAACCCATATCGTGCAGGGTACGTTGCACAGTCCCGACGCTGATGCTTGCTGAGGCTCCAGCATTGAATTTCTATGATACCTGCGAGAGTGTTGCACGCCTATTGCGTGAAATGATTCTTGACAGCCGACGATGGTCACTCTCACCCAATGTCTTTTTACGGTCACACTGGTATCGTAGGTTGGAGGTTTTGCCGTAATTCTTGTAGTCACCGTACACACTCACAATGGTCGTCCGTGAAAATCCGTACCTCCGAAATAGTATGGGCCATCTCACGAGCGCCAACTATGACACTGCTTTGAAAATCGCTTAAATCGTTATTACTTGTCATTCTCATGCGGAAAACAGATCTGACAGCTAGCAAGGATGTCTATCGCCTTATATACGCAGTGGCGGACGCAACCGAGTACGCAAGGCCAGATCGTTATGGCAAGACGCTTTGGTAAGAGCATCCCCGAAATAGCGACGCCCGTAGTCTTCTCACACTATGCAATAGTACTGACACTATGTTGCTGCTCACACTATGCAGTATTACTGACACTATGTTGCTGCTCACACTATGCAGTAGTACTGACACTATGGTACTGCTCACACTATCAGTAGTACTGACACTATGGTACTGCTCACGCTATGTAGTAGTACTGACACTGTGGTACTGCTCATGCTATGCAGTAGTACTGACACTATGTTACTGCTCACACTATGCAGTAGCACTGGCAATATAGTACTGCTTACACTATCAGTAGTACTGACACTATGGTACTGCTCACACTATGCAGTAGTACTGACACCATGGTACAGCTCACACTATTAGTAGTACTGACACTATGGTACTGCTCACACTATGTAGTAGTACTGACACTATGTTGCTGCTCACACTATGCAGTAGTACTGACACTATGGTACAGCTCACACTATTAGTAGTACTGACACTATGGTACTTCTCACACTATGTAGTAGTACTGACACTATGTTACTGCTCACACTATGCAGTAGCACTGACAATATAGTACTGCTTCCACTATCAACTATCAGTAGTACTGACACTATGGTACTGCTCACACTATGCAGTAGTACTGACACTATGGTACAGCTCACACTATGCAGTATTACTGACACTATGTTGCTGCTCACACTATGCATTATTACTGACACTATGTTGCTGCTCACACTATGCAGTAGTACTGACACTATGTTACTGCTCACACTATGCAGTAGTACTGACACTATGGTACAGCTCACACTATTAGTAGTACTGACACTATGGTACTGCTCACACTATGTAGTAGTACTGACACTATGTTACTGCTCACACTATGCAGTAGTACTGACACTATGGTACAGCTCACACTATTAGTAGTACTGACACTATGGTACTGCTCACACTATGTAGTAGTACTGACACTATGTTACTGCTCACACTATGCAGTAGCACTGACAATATAGTACTGCTTACACTATCAGTAGTACTGACACTATGGTACTGCTCACACTATGCAGTAGTACTGACACCATGGTACAGCTCACACTATTAGTAGTACTGACACTATGGTACTGCTCACACTATGCAGTATTACTGACACTATGTTGCTGCTCACACTATGCAGTAGTACTGACACTATGGTACTGCTCACACTATCAGTAGTACTGACACTATGGTACTGCTCACGCTATGTAGTAGTACTGACACTGTGGTACTGCTCATGCTCTGCAGTAGTACTGACACTATGTTACTGCTCACACTATGCAGTAGCACTGACAATATAGTACTGCTTACACTATCAGTAGTACTGACACTATGGTACTGCTCACACTATGCAGTAGTACTGACACCATGGTACAGCTCACACTATTAGTAGTACTGACACTATGGTACTGCTCACACTATGTAGTAGTACTGACACTATGTTACTGCTCACAGTATGCAGTAGTACTGACACTATGGTACAGCTCACACTATCAGTAGTATTGACACTATGGTACAGCTCACACTATCAGTAGTACTGACACTATGGTACTGCTCACACTATCAGTAGTACTGACACTATGGTACTGCTCATGCTATCAGTAGTACTGACACTATGGTACTGCTCACACTATCAGTAGTACTGACACTTTGATACTGCTCACACTATACAGTACCTATAAAAGATGGTCTAGAGCAGGTGACGCTTCTAGCTGTCGACACGGTGTGGACAGGCGACGCCTCATTGATGCCAGTGGTCAGAGCAGGTTATCTCGTCTTGTCCGCAGCAACAGGAGAGCTACTGTGGCTGATATTGCCCATAATTTCAATCGTGGCAAAGGGTCCAATGTGTCCGAATACACAGTTCGTCGTACGCTCTTGGATATGGGTGTCGGCAGCAGCAGACCCATTCGTGTGCCTGTGCTCACAACCGTTCACCGTCGTCAACAAATGCAGTGGGCACGTGATCATCAACATTAGACCATAGAAGACTAGGAGAGGGTCTCATGGTCAGAGGAATCCCGTTTTCTGTTGCACCATGTCGACGGGCGAGTTCATGTGCGACGTTTACCCAAGGAAGCCTTCTCTCACCTGTTTGCACTATGGGAAAGATCCAGGTGGCTGGAGGGAGTGTGATGGTCTGTACAGTATTTTCTTGGGGAACACTAGGGACAATTAGCTCTGTAGAGCGAACTGTGGCAGCTGTCACGTACCTGCACATCGTGGCTGACCAAGTACATTCCGTTAAAGCGACTGTATTATTCTGCGTTTCACTGAGAATGTTAGTCATTTCTAGATGTTCCCAGTAAATACCCGAAGTTACCAGTGCTGGTGGACACTTCGCGTTGTTACTAGTCATTTCGCGAAATAACAGAAAAAAAAAACAAAAACAAAAAAGCTGGAAGATCTTTGTTTCTATGCGGACTGATCTGTCTGTAAGGAAATACCCCACAAGATGTTGTCATTAGTTGCTATTCTCTCATCTTCGAATGAAACCGGAAGAGCTAGAAACTGGGTGAACACCACTTATTTGCTTATCGATACTTACTTTGCTTATCGATACTTACTTTGCTTATCGATGTCTGAATTTCAAATATCTCCGGTTTCTCAAAAAAAAAAAAAAAAAAAAAAAAAAGAATCTGTAGTGTGATGCAATTTGAACAACAAGTAAGAATATAACGAAATACAAGGGATCTATAGAAACTTCGGTTTATGCTTTGATGACGAGACACTGGAACACTGATTTTTGGACAAAATTGCATTGTGTCGCTAAATTTGGTGACAGTATGCAGTTAGCGTCCCTAAATTTGGGAACACATACCTTATCAGACTAAATATGCAAAACAATTGTCTTAAAACTAAATTGTTTCCAGTGGTGGATTTTAAATATTTGGTGCCCTCGGCCTGCCTTTATTGGAGACCGTCCTCCTCACCCAAAAAACATTTAACGAACTTAAATGCATCACCTATCATTTAAGCTAATTTAAAAAAGTTCTTTACGTTTTTTTGACATCAGCGCATGATGTCAAAAATACACAAAAATGCGGATATCCGTGGAATGAAGATAAATAAAAATAAGACAAAACTAATGGTAATAGGGAAAGACCCAAAACAGGCTTTCCTTGATATTGAAGGACAATACATCGAACAAGTTAAATCATTTCATAATAATGAAATGCATATAGCGTATTAAATCCGTTTATTTTTGTGGTGTAGTCAGCACAAAAATTCGCCAACCTTTCGCACTCCACTGTGAGGCTTTTTCAATTGCCTTGAAAAAGCCTCCCAGTGGAGAGCAAAAGCTTGGCCAAACTTTGTGCTGACTACACCACAAAAATAAATGGATTTAATGCGCTGCATGCGTTTCATTATTATTCCTGTCTGGTGTATTTAAAATAAAGTTAAATCATTTCGCTATTTAGGTCAAATTATTACTGAAGATGCGAGATGTGAAAAGAAAATTAGAATGAGACTGGGGATGGCAAAAACGGTTTTTAGAGGGAATCAAAGACTACTGACAGCCAAAAATATAGATCTAAAACTGAGGAAGAGAATTTTGAAGGCATATGTTTGGCCAGTAGCTCTCTACGGTTCTGAGACATGGGCTTTGACCAAGACGGAAGTGAAAAGGCTGGAGGCATTTGAGATGTGGAGCTGTAGAAGAATGGAGAGAATAACAGACACGGTAAAAAGACTAATGAGGAGGTAATGGAGAGAGAGTGGGAGCACCCAGGAATCTGATCAAGATGTTAAAAAGAAGAATGTTATGGATGGAACACACATTGCGACATGGAGGCCCGATTCTGAAAGTTTTGGAAGGAAAAATTCAAGGCAAGAGAGGAAGAGGACGGCCAAGGAATTGTTTTGTTGCACAATTACTCCAAGACACCAGTACCAGGACATACTATGAATTGAAGAGAATGTCAGAGAATAGAGAGGAATGGAGAGGTAGAGTACATCCACTGAACAACCAGTCCTTGGACAGAGTAACCAAGAAGAAGAAGCCTTATTTAAATTTGCATATTGAATGTGTTTCATGATAGCAAAACACTAAGAGGTAAAAAATATATTTAATTATTTTTCCTATATTTAAATAGAATATTAATGAATCACAGCTGCAGACTGCAATATCTTTAATTGAAAAGAAAAAAATCTAATTAAAAAGTCTGACTGCATTAAAGTTTTAAAATTCACCTTTAATTGCTATTATCTATATTATAAAAATAATTTTCTTTATACTCCTTAAAAGTCCAGTTGACGTGCTTTTATGGCAGCAGTCTTTAAAAACATCTTCAAAATCAAGTTCTTTTACAAGCTCAGCATTTGCAACAAGAACTAGTCAAACTAGATTGGATGAATTACTGAATTACTCAAAACGATATTACAAGGTAAAAAACAAACACTTTAAAGTAAAGGCACCATAGTTAAAATCTTTAAATAAAAGTTAAAGGTACACAATAACTTTCGAGTCCGCATCGGGTCATCAGGTTTTATATCAGATATCGTGTTGACACGGCAGTAATTTACCCGATCTACAACGCAAGCACGAAACACTTATAGAGTTCAACTAGTCAAACTGGAGTGGCCTCTCAAGACAGTTCTTTACTCTTTTAGCAGACCAAAAGACTTTTCACCTCATGGATTAGAAGTCATTTTATGCTCACGAAAATTATGAAAGCACTGTCCACGTTAGAAATAGTGAACGTAATCGACCCTCACGGAGTATTTTCAGGAATTCTCACGGCATCCACAGCCAGGCAGCCTAGGTTGGATTAGTCGTGAATCCGCCCTTTATTACTTCACTAAGTGTAATGTTACATCTTAAATATTTTGTCTT
This sequence comes from Macrothele yani, assembly GCA_039090855.1. Classification (NCBI taxonomy): domain Eukaryota; kingdom Metazoa; phylum Arthropoda; class Arachnida; order Araneae; family Macrothelidae; genus Macrothele; species Macrothele yani. Next base: position 137,126,907 of record CM077004.1, read on the forward strand.
AAACAGATATATCTTTTAGAATGTTTAATATTTGTACCGACAAAGCAGAGCTGTGATGCAGAGAACATATTCAGCAAAAGTGAAATATTTTTACCTTACGTAGATGAATATGCTGAAATAAGAACGAGCTGCATAATCTTTGTTTCTCTGAAGAAAAACCTGCACGTATAATTTTCACATTTTGTGAACTCTTTTGTTAGGAATTAGAACCAAGTACAATTTCTGTTTACGATAAGCATGTTGGCAGGTGGGTACAATGGAAGTTATTTTTAACAGATACACTGAAGAACAATTGAATTAGAGATACCTGTCTAGTAACGTGTAGCACCACCTTTCGTCCTGATGACGGCAGCGATTCGTCTCGGCATGGACTGGACAAGACACCGGAAGCGTTGGGAAGCCAAACGAATCCACGACCCCTGAAGAAGCTCCCACAGTTCACGAAGATTTGATGGAAGGGGGTCAGAGCCTCGAACATCTTTCTCGATGGCATCCCAGATGTGCTCGATGGGATTGAGGTCAGGTGACCCTAGCTGGCCAAGGAAGCGAGGTCACGTTGGTGGAGTTTTCATCCAACCATTTGGATACAATTCGGGAGCGATGGCACCGTGCATTGTCTTGTTACAGAATGAGGTCCCCAGTGGGATGTTGAAGACGCACAAACGGGAGCAAATGGTCATCCAGGATATCCCGGTAATGTTGACCAGTGAGGGACGATGTCACACGTACCAGGAGTCCCATTTCAGTCCACGTAAACAGTCCCCACAGGAGAATGCTACCCCCACCAGCTTGAAGAGTACGACCCTGCTGGCAAGAAGGATCCATCGCTTCATATTGTTTGCGCCGTACTTGTATCCTGCCATCCGCATGTATCAACGTGAATCTCGACTCATCAGTCCAGGCAACATTTTCCCACATGTCTAGGGTCCAGTGGCGATGTTCCCGCCCCCATGCTAATCTTTGCACCCTGTGATGTGCGGTCAGCAGCGGTACCCTCGTGGGACGATGGCTTCTGTACCCCATAGCGAAGAGATGGTTCTGTATGCTGTGGCTGCTTACACGTTTTTGTGCACCAGCGTAAAATTGCCGAGTGATTTCTTGCACTGTGGCCAGTCTATCAGCTGTTACAATGCGAGCTAGCCGACAATGACCCCGCACATCCACATGCTGTTGTCCACTGCAGTTGGCCCTTGCAGGGATGGTTTTACTGGATTCGATGTACTCACGGTGCACCCGTGACACAGTGGCTCGTGAAAAACCCAGTGCCTGCAGGACTTCAGAGATGGAGTGACCCATTCGTCGGGCCCCGACAATTTGCTCACGATCAAATGCGCTTAGATCATTCGTTTTACCCATACTGCGTCCGACTGTTACTGATTCCCGTCGCATTACTCCTTATATTGTCGGATCGATGCATACGTCATGTCGTTTCCGTTTACAGAGCCGCCCACAGCGCCACATTTGCATAACGCCAGCTGTCTCTAATTCAATTGCTCTTCGATATATTTTCATTATAAACGTAAAATGCTTCCCATAAAGTCTGAATTTGAGGACATTTGACGACAATTTGCGTCCGCAAATGCGTCAGACGTTTTTGCGTACAGTAAGCAGAATTCGAGGATTGCCTTCAAGAATTCGGGACTTTTGGCCAGCTTAGTTTATGCAGAACTTCGTGTTATATGAGCTCGTCAGATCTAGGTTTAACAATAACAATTTAATCTTCAGCAAATCTTCGCATACTGACTTAAGGCTGTTCCATAAGTGGCCAGCCAGGACAGATGAGTCTAAAATCTCTGCCTTATGTTCCCAGTGGCAAAACTTCTTTACATATTTTCTTTGCAATTATTGTATACCCAAGGATGAAAATTTGCTCATCAATAAAACTAACTTTAAGTTATAGCATGGGATACTTAATGCTTGCAAAAACATAACCATAATTAAGCAATCCAGTATTTGTTTGTCTACTGACGTCATCAATGTACAGGTCGCGCCATCTATTAACAGGTCTGAACATTACTCAAAGAAAAATGATTGATTTTTAATATAAATATGTTTTAGCAAATATTAAGTATCTCATGCTATAACTTAAAGTTAGTTTTATCGATGTGCAAATTTTGATCCTTGGGAATACATTAATTACGAAGAAAATATGTAAAGAAGTTTTACCATTCGAAACATAAGGCAGAAATTTTAGGTGAAAACCACCTTAAATCCTCGCAACTCCATTACTGGGCTAATTAGTTAATCACACATGAGAGCATGATTTTCAGGTTAAGGTTCAGGATATACATTCGACTTATAAAATTAATGAGAGATGTTGATATTATTCTGCTATTTGCGACTTGTTTTACATGCTACTGGAGCTTTTCACCTAACTGAAATCATAGAATAAAATATTTTTTGATCATGTTGGTGAGAAAGGTCGTTTTTTTATCCCACGTGTCAGACGATATTGGATACTGATAGTTAGGGAAGTAATTTTATCGTGGGAAAAAAAAAGGCAAAACTCGCGGGGCGGTCGCGGGGTGAATTATGAAATTTCGCGAAAAATTCGCGGCCGATGATATACACTAACATTTCCATAAAAGAAAAAAGTCTACCAAATTACGAAGTATTAACACAAATAACGTAACTAAATAAGCATAATTTTATAAACTTTTAAAATTGATACTTACATTTATAAACCATTCAAATTCTGGCAATGTCATCAACGCCGTTACAAGAGATCAAAATTTCCATTAAAGTGGACGGCATTTTGATACATTATACATACACATATTATCTTCTTTTATGCTGTGTCTGTTGTCCTGAAACACGTTTTTAAATTAAGAAAAGGATCGCTCAGCATCGACACTGTTTGTGGGTACGGACAGGCAACGGGCGGCAACCTTATGCAGCTTAGGAGAACGACCTTTTTTTCGTATTCCAAAAGTCTAGCAAACCTTCGCTGGCACGAAATTCTTTTGAACTCGCTTTATATGAACGAAATTCACATTTTAGTTGGTACTCATCTTCGAACATAGGAATGTGGCTGAAAACAAGCAAATCATCTTCGTCGTCTAAAAGCCCCAAGGACTTAAATTGATCGGAATCAAACACCCTACATACTTTGAAGAAATTGCCGCCCCGGTGGCGCAGTGGTCTAAGGCGCTGGCCTCTGATCATTCGTCCGTAAAGGGTCCGGGTTCGAATCCCGGTCAGGCATGGATGTTGTGTTTGTCTTACGGCACTGGCTCTCTCCCTTCCCTGGAACCAGTGACTCTAAATTAGGGACGGGCGACTGCTTATAGCCCATTGAGTTGCTCACGGTAGTCGTTAAACCTCCAATTAAAAAAAAAAAAAAAAAAAAAACTTTGAAGAAATTTGCGGCAGGCTGACAAAAACAATGCTTTCTATCTTCAACAAAATAATGCTTAATTTTTCCATAACAAGTTGACCCCTTTTTGCAGCGACGTGATCGCAGTCTCGACTCTTGCTAAGAAGACTGTTGGCGATGTCGGACATTTCATTATATATCTTGTGCGCAGAAATTAGCTGTTTTTCAAATAAAGTGAGTGGTTTACTAGTCCAGCAAGTCGCAAAGGTCTTTCAACAGTAGCGGAGGGAAATCACGAAAAACCACTTGTGAGCTCTTCAGCAGAGTGCATGTGACCTTGAATTACCCGTCAAGCTTATTCAAAAAGAGTATTTTCGTAACGAACAATCATCAAAGGTAATTCAAGGTTTAAAGCTCTGGTTTGGACTTTCGAGTAGGATTACTTCGGTATATCTTTCGCATAAATACTGATGAAGGCAGTGTTAAAATTATTTAATTATGAAAAATACAGCATTCAGAAAATTATAATAGAAATTAGGCAAAAATAGGTAAAAAAATCTGAAATTCGCGGATATATTTCAAATTCGCGACATTACAAAAAAAAAAAAAAAAACAACATAAAATTCGCTAAAAAAAATCGCGGGAATTCGCGCCGCGACAGAATTACTGCCCTACTGATGGTGTATTACTCGATCACGACGTCAGTTGACGTAACACAACACAGTCCATATGTTTCCGGAACTCCTGGATGCAATTTTTTTGTGTGTCTGCGTGTGAGTTAACCGAACAAATGAGGGAACAAAATATCAACTTATCTCTACACCTCTGGTAACCTAAGCTTATAATGCAAGCTCCTTGTCAGTTTGCTTTGCGCCAAATACTGGTAACAATACATTAGGAAAATCATTCAGTTACAAAAACTTCGGAAAGAGTACCAACACTTTTCTATTTCGAAACGCTTTATTTCCTAAACACTAAAGTAAAAACACAGTATTAGAAAACCTGATTTTGGGAAAAGGTTATAGGCGCTGACTCCTCTTCCACGGAAATGTATTAAGTATAGCATATGTTAGAAAAAAACATCTTTTCCCTAAAATAAATCCCTTCATTACATATATATACACAGTCGGTATCAGAATAACACGACCACTCCCGGAATCGCAGTATACCCGCCCAAGCGAGTCAGAGTACACGCAAGGTCGAGAACACGGACATACACTGAAGATCAATTGAATTAGAGATACCTGCCTAGTAACGTGTAGCACCACCTTTCGCCCTGATGACGGCGGCGATTCATCTCAGCATGGACTCGACAAGACACCGGAAGCGTGGGAAGCCATACGGATCCACGACCCCTGAACAAGCTCCCACAGTTCACGAAGATTTGATGGCGGGGGGGGGGTCAGAGCCTCGAACATCTCTCTCGATGACATCCCAAATGTGCTCTATGGGATTGAGCTCAGGTGACCTAGCTGGCCAAAGGACACGTCGGTGGAGTGTTCATCCAACCATTCGGATACAATTCGGGAGCTATGGCACCGTGCATTGTCTTGTTACAGGATGAGGTCCCCAGTGGGATGTTGAAGACGCACAAGCGGGAGCAAATGGTCGTCCAGGATATCCCGGTAACGTTGACCTGTGAGAGACGATGTCACACGTACTAGGGGTCACATTTCATTCCACGTACACAGTCCCCCGACGAGAATGCTTGAAGAGTACTCAGTCCCCAGACGAGAATCACCACCAACTTGAAGAGTACTCTGCTGGCAAGAAGGATCCATCGCTTCATGTGGTTTGCGCCGTACTCGTATCCTGCCATCCGCATGCACCAACGTGAATCTCGACTCATCAGTGCAGGCAACATTTTTCACACATGTCTAGGATCCAGTGGAGATGTTCGCGCGCCCATGCTAATCTTTGCACCCTGCGGTGTGCGGTCAGCAGTGGTACCCTCGTGGGACGATGGCTTCTGTACCCCATAGGGAGGAGATGGTTCTGGATGATGTGGCTGCTTACACATTTTTGTGCACTAGCGTTAAATTGCCGAGGGATTTCTTGCGGTGTGGCCCGTCTATTCGCTGTTACAATGCGAGCTAGCCGACGATGAACCCGCTCATCCGCACGCTGTTGTCCACGGCAGTTGGCCCTTGCAGAGATGGTTTTACCGGATTCTATGTACTCAAATGCACCCGTGACACAATGGCTCTTGAAAATTCCAGTGCCTGCACAACTTCCGAGATGGAGTGACTCATTCGTCGGGCCCCGACAATTTGCCCACGATCAAATGCGCTTAGATCTTTCGTCTTACCCATACTGCGTCCGACTCTTACTGATTCCCGTCGCATCACTCCTTATATTGTCGGATCACTGCATACGACATGTCGTTTCCGTTTGCAGGGCCGCCCACAGCGCCACATTTGCATAACGCCAGCTGTCTCTAATTCAATTGCTCTTCAGTGTATATAGCGGCCAGCCATAACAGATGAGCCATAGCGCGTTAAGTGAGAACAATGCACAGAGGTAGTGATTTGACGGACGCTTAAAAAGGAATGATCATCGGCTACCGTCTCAAAGATGGAAGCATCTCAGAAACAGCAGACCTTGTGGGCTGTTCGCGAGGTAAGGGTGTATACTAAGAATGGACCGCTAGCACCCACAATACCTACCGACGTCGTAACTATAGAGTCCCAAAGGAGAACATTGCCTCCGTCGACTGGTAAAGGGCAATCGACGTGCAGCGATTGACCACGCAAATGAAAGCTGGTGCACCCAGTACGTGTCCTTGATAGCAGTAGAGCGAACCCCGTTACGCATGGGTCTCCGGTGTCGACGCTGCGTCAGGGCTCCCATGTTAACCCAGGTCCATCGACAACGACGCCTTCACTTCGCATGGGACTACCGTCATTGGACAGTGGAAGAGTGGGAAAAGGCTGCTTTCTCCAACGAATCGAGGTTTCTACTCCACAGGTGGCGGATGCGGCGTCAAACGTACGAGAACCGACCCCCGTATACACGCTTGTTGGTCAAGTTCAAGCCGGCTGTGGCAGTGTGCATGTCTTGGGGATATTTTCCTGGTGTGACCTGGGACCGCTGGCACCACTGGATGGGTCTCTCAACTTCAATGGCTACTTGTCCATCCTCGCTGTTCATTGGATGTTTACCTCGGTGGTGATGGTGTCTATCAACAGGGCAATGCGTCATGATATATCGCTAAGGGGCTCCGTGACTGGTCCAAATAATACGTCAGCGACGTTTCCGTTCTCCCTCGGCCGCCGACGAAATCGCCCGATTTCAGTTACATAGAGCACTTGTGGGACAATTTGGATCGACAGGTTCGACGCGCCGACCCACAATCACGTCATCACCGGGATATCATGATCTTCTGCAGTCCGAATTGGCACCTGTGCCTTGGGCAACCTTCCAGGGCCTAATTGTGTCCATGCCACGCCGTCTCGTCGCTGTCATCTGGGCCAAAAGTGGTTATTCCCCATTATTAGGCAGCTGGTCATATTATTCTGTTACGATCGTGTATATATCTATAATAGTTTTAGGAGGATGCTCGCGCATTAGTCCTATGCAGTATTTTTCTGACCAAAAACTCCTCAATGTAATCAATCAGTTTGTACAACTGAGGTAATAAGAAAATCAAAAAACCCGTGATATCGTGACGACGATTAATCCATGCAGTAAAAACATGAATACACTATGGGATCAGAAAAGAATGCATGTACAATAAATACAGTTTTCTTGTACTGACAAACTAAGTATCACAATAAAAAAAAAATCTGCTTGCGAATATTTTTCTTATGAAACGGATCATTTTTTTTTTCACTTCTTTGTTCAGATGCGTACACCGTAATTTTCGGGGTAAGCGCTGCATTGGCGTAAGAGTCATACCTGCCAAAAATCGCTATTTCGAAAACAAATTCGTTGTAAGAGCCGTGCACAGCCCCTAAAATATTGCAGGACCGCTGGTGGCCTAGTGGAAAACGCTCGTGACTGCCACGGAGAAGACCTCAGTTTCGATCCCAGGCAGGTACGAACGCTCGAACCACTAAATATCCGGCCGTGCGTCGGATAGGCCCGTTTAGCCGTCGGACTCCGGGTACTACCCGTCCCCCCCCCCCGCTCCCGGTTACAAATAAGGGCGTCTTTCTCCCCGTTTCTACCTCGCTTTCGTGTCACTTTCCTATCAGGTGCTCTAGCCCTAATCTCTTAGCTTCCTGTTTCTAATGTTTGTTTAAGACCTGGGGTCAGACACTCCCTTCCTAAAATCCTCTGCATAGAATCGGATCTAAAATATTGCAGGCCCTTAACCGCTTCGACAAATAGTAGAACGTTTGCATCACTATTGAGACTACCTGTACGTTTTTGAAGTCATTTTCCCACAATTTCCTATTATCCTTGAAGTTATTTTCGGAAATTTAATGAGCAAAGATAAAAATTAAATGGAAGATGTTGAAAATCCCACATGTGTTCTATCATTTATAATCTTATTTATAAATTTACGGTTAATAGTAGTTCGTAAAGGGTGAGATTGATTATGAATTCCAATTTGTAAGTACAGTTTTTCACGAAATGAATTACCCGTGCTATTTTTAATTGAAAAGACCGGTTTGTGCTGTCAACTGAATCTGAGCCAGAATAAAATGAGAAATATTAAATCGCTATTTCTCATTGAAAAATGCTCATGAAAAAGTATAGTTAATCTATGAATAAAAAAGATACGTGCTGGAAGGAAGAAAGATTTATAAATTCTGCTTTTAATTTTAAGTAGTTTTGCTGCCTATTATTAGGAATATTATGTTTGACAACCGTTTTAACCCTGTTTTCTGGAACAACACCAAATTTTCAGATGTACTGCAGGTTGTGGCATGGCCGCCCCGGTGGTGCAGTGGTCTAAGGCGCTGGCCTCTGATCATTCGTCCGTAAGGGGTCCGGGTTCGAATCCCGGTGAGGCATGGATATTGTGTTTGTCTTACGGCACTGGCTCTCTCCCTTCCCTTGAACCAGTGACCCTAAATTAGGGACGGGCGACTGCTTATATCCCATTGAGTTGCTCACGGTGGTCGTTAAACCTCCAAACAAAAAAAAAAAAAAAAGGTTGTGGCATGACAGAAACGTGGGATAACTGATAAAAAAATTATCAGTTTCCTTTTAAGAAACCAAACATACACTATATTGACAAAAGTCACCGGACACCTAGAAGAGAAAAACAACATAGCATTTATTGACATACATTAGTACGGTGTCGGTCTACCTTTGGCCTTAATGCGTATGCACTGACCTTTCGAAACATGCTCTCGACAAGGGTATGGAACACAGCGATGGGTATTCGCTTTCATTCAGTACATAATGCTTCCGCTAACTGTTGCTTAGTAGTAGGCCTTGGTTCCAAACTTCTTATGCGGCGCTCTAATTCATCCCATCGGTGCTCTATAGGATTAAGATGAGGTCTTTGTGCTGGCCAGTTCACACGCGATACGAAATGATCGTCAAACCACGCCGTAACAGTCCTTGCTTTATGGCTCGGTGCATTATCTTACTGGTACCAACAAGGCTCGGTTCCACAGTATTGCCACAGAGTTGGTAGGGCACAATTGTCCAGAATATCGAAGTAGACATGCTGGTTAACAGGTTTGCCCACGATAACCAATGAGCTGGGATCACAATACGAAAAACATCCTCACACAAGTAAACGGCCACTCCAAACTTGATCGTAGGAACAGTACACTGTGGTAAACAGCGTTCCCCTGGCTACCGCCATACCCACACACGGCCATCAGACTGATGGATCGTGTATCTGGATTCATCAGTCCACAGGACCCGTTTCCATTCATCTAAGGTTAACGATAAATGTTCTTTACACCATGCTAAACGACGAGTAGCATTCCGAGTGGAGATGAAAGGCTTATGAGCAGCCGCACGACCACGGTAACCCATGGAATGAAGTTCTCTGCGAAAGGTACGTGTACATACCGAGGTTCCAGCATTTTTACTCACATGTACACTGAGGTCTTGTGCAGTACTCCGTCGATTAGCTGTAACGAATCTCCTGACGTTTCGACGTCCTCTATCACTGATTTTTTTGTCTGCCAGTACGTTTTGCTGCTTCAGGCACGCCATGTGTCTTCCACTTATTCAGTACATCCAAAACAGTTTACTTGGGTATGTTTAAACGCCTCTCCGTTTCTCTTATGGACAACCCACTAATATAACCCCAAAAATCTTTCCTTACTCAAAGTCAGTTATCTCCCGCCGCGATATTTTCACTCAACCTTACATTGCGATATGATCATGGTCAGCTGCAGGCTTGTTTGTATACCATTTGCATCTGTATCGTGCATCTTAACAACTCAGTGGGTCCGTTCATTTGCTTTTGAAGGGCTGTCCGGTGACTTTTTGTAATATATTGTATATTTGGCCTTTACGTTACTGCTGACCATGTATGAGATACATGTTTTCCGACTCCATCATGAATGGTAGTCGCTGTCATCGGCTTTAACCTCTAAGCTACGGTGCGAACGAAACTGAAAATCACCTGATGGTCAGAAACGCCACAAGTTAGTCGACAGTGAAAGAGAAAGTAGCCATAAATACGAAGAGACTCAAATTTAGCCTGAACTCGCTAAGGAAAAAAGGGGGGACATGACAGGAGGCGAAGCCATGAGCCATGGTGTACAAACAGAAAACAGACAGTAGAGAATGAAAATTTCTGCCAGCTGGTAACGTTAAATTGAATACTTACATCTGTCCAATTCGCATTAATATAAAATTTAGCGACATAACAATGCTGAATTTTGGTATTTTTTTATACACTGCTGGCCACTCAAAATACAACACCAAGAAGGAAGCATCCTGCGTCGCCCGCGAGAGGACATGCAAACGATTAGCATTGCAGGGCATATGCAAATCATGTGCGCCCGGACGCCACCGAGAAGCACTATAAGAAGGGTTCACAGAAGGCGGGGTGTAAATAGTGGAAGTTTGTTGTGTTGCCGGACCTGTGCGTGAGAAGCTTCCTGATGCCTCGTCGCAGACAACGGCAGTTATTCCTGCACGTTTCGGAGTTCGACATAGGACGAATAGTGGCTTATCGCGACAGCGATTTATCGTACCGAGACATCGGCGCCCGTGTGGAACGACATCCAGCCACAGTGAGGCGAGTATGGATTCCGTGGGTGTAGGAGGGACAGACGGACCGACGTTAGCGATTGCCGCAGCCGCGGCACACCACCGAGCGAGAGGACCGGAATGTTGTGTGGTGGGCATTGACGGTTCGCACCGCCACATCAAGAATGTTGGCGCATGAATGAGGGTGTGTTGCGCAACAACCTGTGTCAGCATGTACCGTTCGACGTCGTCTGCAGAAGCGGGAACTTGTCGCACGGCGCCCATTGCTCCGATTACCATTGACGTTACACCACCGGCGAGTGCGGCGGCAGTGGGCCGTTGAATGGCGCACCTGGACTAGGGAATGGCACGACATTGTCTTCTCCGACGAATCCAGCTTCTGCCTGCAACACCACGATGGTCGGATCCGCGTGTGGCTGCACCGCGGCGAGAGACTGTATGACGCCTGCATTATGCATCGCCGTACCGGTCCGTCTCCTGGCGTTATGGTTTGGGGCGCAATTGCATATGACACCCGCACCCCTCTGGTACGCATCGTCGGTACACTCAACAGCCACCGCTACATCTCCGACGTTTTGGAGCCTGTAGTCCTCCCTTACCTGCAGGACCTGCCAGCGGCAGCGTTTCAACAGACAATGCGTGCCCGCACGTGGCTCGCATCGTGCAACAATTCTTCACGGCCCACCAGGTGTCACTGCTGCCGTGGCCCGCCTGTTCTCCCGATATGTCGCCCATCGAACACGTCTGGTCGCATATCGGCAACCGATTGTCCGGCAAGCACCACCCGCGGCTACGCTTGAAGAACTGTGGCAACGTGTGGAAGCAGCCTGGACCGACATACCCCAAGCCCACATCCAAAGCCTCTTTCGTTCGATGCCGCGGCGTGTAGCGGCCGTTATTGTAAGCCATGAGGGCCACACGAACTATTGATGCCTGCGTGTTCCGCTAGACGCACGGGCCTGTTAGCTCAATCGTTTCATCTTTGTATCTGTTGTTATGTGTCCAGTAAAGCTGGCTTTGCTATCTCGTGTCCTTCTTTGTGTTGCATTTTATGTGGCCAGAAGTGTAGATTTCGTCGTGTTTTAAAATATTGCAGTTTTGTGAGAAAAATGAAGGGAAAAAGCGGTGATAGAACTTCCTCTCGTTCTCAATAATTTCGCAGGGATAAACGTGTAGTTCAAAAACAGGGGGAAATTCATAGTTATTTACTGTGAGAGTCATGCCACACACAAATTTTACTGCTTGATGAGCAGTTATTTAGAAAAATAATTTGGAGCAAATTCCACATCGGTATAGATGCCGGAGAGCGAAAAAGCAGCACATTTCTTCCCTATAAAAGCAGCGGCTTAAAACTTAGCTCGAAAATTACGGTAGCTGTTGTCCGATATTATTTGCAATGTTAAATTTTCTTTGAATCATTTTATTTTCCTTTACGTTTCGTAATGGGTTTGTTTAACTAGAAGGAGGACAATTTTTTTTAGTTTCTTTCTTGTCTCATATTTATTAAACCGGCTTCATTTAACTGCTCGTACAATAATTGCCTTTGACCGCTTTTTCTTGTTGACGAGGACTTTTGCTTTGACACTGACGCAAAAATAAGAAACACTCCTTTTTCTCCTTCACGCTTCTCTTGGTTTTGTAATGGGTCCCGGTTCTCGTAATTATATTTAAAAGAAAAGACTTTATGACGGAACATTTTTTTCTGTAATGTTTCTGCCAGTCATAACAGCGGTTAAAAATGTATAACAAAAAATATTGTCATAAGAGACGAAAAGAGAGATATTCAAAACTTCCGGTTCTGCGGCATGCAGTAGCGAATTTGAGGGTCGCCTCTAAGAGATTTTTAATAATGAACACGTGAAATCTAGAATGCATATGCGATTTTTTTTTCAACAACGAGAATTTTTTTTTCGCGGGTAATTAAATTACCACCATAATCCAAAAGATTACTAAACAAAATGCGTAGTGCAAAGAGTAATTGTTTCTGCTTTTGGGAAGTAATTACTTCTTTCAGTCTAAGTGCAGTAATTAGTTTCTTATTTATTACGAGAAATGATTTCCCAGTTTTTGTTTATTTACATATGTATGTGAAAATAAGTATTCCTTGAACTTTTCTGTCAGGTGTTGATAAAAGGGGAACAACAACTACCATTTGCGTAGGTATTTCACATTATTTATCTGCTCTGTTATGGATGCTTAAACTGCAGTAATTTGCTTCCATAGCAATGCTGGGTGAAGGGTTTGCTACTGTTTTTTTTTTTTTCTTTTTGTGCTGGGCCTATTCTTCCTCCTCCACGGGCTTGAACGCCAGCGAGATGCGCTACCGACTGACTTAGAAAGACATTTACCCTTTGATCACGTTTAAGGTAGAAACGAAGACTCAAATCGCACGATGATGAAATGTTTTTCGCTATCAGTGCGGGTTAGTAATTTTGTTTCGTGTAGGAACTTATTATTTTTTTAAATAGGGTTGTAATAATTTTATTTTTTCTATAGGAGGATTTATCACAAATTACATTTGTTTTTCATCATGATTTTTCAAAGCAACTAAATGTTTTGGAATTCGAAATTGTTTGATAATGACAGTGACTTTCAATTATATTTAAGAAAAGGGGAAATGTACTGCTTCTTAGTATTATTAAAAAGCATAGAGCGTTTATTAGAAGGTGTCGTTTTTTAATTATTTAAAAAACATTTGATTAATTAATTATTTGAAAAAAACTTTTAATGTTTTAAAACAAACCGTAGCCGCTCTGGTGGCGTAATGCTGTAGCCAGATGAATGAAATTTCTTTCCTCGTAATGCTGTAGCCAGATGAATGAAATTAAGTTTTTTCAAAATTAATTAATTAATTATTTTAAAAAAACTGTAGCCGCTCTGGTGGCGTAATGGTCTAAGCGCTGGCGTATGACCATTCGGCCGAGATGGGACCGGGTTCGAATCCCGGTGAGGCATGGATGTTATGTTTGTCTTACGGCAATGGCTCTCTCCTCTCCCTGGAACCAGTGACCCTAAATTAGGGACGGGCGACTGCTTATGGCCCATTGTGTTGCTCACGGTAGACGTTAAATCTCAACAACAACAAAAAAACACCCTAGATATGAAATTTACTTTTAATAGCTATAATAGCTTTTATATTAAGAGCTTCACACATACTGATACACGGACACCACAATATTAATCGTACGGTACTTCAAATACCCAGTTTCATACTGTAGCACAATATGCAATAGCAAGTGTACCAACTGTGGGCAGGGAGATATCCGTTGCCGCAATAACCTTAATATCATGCGATATGCTTTCACATTATCCGATCTCGCTGCAAAACTCAAAATCAGGTCCTCCGGCAGACGATTTAAATTTAAGAGTTAATCAAATCTGAAGTATCACCGCTTACCAGAATTTTTCCGGAATACGGAGAAGGTGAGAACATACCTTTTTCGGTAATATATGAAAGGTATTGACGAAAATTTTCTGAAAATTCAAAATTTTTCGTTCACACATCTTAAAACGGCAATTTTTCGGTTATTATCTGGAAAAATATGAACAAGAGTGATTCTGTTAATTCACGTAGGAAAAATTCTTGAAATTCGGGTGTTTCCTGTCATTTCATGAGAAGTTGAATCAGGAATATGCTTCATTAATTCTCGGAAAATGGCTGGTGAATTTCAGGCATTTTTTTTACGTGCAGTTCACCTGTTCCCCTTCTTTCTTCCAATGCCTGTTTCATCGTAATTTTACATGAAAAAAAACTAGTACCGCTTCTTCTTTGTGGTAAACTAGGAATTTTCAGTTTTCAATTAAAGGTACTGTCAATTTAAAAAAAATGCCTACTTAATGGATAATTTTTCGGAAACTAGGGATGAAGAAATCGAAAACGTAGGGCAGCGTTGAAGAGTTTTTTAGATCTTTCCAAGAAAGGCAAGCAATATAAATTGATATATTTGTATAAAATACTATGAAATAACAAAGCAAAGAATTACATTAGTAAATAAATTTTAATTTTTTTTCTGCCACATGGGTCATTTTGGGTATCTCTTTACTAAATCGACCCTGCTGATTACGAACATGTCTGTGAAAAGTGCGTAACACTTTTGTGCGACATCCTGAACTATCTAAATAAATCATTAATAAATAAAGTACGAAGATATTTAATTGTGCAATTACACTTGGGAAACGACTCCTGACGTATGTGAAACCGTTTCCATTCTGGTCCAAAGCTTTCACAAATCCAAGTTAATATGCAAAGTGGGGGGGGGAGTAGTACCTTGTTTCGGTCTTACAAAGAGGCGTATTTAACATAATGTTTCCCCGGAACGTAATTCTCGCTGTGGTGCCAGTCTTCCGCGGTACAGTGTTTATCGGTAGCCGTACTGTTGCATAGACAAAGAAAGTGCTTTATTACACTGTACTGTGCTGAAAGTAACATCAAGGCAAACCCTTATGTATTCCTATTTGCACGCTCAATTTCACTCATCCATCCTTACTATTCCTGAGTGAGGAAATTTCCATATCGAGTAGTGTATGAAGGCGAATTCACTATTCAAAAGAGGTGTCCGGGTACCTTTCATCATTTGTGTATACACTGAAGAGCAATTGAATTAGAGACAGCTGGCGTTATGCAAATGTTGGAGCTGTGGGAGGCCCTGTAAACGGAAACGACATGACGTATGCAGCTATCCGACAATATAAGGAGTGATGCGACGGGAATCAGTAAGAGTCGGACTCAGTATGGGTAAAACGAAGGAGATCTAAGCGCATTTGATTGTGGGCAAACTGTCGGGGCCCGACGAATGGGTCACTCAATCTCGGAGGTCGTGCAGGCACTGGGATTTTCACGAGCCACTGGGTCACAGGTGCACCGTGAGTGCATCGAATCCGCTAAAACCATCCCTGCAAGGGCCAACTGTCGTGGACACCAGCGTGTGGATGAGCGGGGTCATCGTCAGCTACCTCGCATTGTAACAGCGGATGAACGGGCCACATTGCAAGAAATCACTCGGCAATTTAACGCTTGTTCACAAAAGCGTGTAAGCAGCCAGAACATCCCGAACCATCTCCTCGCTATGGGGTACTGAAGCCATCGTCACACGAGGGTACCGCTGCTGACCGCACTTCACAGGGTGCAAAGATTAGCAGCCGCCACGGTGGCGCAGTGGTCTAAGCGATGGCTTCTGACCGTTCGTCCGAAAGGGGTCCGGTTTCGAATCCCGGTGTACCATGGATGTTGTGTTTGTCTTACGGCACTGGTTCTTTCCCTTCCCTAGAATCAGTGACTCTAAATTAGGAACGGGCGACTGCTTATAATTAATTGAGTTGCTCACGGTGGTCGTTAAACCTCCAATGAAAAAAAAAATATTAGCATGGGCGCGGGAACATCGCCTTTGGACCCTAGACATGTGGAAAAATGTTGCCTGGACTGATGAGTCGAGTTTCACGTTGGTACATGCGGATGGCAGGATACGAGTACGGCTCAAACCACATGAAGCGATGGATCCTTCTTGCTGGCAGAGTAATCTTTAAGCTGGTGTGGGTGGCATTCTCGTCTGGGGACTGTTTACGTGGACTGAAATGGGACCTCTGGTACGTGTGACATCGTCCCTCACAGGTCAACGTTGCCGGGATATCCTGGAAGACCATTTGCCCCGTTTGTGCGTCTTCAACATTCCACTAGGGTCTTCATCCTGCAGCAAGACAACGCAGCTCGCGAATCGTATCCGAATGGTTGGATGATTACTCCACCGACGTGACCTCGCTTTCTTGGCCAGCTAGGTCGCCTGACCTCAATACCATCGAGCACATCTGGGATGCCATCGAGGGAGATGTTCGAGGCTCTGACCCCCACCATCAAATCTTCGTGAACTGTGGGAGCTTGTTCAGGGGTCGTGGATCCGTATGGCTTCCCAACGATTCCGGTGTCTTGTCGAGTCCATGCCGAGACGAATCGCCGCCGTCATCAGGGCGAGAGGTGGTGCTACACGTAACTAGACAGGCATCTCTAATTCGCCGCCCCGGTGGCGCAGTGGTCTAAGGCGCTGGCCTATGATCATTCGTCCGTAAGGGGTCCGGGTTCGAATCCCGGTCAGGCATGGATGTTGTGTTTGTCTTACGGCACTGGCTCTCTCCCTTCCCTGGAACCAGTGACCCTAAATTAGGGACGGGCGACTGCTTATAGCCCATTGAGTTGCTCACGGTGGTCGTTAAACATCCAATAAAAAAAAAAAAATCTCTAATTCAATTCCTCTTCAGTGTATTAGTTCTTGTAAAACGTTTCAGCTCTTTGTACCGTCCAATCGGAATGCACTCTACGTGCCGTGAAGCTGATCAGCTGGGGCAGATTTTTTAAGATAACAAATCAAGTGTCGTTCGCTATGGGACAGTGTGAGTTGGTGTTAAAGTGGCGATGCAGCCATGGTGAGTTTGGAGATAAAAATTCGTGGTTCACTGCTTTACAAGTGTTTTTTTAGGCTTTAACAACTATTGTGGGCAACTAAAAGGACTGCAAGAAATGACCCGTCTCGAAGTTGGGGCCAATAGTTTCAAGGAAGGGAGAGGGATTGTGCCGGGGGAGGGGGGGGACACGCCATCCACGTCTCTCCCGGATTTGGAACCCGTACACATCTCGTGCGAATGATTAGAATCCAGCGCACCGTACCACTTAGCCACCGAGCCATTGTTTACCAGTTTTAACTTTTAAATACCATTGGACAACCGAAATGCTAAAGTGCATACCAGGGTCAGGATACGATCCAAAAGAAGGCCACGTGGGAAGAGGGGTGGATAAAATTCGCAAGGCTGCCCCGGTGACGCAGTGGTCTAAGCAATTACTTCTGATCATTCGCCTCAGATGTGTTCGGGTTCGAATCCCGGTGAGGCATGGATGTTATGTTTGCCTTACGGCACTGGCTCTCTCACTTCGCTGGAGGCAGTGGCCCTATATTAGGGGGAAGAAACCGCTTATAGCCCATTAAGTTGCTCACGGAGATGGTTACCACCCCCTCCCCAAAAGGAGTGACATGGAGGAGACTGGCTCAAGGCAAAGATTTGTGGAAGAGACTTAGAGAGACCTTCACCCAGCAAAGTTAATTGATTGAGAATGATTGATGATGATTCGAACAAAGAAATGTAAACATTCGAATCCTCGGAGTGCTTGTTTCTCGAAATGTAGGAATTTCCTGTACTCAACGGAAATCATAAAAATGTTAATTTCCATCGAAGTGTATTTGTCGTTTCGCGATTTTATTTACTCACCGCTTTTTTTTTATTCTGGCTAGAGTATGTGTTGGCGCTTTTTCTGCTGCTATTTCATTTGCCGCATTCAGGGCAATGTGGTCATGGTAGATTGCATTAGTGCTTTGCCAAGAACTGAAGAATTGCAACGGTTCAACGGAGAATACCTATCTCATCCCGAATTCTCTTCGAAATATCTCTCTCTCTCTCTCTATGTGCATGCCTGCCTCAATGTGTTGTGTGTTCGTTTGCGCTTGGGTAAACGGTCGTGCAGAAAACACCAATGACGTTTATGCGTCGTCATTCAGTTATTATTCAAAACGGCTTTTTAGCCAAACACAAGGACCAAAAATAAATTTCCTCACGGAGACCTGCTGTTCGGCGTCTCTGACTGTTTGTTCTTCTCTCTTTTTTTTTCTTTTGAATTCTTTTATTTCCTCGTAGCGTGACAATGATACTACACTCTATGTAGGGAATCAGTTTTTTTTCCAACTCGTTTCATCTCACGTATAGCAACTTTTGTTTCAGACTTGGTTATCTCTAGGGTACAGCCCTTGCAAATGTTTTTCTCTAGCATTGCTCCTTTGTTAGGATTTTCTGAAATATTTTCCAG
Source organism: Macrothele yani (assembly GCA_039090855.1). Taxonomy (NCBI): domain Eukaryota; kingdom Metazoa; phylum Arthropoda; class Arachnida; order Araneae; family Macrothelidae; genus Macrothele; species Macrothele yani. Next base: position 137,145,200 of record CM077004.1, read on the forward strand.
TGCTTACTTTTGCTTTAATATATATACAGTAGAACTTTAACGTCAACTAAAGGAGTGAAATTTGTAGCGTGTGATGCATCTAATTTAACTTTTCTTTTAGAGTTTCTCTTCGTATGTAAATTATGTTACTTTTGCGTTAGATTACTTTCTGAACGGCGCGTCACTTCCAGGAATTTTCGTATACCATTTGGCAACAACTGATAGTGAGTCGAAGGTAAATAAAAAAAAAGCCACGCCAATAATGAAACAAGTTAGTAAAATCATGCAATGCATTGATTATAATACGCTTTCCAACATACCAGAAATCATTATTAAAGCTATAACTGAAGTTATGAGAATAATGGCTCTGGAATAAATCTCGCTCCTGTGCCCTGATCTTTGACCCCATTTCGATGATATTAAACAGAATCGGTTTAGTATACCTCCGAAACAACATACTAAAGTTTTGGCGCAAACGAAGCATTTTTACGTAAGTTATGACGCATAAAGGCGATGGAATGGATCCCTCTCCTATGTCCTGACCTCTGACACCATTTCGCCCATTTTCGATAGGGTTCGTCCCCATGTAATCCTCTACCACACACTAAAATGTCATCGAAATCGAACCATTTTTACGCGAGTTATCGTACGGACGGACGGACGGACAGACGGACAAACTAGAGCATACATACTTCTTCAACCTACGGTTGGAAAGCGTAAAAAAGAATGTTTGGCGATGCTGCAACGAGTGATGATTTACTGATTGTACTCTGACACATGTTTGAGCTGCACGCTGAATAAGCTGTATCTACGGAAATCGACATTGTGATTGTATATCAACTAAGCTTATTTAGTGTTCAAAGAGGAATATTGTGAATAAACCGTACGTCAACAACCAAGAACGAAATAAAGAAATTGCTGCAAGTTTCATTTCTTATTACTTATTACTATATCGATCCCCGAAACCGTTAATTTATCACTAAGTATAATTTCAAGATTTTAATCTAATTAATTAAAGAGCAGTCAAAACATTATAAATGTCATATCCCAGTGCTATTTTACCCAAGTATGATTTGTCACTACTTACGTATAAAACAAAAAATTGTACTTATGAAGTCCTTTGCCTTTCCTGATTATCTAGTAAAGTGAAAGAATTTTGAAACCAAGAACTTTCGTATATGTACATGTTACTTCAGAAAGTAGTGTAACTGCGTTTCCGAATTTGAAACAACCTCCTTGCTTTACCAATCATTTTCGCTAAACAAGTAGGAAAATATTTCCGGCTACAATTATGAATCCAAATACGAGTCTACGCAGGCGAAATATATCTCAATAATCGCTTACTGTTTTCTGAAGACTGTTTTCGATAACTGTGGTTTTTATCCAACTCACGGGGTATGGGTGTGTGTGTGTGGGTAATAATGATAAAAATATATGCGAAAATATTGCGCCTCCTCGTTGGTCCAGTGGTTTAAGCGGTGGCTTCTGATATTTCGTCCGAGGTAGATTTGGGTTTGAATCCCGGTGGGGCATGGATGTGTTGCTTTTGTTTCATGGCTCTGGCTCTTTCTCTCTTCCATACAACCAGTGGCCCTAAATTAGGGACGGGCGACTGCTTATAGCGCAGTGAGTTGCTCACGGTGGTTGTTAAGCCTCCAGTAAAAAAAAACAAAAAACAATTTGCATATTGTAATGGTCCACTTACTCATGAACGTAAACTGATGGAATATTTTTTGTGTTTCTTAGGAGGAATTACTCTTTAAAAGCTAAAATTCAAGCAGTAGCTCCTTAGAGGTGATCAAAAGATTATACTTGAGATAATACAACCGCAATATTTGAACTTCAAAAAGGGCGAAGTGCTGGAGCCCGTTCAGACGTGGATCGAAATTAATCACAGAGCAACTGTTTACCGAAAGTTTCATGAAATCTGGAAAACAAATATTCAACAGGACGTTTTATGGAAGAAAAACTAAGCATACTGAAAGATACCTCCTGGCAATAAAACGGATTGTAGCTCGAAAAATAAAATTGATGTAGAAGAAACAACTGAAGATATTAATGTGAGGCTAAACAATCCAGTGTCTAGCAAATATGTAGTTCGTTGGGAACTTTATACAGTCACAACTTACGGCACAAGCGTTATTTCAAACTAGTAAAATCATGCAATGCAAATTTTGAAGATGACAATCGGATTTTTGGCGTAAATGTGACAAGGATGGTAAGTTAAATAATATCCGAAAACTTGAAAATTTTCATCGTCCTAGAGCGGGACTCGAACCCGCGTCTTCCAGAAAACGTCCGCGTCTGCTAACCACTACACCACCCTGAACGACCAAGTTTCAAGTTTCCGATCAATTTGAATATAACCAAAACTTGGTCGTTCTGAGTGGTGTAGTGGTTAGCATAGCAGGGCGTTTTATGGGAGACGCGGATTCGAGTCCCGCTCCAGGACGATGAAAATTTTCAACTTTTCGGATATTATCTGAATTACCATCCTTGTCACATTTACGCCAAAAATCGGATTGTTATCTTCAAAATTTGTGTTATATGGCGCAATCCCGTATTTTTTTCATGATTTATCTGCTTCTCCGGGCAAACACGGGATACGATTCTTAGCCTCCAGATTCGCTAAACATGAATGCCGGTTGCTTTGACTGGCGAATCCTGTGATGGTTATATTAAAATTGATCGGAAACTTGAAACTTGATCGTTCTGGGTGGTGTAGTGGTTAGCATACCCGGGCGTTTTCTGGGAGACGCGGGTTCGAGTCCCGCTCCAGGACGATGAAAATTTTCAAGTTTTCGGATATTATCTGACTTACCATCCTTGTCACATTTACGCCAAAAATCGGATTGTCGTCTTCAAAATTTGTATTATATGGCGTAATCCCGCATTTCTTTCATACAATGCTTTGATTATAATGCGCTTTCCAATATATCAGAAATCATAAGAAAAGTGCTTGGTTTTGAGGGCACTAAACTATGGTATAACGTTTGAGGTTCACATATATCAAATTTAAATCTCTTTGTACCTGTGTTACCGATTTCTATTATCAAGAGCTACCACACTTAAGACGTTTTATGATTAAAAATCCCATTTAAATAACGCAATTTTCACGAAAGTTTCGTGTGAAAACAATGGCTACTGAATCTCACGCATGCGCACTGCCCGCAGATGCTGACAAAAAAATATTTTTGGCGGAACTGCTTCCAAAGTCGTTACGGAACAACCTATTGTATTTCGTCGCACTCGAAGCATTTTCAGTCAAGTTATGAGGATAATGGTTATGGAATAAATCTCGCTCATGTGCCCTGACCTCCGACCCCATTTCGATAATATTTAACAGAACCGGTTCAGTGTAACTCCGGAACAATATGATAAAGTTGTGTCGCAATCGAAGCATTTTTACCTAAGATATGACGCATAAGGGCGATGGAATGGATCCCACTCCTATGTCCTGACCTTTGACCCCATTTCACCCATTTTCAATAGGGTTAGTCCACAGGTTGTCCCCTACCACATACTAAAATTTCATCGTAATCGAACCATTTTTACGTGAGTTCTCGTGCGGACAGACAGACAGGCGGAAAAAGCTGAAGCATATACGCTTCTTCAACATATGGTTGGGAAGTGTTTTAAATGAACTCGCTACTAATGCTAACGGACAAAGGAAAGATGCAACAGTGTCGCAAGCACAAAACGTGGACACTAGACGTTTGGAAACACGTGATTTGGTGCGACGAATCATTCACACTTTTTTTATTTAGGGGAGTGTTTACGATTGGCCAACGCCGAAGGAAGCTACATTGTATGATCAAAAATATCCGGGCACCCCTTTTGAGCACTGCACTTGCCCATATACGTAACAGCCTGTATCGGAAAAATGGCCTATACAGGTATAAAAAGATGCAGGTGGCCCGGCAAATATCCTAAAGCCACAGATAAATCTAAGCCATTTGTAAGGGAAGCCTTCAATTATAAGACTATAAGGACTCAAAAAATTATTAAAGACCTAAATGCATTTTTGAGAAAATTCTTGAAAAAAAAAACCCTCTGAAAACATGACACAGAGACCCAAATGACAACTGGGATTAATTAAAAATTAGAACTTACACTTTTTTTTTTTTGCTTTTTTTAATTTTGTGGGAAAGTGTTCTTCTTCACACACAAAAAAAAGTTTAACCTAATAATTGTCTCTTAAATGTAAACTTTTTCATGAAGCAAGAGTCGGAAAATAGCTTGGCCCTTAAAGGTAAAAGAAGAAATCTAATGCTTATAACACTGATCTGTGCCTATTAATCAGACGTACGTTAAACTGAATTGAGAAAATCAATGCTTTCCACAGCATTTTTTACTTGTTAATCACACACACCCTAAATTATCCAGTCATAGGTCATTTTCTTATAGCAAACCTCTCAGTTGGAATATAGGGATAGCATTAGTAGAGTTGCTGTTTCTTTAACTTAAATTAAAATGGAATAAAAACAGACCTCTTATGAAATAGAAATTTGTAGAGGGTTTTCGAATATTGCGAAAATGTTAAAATTAGTCCAAAACTTAGAAATCTCCGGTGTCCCTGAATATGTCCAAAATTTAGAAACCTCCGGTGTCTCTGAATTTGTCCAAACCTTAGAAGACTCCGGTATCTCTGAATTTGTCCAAACCTTAGAAATCTCAGGTGTCTCTGAATTAGTCCAAAATTTAAAAATATCTGACGTCTTTGAATTAGTCCAATTTAGAAATCTCCAGTGTCTCTGAATTAGTCCAAAACTTCGAAATCTCCGGTGTCTTTAAAGTTTTTCAAAACTAAGAAATCTCCGGTGTCTCTGAATTTTTCAAAATTTAAAAGCATCAGGTGTCTGTGAATTAGTCCACAATTTAAAAATCATCGGTGTCCCTGAAATAGTCCAAAATTTAGAAATCTCCGGTGTCTCTGAATTAATCCAAAATTTAGAAATCTCCGGTGTCTGGGAATTAGTCCAAAACTTAGAAATATCCGTTATCTCTGAATTAGTCCAAAACTTAGAAATCTCCGGTGTCTAGGACGTTTGCAATTGGGAGCAAATTAGGCAAAGAAAAATAAAACAAAAAGGGCCCTTTAAGGGCATCTTAGTGATATCTTGTATCGGTTATGTTTTTGGTGTTCCGTATTTATTTTTATTACAATATCATTCTTGTCCTGGGCCCATTTCTCCCTTTCCTGCTTCATGGCAGTTTTGTTTTCGGAGGTGTTGCTCAGTTCAGCAGGTAGGTATATAGGCTAGCTTATAACTTCTGTCCTTAACGGGATTCCGTATATTCCTAAAACTCTTAATTTTGCTGTAACTTTTACCTTATATCTTTCCTATTAGGGCACCCTGCTTCAGCTTCTAATAGTTCTATATTTTGTGTCCCTGCAAGAGGCGCTGTAGCTGAGTGAATCTAACTTTTTTTGGGGTTTCATCGTTCGTTCGGCGAACATCATAGACACGTATGAACAGTAGAATGGACCGTACGGCAGATCGCGGTGACTTTCAATTTCTGCCCTGCTGCAATTTCCCCAATCAACTGTAAGTGATGTTATTGTGAAGTGGATAGGAGCAACAACAGCGCAATCGCGACCTGGTACGTCATGTAAAATGACAGAACGGAAACGTCGAGTTCTGAAGCTGGAAATGCAACAAAATCGCCCGTCCTCAGCTGTAGCTCTCACAACCGTTACGGTGCTGGCGTTGCTTCTATGCCACTGGAAGCAAGACCAGCACAATAACGGTTCGTCGAGATCTAAAGGAAACTGGTTCGTCGAGATCTAAAGGAAACTGGTTCCCATGTACGAGCAGCCGCACACAAACCTAATATCGGCAAGATCAACGCAAAGCGTTGGTTGGAGTGGTATCAGTGGCCGATGGGACCCCTCCAACTTAGGCTGACAGAGCGGATAATTATTACGTCGAAGTTTGATGCAAAAAATCACGATACGCGATCTACATGTACTTCTTAATCATGTACCGTATAATTATAACATACAATAACTATAATAAGGGAGTAGTTCTGTTAAATAAATTTAGAAAAATCTAACCAGGAAAAGAATTTCATTTACTGCTTCTCTAATCATTTAACTTTCTTGTATTGCAACATTACTAGTAACTGGATAAGAATAAACCAACAAAAGTCAACCTCCTTCTTAATTTACGCTTTCCAACCGTAGGTTGAAGAAGCGTATATGCTCCAGCTTTTTCCGTCCGTCCGCCTGTCCGCACGATAACTCGCGCAAAAATGGTTCGATTTCGATGAAATTTTAGTATGGGGTAGGGGACCACCTGGGGACGGATCCTATTAAAAATGGGGTTAATTTGGTCAAAGGTCACGACATAGGAGCGAGATCCATTCCATTGCCCTTATGCTTCATAACTTGCGTAAATATTGTTCGATTTCCACGAAATTTTAGTATGTGGTAGGGGACCACCTGGGGACGAACTCTTTTGAAAATGGGTGAAGTGGGGTCAAAGGACAGGACATAGGAGCGGGATGCATTCCATTGCCCTTATGCGTTATAACTTACATAAAAATGGTTCGATTTCTATGAAATTTTAGTATGTGGTAGGGGACTACCTAGGGACGAACCTTATTGAAAATAGGTGAAGGGGTCAAAGGTCAGGACATAGGAACGGATTGCTTTCCATTCCCTTATACGTCATAACTTGCGTAAATGTGGTTCGATTTCAACGAAATTTTAGTATGTGGTAGAGGACCACCTGGGGACGAAGTCTTTTGAAAATGGGTGAAGTGGGGTCAAAGGACATGACATAGGAGCGGGATGCATCCCATTGCCTTTATGCGTTATAACTTACGTAAAAGTGGTTTCATTTCGATGCAATGTTAGTATGTGGTAGGGGACCACCTGGGGGCGAAATAGGGTCAAGGGTCAAGTCATAGGATCAGGATCCATTCCGTCGCCCTTATGCGTTATAACTTACGTAAGAATACTTCGATTGAGATAAAACTTTATCAGGTTGTTCCGGAAGTATACTTTACCGGCTCTGTTGAATATCATAGAAATGGGGTCAAAGGTCAGGTCATAGGAGCGAGATTTATTCTACAGCCATTATCCTCATAACTTGAGTAATAATTGGAGTAATGATTTCTGGTATGTTGGAAACCGTATCATAATCAATGCATTGCATGATTTTACTAACTTGTTGTTATAGCACTTGACTATTTTTCCCGGTAAATTTAGGGGAAAAATAGTCAAGTGTATTTAAATGTAGAGCAAAATGGTATTTGTCACCCTCCACCTTGGGAAAGTTCTGTGTGCCACGGCCCCCTGTTGGGAAATTTCTGGGTGCGCTACTGAGTGGTATAAAACTCTGCGCTAGTGGACTCCAGAACAGTGGAAAGGCTTTTTTTTTTGGAGTGCTGAATCGCGCTTCACCATCTGTCAATCTGACAGACGAGTCTTAGTGTTGAGGATATCAGGTGAACGCTGCCTTTCCGACTGTGAAGTTCGGTGGAGGATGCATCATGCTCTGCTGTGGGCAGTCTAGTTCTAGGTCCCGGAAATCTTAACCCTTCTGCCTTATAATTCTTATTGCACCATTCCGGTGAAGCTCCTGTTCTCTACCAAGAGCACAGCAAAGCGCGTTCCGTGCAGGAATGGTTTGATGAGCCTATTCACCCTTTGTCCACATTTTATGGATACGACACCACTGCAAATGGGCTCTACAATGAGCTCTGGATAAAGGGACGCATCTAACAGGCATTCGGGTGTGTAGTCCTCCCTTTTCATAGGCGTCTTGCCACAGTTTGCCGAGCTGGAGCTTGGAGCCGAATCGTAATTGGGCCTGCGGTAGAGCGTCCATTGCGTTTCAGTGTTATAAGCGTAAATAAGCCTTCATGTTCCGGAATAGAGGGAAAACGACCTCCCGGCAAGCGTCTAGTATAAGTTCCAATTGCTTGAAATGCCGTCCTGAGCCTGAGCCTGGAAAGAACGCTACGTGCAATTCTGAACTCTCTGGAAATATTAGTCTTTCTACGACCGTCTTTAAGCTTTCCTTTAATCCTCCCCCGTGTAAAACCATCCAAATAGTGTCTTTGGGTTTTTACAATACTAATACTGCCCTATCACATTTTCAAGTAAAGCAAAAGCGCCACTCTAACAGCAGCACGCTTAGCGATACGTTTTGTCCTTTTAAGTGCTACCACGTGACTCCAACACGTGCGAGCCGAAAATTTACATATCTACACTCGTTTTCTTTTCCACACTACTTACTGCACATTACCATAGGATATCTTGTCTGATTTCGGCTGTGTAGTTTTCATAAATAGTGTTCGTCCTAAAGTTTTGGAAACCAGTGTACATACGTCTTGTGGTTACAAAGTTTAGACTTTAAACACATGCTTTAAACAAAGAAGACTAAAAAAGGAACTTAAACTGCTATATACATAGACTTGAAATTAAAAAAAAGATAGAATAAAAATTATACCATTCGTCCGAGATGGGACCGTGTTCGAATCCTGGTGAAGCATAGATGTTTGTTTGGTTCTGGTTCTCTCCCTTCCCTGGAACTAGTGGCCCTACATTAGGGTCGTGCGACTGTATAGCCCATTGAGTTGCTATCAGTGGTCGTTAAACACCCAGTCAATGAAAAAAATTTGCATTATGATGAAAAATAGTTCAAGGTGAAGATGAGGAATTCGTGTAAATGGTGACTGCTATTGTCAGTATTGCGGTATATGGTAATAAAAAGGCGTAATATTTTAAAATGAAGTACATGTATGTGTGTGTTACACACTTTCAAATGGAAGGGTGTTGACTATTTATGGGGTGTTAGAGGAAATATGTGGGGTTTTGGGAGATGTGTAAATCCCGGCCCTGAAAGCAAATTTTCTGTTTGATAAAATTGATTCTAATGTAACAAAGACAGACTGCGGTCAACTCATAACTGCATACATTAGTAGCCTTCGAGAATATTCTTTTGTGGAATAAGATTCAGGAACGGGAAGTTTAAATTTCAGCTTCTTTTTGGTGTCCTTACTGTTGTCGTAGATAATATGTACGAGAGCGCGCGCCTGTGTGTTTGTATGTGTGTGTATTTTAATACAAATAGTTTAGTTCTCCATAAACTATTATGACCTGTATTAGTGTGTTCCGAACGCAGGATCCAATACTTATTTATTGCGTTAATGATTGATCTTCTTTCCAAAGCTTACTGTTCAGTATTCATTCTTAACCTAGATTACGGTAATAGTGATTGCAACTAGCCTTCCACCATCTAATTAATTATGCGAAACTCAATGAGATTCCCCAGGCACTGCTGATCGTAATTTACGGACATTACTGAGAGGAGTTCGATACTCTTCCATTATGTGAACCAGTAATCAGTTTGTGGAGTTTGACCACAAGTTCCAAGTGCTCGTCCAGTAGTGGACGTAGAATAATAGGTGTAATAAATAGCCTTCCCATAACATCAATGCAATGAGAACACGGGAAACAAGGGAAATGAATGGTTGTTCTTGTATAATATGCTTGGGAATAATAATAAAAATAATATCGAAAGTTCATTAGGCAGTTCCTTTGATGAAAAATAGAGCGTCATGGCACCTCAAAATGAAAAGCAGATGATTTATAATCTATGCACCTGCCAAAACAATCGCAAAAATTTCAGAAATGCTTATTCTACCAGGGTGACTCAAAAGTCATTGCCGTTTTCTGACAGTTGGCGAAAACATCTATAAATGCATAAATGTACACTCACGGACAGTGAAATTTGCGCACCTAGAAGAAAACATGCTACAACCGAGAAACTTTTCAAATCGCTAGAGTGCGTGTTGGTATGCAAATGATCCACGTTTGGTGCGAGTGGAGTGCGCATGACCGCACACCCTGTGGTGTTGCTGCAATCGCGAACCGGCAGCCTTATAAACCGGCGTGTAGTCGATACCCCACGAAATTGGGGCGCGAGTAGCCTAGTGGGCAACGTTCGTGACTGCCGTGGTAGGCACCTCAGGTTTGATCCCAGGCAGGTACGAACGCTCGATCCACTAAATATCCGCCGTGCATCCGATGGGCACGTTAAGCCGTCGGATCCCGGGTACTGGCCCCCCGGTAATAAATAAGGGCGTCTTCCTCCTCCTTTCTACTTCGCTTCCGTGTCACTTTCCTATCGGGCACTCTAGCCCAAATCTCCTAACTTCCTATTTCTAAGGGTTGTTTAAGACCTGGGGTCAGACACTCCCTTCCTAAAATCCTCTACATATGATCATGATCATGCCCCACGAAAGTGAAAAGCACCGTCTGACGCAAGCAAGAGTTACAGAGTGACAAGAATGCCAGGTAGACTCCAAAGACGTCGATTTTCAGAACTTACGGAATTTGAGAGAGGCCTGATCATCGGGCTGAAAACCGCAGGGTGGTCGACGCGCCGTATAGCCACCCCACATGGGTTGATCTGACCATACCGTCCGACTGTGTTGGGAGCAGTGGACACGTGATGGCACTGCTACACGGCTCAGCGGTTCCGGAAGTATCAGGAGAACCACCGGTAGAGAGGTTCGACTGATCGTGCGTCAGGGATGAACGGATCCCACGGGGACCCGGTCCACTATACAGGCAGATGTACTGTCTCCTGTGTGCCCACGAACCATTTATCGACACCTCGCGGAAACGAATCTGCGATACCTGCGATCCATACGTGTGCTGTTATTAACACCGGTACATTGCCGGCTCCGTGTGGCGTGGTGCCAGGCCAAAACGACGTGGAACGCCATAGACTGGTGACGTGTGATGTTTAGCGATGAGTGCCGCTTCGTTTTGGGTACAGATGATCATTGTGTCCAGGTGTAGAGGTCCCCGGGTGAACGGAACAATCCCAATCTCGTTATCGAGCGCCACACCTCCCCCACTGCAGGCATTATGGTGTGGGAAGCCATTGCCTACGATAACCGATCAGCTCTAATAGTGGTACGTGGATCTTTGACGGGCCAGCGGTATGTGGATGCGATCCTACAGCCCCATGTGCTCCCATTCCTGGCTGGGATTCCAGGTGCGCTATACCAGCAGGATAATGTCCGCCCGCACACGGCTCGGTTTGATCAGGACTGCCTACGTCATGTACAGACATTTTCATGGCCTGCCGGCTCCCCTGACATGTCCTCTATCGAGCATGTGTGGGTGGGACCAGTTGAAAAGCAAGCTCCCGCCGTTCAGCACTATCGGGGATTTGGATCACACCGTCCAACACGTGTGAGCTAGTCTGCCGCAGGACAACATCAGGCGTCTGTTCGCCTCCATGCCGGACCGTATTGCAGTATGTATCGCCGCACGAGGCGGAGCGACGCGCTGTTGAAGATGGCCGGAATGTGTCCACATAACCCTCTCTAATTGTGCTGCAGCTCTGTTTTGTCATCATGTGTATCATTCATATGTATCATTAGGTCTATAAAATTTCAGTTCAATCCGATGCTTCCTTCTTGGTGCGCAAATTTCATTTTCCGTGAGTGTAAAACTTTAATCTTTGAAATTCCATCGTGCTCGATGGTCATACACCATCGTGATGCCTTATCTTCAAACTCTCAAGCAAAAAAATACACTTTGATTTTGAGGCGAAAAGCCTTGGCCCCTAAATTCAAAACTGTGGCTGTTTTGGAAGTGTTTTTCTCGTACAGAATGTGCTGTGGACCGGAATAAGTAGTAGTCGGAAGACTCAAGACCAGGATTAATAGCAGGGTGGGGCATTGCCCCCCTCCCAAAAATCCATGTATTTTTCCTTAGTTGACGAGGCGTAATCAGCAGGAGCGTTATCCTGTTGTAAAATAACTCGTTTGCCGTTTACCAGAGCAGGGTACTTTCGGTTTAAACAGGCATACTTCCTCTCCAGCTGGCCCCAGTACGCGTGCGCGTTAATTCCTCGGCCTGGAACACACTTCCCCGTGAACGGGGTCCTCAATGTTCCAGCATATGCATAGCATAACTTTGTGCTCCAATCATCACATTTTTAGGATGATACATGTCAGGATTCCGGAAAATTATCCACTTTTCATCACATGTCACAATTTCCCTAAAGAAACGGTAGTCCTGGGAATTTTCCAGTAATTGGCGAAACACATTCAAATTGCGCTGAGAATGAACAGCCATCACTTCAAAGGGTACTTGTTAACAGTTTCTGTGCGTCTTGCCGAGCTTGCGCAGTTCGCGAACAAATGTGAGATGAAGTATTCTCGACTAATTTGACGGAGGTCTAAGACCCGTGCATGGATTTGATTCTATGGCTTGATGTACAGCTTCAGAATTCACCCGCAAAAGGTCTTCCAGCGCATGCTTTATCTTTAAGACTGCAGTCTTCATTTTTAAATTGCTGAAACAAAGATCTTGTCGTTTTTTCAGACACTCTCCCAGAAAACCCCTCGCATCACAATTTTCCTTCGTTGCGGCGGTCAGCTTTTTTTAAAGAAAACCCGTAACAGGACTCTGGCCGCCCCGTTGGCGCAATGGTCTAACCGCTGGTTTGTGACCATTCGTCCGAGAAAGGTCTGGGTTCGAATCCCGGTGAGGCATGGATGTTGTGTTTGTCTTACTGCATTGGCTCTCTCCCTTCCCTGGAACCAATGGCTCTGAATTAAGGGCGGGCGACTGCTTATAGCCTATTGAGTTGCTCACGGTGGTCGTTAAACCTTCAATCAATAAATAAACTCATTCACGAATGATTAAAACGAAGGATCCAATTTCCAGTTGTCACTATGATCACTGAGTAAATCATTAGTTGCAGGAATCTCGTGTTGCGCCTTCAAGGCCACAGCTCTTTTTAGCAAACTGGACAAAAGAGCGTGAGCTTTTCAGCTATTCACTCTGAATGAATTGTCACGACCCTGCTCGTGGCGAATGATTCGGGTGCGCCATTCATATGAATGGCAATTCACGTGTCATTCTAATTTTTTAAGTTTCACCATTATTTCCTAGGCGACTGCTTACACACCTAAGAGTTGACATTCCTATTCTCAACACTGCTTTTTTTATTGTCTGACATTTTTATAACATGAATCGTAAAATACATATATGTTACCGCTAAAGTGCAGAAATCAGTTATTCTACAGATTATCTAGATAATGTGCAGATTAACTAGGGTGATCCGTTAAAGTGCCGAAAACTGTTTCATTTCTCAAATTACCTAGGTAATCTGCAAATTACCTAGATAATCTGCACATTACCTACTAGGCACTCGTTAAAGTGAAAATAAGATCTTTGCTGGAATAGATTGCACTAATAAGTGAGCATAGTTTTATCATATGTTTTGCAAGTTCATTTCCTTAATTATATTAATATTTTAAACCGTTTGATTCTTTCTATTATAGTTTTTTAATTGATTGATGATTGATTCTATCAACTAATTTGTTGTTTGTTTGATTGTATTAACTTGATCCTTTTTATAATGTTATAACATTATGTTAATAATGTTATTTATTTATTTTTCGATATATAAAGGATCAAGTTAATACAATTAAACAATCAACAAATTAGTTGATAGAATCAATCATCAATCAATTAAAAAACTATAATAGAAAGACACAAACGGTTTGAAATAATATTATAATTAAGGAAATGAATTTGCAAAACATATGATAAAATTATGCTTACTTATTAGTGCAATCTAACTAAAAGTGGAGGGAGAGGGGGAACGTGTAGGGAAAGGAAGTGAGAGAAACAAACTTTTGAACTTTAACGATACGGAAGCCGTTAATGTGCACATTACTTAGGTAAAATGCGGAAAACTCTTGATTCCGCACGTTAACGGCGCAAATCAGTTAATCTGCAGATTAGCTAGGTAATGTGCACACTAACGGCTTTCGAGCTTTAGCGGTAACATATATATAACTAAAATAAACGGTTGAATTATGAATTGGCAGTCTGTAAGATAGGAATATTGTCCCGGAAATTTCTATAGTTAGGGTTATTAGGACTTGACATCAGATCACGAAGAAAGTTGGAATAGCTAAGAAGACTACCATGCTCATCTACAGGCCTCGGAAATTTTATATCGGCAGCAGCTGTTAAATTTGCCTTCAGATGAGCACTCAGCAGAAAAGTTTCTTGACATACAGAACTATTAGAGAATGTAAAAATCTTACAATCGTGGTCATAAGTCCTGCATCAGTAGACGGAAGGTAAAATTTTTGATGTTTGAATTACACTTGTACAGCGTAATGGCAAAGTCAGGAATACATTTTATACATAATTTTAAAGGAAATTTATGCTGAATTCAAATATTTTTACAGAATGTTATTACCAGTAATAGAAGTGAAGTTGCAAGCAAAAGTACAGCGTCTAGTCATAAAAAGCAACAAATAGTGGAATTTATGAAATTAGTCTACAATGCATTTAACGTAAAATTACTGTACAGTACATTATTGGTACATGCAGGACACTCGAAATAACTTACCAACAAACAAAATACGCTTTAGTTTTTAATTTGATAACCACGGTTTCTTAGTAACAAAGTGCATCTTCTTGTCATGGAACTAATGAGCTTCTCTAGTTGTCCATTGGTGATAACACGGTGCCATACGGCCCTTACAGACTCAATTAAAGTTATCACCAATGAACAACTACAGTAGCGAACAAAAGTATTTGGCGAAACACTTTTTCGACCATAATATTTTTTATGCTGGACCAAATCGGGTATTTTTGGGATATGATATCTGTTATTCAGTTGTAAACATGGCCCATATTCAGATGGATCGGAAACCTTAACATAGATCAGGTACCAAGCTTAATCGCAAAGAACATGCAAATTGACCAACAAAGTAGGTATGTATCACATTCATTTAATGCAACGATAACGGAAAACAAGTACGAGAAAACGACAAAACAATAATACTTAGTGTGATAACCACGAGACTTAATAACAGCTGCACAACGTGCCAGCATCGAGTCCACTAGCTTCTCGACGGTGACCTGCGGAATTCGCGCCCATTCTGCAGACAGCTGGTCAAACTTCTGGGTCCTATTCCGACAGGTTTTCTTCGCACAACGTCTCTGCTCGATGGGGTTCAGGTCTGGAGATTGGCTTGGCCAGTCTAGAAGTGTGACCTGTTGCTGCTGGATGGCTGCCTTCGCTACTCTGGAGGTGTGCTTCGGGTCGTTGTCTTGCTGCATGATCCATCCGGGTAGCATGTTCTGGTTTGCCCATGGAAAGACATCGTTGATGAGCATGTTCGTGTAGCTCTGGCCGGTCATTATTCCGTCAATCTTGATGATGGGGCCCATTCCATTGGAGAGAAGGCGCCGTATACCATGAGCGATCCTCCTCCGTGCTTGACAGTCGGCTGAATGAACTGGGGGTTGAATCTCTGGCCACACGGACGTCGACGTCATACGTATCGGATGCCATCACTTTTGAACAAGTTGAACTTGCTCTCGTCGGTGAAAAGCACCTTACTCCAGTCCGCCGCGGTCCAGTGTCGATGACGGCGCGCGAACGCGACTCTGGCTCGTCGATTCTTGACTCCGATGAGTGGTTTCTTAGCGGGGCGTCTTCCATTCAATCCTCCAGCAATGAGACGACGGGAGATGGTCATTCGGCTGACGTTCAGGTCGTCGCTGTTGCGGAATTCGGTGGCGATGTCCACAGCAGTCAAGGTAGGATCTGCACGAGATCGACGGAGGATGCGTCTTTCCTGACGCAACGTAGTGGAACGAGGCGTACCATATCGCGGACTGTTCTAGACGGTCCCAGTCTTCTTATAATGTTGGAGGATAGCTGAAATGGACTGGTGTCGGGTCTTCAGGGCCCTCGCAATGTCGGTGACGCGCATTCCGGATTCCATCCTGTTCACGGCCCCCTGGCGAGCTCCAACAGGGATCTCCGCCTTTTTACCCATTTCTGAAAACCTAAGATTGACTTATTATCACACTACACATCACAAAACCCACAAAAATCACAAAAAAAAAACATTAATACATGCAGCAAACAAATGGGAAATAATTGGCGACTCTTGAATATGGCCCACTTCGAACGACAAATTAGCTCTGAGCGAAATACAAACTACGCGGCATTGTAACCCACAAATCAACACATATCATATCCCAAAATGACCCGATTTGGTTCAGCAGAAAAAACATTATGGTTGAAAAAGTGTTTCGCCAAATACTTTTGTTCGCTACTGTAGATAAGCTCATTAGTTCCATGCCGAGTAGGTGCACTTTGTTACTAAGTAACCGTGGCCCATTTACCCAATTACATATTAAAACGTATTTTGCTTGTTGGTCAGTTATGTCAAGTGTCCTGCAAGTCAATAATGTACTACTGTACAATACAGCAATTTTACATTAAATGCATTGTACACTAATTTTACAAATTCCACTATGTCTTGCTTTTTATGACTAGACGCTGTTCTTCTGCTTCTAACTTCACTTCTATTACTGGTTATAACATTCTGTAAATATATTTGAATTCAGCATACAATTTCCTTTAAAATAATGCATAATTTGTATTCTTGACTTTACCATTACGCTGTATAAGTTGACTTCAAACATCAAAAATTTGACTTTCGGTCTACTGGTACAGGACTTTTGGCCATGATTGTAAGTTAAAATCTTCCAAATACGTGGCGTCAGTGAATAAACAAAAACATAGCTCTTTCCACGTTTTATCAACACATAGAAAACCAAAAAATTGTTAGCCGGTCACCGCTAGGGATCTGAATCCCAGATCTCTCGATATCTAGCCGAGTGTGTTAACCTTACGCTACGGTGGCCAAATATCAATGGCGCTATGTGTGTTTTTCTGTCAGCTTTCGGACATCATAAATCCGTAAGATGAGCTCAGCTACTGAGACGTCTCCATCTGGTGGGCAGAAAATGTTTATTGGGCCACAATACTGTGTTCAACCACTTGAGCTTCATCAAATTGAACTGCGTCTTCTTGAATAACTACACAATTGCTTCTCGCTGGAGGTGATTTGCTTGTCAGTGAGCATTTGCAGCACGTCGAGCCTGAAGTTCTTCTGGAGTTTCTTGCTGTCGGTGAAATTTGCAGCACGTCGAGCCTGAAGTTCTTCTGGAGTTTTTTCCTGCCGGCGTTTATCATGCGCAGGAGCATCAGTAAAATGTCTGGTTTGTGTTTTTTCAAAAGTTTCATTTCGTCTGCGGTTAATTCTACCTTCGTTCAAGTTATGCAAAGTATTAGATTGGTTTGCACGCTATCGCCGTTCTCTGTTTAAGCGACGTTTTCATTCAGCTTTATCTTCTTTCATCTTGTAAGGTGCGTCGCATAAATATAGAGACGGTCGACTTTGCGCCGTGAACGCAGTGCGAATATAGGTAGGAAGCTGAAGTGGTTCCTAATTAGACATAACCCTACAACAAACGTTTCGATCCGTCGAGATGACCGGATTGTGTGAAAAGAACACCACAAAGTGAAATAGTGTAATTTTAGGTGTCTCATGAATATAAAGACAACTAAGTAAAGTAGCCACATACAAATGAGATGTACAAATTAGCATGTTGTACGCACGCGCATGGGCCGTAATTCGGTCCAGCCTACAAAAGACAGCGGACCTGCCGTCAGACATTCATTTCCCAAAATGCCACGCAACAGTCAACTTTCTGGTGAGGAAGTGCTGCAGAGGTAGGAACTGAGATCAAATGGATTGCCTGTAGCGAAAATTTGTAAAGCAATGGGGAGGAGTAGGGCAGTCATGTATAAGACTTTATAGAAACGCTGGGCGTTAACTGCCGGAAAACGGCCTGGAAGGCCTCGAATAACAATAACAACCAAACGAGATAATTGTACCATCATGCGTTTAGTTTCATCCCAAAGGTTATCACTACGTCAAGTTTCTCGGACTGTTGGCGTCACCGTCTCAAAGGACACAGTTCATCGACGAATCAAGGAAAGTTGCAACATTGTGCTCCGTAAAATGCGCCGTCTGCCACACTTCTTGCGGCGCCACAAGGAAGCTAGATTGTTATGTGCAAGGGGCCACATGCACTGGACGGACGAGTGGATCACAACTATTTTCTCCGATGAGAAAAAAGTTCAATCTGGACGACCCTGATGGTTGGAACTGCTATTGGCATGATTTACGACGCGAGCCACGCACCTTCTTCAGCAGACAGAAAAGAGGGGGATCTGTGATGGTCTTGGGAGCTTTTGCGTTCAATGGGACAACGGATATCGCTTTTCTGCAAGGCAGGAAAAACTCCGAAACGTATCAGGACATACTCAGCAGCCACCTTCTACAGTTAGCCGAACTCCAGCAGGTGTTGATTATCTGGTCCAGCCTCTATCCATCGGTCTGCATCAACGAAAAGCTGGTTTAACAGCCATCATGTGACCATAATAGATTGGCCAGCACTCAGTCCAGATCTGAACCCTATCGAGAACCTCTGGGGTATCCTAGCTCGTGTTGTGTATGCGAATGGACGGCAGTTCTCAAGTGTGGTGGCATTGAAAGAGCAGACTAAACGAAGCTGGTACGCACTTCGCCCAGAACACTTACATCACTTGGTGGACAGCATGCCCAATCGGGTTTTCAGTGTTATTCGGAACAACGGGTCCGCTATTCGTACCGGAAGTGCTCATAACTAGTAAGTCTATGTTTTTGAGACAGCGTATTTCTGTTTTTGTCTTTTACTTGGCGTTGGAATTGTTATGTTTCCGTCAAACTACTGTGCAGCAGCGTGTCCCATGCTATTTTTGCTATAAATATGAGGTGCACATTTCAGCTCGTTGTTGTTTCTTTTTTATTCGAGAATTTGTTCTGTCTATATATTTATGCGACGCACTATGGTACAAAGAAGAAAATCCACGGAACAAATAAATTCTTTAATTTCCATCAACGTAAACCAAACTACGCCTGCAGTTGCTTTTTTACAATTTTATTTATTTTTTAAAATAAAATAACGCTGATTACTTTTTATGAAATTATTCTTCAATGCGAAGAAAATGAAATAAAACACGACATAAAACCTACGTAACAGAACAAACTGGGCGGACAGTTGGTCGAGCACGTGCTTGTCGCCACAGACGAAGTCGTTTCTCTAACTAACTTTATTTTATTTTCCGACTTCGGCTACCTGATTAAAGCAGATGGCTCTGCAAGTACTGAAGGACGTCCGAGCGTTAGGGACAGACGTAGCCTATTATATATACCGGCGAGCCATTACATTATGACCACCTATTTAATAAGCTTGTACAAGGAGGTACTTGCACACAGAGTTCACCGCTGACGGGCAATATTTCCCCCTCACAGAGTGTATTTAAGAACTGTAACTTCTCTTAAGGAGTTTCACTGACAGTTAACAATAAAAAAAATCAGTAAGTTGCATCGCGTAGTCTAGAAGTGCGCGCAAAAATTGTACGAATAAATACTTCTGTGTTTGGAGATTTAATACGTAGTGTAGTGTTCACCAAATATGTTTGATTTCATCTGTTTTGTGCAGGACTGGAAAGTGGATTCACCTTATTGATTTATGGTGAAAAAAAAGCTCCGTTTCATAAAAAAGAGAGTAAAAGGAATACATGTAAGGGAATAAATAAAGAAAATATTGTGAGACAGCAAGAAGAAAATGTAGAGATTTTTCAGGATTTTTCTTCGGCAGACTGAGAGTTCAAGTCAAGAGCGAGAGTGAGGAATTCAGCATGACGATATTGTGTAAAACGAGACGAGAGGCAGAAGCCACACTTGCTACCTATTACGCAGTCGTCAGCGCGAAGGGACGCCATGACATATTTTTAATGAGTGAAAGCCTACACTACAAGGATGTTACCGTCATAGAAGTAAGAATCATGAAAACCAGGAAATTTGAAGGCAGTGTTTGAAAAGCGGATGTCAGTTCGCCCTCATTAAAAGCAGAAAAATTTATCATTCTCATTAACCTCCTTTTTTCCCCTTCATTTTCTGAGCAATGATTGGAGTGACGAAAACCACTGAACAATCACGAATAACGAGCTGGTTAACGTAGGGAGGTATGAAAAACACGATGAAACCGCCATAATTACGAAACGTTGTGGGAGAGAAAAAGATGGGGGGGGGGGGGGACTCACAGCACCAGCGGAGTTCCCTATCTAAGCTCTTAAACAGTACTTTCGTGTAACTCGCGACACACTGTCCCAATTTAATTTCGTGAGGACACACGCACAGTATAAGTCAGTAACAGTCGGGTTGGTACTTTGGATCAGAGGGTAATTGAGAAGGAAAGACCACGATTATATTTACTACAGATCATTAAATTTGAATAAATGGAAAATTTAATCACGTTAATATTACTTAAAAAGAAAGGAAAATAACACAATTTTGCTAAATATATTAATTAGAAGAAGCATATGAGCCGCCCCGGTGGCGCAGTGGTCTAAGCGATGACCTCTGATCATTCGTCCGAAAGTGGTCTGGCTTCGAATCCCGGTCAGGCATGGATGTTGTGTTTGTCTTACGGCACTGGCTCTCTCCCTTCCCTGGAACCAGTGACCCTAAATTAGGGACGGGCGACTGCTTATAGCCCATTGAGTTGCCCACGGTGGTCGTTAAACCTCCAATCAAAAAAAAAAAAAAAAAAAAAAAAAGCAAGCATATGAGAATTGCAATAGTCAACGAACGCCTCAGAGATCTGAAAATATAAAAATTTCCTTCCCCGGAGAATATCTGATGTTAAAACAATAGCTCGAGTACACGGTGACATCTTCCACCATAAACAGCCAGTTTACATTTTTGAAACTCGTATATCCCTATTTTATTTCTTTTATTTCCCATTACACTCACATTTAGTCTGTGCCCTCACGTCTCATCTAATGACACAGCTCACGTCTCAGTGTTAACTAGAGAAGTGTCGTTCACGAACAATTCGTTCGAAAAAACCGAATCAGAAAAGTGAGTCATTGGCGAAAGTGTCCTTTCCGAAAAGAAGTGATTCTGCATAACAGTAAATAATTGCCTGAATAAATTGGTTAGAATTACTCTACACTAGACATCAAACGTTCACTAGAACATGAATCTCGGCGAGTTTGATGTCTTTTCACTAGACATCAAACCCACAGAAGGCATAGATTAACTGTGAGTGTAATGTCTAGTGAAAAGACATCAAACTCGCCGAGGTTCCTGTTCTAGTCAGAAACCCCTACATTATACAGAAGTATTCAAAATTCGATGAATCACCTGTACTTTTCAAAAGAAACTTATATAAATACCAAGAAATGTATGTGATATGTACCTTTCCCAAAAGCAGTAAAGAAAACGAAGTCACAGAATAAACCGTCCGATGCACGATTTTTCAGATAAAACCGCACTTTAATATTTAACAAGTCTGTAAAATCATGCAATGCATTGATTATAATACGCTTTCCAACATACCAGAAATCATTACTCAAGTTATCACTCAAGTTATGAGAATAATGGCTGTGGAATAAATCTCGGTCCTGTGCCCTGACCCTTGATCCCATATCAATGATATTCAACAGAACCGGTTCATTGCCGCCCCGGTGGCGCAGTGGTCTAAGGCGTTGGCCTCTGATCATTCGTCCGTAAGGGTCCGGGTTCGAATCCCGGTCAGGCATGGATGTTGTGTTTGTCTTACGGCACTGGCTCTCTCCCTTCCCTGGAACCAGTGACCCTCAATTAGGGACGGGCGACTGCTTATAGCCCATTGAGTTGCTCACGGTGGTCGTTAAACCTCCAATCAAAAAAAAAAAAAAAAAAAAAAAGAACCGGTTCATTATACCTCCGAAGTAACATGATAAAGTTTTGTCGCAATCGAAGCATTTGTACGTACGTTATGATGCATAAGGGCTATGGAATAAATCCCGCTCCTGTATCCTAACCTTTGACCCCATTTCGCCCATTTTCAACAGAATTCGTCCCCAGGCAGGCCCCTACAACATACTAACATTTCATCCAAATCGAAGCATTTTTACGAAAGTTATGACGCATAATGGCGATGGAAGTGATTCCGCTTTTATGTCCTGACCTTTGACCCCATTTCGCCTATTTTAATAGGGTTTGTGGCCAGGTGGTCCCCTACCACATACTAAAATTTCATCGAAATCGATCCTTTTTACGTTAGTTATGACGCATAACAGCAGTGGAATGGATCCCGCTCATATGTACTGACCTTTAACCCCATTTCGTTCACTTTAAATAAGGTTCCTTCCCAGGTGATACACTACAAGATACAAAAATTTAATCGAAATCGGACGATTGTTACGCGAGTTTTCGTGCGGACGGACATACGCGCACAACGCGTGACGTAATGGAGCAGATGGGAATCGCGACCATTTGCTCGCAAGAGTATGACGTCATAAAACTTTAATAGGATCCACACACAACGCGTGACGTAACGAAACAGATGGCGTGACCGCGCGTCAACATTCTCAAACGCGAGATTGTGACGTCATAAGATTTCTAAGCATTGGAAACCTTAATGGAACGACGCCATGACACTAAAAACGTTATAATTCGGGGTGGTTATTTAACCCACTAAACGAATTCTCCTAAAGTCGAGATCAAGCTAAATCGATTTCTAGTACCAGAAAACGGTAGTTAATGACTTTCATCCAAATTCTTAGAGCCGTTTTCAAAATAAAATGTACATACACACATACAAGAATTGCGACTTTAAGGTGGACGTCAAGTAATTGTGCTTCCTATACTTCCAATGGAAAAACTTCTGTACACATTTTCTTCACAATTAATGCGTTCCCAAGAATGAAAATTTGAACATCGATTAAAATAGCTTCATTTCATAACTTGGAATACTTAATATTTTCTAAATCATAACCGTAGTAATATTTTCTAAACCATAACCGTAGTAATATTTTCTAAACCATAACCGTAATTATGCAATCCAACATTTATTTGTCCACTGACGTCATCAAAGTACAGGTCGCGCCATCTTTTTTCTGTTTTCAACACCACCAAAGGAAACGTTATTGTTTTTTTAATATAATTATGCTTATGTTTTAGAAATTGTTAAGTATTCCAAGTTATAGTATGAAGTTATTTTAATCGATGTTCAAATTTCCATCCTTGGGAACATACTAATTGTGAAGGAAATGTGTACAAAAGGTTTTCCTTTGGAAATATAGGAAGCAAAATTACTTGACGTCCACCTTAATAGTGTGGGATAAGGGCGATGGAATGGATCCCGATCCTATATCCTGAGCTTTGACTCCATTTGTCCCATTTTCAATAGGGTTCCTCTCCAGGTGGTCCCCTACCACATACTAAAATTTCATCGAAATCTATCCATTTTTACGCACCTTATGACGCATAAGGGCAATGGAATGCATCCCGCTCCTATGTCCTGACCTTTGACTCCACTTCACCCATTTTCAATAGGGTTCGTTCCCAGTTGGTCTCCTACCACATACTAAAATTTCATTGAAATCGAACCATATTTACGCAAGATGTGACGCATAAAGGCAACTGAATGGATCACGCTCTTATGGCGTGACCTTTGACCCCACTTCACCCATTTTCATTAGGGTTCGTCCCCTGGTTGCGCCCTACCACATACTAAAATTTCATCGAAATCAAACCATTTTTACGTGAGTTATCGTGCCGACAGATGGACGCAAAAAGCTGGAGCATATACGCTTCTCCAACCTACGGTTGGAAAGCGTAAAAGATGATGTTAAAATCACATTAAAAACATTAAAAAGGGACGAGATCTTTTGGTGACCGCCTCGGTCCCTTCATTAGGTCATACACACTGAGCAGTAGAAATGAACCGAGTACCTAAGAACACAAACCGAAGGTTCAAACTTTGGTGCAACCCCAATCGCTCACAACCTACCATGCGATTAACGTATCTTGCCCCTAACCATAAATTAGTTGACTAAATCTAGGCTAGGTAACAGATTTCTCAGTCGAGAAAAATACGTAACGCCGTAGGTCCAGCGGCTTTTAGAAATGAGGAAGGAGCAGGAGCCCCACAGGAAAGATCAGAATGAAAAGGAATTGAAGAGAAGAATGAGAGTGTAAGCGTCGCTAAAGCTGAATGCTAAGAAATGAAGCAAGCTAAGCAAGTCATTTCAGAAAAGCAATCACTCTGCCTTTACTTAGATTTAATGATTCTGATTCTGGCTGGGTTGATTTATTGAATTGACAGGTGTAAGGTAATTAGAAATTATTTAATTTCTCAGCGGAGGAAATGTGTGTGGATTTACACTGAAGAGCAATTGAATTAGAGATACCTGTCTGGTAACGTGTAGCACCACCTTTCGCCCAGATGACGGCGGCGATTCGTCTCGGCATGGACTCGACAAGACACCGGAAGCGTTGGGAAGCCATGTGGATCCACGACCCCTGAACAAGCTCTCACAGTTCACGAAGATTGGATGGAGGGGTCCAGAGCAACGAACATCTCTCTCGATGGCATCCCAGATGTGCTCGATGGGATTGAGGTCAGGTGACCTAGCTATCCAAGGAAGCGAGGTCACGTCGGTGGAGTGTTCATTCAACCATTCGGATACCATTCGGAAGTTACATTGTCTTGTTGCAGTATGAGGTCCCCAGTAGGATGTTGAAGACACACAAACGGGAGCAGATGATCGTCCAGGATATCCCGGTAACGTTGACCTGTGAGGGACGATGTCACACGTACCAGGGGTCCCATTTCAGTCCACGTAAACAGTCCCCAGACAAGATTATCACCCCCACCAGCTTGAAGAGTACCCTGCTGGCAAGAAGGATCCATCGCTTCATGTGGTTTGCGCCGTACTCGTATTCTGCCATCCGCATGTACCGACGCGAATCTCGACTCATCAGTCCAGGCAACATTTTTCCACATGTCTAGGGTCCAGTGGCGATGTTCGCGCGCCCATGCTTATCTTTGCACCCTGTGATAGGCGGTCAGCAGCGGTACCCTCGTGGGACGATGGCTTCTGTACCCCATAGCGAGGAGATGGTTCTGTATGGTATGACTGCTTACACGTTTTTGTGCACCAGCGTTAAATTGCCGAGTGATTTCTTGCACTGTGGCCCGTCTATCCGCTGTTACAATGTAAGCTAGCCGGCGATGACCCCGCTCATCCACACGCTGTTGTCCACGGCAGTTAGCCCTTGCAGAGATGGTTTTACCGGATTTGATGTACTCACGGTGCACCCGTGACACAGTGGCTCGTGAAAATCCCATTGCCTGCACGACTTTCGTGATGGAGTGACCCATTCGTCGGGCCCCGACAATTTGCCCACGTTCAAATGCGCTTAGATTCTTCGTGTTACCCGTACTGCGTCCGACTCTTAGGGATTCCCATCGCATCACTCCTTGTATTGTCGGATCGCTGCATACGTAATTTCATTTCCGTTTACAGGGCCGCCCACAGCTCCAAATTTGCATAACGCCAGCTGTCTCTAATTCAGTTGCTCCAGTGTATATAGCTTGTCACTATATGAAAATTCAAAATTTATCGTGGCTGTTCCAGGGTATAAATATTGCACATTATACACTGGCCGAAAGTGAAAAAAGAACACTAAGAAGGAGACTTCTGATACCAACGAAATTTATACAGCATAATAACGGAATACAGAGGATAACGTGATCAAAACATTATGGCAAAATACAGCTGTATTTGCTGGTAAACTGAAAAACAACATTTCCATGTAACATGGTTAGTACGAGGTTGAACCGCCATGAACTGCGTCACACTGCGCAATTCTGGCATGGAGTCTGTCGTACAGATGTTGGATGTAAGTTTTGGGTATTTAGTTCCAAGCATCCTCAACCTGGATGCGTAAATCGGGTATGGTCGTGGCTGGCCGTGGAGACCGGATAAGTCGTTGTCCCATAAAATCCCACACGTGCTAAATGGGGGACAAATCCCATGAACGTGCAGGCCATGGAAGTCGTCTCACACCCTGAAGTGCATGTTGCGTTGCACGTGCGGTGTGTGGGCGTGCGTTATCTTGCTGGAAAACACGACGATGGACCGACCTTACAAATGGCACAACAACGGGCTGAATGATGTTGTTGATATAGGAGGTGCTACTTAACGTACCTGGTACAAACACTAGTTGTGTACGGGAGTGATAGCTGATCGCTCCCCACACCAGGAGACCAGGTGTAGGCCCTGTGTGTCGCTGGCTGATGCAAGAAAGGTGGAGACGCTCCCCTGTGCGTCTGCGAACACGCATACGGCCATCGGAGGCTCCCAAGCAGAATCTCCTTTCATCGCGGAACACGACAGATCGCCATTGCGTTCTCCAGTGCAGACGTTGGCGACACCACTGCAGCCGTTCCTGACGGTGGGCTGGAGTCAGAGGTACACATGCCAGAGGTACACGTGCACGTAGTCCTGCATCCAGTAGACGGTTGGGGATTGTTCGCACAGTCACCTTTCAGACCGCATGGATTTGCGTCGCAATGGATGTTCTGCTTGACAACGCCGCTCTTCTTATGCGTCGATCGGTCCGCTCATCAGTCCGTCTGTGACTCCCGGTTCCACGTCTTCTCGTGTGGGAATGTTCCTCGGACCATCTACGCCACCATCGTACCACCACCGATACTTCCCATCCAATTCTCTCCGCAATACGATGATACGACCACCCGGCCTCGCGGAGTCCGATAACTGCTGAAATCGTACACTTCTTCCATGTCCAGGCATTGCAGCTTCTTCAGGGTCTTCGCACGTGTCCGTACGCCGACGACTGATTACATTCACTTCGCCGTACTCCTTAAATACCACCGACGATAACTTGCTTATTATGCCGTGCTGTGGCTTAAGCGCTCTCCGGTTGTTCCCGAAATTAACATCACACCTACGTAAATTCAACCCAATTAACATATGTAAATTTCATGATCGTCCGCTAATTCCTTCTTGGTGTTCTTTTTTCACTTGCCGGCAGTGTATGTCGTTTTGCAATAGCTGCTTGAAAAATGTGTCAGTTGAATTGTTCATTATGAGCAGTGGAAATGAAAAGTTGTGTGACTTAAATACAGAATAAAGGTGTCGTAATGCAAGTACACTGCGCATGTCAAAAAATCAGATTTACATAAAGTGGATACACCAATTAAAGTTCTGAACAACTTGAAGTTATGTTTCGGGTTATAAAAGAAATTTTCAAAGCAGAGGTATGCCGTCATTGAAACATTTTGGCCCATACTTGTAAATCCATAAGCTCTCAGAGAATAGAGTAGCAAAGCCTGTTTTTTTTTTTTTTTTATTGGAGGTTTAACGACCACCGTGAGCAACTCAATGGGCTATAAGCAGTCGCCCGTCCCTAATTTAGGGTCACTGGTTCCAGGGAAGGGAGAGAGCCAGTGCCGTAAAACAAACACAACATCCATGCCTCACCGGGATTCGAACCCGGACCCCGTTCGGACGAATGATCAGAGGCCATTGCTTAGACCACTGCGCCACCGGGGCGGCTTTTTTTTTATTGGAGGTTTAACGACCACCGTGAGCAACTCAATGGGCTATAAGCAGTCGCCCGTCCCTAATTTAATGTCCCTGGTTCCAGGGAAGGGAGAGAGCCAGTGCCGTAAGACAAACACAACATCCATGCCTCACCGGGATTCGAACCCGGACCCCGTTCGGACGAATGATCAGAGGACATTGCTTAGACCACTGCGCCACCGGGGCGGCTTTTTTTTTATTGGAGGTTTAACGACCACCGTGAGCAACTCAATGGGCTATAAGCAGTCGCCCGTCCCTAATTTAGGGTCACTGGTTCCAGGGAAGGGAGAGAGCCAGTGCCGTAAGACAAACACAACATCCATGCCTTACCGGGATTCGAACCCGAACCCCGTTCGGACGAATGATCAGAGGCCATCGCTTAGACCACTGCGCCACCGGGGCGGCAGCGTGTTGTTGGAGCCTAAAGGATAGTACTGTAGTAAGGTTCCATAGTGGCTCGTGATTACCTTCCGAGCGTAATCTGGATAATGCCGTAGCAGAGGAATTTGTCTTTAAATCGCATTTGTGTTCATATATTCGGCATTTTAAATTACGAAATGTAGAACCTATATATCTACAGTCTCTTTCATTGGAGCTCAATGGGATGGCGTAAATTCTGTGAGGATAGTCCAAATTCTTTGTATCTCTGTCATTTCTTATTTGCGATATTAAATTACAGGTTTTTTACTCCAAAACTCATATCATACCTCTTACAAATGTTCTTAAGAATATTCGCAAACAACCGGAACATATTGTATTGACCGTATATACTTAACTGGGGTTCGGTCATGGGGTGAGGGTTGAGGCAGGTAATTCAGTTCAAGGGCGAATTAACTTGTTAATGATATAGTTAGGGTAACCATAAGTCCTAGCGAGGTCTTTTATTTTTGAAATTTCCAGATCTCGAAGACGATTATTGGACGAATGAGTTATAGCCCGGTGTAAGAGAAAATTGAGTGCAGAAATTTTATATTTAATTGGATGTGCTGAATCAAAAGGAATTAAGCAAGTGGTAGAAGTAGGTTTTAAATACACACAGTGTTTAAATGGTGTTATCTCTTGTGTCCCGTTGTAAGAAAAAATCCGGAAAAGGTTTGTTCAAATTCGATGGAAAGTTTAATAGAAGGATATCGCGATGAAAGCCTATTGGCGAAATCGACTAGCTCATCACCACTGGAGGGCCAAAAAAAAAAACAGTATATCTTCAACGTAACGAATATACAAAAGTGGTTTAGGGGGGGGGAATTGAATAACATTTTCTTCTAAATCCTGCATAGGAATTTCGGCCAAAGTGGCGGAGAGTGGGGAACCCATGGGGCATCCATCAAGTTGGCGGTAGATGATATTGTTAAAACGAAAGTAAGAGAAAGTAAAATCATGCACAAATTTAGATACAACGAAAATGGGTAACGGAAATAGTCAAACCCATTGTTGAAAGCTGCCGCATGAAGTGACGCAACAATAGTCAATTTCAACATTACTCAACAGTATCTTTTACTAACTTATAGCCGAACATTATTTCATCACGTTTCACGTAAACGTAACGATATCTCATTGCAATCTACGTAAATTACAAGAACCTCATGTGAAAACTGATGAAAGCCATTACAAAAATCCATTCTTTTTTAAAATTTTTATGTCAGATATGTTTAGCCGTATGGCTGCGAATCTTTTTAACGTATGACATTTTCTCACATACTATACCGGCACCACAACATACACTGGTGTGCAAAAATTAAGGGGGAAGAGGAGAAATTAGCATAACAGCGGAACGAGCAGGCAGAACGGACTGAAAGATCACTCAGGAGATAGACTAGGGTCCGGTACGGTAGGGCATGCGTATATATGCAGCATGACGTGGGGGAGGGGAGGTGTCGGAAGAGTATAAAGACCACGTATAATGAATATAGCTTTTACTACTAAGCCAATTATAATGAATATAACGCTTCTGCTACTGATTATAATGAATCTTCTAAGCTAATGCTTGTTCTAATGCTTGTTGTGTTATTAATTATTTATATCATGAATAAACTTTCCTGCTAGTAATGTAGTAATAATAATGAACAAGCTTATAACTGGTAGTAATGTTGTAGTAGTAATTAAGATGAATAAAGTCTTAATGCTAGTTGTTACTAATAACACTAAATGAAATAAACCTAACAGCCAGACAGAGGTCTGACAGTACTATGAACTGAGAAAGACGTACTTACTTAAAACTCTTTTATTTGGTAAACTTCTCGCTCTCACATAAACGAAGATCTCTTTATACAACAAAAGCTCTCTGACACATAAACCACAGCTCACTTCGTACAACAACAGCTCACTCTACGCACTTCAACAAAAAGCTCTCACGCACATAAACAAACGCTCTCTCTATACAACAACAAACGCTCTCCTTAGGTATCGTTAAACGTGCCTATTTATACTGGCTACCACCACGTCATGACTTACACTCATTGCCAGATCTCATTCAGCGGGTGAAATAACATCTCGTTCAGTAAGAAGATAATTCACATAGGAAAATAAAATAACCAGAGATAGTAAAAATCAAAAGGAAAGTGAATCTAGAGTATACGTTACATCATCTCTTCCTTAATTTTTTTTTTCCCGAAAAACGTATCAATTTTGGAGTGTAAGTCTTACACTTCGTTGATTGACGTTTATCGACCTCTTTTTGTTGTTGTTTTGGTGGCAGCAGTATGTACAATATCAAACTTGGCATGACAAAATCAAGAAATCTGTATTCGTCTGTGAAACACTTTGTATACTTGAACAAAACAAACCTGCATCGGCATACCTTCCTTTTATTCTGCCTAGCAGGAATTACTTTTTTAATTTCAAATTACGTTCTCATTATTCGTTGAATACACACCAACTGTATCAGCAGCGAAGATTGCCTGGAGCTGCCTAACAGTAACAATTTTATTATTTTACCCCTAAGCACATAGATATATAAAAAAATTTGGATTAGTAGATGGACATAGAAGAAATATAAAAAAAAAACACATATATACACAAAAAAGAATGCATAGGCCCACACGTAAAAAAGAAATTCTGACACGCCAACTGGTCGTGCAGGAAAAACAACAAACGGAGAAAAGAACCTGTCCACGAGAACTTACTTATCTCGAGGACGCATAAAAAACTCTAGTACGATACGTTTTCCAGGCCTAATCGGACTGGTTAATTCAGGTGGCGTTGAGCGTTTCAAGGATTTGAATGGATCTGGAACATCTGTATGCTGTCGGTCAAGAAATCCCGGCGGCTGACAGGAACGGTCAGGAACGGCTGAAATCCGTCGGTCAGGAACGGCTGAAGTCTGACGGTCCGGAAATCCCTGCGGCTGATAGGAACGGTCAGGAACGGTTGACGTCCGTCGGTCAGGAACGGCTGAAGTCTGGCGGTCCGGAAATCTCTGCGGCTGACAGGAACGGTCAGGAACGGCTGAAGTCCGTCGGTCCGGAACGGCCGAAGTCTGGCGGTCCGGAAATCCCTGCGGCTGACAGGAACGGGCTCCCCCAGGCTTTTGATATGTAGTCCCTTTGTGCTGGGGCCCGTGGTGTCCTTCCAGCATTCTTTTGGACGGACGTGGCTCCGGCCACATCGTTTGTTTTCGTTTTCTCCCTCGTGGCATGAGAGTAGAAGCAGGCATCGGCCCTGTTTGCCCTGAGCGTAGGTTCCAGGGGCGAAACCCGGGCGGATGCAAGGATCTCTGCCTTCGTCGCTGTTGCGGCGAAGCAGATTGGGAGAGACAAGTTACGTTTTCGACCAGCTTTTGGTGGTGCTGGACGGTTTGTAATTGGTGTCTGACGTTTAGGAATAGTCAAATTATTGTTCATAACTGATAAATCCGAAATATCTGAAGCCTCTGAGTCGCTGCTGTAATTTAGTGGTCGTGCAGGGCGATGTTTATTTCTGCCTATAGGAATACTCTCTGACGAGGTATTCAAGGAAGTAGGAGCTTGTGTTGGTGCAGAGTTATCAAGAAATGGTGAAGCAATAGTCTTGGCAATGGTTGGAGGGAAAGGAACGATACTAGTATTTGTAGAACCTGATTCGAGCCTTCGTCTCATGGGAGAATCAGGTTGCGTGTTTGGAAACCCGTCTTGAGGAGAGGAGGGTGAAGAAAAATCACTGGAGATTCTTCAAAAATGTTTGTTGGTTCGTCCATAATTTCCGGAGGTTGATCGTGAGATATAGACTCTTGAGTCTGTGGAACAGAAGGTTGAGTAGGGTTGATTATAATATCGATATTTCGTTCATGATACTTGCGACACTGAGCAACGTGTACGTATAGAAATTGATTGTCAGGTTTTTCAAGAACAATGTTATTTTCAAACACATTTGCCACCCGATATGGACCTTCGTAGCTGGGTGCAAATTTCTTCACTAAAGTATGAGAAACAGAAGACTGGAAGTGCGTTTCCACGAGAGTGAGATCTCCAACGACAAGATCTGGTTCCCTACGCCTAGTATTATAATATCTTGCTTGAGCCGCTTGTGCTCCTAGCATTGCAAAACGAGCTTTTTCAGCCATGATTCGTACTGATTGCGGAGTTGGTCGCTGGTTTAGTTCGTCGATAATCCCCGTTAAATTTTCAAAAGGGGTTTTAATTTTGCGACCCAGAAAAAGTTCTGCAGGAGTAATTTTAGTAGATTCGTGAACAGACGAGCGGAGGGCGAACGAAAAAGCTCAAGATGGTCATCCCATCGCTCGTGATGATCCATGACAAATGTAGCAATCATTTTCACTAACGTGCGGTTTACTCGTTCCGCAGGATTGCTCTGGGGATGATATGGGGAAATGAATTTATGCTTAATGTGTAGTCTCGCACACATTCTTTCAAAAATGTCAGAAATAAATTGTGGATCATTATCCGAAACTACTTTATTAGGTGCACCATATCTAGAGAATACTTCATTAATTAATACATTACAAATAACTTCTGCCGTAGCGGCTTTAATGGGAAAAACTTCAACCCATTTAGAAAAATTATCAGTTAGTACTAAAACGTAACGAGCTTTGTTTTTAACAGATAAAGGATAAGGTCCCAATAAATCTATTGAAATAATATCAAAAACATGAGAACTTGAACTAGATTTCAAGTGACCGGCCGGTCTTACATTACGGTAATTATTAATCTGACACAAGTGACATCATTGAACGTATGCGAGCACACTTTGGTACATGCCAGGCCAATAGGCAACATCCCGCAATTTACCACAGGTCTTGCGAATACCTAAATGGCCTGCAAGACGTTTGTCATGAAATTCGTTTAAAAGGGCCATTCTAAGGGTTCGCGGAATACATGGGCGAAACTCTGCCCTAGTAGTCCTAGATTTCGTATAGTAAAGAAGACCCTCTATGACTTCAAAATGTTGTGACCTTCCAGCCAGAGAAGGATCACTTTGTAGGGGCGAACCCGCAAGCAAAAAATTATAGATATCCCCAAAATCTGGATCATTTATTAATTCTGCCATTATCTGCTCTCTGGATGTTATATCAGCTATTAGAAGTAAAGGCTGACATGCAGGAGTAGTTTCTGTGGGGACCCCACTAATCGGAACGCGAGACAATGCGTCCGGTAATTGATTCTTATGACCTGGCTGATACGAAATTTTGATATTGCTCTCTTGTAACTTCAGAGCCCACTTCATAAGTCTTTGAGAGAGATGCTTAGCAGAATTCAAATAATGAAGGGCAGAATGATCCGTAATTATGTTAACTGTCAATTCGTTAAGATAACATTGAAATTTGTCAAGAGCATACACAACAGCAAGACATTCACGTTCCGTAGCTGAATAATTGCGTTCAGCTTTGGCTAAAGTACGAGACGCAAAAGCTATTGGATGCCCAGCTTGTGACAAAACGCAACCAAGACCAACTCCGGATCCGTCAGTATAAATATCAAATTCCTTAGTATGATCCGGGAAAGCCAACACAGGAGGCTAAGTCAACGCAGACTTCAGTGTTTCAAACGCAGCGTTAGCTTTAGGTGTCCAAACAAACTTCTTGTATTTACGTTTCAAAACATACAATGGCTCACAGATTGTAGCATAAGCGGGGACGAACTGCTGATACCATCCGGTCATTCCCAGAAAGCGTGATAGTTCTTTTGCTGTTTTAGGCCGAGGAAAGTCAACAATAGGCCTAATTTTTTCATTATCTGTAAATAAGCCGTGGGGAGTGATTTTCAACCCCAGATATACAATCTCGTCCCTCGCTATCTGGCATTTACTAGGTTTTAATGTCAAGCCAGCATTGTATATGAGTTGGAACACCTGTTTGAGCAAAGAAAGGTGCTCGTCAAAAGTCTCGGATGTAATAATAATGTCATCCAAATATACATGCACATGGGGACCCAGAACAGGTCTGAGAACCGTATCCATAAGCTTTTGGAAAGTAGCAGGTGCAGAAGCTAATCCAAAGGGCATACGCAGGTATTCATAAGCCCCAAAAGGAGTCACAAAGCCTGTTTTATCGACGGAGTCTGGATGTACCGCCACCTGCCTATATCCACTCGCCAAATCTAAGGTTGACATCTATTTAGTTGATGACAGGTCATGCAAAATATGCGACATGACAGGTAGTGGATAATTGATCGTTTTTGTGACTTGGTTGAGCTTGCGGAAATCTGTCACGAAACGAAATTCATTGGGTTGTTTCTTTGGAACCAAAAAGGCAGGAGCAGCCCAGGCGCTTGTTGATTCCTTTATTATGCCCTGTTTAATCATTTCAGAAATTTGACGTTGCATTTCCTGTTTCTTATGGGGAGCACAAGGGTAAGGTTTCGTCGCTATCGGTTTCGAACCATCAGTGTCAATGACATGATAAACCACATGTGTGAAACCAGGTTGATCAGAAAATAAACCAGGGCTTTCCTGCAAAAGTAGAGAAAGCTGGTTTCGTTGCCTCTCATTCAATTGGTTACTCAATAACAAACTCGTTATATCCACAAGAACCGTAGGAATCATTTCGATAGGTTCCGGAAAGGAAATCACATGTTGTACGAAATTCAAAGTTATTTGAAACGTATGAATAAAGTCCATTCCCATTAGACATTTAACAGGTAGTTCGTCTATAAGCAGGACAGAATGCGTAAAACGAGCCTTTCCCAGCCCTAGAGATAATGTGACAGTTCCTGTGATACTGAAGATTTCGTTATTTGCACCTCGCAAATACTGCGTCGCAGGCTGAACGAGTATTGCAGGAAAATTGTCAGTGCAAAACTTCGTATTTAGGGCTGATATTTCAGAACCAGTGTCGAACTTTGTCTCGACAATAATATCTTCAATTGTCAAGAATACATCAGGCAACTGAGAAGTTTGGACAGTCACTAATACTATTTTAGGGTCAGAATGCTTGGTATCAGGAAGCAGGACCGACTCCTTGGTCTACTTCCTTTGGAAGTTTAAAGGATTCCTGGTTGGATTATCATGCGGTCTGAAACCTCGACCCTGCCGGGTATCGGGAAAATTTTCACGATGAGGAAAACTGCGTGAAACCTGCGTCGGGAACTCCGCGTGTCAGTTGACATTTTCATATCTATTACTTCTTCCCTCAGCACGGGCAGAAAAATCATCATTGCCCTGAGCATGAAAACGTTCCGAATGCTGCGGATTGGAACGGGGTCGAGCATACTGTGCATTTGTACGATATCCCGAAGATTGTTCAGAAACTCGCTGTTGGTTTGCCACTCTTCTGTGTGGTGGAACGTATGAAGCTTGGGTGTGCACTTGTGTATGCTCGCGTTGAAAGTTATTAGGTCTATTATGCCGCTGAGGGTTTTCGTAATAAGCCTCGCGGGGTGCCCGAGCATGATGAGTTGAACCATGTTTGCCATGTCGCTCTTCATACGTTCGTATGAGGCGAAGGCATTCATGAATTGTAGCAGGGTGTCGAACCTCAAGAAAATCTTGTAGAAATGGGTCGAGCTGCTGCAATAGGGTATCCAACATGTCGACATGACTGGCATGTGGATCCCATAAGTTATATAAGCGTGTTGTTTCCAACGCAAATGCAACAGGGCTGTCGTTGGGTCCTTGCTGACGAGAAGAAAGTTGTTGTGCAAGGCTAGCTCGACTGAGGCCGAAAGGAAAGACCTCCAAAAATTCTGCTCGGAAATTCTCATAATGAGAATCAGGGTTCGACACTCTCCACTGCCGATACCAGGTCTTAGCGGAATCCTTCAAGCAAGTGCCTGCGATTTGTACTTTGCAGTCTTCAGGAATATTGTATAGATCAAAATGATCTTCCAAATCTTCGAGGAACTTTAAGGATCCCTCCAACCCATTGAACTGAATTGTTCCTGCATGCGGCACGAAATGGGCAAGCATTCTGCTTCGCTGAGAGGATTGAACTCCCTCAGGTACGACCTGCGACTCAGAGTAACAGGAAGCTGGTGAATTACGAAATTGTGAAGAATGCCTGGGTACATGTAGATCACTTATATCAAAGTGAGCCCCACAGGCTTCTTGCAGATGGTCGAAATTAATCCCATCACCACCGAAACTTGTCTTAGGGTGAAATATTGAAGTTGTCTCAGGTAGTGAAGACAAGGGTAATAATTGTCAAGATCTCGTGTTCGAGAAAATTTCGGGAGCGAATTATAATGAATATAGCTTTTACTACTAAGCCAATTATAATGAATATAACGCTTCTGCTACTGATTATAATGAATCTTCTAAGCTAATGCTTGTTCTAATGCTTGTTGTGTTATTAATTATTTATATCATGAATAAACTTTCCTGCTAGTAATGTAGTAATAATAATGAACAAGCTTATAACTGGTAGTAATGTTGTAGTAGTAATTAAGATGAATAAAGTCTTATTCTGGTTGTTACTAATAACACTTAATGAAATAAACCTAACAGCCAGACAGAGGTCTGACAGTACTATGAACTGAGAAAGACGCACTTACTTAAAACTCTTTTATTTGGTAAACTTCTCGCTCTCACATAAACGAAGATCTCTTTATACAACAACAGCTCTCTGACACATAAACCACAGCTCACTTCGTACAACAACAGCTCACTCTACGCACTTCAACAAAAAGCTCTCACGCACATAAACAAACGCTCTCTCTATACAACAACAAACGCTCTCTCTATACAACAACAAACGCTCTCTCTATACAACAACAAACGCTCTCCTTAGGTATCGTTGAACGCGCCTATTTATACTGGCTACCACCACGTCATGACTTACACTCATTGCCAGATCTCATTCAGCGGGTGAAATAACATCTCGTTCAGTAAGAAGATAATTTACATAGTAAAATAAAATAACCAGAGATAGTAAAAATCAAAAGGAAAGTGAATCTAGAGTATACGTTACACACGGGCGGTGTACGCTCATCAATTCGGTGAAAGATATTGCACGGTGTACATCGGTTTGAACGACATCGAGTTGCTGCCATTGTGCGATATGGCCAACAGGCAATCCAGTAGACTACATCTAGATGACTTTACCCGCGGTCGCGTCATTGGGAATTTGGAAGAAGGTCGAAGTGTAACTAGTGTGGCCGAGGAGTTCGAGATCGCTCACAGCATCGTTTCACGAGCTTGGAAAGCATTTCAAACGACAGAAACAGCTGTCCGAGAGTTTAGCAGTGGTCGTCCACAAGCAACCATGGCGGCGGACGACTGGTATATTGTCCTACAGGCGAGAAAAGACAGACGGCAGACAGCGGGAGAAATCGCAAGGCACATGCAACAGACAACTGGACGTCCGTTATTGCGTTTTACCGTGGCCAGAAGGCTGCACAAAGGCGGTCTATTTGCACGATGACCAGTACGGTGTGTGCCATTAACGCCTACTCATCGGAGACGGAGGTTTCTGTGGTTTCTCTTTACGGATGAGAGCCGATTTAGTCTGACGAGCGATTCTGGACGTATACACATCTGGAGAGAGCAGGGAACACGCAATCACACCTCCAACATCATCGAAAGGGACCGGTTTGGAGGTGGCGGAGTTCTCGTTTGGGGCGGTATCATGTTTGGTAGCCGTACTAACCTCCACATCTTCCAAGGAGGGTCAGTCACTGGTGTCCGCTATTGTACCGAGGTTCTCGTGCCTCACTTGCGTCTGTTTAGAGGTGCTGTTGTAACGTATACTCTAGATTCACTTTCCTTTTGATTTTTACTATCTCTGGTTATTTTATTTTACTATGTAAATTATCTTCTTACTGAACGAGATGTTATTTCTCCCGCTGAATGAGATCTGGCAATGAGTGTAAGACATGACGTGGTGGTAGCCAGTATAAATAGGCGCGTTCTACGATACGTAGGGAGAGCTTTTTGTTGATGTGCTTAGGGAGAGCTGTTGTTGTACGGAGAGAGCTGTTGTTGTACGGAGAGAGCTGTTGTTGTACGGAGAGAGCTGTTGTTGTACGAAGTGAGCTGTTGTTTATGTGTCAGAGAGCTGTTGTTGTATAGAGAGAGCGGTTGTTTATGTGCGTGAGAGCTTTGTTTCGTGTGTAAAGAGATCTTCGTTTATGTGAGAGCCAGAAGTTTACCAAATAAAAGATTGTCTTAGTAAGTACGTCTTTCTCAGTTCATAGTTTTGTCAGATCTCTGCCTGGCTGTTAGGTTAATTTCATTAGCTGAAAATTATTAACAACCAGCATAAGACTTTATTCATCTTAATTACTACTACAACATTACTAGCAGTTAAAAGCTTGTTCATTATTATTACTACACTACTAGTAGGAAAGTTTATTCATGATATAATTAACAAACAACAAGCATTAGAAGAAGCATTAGCTTAGAAGAAGCTGAATTCATTATAATTCAGTAGCAGAAGCGATATATTCATTATACTGTGGGTCCTGAGTTTCTTCTTCATGGACAACAACGCTACACTTCATCGTAAAGTGGCTGTCGCAGAGCTGTTGGAGAGTAAATATTTTCAACGCATGGATTGGCCCGCAAGGTCCTCGGACCTAAATCCAATCGAACACGTGTGGGACCTTCTCGGGAGACGCTTGGCAGCACGCCACCAGCCGCCAGCAACGATTCCGCAGCTGCGATTGGCGCTACAAGAGGAATGGGCCGCGATGCCTCAACAGCTCCTTGACAACCTCGTCCTCAGCATGGAGAGACGTTGTAAATCCTGCAACGCAGTCAGGGGTGATCATATTCCCTACTAAAGACTGAATATTTCTTGGAAGCAGCCTGTCACATGAACGTTTCTGTTTTCTGTTCAGTTGTGCTCGAAGCTACCTTTTCAATTAAGTGCCTTTGTATCCTTTGGATTCCTTGTTTGGACGGTTTTGCTCATTTGTCCCATATTCTTACATCTTGGGGATCTTATGGTATGATTTGAGTCGATGTGGAGCACTTCTGCACGACGTTACATTCGAAAAACCGTCTCGTCCTTAATTTTTGCACGCCAGTGTACAATTAGCAGCATAGATTTCATTACACAAAATTGTCAGCTCACCAATATCTGGATCAACACTAAAGGAAGGATCTCCTCCTTGTTTTACTCAAAACTGAACGCTACACGGTGTGACGTATTAATTGCAGAGGTGAAGCATATGTCAAGTTGAATTTATACTGTATAATTAGGAACACCAGCACCGGTATTAAGAACACTAGCTGTGTAGAAATATGCAATACCAAATTCTTCCGTCATTTTCCTTTTGCTAGATCATTTTCGTTTCCATCAAAGGTTTAAAACATTTTTCTCTGAAATTTGGCTCCCTGAATTATACGTTCACTGTTCATATACACTGAGATGCCAGTTGATTAGGTACACCTTTTTTTTTTTTTTGATTGGAGGTTTAACGACCACCGTGAGCAACTCAATGCGCTATAAGCAGTCGCCCGTCCCTAATTTAGGGTCACTGGTTCCAGGGAAGGGAGAGAGCCAGTGCCGTAAGACAAACACAACATCCATGCCTGACCGGGATTCGAACCCGGACCCCTTACGGACGAATGATCAGAGGCCAGCGCCTTAGACCACTGCGCCACCGGGGCGGCAGGTACTCCTTCCCTCGTCTCACGTCTCATAAATGGCCCACTCTAACACGTAAGACATCGGTATAAATTAGGAACACCAGCTCGAGGACCATCAGTTGGCGTTCAGTTAGAATTGGAATGGGCAAAACGAGTGATCTGAGAGATTTTGAAAGCTGCATGATAGTTTATGCCAGACGTGATCGTTCGAAAATCTCCCAAGCGGTCGTTCTCCTCGACTTTTCACTCCCAACCGTAGCAAAAATACACCATGAATATTCCGACACACAAAAAAATTCCAGCAATCAATGATCCTTTCGACGAAAAGAACAGGTGAATACGAAGGATCTAAGGAGACTACAGAGAATCATGTAAGCAAATAGACAGACGACGCCCTGCCAAATCACTAGAATTAAACATGGTCTCCCAAAGATGTCTTCGAACGCACCGCATGTACGAGCATGTCGTGAAGAGGGATACAACAGCCGCCAACCATGTTTACTGCTGATGTTATCAGCGCAGAGAATGTGAAAGCCATACCTTCTCGCTCCAGAGCCAGTTGTTCTCCCGGCTGAACTACACCGACCTTGGTTTATCGCTGCAACGTGCCGTCTTGACTCTTGCATCATCTCAGTGGTAAATCACATATATCCCTCCATTGAAGAAAGGGTATGATGGAATCATAGGTCTCCGTGTGAGCCAACAAATCATGTTTGATGCAGCTCACTGTAGAAGAAGGAATTCTGATTAATTCCAGATGATGTGTATAAGAAGCGTCACACACTCTGTTTTCGAGCTTCACGGCTAGGAGAATCATTGTAACGTTCGGACGCTATTGTAAAAACAAGTCTTTTTTGCAGGTGTTGGGATTCGAACAAACGTCTCCTCGCTCCGTGGCCAGTTATTTTCCCGACTAAACTTTGGCATTTCGCTGCAACTTGTCGTTTGACCCTTGAATCATCTCAGTGGTAAGTCACATATATTCCTCCCTTGAGAAAGAGCTATGACGGAATCATAGGTTTCCGTGTCATCCAGCAAACCATGTTTGAAGGAACTCACTGCAGTAGAATGAATTCTCATTCATTCCAGACGACGTGTGAAAGAAGCGTCACACACACACTCTTTCCGAACCTGACCGCCAGGAGAATCATTCTCGGGCGCTCTTGTGAAAACAACTCCTTTTTGCCGGTGGTGGAATTCGAAGCCCGTCTCCTCGCTCTGTGGCCTGTTATTCTCCCGACTAAACTACACCGACCTTGACTTATCGATGGGATATTCCGTTTCTATTCTTGCGTCACTTTAGTGGTACGTCGCAAACACGAAAGCGCACTTCTAGTGGGTGCAGAAGCATCGTCACTGGGCCATTGAATACTGGGCAAAGGTCACCTGAAGGGTCTCTGGAACAATCCAAATCATCACAGTAAAGTATTGTTTCAGTTAAGCGCAAAAGGAACGTTATTTGTAAGGTCAACGCGCGCGGCTGTTAATTTATATTGTGTATCTTCCACCGGTGGCTGAAAAATAATACAATGCAACACACACAGCACACACAAGTGGTGGGGGGTGTCAACAGACATTTGCCGCCCCGGTGTCGCAGTGGTCTAAGCGATGTCTTCTGATCATTCGCCCGAGATGGGCCCGGTTTCGAATCCGGGTGAGGCATGGATGTTGTGTTTGTCTTACGACCCTGGCTCTCTCCCTTCCGTGGAACCAGTGGCCCTGAATTAGGATCGGGCGACTGCTTATAATCCACTGAGTTGCTCACGGTGGTCGTTAAACTTCTAAAACCAATCAAAATGCTAAACTAGTCCTGTTTCTTAACCTCGTAAAGAACTATGAACTTGTATTAAACATCCGATGGCATATAACTCATAGAGCACGTTAAAGGATTTGCGAAACTATCTTTTAAATAAGTTAGCGACTCATTATTTTAAAGCTTTTTTTAAAACAAAACAGCTCAGGTTTTATGAGAAAATCGTTGGCAGCAGAATTTTCCCGATTCTAATGAAGATTTTGTTTGAAAAAAAATAAATTAATCTTTTTAATGGAGAAACTGAATGGATAAAGATTAGCCGATATGAATTACCCCTATTTAGCTCATTTCGAGGACGATTGCTTTCTTTCGACCAATTTAGATGCTTACAAATATTTCCCCGACTGAATGCGATAGTCCACACAAACAAACGGCACAACAGGTTTCACATTTATTCAACGCCGTAATGGCCTCATTTCGTGGTCTCCATTATACCGCTCCTTTGCTTTGAACTGCTCTTGCAGTAGCGTTTGTCATCCACGAGGCTGCGAAGCAATCGTTACTTAAACCATGAAGAAAATGGTCTTATCTAGAGGCCATAAACACCATAGCTTGCCACTCTTTACAGCAAAGAAACCGCATCGCTATTCAGTTGGCCTCTACCAGAAACAGTTTCTTCGAGAAAAGAAAGGGAACTCTCTGCGCTACCGCATAATTACTATAAAAATGCTGCTTGGGTAGATTATATCAGAATAGAAAAACGATTTATTTTGATCCAAAATAAAAAATTGCAAAACCCTCTGCTGGGCAAGATAAGCTCAGAAAAAAATTGTCTTTATGAAGTGGAAGAGAAAATATATGAGCTTCTTCCATAGCATCTGTTTTCTGCAGAAATCTGGTAATCGTTACAAATGACAGAATGTTCAGATTATCAGTACATGCACGACAAAGTTTGTCAAATGAAACAAGAACGTATTTTGTGCGCTAAAAATTATCCTCAATGTATTTATAGAATATATTACAATATCCAGCTGAGAAATACAAGAACGTAATTTTTTAACATAGCCCTCTTGCAATTCAACGCATTTGGTTTCCCGCTGCACGAGCTTCTTTCTGACCACAGAAAAGAATTTCGTTGTTTGCTAAGAGACAAAATACACCACTACTTTCACTTCTTGGTCAGCAGAAAATCTACTGCAACGTAAGCCATCCTTGAGCGGACCGCACAGATGATTGTCTCAAGAAGAGAGATCAGGACTGAACAGAAGATGCTCCCATTACCTGAAGGTTCATTTACTAGGCAGTGTGAACTGTGCGAAGAATGCTCAAATGTCTGAAGGTTCATTTACTAGGCAGTGTGAACTGTGCGAAGAATGCTCAAATGTCTGAAGGTTCATTTACTAGACAGTGTGAACTGTGCGAAGAATGCTCAAATGTCTGAAGGTTCATTTACTAGACAGTGTGAACTGTGCGAAGAATGCTCAAATGTCTGAAGGTTCATTTACTAGGCAGTGTGAACTGTGCGAAGAATGCTCAAATGTCTGAAGGTTCATTTACTAGACAGTGTGAACTGTGCGAAGAATGCTCAAATGTCTGAAGGTTCATTTACTAGGCAGTGTGAACTGTGCGAAGAATGCTCAAATGTCTGAAGGTTCATTTACTAGACAGTGTGAACTGTGCGAAGAATGCTCAAATGTCTGAAGGTTCATTTACTAGACAGTGTGAACTGTGCGAAGAATGCTCAAATGTCTGAAGGTTCATTTACTAGACAGTGTGAACTGTGCGAAGAATGCTCAAATGTCTGAAGGTTCATTTACTAGACAGTGTGAACTGTGCGAAGAATGCTCAAATGTCTGAAGGTTCATTTACTAGACAGTGTGAACTGTGCGAAGAATGCTCAAATGTCTGAAGGTTCATTTATTAGACAGCAGCGTGGATCATACGGAGGATGCTACAGTATCTGAAGGTTCATTTATTAAACATCATGGACTATAAAAAAACGCTCCAATACCTGAAGGTTCATTTATTAGATAGCGTAGATTATACGTAGGATGCTTCAGAATCTCTAAGTTCATTTACTAGAAAGCATGGACTATACAAAGGACGCTCCAATACCTGAAGGTTCGTTTACTAGACAGCATAGACTATACGTAGGATGCTTCAGTATCTGTCAGTTGACTTACTTGACAGGGTAGACTGTACGTATGATGCTTCAGTATCTGTAGGTTCATTCACTAGGCACCGTGGATCATTCGGAGGATGCAACAGTATCTGAAGGTCCATTTTCTAGACAGCTTGGACTATACGTAGGAAGCTCCAGTCAGTGAAGGTTCATTTACTAGACAGCAGGGATCAAACGGAGGATGCTCCAATACGTGAAGGTTCATTTTTTAGAGAGTATATGAACGAGCTGTGTAGTGCGATAATAAAACATCTTACGATAGCAGTTCTCCGCGTTTTCCTTGAATTAAATTCTTCAGCTTGCACGCTGCATCTAACTGTAACGACCACTGTTTACTGTGAGCCTGTTGTCCTAATAACGTTCATGCTGTCTAATAAATGAAACTTCAGCCATGAGCATTCTTCGTACAAATCACACTGTCTAGAAAATGAACCTTCAGGTATTGGATTATCATCAGCATAGTTCTGAGTCTCAAAAAGTAGAGAGCAATACCATTCTTTCTGTTGGTTGATATTTTTATTTTTTTCTGTGAGTGATGACCAGGAATGTTTCCATTCCAACCACTGAAGGTCACTCTCCTGTTGTAGATGTAGATCCACGTTTTTTTCTTCGGTGAGGCTTCTTTTCCAAAAGGTGTTGCCTTCGGCCTAAACGGCGTGGCAGATGTTCAAACAATTGCCTTTTTGCCCTTCTATGGAACGTTTTGCGAGCTCCAAAGTGGAACACACACACACATCCGTCATTTAGACTTGAGTGGTTTTTCTTTAAGTACGGATTGAAGTGACTCTCAACCAACCGATGGAAAATTTCCTTTCACCAGATTCGCTGCCTGATTGCGAACAGATAGGACACTCCGCACCGAATGCAGAGCAAACGGCAAGTTTTGCTTCCAGCACGAGAAACCGTAACAAAACTAAACGAAATATCAGGAAATAAGATTTCCGAGGATATGTTAGTAAAATTTCACAGCATTTCGAATTCAGAAAAAATTTCACTTTTGGGAGAATAAGATCAAACATTTCACAAGAGTTCATAACAATTTCTGTTGGCAATAAGGATTATCTTCAAACACTGCATTTTTTTCTCTTTACAAAAGTACAACTGGTACGCCTTTTTGAAAAAAAAAA
The DNA here is from genome assembly GCA_039090855.1 of Macrothele yani. Lineage (NCBI taxonomy): Eukaryota > Metazoa > Arthropoda > Arachnida > Araneae > Macrothelidae > Macrothele > Macrothele yani. The sequence continues at coordinate 137,189,564 of CM077004.1, forward strand.
TGTGTTGGCTCTATAACGAAGTAAATTTCTCCGTCATTTCTGTCCACGCCAGGATTCGAACCCGGATCCCCTCATTCCGGAATAAGTCACTCTACCAATTGAGCTACGCGGACGTTTTATTCTGATTCCTATCTGCCTTTATGTCGTGTGCGTCCTTCGGGAAGGTACGTCACATCTCCTGGTACGTTACAGCTCTTAAAAGAGCTTTTTTTTATATGTGGTATATATATTCTGCACTTCTTAGGTGGTGTTTTACCTGCTGCTTTCTTTGGTGCCTTAGCTTTCTTGGGCTTGAGACTTTTGGGCTCGGTGGCTTTCACTGCTTTCTTAGGGGTCTTGACTTTTGCTGCTTTCTTGGCTGCTGGGTTTTTTTACAGAGGTTTTCGCAGATGCTTTTTTTTTTCTTCTCAGCAGACTTTGTGGTTTTCTTAGCTAAAAATGCACAGCCCCCTACCCTACTTTGTTTTACGGACAAAACATTTTAAAATGAAAAAGAGGGTAGAAGCTGTCTGCGTTTCTAAATTCATTTCTTTATTTATTGATGTCGTTCACGAAACTGTTCATAATAGACATCGCTTTGCTGGAAATTCCAGTGTCGTTATGAACCTGCTTGGGTACCTTGTAGACGGAAATGGCGAAAGATTCTTTCCTCTTCTTCTTGTGCTTTTTCTTATCGCCTGCTTTTTTCACCGCCATACAAAAATGGGGAAATCAAACCTTTAAAAAAAATGGCAGTTCTTCTCTAAAGGGGAATTCTCACACATGTGAATAAAAAAAAATGAAATGGGGACAAGCTGTCTGTGTTTCTAAATTCATTTCTTTATTTCGAGTTTATCATTGTTTTTTGCCATGAGCCTAACTTGTTTACTCTCATATATAAAACACAAATATTTCAAAATGTTCGTGCCGCTGACATCCTACATTTTTGGTGTTTACTCTCAGTTCAGTAAAAAATAAAAGCTCCGGAAGGCTGTTTAAAAATGTTCCAAAGAGTTCTACACATTCTCTGAAGATTTAGGACACACATATCGGCCAGATCATTATAACCCACAGTCTCCACGAATGGAAGCTTCCGATAGCACGTATAAATTACATCAGCCGCCGTCGCTGGCTAAATACATATCGCACCGACAGGGAGTATTAGTTCACCAGTACAAAGCCTGCACAAAAGAAAGAAAGGCAAGTACAGGGTGATTCAAAAGTTCGGTTCAAAAGTAAAATGCGATTAAAAAAGATTTGTGGGTCGGAGAGACATGCGGTTCGCAGATTAATATTCAACGAGGCACGGGATTTTGTATGGCATCAAGAAAAAAAAAATAGTTCGAAATCTCGACAATAGAGCTCGCTCCTGCGGAAAATGCCACATAAGTAACGTTTGCACATTACTCGCACAAAGCAAAGTTAGGGTGAGACTTAAAAACCATTACGGAGAAATGCAGACACATTTTCAATGTGCAAAAATAATAAAGGTTCGTGGTGTCATTCTAATTGCAAAACCACACGGTTTCATTAAGCTAATAATTTCCATATAACGTGAAATCAGGCGTGCACGTTTATCGCCGATCGTCTGTTGAGCAGGCATAGTGCACGCGAATGGCCTCAAAAATCTCCAGATCTCATACCCGCTGATTTCTGGTTGTGGGACTACTTGAAATCCTGTGTCTGTAGAGAAAATCCCCAGACCTTACCATTGCTGTAAGACGCCATACGGCATGAGATATGAGCCATTTCCGTTGACATGTTGATTAATGCTGTATCAGGCGTAATACCACGACTACACGCAGAACTGGCATGTGGTTGTGGCCACACTGAGCACTTGCATCTATAGATCATGCCAATATAAAGTAAGTTTCACTAATTTAATGTAGATCTCATTTCACAATTCTCACTTCTCTTTGTTTTCTCTGCAGCAGCGCCCTCTATTGTCGAGATTTCGAATTATATATTTTTTCTTGATGCCATACAAAATCATTAATCTGCAAACCGCATGTTTCTTCGACCCACATATCTTTTATAATCGCATTTTACTTTTGCACCGAACTGTTGAATCACCCTGTACTTGTCTGCTTGATTATCTGCGCGACGGAGGGTAAGGGGTAGCACCTCAGCAGTCGAAGGCATTTTTGACTATCAGAGGCCCAACGAAGTAAAGATAGGAGTGCTCCAAAGAGGAACACACACACACACGACGTGTGAGAAACGCGGAAGGCCACCAGTGGTTTACAACGGACGTGTACGCTGGTTTGAACATTCATACGGCGCATGATCCTTCAGTACTGGCAGACTACAACCAGGGCATACGGAGGAACGTTTTCGAGCACACAGACTAGAAGACGCTTTTGCGGATGGGGTTAAGGACCCTGCTGCTCATTTATGTGTCCGAAATGCCGATTAAGGCTGTCTTTGAATGATTGTTAGGGTTCGTATTCTACCCTATATCTGCAATGTAAATTCTTTTGTACACATTTTCTCGACGACTATTGCTTTGTAGTGTTTGAAAATTTGAGCACAAATAAAAACGACATATAGCTAATATATGCCACAGTTAGTATTCCGAAAAATGTGTTAGAACTTCTTTTTAAAATTCAATTAATCTGACTAGAAAGCATTCCAATTTGTCGCTAGATGGCGCGATAAGTTAGCATAGCAGTGTTTCTGTCTGGAAGCAACGAAATCTCTTATTTCTGCCTGATTTTTCTAATTATATGAGCCAAATAGGAATCATTGAATAGGGGCAAAAGTGAGATTGGAATCTTATCTTCTACAGAACATCTTAAATCCTACTGTACGTTCATTTTTGAAGAGGAAATGTGTACATTAGCAGAGAGCCCTGAATTTGAGCTATAGAAACTCCGCCTACTTACTAAGCTGCGCCCCCAAAATAACATTATTGGTTAAAACGTAACAGCGGTTATTTTGTCTTGTCATTGTTGGGCCAACGAGAGAATGCTTCCCTTATGAATATGATGAAGTCTCCAGTGATTCGCTGACGCCAGCCTCTGGGACAGTCCCTCAAGAAGTAAAAGCCACGCCCAAGGAGTGATTTTTTGTGCCATCTATCGCAAAAGATGAATCCTAACACTCATTCAAAGACAGCCTTAACGGATCATATTCGACGCCAAGTGGGTAAGAATAACCACCAGACTGCACGAGTTACGGAAACCGGTCACCGACGGCGGTGTCATGATATAAGGATTCTTCTCATGTAAATCCCTGGATACTCTAACCTCATTTCCATGTCCTATATAGGCGTTGATTCGGACCAAGTGTTGCTCTACATGGTGACCGTGTGTCTGGGATGCATCGGATTCATTCAGAAAGATAACGCCCCGTGTCACAAATCCTACATTGCGCACGAATGATTCGAGGATCATATCCAAGCATTCCGCGTGCTCCCGTTGACAGCCGAATTCCCACAACTTGGATCCAATCAAACATCTGTGGGATGTACTGCAAAACAATATTCTCCGGTAGACTATAGTGCCTGCCTCTGTAGTCGAACTCCTGGACATCATTCTGTACACCTTGTACAGAATTCTTGCTGACACCTGTAGAAGTCTAGTGCAGTCGTAGCCATGCAAGGTTCAAGCCCTTATCGCAGCGAAAGGCAGCCCAACACATTATTAGATACGTTGTCAAAATGTCATAGTTCATGATTGTGTGTCTCGCAGGCCCCTACGTGCGAGTGATACAAATGTAATCATCACGATATGTAGCACCTGATATATAGGCAAGTAGGCCATTTTCTTTCTTTCTTTCTTTCTTTCTATTAAAGAAGTTTGCACTGACAAGTGTAAAGTACATAACGTATTTAACTTTCCGTCAAAATTTAATTTAGTATGCAAATTTTGATTATCTGTTGTGCCGTATCTAATTTAACTTTTAGTTTCAGTAATCCGTTTTTACTTAAATTATGTACGACGATTAAGTTTCAGTTGCTGTGATAATTTTAGTAACTTTGTGTGCTTGCGTGTTTAAATATATATCAGCCAATGCTCGTAATGAACTTCGTGAATATAAATCATTGTCAAAATTGTAACCGAACACCGAGGGAAAGAATCAACATAATAACCACTTGCAAACAGTTCTACTTCTTTCATTTGTCCCCCAACTGGAAAGTCAGGTCTTTCATGCACGATATTCATCAACGACTACATTTGTTCGTCGATCACATGGATTTAACTAAAAATGCTTAATAATATACTCTCCAACAACAACAACAACTCTCGTGCGTAAATCTCTTCACATATAAATCACTATATCTCTATCACATACAAATTTTTCGACAACTCCACATCAATGACATCGCATCAACTACCTCTCTTCGTTCAACTTTCTCTGCAACTGTTTACTCTCTCTATCGCTGTTCCTTATCCACCTTCGACCTACTGCTAGTGTTGACAAATCGTAAAAGCTCTTCGGGGAAGCAATGAATCGTTCAGTGAGAAATAACTAAATATACGAAAGAAAACAAACTCAAAAGAAAGGTTATTTATAGGTATCACTCACATACACTGGCGGAAAGTGAAAAAGAACACCAAGAAGAAGAAGTCTGATACCAACGAAATGTATACAGTATAATAACGAAATACAGAGGATAACGTGATCAAAACATTATGGCCAAATACAGCTGTATTTGCTGGTAAACTGAAAAATAACATTTCCAGGTAACATGGTTAGTACGAGGTTGAACCGTCATGAACTGCGTCGCACTGTGCAATTCTGCCATGGGGTCTGTCGTACAGATGTTGGATGTAAGTTTGGGGTATTGAGTTCCAAGCATCCTTAACCTGGACGCGTAAATCGGGGATGGTCGTGGCTGGCCGTGGAGACCGGATAAGTCGTTGTCCCTTAAAATCCCACACGTGCTCAATGGGGGACGAATCCGGTGAACGTGCAGGCCATGGAAGTTGTCTCACACCCTGAAGTGCATGTTGCGTTGCACGTGCCGTGTGTGGGCGTGAGTTATATTGCTGGAAAACACCACGATGGATCGACCTTACAAATGGCACAACAACGGGCTGAATGATATTGTTGATGTAGGAGGTGCTGTTTAATGTACCCGGTACAAACACTAGTTGTGTACGGAAGTGATAGCTGATCGCTCCCCACTCCAGGAGACCAAGTGTAGGCCCTGTGTGTTGCTGGCGGATGCAAGAAGGGTGGAGACGCTCCCCTGTGCGTCTGCGAACACGCATACGGCCATCGGAGGCTCCCAAGCAGAATCTGCTTTCATCGCTGAACACGACAGATCGCCATTGCGTTCTCCAGTGCAGACGTTGGCGACACCACTGCAGCCGTTCCTGACGGTGGGCTGGATTCAGAGGTACACATGCCAGAGGCACACGCGCACGTAGTCCTGCATCCAGTAGACGGTTGCGGATTGTTCGCACAGTCATCTCAGGTGCAACGGCAGCTCGGATTTGCGTCGCAGTGGATGTTCTGCTTGACAATGCCGCTCTTCTTATGCGTCGATCGGTCCGCTCATCAGTCCGTCTGTGATTCCCGGTTCCACGTCTTCTCGTGTGGTAATGTTCCTCGGACCATCTACGCCACCATCGTACCACCACCGATACTCCCCGTCCAATTCGCTCCGCAATACGACGATACGACCACCCGGACTCGCGGAGTCCGACTAGACGACCTCGCTCAACGTCCGATAACTGCTGAAATCGTACACGTCTTCCATGTCCAGGCATTGCAGCTTCTTCAGGGTCTTCGCACGTGTCCGTACGCCGACGACTGATTACATTCACTTCGCCGTACTCCTTAAATACTACCGACGATAATTTGCATATTATGCCATGCTGTGGCGTAAGCGCTCACCGGTTGTTCCCGAAATTAACATCACACCTACGTAAACTCGACCCATTAACATATATGTAAATTTCATGATCGTCCGCCAATTCCTTCTTGGTGTTCTTTTGTCACTTTTCGGCAGTGTATATTACTTCTCTATAAGTTTAATCTTTCAACTTGCTGGGATTAATTAACTCGGGGTTAGCGAAATGAGCTAAAATCAGCTCGAACGAATATATTCTGTATCTAAGAAGTAGACCGAACGCTGCTAGAACGAGTGAATCTGAGCATCAGAAAGCCTTGCTTTATTCCTTATCATTGCTATTTAAAGTGATTATTATTAATCAACGTGTTAAAGAGAAGAAGAATGCTATGGATAGCACAGGTTTTGAGCCATGGAGGCCCGATTCTGAAAGTTTTGGAAGGGAAAATTCAAGGCAAGAGAGGAAGAAGGCGGCCAAGGAATAGTTTTGTGGCACGGTTACTCCAAGACACGAATAATAGGACATACTTTGGCTTGAAGAGAACAGCGGAAAACAGAGAGGAATGGATAGACAGAGTACATCTACTGAGTAACCAAGAAAAAGAAGAGTTTATAGGGGGATCATTAACACTAATTCTTTTTGCCTGGTTACCTGCTTAAAGGGCAATGCTGACGAACCTAAGAAAGGAGATAAAATATGTTTAAGTCACTCGCTTCTACTCAGTCATGATGTCAGTGTCAGGTAGACTTGCCGTTCCCCATTATGTCTTGGCTCATGGAGCATAGAAAAGGACTAGAAAGGACGCTTATTACCAGTGACAGATTTATTGCTGCTGAGATAAGATGGAGAAAAGGAATTGTTTTGCCGTGGCTTTTGTAAAACCCGGACGCTATGTGAACAATTCTGTTTCAGAGCACAGAAAATGTTGGACACCATTTGGTTCAGTCACAACGGCCGCGTAAAGTATTATAATGTTTAAGTGAGAAGTTGCATTTTAAATGTTGAGTTAGAAACATATAATTACGATAACACACAAGTCCAAAATGAAAGCAATAATGAATGTTTTCTTCGACGCTAAAGCTATAATGCGTAATTGGTCCACCACATACCCTTCATTCAGTCGATATAGTTTGCTGAAATCAGAATTTATTAACTCCGTTAGACTTATATTCCTTTGTTTATGATTCTCAATAGAATCCGAGCATACTTACTGTCCTTTGATAATGCTGACTTGGATTGTACACTACTTAACAGTTTTTAACCACCTGGAGTTAATAGAAAAAGTGAAAAAGCAAAGTGTCGCAGTAGGTTCTTCGTGACTAAAAGCGATATCAACAGCTTTGTTATTGTTTCATTCTTCTACATACAAAAAGGAAATAGGTGAATAATATTTGAATCGTCCCCTCCTCATCATCAGCCATTGTCGACCCACTCATGAATGAAGGTCTCCCCAAGTCTTTTTCACAATTGTCTATCTTCAGCCAGTTTTCTTCATGTGACTCCGACGTGCTTTAGAATTTTTCTTCTCATGCCCGCATGATCTTCTAGGTCACTTCTTGTCCCTTGAAATCCAATTTAGTATTTCGGCTGTCAAACTGTGGTCAGTTCTAGAAATATGCCAGGACCATTGCTATTTAGGGGTTTTCCTTGATCGATGGTATCAATTCATGTCATTTTTCTCACCTGTCAGTTCCTCTTCTTGTCTTTCCCGGTTACACCAAGCACGCATTTCTCAGTGCTTCTTTCAGTTGTCTGCAGCCACTGTACACTATATTAACAAAAGTCGCCGGACACCTACAAGAGAAACACAACATAGCATTTACTGACATACATTAGCACGGTGTCGGTTCACCTTTGGCCTTAATGCATGCACGGACCCTTCGAGACATGATATCGACAAGGTTTTGGAACACAGAAATAAGTATGCGCTTCCATTCAGTACATAATGCTGCCGCTAACTGCTGCTGAGTAGTAGGCCTTGGTTGGAAAACTTCTTATGCGGCGCTCTAATTTTTCCCATAGATGTTCTATGGGATTAGGATCAGGGCTCTGTGCTGGCCAGTCCACAGACGATAAGGAAATATCGTCAAACCACGCTGTAATGGTCCTTGCTTTATGGCTCGGTGCATTATGCTGCTGTTACCAACAAGGCTCGGTTCCATAGTGTTGCCACAAAGTTGGTTGGACATAATTGTCCGGAATATCGAGGTAGATGTGCTGCTTAACCGGTTTGTCCACGATAACCAATGGGCCGGGACCATAACCACGTGGTTATGGTCACACGAGTACACTGCCAGCTCTTAACCTGACCGTAGGAACAGTACACTGGGGTAAACAGCGTTCTTCCGGCTGCCACCATACCAACACACGGCCATCAGACTGATAGATCAAGTATATGGATTCATCAGTCCATAGGACCGGTTTCCATTGATCTACGGTCTACGATAAATGTTCTGTACACCATGCTAAACGAGGAGTAGCATTCCGAGTGGAGATGAAAGGTTTATGAGTAGCTCGCACGACCAGGATAACTCATGTAATGAAGTTCTCTGCGAATGGTACGTGTACATACCCGAGGTTCCAGCATTGTTACTCATCTGTACACTGAGGTCTTATGCAGTACTCTGCCGATTAGCTGCAACGACTCTCCTAAGGCTTCGACGTCCTCTGTCACTGGCTTTCCTTTGGTCTGCCGGCACGTTTTGCTGCTTCAGGTACGCCACGTGTCTTCCATTTATTCAGTACATCCAAAACAGTTGACTTGGGTATGTTTAAACGCCTCTCGGTTTCTCTTATGGACAACCCACTAATATAGCACCCAACAATCTTTCTTTTCTAAGTCAGTTCTTTCCCGCCGCGACATTTTCACTCAACCTCACAGTGCGATATGATCTCGGTTAGGTGCAACCTTGTTTTTTTACTGTTTGCAGCTGCATACCGCGCACCTTAACAACGCAGAGTATCCGTTCATTTGCTTTTGAAGAAGTGTCCGGTGATTTTTTCAATACAGTGAATGTTTTTTTTTTTTTTTTTTGGTTAAGGTCTGTGAGTATGATCTATAAGAAAGAACTAGAATTAAATATTTTAAAGAAATAATGGTAACCTGCTCAAGAAAATTCCGCTGTTTCTTCTATATGCTCTCCAGCTAAGCATTATACGATTATTAATTTCTTTTCTGATGTGGACCTGTTGTCCAAAGTAAATGCCGGCATCTGTTAATTCTACATTTACCTCTTGAACCGCAAAATCTTTAGTTCTTGTGGAAACATTGAACATAAATTTTATTTTGTGCAAGTTCATTTTTAAGCCCACTGATATAAATACTTTAGTCCGTCAATTTCTGAACAGCTTTGAGGATTTTTCTGCTAAAATGACTGTCATCAGAAATACGAAGTTGTGTTAAATATAATCTCCATTAATCATCATCCATAAGTTTATTGGACGCATTTCCATTCTTCTGCTAAGTAGCAGCAAACTACGAAAGAAACTGCCAAAACCAGACAGTCATTCACGGGAATTTGGTTTGTCAGTGCTTGTTGTAGACAGGATTAACTTTTTCATTTCTGAGAGAAAATGCAGTTTCGAAAATTTAGAAGTTCTTCGTGGAAGAAGATATCGTTTATCAAAAACTCTTCAAACAACAGACAAACAGTTGATAAGCTATACAAATGGCAGACATTGCTCCGTGATAGCGCTTCGCGATATTATTCACTCAACGAGAGAACAAGTTATGGTAAAATGCTTTCCTCCTGTTCTCTTGATCTCACTTCTACTGTAGATGCTACTACAGTTTGTTTTGACATTCGGTTCGTTTTCTGCAGCATAAAACGATTTGCTGTCTGAGAGACGTGGAAAACATTTTTGACGGATCCATCAACGCAGTGAATAAGGATATATTCATATTCGGAATGGATGCTTTTTGTGGTAAATATCATATTCCTAAAAACGAAAGTAATAAAGGCGGCAGTTCAATTCTTTGCTGGAAATTTCCTGACTACGTAGTGCGATCAAAAAGTTCAGAGATTAGTTAGGTAGTGCGCCAACAGATGGCAGTACGGGGATGCTCGAGCAGTGACCTTCATGAGTCATTGTGCCTATTGGCGTCGTTCTGTGAACATCGGGAGCTGTGCTACACGATATTAGGTGACCACGTGCAGAACACAGCTGGGATTCGATTTCGATATGGACTGAAAACTAGAGCAGCGAGCGAACATCAAATTCTGCATCAAACTCGGCAAATCGGGAACGGAGACGCATGAATTGTTGCGGCAGGCTTATGGCAATGAAGCAATGAGTCCTGCGACGTGCTTGGAGTGGCACTCGCGCTTCAAGAGCGGCAGAATGGCACTGGAAGACGATGAGAAGTCAGAGCGACCGTCCACGAACAAAACTCCCGAAAATGTAGATAAAATTAGGGAACTGGTGCATGAGGATTGTCGGAGAACCATTCAAGACATTGCAACCATCGTCAATGTGTCATACGGAACAGTGGAAGAAATTCTGACGTCGGTTTTGAGCATGTACCGCATTGCTGCAAGTTTGTGCCAAAGATTCTGAACCCCGAACAGAAGGTGTTCCGTGTCGAACTCTGTCAAAATCTTCATCAGCAGGTGGTGAATGAACCAACGTTCGTATCGCGGGTCATCACTGGGGACGAGATTTGGGTCTTCGTTTACGACCCGGACACCAAATAACAGTTGTCGGAGTGGAAGTGGCCGGCATCTCCACAACCTTAGAAGGCCCGACAGGTCCGGAGCGCAACCAAAAATATGCTCATCGTGTTCTTCGACATTCGTGGCGTTGTGCACCGTGAATTCGTACCCCAGCGCCAGACCGTCAGCACCCTTTTTTACTATGATGTTCTGCGGCGTTTTAGGGAGGACATTCTCTGCAAACGACTTGAAATATGGGGCAGGGGGGATTTCCTGCCTTATCACGACAAAGCAGCAGCTCACAGAGCGTTAGCAACACGCCAGTTTTGCAGCCGCAGTAGCATGACTACCCTTCCTCACCCGCCTTGCTCGCCGGATTTGGCACTCTGCGACTACTTTCTGTTCCCGAAAATGAAACTGAAGCTCAAGGGTTGCCGTTTTAAAACCGTAGACGAGATCAAGCGCGAATCGCAAACGTTGCTTGACACGAATCGGGAACAGGACTTCCAGGGAGCGTTCCAACAGTGGCAAAAACGCTGGCAGCGGTATATCGCTGCCCAAGGAGACTACTTTGAGGGAGATCATAGTCAGACTTAAGTAACGTACATACTTTGTTGTATATTGGCCTAGTCTCGGAACTTTTTCGATCGGACTTTTGCTAAAACTCGATAGCTTTGAAAGAATTTCATCCTTTAGCTCATTCTATTTGACGTATTGCTGTATGTTAAGTGGAACCACAGATATACTATTTACTTCATTACTAGAAACCATTGAATTACACAAAAGAAGTTTCCAGCAAAAATGGCGTAAGAAATAATTATAAAAACTGAATGAAACTGCGTGTGAGAATCAAAAACAAGATTTTATAGTCTTCAAGAACTGTGAACTGTGCGGTAGCACTGTTGTTCCCAGAGGAAATTTTCCCGAAAGCTATCTGTGGTGCTGTCTAACGTGAATCTAAGAGTTAATTGTTCTGCAGCACTTGCTTCTGATCTAACACGCACTTAGAAGTAGCCTATTTATCGATGGAACTGCACCAAATAACATCATCTCAGCTGATAAAAAATGCACCATGTCTTGCTTCTCCGAGGAACACGAACCCTCATTAACTTCGAAAACCAAACTAAAACCATAAAGGAACTCTACATTTAAACTTTTCCTCTGTTGCACGTCCCTGGTATGTTTCCCACTCAACAATCCGCGGTAAACTATTTCCTTCAAAGTGAAGTGCAGTGTTCCTTGAAACGTGATTCCTGTACCACAGAAATCCCAAGATAACGGAGGATGCTCAAGATATAACTTACGTACGTAAAATTATCTCAATTGGGTTTATTATAATAGGCAGAGAAGAAATATAAAGGTTGAGAAATATCATCATGGGCACAGAGATGCAGTAATAATACTTGATATTTGTTTGGGCCTTCCATGTTATTGTGAAGAACTCCGGATTTGTTTCCCACTGTTGGAAAGTTGAATATTTAGTACCAATAGTATGAAAACTCAACAATGTAATGCCTCATTGACAGTAACTATACTGGTTTCCATAAATTAAGGAACACAAAATTTGGTGTTTTTGTAAAAATCAGTGAGAAGGGATGCAATAAAATATAATAGAGATATTTTAACTCGGCAATGTGAAATATGTTAAGCAAATCAACATATGAAGTGCATCTGAATAAGCAAATCAGCTTTAGGTTGAAAGGAGGAGATATTGTCTAGAAACCATTTTGGAAAAGAATTAAGATGGAGATCCACCTGAAGGCTCGAAGCTGGCCAGTATCAGGCCTGTGTAACCAGGTGGCTCATTGTGAGTCGTTTCGTATTCCATCGTATTTGGGCCACATTTCAAAGAATAAATACGGCATATAGGAAGTATAGTAATGAAAAGCCTCAAGCAACAACGTCAAAATATATCGCGCTAAGTGTTCGATGAAGAAAGATTGTCAGACTTGCTCATCTCCGTTCGAATCTTATTGCAACAACAAGTAATGAATTTTTTGCCTCGCTGAGCAGGTGACTTTATGATAGGAGACCAATGGTACGCATGCGTCACACCCAACGTCATGGAAGAGAATGCTCAATTGGAGTCACGTCAACAAAACTCATGATCGATGCAGCTCTCTTCGCTTTACAGATTTTTACGGATGAGTCTACATTTACCACCCCAGAGCCTCCCCAGACTAAACTTTTTCTGTAGAGAACCAGGGACGCCCTGTCATCCTTAAAACCTCTTACAAAGGGGTACTTTTCCTGGAGGTAGTGTCATGGTATTTGTGAAGTTAGCCCCGGACGCGCGTTGTTCCTTCGTCCTCCAAGTTGTGCTTGGGCCTAACTACTTCACCTCATAAAATTGTCTCTCGCGTTCTGAGATTTCACGAGAAAACACTCTTTGAGAAGGCCAGTGCCCACATAGGGCTGTCGCGCCTTTGAAGAAGAACAATTGTCATGGTGTGGGCAGGCTTATCTTTGGGCTGACGCACATATTGGTACGCAGTTCAAACCAACTTTGTGAATGCTCATATTTACAGGGATACGATCCAGGAATGCTCTTTTAGGCTATATGCAAGAGTAATTGACGACAATTTTATCCTACAGGACGATAATGCTTGTCCTCACCGAGCTTGTCCTCACCAGAGGGCAAGGCTAGTATAAAAAGGAAAGCTTAGTGCTTGCGACAATAGTAGAAGCGATTTTTGGGTGACGAGATGGGTAAAAAATGCGATTTGGTGGACTTTCAGCGTATGCTGATTGTAGGAGCTCGGAGCCATGGAGCTAGCTAGTATCACCGAAACCGCCACATTCGTGAAATGTTCATGAGCGGCTGTTGTTAAAGTGTTTAAAGACTGGACTGTCAGCCAAAACACTGGGTCTCTACGTGCAACGTGTGGTCGTCATCGACTAGTGATTGCTGGGGCGGAACGGAGAGTGTCCAGACTCGTAACAGACAACAGAAGGGCAACAGTGCAGCAAATTACAGACCATCTTAATCAAGGATCCCTTTAAATGATCTCTGCACGCACTGTTCGCCGTACACTACATCGGATGGGATATAGCAGCCGAAGGCCTGTTCGAACACCTTTGCTGTCCGCAGTTGACAGGAGAAAACGTCTCCAGTTTGCACAGGAGCACAAGAATTGGGCAATCGATAATTGGAAACAAATTATGTGGTCCGATGAATCAGGTTTTCAGTTGCACCATGCTGATGGCCGAGTGAGTATTTGGCGGAAACAGCACGAAAGCACGGACCCCAAATGCATTGCTACAACCCTTCAACCTAGTGGAGGCAACGTTATGGTTTGGGGAATGTTTTTCTGGCATGCTTTGGGCCCTTTAATTCGTGTTGATCAACGTCTGACTGGCACATCGTATGTAAACATCGTTGCGGAACAAGGGCATCCTGTCATGTGGATGGTTTATCCCAATGGCGATGGCTACTTTCAACAAGATAATGCGTCCTTCCGTAGTGCTCGTATTGTACAGGATTGGTTTCAGGAACATGCCGATGAGCTTACGTTGCTTAGGTGGCCCCCACAATCTCCAGATCTCAACCCCATTGAGAATTTGGGGGATGACGTTGAACGAGCCATCTCACACTCCTGGAAAGTGCTATTCATCAAGCATGGTCTCAGATTCCACAAACCACCTGTCAACATCTCGTGGAGTCCATGCCACGAAGAATCGACGCAGTATTAAAGGCAAAAGGTGGCCCAACGAAGTACTGAGGGGGTGGTAAATAAAGTGGCCACTCAGTGTATAAATCTATATTTCATGTCTAATTGCTTCTGATCTGTAATCCCAAGGTGGGCTTACAGCTTGTTTGTAATTATTTGAAGCCCGACGGGGCCGACAGTTTATTTGTAACAAATTCTACACCGACAGTATATGTATCCATTATTTTGATAAACGCCTGTTTGTTTACCATGTGTTTTGGAGAATATATTAATTATTTGTACGGTGAGTGTACTTATTACTTCGATACCGGAGAAAAGAAAAAAATGGAAATGAAATAAAATGAAAATCGAACGCCACAGAGGATCATGAATGGAATACAGGACGACGAAATTTTCAAATTTTCGGATATTATCTGACTTATCATCCTAGTCATGTTTACACACAAAAAAACGGATTATCATCTTTAAAAATTAGCCACAGTGGATGTTCACATATTCTTACAACGTTTTTGGTAAGAAAATAAAAGAAATTCAAAGAATTGGAACAGACAACAGCGTGTTAAATGAACACGAAGAAAACATCTGCTGCGGCTAAATATCGTCTGTTAAGAAAATGGCGCACGTAACCAAGCTGTAGAGAGAAGGAGGAATATGCGTATTGTTCAGTTGAAGAGCGCTGTAGAAAACATGGAATTAGCATTTCTAAATGCAAAATAAGCAATTACTTTACTAACAGAGAAAAAATCGTCAAGCACTGCTTTTCACAAGAAAAAACACCATACGAATATACAAAGAAGGTACGCATTAACAGTATACAACGTGGTTTGTCACATATACAGTATACATATATATATATTTCATTTCGACCATAGTGTTTTGCTGGGTATTGACCTAGCTTCATCAGGACGAATGGCACGTAAATATTCAAATTGTATATGCTATCAAAAATGGTGTTTACAGTCACAGGTTTTGGTTGGTTGCTTCCCCGCGCTTGATTTAAATGGAGTGAATGACATGGGATTAACAACATCAAACAGAAGCCATCGCTCTTTCCACATTTATAAGTGAGTCACGGGAAAATTATCATTGGCCGCCACCGGGAATCGAGCCCAGGGTCTTCCAGATACGCGCCGGACATGCTACCACTGCACCTCAGTGGCCTTGAATTCCCCAGACTCACATACGACTAACTGCCAAGCCACTTGGCAGGTTGTTTCTTGGAGCCCCGCAGAATGCTGGGGATTCACCAAAGATGGTAAGCAGCAGCTGAACAAATAAATAAAAGGCGAATGAAAAATTAATTGTTCATTTGCTGCTTACCATCTTTCGTGAATCCCCAGTATTGTGCGGCGCTATAAGAAGCAACTTGCCATGTGGTTTGGCACTTAGTCGTATGTGAGTCTGGGGGAATTCGAGGCCGCTTTGGTGCAGTGGTAGCATGTCCGGCGAGTATCTGGAAGACCCTAGGTTCGATTACCGGTGGCGGCCAATGAGAATTTTTCCGTAACTCACTTATAAACGTGGAAGGAGCGATGACTTCTGTTTGATGTTCCTGGTCCACGTCAATTGTCTGTATTAATTGTCATTAACAAGCTGCGAAGACTTATGATATATATGGAAAGCATCCAAAATGTCAAGTTTGGTGGTTGAATCTGGCCTGTCAATAAGTTTTGCTTCTTCAAAGAGAAATTTATGGTCTTAAAAAACCAAAACCCGTGACTGCAAACACAATTTATGATATCATATATAATTTGAATATTTATGTGCTATTCGTCCTGATGAAGCTAGGTCAATACCCAGCGAAACCATGGTCGACTTGAAAAAACAAAAATAAATAAATATTTATGACAAACCACGTTGTAATCTCTCAACCCATCGAAACCATGGTCGACTTGAAAAAACAAAAAAAATAAATATTTATGACAAACTACGTTGTAATCTCTCAATATGTATAGTCGCCACAAGACTGTAGTCTTTGAGGTCAAGAAAGAAGGTACGTACTTTTAGGACTATTTCAAAACTGAGGTCTGTGGTGTTAAAAGAAAATCCACAGACAAAAAAGAGCAATCGCTAAGTTATTAAAAATCTCTGTATCAACTGTAAACAAGATAATAAACAAAGACTGCAAAAATTCGGTCTCGTTTGCCTGGGATTTCAGCCAAAACCGCATACTCTTATAAATACCGCGGATGCTAACACATATTCAGAAAGATTTCCCAACAATACAATTAATACAGATTTTAAAGATGACAGTCCGTTTTTTGGTGTAAATATGACAAGGATAGTAAGTCAGATAATATCCGAAAACTTGAGAATTTCATAGTCCTGGAGCGGGAATCGAACCCGGGTATGCTAACCACTACACCACCCAGGACGACCAAGTCTCAAGTTTCCGATTAATTTGAATATAACCATCACAGGATTCGCTAGTCGAAGCAACCGGCATTCATGTTTAGCGAATCTGGAGGTTAAGATTCCAATCCCGTGATTGCCCGGAGGAACAGATAAATCATGAATGAAATAAAATGGTTAGCATACCCGGGCGCTATCTGGGAGACGCGGGTTCGATTCCTGCTCCAGGACAGCGAACTTTTCAAGTTTTCGGATATTATCTGACTTACCATCCTTGTCATATTTACAACAAAAATCTGATTGTCATCTTCAAAATTTGTATTATGTGGTGTAATTCCGTATTTCATTCATCATACAATTAATATCTGAAATAAAATTATTTCTTTCTTAAATGTTGTATCTGATAGCCCTTTCTTTGGATTATGAACCTACATCTAGATTTCCAAGATGAGAGGGCATTTCTTAAAATTGGTAGTGGTATTTCATTGCACTTCTCTTCCACTGCTTTCCTTAGTCCAATCATTGTTTTAGGCCTGAGCGCTCTTTCTAGCAGTCCGAAGGCACAATAGTCCATTAGTATTATCAGGGGACTTTGAGAGAATATGAACAAAAGATATAGACTTGATACCAGTCTCGTTTTTCATTTTTTTCAAGAAATATAGTGGTAGATTTAAATGTATGATTGGTAGCTTTATCCTAATAGAGTTCTACTCTTCGCAAGCTCTGTGGATAAAAGAATGGTGTTTTCTCTTTAAATACAGGAATTAAAACATTATTTTGGTAATATGTAGAATTTATTTTAGCATTATTTTCAATTTTTCTTAATTTATCTTCTCATTGTACGAGAAACCAGCAATAAACGTTAATCCTTTACTGAAACTTTCTTCGGATTCTAGGAACCAAATCGTAAGTTTTTTCCTGAATTTTTTGCAATAGTAAATGGCGTTTAAACTAAAACACTTCCTTTTAATGTCGTGAAACTAATATACAATTTAAGCTGAGCTTTCGCGCTCCACCGAGAGGGTTCGTCTGGGCTAAGCTTATAAAGACTTCCTAGAGATAGTAACTTACAATGTTCTTACAATTCAAAAATTTGATATAGAACCAAACTAAAAAGATCTCTAGGAAGGGTTTGTAAGCTTAGCCCAGACGAAGCCTCCCGGTGGAGCGCGAAAGCTCGACTCAAATTTTGTATTAGTTTCACGCCATTAAAAGAAAGTGTTTTAGTTTAAATTCTATTTACTATTGCAAAAACTACAAAAAAAAAAAAAACTTAGGAATTTGGTTCCTAGAATCCGAAGAAAGTTCCAGTAAAGGATTAACGTTTATTGCTAGTTTCTCGTACAATGAGAAGATAAATTAAGAAAAATTGAAAAGAAAAAATAAATTTTACATATTACCAAAATAATGTTTAATTCCTGTATTTAAAGAGAAAATATCATTCTTTTATCCACAGAGCTTGCGAAGGGTAGAACTCCATTAGGATAAAGCTACCAATCATACATTTAAATCTACCACTCTATTTCTTGAAAAATGAAAAAATAGATTGGTATCAAGCCTATATCTTTTGTTCATATTCATTCAAAGTCCCGTGATAATACTGATACGAACTCGGCCGCTCTACCATTTGATAAGAACGTGCCGAGCGATATAAATTATAAGCACTCGTCACCAATTGAGACGAACGAGACTTGTAGGTTCTTGTAATTCGGGAGCTGGTATAAATGGGCGAGAACGTGATGCTCGCTGAAACACAGGGATTTAATACACCAGAGCCTAAAAGAGGAGAGAGCGAATAATCAGTTAACGCCAATCAATTTAATCACGGAACATCCGGTCGGCTAGGATGTAAATCCCGTACATTAGGTAGGCATACAAAAAAAGGAAGAGAAATGGGAGGGATTTTCCTTCTAGTTCAGTCTTTACTCTTTTGTAATTATCTTTTGAGAGAATTTCAGTTCACCATAGCGGGAATATTTAAAGTTCTGGATAACCAGTGTATGGCTAATAAGTTCAAGTGGCAGTCTATGCACGGGTTAGAACCCCATTCCAAAATGAGCTTTGCAAGCAGATAATTGAAAGTCAGTACTTACGAATGGCTGGACGATGTTGAACAATCCATGTATTTAGTACACTCTTTCAGTATCACTCACACCGCCACACACACGCCCTCTGTAGTAGTCGAAGGGGGCTTTTCACCTGTGTGTCACACAGGGTCTTCGCTAATTTGTTGGGTTTTCTCTCTTTCTTTCGATTCCGCAGAGAGAATTTTCCGCTCTTCCCCGACCTCTCGTGGGAGGGGGAGTTACACCCAGCGCTGACTTCTCTTCGCACAGCAGATGGGGGTTGTAGAATGGACAGAGGTAGCTCTCTTTTACCCCGTGGACAGAGATACGTAGTTTGCTTGGAGCGCGGACCCGTTGAAGCTTTCCCAGAGGTCAGCGACCTCTACTCGTCTTCGTCGAAGAACGGTGTTTTCGGGAGGCTGGTTTGCTGGCAGTGCTTAGCTACTGATTCCTTTTTGAGTAGACATTCTCAATTTGGCATATTTGGGAGGTCTTACCCGGCCGCCTAATTATTGTTAAGCTCTCCTCTTTCCTCGTACTCTGTTGGTTTACCGCTACGCTAGAAGTACCGTGGCAATCTTAGGTACGCGTCGGACGTCAGGTTTCGCGCATAGCAGGCTCACTACGTCTGACCGCTGCGTAGAGCCATATCGCGTATTCTCCTCGTAGCAATTTCTCAGTGCGACTTACAACAACGTACCGAGACAACTAACTGTGTCTTTCTCTTCTTCTGCGTCTTTTTGGCTATCCTCTGGCACGTGACTTCATCTGCTTCTTTTCAGTCGACACTTGAGATTTCTCTCATGCCTTTCGCACGGAGCGCCGTCGCTTCTGCAAGTATAGTTCAGCCTCTGATCCTCGCCCCTCATAATCGTAACTTTTAGCGTTCCCTACCGATTTTTGTCACTAATGGCACACTTGAAATCGTATTTATGAGAGTCTGGTTGACTCTCTGTTGCAGACCGGGTGGTCCCTTTGTTGCTAAGCATACCACCAGAAGCGATATCCTTAATTCTTTTGTTTCCACCCAGACAAAGAGAATTACACGACTTCCCCAATTAAAAACGAGTTAGTTTTCTAATTAATTTGCAATAGGCCAAATATTTAATTTAATCATCAACATAATTTAATCACGCCTATCAAGTCCGTCCCCCATTTTAATAGTAATTAATTTAGACCCAATTTTCGTATCAATACTAATGGACTATTGTGCCGCGCTCAGGCCTAAAACAATGATTGGACTATGGAAAGCAGTGGAAGAGAAGTGCAATAAAATACCATTGCCAATTTTAAGAAATGCCCTGTCATCTTGGGAATCTAGATGTAGGTTCATAATCCAAAGAAAGGGCTATCAGATAGAACATTTAAGAAAGAAATAATTTTATTTCAAATATTAATTGTATTATGAATGAAATACGGAATTACACCACATAATACAAAATTTTGAAGATGACAATCAGATTTTTGGCGTAAATATAACAAGGATGGTAAGTCAGATAATATCCGAAAACTTGAAAAGTTCGCTGTCCTGGAGCAGGAATCGAACCCGCGTCTCCCAGATAGCGCCCGGGTATGCTAACCATTTTATTTGATTCATGATTTATCTGCTCCTCCAGGCAATCACGGGATAGAATTCTTAACCTCCAGATTCGCTAAACATGAATGCCGATTGTTTCGACTAGCGAATCCTGTGATGGTTATATTCAAATTAATCGGAAACTTGAGACTTGGTTGTCCTGGGTGGTGTAGTGGTTAGCATACCATGGAGCTATTCCCGCTCCAGGACTATGAAATTTTCAAGTTTACGGATATTATCTGACTTATTATCCTTGTCATATTTACACCAAAAAACTGATTGTCATCTTCAAAATTTGTATTAATTGTATTGTTGGTAAATTTTTCTCAAAATGTGTTAGCATCCGTTGTATTTATAAAAGTATATGGTTTTGGCTGAAATCCCAGGCAACAAGACTGAATGTTTTTCGATGTTGTTCACCGATACTTTCCATATCCCTTCGTTTTTCGACAGTTTCGCAGCTTTGTAGTAAGGGAACCGTGCTGGCCATTGTGTTCCGTGACAGCGAAGAGGAAATTAAACCACTTGGTTGATCGAAACGAAAAGCGGGCGAAAATTTGCGCAGCGGGGAACAGCAGCAGCAGGTGTTTCTGAGCTGTTTCGAACATCTTCCTCCGCTTTACTGATTCCGATCGATTCCCTAGTGCGTTTTCCACTACAAACAATTGGATTCGGGGATGTAACACTCGACGCTGTCTTTGTATGTGTGAGGGCTTCTCCGAAGCGCACGCGGTCTCGTCAAACCCAAGTCACACAGCATCACGTATTGTCGAAATTTGCAGTATGGGTGTATAATTTGCTCATCTTTTTGGAGCAACTGGGATGGATTATTGTACAAAATAAATCTCTGCTGCCAAAACTTTTCCATGCTCTAGAAAAAAAAAGTAAAAAGCGAAAACGGCAGGAAAGCATTTATTAAGTTCGTCACGCAACACGTATCCTTACTAGGAAAGCGTCATTTCCGGAATTAGGTTAGGTGAAAACTGCAACAGGGAGGTTTGAGGGAGAGGAATGCCGTTGTGATTTCTTTTCGTTCGAGTCTTCGTGCTCTTTCGACAACAATTTTGAATTCTTCGTAATTGTGGTTTGAGAAAGCAACTGCAATAGCTGGCATAAAATTATCGAAATCTGGCGAAATTTGTATTCTCCAGGACTTTCATCGAGATATCGAAAAAAGAGTGATATAGGTTTCCGCATCCTGAAGAAGAAAACAAACTAACACGGCGCGATATAAAAATTGAAACTTAAAATAATACGCAGAAGATATTAATTAGGAGCATGAATCGTTAACGGTTAAACCTTGTTTAACATCGCTAAACCATTGGCTGCAAACACATTTATTCCACCACAGCTTCGGAGCCCCTTTAAGAGAGGGGGGGGGGTAAGGCGCTTGCAGCCTCGGGTCCTAAATTTTCAAGAGGCCCCACAATTGTGCAGATGCTTGAACTGCCTTGTGATTTTTTTCCTCCCTATTTTTAGAATGATCCCGCAAAAAATATAATCGCTCCTAGTCCAACCTCAAATCTGTCGAAAGCAGCATTACAGATATTTTTTGCACAGATCTGTAATTGGGTAAAATTTTCATACCTTAAGAATTCTTTTGAAACATGATATTTGGATCACATTATTTTGTCCATTACTTTCATATAGTTTCAAGAAGATGAACCTCGGTGGACTGGAGAGATGATATTAAAGCAGGAGTGAACTGGTGTCTATTTTTTTAACCAAGCATTTTTACATTTTCTAGCTAACACTGATTTGTCCATGAATCATGGGATACACACTTCTATATGGTGGTGATATTTTTGTGACCCCCTCATCATATTTTGGGAATGTTTTCTCGTGGGTATTTTTGCTCAGCCACCCATAGTGAAATTCTAGATGTGCCACTAATACAGGGGCCTCAAAATACTGTCCACCCCCCGGGTTCCCGTCTCTTTAAATTGGCTCTGACAGCTTGTCTCACTGAGCGACAGACCAGGTGGCCGCTGCCACGCACTGTGCAGCCCAAGAGCGTCCTGCACGTGTTCGATGGGATTTAAATTTAGAGATATTGCCCGCAGTGCTGAGGGGGGCTTTTGGATTGCCCCGCGTCATTATTAGTAATAAGGGTAATCACTCGAATCTCAAAAACTATGTTTTCCCAGTATTAGAGAAAACACAGGCTCGCTATTCGAGGATGGGCGTTGTGTTTCACCCAGCCGACGTTCCGTGTATCGGGGTCCGCTGAGTGCCGCAATGTTTTAAAGTAATCGTCTAGCTTTTCATTTCTTTTTGAATAATTCGTTAACTTACAAATTTTGATTTGTTTACTAGCACTGATGCGTAAGTTACTCAGTATTGCACTGGAGGATTTTTCTGAACATTCATCCCAAATCATTTATTCACACATCCAACACTCAATCGTTATTAACCCTTTTTTTTACTTTACAAAATTGTACACTCAAATGAAATGTAGCCGACTCATAATAACGGGAAAATAAAATATGTTTATTTTGCCTGATGAAGGCTTGAAATCTAGAAAAATATACACTCAGTCATATGAAAATGTTTGAAGACCTTTTTTAGCAAAATTATTTATTTAAAGGTTAACTTTAATTTCTTATTTTCATTTAATATAATTCTGAAATATTTCGAAACATAATTTACTAAAAATGATTCCCTATACTACACAATTTCCTGCTCTGATCAATGGTATTTACTTTACTCAACCATTTCATTATTCTTCTATTTCTGCCCTACTTTTCTCAGCATTAGTTTAGAGCTGGTTTTACTTTCAACCATAACTTAGTCTACTATGCTCTTCTTAAATTTTCGGTTCAACATACTAATTATGTAAACAAGAGGAAACTTTAATGTCGGATTATCCTACCTTCTATCCCACGATGAGGGCTGGAATATCATTCTAGCGAAGTTTTTATGCTATCTCCTCTCTTCCTGAAGTATTCATGCCGACTCTGACTTCTGTCATCCTTCTTTCGCAGTATTCATGCCGACTCTGACTTCTGTCATCCTTCTTTCGCAGTATTCATGCCGACTCTGACTTCTGTCATCCTTCTTTCGAAGTATTCATGCCGACTGATATAATTCTCTCGCTCCTCTTCCTGTCCTACCAAAAATTTGTTCTTCCCGGATCCTCCTACCAATTTACAGATTGGTCAAACAATTATCATTTCCCGATCTGATTTGCTCGGGGTTTCCCGCCAATTCTCTGACTTGCCATCCTTCGCCCCGTCCAAAATCTGTGTCCGCCCTCAAATTCTAGGAACTTCGTTGCCTACGGATCTCTGAGGTCGTAAATCTTACTATCATAAAACTGCTATAGTATTCCTTGGCCTGGCGTCAAGCTATTCTTTTCTTCCAGACCTGGTGCATCAAATCTCAAGACGACTGGCGCCGAGCTCCAATAAAATGTCTACCCGCTATTTCTCTGATTTGAATTACTATGACTTACCCAATATAGCTGGCTCGTAGCAGTTAGGGAAAGGATGCCCCGCGGTCCCATGCCACAGCAAGCGGACTGCTGGAAACCCTTCGACTCTGAGAGAAAGAGAGAGAGGGTGGGGTGGGGGTGAAGGGGAAGAGCGGTACTTTCCTGACCTTCCTAGGCGCGAACCCACGGAAGAAAATCTAAGGGGAAAATTAAATTGTGAAATGCAGAGCGTCTGAAGAGCGTGAAGTTTATAAAATCCTTATTTTAATAATTCTTACACCAGCTCCCCAAAATCTCTCCCATTCATTTGATTAATTTTTTTTTTCCATTTCTTTTCCGCTTTTCCGATTACTTCTCAATTTCCAATACAGTGAAAAGGTGCGCACTCGCTCCCGAGTGATGCAACATTATCTCCCTTCGCAGAATTGAAAGACTGAAATCAGGGCAAGAAGACCCTGAGTTAGAATATCCCGTCTTCATTATTTCTGCCGATGCCCTACGTTGATCAGAGCAAGTAAATAACATAATCACATACATCACACTGCAATACATAAATGCACAATTTTTAGAGTTAAATGACTATAAAGAATGGTTATTAGGGTCTTGCATAAATAATTGAAATATATGTACAGGTAGTCACTTTTTTTTTTTTTTTTTTTTCATTAGTAATTGACGATGACAAGTAACACACTGCTTAGGTATGAATCATCTAAAAAGTGTTTTTTTTTTTTTTTACTTTCACTTTATCTGGTGCTCAGATTCAGCACAGAATTCGAAATCAGTGGACACTACGGTCACACTTGGAATGTCACACCACCTATTCCATAAATTCCAGGATAAGTGTACTTCACAGTTTTATAATACAATGTCCAAGACCACCACATTGAGTGGTCCGAGGTAACGTCATCTCCGTTGCTCAGTTCCACACAGGATACACGAAATTGTCCGTTCCAGTCACTCTGAGTAACATTTGCCGTATTCCGTCCGTACCTTCCCGCAGTTCGTTGATCAGTTTGAATGCAGCGACGGTTGTTCAGTTCGAATGAAGCGTCGGTAACTTCAAGTGCCGCTGAAGTTCCTGGTTAATGTTATTTGCACAAATTTATAGCACTCGCTCCTTCAGGCGAAGCCTTTTTTTTACGAAAACCGCAGACAGTATATCGTCTACACCAATGACAGTAGAGGTCCTTTATACCTCCACAAATAGCAGTAACAACGCGAACTGATGCTGCCAACACTACATAGTTCATGCACTGTTGATTCCGAACGGCTTGCACAACACTATTATCGTAATATTTCTACTGGAAGCTCCTTCTTTCGACGCTTTTCCGTCCTCGGATATTGACTGTCAGAGGAAAGAAAATTTTCCTCTTTTCTTTTCGCTGCGTCCAGAGTCCTGGCAGACTCACTGCGCTTTGTACGCAAATTCCACTGAGAGGATGAGATCACTCACTTTCACAAGTCCCTTTGTCATCTCTCTGTGGCGCTTCCACTGTCCCCACAATAGTGGTAGGAACGCTCACACTCTGGAGAATTGATTCTTTCATTCATAAGCAATGTCTGTCAAAGGGCATTGTCCCACAGGAATGTATATTTAGTGTTCTTTTTCTCTTTTTTTTTTCTTTCAAAGCAGCGGTCCGAATACCTCGACACGGACAGCTATTGGGATGAAGCTGCTATATGTGTCTGCACATAGTCTCTGCTTTGCATGTAGCCACTACTCTGGTTATTGCTGACCTAGCCCTGTAAAAAAAACTTCAGCATAGAAATAGGACACTCCGCCATACGGTTCCTCTTTTTTTTTTTTTTTTTTCGATTATTGTTAGAATTATGCCTAATCTGTTTAACCTTTCCTTCTGGAAATCAATATGAGCATAGTAGAACAAGCTTATATCAAACTAACACATATCTCTTTTTTTTTTCGTGAATCCGTGGATTCTTAACATTACCTTGGCGCACGGCCACTAATCTCCTCGTTTTGACTCGGCTCTCCTTTTCTCTTTGCTTCTATTTTATTTTATTCACTTATTTCTTTTTATTATTATTATTATTATTATATTGTATTTTATTTTTTCTTTTATCCTTTCATGTAAGTGTGCATTTTTGCGATTACGATTACAAGGAAATGACAAGAAATTTCGATGCTCTATAATTAAGCCAAAATCACTCAATCATTCACACACACACATCCATTTCACACATCACCTTCACCTAAACAAAAATTTATTCCTGAAACTCCCATCGTCGGCGCGCAGAATGTACACGACCATGCTTCCGAATCAACACTGAATTTTCGCATAAGACACTATTTCTTCCATTTAACTACTTTCCCTTTTTGTGATTTATACTTTTACTTTAAAATATTCTCCTTTATTTGTTTTACTAACTGCTTAAGTGTTTAGCCCTCTACATCGATTTCGCTCTAAACACCCTTTTCTTTAGCTGGGTCTGAGAGAAACCCCTTGCTTGCGTTCGGGGGTCATATGAAGTCACCCTTTCGCTCAGGTACTCACGCCAAAAGCTGGGAGTCAATCTTGACCTTTCCACCCAAGGTTATTACAACCCGTTTCCTGCTTGCCTTTTCTGGTCCATTGGGCTTGGGGGTGTAGGAACGATAGGAATTACTTCCTGTCGCCGTTTCCTGTTTTTTTACTCCTTCTTCCAGAACGGAAGCCCCGTTGACTCTGCCACGCTTTTTTTTTTCTTCATTCTTCTAAAAGACACGCCGCATGGTCTTACGCTCTTGTACGTTATGGTCAGATACCCTTTGCCAAAGTGCCTTGACCATAATGTCACCCAATATATATTTTTTTCTTTCTACCTTATTTCCCTTACACATGTTTTTTTTTTTTTTTTTTTTTTTTTTTTTTTTTTTTCAGCTACATTATTTGGATTACACTGGATACACACAAGGTAAGTGAACCTTTATTTTTCGTAGGGTATCCCAGGCGTGCTCCGAATTATTATCTCTCCCATTCATTATTCTTAGCCTAGTGAAACCACTATTTTCGGCTTAACTGCCCTAAGCAAATCTCCCAAAAGGTAATACTCTCCTGATATCCTCTACTCACGTGCTTGTCAAGAAAATTACTAATTTGCTTTACAATACCGAGAATATATATCATTACTGAACTGATTGAAGAATTAGCGATGAATTATTCATTCGCTACTGTAAACTGCGAAATGCTGTCGAGAGTTGACATCGCTAACTATTCTTACTATCTTTACTACTCAAAATTGATATGCAACTGAATGTGCTAACTTTTAATAAGTATTGGAGGCACTTATTGGATATCTGAGTACTCCTTCCTTTACAAGGTGAAGCTCCGTGTTGACGCGAGTTCTCAATCATCAACAAAAAATCTGCTGAAACAACGCCTTAAAGAACGCAAAATTCAAATGTATCATCTTTCTAAGCAATTCAGGCCCTATAGTGTAAGACAAGAACAGAAGTGGAACGGTTCATAATTATTCCGCCACACATTCGCACACCGCCTGCACTATAGGTAACCTTGGTTTTTAGCACGTCTTTTGTAAAAAAAGATCGTGCTTCTGTTATCGGTTTATCCGTCCGTCTGTACCCATGATATCTCTGCAACTTATTAGTCCGATTTGAAAAATTCTTTTGCATTGGGAAGCTTGTAATATGCGAATGATGATCCTTCATTTCGTTGTTTTTTTTTTTTACGATATACAATTTCGCCGGTAGAGGGCGTAAATGCAGATGATGTCGAATTCAAAAATACGTTTTATTCCACATATTTGCTTCTAAACATCCGATTGAAAAAAACATTTTATCTTTCGATTCCATTTATCTCGAACAGTATTTTAGATATAGTTACTTTTTTTAAATTACGCATAGATTTTCCGCTAGGAGGCGTAAAAGTAAATTACCTTTTCCTCGATAACTGTTCTTCTAAAACTCCGATTTGAAATTTTTTTTCTTCAGCGGATACATCTCCTGATGGAAAATCTTTTGCATATAATTTCAAATTTTTGGTAAACAATACTTTGGCTACCAGGGGGCGTAAGTGTTAATTTTTGCTTCTGATGTATTTGCCATAAAATCGGAGCTTGTAAAATATCGATTGAAAAAATTCTTTCGTGGACTGATGCCACTCACATCGATGAACCTTTTCGGAAAATTTTCTTCTTAAAATATTACACAGTTTCTCCGCAGGGAGCGTAGATGTACATCTTATTTTCGTCAATATCTCTACTTCTATGAGTCCGATTCGAAAAATTCATTCTTTGTTGGATAGTGTTTTTCGTGTGACATGTTTTTCATGTAATTTCAAAATTTTCAAGTACTTCATAGGCTTCCCGCTAGGGGTCGTAGCGATAAATTGCGTTTCCCCCTATATCTCTGCTTCTAAATCTCCGATTTGAAAATTTCTTTCTGCACCGAATACAGCTCCTGATGGGAAATCGTTTGCACATAATTTCTAATTTTTGTAAGAAATGGTTTGGCCACCAGGTGGCGTAAGTCTTAATCTCCGCTTCTGTTGTATTTGCAGCAAAATATGAGCTTCTAAAATCTCGATTGCAAAAAAGTCGTTTGTTGACCGATACTACTCCTCATGTCGACAAACCTCTTCGAAAAATTTTCTTCTTGAAAAAATGCATGGTTTCTACACCAGGGGGCGTAGATGTATATATTGTTTTTGTCAATATCTCTTCTTCTAAGAGTACGATTTGAAAAATTCCCTCTTTGTTGGATAGTGTTTCCGATGCGAAATGTTCTTCCTATAAATTCAAAATTTTGCAAGTAAATCATAGACTTTCCGCTAGGGGACACAAAGGTAAATTGCGTTTTCTGCGTTATTTCTGCTCCTAAAGATCTGATTTGAAAAAATCTTCCTGTATCGCATACAAGACATGATGGAAAATATTTTTCACATAATTTCTAATGGTTGGTAAAGAATGGTTTGGCCACCAGGGGTCATAAGTGTTAATTTCTGCTTCTGAAGTATTTGTTGCAAAATCTGGGCCCCTGAAAACTCGATTAATTTTATTTTTCGTCGACCGATACCGCTTATATGGATACACCTTTTGAGAACACTTTCTTTCTAAAATAATGCATGGTTTTCCCGCCAGGGGACGTAAAGTCACATCTTGTTTTTGTCGATATCTCTGTTTCTAAGAGTTCGTAAGCTCACGGTTCCGTTTACAGCAATATTTGAGGGATTAAAAACCCGATTGAAAATATTCTTTTTTTCGTCAGATCTATTGTTTTCCATACCGGTTCCATTTACTTTGAATAGCTTTGATAAATTTAATTTGCGTCAGAACGGATTCAAAAGACGTGCTTATTACACCCGAAAATTCGGTGTCATCTTTCTTGCTTTTTTTTTTTTTTATGTTAGAGTGATTATAACGCCGAGCCAGTGCCGAAATTTATTCACGGAAGCATGCAAAATGCGTATTGTGGTGTTCTGCGCTAGATACTGGTGGCAGAGGAATGAAAAATGATTTGTCATGCAAAAATATTGTCGTCTCTTTCTTAAAGCAAAGATTTTCACCGACCGACCGACCATACCATATCGTAAAACGATACTTCCTTTGCTTTTGTTTTCAGTGTTATTGTCCGGAGCAAGACACAGGCAAACGCCTACCATCTGCTTCTCTGGTGATTCACTCTCTCACACCCCGCGTGTCACGTTTTAAGAATGAGGGTTACTTTTTATATCACATCTTTTTGCATTAATCATTCAGAGATGTTTTAGTTTAACGTGCTAACATCCCATTCCATTGCATGTCGTGTCCAACTTAATGCTTTATTTTTTAATGTGGACGAATTTTAATATTAAAGCAATTGAAAAAGACGTCGAGGCCGACAAATACGTGCTTGTCCAAAACGTAGAAGAATGAAAGCTGGAAGTTGTTTCGTCTCATTAAGGAGCCAGAATATGTTTCACAGCAACACCAATTTTCACATGCTTGTGATGAGTTGAAAGTTTTCGAAATGTGAATGTGGATTTTTTGAGTGTTCCTTTCTTTTGAGGGGGCAATGATGAAATCAACATCCCCGTTTTGGAAGCTTTCAACTCTTCAGAAGCTGGTGAAAATTGGTGTTGCTCTGAAACATATTCTGAAGCTTGATATGTTATCAAGAAAACAGCAAAAACTGAAATTAAGCGTTCAAGAAGTTCTTAATTCCAAATTTTTGACTGTAGCACCATCAAAATTAAGTGGGGACAGCCTCAATTTTACTGCGGGGGACTTTTTTGATATTCGTAGATGTGTTTGGGAACATGTGTAAAACAGTTACGTTATGTGAAGGACGACAGTTTCAAAACTTTCTGTAATTGACGAAATTATACGTTCCCGTTTGTACGGTTTCTTTAAAACATACGATAACCACTGCGGAGATACTTTTTGTGTATGTATATACTGTATATACACTGAATTTCAAGAAAACTGGTACAGATGAGTTTATGCAAAATACATAGCAACGGCATCCTACGCGCGTACTCGGTTGCGTCCGCCAGTGCGTATTTAAAGTGATAGACATCCTTGCCAGCTGTCAGAACTGTTTTCGGCATGAGAATGACAAGTAATAACGATTTAAGCGATTTTCAACGCGGTGTCATAGTTGGCGCTCGTGAGATAGACCATAGTATTGCGGAGGTAGAAACGAAGTTCGGATTTTCACGGACGATCATTGCAAGAGTGTACCGTGACTACAAGAATTCCGGCAAAACCTCCAACCTACGATACCACTGTGGCCGTAAAAAGACATTGGGTGAACGTGACCATCGACGGCTGTCAAGAATCGTTTCACGCGATAGGCGTGCAACACTTTTGCAGGTATCATCTGAATTCAATGCTGGAGCCTCGACAAGCATCAGCGTCCGGATGGTGCAACGTACCATGCATGATATAGGCTTTGGGAGCCAACGCCCAACTAGAGTCCCTTTGATGAGTGCACGACACAGAGCTATGTACCTCGCTTGGGCACGGCAACACCGCCACTGGACACTTGATAACGGGAAACAAGTAGCCTGGTCTGACGAGTCGCGTTTCCAACTGCATTGGGCAGATGGATGGATTCGTGTTTGGCGCAAACCCCATGAAGCCATGGGTCCCGCCTGTCAACAGGGAACTGTACCGGCTGGTGGGGGGGGGTCCGTAATGATATAGGGTGTGTTTAGCTGGACTTCACTGGGGCACCTGGTACGTCTACAAACGTCTGTGACCGGCCAACGCTATGTGCGCCTCCTTTCTGACGAGGTACATCCGTTCATGTCCTGCATTCATGCTGATGGGTTGGGCCTGTTCCAACAGGACAATGCACATCCACACAAGTGTCGGGACGCCACATTATGGTTAGAAGAGCATTCATCTGAGTTTGGGGTGTTGCCATTCCCACCCAAGTTCCCAGATCTGAACGTGATAGAACACATTTTCGATGCCATGCAGACACGCTGTCGAACACAAGGAATCCGAGACCTCGGAATACACCCGAATTGTGGAATGCTCTGCAGGAAGTATGGTGTTCATTGCCTACAGCATTTTTCCAGAGGCTAGTGGAGTCCATGCCCGTCGTATTTCTGCAGTCCTGCGCTCAGCTGTCGGAGCTGTTTTCGGCATGAGAATTGAGACTGATATGGGCAGTATTTATGGAGCTACACGACAATAAGTAGTGTCTCTCAGTATGCGGTCGGGTCGCAATTTTTACTCACACAGCATGCCAGACGTCTCGGCATGGAGTTGTACGCCTTTCTAATGGCGACCTGCGACAAGCCATCCCAATGCAGCTTGAATCTTCTCACGCCGTTCCTGCAGATTATGCGGTGGGGGTGAAGTGTGGATAACGTGTCCAATAGCACACATTTTCAATCGGCGATAGGTCGGCGTTTCGGCTGGCTTCGGCAGAGTAACAGTGCCTTGAAGGAAAGCTCTCGAAACAGCAGCACTATGCGGACGGTCGTTGTCCTGTTGGAAAATTGCACCGGAGTGAGCGTTCAGAAGAGTTAGGACCACTGGTTGCAGGACTTCATTAAGGTAATGTTGGTCTGTAAAAGTGCCTGTAATGAACATCAAAGGTGATCCGGCATCGTAAGTAACTGCATCCCACACCGTGATACCAATTCTTCTGGACGTGTTTTGCTCGACAAGAAACCGTTCATCTTGGCGCTGACCACGGTGCCTCCACACACTGATTCGTTGGTCGTCTCCACCAAGACAAAAGCGGGACTCGTCACTGAAGATCACCCGCTGCCATTCTGAGTGGCTTCATGACAGTCTGGCACGATACCATTGCAGTTTTTTGCGACGATGCAATGGTGTTATAGGCAGTCGTCGTAACGGTCTGCGTGTGTGTGGTCCTACGTCGTGCAGCCGTCTGCCAATGGTGCTGGCACTAATCGGACGATGCATGGAGGACACCACTGCTCGCTGAAATACCCTCAATCGTAGCTGTTGGGTCACTCCGCGCATGTCGGACAACCCGTCGGTCCTCTCTTTCCGTGGTTCGTCTAGGTCTCCCAGACCCTTCCTTTCGCTGCTGCGTGTCTTGTTCTATCTACTGCCGCCAACAGCGTGCTATGGTGATATCCGCACGACCAGTATGGCTCGCAATTTCGCGATAAGGTCATCGGGTTTCCTGAAGCCCGACGATGCGGCCCCTCTCGAACTCGTCCAGCTGCTCTAATTGCTTCCGAACTTTTCTCCGAAGCATACTTCACTTGCAAATGATGCGACCAACACAACAGCATTAGTCAGAATTACAAGCACGCGAAACGGGAGGACCTTATACCTCAGGTCAGGCACAGCGCCACGACCCCTCCTTGCTTGCGTCACATGCTTGGCCGAGCGTGATACTTATATCATTTTCATGTCTCATTATGCCAAACCTACCCTTCAAGTTTCATTCCTGTCGGTTTCTTTCTTCTGGGTGCAACTATTTTTTTGGAGATGAATGTACTTATCTATGTACACAACAAAAGAAAAATCTAAGTGAACCGAATTATTATTATATATTAATAACGTAAAATATTCCTTCATTGTTCGAAGACTGAAAGCAAATGGATTGTTTTAAGTTTTACATGAAAGATTTTTTACAAAATCGGCATGTGCTCTTGGAATACAGCGTGTCCAGGTCAACGGTAACATTAAACATACTGTAATTGGGTACTAATAAAGTACGTTATATTCAGCAAACGAATAGAACAGCGCTTGCGTGTATTGTACACTGTAAAAAAATAAGTGATATGAATTCAAGGAACACTCTTAAATAAAGAACAGCAAAGCTACCGGATGGTGTTAGTCTTTTAACGAAATTTGCGTTTCTTCTAACTTCCGTATTTTGACAGATTTTCCGTAGTAAGTAATTCCATTTATTTCAGAAAAAGTCCCTTTATGGTTTTTCCGTATTTATTCAGAAATTTCGCGAAATATTCGAGTTTGACTTTTTCAGGTATTTTTATTAATCCTTTTCCTTTCGCCCTTAGGGGGTTTGTAACCAGGGACCTTTTCCACGGGAGCCGGGGGTGCAACCTTTGAGCCAGAAAGACACAACGTGCAATTGCGTATAAGGTAGAACTCTAATCTCGCGATGGTGAAATGTGTTTTGCTGTTAATGCGGGTGAATACTACTCACTACGAAAATTGTTGTATGCATTTCCATACTAAAATAATGCAAAATCTCCCCGTTAGGGACTGCAAATATTTGCTATGTTTTTCTCGACGTCTCAACATCTGAAAGTCCGATTTGAAAAATTATTTTAACACCGGATACAATTTATCTTGTGGAATGCTATGCTGTAATCGTCCTTTTTTTGTAGCTCACAGTTCTCGCCCTAAGCTGATTGCAGCTATATGTCCGCTTTTAAGATTCATATAGATCTTTTTACTGTACAGATGGGTGTGGGCGTAAATATCAAAACACGTTTTTCGTAATAGCTGCTTCCAGGTGACGTATTTTTAAAAAAATTGTTTTTCCTCAGCATAGCTTTTGCTATGGAGAATACTTTTCATATATTTTCTACATGCATATCACCAAGCTGTTCTCTGAGATTCAGACGTTAGTTTCTCAAAGAAAGACAAACAGCCAGAAAAACATTTAACTGATGAAACTACACTGAAGAGCAATTGAATTAGAGATACCTGTCTAGTAACGTGTAGCACCACCTTTCGCCCTGATGACGGCGGCGATTCGTCTCGGCATGGACTCGACAAGACACCGGAAGCGTTGGGAACCCATACGGATCCACGACCCCTGAACAAGCTCCCACAGTTCACGAAGAATTTGATGGAGGGGGGTCAGAGCCTTGAACATCTCTCTCGATGGCATCCCAGATGTGCTCGATGGGATTGAGGTCAGGTGACCTAGCTGGCCAAGAAAGCGAGGTCACGTCGGTGGAGTGTTCATCCAACCATTCGGATGCAAATCGGGAGCGATGGCACGGTGCAGGATGAGGTCCCCAGTGGGATGTTGAAGACCCACAAACGGGAGCAAATGATCGTCCAGGATATCCCGGTAATGTTGACCTGTGAGGGACGATGTCACACGTACAAGGGGTCCCATTTCAGTCCACGTAAACCGTCCCCAGACGAGAATGCCACCACCACCAGCTTGAAGAGTACCCTGCTGGCAAGAAGGAACCATCGCTTCATGTGGTTTGCGCCGTACTCGTATCCTGCCATCCGCATTCACCAACGTAAATCTCGACTCATCAGTCCAGGCAACATTTTCCCACATGTCTAGAGTCCAGTGGCGATGTTTCCGCGCCCATGATAATCTTTGCACCCTGTGATGTGCGGTCAGCAGCGGTACGCTCGTGGGACGATGGCTTCTGTACTCCATAGCGAGGAGATGGTTCTGGATGGTGTGGTTGCTTATACGTTTTTGTGCACCAGCGTTAAATTGTCAAGTGATTTCTTGCACTGTGGCCCGTCTATCCGCTGTTACAATGCAAGCCAGCCGACGATGACCCCGCTCATCCACACGCTGTTGTCCACGGCAGTTGGCCCTTGCAGGGATGGTTTTACCGGATTCGATGTACTCACGGTGCACCCGTGACATAGTGGCTCATGAAAATCCCAGTGCCAGCCTGACGTCCGAGATGGAGTGACCTATTCGTCAGGCCCCGACAATTTGCCAACGATCAAATGCGCTTAGATCTTTCGTCTTACCCATACTGCGCCCGACTCTTACTGATTTCCATCGCATCACTCCTTATATTGTCGGATCGCTGCATACGTCATGTGGTTTCCGTTTACAGGGCCGCCCAGAGCGCCACATGTGCATAACGCCAGCTGTCTCTAATTCAATTGCTCTTCAGTGTAGAATTTACTTACTGTTGGTATATCAAACGTCTCCGTTTACAGCGATCTTCGCACACAGCTTGAGCTTCACTGACATCCGTCACACGAAGCACACAAGACCTTTTGTACTTATCAGTCATAATCTTTTTCTCATGTAGACATGCCTGAATCTGGTCCTTGCAAGATTTCCTGGGCCTTTCTTTCCTGCCACTTGCGCTGAAATGTTTTTTCTTAGTAAGCATTTGATCACCCATTTATTCAACATGAGCATGCTGTCTAAGAATATTAGTCTCCACCTTACTAAAAACATTTTACCTCACATTACACATTCGCAACACATCTTTATTCCTCACATGATCATAGGGAGTCTTGCGACCAAACCCCCTGTAAGTAACGCGTTTCTCCATCACTCAAATGACTCCTATGTTTCTTCTACAGTACCCACGTTTCACTGCTGTGTATGAGAGTTAGGAACAATTACACTTTCATACACAGCCATTCGGGTCTTCTTGAGAACCCATCATTCTTCCTAAAGCAGCTATAATTTTCAATGAAGAGTTCAATCGCCTACTAATTTCACCATATAATTTGTTCTCTCTGTCAAACATGCTTCCTAAATACAAAAGCTCATTTCACCTGGCAAATCGCTGTGACATTTAGACTTATCTTGCATGCCGTACTAACAGTTCCTCACTCAAAAACCGTAACTTTGGGATTTTCCCTTATTTATACTCAGTTTGAATTTCATACAAACTTTTTGCATCCGAGACAACATACTCTGCAACTCACTTTTGCTCTTTGCCAACAGGATTGTGTCCTCAGCATGCAGAAATCTGCACACATGCATATTATCAAGACATAAAACCAGTATTGTCCATTTTGGCATTACGCATGCACACATCCATATCGCATATTTTCTACCACCTTTCCGTTATTCAAAATTCTTCAGCTAGGTGGCACAAATTTATACAATGTTTTCCTCTATATCTCTTCTTCTAGTACTTCGACTTGAAAATCCCTTTGCCTCTGATATCTTCCTTCATTTACGAGGAACGTTTTGTTCACACTTTTTTTTATTTTTGTAACATAATTTTCAGCCGCCCATTGGGATAAAGTAGCTAATTCTATTTCTACATGTTTTAAAGAGTCTAGAAATCCGCTTGATTTTTTGAAGGGGTTCCACGGACTTATGAGTGACTTAAAAATATTTTATTAGTGTCAGAATGAATTCAAATGACGTGCTCATTACAACCAAAATTTCGGTATCATCTTTCTTGTTAAGTTGATGTAACTGCAGAGGTCAGGCGCAAAAAAACAAAAATTTTATTATTTTTTGCTGTATTTGCATAACGCCAGCTGTCTGTGTTTTTTTTTTTGCTTATTAAATAAACTGGATGAAATATAGTAAAGGAAATTAATGGATTAAGAAGAATGTGAAAACGTTTCATCAAAACAGAAAAAAAAAGCTAATTTGTGTGTAAGTGGAAAGGTTACTCATTTCATCTGGGAAAGGTTACTCAATTCATTGAATGAAAGTGGAAAGAAGAACAAAAACCAATTACGTTGAGGAAATGATTGATAACTTCTAAATAAAAGGAACAGAAATTGGATGTGTCAAAGCTGCTTGGTAAGATTATTTTAAGTGATCTATGCTACCTCTCATTAGCATCGATCTATGTAAAATGCTAATCCAAGCGGCATTTAAAAATCACGTATCTGGAAAGATAAATATACAAACCTGGCAAAATCCTTTCTTATGCATTTTGGAAACAAAGAAGAATATTTCCAATACTCCTAATAATTTGCCATGAACTTAATGATGAAACGACACCTTATAACGCAAACCAAAGTGCTTGTATCCAATAGCGAGAACCTTTTGAAAAACACAAATTTGTGCGTGACGAGGATCGAACTTGCACCCCCTCACTCCGGAGTAAGTTGCTCGCCCAACTAAGCTACACGGACGGAATGTATCGCTGCAGGTTTATCATTTTGACACGTGCTTTACCTCTGTAGTACGTCACATAATCTCCCTCTTAATTTTTTTTTTTTTTGCATGCGAAGAACGAACTTTCATGAATTCTAGACGATGTGTGGAATGAACATCACGCATTCAGACCTGCCAACTGTTACGATTTTATCGTATTTTGTACGATAAATCGTGCTGCAGTACGCTGATACGATTTTTTCAAATAGTCATGTTTTCCCCATTTTCCCCCTTTTCAGAAGAAGCCTTGTAGCAGAATCGCGGCGACGTACATCGCAGGTTTATTTTGTACTCATCCCCGTAGCAGAATCGCGGCGACGTACATCGCAGGTTTATTTTTGCACTCATCCCCGTAGAAGAATCGCGGCGACGTACATCGCAGGTTTATTTTGTACTCATCTCCGTAGAAGAATCGCGGCGACGTACATCGCAGGTTTATTTTGTACTCATCCCCGTAGCAGAATCGCGGCGACGTACATCGCAGGTTTATTTTTGCACTCATCCCCGTAGAAGAATCGCGGCGACGTACATCGCAGGTTTATTTTGTACTCATCTCCGTAGAAGAATCACGGCGACGTACATCGCAGGTTTATTTTGTACTCATCCCCGTAGAAGAATCGCGGCGACGTACATCGCAGGTTTATTTTGCACTCATCCCCGTAGAAGAATCGCGGCGACGTACATCGCAGGTTTATTTTGTACTCATCCCCGTAGAAGAATCGCGGCGACGTACATCGCAGGTTTATTTTGTACTCATCTCCGTAGAAGAATCGCGGCGACGTACATCGCAGGTTTATTTTGTACTCATCCCCGTAGAAGAATCGCGGCGACGTACATCGCAGGTTTATTTTGCACTCATCCCCGTAGAAAAATCGTGGTGACGTACATGGCAGATTTATTTTGTACTCATCCGTGTAGCAAAATAGCGGCGATGGCCGACGTACATCGCAGATCCATTTTCTACTAATCCTCGTAGTAGAATCGCGGCGACGGCCGATGCACATCGCAGATTTATTTTGGTCCTGCAGACAAAAACGATATCCCCAGAACCTGATTAAACCATCGTGCAGACTCCCTAAAATGAAAGTTTTCCGCCTCCAAAAATTTCCGAAAACGGAAGTTCGGCGGAGTGAGGATTTCTCCCTTAACCGTAATTTTTTTTTCTAATAATTAACAAGATAAAAGCATTTGCTGATTAGATTTAATTAGTTTCTCAATAAAATTTTGATGCAGAGAAAAAATCCCTACATTCTCATCATCAAGAATTTATATAGCTGAAATAGGCTTCAAAAATTATCAGCATGCGTCGTATTACGATTTTTCTATTTGAGTGTTACGTTTTTTTTTCTAAGAGGTTGGCAGGTCTGCACACTTTTCGAAGAATCCAACGGCCAGTAGATCCATTTTTACGTTCAGGCGCCAATGTGAAAACAAATTTGTCATTGACGGGAATCGAACCTGCGCCCCTCACTCCGCAGTAAGTTGCTCGCCCAACTAAGCTACACGGACGGAATGTATCGCTGCAGGTTTATCATTTTGACACGTGCTTTACCTCTGTAGTACGTCACATAATCTCCCTCTTAATTTTTTTTGCATGCGAAGAACGAACTTTCATGAATTCTAGACGATGTGTGGAATGAACATCACGCATTCAGACCTGCCAACTGTTACGATTTTATCGTATTTTGTACGATAAATCGTGCTGCAGTACGCTGATACGATTTTTTCAAATAGTCATGTTTTCCCCCATTTTCCCCCTTTTCAGAAGAAGCCTTGTAGCAGAATCGCGGCGACGTACATCGCAGGTTTATTTTGTACTCATCCCCGTAGCAGAATCGCGGCGACGTACATCGCAGGTTAATTTTTGCACTCATCCCCGTAGAAGAATCGCGGCGACGTACATCGCAGGTTTATTTTGTACTCATCTCCGTAGAAGAATCGCGGCGACGTACATCGCAGGTTTATTTTGTACTCATCCCCGTAGCAGAATCGCGGCGACGTACATCGCAGGTTTATTTTTGCACTCATCCCCGTAGAAGAATCGCGGCGACGTACATCGCAGGTTTATTTTGTACTCGTCTCCGTAGAAGAATCGCGGCGACGTACATCGCAGGTTTATTTTGTACTCATCCCCGTAGAAGAATCGCGGCGACGTACATCGCAGGTTTATTTTGCACTCATCCCCGTAGAAAAATCGTGGTGACGTACATGGCAGATTTATTTTGTACTCATCCGTGTAGCAAAATAGCGGCGATGGCCGACGTACATCGCAGATCCATTTTCTACTAATCCTCGTAGTAGAATCGCGGCGACGGCCGATGCACATCGCAGATTTATTTTGGTCCTGCAGACAAAAACGATATCCCCAGAACCTGATTAAACCATCGTGCAGACTCCCTAAAATGAAAGTTTTCCGCCTCCAAAAATTTCCGAAAACGGAAGTTCGGCGGAGTGAGGATTTCTCCCTTAACCGTAATTTTTTTTTCTAATAATTAACAAGATAAAAGCATTTGCTGATTAGATTTAATTAGTTTCTCAATAAAATTTTGATGCAGAGAAAAAATCCCTACATTCTCATCATCAAGAATTTATATAGCTGAAATAGGCTTCAAAAATTATCAGCATGCGTCGTATTACGATTTTTCTATTTGAGTGTTACGTTTTTTTTTCTAAGAGGTTGGCAGGTCTGCACACTTTTCGAAGAATCCAACGGCCAGTAGATCCATTTTTACGTTCAGGCGCCAATGTGAAAACAAATTTGTCATTGACGGGAATCGAACCTGCGCCCCTCACTCCGCAGTAAGTTGCTCTCCCAACTAAGCTACACGGACCGAATGTATAGTTGCTCATTTACCGTCTTGACACGTGCTTTACCTCTGTAGTAGGTCAAAGCTTCTTTTTTATCATTTATTTTTGTGTGTGTGGTTTAACTATCACCACGAGCAACGCGGATATAATCAGTCGCTTCTCCTTGATTTGGAATTATGCTCCTTCGATGAAGCTGTTAGAGCCAGAGCCTTCTAGAAAGCACTCCTCATTCTGGATTCGAACCCTGGGCCAATCTCGGACAATTGGTCAGCCGCCAGCGCAGCAGGATACTGCCACCGGGGATGGAAAGACATTCTTATCTTTTTCTGAAAAAAAAAAAAAAGGTGTAATGCAAATACCAATCGTAAAACTAGAGAAATAGCAAATATTTTAGGTATCAGAATAACAAAACTCTTTAGCTGGCCATATGTAACAAGGCCACAAAAAAGTAAACATGGCATGATCTTGTTCTTCATATGCGATAAATGTCCCCCTACCTCTTTGTGCTCTACACTTAATTTTTTTTTTTTAAATTCAGGAGCCATTTTTTGTGATTTCTTTCGGGAATTAACCAAGCATATCTCTGATACATTTCCGCGAAATGGCTGGTAAAAAGAAACTTGCGCTTCCCAAAGTAAAAACAATATTTCAAGTCGGACTAATAGTAGTAGAGATACGGTATTCACAGACAAACGGACGTACAAAGTGATACCATAAGCACGTGCCTTTTTATAACAAAATACGTACTAAAAATTACATAATCACCACACCTGCGTTTGTGTAAGCATGCAGTTACAATAAGTTCGTCGGCTTTAAAGGCATTTTATTAAAGCTAACGAATACTGTTGCATCGAGCTGCATTTCGTATTAAAACAATGTTGGAAAGGATGCTCACATATCGATAGAGTATCGTGATCACTCCTTTAAGTTAACATAAATTAATTAAAATAAAAAGTACTATTTCGATAACCAAATTAGGAAAGAAAGAAATTATTTGATTGTCGAAACTTACTGAATTACACGGTCTGAACAAAAGTATTTTTTTTTTTTGTTCAGTCCTGGTTACACGGTCTGAACAAAAAGTACCCTGCACTGTAAAAACATTTGTAAAGTTCACGAGCCACAAAAGTGTACTTTGGCTCAGTCCTAGTTACACGATCTGAAGAAAAAGTATCCTGCACTGTAAAAACATTTGTGAAGTTCACGAGCCACAAAAGTATACTTTTATTCAGTCCTAGTTACACGATCTGAACAAAAAGTGTCCTACACTGTAAAAACATTTGTGAAGTTCACGAGCCATTTCCTGTCATTTATTTCATGAATTAACGAATCATATTTCTGACAAAACATTTCCTTTGAAATGACGGAAAGGAATATGAATTTCGTGGAATTTTTGTACAACTGGAAAATTCTGAATTTTCAGAAACCTTTCCGCAGTTCTTTTCTTATATTGACCGTAAATTGCCGTTTCTAAGAGGTGTTAACGAAAACTTCTAAACTTTCAGAAACCTTTCCACAGTTCTTTTCTTATATTGACCGTAAATTGCCGTTTCTAAGAGGTGTTAACGAAAACTTCTAAACTTTCAGAAACCTTTCCACAGTTCTTTTCTTATATTGACCGTAAATTGCCGTTTCTAAGAGGTGTTAACGAAAACTTATTTTCAGAAACCTTTCCACAGTTTTTTTCTTCTATTGACCGTAAATTGCCGTTTCTAAGAGGTGTTAACGAAAACTTCTAAATTTTCAGAAACCTTTCCACAGTTCTTTTCTTATATTGACCGTAAATTGCCGTTTCTAAGAGGTGTTAACGAAAACTTCTAAATTTTCAGAAACTTTACCTCAATTTCTTTCGTATATTAATGAAAAAACACCGTTCTTACTTTTTTTCTTATCCATATGACGAAAACTTTCCGGTAATTGCGAAAATACGTGAGGTTTGGTTAACTGTTAAATTTCTACAGTCTGTCAAAGAATCTGATTTTGAAGTTATGTTGCGAGATCGGATATTGTGGATAGCATGTCGCATGAATTTTGGTTATTGAGGTGCATGATATTTCTTCTCCTCTCCACCATTTTGGGCACCAACTATTTTTTATTGTGTTACCAAAAGGAGCCGGGCACTTACATAAACATCGTACAAATCCTCTATACAATAATTTTTCAGACTGTGGAAGTCCTTAAGGCAAAAGTTATTATAGCTATCAAGAGTAAATTTATATTTAGCAGTTTTGTGAAATAATACTGTAAAACATTGAATTTCACCTTTTCTCAAAGATAATCGAAAGTTATTGTCAGTTAAGAAAAGAGATCTCAAGTTCCAAAGCATTCTGTTGCTTCGAAAAATCACGATGAAAAAAAAATACCTAATTTATGATAAGTCCTCCTGCAGAAAAAAATTAAATTATTGCAAACGTAGTAAAAAAAATAATAAGCTCGAACAAAAAATAAAAGGACTAAATCAAGCGCATTAATGGAAAAAAATTTCACCATAGCGCAATTAGTTTTACCTTGAACGTGAGTGTAATTCCGAAGATATTCTGGATCAGTGGTTAAGACGCGCGGTATGTAACCCAACGACCTCAGTTCGAGCCTAATCACCAGCCCGAAAGAATTCCTTGGCGTAAGGGCTAAACAAATTTGAGGGTATCCGATTTTGCGAAATTTCTGCATAAATACGAAAAACTTGAAACGGACTTTTCTTTTCTTATATTATTCTTCTCTGTTTATTGCAATAAACAGAATCACTAACTACGGGAAATCTGTGAAAATACGGGTTAGGAAAAACGGCGACTTTTAAAAACGGAAATTTTGTTAAAAGACGGACTCTTACTGTTTTTTGGTGTGAATTCACAGAAACTTTCCATGAATTCACACCACTTTTTTTACAGTGTACCAGGGACATCAGGAGGAAAAATTAAATGGCCTATTGTGTTGTTGTCCTAGTTTGAAGTTTGCATTTTCTGACACTACACACACACACACTGGTTGCAGTGGTGTGTCCACTAATCAAAATATTTTTAAAGTCATTTTTAGGAATCGCCAATTGGTGCTGCGTCAGTTTTTTTTTTTTTTTTTTTTTTTTGGTCTTCTCTGTGCCTTCAGAGCTTCTCCCCTTCAAAGGCATTATCAACTTTGGGAACAGGCAGATATCGCCAGGTGCCATGTTAGGAGAGTATGGTGCTAGCTAGCATCACTAGTGGGATCCGGTGTTTGGCCAAAAAGGGCTGAATGAGATCAGAGGAATGGCTGAGGTATTGTTATGGTGCAGCTTCTAGTAACTTCGCCGCCGTAGAGCAGGTATCTTCCGCAGCATCAGGCGAAGGAGAGCTGCCTAGTACTCCTTGTTTGCAGTTTCTTTACAGGGCGCACTTTCCCGATCATTTCGAGGTTTCTGCTCGTGTAGGGCCTTCCTGATATCCCGTTACTCTCAGACGTTCGTCC
Organism: Macrothele yani; assembly: GCA_039090855.1. Taxonomy (NCBI): domain Eukaryota; kingdom Metazoa; phylum Arthropoda; class Arachnida; order Araneae; family Macrothelidae; genus Macrothele; species Macrothele yani. The sequence continues at coordinate 137,232,604 of CM077004.1, forward strand.
GTCGTTCGCCCATCTTTGAGGCACCGATACCAATATTTGATTACTGTTGCACCCACAGCTTTATCACCAAAAGCCTTTCCAATCATTTGAATTGCTTCAGCTGATGTGTGGTGGAGTTAGTGGCAAAATTTGATTCAGATTTTCTGCTCAACTCGCTTAGTCATTACCACAAAAGATAACAAGGTGACAAATACGGAGTTCACAACGCAAAGCCTTCACTGCCAGGCACCAAACGAGCCAGTCTACTGCGTGGCAGAAATTCACGCATGCGCTTTAGTCAAAGGTCGGCTATGTGTAGCTTAAGAGAATAAAAACGTGATCGGATTTTTTTTGGTCAGACCTCGCGTTTCGATATCACATAGGTTATTAAGTCTGACGACGAAGATATGCGGATATGCACTTCCCTACTATTAATATCTGGTCGAGAGCATACCTACAAATAACCATTATTCTCAGAAAATTTAATATTTCGTGATGAAACCTTTGGATGTAAAAATACTAAGTTTCGACGAAATCGTCGGTTTAGTCGCAAATATATTTACATTTTTATTGTGTTTTATGAGTTTCATTCTCCCTGTATAAAATTCCTTTATATTCTAAGGCTTCAACTGATTCATGCAAATGAAAGTAAACTCAGTTAGGTTTTCCTGATCGAAAGCCTCAAAATTTTTGGTAGCCATTTTGAGCTGTCGCCAGTTGATACGTCCTTTTGCAATACATGCACATGGAAATGTTTGTGTCGCTTTTTCCAATCGTTTAGTTTAGCTGGCGGGTAAAACATACCTTCAAAACAATTCCGTTTATGATCACGCTCGCAACATTTTTTTTTTTTTTGAAGAACATCCAGGTTTGCTGTTGTGGGTTAGTGTGTTTTGTACGTTTAAAGATCTAGAAACCCATTTGGAATTGATTAATGTCTTCTCTCAGTCCGTTTGCGAAGGCTTGAACAATCTTTCGAGTTCATGAATGCTTTACAGTGGTTCAGAATGGAGAAAAAAATATGAATGAGTACAGTTTTCCTTCAGCGGAAAAGGCAAATATCCTTCATTTGATAACACAGGGAATTCCTATCCGAGGCAGGAAGAAAACTAAAGTTTTTACAGCTATTATGGCAATTTTTCAGAGCTTAGCGTGCTACATATTATACTGCAAATGAGAGGCCTGCGTTTTGGAACTGGAATTCTTACGAACCAATTTCCTTTTCTGTTTAAAGCACCGAAGTTGGCTGATGAGACTGTTTTACACGATGGCAAATGAATACTGTCTGTAAGATTTTATGAGCAGACAATTAGCGTTTTGTAATTACGATGCCAAAATTACTTAATTTTCACCATTCCACTGTTGGCTTTCTTACGCGTATGTGAGAAAATAGGGAGGAAAGAATTTAACGTGCAGTTAGAACGATAACCACGATCTGAATAAACACGGATGTGAATGGGTTAAACTAGAAAAAGAACATTTCCTAATTCCCTGAGGTAAATTTGACTGGGCTGATTTCTAACTCCCGTATATAGAGAAGCAAGTAGTTATTTATGCCCTGGAAGCATAGCGCCTTAGAAATGTATATTTTTTTCACCGGACATAATACTTTTTCTGTGAAACAATTACACTCTTAATCTCCAAATCCACAATTACTTACAGTGTAATGTCATAAGCTGGGTTTTCTGTCTTCATCTTAATGCTCTCGACGTTTAAGTTCTAACATCGAAAAGAAGAAAGTTCTGTGCAAAATTTTAAAGAAGTGGCCCAGAACTCTAATGAAAATTTCTTCTTTTCTACAAAACTTGTGTTCGCGATAATGTAATATTAACATTCTGAACAAGTGACATTCAGAATATCACAGAAATAAACAATTCAAAACAGTATAACTATACTAGTGATTCGAATTTCTTGGCGTAAAATAGAAAATAAAAATTTTCAAGCTTTCGCACATACAGCAGATGGCTTTCTCAAGGAAGGTAGACAACAAACTGTGTTTGCTGTCACATTTTGCTGTCTACCTTTTGGTTTCTTAAGGAAGGAAACACAGTTGCAGTCTACCTTCCTTGAGAAAGCCATCTGGTTGATGTGCGAAAGCTTGGCAATTTTGATTTTCTATTCTACGCCAAGAAATTCGGATCACTAATATAGTTATACTGTTCTCAGTATAATTGGTGTAAAGTTCTTGTTTATTAATAAAAGATAAACAATTTTTACCCAGATGTTTCGTGCTCACTTACCGGTGAGCAAAGACTGGCAAAGAAATTCCAAAGTGGATTGCTGATTGCTGATAGTAACGTTCTTCCTGTCTTCAAGCGTATCAAATAATAATATCATAAGAAAAATAACATACTGCTCTTTGCTTTTGGGATAGTAGTCATGAAATACCCAACCGATCTCAATTACTTAGTTCCTCACGAAATTACATAAAACTAGATCTGGTCTTGAATTTTGTCAAGACGAAACAGTTTTTATGTAAGTTTTTATTCAAACTGACAGACAAGTTCTAATTTTGAACCGTGAAGTTCGAAAGTATTGAACGGAATACACCCGATTGTTATAAATTATGGTACATAATGGATTGACTCTGTTAGTTGCCACCAGTGACGAAATGATCTAGTGCTGGCTTATAACATTTCGACCCATTTCGTCCAAGTGGGGTCCAGGCTCGAATCCTAGGAGAGGCATGGTTGGTGTGTTTGGTGTACGGAACTGGCTTTCTCCCTTCCCTGGAGCTGATGACCCTAAATTAGTAATGGGAGACTGCTTATAGTCTATTGAGTTGCTCAGCGTTGTCCTTAAACATCCAAGCAATAAAAAAAACACGCTCTAGTTTAATATTTTCAGCACGTCTTTTGTAGAAAAAGGTATGTGCTTATAAACGTACCAGACAAAAAAATTACAGAATCCTGGTTGAAGCATGGACATAAGTATAAAGTTGATAAACGTAACGAGTTGTATAATTATAGAGTGTAAAATTGCTAGATTTTGATTGTGGATGTCTGAGGTGTGTGTTTAAAGCATCTGTAGCATTCTGCATTTCCTTTTACAGGTACAATTATGGGTCGTAAAGATGGCGTTACTGGGTGCCAAAAGAGGATTATTGTTTTTTAACATGGTCATTCCCTGCCAGAAGTGGCGAAGTTTGTTAGACTGTCTGAGTTAACAGTCGGTAGTCTCCATTTTCAGTGGAAGAAGTATGGAAACTATCCCTGTAGGCGGAGCAACTGTGGTAGAAACTCAGTGATGAGAAATCGGGATCGCACGCGTTTGGGACGATTTGTAATTGCTGCACTTTTCCAGACTCGTCAAGAACTGCTTCGACAATATTGGACCCTGTAAACCAGGCTCAGAACGAAGGCTAATGAGAGAACTGCATGGCTTGTGCATTTCAGTCGTGTTATCCTGATACGTCCAAAATTAGCAACTGTCCAGAAGAAAAATCGCCTAGCTTGGGCAAAACAACAACGGTCGCTGGACCATTGAACAGTGGCGACGAATTCGGATTTTGCTTGCATTCCAATGATGGTAGGCTTCATGGTCATGCGGAAGGCTGGAGAAGTATTTAACCCAGAATGTGGCCAAAGAGCTGTGCCAAAAGGAAGTGGAAGTGTAATGTTTTGGGGCTCTATTTCAAGTACTGGAGTTGGATCATTCCTTGAGGAGCCCAATATAAAATCGATGCATTATGTGCCATTTTTAAATAACACGTTATTACCATTTGTCCAGTTTTCGTAACGAGAAGGACACAGTGGATCCTGTGTTTCAAGGTGCTAACTTTGGTGTTCATCGAGCTAGAATTGTGCTGGATTGGTTTAAAGAACTTGAAATAGACGTTCCACATCTCAGTTGGCCTGCAAATTCAGCCGATGTGAATGTGATTGAAAAAATCTGGGACATGTAAGAAAGGGCAGTAGAGAAGAAAAAATCAACACCCTGCAAATTTGGCTGAATTAAGGGATCATTTGAGCATGGAGTGGAATAAATTTGATACGCATATGATACTGAATCATCTTGATAGCATGCCGAACATAATTAAAGTTGTAATTAAAGCAGGTGGTGCTATAACTCCATATTAAGATATAAAGTTTGCATTCCCTAATTTTTGTTCGATGTGTTTAGTAACACTTTGTCCGTCCGTCTGTGGACACTACATCTGTGCAACTATTACATTTGAAAAATTATCTTCTGCTTTGGAAAGTTTCAAAAGTGAGAACGATGATTGAAACAATCTTTGTTCTGTTCGATGCCATTTATTACGAAGACCATTTAGGGCAAATTTTCCCTTTCCAGCAATGTATACATTTTCCGCCAGGAGGCATAAACTAAAATTGTGATTTTCACAACCCTCTGCTTCTAAATATCCGATTTAAAAAAATAAAAAACTTTTCTGCATCAGATATAACTCCTGGTGGGAAATGTTCCACATATAATTTCTAATTTTTGGTAGAGAATAGTTTGGCCACTAGAGGGTGTAAGTGCTTATTTCCGTTTCTGATGTATTTGGAGCAAAATCTGCGCTTCTGAAAACTCGATTGAAAACATTTTTTCGTGAACCGATACCGCTCACCTCAGAAACGTTTTCAAGAATACCTTCTGCTTAAAATAGTGCATAGTTTTCCACCAGGAGGCGTAGATGTATATATTATTTTTGTCGATATTGCTGCATCCAAGAGTCCTATTTGAAAAATTCTTTCTTTATCGGAGGTCGTTTCAGGACCGAAATGTTAGGCGTCTAATTTAAAAATTTTCTTAACGCTCTTTTAATAATGCACAGTTTTCTCGATAGGGACGTAAAGATCGAAACATTTTCCCTCGCTATCCCTGCTTCCAGGAGAGGTATTTGATTTTTTTTTCCTTAGCATAGCTTTTTCGCAATTTTTGAACTTTTCGATTATGGAAAATCTTTTTACTTGAGCATATAGAGTTACATTCTGTTTTTCTCTGTATTTCTTCTAAGTGTTTGGTTTAAAAATTCCTTTGTCTCTGATTTCTTCATTGTGCTATGAGCAACTTTCTGTGTACCCTTCGTTAAATTTCCTGATCTACTTTTTAGCCGCGGGAGGGGAGTAAGTAGTGTTTCGTTTTCTGGATGTTTTATCGATTGTCGAAATCCGGCTGTTTTTGTTTTTCTTTTCTAATCGGTACCATTTATTATCAATTGTTTCAAAAGTTTTATTCTCATCGGAAAGGATTTAAAAGACGTTCTACAGAAACCGAAAATTCGGAGTCATCTTTCTTGTTTTTTACTGAAATTGTCGCTCTTTACGTTTAAAATTTTAACACATTTCAGTTCCATGATAATAGCCATAAGATTTGTGTGCCTGCCATTTTTTACGCTTTCCAACCGTAGGCTGAAGAAGCGTATATGCTCTAGCTTTGCCCGTCTGTCCGTCTGTCTGTCTCTCCGCACGATAACTCACGTAAAAATGGTTCGATATCGATGAAATTTTAGTATGTGGTAGGGGACAACCTGGGAAAGAATCCTGTAGAAAATGAGCAAAATTGGGTCAAAGGTCAGGACATACGAGGGGATCCATTCCATCGCCCTTATGCGTCATAACTTACATAAAAATGATTTTATTGCGACAAAACATTGTTCCGGAGGTATACCGAACCAATTCTGTTTAATATTATCGACATGGGGTCAAAGGTCAGGGCACAGGAGCGAGATTTATTCCACAGCCATTATCCTCATAACTTGAGTAATAACTTGAGTAATGATTTCTGGTATGTTGGGAAGGGTATTATAATCAATGCATTGCATGATTTTACTAACTTGTTATAAATTTTTATTTGCGTCTTCAACCCTAAATTTGGTTTCCGAATGTCAGCGCTGACAGAGGAAGCAACAGTTGAAGCATAAAACGGAAAACGGAAATCAAGCACTACACTATACAACGTGTTTCCTTTTTTTTATCAATAGCAGAACCTCTCTTCCTACTTCAGAACAAAATCAATATGATTCTGGTGATAGAACATCTGCAACAGATGCTTCACGTCTGCTTCATTTATCATCCTTGTCATCGCGATATCATTTCAAATTTTGATGTCTATATAAATAGATACGTAGTACAATAAGATATCTGGAGGTCGTTTTCCTTCACGTTTAGACCAGAAACTCAAACGCAAAATTAACTTCCTTCAGAATCTTAGAAAATTTTTTTTCATTTCCATCGTAAACGTTCAGTTGCTGCTTTTTGCGAAAATAACCTTGATGCTGTCATTTGCCCAATCTGAAAGAAAAACTGCAATAATTGAGAAAGCTCCTTTAAAGTTCCTGTTTAAATTTTACGTGGCCTAAAATTACAATAATACTCAAAATGGATGCGTATTACTATCGTTTTAAGCCACATAAAATTTGAGATCGTATAGTTCTAATATGCTTCGAACGTATAATAATGGAGTAGCATAATTTTATGGTTGAACCGATATTTAACTCACGAAGTAAATGTTAATTAGAAAGTTGCAATCTTTCGATATCAAAATGCCGTCATCAGTCGTCTTCGGTTCGATTCATATGGCAGACCTCAGAAAACATGAGAATTTTGTATCGTTCTAGAGCTAGAATCTAATCCTGATCTTACGTTTCTCATAAATAAATTTTTTCCGAAAACTGAAAAATTTTTTAAACCGGAATTTGGCGATGTTTCCTTTACATCGTGCGTGCTGCTCAAGCTTCATTGTGAAATTGGCTAAAATGGGTCACCATAGCTGATTGCCATGCTTTTTCTGTTTCACACTATGGGTAATTTTAAGCGCTGAAAGTAGTCGCCCTTCTCTAATTTTGGGCCACTGGTTCCAAGGAAGGGAGTCATCCAAATGTCATTAGACAAGCACACCACCCACGCCTGATCCGGAAGTCGATTTTGGGCCTGCTTGGACTAAACGTCAGAAGCCAGCGCTTAGACTACTACGCCATAATGACGACGATGGCTTTGCTGCTGCAAGAGGTAATGAATTTCTCAGTGATTCGCAATAAGGTTGTTCCGTCCAGAGTTCGTGAATCTTTAACAGCTATAATAGTAACCATAGAAAAAATATTACGACGAAATATAAGGAAAGACGTCTGTGATGTATACCTTTATCCAACCTCCCTTTCGAGTTTCCGTTTTCTTATGTAAGTTTCGTTACTTTTTGATTAAATATTTTCTCACTGAATGACACGTTACTTCCCCAAACTGCTGGCATGCATGGCTTTGAAACGCTGACAGTAAGCTAGAAGCAAATGAAATAGTCTTCGTAGATAGTAAAGTAAGAAAAGAGATTGATTAATGCTATAAAGTAATGGTATAACAGGGAGATGAAAGGCTTGTTGTGGATTTACAATTAACGTGTTGTAAATACGTTGTGGAGATTTCTATGTTAATACATGCGATTGCTTTTAAGATTAATGCGATGAATTACGACCTGAGAATTGTCGACTGAAGTGTATTGGTATCGGAAACTTCCCGTGAGCTACCACTGCGTGGATAGTAATCAACGAGTTGGTGTTTGTAAGTTTTGCCAATCACTTTTAGCCTGGCCGTTTATTTTCTAGTGTAATATGTCCAAGACTTTAGATAAAGGCACTGATTACTTCCATAACGATTACCTCAGAGCTCATCTTCAACTAAAAAAAAAAAACAAGAGTAAAAAAAAAACACTACACGACATATGGAAAGAAGAAAAAAAGACGTTATATTAACACAAACACATACACTGAAGAGCAATTAGAGATACCTGTCTAGTAACGTGTAGCACCACTTTTCGCCCTGATGACGGCGGCGATTCGTCTCGGCATGGACTCGACAAGACACCGGAAGCGTTGGGAAGCCATACGGATCCACGACCCCTGAACAAGCTCCCACAGTTCACGAAGATTTGATGGAGGGCGGTCAGAGAAAAACTGGCCACCTAATCGTTATGGGATTGTATGAAAAATGCACTTTTGATTTCTACAAAACACGTCGCCGTAGGAAGGCCTTTTGAATAATAACATTAATTATAAGGCCTAGGTCTGGGCCTTTTTGGTAAATTTTAATCGTCCGGGCTCATATTCATAAGGTTTACACAGTAAATAAAAAAAAAACTAATATTCCACTTTTACTCAACACAAACCATTAATTTTTTGACCATAGGCCTAGATATAGACCTTTCTGGCAGATTTTAACCCTCCGAACTCATATTGATAAGAGTTACATAAAATTTAAAATAAAATATGTTGCACATTCACTCAAGCCCGAAGCATAAATTTTAAAGCCTTAGGACTGGATCTGGGCATTTTTAACAAATTTTAGTCCTCAGTGCTCATCATCATATATAAAATGTTTCCTTAAGGAATCAAGTGAATAATGTTCCCCCACAACTCAACCCAAAACGATAATTTTTAGGTCTTAGGCCTAGATATAGGCTTTGTAGAAATTTTAATCTTCCGTGCTCCTGTTCATCGCTTATTTTAAAGCTGATTTTTTGTGTCCCAGTAAATGTACAGTGGTATTAACTTGACTTGTTATGTAAGCCTTATGATTATGATCCTGGATTGGAGGCCCTAGATGCTGAAAAACAGATTATTTAAATTAGCTGAAAATGCCTAAACCGATGCCTAGGGACTTAAAATTAATTATTTTTGTTTTATAATTAATTCTTTGCGTTCTTCGTGACACGAAGAAACCAAAAGTGCAATTTGAGTATGATCCCCTAAAGTTTCAGTGGTCTGTCTTCCGAACTGACACCATGCTTCAACAGATCCTGTAATGAAATTCAAAGTTTTCGGTAAACTGACCCTTCGGTGAAATGACCTTTCGATGAAATGATCTTTTAAGTAAAGAGACCTTTCGGTTAAATGAACTTTTCTATTAAGTGACTCTTCGGTGGAATATACCTTTCGATCAAGTGATCTTTCGGCGAAACAATCTTTTCGGTGAAGTGATTTTCGGTCAAGTGACCCTTTGGTGAAGTAATCGTCTGGCAAATGAACCAGGCCCTTCAAATCATGAGGGACCGATCTGGCCGAAAGATTTCTTTTCTGCAAGTCGCTCGTCAAAATACGGAATACTGATGTTGCTGAAATCCCTGTGGTCTATGCAGTTTCCAAGCATGTTGCTAACGGTCTAGTTTGACACAATCTGAGAGAAGTTCCACACTCCGAGCATCTGTTACCGTTTTCGGCCTCCCTGACTTCGGGTGATTGTTTTGTGCTTAAACGTCCTTCACGAAAGCGGATAGCACAGCGGGAAACTGTACTCTGGTCTACTGTTTCATCACCACAAACCTCACGCAAAGCACTGAGAATGTCTGTTGGATTTTTGCCACGTAGAGTTTCAATCTTAATATACGACCGTAGATTTTCACGCGTCACACTACTTGAGGCATCTACATGAGCCATTTTTAACCCTCGTCAATCCAAAACGTCATGCACTGCGAGAGTATTAAGGTCACGTGCCGCTTCCTCGAGTCCCACATTACAACTGAAGCAAACATTGTTGAGATTGCATCATCAGCTCCGTGGGGTTGCCATATTGTGCATTTCATATGAAATGACCTCTCTGTTGCATCTTCAGATCCGCATGTGTTACAGACTGAGACATGGAAGAATAATACTAAAATATACGGTACATTCACAAAATTAACCGCATGATTTATGAGAAAATATGCATAAACGTGCTGTGACGTATATTCTAAATTAACTTTCCTTTTTAGTTTCTTTCCCTATGTAAATCTTGAGTTTATTTTGTTATTCTTCACTCTCAAGGTGATATCTTTCTCTCAAACGAATACGTTTGGCAACACAATTGAGGTTGAATGAACGTGACGTATGCCTGAGGTTTGATAAGAACAAGACATAAAAACGACGACTAATCTATTGCTTGCTAGCGTTGGATTGTAAACTGATTATTGAAAGGAGCTTTGTGAAAAGAGCGTTGTGTTGTGTGTGGAGAGTTTAGTGCAATATGCTGCTATGCTACGATGTGTTTGCTGCATCCTGAATAAAGCATCTTTTTCCGTAAGTGGGACTTCTGTTGTTTACATGTTTCGTCTGGCCGTTAAAGTTTTCTTTCATTTAAGAACTATTTCTTAGTATGTTGCTGTTTTAAGTTAACGTAGAAGTAAGACAAGACTTTTACGCCATAGTGCCTTAAATGCTACAAATGTTTTTTGACTTGGAATGTTAACAAACGTATGAGAGTTGGGAACGGGTCAAACATTTTGGACTCGAACCCAACCAGGTTCTGTAATTGATCCGGACCCGACCCGATCATATATAGGGCGTTCAAAAAGTCTCTCCACATGGATATCTTAGGTTATATAGAAATCAAACAAATGTATTATGGGAAAGTATAATTTACTCACTGACTTGCAGGAAGAAGTGAAACTATCGTCCTTCCTCTGCAAGATATAACCTAACTGTTTTGCACATGTTTTCCAACACATCTGCGAGAGACAAAAAGTCACTTCGCAGTAATATTAAAGCTATTCCGCCTAATGTTTGATGGCGCTACAATCAAATGTTTGGATTAAGTAACTCGTATGTTTAATTTCAGTTTCTGCTGTTTTCTTGCTAACATATCAAGCTTCAGAATATGTTTCACAGCGACACGAATTTTCACAAGCTTATAATGAGTTGAAAGTTTCTAAAATGTGGATGTGGATTTCATCATTGACCCTCAGAAGGAAGAGACACTCTTCCTCCTCAGGACAGTCATCTTCCTTCATATTGCATGAAAAATCGTTTTTCAATCCGCAGGAACCAGTATCAAGCCCAAACTCGCACAGTGCGCAGTTGTGTTTGAAAACAAAATGTGTTTTTTGCTTTTCAAAAATTAAACCGAAATAAAACCGGGTCAGGAACACCTTCACTTGACCCTTTCGACCCACTAGAAATTGTCTACGCTATGACCCACTGCCCCGTTGTACCGTGGCCCATTTCCCTCTCTGAAACATAAGTAGTCAAAACTCATGTTTTTTTTTTTTTTTAGGTTTAACGACCACCGTGAGCAACTCAATGGGCTATAAGCAGTCGCCCGTCCCTAATTTAGGGTCACTGGTTCCAGGGAAGGGAGAGAGCCAGTGCCGTAAGACAAACACAACATCCATGCCTCACCGGGATTCGAACCCGGACCCCTTACGGACGAATGATCAGAGACCAACGTCTTAGACCACTGCGCCACCGGGGCGGCAAACTCATGTTTGAGATATGTTACTGAAAATCGTCTCTTGACTGCTTTCTTCAAGAAATAAAAGGCTAATATTGATTCGTTATTTTGCAAAGTTGGGGAAATGGCGGGTTTTCTTATTAATGCAGATTTAAAAAAATTGCTGCTCTCGAAAATGAATCAAACTGTAGTTAAGAATGAAACAGTTAAGGGTAAAATCAATGTATTGGGAAATTAGGTCGCATCATGTTTCACTGTCAGGAAATAGATAAAACTTGGGCATCTGGGAAGAAATTTAATCCAAGGGAGCTAAAAGCAAACCATTATTGAAGTGAGACATTGTTGCGAAGAAATAGGAGACCTTATCCACATGGAAATATTATTGATTTACATATTACATTTCACTGCTATCAAGCTGGTAGCATAATCACGCGCCTTTCACCGACGGCAAATTAGGTGTTGCTCACAGTCATCTTTCCATTGAACTTCAGTTAACAGCAGCCTTTTAATAAGAAACTACTCAACGATATAAATATTTAAAATGTCTCTGTTGCTTTATGTAAAGGAAATTATATATATATTTCTGCTTTGCTAACAATAGAATTAAATTTTGCAATTTAGTACACCCGGTGCAAAATGTGTTACGTTCGGTAATGTGACTCTCCGGCTTTTTATTATTACATGTATTATTTTTGTTTCTGATTCGCCGTAAGGCAGATATCACAAATTAAATATTCGACACACTGAATCTTATTTTCCCCGATTTTCTTCAAAATATGATTTCATTCCTTAAATATTAATTAAGACGCAATAAAATACATCCGTTTTACACAGGAGTTATTCAGACGAAGTGATGCGTCATGAATCACACATTATATCATTGTTTTGTCCTGGGAGGCGGCTGTCTGCATTTCATTAGGTAATAAAGGCTCGAACAATGTTAAGTCAGTGGTTATCTCAATAGCATAACTTAATCTGTAATTTTTCAATCTTTTTTTTATCTTTTTGGGCTTAACGATCACCATGAGCAATTGTAAGGGCTATACGCAGACCCCCATTCCTAATTTAGAGAAATTTCAGTGGAATAAAAATCTCACCACTTCATCACCAGAGGACCAGTAGACAAGGTCGCAGGCTCTTGACTCTTCATATGGCTTAATCTACGTACAGAGGGTGAGCAGAAAGTTTTGCAATATTTGGATCACCTTTATGTCTTCATACATACCTTTACAACGAAAGCTGACTAGCATTCAAAGTATAGGCCATCGTGTTGCACCGTCTTTAGCCATCTGTCTGCCAGTTCTTCGATTCCGCGGCGGTACCAGTTCTTATCCTTTGAGGCGAAGAACTCCTTCCTCCAAGCTGCCACCTCCTCCTGGTTGTTGAAGTGCTGCTCGTCAAGGAAGTGGACCATGGACCGGAATAGGTAATAATCCGAAGGAGGCAAGGTCCGGACTACATGCTCGGTGTGACATCATTTCGATGCCCTCAAGTTCCTGGAGTTTTGAAGTGGAGGAAGTGGGCCATGGACCGGAACAAGTAATAATCCGACGGGGCAAGATCAGGACTATATGCTGGGTGTGGCATCAGTTCGATGTCCTCAAGTTCCTGGAGTTTTGAAGTGGAGGAAGTGGGCCATGGACCGGAACAAGTAATACTCCGACGGGGCAAGATCAGGACCATATGCTGGGTGTGCCATCAGTTCGATGCCCTCAAGTTCCTGGAGTTTTGAAGTGGAGGAAGTGGGCCATGGACCGGAACAAGTAATACTCCGACGGGGCAAGATCAGGACCATATGCTGGGTGTGCCATCAGTTCGATGCCCTCAAGTTCCTGGAGTTTTGAAGTGGAGGAAGTGGGCCATGGACCGGAACAAGTAATAATCCGTCGGGGCAAGATTCGGACTATATGCTGGGTGTGGCATCAGTTCGATGCCCTCAAGTTCCTGGAGTTTTGCCCGGATCGTTCGCGCGGTATGAGGCCGAGTGTTGTCCTGCTGTAGGAGAGCGCGCTTTCTGTTCCCCACTGCTGCGTACTTCTCCTCCAAAACGGCATACATCCGCTCCAGCTGTTCAGGGTAGAGGTTGGCGTTGATGGTCCGACCGTCTGGAACAAATTCGTAATGGATTATCCCCTCAAAATTCCACCAGCCGCAGAACATTACCTTGTGCTCGAAGCTCCCACGTTTGACAACAGGTTCAGGAAACTGGCCCGCGCTCAACCACAGCCGTTAGGATTATGGAAACCGACCCACGTTTCATCGCACGTAACAATTCTCTTGATGAAACGTACATCGCGCGGGTTTTCTAGGAGTTTCGTGCACACTTGCACTCGGCGGTTTGCTTCAGCTGGCATCAAGTCCTGAAGGTGACGAACCACGGTGGTCTGTAATATGCCCAGCTCGCCTGATAATCGAGTGCTTGTGGTCGGATGTGCCTCTACGACCTTGCGCACGGCCTCCGAATCCACGGTTCGCGGCCTAGCTGACGTTGGCTGATCATAGAGGCTTTTGTCACCTGAACGAAATTTCTTGAACAATCTGGTTGCGACGCTGCGGTCCATGGAGCCTTCCCCTTTCGCATGAAAAATGTGTCGCGTTGCTTGAGAATCTTTATGGCCCAGTTCAAACTCGTAAAGCAAAAGTTTCCTAATTAGTTGGTTGTAGCTGTTCATCTTTTAGGCGTCCCAACTACAGAAACACTACAAGAAACAACAAAAATCTAAAACAGTGTAAAAGAAAGCGAACCTTGAAGTTTACAAAAACATTTTACATCATAAGTTCTTTCCCTAGACTCATACGGCATAGATCGAGGGAGTGTATGGGTTTTATTAATTTAATATATCCGTACTGATATCCCTTTCGCACTGACTGCATAAACGAGTTCCTGGCAATATACAGCCTACTTAAAATAGCACTTTCCATTGACATAAGCAGATGTTATTAATGCGAAGGTCAGTGGCACTGTACCTGTGATTCTCGGCATACCGAAATTACTTACGGATTGACCGCAAAAGTGAAATATAACTGCCAGCTTGTGAAGCATATATACTATAATGTAACTTCCTTTGCTAGTTCCTGTATCTATTTAACTTTTGGTTCATTCTCCTTAAACGGTTTCTAAACTTAGCGGTACATTTTCTCTCTCGACTGAATGTTTTGTGGCACCCTGAATTGAAGTCAGGAGTAGAACGACATACGAGAATAACAGAGATAAGAAGATTGCTTACGATGTGTCGGGGCTGTCTGGTTGGTTGGCTTCGCTCTCGTTAGATTTCAACTAGAGATTGTTATAATTAAATTGGAAAGAGATTTGTATGCGAACGTAAAAATCTGATGTAGATCAAGCGAGATTTTGAAGCGCGTATAATAAAAGCTATGCTTAAATTTGTATTGAGGTGATATGTATTGTCAGTGTGACATGAATATTACCGTGCGTTATGAGTTGCCGCTTATTCCGTTTTTGAATTAATCGTTGAAGTGACTACTGTTTTGCTGATTTGCATAAACCTTAAGTACACTACTGTTTGTAAAAATTTCATCACCATGGAAGACTGCTGGTATTAGCTTGAAACTTACAGGATATGTACAATAGGTTGGGGCATGCAAATGATTAAAATGTCAGGAAAAATGCGCATGCTGTTTCGAAGTAGCGCTCTCTGAACTGTCCGATCTTGGGTATGAAAAGGTGGCTCAAACGAGATGTTGCAACAAGTGAAGAGCCAACACTGAGTCGAAAGTGTGTTTCTTGTGTCTCACTATACCCCGTCGCCGAAAGAGGTCGCCTTATGAATGACTGACGGACTTTAAGCAAGGAAGGATCATTGGGATGACAGAAGCTGGATTGTTCTACCTTTGAAATTGCTACTCGGACGAGACTAAACGCCACTACAGTGATTCAAACGTGGCGTTAGAGGACAGCTGAGGCTCGGTCGCACAGAAATCCGGGAAATTGACCAAACATCGCACGACTATTCGGGATGACGGACACCTCGACCGCATGGCAATGACCGATTGCAGAGTGACATCCACTGTGTTAGCGCATCAGTGGAGCACTGCCACGAGTCAGGCTTTGCCCTCTAGCACAGTTCAAGGTTGTCTGCTTAACAGAAGATTGTTCGCTAGCAGCCTATTGCTGCACATACCTTTGACCCTCGACGCTGCAATGGGGTGTCGGACACAGACATTGGCGCGCTGATTGGCAACAGGTCGTGTTTTATGACAAGTCACAATTCAATTGATGCAATTGTGACTGGTATTGTGACTTGGCAGAAAGTGACTCGTTTGAAATATGACTTGTGACGTGCCTGCACCGCAGGACGCACACGAGATAAAGGCAGATAGCAGCGAGAGCAGATGTCCGCGTAGCGCAGTTGGGAAAGCGACTTTCTCTGGAGTGAGGGGACCCGGTTTCGACAAGCCTATGTTTTCACATTGGCGCCAGAACTTCATGGATGACCTGGCCGTTAAGTTTATCGCAATGGTGTGATATTCTTTCTACACCAAGAGAAAGGAAAAATGAGAATCCCTTCTTCAGTGCTTCGAAAAAATAAATCTATGTGATGTTACGTTCCACACACCTAATCGTCTGGGAGTTCTCAAATGCACGTTCTTCGGCGGATGACTGCCTACAGCGACACATGGTGACCCGGGAGCATAGCCCACTGGTCACCTCGATAACTAGCCGAGTGCGTAAAGCGAACGCACTCGGCTAGTTATCGGAAGATCTGGGATTCGATCCCAGCGGTGTCGGAGTACAATTCTTCAGTTGCTATTCGTTGTTTATAAAAATAACGTGGACAGCGATGACATTGTATGTATATTTACATTATCTCCACGTATTTAAAAAACATATTCACCATTTCTATCGCCCTTTGGATTTATCAGCTGTAATTAAAACAGCTTGCTTTGTTGAATGCCACTAGATGGCGACACATCAGAGACTGAGCCCATCAATATGGCTTTGTGTGATCATATGCTGACTGATAACCCACGAATAGAGCTGTGAATTGTTGGCACCGTAGCGTAAAGCGAACGCGCTCGGCTAGTTATCTAGAGATCTGGGATTCGATCCCAGCGGTGTCGGAGTACAATTTTTCAGTTGCTATTCGTCGTTTATAAAAATAACGTGGGCAGCGACGACATTGTATGTATATTTAAAAGAATTTGCATTGCAGATGTAGGTTAGAAGATGAACCTTAACACTCATTCAAATACAGCTTTAAATGAAATATAGCTGCCAGCAAGTTCAGTTTGAGAAATTGAACATTTTGGCAACTATTAAAACTACACTTGATAGTCTAACGTTTTACAAGACAACATTCTA
Source organism: Macrothele yani (assembly GCA_039090855.1). Lineage (NCBI taxonomy): Eukaryota > Metazoa > Arthropoda > Arachnida > Araneae > Macrothelidae > Macrothele > Macrothele yani. The sequence goes on from CM077004.1 coordinate 137,249,041, forward strand.
CCGAAGTCGGCCTTGTAAATTCTTGTTGCTACTTCCACGCTTGAAACATGTTCGGATTTAGTTTCATGACTATCTAAAAAAAAAAAAGGCTTGGTTTACGAACTCTAGCTACTCCACTTTCGCAAAGCTGAAATCCCAGAAAAGAAATTGATTAGACTTATTTTTTTTTCTCATTTTTGTGCCCTTTCATATTCATAGAAATTTAAAGGTTTGCTGAATTTCAGAAGAGAACTTCTCAACCGAGACTTTTCAGCTGTAAATAAAATCTGAATAACAAATATCGCTGTTCGGTTTCCAACATCCTACCGACTTTCTATCCACTCGGAGTGCAGCGCACAGCTCGTCGAGATATTTTCTTCGAGTGTAGTTCCATTTAAAGTTCACGTCGGAAATGATAATGGGGCTTTGCTTCAGAACGGGTATTACTTATGTGGAGATGTTGGAATAGGAAGGCGTGTCCCATGCTCAAAAATTCGAGGTGTGGCCATTTGTTAGAGGCATGCAAAATCCCCCGGATATTCTCCTTCGTCCGCTTCACCGCCAATTTGCATAACTCTTCATTGAAACTGCATCTCGCATGAAATTTATTTTCTTGTACGTTGCTTGTATTCATTTCAATAAACCCACGCATCAGAAAATTATTCTTCGTGGTTGCACAAAGTCGCTGTACGGGCGAGCAATTAAGTTCATCTGCAGGGAAGGAGGAGTTTTATCAAAGAGTTTTAAAATATCCTTTACGGGAAACTAAGGTATACTTTTTCTTATAATTACTTCTGTTTCTGGCATAATCTGTTACTATTTCGTTCATTGTTCGACCTACTTAAAGAACGGAACCATCTTTCCGAACACAGACTTATTTTATACACTGAGCGCTGACATTTTTAGCCTTCGGTTTCCCTTCAAGCAATTTAAATTTGCTTTATTCAGTTGCTCAATAATAATATATTTTCCACTACGTTGTCGTAAAAGAAAAACACTAATATCATATCCTAACTTGACGGGACGAATTTTCTGATCCTTCCGGAATTAAGACATTTCGGAATAAATCTTTTAGTCTTTTGCAAGACCTTTACTTTTATTAAAGCAAAAAAAAAAAAAAAAACATTGTCTTCGAATTTCATATTTCTATAATGTACCCTGCCGGCGTTATGCCTTTAGAAAAGGAATATAAATATGCGGAAAACACCAAGACGTTAAATATCTTTAAAAATTACTGAATAGCAAGACCAAAACTTTACTAACTACTGGGATAAGAAGAGAGGGATATAGAGCTAATTTTAACTGTTGCCCCGCTTGCATTTTCTATTTTCTCATTCTCTCTCTCTCTCTCTCTCTCTCTCTCTCTATATATATATATATATATATATAGTCAAAAGTCGCCAGACACGTAGAAGAGAATTACATCATAGCACTTATTGACATAAATTAGTACGATATAGGTCCACCTTTGGCCTTAATGCATGCACTGAACCTTCGGAACATGACTTCGACAAGGTTTTCGAACATTGGGATAGGTATACCTTCCATTCAGTACATGATGCTGCCGCTAATTGTTGCTTAGTAGTAGGACTTGGTTCCAAACTTCTTATGCGGTGCTCTAATTCATCCCATAGGTGCTCTATGGGATTAAGATCAGGGCTCTGTGCTGGCCAGTCCACACACGAAACAGAATTTTCGTCAAACCATACTGTAACAGTCCTTGATTTATTCCTCGGTGCATTATCCTGCTGGTACCAACAAGGCTCGGTTCCATAGTATCGTGCTGGTACCAACAAGGTTCGGTTCACGGAGTTGGTAGGGCATAATTGTCCAGAATATCGATGTAGACGTGCTGGTAAACAGGTTTGCCCATGAAAAACATGCGCCGGGACCATACCACGAAACACACCCCCACACGAGTACACTGCCACCTCCAGATTTGACCGTAGGAACAATACACTGTGTTAAATAGCGTTCCCCGGCTGCCGCCATATCCACACACGGCCATCAGACTGATTGATCGTGTATCTGCATTCATCAGTCCGTAGGACCCGTTTCCATTGGCCTACGGTCCACGATAAATGCTCTTTACACCATGCTAAATGACGAGTAGCATTCTAAGTGGAGATGAAAGGCTTATGAGTAGCCGTACAACCACAGTAACCCATGGAATGAAGCTCTCTTCGAATGGTACGTGTACATACCGAGGTTCCAGCATTGTTACTCACCTGTACACTGAGGTGTTGTGCAGACTTCCGTCGATTAGCTGTAACGACTCTCCTGAGGCTTCGACGTCCTCTATCACTGATTTTCTTTGGGCTGCCGGCACGTTTTGCTGCTTCAGACACGCCATGTGTCTTCCACTTATTCAGTACATCCAAAACAGTTGACTTGGGTATGTTTAAACGCTTCTCGGTTTCTCTTATGGAAAACTCACAAATATCACACCCAACAATCTTTCCTTTCTCAAAGTCGGTTCTCTCCCGCCGCGACATTTTCACTCAACCTCACAGTGCGATATGATCGCGGTCAGCTGCAGGCTTCTTATTATACCGTTTGCAGCTGTACCGCACATTTTAACAACGCAGCGGATACGTTCATTTGCTTTTGAAGGGGTGTCCGGTGACTTTTGTCAATTTAGTGTATAATGTGCGTTCGTGTGTGGGTGTGTCTAAGTTTGAGCGCGCGCGCTCGTCTGTGTGGTGGGGGAATATGAACCCCCATTTTATACGGTTTTTATCGGTTACGAAAAGGCCTTTGATTCCGTGAAATTATCAGCAGTTACTATGGCTTTCAAATCCTACGGTATTGAAGATGCATACATTAGCATTATTAACAACATCTATGAAAATGCGAGTGCAAATGTTCTGCTATTTGAGGATACAGCACTAATAAAAATTGGAAAGGGGTGAGACAAGGTGACACCGTACGCTATATTGACAAAAGTCACCGGACACCCTTTCAAAAGCGAATAAACGGATCCGCTGCATTGTTCAGATGCGCGGTAAAGCTACAAACGGTATAAAAACAAGCCTACAGCTGACCGCGGTCATATCGCATTGTGAGGTCGGGTGAAAATGTCGCGGCGGGAAAGAATTGGCTTTGAAAAAGGAACGATTGTTGGGTGTTATATTAGTGGGTTGCCCATAAGAGAAACCGAGAGGCGTTTAAACATACCCAGGTCAACTGTTTTGGATATACTGAATAAGTGGAAGACACATGGCGTGCCTGAAGCAGCAAAACGTACCGGCAGACCAAAGAAAATCAGTGATAGAAGACCTGGAAACCTCAGGAGAGTCGTGACAGCTAATCTACGGAGTACTGCGCAAGACCTCAGTGTACAGGTGAGTAACAATGCTTGAACTTCGGTATGTATAAGTACCATTCGCAGAGAACTTCATTCCATGGGTTACCGTGGTCGTGCGGATGCTCATAAGCCTTTTATCTCCACTCGGAATACTACTCGTCGTTTATCATGGTGTAAAGAACATTTATCGTGGACCGTAGATCAATTGAAATGGGTCCTATGGACTGATGAAGCCAGATACACGATCCGTCAGTCTGATGGTCGTGTGTGGATATGGCGGCAGCCGGGGGAACGCTGTTTACCACAGTGTACTGTTCCTACGGTCAGGTTTGCAGCTAGCAGCTTCCTCGTGTGGGGGTGTTTTTTGTGGTATGATTCCGGGGCCATTGGTTATCGTGATCAAACCTGTTTACCAGCACGTCTACATCGATATTCTGGACAATTATGCCTTGCCAACTCTGTGGCAATACTATGGAACACAGCCTTGTTAGTACTAGCACGATAATGCACCGAGTCATAAAGCAAGGTCTGTTACGGTGTGGTTTGACGATAAATCAGTATAGTGTGTGGACTGGCCAGCACAGAGACCTGATCTTAATTCCATAGAGCACCTATGGGATGAATTAGAGCGCCGCATAAGAAGTTTGGAACCAAGCCCTACTACTAAGCAACAGTTAGTTGCAGCATTATGTACTGAATGGAAGCGCACACCTATCGTTGTGTTCCAAAACCTTATCGAAAGCATGTCTTGAAGGGTCAGTACATGCATTAAGGTCAGAGATGGACCGACAGCGTACTAATGTATGTCAATAAATGCTATGTTGTGTTTCTCTTCTAGATGTCCGGTGACTTTTGTCAACTTTTGTCAGTATAGTGTATCTTTGGTGTTTTTCCTTAATCATGTGTTCTGATTATTAATTCTCATTAGTTGGATTAAGTTAACTGGGTTGTAGTTGTGCCTTATTGAAAGTGCCAAAGGAGTGTTGGCTGAATAAATACTAACCGTAAGTAACTTCTTCTTGAAGTTTATTAGGTGACTGCTGTTTCACCTTAGATGAAGTATTTAAGAACTGAGTTATGTAGTGTTCAGTCAGCTATATACAAGGTGCGGCAGCGTCATGTTACAATGTGCTCCCGATGACGCGGCGTCGTTACGTCAATGAGCTGCCATTTTGTTTTATTGTTCCACATGGCAAGCTTGACTGCTGAGCATCGTGCTTTCGCTGTTGAAACGTATTTCAGGAATAACGATTCTATAGTTGCCAAACAACGTCTATTCAGGCGAGATTTCAATGTGTGACGTCATGGGAATGTGCCAGATGGTCGCACCATTACAAGGTGGGGAAGTTCCTTTAGATCAACAGCATCGGCTTGTAATCGGAAACCAGGAGGTAGCAAAAGGACTGTGCGGACCCCGGAAATGATTGAAAATGTACGTGCTGCAATCTTGCGCAGCCCTAAAAGATCTGCTCGGCGACACTCTACAGAGATTAATTTCTTGTTATGATGACATCCCTTGGCCGCCTCGGTCCCCCGATCTAACATGTGGTGATTTTTGTTATAGGGTACCTCAAGCAGGAAGTCTTCCAAACACATTGTGCCACAATATTGCAATTGAAGGGCCGTATAAGAGCTGCGGTCACCAATATCTCGAGCGATATGTTACGACGTGTAATGAACTCCTTTCAATGCCGCTTAGAAGAATGTGCAGTGCAGTGGGGTCATTCTACAGGGGTCATATTCAAACATTGACTGATCAATGGTATTCATGTAACTATTATTTGACATATACAGGGTGTCTACTGGTTATGAAAGTCATGAAGTGGTCATGAAATTGTCTTTTTCACGCTTTCCAACCGTAGGTTGAAGAAGCGTATATGCTCCAGCTTTGTCCGTCCGTCTGTCCGCCCTATAACGAAGTAAATTTCTCCGTCATTTTTATTCTACGCCGGGATTCGAACCCGGGTCCACTCATTCCGGAATAAGTTGCTCTACCAATTAAGCTACGCGGACGATTATTCTGATTCCTATCTGCCTTTATGTCGTGTGCGTCCTTCTGGCAGGTACGTCACATCTCCTGGTACGTTACATCATCTCCCCCTTATTTTTCTTTCGAAGTGCTGCTCATATTTTTCCTATCTCGCGGTGTGGAAATAACATCACACCAATGCGAGATTTTGAACGGTCGGGTCATCCGGATAGTTCGGGCGCCATTATAACGAAGTGAATTTCTCCGTCATTTTTGGTCTACGCCGGGATTCGAACCCGGGTCCACTCATTCCGGAATAAGTTGCTCTACCAATTGAGCTACACGGACGTTTAATTCTGATTCCTATCTGCCTTTATGTCGTGTGCGTCCTTCTGGCAGGTACGTCACATCTCCTGGTACGTTACACCCCGTCCGCACGATACCTCACGTGAAAATGGATCGATTTCGACGAAATTTTAGTATGTGGTAGGGGACCACCTGGGGACGGACCCTGTTCAAAATAGGCAAAACAGGGTCAAAGGTCAGGACATAGGAGCGAGATCCATTCCATTGCCCTTGTGCATCATAACTTACCCAAAATTCTTGGATTGCCACAAAACTTTATCATGTTGTTCTGGAGGTATAGTGAACCGGTTCTGTTGAATATCAACGGAATGGGGTCAAAGGTCAGGACAAAGGAGCGAGGTTTATTCCGCAGCCATTATCCACATAACTTGAGTAATAATTTCTGGTATGTTGGAAAGCGTATCATAATCAATGCATTGCATGATTTTACTAACTTGTTTATATCAGCACCTGAATGAAGACAAGTTTGCCCACCTAGAAGAAAACACGAACCGGCATCCCTATAAACCGACGTGTAGTCGATGCCCCACGAAAGCGGAAAGCTCTAGCCGACGCAAGTAAGAATACAGAGTGACAAGAATGCCTGGTAGAAGCCAGAGACGTCGATTTACACAACTTACTAATCGACTTACGGACTTTGAGAGAGGCCTGATCATCGGGCTGAAAACGTTTATCACCTGAAGTTATGCAGAGTTCCCTTTTGAGAGATTCTCGAGTAACAATTGCATTGCAAGAATTTGTGTCAACAAAACATATGGCTTCATCAAAAGCTGATGTTGTGAAGAGTGAATATTTGCAATTTTGTGAATCTTCTTAAAAAACAACTGAAACAGTTCAATCCTAAGGAGGACAAACCTAACCACTTCCTGATGAATTTACTACAAAGTGCGAACCATAACTTTATCAAGTTCTTACAGAAGATGCTATGCATGTTTCATGGCAATTCTGCAGTTGAAAGAGGCTTTTCTGTTAACAAAGAACTTTTAATTGAAAACTTAGAAGCAGATGCAGTTGTTGCAGAAAGAAGTGTTTACAGTGCAATACATTTGTTAGGTGGTTTAACTAATAGTGAGAAATACTGAATGTGGAATCACAAAATCAATGATACTAGCTGTCAAAAATGCTTCATCAAAAAGAGTAGAAAACTTTAAAAGAAGAAATCTGACGAAGATGAAGTGGCCAATCGTAAAAGGAGAGCAGTCCAAGAACTAAAAGAACTCAAAGATAAGAAAAGAAAGCTTATAGAAAAGGCAAAAGAAGAAGCTGAAGTTTTAGATTCTGAGATAACAAGTTTAGCTAAGATACACCGAGTCTTTCACTGTGAAATTTCGGTCTCCATAAATTTTGTACATTCATAGTTTTTATATTGCCTTAATAAAAACTTTTAAGTTTTTACAGCATTACCATGTTAAAAGAATTTGTGTATTAATAGATGTAATGATAACTATTTCTGAAAATAGCCATACCCCATTCTAGATGAGAGCTGAATGTATTTATTTCCTTAAACACATCGAATTTGGTGAATGGCATACTGCAAGTCATACATAATTACATTATTCATGTCAGCAAGCAGTTTCAGTGACATAAGAATTACATTCAGCTTTTATCTCAACTGGCTTTCAGGTAGGGGTTCATTAAAAATATCCACCACCCCCTCACACCCCCACAGTATAGCCATTTTAGCAGCAATGATATTATAGACACATCAGTTTTGACTAAACTATTGTCGCATAGAATTAATTTCAGTGTTTGTAAAAATAAAAAAATAACCTGGGATCTCAAGCCAAGGGTACTAGATTATGAGTCTAGAATGGTTGTCATTGTGCCACCCATTGTCGACAAGTCATGAATTTAACTGAAGATGTCATGGAAAAGTCATGAGAAAGGCATGAATTTGGTTCATTGGAAATCAGTAGTCACCCTGATTTTAGAGGGTAATAAATAAAAAAAATTGTTCGCTTACGGTGCGATTTTATTAATGTGCTATCAACGCTGCCGCATCCTTTGTATACACGAATATAATCATCATCATCATCATCATTGTCAACCATTATCAATCCACTGCTGGACGAAGGTCTCCCCAAGTTTCCTCCACAACGGTCTGTCTTGTGCCAGTCTCCTCCATGTCACTCCCGCATACTTTCGAATTTCATCCACCCATCTTCCATGTGGTCTTCTTCTGGGTCTTTTCCTGTCCCTTGGAATCCAATCTAAAATTTCGGCTGTCCATCGATGATCTATCCTTCTGGCAGTATGTCCAGCCCATTGCCATTTCAGGGATTTAACTCTGATCATGATGTCTTCCACTCTTGTCATTTTTCGGATCCACGTGTTCCTCTTCTTATCTCTCCTGGTTACACCAAGCATGCACCTCTGCATGCTTCTTTGAGTTGTCTGCAGCCTTTGTATGTCTCTTTTAGCTAAGGTCCACGTCTCTGCACCATACGTAAGCACTGGAAGGATGCATTGATCAAACACTTTTCTTTTAAGACATAATGGCATATTGCTCTTGAAAATTATGCTGTTTCTTCCAAATGCTCTCCAGGCAAGTTTTGTACGCAGATTAATTTCTTCACCAATATGACCCTCACTTGATATCTGCTGTCCAAGATAAACGTACGTGTCTGTTATCTCCAGCTTTTCTCCATCAATCGATAAATCTTCATTTCTTGTAAAAGCATTGTACATCACTTTTGTCTTCTGAAAGTTCATTTTTAATCCCACTTCTTTACTCTTGTCAGCAAGTTCCTGGATCATACTCTGTAGCTCTGATGGGGTAGTTGCAAAAATGACTATGTCATCAGCAAAACGAAGGTGGGTTAGATAATCTCCATTAATCTTTATCCCTTTGTTTTCCCAGTTCAGTGATTGAAAGACATTTTCCAATGTGGCATTAAAGAGCTTCGGAGATATGGTGTCACCTTGTCTCACTCCTTTTCCAATTCTTATGTGTGTTGTATTTTCAAACAGCCGAATCTTTGCACTTGCATTTTCATACGAATATAATAGTCTACGATAAATAGCTGAAGAAATAAACCCCAGTTACGATGTTCATGAAACACCCGGTAAAGAGCGAACACAAGTTACTTTAAGAAACAATGCTTACTTCCAATTCAAGTTCCTCTCACAGATGTTACCTCATTTGGTTCCGCAGGTTACACATCAGATTTCTGCATAACATGCAATAAAATAGAAATACTTACGCTCTCTTATCGCACGCTTAACAAATCGTCTCTTAAGAGGAGTCAAATAATCATGAGCAGCGGCTTCTTCGTTATCGGAACGTTCCAGACAGAATAAGTTCCAAACACTCATCCGCTCCCGATAAAGATACCGATCCGATTATTAAGAGGATGAGAGAGAAGGACATAAGTTTAATTCTAGCTTGGCCTCAATGCTATCGACCGCGTCTTTCGGCCACTGATTTCATGGTTCATTAATTGCCGGGCCCCAACAGAAGTTAATTACTCGTTATAACAGCTTGAAGCTATTGGACAAACATCTCGAGTTCCCCGGTCAAGCGGTGTCATCTCGGCCAATCAGTAAACACCGCAAAAGTGTCTTCAAGTGCATCGCGTGTTTTCCCATCACTCAATTGCGGGGTAAAGATAATTGCTAAACACTTCTGCAACTTCGAATGGAAAATTAGAGACAGGGAAATCTTAGGAAACGACGGATCTAGTGATACGACAAATCGGTGAAATCTACGAAACGTTGTGTAAGAAGAGCTCCTTCAAGTGCTTCGAAATAATCATTCGGTTCATTTTTATAGCTCTGCGATTTATGCGAATTGCGTGGTGTTCAAATAACTTGGAACACCAAGCTCAGGGATGTGACTTTTAATGCAGCTGCGTACGTTGCAATACGCAAAAGTAACCACCTTTTTTGTGCTGTGGTAGCTTTGTTTAGAACCTCAAGCTCCTGTATAACCCTTTAACGACCATGACCATAAAATCTTGTATCACTCTAAATACCATAACGCCTGAAACTGTCTGTTGTTTCACTTCTTTTTTTTTAGTAACAACAATAATGACTAAGGGTGACTCCTGCTGATCCCTCATAGGCCAAGAAAATTTGAAGAACAAGTGAGGATAGGAAATCTGACTCACTCTAGACAGGCATTTTGGTCGGCTATGGTCGCTTGTACATACGGGCGTTTTGGGCGTTATGGTCGTTCAAGGGTTAAGTGCGTTTAAAGTATCTTGCTGCAAAACGTTTTTCAGGTTGACGTCCAAATGAGCGATCGAAAGGACTTCGAAATAAGGCTAACTGTTTTTGGCCGGCTAGTTGGTGCCTCCGTGACAACAGTCACCAGGTTAGTGGGGGTATCGAGAGCTTCTGTGTCTAGCGTCTTGACAGCATACCGTGTTCGTGGCAAAACCTCGTCTGCGAAACACAAGATCGGTTGGAAGACGACCCTGACTAATAGAGAGAGGAGAGCATTAAAGAGGATTGTTACCCGTAATCAAAGATGGAAACGGGTCACAGGTCAACGGCTCGACAACGTCTTGCTGGTCCAACGAGTCGCGTCAAGGTGTTCTTCACCCGGTTTTATTTCCGTTTTATTTTTGAAAAGAGAAAAATATGTTCCAAAGAGAAATAGGCGTTGTAGAATTCTGTAGTCGATACTGGTGCCCACGGAGTGAATAATGATTTGCCATGCAAAAAACATTGGCGTCTCTTTCTTAAAGCAAGGAAGATTTTTTTTTTTTTTTTTTTTTTTTTTGGTTGGAGGTTTAACGACCACCGTGAGCAACTCAATGGGCTATAAGCAGTCGCCCGTCCCTAATTTAGGGTCACTGGTTCCAGGGAAGGGAGAGAGCCAGAGCCGTAAGACAAACACAACATCCATGCCTGACCGAGATTCGAACCCGGACCCCTTACGGACGAATGATCAGAGGCCAGCGCCTTAGACCACTGCGCCACCGGGGCGGCAGGAAGATTTCCACCTCCCGACGTCAGACACATCGACATTATATCGTAAAAAGATACTTCTTTTACAGTGCGATTGTCCAGGGCAAGGTACAGGCAAACGCCATTCGTCTGCTTTTCAGCTGATGCACTTTTTCCGTGCGAAGTTCATTGTATGCCTAAGAGTTACTTTTCACATCGCATCTTTTACATTGAGCATTCAGAGGTTTTCGATTGATGTTGTAACATCCCGTTCTCATGACATGTCGAAATTAACTCCTTATTTGTTAATATGGATGGATTTAATATTAAGGAGGTTGAGAAAGGCGTTGAGGCCAACAAATACATGCTTGTTGAAAACCACAAGGGGAAGAGTGAATACTGGAAATTGTTTCGACTCATTAAGAAATCGGTGAATAATTAATTCTGTGTTGTTTGGTCTTGCTTGTTGTTCAAAATGTGGAAAGTGTATAATTACAAAGAAAGATGTCGACGGTGTAATAAAAGATTATGGAACCAAAAATCCAACGGGCCATATGAAAGTATGCGCACCTCCATCAAAGCGTGGAAAGAGCGAACAATCTAAATACATTTAAAAATTGCATTTGTGCAATCGTAAATAATGATTCCCATTTGTAATATACTCCATGGTCAGGGTCATAGTCAGCCATTACTTCGGGACTACGCAAAATAGTGGCACCAAAAATGGCACTAAAATTTAACAAGTAACCAAATTTTATTATTAAACAAATTTGTAAAATCATGCAATGCATTGATTATAATACGCTTTCCAACATACCAGAAATCATTACTCAAGTTATCACTCAAGTTATGAGAATAATGGCTGTGGAATAAATCCCATTTCCATGATATTCAACAGAACCGGTTCGGTATATCTCCGAAATAACATGGTAAAGTTTTGTCGCAATCAAAGCATTTTTACGTAAGTTATGATGCATAAGGGCTATGGAATAAATCCCGCTCCTGTGTCCTAACCTTTGACCCCATTTCGCCCATTTTCAATACAATTCGTCCCGAGGCACGCCCCTACAACATACAAACATTTCATCCAAATCGAAGCATTTATACGTAAGTTCTGACGCATAATGGCGATGGAAGTGATTCCGCTTCTATGTCCTGACCTTTGACTCCATTTCCCCCATTTTTAATAGGGTTTGTCGCCAGGTGATCCCCTACCACATACTAAAATTTCATCGAAATCGAACCATTTTTACGCCAGTTATCGTGCGGACGGAATGACGGGCAAAGCTGGATCATATACGCTTCTTCAACCTACGGTTGGAAAGTGTAAAAAAGGATTTGTTATTAGATATCAAGCAGTTATTGGGATGAATATATATACACTGACGGAAAAAAAATCCCAACACCACTAAAAAATAGTTGTAGAGGAATGAAATGGCGGCAATACATTTGTATAGGTAACATATTTAATCGATTAAGGTTTCAAGATCACAGCTTATTGTAAGCGCGAGAAGAGCCATTTTAAATGTGAAATGCTGGTACATTAATAACCGGTGTAACCGTCAGAATGTTGAATGCAAGCACGCAAACGTTCATGCATTGTGTCGTATACAGGTGCTGGATGTCAGTTTGTGGGATGGAGTTCCATGCCTGTTGCACTTGGTCGGTCAATACAGGGACGGTTAATGCTGGTTGAGGGTGACGCTGGAGTTGTCGTCCAATGATGTCCCATACGTGCTCGATTGGTGAAAGATCAGGGGATCTAGCAGGCGACAGCAACATGTCGACACTCTGTAGAGCATGTTGGGTTACAACAGCGGTATGCGGGCGAGCGTTATCCTGTTGGAAAACACCCACTGGATCACTGTTGGGGATCCGTATCCCAGATCTCTCGATATCTAGCCAAGCGTGACAACCTTACGCTACGGTGGCCAACAATCAATGGCACTATGTGTGTGTTTTTCTGTCAGCTTCTGACATTACAAATCCGTAAGATCAGCTCAGCTACTGAGACGTCTCCATCTGGTGGGCATTAACGGCACTGGCTATATATTAATTATACACTATCTACCAACAAGTAATTGGACACCTGTGATAGCAAAGGAAAACGAAGTTTATTCACCTTCAATAGTTGGTGGAGCCTCCACGAGCGGCGATTACAGCTGCGACCCTCCAGGGCATACTCTCAACCAGGCGTTGTACGACGGCTAGCGGTATTTTCTTCCACTCGGTTTGGAGAAGACAGGTCAGTTCCTTCACCGATTTCGGACGGTGGGGGCTTCTCTTAAGTCGAAGCTCCAACTCGTCCCAGAGGTGCTCGATTGGGTTACGGTCCGGGCTCTGCGCAGGCCAGTGCATTCGATTAACCTCATTGTCACCATACCAAGCCATGGTGGACCTCGCAACATGACAAGTGGCATTGTCATCCTGAAAGTCACATGGGTCCACCCCGTAAAACTGCCACAACATAGAAAGCGCATGGTAATCCAAAATGGTGCAGTAGGTCTCGGCGTTGAGTCTACCAGGAATTGCGACCAAGGGCACCGTGCCATACCAGGAGAAATACCCCCATAGCATAATTTCATCGCCGCCGAACTTCACAGTTGGCACAATACATTCCGGCAGGAGGCGTTCTCCAGGCTGACGCCAAACCCAGACCCTGCCATCCGAACGGTAGAGGGTGAACTTTGATTCGTCGCTCCAAAGAACCTGTTTCCACTGTTCAACGGTCCACTGTCGACGTTATTTGCACCACGTTAGCCGAGCAGCGCTATTGGACTTGGAGATCAAGGCTTGTGGGCGGCAGCACGTCCATGATAACCGAGCAGATGGGCTTCCTTACGAATGGTATTCATCGAAAGAACACTCCCGGATGCCTGTTGAAACTCTTCGCGGATGTGGCCCATCGATTTGGTGTGGTTCTTCCGAATTTCTCTGGCCAGCACCTGTCGGTCTCTAACTCCCAGTTTTGTGGGTCTGCCGGGTCGGGGCACATTCCGACAGTCACCTATCATCTTCCACTTGCCAATCACGTAGGCAACTGTCGATTTTGGGTATTTTAACTAGCTGGATATGTCACGTATGGATCAGCCATTTCTGTGATACCCGACGATTACACCTTTCTCGAAATCAGAGAGCTCCGAACTGCGTGGCATCTTGCATGCGACTGGTTGCGTTGTTGTTTCCCACACGATATTTAACGGCGGCGGCCGTGACGTGTATCACGACCGCAGATATCGTCGATTGCAGGGGTGTCTAATTACTTGTTGGTAGATAATGTAGAAGTTAAATCCAAAGGGCGAGATCCAAAGTGAAAGTCCTCGAAATACGTGGCGTGGCGTCAGTGAATAAACACCAGATGGAGACGTCTCAGTAGCTGAGCCCATCTTACGGATTTATGATGTCAGAAGCTGACAGAAAAACATACATAGCGCCGTTGATTGTTGGCCCCCGTGGCATAAGGCTAACTCACTCAACTAGATAGCGACAGATCTGTGTTCGGATCCCCAGAGGTGACCGGATAACAAATTTTCGGTTGCTATGTGTTGATGAAACGTGGGAAGAACGATGTCTTTGTTTACATCTTTCAAACTGTTTGCGAGTCTCCACCCTCGGATTTTGTTACGTTGTTCCGTTATTAATGCATTTCAGGTAATTTTCCATATATACGGCCTGTGGACAATTACGACGTGGATTTTTTAAAAGTCGAAATGTCGCAAAAATGTGGGTTTTTTTTAAAGCAACGTATTATCCATATCCGCGTATAATCGGCAGAGCCTAAATTTATAACATTTTTAACAGATAATCCGCGGATTATATGACGACACAAAATAGAGTTCATATTCTGTTCTTTTCTCTTTTAAATTTATCTAAAAACGGGAAGAATTAACCTAGTAACTAAGCTAATCTTCAAAAGTGCAAATCGATTCCCTCCCCTTTACTGGGTAAATACGTTTAGCTGCTCGTTTGGAAAACTTGGTTAACTCTTACTGAAATATTCACAAAGCTGTTAATATCATATGTGTATAATGTAAAAGTGCTCCTGCATACACTTTCACGTCATTTTACCGGTTTCATGCCTTATTTGAGTTAAAACTTGAAAAGGCTTCCTCTTCTACAACTTCAGTTTGTATCTGTGATTCACCACTTTGCGAAAACACAAATTCCCGGTGACGAGAATTGAATCCCATCTATCTGATCCGGAGCCGAATGTTTTCCACAATTAAGCTACACCGACGCATTTCATGACTGCACCTTTACCGCCTTGATATGTGCTTCACCTCTGTAGATACACGGTCTTATCAGAATTACTCACGGTGGTCGTTAAACCTTCAATCAAAAAAATCAAAAAAGAGGAAATCCCCGAGCCCAAGGAGCAATCGCTAAGTCGTTAATAATTTCTGTATCAAATGTAAACAAGTATGTAACGTATACTCTAGATTCACTTTCCTTTTGATTTTTACTATCTCTGGTTATTTTATTTTACTATGTAAATTATCTTCTTACTGAACGAGATGTTATTTCTCCCGCTGAATGAGATCTGGCAATGAGTGTAAGTCATGACGTGGTGGTAGCCAGTATAAATAGGCGCGTTCAACGATACGTAGGGAGAGCTGTTGTTTATGTGTCAGAGAGCTGTTGTTGTATGGTGAGAGCTTTGTTTCGTGTGTAAAGAGATCTTCGTTTATGTGAGAGCCATCAGATATCGAGTAATTGTGTGACCGATGAAGTGAGTGTGGATAAATAACAGAAGGTGCCTAATAAAAGATTGTCTTAGTAAGTACGTTTTTCTCAGTTCATAGTTTTGTCAGACCTCTGTCTGGCTGTTAGGTTGTGACGTACCTGCCAGCAGGACGCACATGACATAAAGGCAGATAGGAATCAGAATAAAATGTCCGCGTAGCTTAATTGGTAGAGCAACTTATTCCGGAATGAGTGGACCCGGGTTCGAACCCCGGCGCGGACAGAAATGACGGAGAAATTTACTTCGTTATAATGGCGCCCGAACTACCCGGATGACCCGACCGTTCAAAATCTCGCATTGATGTGATGTTATTTCCACACCGCGAGATAGGAAAAATCAGAGAATCCCTTCTCCAGTGCTTCGAAAAATAAATGTGTGTGACGTTGCATTCCACACACCAGATTGGCTGGGAGTTCTCAAGTGCACGTTCTTCAGTGGTTGTCTGCCTGCAACGATTCATGGTCACGGTTGACCCATGGGCCATGCCGCCGGCCCTCTTTCGGGGGGGGGGGAGATGTGACGTACCTGCCAGCAGGACGCACATGACATAAAGGCAGATAGGAATCAGAATACAGGTCTGCGTAGCTCAGTTGGTAGAGCGACTTGTTCCGGAATAAGCGGCCTCGGGTTCGAATCCCGGCGTAGACCAAAAATGACGGAGAAATTTACTTCGTTATAAGGTTTATTTCATTAGTTGATTATTATTAACAACCAGCATAAGACTTTATTCATCTTAATTACTACTACAACATTACTAGCAGTTAAAAGCTTGTTCATTATTATTACTACACTACTAGCAGGAAAGTTTATTCATGATATAATTAACAAACAACAAGCATTAGAAGCATTAGAAGAAGCTTATAATTTGTAGAAGAAGTTGAATTCATTATAAGTAAGCAAGGTAGTAAACAAAGATTTGAATCTAAGAAAAAAAAATGCTCACTGCCTTTTGCCTAGGCACGTGGTTGAACGCAGAACACGGTGTAGACTTCTTTATGAAAATAACTTGCCCGAGACGGGTGGAAATTTGTGACTACTGAAGGAGCATGGACCTACTTAAACGACTGTAATAACAAAAGGTCGATTGAAAGAGCAGAAAAAGTCTTACAAACATGATTTCAAGAATCCAAAGAAAGTTTCAGTAAAGGATTATTGCTGGTTTCTTGTATGATGGGAAGTTGTAGTTAGGGAAAGTTGAAAAGAATGTTAAAATCATTTCTGCATTTTCCCAAAATAATGTTCTAACTCCTATATTTAAAGAGGAAATACCATTCCTTTATCCACAGAGCCTTCAAAGAGTAATAATACTCCATCAATATAAAGCTACCAGTCACACATCCAAATCTACTTCTCTGTTTCTTGAAAAAAATAAAAAAAGAGACTGATATCAATTCTGTAAGTTTTGCTCATATTCCTTCGAAATCCCCTGACGTGTCAGCAATGGACTATTGTGCCTTCGGATTGCTAAAAAGAGCGCTCAGACCCAAAACAATGATATGACTATGGAAAACAGTGGAAAAAAATTCTACTACCAATTTTAAGAATTGCCCTGTTATCTTGGAAACCTAGATATAGTTTCACATCCAGAAAAAGGGTTATCAGAAAGAAGTAATTAAATTTTCAACATTAATTATGTTGCTGGAAAATCGTTCTAAAAATGTGCAAACACTCTGTGTTTCGCGCCCACAAAGATCTTGGCAAGCGAAAGAAGCATAACAAATTCTAATATATAATTTGCTAGAGCCCTCCTCCTCCGTGCAACTTTTTAAGTTGTCATAGCAACAACCGAGAGACAAATGTTTATGACTTCTCGCGTAGCTTTTCGTGTAGGTGACGCCATCACCCACACGCGCACAGTCCACGCGTATATCACTTTGCTCTGTTGTCATAGAAAAAAAAGCACAGTTGCTGGTGTGATGTCATCTAATCCAAATCATTCTCACATGACGTCAGAGATGCGTTACGTCACACGGTAAACTCTTTAGAGATACAAAAACTTTACATCAGGAATTTCGGTTCCGGGTGTTAGCCATCTGTATGTGGCAACGTCAAGTGTACGACGATCTGACGACGTCAAGATAAAAATAGTTCACGGAAAAGAACAGAGGAACCACTTCTAGTCTCAGATTGTAATAAAGGACCCACTTCTAGTCTCAGATTATAATAAAGGACCCACTTCTAGTCTCAGATTATAATAAAGGACCCACTTCTAGTCTCAGATTATAATAAAGGACCCACTTCTAGTCTCAGGTGACGATTCGATGCAGTGTAAGTTCCTTTTCATTTCCTGGCAAGCAGCGGGCGTGCAGACTTCCGAAAGCCTAATCTTGTTGGCAGTTGTCAACTCATGCGGCAGCCACATGTCGAGCTTTTTGACGATATCCAGCGCAGCCTGACGCCAAACAACTGCCGTGTGGCGAACACTTACTTCTTCCGCACGGCACGTTTTTGGGGGGTCCGCTTCAACCACAAGTAACAGAACATCGTCAGAACCAGCAACAGGTCGGTGAGCACGTGCTTCGCTTTGCAAGTACGTATCTCCGCTTTGCAACTTCACAAACCCTCGCCGAATGGTTCGTTCGTTGGCTGTATTCTCCCCAAACGCTTTGTCAACGTTTCGAGCGGCAATTCCTGCAGAATGGCCCAGTTTAAATTCTTACGGGAAGATGACTGTCAAACCCGACGTGTGCATGTTTCCTTTACAAGCCACATTACGTTGAAACAAGCTACGACTGAACCTTGTTCTTCACACACGTGCTAGCTGTTTGTAGTAACTCTGTGACGCGATACCCGCAACACCTGTGGTGGTGTGGGGCGGGGTGGGGGATGGGGGAGGGCTGTTCACGCCGGACATTTCATTCGCCCCGACCCAATACTTCACAGAAGTGACGGGCGGTGGCGGATATGACGTCAGACACACGAGAACTAACATCCGGACACTTTTGTCGGTTAAGTACAGGCCGGCGGTGGTAGTGGGCATGTCTGGGGGATGTTGTCTTGGTATGTCCTGAGACCTCTGGTACCACAGGATGGGTCCCTGAACGCCAATGGCTACCTGTCCATGCTCGCTGACCATACGCATCCCTTTGTGTTGGACTTTTGCCTTATTGGTGATGGTGTCTACCAATTGGGCAATGCGCTGTGCTATGCTACGTCGCTGAGGGAATGCGTGAGTCTTTCGAGGAACACGACAACGATGTCTTTCTTCTTGCTAGGCTGGCGAAATCGCCCGACCTCAATCCCGTAGAGCATTTGTGGGACTATTTGGTTAAACGTGCTGGCGCACAAACCACGTCATCTGAGGGACCTTCGTGCTCTGCTGCAGTCCGAATGGGAACGAGTGCCTCGGGCAAGATTCCAGGGCCTCATTGCGTCCATGCCATGCAGTCTCTCTGAGGGACCTCCGTGCTCTGCTGCAGTCCGAATGGGAACGAGTGCCTCGGGCAAGATTCCAGGGCCTCATTGCGTCCATGCCATGCAGTCTCTTTGAGGGACCTCCGTGCTCTGCTGCAGTCCGAATGGGAACGAGTGCCTCGGGAAGACCTTCCAGGGCCTCATTGCGTCCATGCCATGCAGTCTCTTTGAGGGACCTCCGTGCTCTGCTGCAGTCCGAATGGGAACGAGTGCCTCGAGCAAGATTTCAAGGCCTCATTGCGTCCATGCTACCCCGTATCGCCGGTGTCACCAGGGCCTAGGGTGGTAACTCCCATTATCAGGTAGGTGGTCATATTATTCTGATACGACTGTGCGTATCTTCCTCCCTCCTTGGGAAAGAGCTGGGACGGAATCATTAGTTTCCGGGTCTTCCGTCAAACCATTTAACTCTGTAGAAAAGGAATTCTCATCAACTCCAGACGATCGCACATTTTTCGAAGCGAAGAAAGAACTGTTCGTTAGTTCCAGATGTGTGGAAGAAGCATCAGAAATTTTTCGTCGGCCAGTGTAGATCCATCTTTATGTTCGAGCGCCTGTATAGTAAAACGACTTTCTGTCGGTGAAGGGGCTCGAACTTCGTCCTTCTGCTCCGTAGCCGAATGCTTTCCCCAATATAGCTACACCTACGGAATTTATCGCTGCAAATTTGCCGTCTTGACATGTGCTTCACCTCTAATACATCACATGTTATAAATGTAATGTCGGAGTTGAGTTTATCAAACCTTGTAATCTACATACTA
Organism: Macrothele yani; assembly: GCA_039090855.1. Classification (NCBI taxonomy): domain Eukaryota; kingdom Metazoa; phylum Arthropoda; class Arachnida; order Araneae; family Macrothelidae; genus Macrothele; species Macrothele yani. Next base: position 137,268,474 of record CM077004.1, read on the forward strand.
ACCTTTTTTTTTTTTTTTTTTTTTTTTTTTTTTTTGGCTTTTTTGAAAAAGTCTTCGAAATCCTGCACTTCGCACGTGTTCCTTCCGATAGTTTTCTCTTCAAGTGCAGGTGCTTTCTAAACCCATTCGATTACGTCAGCAATGATCGATTTATTTTACTTTTTGACAACACGAGCAGCTGTCTGCTAAACGACTGTGAGTTATGGCTAAAGAGATCAAATTCTCTGCTCTCATAAAGAGGAGCATTTGATTCACTATAAGAACGTGGCAAATGATTTTGCATGAACCACTCGATTTTGTTTTAAGCACTTTGAAAGCGTTGAAGTTAGATATTGAAATCACCAGCAATGCTATTCGAAGCATGGGTTAAGTAGAAGCCCGAATATTCCATTAACTTTTATAAGTATTTACGTAAGAATTTAAACCGTAAAGGACCACAAGCTTGGATAAACTATCCAGAAGTAAAAACCATACCTGTAGATTTCCTAATTTATACACTGCTAGCCACTCAAAATGCTACACCAAGAAAGAAGCATCCGATTGGCCTGAAATTGAAGCATGCGTCGCCCGCGAGAGGACATGCAAACGATTAGCATTGCAGGGCATATGCGAATCATGTGCGCCCGGCTCGCCACCGAGAAGCACTATAAGAAGAGTGCACAGAAGGCGGGGTGTAAGTAGTGGGAGTGAGTTGTGCTGCCGGACCTGTGCGTGGGAAGCTTCCTAATGACTCGTCGCAGAATACGGCAGTCATTCCAGCACGTTTCGGAGTTCGACAGAGGACGAATAGTGGATTATCGCGACAGCGGTTCATCGTACCGAGACATCGGCGGCTGTGTGGGACGACATCCAGCGACAGTGAGGCGAGTATGGAATCGGTGCGTGCAGAAGGGACGGACGGACCGACGTGAGTTATTGCCGCAGCCGCGGCACACCACCGAACGAGAGGACTGGCATGTTGTGCGGCGGGCACTGACTGCTCACACCGCCACATCACGAACGTTAACGCAGGAATTAGGGTGTGTTGCGCAACAACCTGTGACAACACGTACCGTTCGACGTCGTCTGCAGGAGCGGGGACTTGTCGCACGGCGCCCATTGCTCCGATTACCATTGACGTTACACCACCGGCGAGTGCGGCGGCAGTGGGCCGTTGAACACCGCACCTGAACTACGGAATGGCACGATATTGTCTTCTCCGACGAATCCCGCTTCTGCCTGAAACACCATGCTAGTTGGGTCCGCGTGTGGTGGCACCACGGCGAGAGACTGTATGACGCCTGCATTATGAATCGCCATACCGGTCCGTCGCCTGGCGTTATGGTTTGGGGCGTAATTGGATATGACACCCGCACCCCCTGGTACGCATCGCCGGTACACTCAACAGCCACCACTACATCTCCGACGTTTTAGAGCCTGTAGTCCTCCCTTACCTGCAGAACCTGCCAGCGGCCACGTTTCGAGAGGACAATGTGCGCCCGCACGTGGCACGCATCGTGCAACAATTCTTCACGGCCCACCAGGTGTCACTGCTGCCGTGGCCCGCCTGTTCTCCCGATATGTCGCCCATCGAACACGTCTGGTCGATGATCGGCAACCGAGTAGCCCGGCAAGCACCACCCACGGCTACGCCTGGTGAACTGTGGCAACGTGTGGAAGCAGCCTGGACCGACATAGCCCAAGCCCACATCCAAAGCCTATTTCGTTCGATGCCGCGGCGTGTAGCGGCCGTTATTGTCAGCCATGGGGGCCACACGAACAATTGATGTCTGCGTGTTCCGCAAGTCGCACGGGCCTGTAAGCTCAATCGTTTCATCTTTGTATCTGTTGTTATATGTCCAGTAAATCTGGCTTTGCTATCTCGTGTCCTTCTTCATGTTGCATTTTGGGTGGCCGGCATTGTAGCTAATTAGATAAAAGCACGTCAATAATGACGAGGAAAAATAAAATTTATGATGCAGACGTTTTAGAGTTTCACGTCAATAGATGGCGACGTTGGCTCACAGCTTTTTAAAAATTTCCCGATGGAATTAGATACGACGGGCTGTCTGTTAGTTATGTGTTTTGTAAAACGTTTAGTCCCTATTTTGTCAACACTTTCTTGTTCACAACATTTTTCGTATACACTGACTGTGAACACGGTATCAATTACCTCTGTTCTTTTCCGTGAACTATTTTTATCTTGACGTCGTCAGTTCGTCGTACTCTTGACGTTGCCACATACAGATGGCTAAACACCCGGTTCAGGTAGTGAACCAAAATTCCTGATGTAAAGTTTTCGTATCTCTAAAGAGTTTAACCGTGTGACGTAACGCATCTCTGACGTCATGTGAGAATGATTTGGATTAGATGACATCACACCAGCAACTGTGTTTTTTTTTCTATGACAACAGAACAAAGTGATATACGCGTGGACTGTGCGCGTGTAAGTGATGGCGTCACCTACATGAAAAGCTAAGCGTGACGTCACAAACATTTGTTTCTTGGTTGTTGCTATGACGACTTAAAAAGTGGCACGGAGAAGGAGGAGGGCTCTAGCAAATTATATATTAGAATTTGTTATGCTTCTTTCGCTTGCCAACATCTTTGTGAGCGCGAAACACAGAGTGTTCGCACATTTTTAGAACGATTTTCCAGCAACATAATTATTGTTGAAAATTTAATTACTTCTTTCTGATAACACTTTTCTGATAGCCCTTTTTCTGGATGTGAAACTATATCTAGGTTTCCAAGATAACAGGGCATTTCTTAAATTTGGTAGTGGTATTTTTTTCCCCACTGTTTTCCATAGTCCAATCATTGTTTTGGGTCTGAGCGCTCTTTTTAGCAGTCCGAAGGCACAATAGTCCATTGCTGACACGTCAGGGGATTTCGAAGAAATACGAGCAAAAGTTTCAGAATTGATACCCGTCTGTTTTTTCATTTTTTTTTTCAAGAAACAGAGAAGTAGATTTGAATGTGTGACTGGTAGCTTTACATTGATGGAGTACTACTACTCTTTGAAGGCTCTGTGGATAAAGGAATGGTAGTTTCTCTTTAAATATAAGAGTTAGAACATTATTTTGGGAAAATGCAGAATTGTTTTAACATTCTTTTCAACTTTTCTTAACTTTAATTTCCCATTGTCAAGATTGCTCGTTGGGTCGGTGGATTTCCTCTTTTTTGATTTTTTTGATTGAAGGTTTAACGATCACAGTGAGCAACTCAATGGGCTATAACCAGTCACCCGTGCCTAATTTAGGGTTATTGGTTCCACGGTAGGAAGACAGCCAATGCCGTAAGACAAACAGAGCATACATGCCCGACGGGATTCGAACCCGGACCCGACCCTTCTCGGACGAATGGTAATAAGCCATCGCTTAGACCACTGCCCCACAGGGGCGACATTTCCTTTTACGACCAGAAACCTTACTTTTGAAATAGCCGTAAAAGCACGTACCCTGTTTAGATATTCCGTTGGTGTTCTTTTTCCATTTAAAAGCAATACTTGACGACTTTCCTCTCTATTATTAATAGTATGGCTTATATTACATTTAGAAATGCTAATTCCACGATTTCCATAGCGTTTTTTTTTATTTTTGGCTACGAATATTTCTCTTCGTAAAAAACAAAAACATAATCTTCTTCCACAGCTTGTTTACGGGTGCTCTTTTTTTAGCAGACGATTTTTAACTGCAACAAATATTTCTTTCATTTTCACTTAACACACTGTTGCCAGTTTCAATTCTTTGAACTTCTTTTGTTTTCTGTCATTTCTTATCAAGAACGTTCTAATAATGTGTGAAGCGAAAGAAACATAAAACTTGTGTTTCAACGGTATACAGCGGCCGTTCCATAAAAATTGAGATCAAAATCACACAAAATAAGGAAATAAATAAGTGCAGCAAAATATATGGTATTCTTTCTCGAAGCATCTTCTCTCGGATGATATGCAACGGTTCCATCATTCAGTTCACTTTTTAAAGCATGTGGCGACAGCATTTCGTGGAAGCTGCTTTAGCGACCCCTGCACAGCTTGAATAACGTCAGAATCTGTGTTGAGTGTTGCGCCACGGAACTTTGCTTTCATTGTTGGAAACAACCAGAAATCGCATGGGGAGAGATCAGGACTGTATGCAGGCTGTGGCATGATTTCAATAATGCATTTCGTAAGAATCAGTTGAACACAAGCAGTCACATGTGGGCGGGCGTTATCATGGTGTAGGGCCCCCTTGCCCACCTGTTCCGGTTGCTTAATCGATATGTGTTGCCGTAGATGCTTCAAGACTGAAATGTAATACTCAGCAGTGGCAGTAATTTGTTGAGGAACGGCATGCTGGTAGACTACACCTTTATGATCAAAGAAAATTATCATCATCACCTGATTTGTTTTGGAGGACGTTTTTTAGAGGAGGCGAGCCTGTGTGTTTCCAAACACTCGTTGCGCGCTTCGTGAGGGGGTCGAAATTGTGGACCCATGTTTCATCGGCAGATATTACTGTGCTTAGAAAGTTTAGATCTTTTTCAATCATTTGTTTCCATTTATGATACACCTAAACTCTTGCTAACAATTGCTCTCTCGTCGGGTGATGAGGTTCCCATCTGGAACTAATTCGGTAATTTGTCGCGTAGAATATGGAATGCTGACGTTTTTGAAATATTAGTTGACACCGCTATGTCTTCACACGTCATTCGTCGATCTTCTTGCAGGATTGCCACAACAGTGTTAATAATACACTTCATCAATATGTCTTCACATGTCATTTGTCGATCTTCTTGTAGGATTGCCCAAACAGTGTTAACAATACACTTCATCAATATGTCTTCACATGTCATTTGTCGATCTTCTTGCAGGATTGCCACAACAGTGTTAATAATACACTTCATCAATATGTCTTCACATGTCATTTGTCGATCTTCTTGCAGGATTGCCACAACAGTGTTAATAATACACTTCATCAATATGTCTTCACATGTCATTTGTCGATCTTCTTGTAGGATTGCCCAAACAGTGTTAACAATACACTTCATCAATATGTCTTCACATGTCATTTGTCGATCTTCTTGCAGGATTGCCACAACAGTGTTAATAATACACTTCATCAATATGTCTTCACATGTCATTTGTCGATCTTCTTGCAGGATTGCCACAACAGTGTTAATAATACACTTCATCAATATGTCTTCACATGTCATTTGTCGATCTTCTTGTAGGATTGCCCAAACAGTGTTAACAATACACTTCATCAATATGTCTTCACATGTCATTTGTCGATCTTCTTGCAGGATTGCCACAACAGTGTTAATAATACACTTCATCAATATGTCTTCACATGCCATTTGTCGATCTTCTTGTAGGATTGCCCAAACAGTGTTAACAATACACTTCATCAATATGTCTTCACATGTCATTTGTCGATCTTCTTGTAGGATTGTCCAAACAGTGTTAACAATACACTTCATCAATATGTCTTCACATGTCATTTGTCGATCTTCTTGTAGGATTGTCCAAACAGTGTTAACAATACACTTCATCAATATGTCTTCACACGTCATTCGTCGATCTTCTTGTAGGATTGCCCAAACAGTGTTAATAATACACTTCATCAATATGTCTTCACATGTCATTTGTCTATCTTCTTGCAGGATTGCCACAACAGTGTTAACAATACACTTCATCAATATGTCTTCACATGTCATTTGTCGATCTTCTTGCAGGATTGCCACAACAGTGTTAATAATACACTTCATCAATATGTCTTCACATGTCATTTGTCGATCTTCTTGCATGATTGCCACAACAGTGTTAATAATACACTTCATCAATATGTCTTCACATGTCATTTGTCGATCTTCTTGTAGGATTGCCCAAACAGTGTTAACAATACACTTCATCAATATGTCTTCACATGTCATTTGTCGATCTTCTTGCAGGATTGCCACAACAGTGTTAATAATACACTTCATCAATATGTCTTCACATGCCATTTGTCGATCTTCTTGCAGGATTGCCCAAACAGTGTTAACAATACACTTCATCAATATGTCTTCACATGTCATTTGTCGATCTTCTTGTAGGATTGTCCAAACAGTGTTAACAATACACTTCATCAATATGTCTTCACATGTCATTTGTCGATCTTCTTGTAGGATTGTCCAAACAGTGTTAACAATACACTTCATCAATATGTCTTCACACGTCATTCGTCGATCTTCTTGTAGGATTGCCCAAACAGTGTTAATAATACACTTCATCAATATGTCTTCACACGTCATTCGTCGATCTTCTTGTAGGATTGCCCAAACAGTGTTAATAATACACTTCATCAATATGTCTTCACATGTCATTTGTCGATCTTCTTGCAGGATTGCCACAACAGTGTTAATAATACACTTCATCAATATGTCTTCACATGTCATTTGTCGATCTTCTTGTAGGATTGCCCAAACAGTGTTAACAATACACTTCATCAATATGTCTTCACATGTCATTTGTCGATCTTCTTGCAGGATTGCCACAACAGTGTTAATAATACACTTCATCAATATGTCTTCACATGTCATTTGTCGATCTTCTTGTAGGATTGCCCAAACAGTGTTAACAATACACTTCATCAATATGTCTTCACATGTCATTTGTCGATCTTCTTGTAGGATTGTCCAAACAGTGTTAACAATACACTTCATCAATATGTCTTCACATGTCATTTGTCGATCTTCTTGTAGGATTGTCCAAACAGTGTTAACAATACACTTCATCAATATGTCTTCACACGTCATTCGTCGATCTTCTTGCAGGATTGCCCAAACAGTGTGAACAATACGCTCCGTGACAACAGTCTTAAGTCTACCTAGCCTAGGAGCGAGTTCTGCCGACAAACCTCCCTTTTTGAAATCATGGTGCCATCTAAAAATCGTTGACTCACCGAAACATTTATCTTTGTCAACTTTTTCATTAAATCAACCGTTTCTGGATCCGTTTTACCCAAACGATAGCAAAATTTCATCTCACAATGCATTTTACGTTTTAACTTTGAATCACTCACCTCCATAACTGTATGGCGAAATGCAGACGAACCTCAAAAATTCCGCGCAACATCAAAACCAGAATCGTCTGCCACGACTAATGACTGTTGCAATAGATACTTCCTTAATTCAGTTAGTCGTCTGCGTGGTTATGTTTTTTTTTTCCTTTCGCACTGTTGCCAACTCGAAAACAAGAAAAATGACACCGAATTTTCGGGTGTAATAAGCACGTCTTTTGAATCCGTTCTGACGCAAATTAAATTTATCAAAGCTATTCAAAGTCAATCGAACCTGTATGGAAAGCAATAGTATCTGACGGAAGAAAGAAGTTTTCCAATCGGGTCTTTAATCCCTCAGATATTGCTGTAAACGGAATCGTGAGCTTACGAACTCTTAGAAACAGAGTTATCGACAAAAATAAGATGTGACTTTACTTCCCCTGGTGGGAAAACCATGCATTATTTTAGGAAGAAAGTATTCACAAAAGGTTTATTCATATGAGCGGTATCGGTCCAAGAAAAAATTTCTAGTCGAGTTTTTAGGAGCCCAGATTTTGCTACAAATACATCAGAAGTAGAAATTAACACTTATGACCCCTGGTGGCCAAACCATTCTTTACCAAACATTAGAAATTACGTGAAAAATAATTTCCGTCAGGTCTTGTATGCGATACAGGAAGAATTTTTCAAATCGGAGTTTTAGGAGCAGAAAACGCAATTTATCATTGTGCGCCCTAGCGGAAACTCTATGAATTACATGAAAATTTTGAATTTATAGGAAAAACATTTCGCATCGGAAACACTAGCCAACAAAGAAGGAATTTTTCAAATGGGACTTTTAGAAGTAGAGATATTGACAAAAATAAGATATACATCTACGCCCCTGGCGTAGAAACCATGCATTATTTCAAGAAGAAAATGTTCCTAAAAGGTTTGTCGACATGAATAGTATCGGTCCACAAAAGACTTTTTTTCAATCGAGATTTTAGAAGCTCATATTTTGCTGCAAATACATCAGAAGCGGAAGTTAAGACTTACGCCACATAGTGGCCAAACAATTTTTTACAAAAATTTGAAATTACGTGCAAACGATTTCCCATCAGGAGGTGCATCGGGTGCAGAAATAAGTTTTCAGATCGGAGATTTAGAAGCAGAGATTAGGGGAAAACGCAATTTACCTTTACGCCCCCTAGCGAAAAGTCTATGAATTACTTGAAAATTTTGAATTCATAGGAAAAACATGTCACACTAGAAACACTATCCAACAAAGAAGGAAATTTTAAAATCGGACTCTTAGAAGTCGAGATATTGACAAAAATAAGATATACATCTACGCCCCCTGGCGTACAAACCGTGCACTATTTTAAAAAGAAAATGTTTCTAAAAGGTTTGTCGACATGCGTAGTATCGGTCTACAAACGATGTTATTTTCAATCGAGAATTTAGAAGCTCATATTTTGCTACAAATACATCAGAAGCGGAAATTAAGGTTTACGCCCCCTTGTGGCCAAACCATTTTTTTTACAAAAATTAGAAATTATGTGCAAACGGTTTCCGATCAGGAGCTGTATCCGGTGCAGAAAAAAATTTTCAGATCGGAGATTTAGAAGCAGAGATATAAGGGAAAACGCAATTTACCTTTACGTCCCCTAGCGGAAAGTCTATGAATTAATTGAAAATTTTGAAATTACATGAAATTTTGAAATTATATTGAAATTATTTTTTGGATAGTGTTTTCCGTGTGACATGAAAAACATGTCACACGGAAAACACTATCCAACAAAGAAGGAATTTTTCAGATCGGACTCCTAGAAGTCGAGATATTGACAAAAATAAGATATACACCCCCTGGCGGAAAAACTGTGGAATATTTTAGGAAGAAAATATTCCGAGAAGGTTTATCTATGTGAGTGGCATCAGTCTACGAAAGAATTTTTTCAATCGATATTTTAGAAGCTCAGATTTTATGGCAAATACATCAGAAGCGAAAATAAACACTTACGCCCCCTTTTGGCCAAAGTATTCTTTATCAAAAATTCGAAATTATATGCAAAAGATTGTGCATCAGAAGATGTGTCCGCTGAAAAATAAATTTTCAAATCGGAGTTTTAGAAGAAGAGTTATCGGGGAAAATGCACTTTACTTTTACGCCCCCTAGCGGAAAATCTACGCGTAATTAGAAAAAGAAACTATACATCTAAAATACTCTTCGACATAAATGGAATCGAAAGATAAAAGATTTTTTTCAATCGGACGTTTAGAAGCAAATATGTGGAATAAAACTTATATTTGAAATCGACATTATCTGCATTTACGCCCTCTAGCGGCAAAATTGTACATCGCAAAAAAAAAAAAACGAAATAAAGGATCATCATTCGCATATTTCAAGCTTTCGAATGCAAAAGAATTTTTCAAATCGGACTAATAGTTGCAGAGATACCGTGGGTACAGACGGACGGACGGACGGACGGACAAACCGATAACATAAGCACGATCTTTTTTTACAACAGACTTGCTAAAAATTACTCTCAGTTTTTGTGGAACGGCCGTTGTACATTCATTTACGTCCAACATATAACATTTATCTGCGACCACACTGAGCCACAGTTAGGTACATACTAAGTGAGATTAAATCATAACAACAAATAATAAGATTTACTCATTCCTGATATTAAGCGGTACTTAGGGAGATGGTTTAAAGAACGTTTTTATCGTAAAACCAATGAAAGAGGATATGTGAGTCGTAAAAGTAAACATTTAATAAACTATGACGGCAGCAACAGTAAGTATTTCAATTTTTTTTTCAAAAACAATATTTATTTTTATTATTGTTGTTATTATAGATTTTGAAAAACGTAAGAAATGACCCTGACACTGATAAAATTTAATGCAGCTACGAAATTTCATCTGCGCACGTGCAAACTAAAATCTGACTTCAAGATGGAAAGAAAAGCTGAATAGTAAGTGTGTTAGCGAGGGGGATTAGTAACTTTGGGTCTGAGATATTTCCTGGTTACACATCATCGTGTTACGCATCATTTTAAAGCTCTCGTCAATAGCAGGTGACTCAAGGAGAGTCGAGAGAAAGCCAAATTTTGCTACGACGCATCGTTTCATAGCATCAACAATGCATTTGTGTAATGGCTTTTATCACATTTATTGTGATGTTCTTGAAATTGACGGATTGCAATGAGATATTGTTACGTTTACGTAAAACATGATGAAATAGTGTTCGGTGATAAGTTAGTAAAATATATTGTTCAGTAACGATGAAATAATCTATTGTTGCGTCACTTAATGGGAAGGCATTCAAAATTAGGTTTTAATAACGGTTTTGACTATTTCCGTTACATCGGAAAGTTTTACTGCGGATTAATCCCACTACTGTCGGGAAAAATAAGAAACAACAACTAAGGTTTGTGTTCTTACGTTCTCACAAATGAACTTAGAATCGGTTATTGACACGGTGATCAGAATTACCTGAATTGTCTGGTTTCATTTTCAACGTGTTACATCATATCAGAAAATATGAAAATCTCATTGCCCTAGAGTGGGAACCGAAGTCGCAGCATCGCCCGATTTAGATTTTCAGATTTTCTGAAATGATGTAAACAGTGGCGGCTAGTCAGGTTAAGTGATTAAAGTGCCACTCACCTAAGATTTAAGAAAAAAAATCTTTCGATGATTTAGCGGATTCTTAAAATTAGTCACTTTTTCGTTTTACAAGAATGACATCTGGAAAATTTTGCAGCTATGAAACGATTTCCTGGTTTCTAAAAACAAGCTAGAAGTGTTAGCGCGTCGTTTCGAATGGCACTACACATTGATAAACAGACGACATTTAACGGCGCGTAGGCCATGAGAAGAGATAGTACCCGCAGTTACATATCACTTCACTCCGGCACCATGAAGAGCTCCGACGCAGGAACCTGAAGTTTACTGAATAAGGGTGTTGCTATGGCAACCAATGACGTAAATGAAGTGACATTCGCTATACTGGTTGTCACTTCACCTAGATCGAGTGAAGTGACGGCCCCCGCAGTACGATTTTGAGTTTAAACGATTCTATTTTTGTCCGCCGTGTTTATATAGTAACTGCGAGTGTGAACTTCAGTTTCAGTGCTGTTTCTACATTATTCTTCGTGTGTTCCAGATTCGTGCTTTTGTTTAAAAAAAGAAAGAGCTGGGAAAATGATACAATTTGCACGTTGTTGCAAACATATGATGTGCATAAGGAGGTATTCCAAGAAGTGTATACATTGCTTTCTGTAATACAAATTTAAAGTTCAGAATACGTTTATTGGTGTAAATAGGACATGAATCATAAGTTAGATAATATCCGAAAATTTAAAATTTTCGTCGGCGTGCAGCGGAAATCGAATCCACGTCACCCGGCTAGCGCCCGAGAATGCTAACCACTACACCACACAGGGCGACCAAGTCTCAAGTTTCCGATTAATTTGAATATAACCATCACAAGACTCGCTAGTCGAAGCAACCGGCATTCATATATAGCGAATCTGGAGGAATATTAACACAAATAAACAGTTTCACAACTTAAAAATTTGTATTGTAAAATGGTGTAATTCCGTATTTCATTCATTGACATTCTGCTCCTCCGGGCAATCACGGGAATGAATTCTAATACTCCAGATCCGCTATATATGAATGCCGGTTGCTTCGACTAGTGAATCCTGTGATGGTTATATTCAAATTAATCGGAAACTTGAGACTTGGTCATTCTGGGTGGTGTAGTGGTTAGCATACTCGGGCGATAGCTGAGAGATGCGGATTCAGCCGTAGCCGACGGAATTTTCAAGTTTTCGGATTTCATGTGACTTACCATTCATGTCATATTTACACCAATAAACGGATTCACAACTTCAAAATTTATGTTGAACAATGGTGTAATCCCGTATTTCATTCACTGCTTTCTTTAGTTCGTATTTTGCCCGCAACCACTGCGGCATTACACTGTAAAACATAAGTGGCGTGAATTCACGGAAAATTTCTGAAAACAACCTGCTACAAAGTGGCCTGTAACTGTACGTCTTTTAACGGAATTTCTGTTTTAAAGGTACCTCCACCCCCCACACCCCTCCCCCTTTTTTTAACTTCAGTATTTTCACAGATTTTCCGTAGTCAGTAAATCTGTTTATTTCAGAAAAGTCCGTTTGAAGTTTTTCCGTATTTAGACAGAAATTTCGCAAAATCCAACATGCTGAATAAATATTTCAGCCCTTACGGGAGAGAATCCTTTTGCGCCGATAGTGTTTCAACACAAACGGCCGGGCCGTTTGTGTTGAAACCGTGCGTCTTAACCACTGAGCCAGAAAGTCACAGGAATCAGACTCACGTTCAAGGTAAAGCTATTTGGGCAATGATATTTTTTTTAGGTTTAACGACCACCTTGAGCAACTCAATGGGCTATAAGCAGTCGTCTGTCCCTAATTTAGGGTCACTGGTTGCAGGGAAGGGAGAGAGCCAGTGCCGTAAGACAGATATAACATCCATGCCTTCACGGGATTTGAACTCGTACCCCTTCCGGATGAATGATCAGAGGCCATCGCTTAGGACTACTGCGCCACCGGAGCGGCATCATGATCCCCCCCCCCTTAATGCGTGTGATTTAGTCATTTTATTTTCTATTGGAGCTTATTATTTTTTTGGAAACGTTTGTAATAATTTTTTTTCTGTAGGCGGACTTATCACAAATTAACGTATTTTATTCATCGTGATTTTTCGAAGCAACAGAATGATTTTTAGTTTGAGATCTTTTTTCAACTGACATTAATTAAATTTCAATTATCCTTAAGAGAAGGTACAGTGTACTGTTTTATAATATTATTTCACAAAACTTCTAAATATAAAATTTACCCTTGAAAGCTATATAGCTTGTGACGTGCCTGCCCCGCAGGACGCACATGAGATAAAGACAGATAGCAGTCAGAGTACATGCCAGTGTAGTATAGTGGATAGCACTCGGAGCTCCGGAGCCAAAAGTTCTGGGTTCGAATCCCGCCCATGGCATAAAAATGATTGAGAAATTTCCTTCGTCATAAGCTTCTATCTTAAGTACCCCACAGAATAATACATAGACATCGTACACTCATCTGTACAATAAATTAAATATACGGTTTCTTGTGGTAACACAGTATATAATAAATGGTGCACAAACTGGGAAGAGATAGAAGAAATATCCTGTGCTGCTGTATGCAAAATTAATGCGATATACTATCCACAATATCCGATCTCGCTACTGAGCTTCAAAACCAAATACTTCGACAGAGTATTGAAATTTAACGGTTAATCAAGACCCCAAGTATTCCCGTAAATCTCTCCTATTACCGGAAATGTTTCGTCATATGGATACGGAAAAAGCGAGAACGGAGCTTTTCCGTTAATACACTGAAGAGCAATTGAATTAGAGATACCTGCCTAGTAACGTGTAGCACCACCTTTCGCCCTAATGACGGCGGTGATTCGTCTCGGCATGGACTCGACAAGACACCGGAAGTGTTGGGAAGCCATACGGATGCACGACCCCTGAACAAGCTCCCACAATTCACGAAGATCTGATGGAGGGGATCAGAGCCTCGAACATCTCTCTCGATGGCATCCCAGATGTGACCTAGCTGGCCAAGGAAGCGAGGTCACGTCGGTGGAGTGTTCATCCAACAAGTCGGATACAATTCGGGAGCGATGGCACGGTGAATTGTCTTGTTGCAGTGTGAGGTCCCCAGTGGGATGTTGAAGACGCACAAACGGAAGCAAATGGTCGTCCAGGATATCCCGGTAACGTTGACTTGTGAAGGATGATGTCACACGTAGCAGGGGTCCCATTTTAGTCCACGTAAACTGTCCGCAGACGGGAATACCACCCCCACCAGCTTGAAGAAGTACCCTGCTGGCAAGAAGGATCCATCGCTTCATGTGGTTTGCGCCGTACTCGTATCCTGCCATCCGCATGTACCGACGTGAATCTCGACTCATCAGTCCAGGCAACATTTTCCCACATGTCTAGGGTCCAGTGGCGATGTTCCCGCGCCTATGCTAATCTTTGCACCCTGTGATGTGCGGTCAGCAGCGGTACCCTCGTGGGACGACGGCTTCTGTACCCCATAGCGAGGAGATGGTCCTGGATGGTGTGGCTTCTTACACGTTTTTGTGCACCAGCGTTAAATTGCCGAGTGATTTCTTGCACTGTGGCCAGTCTATCCGCTGTTACAATGTAAGCTAGCCGACGATGACCCCGCTCATCCACACGCTGTTGTCCACGGCGGTTGGCTCTTGCAGGGATGGTTTTACCGGATTCGATGTACTCACAGTGCACCCGTGACACAGTGGCTCGTGAAAATCCCAGTGCCTGCACGACTTCCGAGATGGAGTGACCCATTCGTCGGCCCCCAACAATTTGCCCACGATCAAATGCGCTTAGATCCTTCGTCTTACCCATACTGCGTCCGACTCTTACTGATTCCTGTCGCATCACTCCTTATATTGTCGGATCGCTGCGTACGTCATGTCGTTTCCGTTTACAGGCCCGCCCACAGCGCCTCATTTGCATAACGCCAGCTGTCTCTAATTCAATTGCTTTTCAGTGTATAAGAAAGGAATTGTGGAAAGTTTTCTGAAATTCAGATTTCTCGTTAACATCTCTTGAAATCGGTAATTTACCGTCAATATAAGAAAGGAATTGCGGAAAGGTTTCTGAAAATTCAGATGTTCCGTTAACATCTCTTCAAACGGTAATTTACCGTCAGTATAAGAAAGGAATTGTGGAAAGTGTTCTGAAAATTCAGAATTTTTCTGGCGTACGAAAAATCCGTGAAATTCGGAGCTTTTTCCCGTTATTTCACGGAAAAAGTTGTATCAGAAATATGCTTCGTTAATTCACGAAAGAAATGACGGAAAACGTCTTGTGAATTTCAAAAAAATTTTAGTGTGGAAATAATTTTTCCTGTTTGAAACGAATAAAAAATTACTTAAGGAACACTAACTATTTTACAGCATAGGCTACCACAGTTATGTAATATTGCGATAGAAAGAAAAAATTATCTCAGAACTTCTAGTTAAACATGTGTTTTACCATGACATCATTGATCGCTATGCGGCCTTGAAATATAGAAGCATCAACATTTTTTTATAAAGATTATTGCATTTTTTCGTAGATTCTGATTTTGTAAATCTTCACCTCTTTCTCGCCACTGATAAGAAATCTAGACTATTCTCATTGTCCTATGTGATCCTGTAGTTGGTCTATATATTTGTAAAGAATATTTCTTTCGTAATTTTTCGCATCTGAGGCACTAATGATTTAGTACGCTACGAGGACGTATCGACATTTTTAGCTGATGAAAATCTGAAGTTGTTCAGATTATCTGAGAATGAGGATGAGAATGAGATTCCTCATTCTCAGATAATTCAAGTATGCGAGAATGAGATTCCTCATTCTCAGATGATGCGAGAATGAGATTCCTCATTCTCAGATAATCCAAGTATGCGAGAATGAGTTTCCTCATTCTCAGATATTGCGAGAATGAGATTCCTCATTCTCACATACTTGGAACTTTGTTGTCATATGTGATGTAACGGATAGCATGCTGGAATGAAAATCGGAAGACCCGGGTTCGAATGCCTTTCCAGGGAGATTGAGATTAAGCTTTCTGAAATGATGTTGCATGTTGGAACAGTATTCTAGGCAAATCGTGGTATTCTAATTAACGTGTTAATAAAAATGTAGCTATTCCTTTGGTTTGTGAAGGATATTTCTTCCCCAAAAATTTGCTGTTAAAACTGGTTTCCCTAAAATTCAGCATACATGCGACCTCTGCTCTTATGATCTGATTATTGCTTCCGAAATCGTCGTTAGCCAAACCTTTATTTCTTGTAGACAAAACATTGAAAATTCTTCACTGGAAAACGTATTTCATATCCTAAGACGGAAATGAAATAAATATAAATAAAGCTGCTTTCTCAGACATTTATTAATTACTGATGAATATTCAGTATGAAAATGAAGCACAGAAAATTCATTACTGTATACAGATACACAGAAGATCCATTTGTGGAGTTTCTCCATCTTCTTTTGGAGAGGGAGACGACGGCTATCTGAGTGAGGCAAAATCAAAAGAAACTGGTAATGCATCTGGGTCATCTGCATCATCATCTCAATGCATGAGAGATCGGAAAGTTTGGTTGAGATGAAGTTAGTTTCATGGGAACGTCTGCTTCTACATCAATTTCTTACGATCCGTATTACCTACAGTGTTTTAAAAACGGGCGTTCTCAAAGTGATTTCGACCATACATACTGTTTTGCAAAAATATCCTGCTGTAGCAAGCGTAAACATCGTTAAGTGTACAAATGACCTTCGATTTTCATTTGAAGTATGATAGCCTGATCCAAAAAATTTCAAGGCAGAATCCGGACCTTGATTTCAAGAAAGAACTCTCTAACAATCAATAAATGAATTGAAATGCTACAAAGTAATGATGCGATTTGCATGCGAATTGGTAGACAAAACTTAACCTTTTAACGACCACAACGCCTTAAACGCCCGTATGTACAAACGGCCATAATTACCCAAAAAGCCTGTCTACAGTGAGTCAGATTTCCTACCCCGGCTTGTTTTTCAACTTTTTTCGACCTATCAGATACCAGCAGGAGCCCTCAGTCACCATTGTTGTTATTAAACAAAGAAGTTAACCAACAGACAGTTTCGGGCGTTATGATATTAAAAATGATATACGTTTTTGGGTCATTGTCGTTAAAGGGTTAAACATGATATGGGAATGACTTCGCAATCGAACTCATTCGGTTCAAGTTGATGTAACAGCGTAAAATGCGGTGACGTGCGTTTTCGATGACATTGCCAAATTTTTTTGAAAAGCTACTGCTGAAGGGAAAACCGTCTCAGGAAGAGTGCCAACTATCCGGTAAAAGCTGAAGCTGTTGTAACATTGGGAATGCAGTGGCGTTTCTATCCGATGACATTGCCATAAAGTATTACCACGAATTGTTTAAAAGTGACCTCTCCAGGAAAACCATCTTGGGAAGAATGCCAAGAACCCGGTAAGGGCTGAAGTTCTTATAACAGCGTCAATGCGGCAACGAACCTTTTCGATGACATTGCCACAAATTGTTGAAAAGTGTTTCCTGAAAAAAAAAAAAATCTGAGAAAGAATGCCAAGAACCCGGTAAAAGCTGAAGCTGATATAACATAGGATTGCGGTGACGTGTGTTTCCGATGACATTGCCACAAAATGTCTTCAAAAATTGTTGAAAAGTAACTGGAGTAAATCCATCTCAATGAAAATGCCAAAAACTCGGTAAAAGCTGAAGCTCTTATAACAGCGTCAGTGCGGCGACGAGCCTTTTCGATGACATTGCCACAAATTGTTGAAAAGTGACTCTTGGAGGGAAAATGCCAAGAGCCGTGATTTAACGCATGTAATTAACGCATGTAATTTTCGATGACATTGCCAAAAATTTTTGAAAAGCTACTGCTGAAGTTTTTAAGCCAGTTGGATTTAATACATTTAACGTGATTTAACGCATGTGCATATGGGACTGCATCGTAGACACATTGAACGGACTGGTAATTAGTAGAAGTGATATTTTTATATAATATACAATAAGTGAGGTTAGCCCCCGCCCCCGCAGATTCAAGTCTTAAATTGGCTAAATAAGACTATTGCGAACATATGCATTATACAAAGTAAAAGAGAAAAGCAGTAATTTGTGTTCATAAAATGACATCTGAATCTCATTTGCGCATGCGTTAAATTTGTATATTTATATGATTCACTCCCACGTTGTCGTTTCATTCATATGAGGATGGGTACATAGTGGACCCGAAAGGTCTCGTGCTTTTTTTTAACCTTCATCATTTGAACTTGTACATATACAGGCATGATAAAAATATGCCTGAATTAAGTGTGTGTTTTTAAGCCAGTTGGATTTAATACATCGTGCTGTGGGTGTTGGCTGCCCTATTATCTTGTGTGTTATGTGTTTAAATACATCCACATTGTTTTTCTACCTAGGCGTAGAGTGACCAGAAAATTTGGGAGAGAGGTCACAAATAAAAGTAAACGGATGTTTCCTTTGAGGGAGGCCCACGAAGAAATGTAACCTGATGTTCTTTTCTTTTAGCGAGAGACAATTCGTGAAAACAGTTTCGTCGTAAATGTCACAAAATTTGGATCTTTTACGTGTCCAGGTGCTGTCCTTGGCTCGGTCACCAGGCTGTCCTCTCCAATAGAGAGAGTGTGGGAAATTCTGGGCTGTCACGCCGTGTTACCGAGTGCATAGCCCACGATTGCTGTCATGTGACTTACTGACTAAGGCCACATTACACTGTCTCCTCCCATACGCATTCTTGTAATCCATTAGAAATTAAATCACATATTTCTCACCTACTTGTCGACCTGTGAATTTAACTGTGTTTTATATGGCTTCAACTTCATACTGAACTACTTGTGATGTAAGTTTTGTCTCATTCGGTGCATTCCTCTATGGTGTAGTATTTTCTATGTCGAGTAGTGTACATTCATGTAGACACAAACATTATGTATACATGCATACATACACGATGAAAATGCATGTGGGTTTGGGTGTGTTAAAGCTGTGTAATACGTGGGTCGCTCAAAAAGTAACGAGACTGATTTCACATGGGGCAAAAGTGTAATGCAGTAAACATACTTACATACACTGGAGTGCAAAAATTAAGGACGAGACGGTTTTTCGAATGTAACGTTGTGCAGAAGTGCTCCACATCGACTCAAATCATACCATAAGATCCCCAATATGTTACAATATGGGGCAAGTGAGCAAAACCGTCCATACAAGGAATCCAAAGGATACAAAGACACTTTATTGAAAAGGTAGCTTCGAGCACAACTGGGCAGAAGACAGAAACGTCCGTGTGACAGGCGGCTGCCAAGAAAAATCCAGTCTTTAGTAGGGGATATGATCACCCCTGACTGCGTTGCAGGTTTTACGTCGTCTGTCCATGCTGAGGAGCCGGTTGTCAAGGAGCTATTGGGGCATCGCAGCCCATTCCTCTTGTAGCGCCAATCGCAGCTGCGGAATCATTGCTGGCGGCTGGTGACGTGCTGCCAAGCGTCTCCCGAAAAGGTCCCACACGTGTTCGATTGGATTTAGGTCAGGAGACCTTGCGGGCCAATCCATGCGTTGAATATCTTCACTCTCCAACAGCTCTGCGACAGCCACTGTACGATGAGGTGTTGCGTTGTCGTCCATGAAGAGGAACGTAGGACCCATAGCATCTCTAAACAGACGCACGTGAGGCAGGAGAACCTCGGTACAATAGCGTACACCAGTGACTGAACCTCCTTGGAAGATGTGGAGGTCAGTATGGCTACCAAGCATGCTACCGCCTCAAACAAGAACTCCGCCACCTCTAAAGCGGTCCCTTTCGATGATGTTGGAGGTGTGATTGCCTGTTCCCTGCTCTCTCAAGATGTGAATACGTCCAGAATCACTCGTCAGACTAAATCGGCTCTCATCCGTAAAGAGAACTCGACCCCATTACTAATGTGTCCAGTTCTTGTGTTCCTGGCACAACAGAAACCGCTGTCTCCGATGAGCAGGCGTTAATGGCACACACCGTACTGGTCGTCGTGCAAATAGACCACCTTTGTGCAGCTTCCTGGCCACGGTAAAACGCGATAACGGACGTCCAGTTATCTGTTGCATGTGCCTTGTGATTTCTCCCGCTGTTTGCCGTCTGTCTCTTCTCGTCTGTAGAACAATATACCGGTCGTCCGCCGCCGAGGTTGTTCGTGGACAACCTCTGCTAAACGCTCGGACAGCTGTTCCTGTCGTTTGAAAAGGTCTCCAACCTCGTAAACGATGCTGTGAGCGATCCTGAACTTCTCGGCCGCACTAGTCATAATTCGAACTTCTTCCAACTTCCCAATGACGCGACCTCGGATAAAGTCATCCAGATGTCGTCTACTTAATTGCCTGTTGGCTATATCACACGGTGGCAGCAAATCGACGTCGTTCAAACCGATGTACACCGTGCTATAGCTTTCACCGAATTGCTGAGCGTACACCGCCCGTGTGCTTTATACCCTTCCGACACCCCCCTCCCTCCCGTTTTACGTCATGCTGCATATATGCGCATGACCAAGCGTACCAGACCTTAGTCTATCTCCTGAGTGGTCTTTCGGTCCGTTCTGCCTGATCGTTCCGCTGTAATGCTGATTTCTCCACTTCGTCCTTAATTTTTGCACAGCAGTGTACTTTCGAAGTATTGTACCTATACCTAAATGCATCGGTAACACCCTTCTATCCACTTCTGGAAAGTGTGTTCAGAGCCTTTCTCCGACATGTGGTTCATGATACTCATTATACCACTGTTCAGTTCGGTATTTGATGCAAACCGACGCCCATGAAGTTGTTTTTTCACTTCAAAGAATAGGTGAAAGTCTAACGGCGCAAGGTCCGGTAAATACGGAGGGTGTGCCATCATTTCGATGCCTAGTTCTCAGAAAACCTGCTGTGTAAGCATAGCACGCTGTGCAGTGGCATTATCTTGTTGCAAAATTCTACCAATTTGTGCAAATTCTGGGCGTTTTCGGGAAAATGTTTTGCTTAGAAGGACCTTTTGAGAACTTCAGAATAATGGGTAGGACCTTTGAGAACTTCAATATAAAGGGAAAGAGAACAAGGTGCATGACCTTCCCTGCACTTGCTTGAATCTTGGCATTCTTGGATCGGAAACTCTGTGTGTGTTTCCATTGCGTGCTCTGTTGTTTTGTTTCTGGATCGAAATGGTGAAAAAATGTTTCATCACACGTGACGACTCGATCCAAAATAGTGTGGCTCACGTCTTTGCCGAAACTTTCATTGGCGACAAGTTATAACACGATTTGCCTTGTGTCCATCCGTGAGCAAATGCGGAATCCACTTTGCAGCGACTTTTTGGTACCTCAACCGGTTTATCACAGTGTCATCAACGGAAACAACAGGCATTTGTATCATATTATCTACCTGCTCAGTGGTCATTTGGCGGTCTTTGCGCATGAGTGCCTTGGTGGTACTGACGTTAACCTTCCTAGTCCATGTCGAAGGCCTACTGGAGCGTAGTGCGTCTTCCATACACTCTTCACCATCCACAAATTGTTTCGTGTCACTCAAAATTCTCTTGCACGGGACGAAGCATCTTCATTATACGCTGTTTTAATCATTCCGTGCGTTTCTGTGGCGATTTCATTCAAACTCGCGCAAAACATTATAGCTGCTGTTTGCTCCGGTTTTACATCCATACTGGGTTGCAGAAACACGTCTGAACTCTACGTCGTCTACTACAAGAATGAACTGGCGGAGCGCTGTAACGACGTGTCGTCACGTGACTGACCATTCAGGTGTCTCGACACAGGCATTTCCTGCGTGGGTTTGTTTTGGCGCTATGTCAGTTAGTCTCCTTACTTTTTGAAGGACAAATGAAAACCACACGAGTTGAATATCTTTACAGATAAACGCATAATATGAATACAATATTCCAGGCAATAAAAGAGCTAGCCTGTGGGTAGTAAAATGTCGTTAAATTGTTGACTTCCCGTTCGAGTTTTCAGCGGCTGACTGGGATTCTACTGCTTTGGTCGCGAACTCAGGTGAAGAACGAGTTACAGTGCACATGTCGCAATCGAAAAATCCTTTAATGTTTGCATTGGGGTCAGAGAGGACAGCGTGAAAAACATTTTGGGGAACTCTACCGTTCCAACTTAGCTGATATGGAGGAAAAGACACTCAAGCCAAAATAATGAGTGACACGTGTGTAACGTATACTCTATATTCACTTTCCTTTTGATTTTACTATCTCTGGTTATTTTATTTTACTATGTAAATTATCTTCTCACTGAACGATATGTTATTTCACCCGCTGAATGAGATCTGGCAATCAGTGTAAGTCGTGACGTGGTGGTAGCCAGTATAAATAGGCGCGTTCAACGATACCTAAGGAGAGCGTTTGTTGTTGTACGGAGAGCGTTTGTTGTTGTACGGAGAGCGTTTGTTGTTGTACGGAGAGCGTTGGTTTATGTTAAGGAGAGAGTTTGTTGTTGTATTGAGAGCTTCGTTCTATGTGATTAGTTTGATTCTTCATTATTGTGAAACAAGTTGTGTGTGTGTGTGCTTTGGATGACCAAGAGTTACATAATAAAAGAGCTTTGAGTAAGTACGTCTTTCTCAATTAATAGTTTTTGTCAGACCTCTGTCTGGCTGTTAGGTTTATATCATTAGTTTATTACCTTTAACAACCAGCGTTAAGACTTTATTCATTCTAATTACTGCTGCAACATTACTACCAGTTATAAGTTTGTTCAATACTATTACTACACGACTAGCAGGAGACTTTATTCATGTTCTTAATTAACTAGTAACAACAACCATTTGAATTCACTATTTGAAGCTTAGTACCAGCATATCATTCAGTAGCAGAAGCATTATAATTAGCTTAGCGGAAAGCAACTAAAGCTAATTCATTATACGTGTGTATGTGCATGCTTGAATTTCCTCTTGAAATAACGAAACGATGAAAGAAACTAACAGAATCAGAACTCCAGATAGCTGAGCTGTTTTATGAAAGCATTTATAATTAGATGTGTAAATAAACTTTAAAGCGTTGTTTGTGTGACTTATGCCGATAATTTACATATCCAACATTTCCCCGCGTTGTTGTCATGTGAACGTAACTGGTGGTCCTGAGTATAAAATGTGACACATAAGTTTGCCCAAGAGTCAAGCAATACTTGCACATAGGTAGTGTGACGTGCCTGCCCAACAGGACGCACACGACTTAAAGGCAGATAGCAGCGATAACGAACGTACGCGTAGCTCGATTGGTAGAGTGATTTATTCCGGAATGAGGGGACCCGAGTTCGAGCTCCGGCGTGGACAAAAATGACGGAGAAATTTATTTCGTTATAATGGCGCCCGAACTTCCCGGATGACCCGGCCGTTCAAGATCTCGCAATGGTGTGATGTTCTTTCCACACCGCGAGACGGGAAAAATAAGAGAATCCCTTCTCCAGGACTTCGAAAAATAAATGTGTGTGACGTTGCATTCCACACACTAGATTGACTGAGAGTTTTCAAGTGCACGTTCTACAGCGGATGCCCGGCGTGGACAAAAATGACGGAGAAATTTACTTCGTTATAGTAGGTAAAAGATGACAAGCTATATACTGCATTTATTCGACACTGCATTCGTTACGAATTTCATCAAGAAATAAGTGCTGCAAAAGCATGAGCATCGATCTGTTCTGTTCTGGGGGAGAATATTGTATCGAAAAGCACGTGTGAGTGAGTTTTGGTTTAAACGGTTTAAAGCAGGTGATTCTGATGTCAGCGATCAAGAACGAAGCGGCGTCCTGCAGAAGTTTGCACATAAGGAACTGCAAGCATTGCTGGATGAAGATTCGTCTCAAACGCAAAAAGAACTAGCTGAACAACTAGGGGTAACTCAACAAACCCTTTCCAATCGTTTACGCGCAATGGGAAAAATTCAGAAGGAAGGAAATTGGGTGCCACATGACCTGAGCTGGAGGAACAAAGATGAGCCTGTCATGAAGTGTTTGAATCTGTTGAATGAACAGCACAGAAATTCTTTCCTGTGGAAAATCGTTACGGGTGATGAAAAGTGGATATAGTACGACAATCCCAAATTCAAAAAACATTGGGTAGACCCCGGTGAAGCAACGACTTCGACACCGAAAAGCAATATTCATTCCAAGAAAGTTCTGCTGTGCATCTGGTAGGGTACGAAGGGTGTGCCCTATTATGAACTATTGGAACAGGGTCAAACTGTTACTGCTCTTCGCTACAAGCAACAATTGCTGCAATTGAACCAGGAAATCTGTCGGAAAGTTCATTCACAGGCAAAGGCTTGCGTCCTGTGAAATTACTTCACGACAACGCTAGGCCGCATATCGCGAAATCGGTCACGGAAACGTTATTGACTCTTGGCTGTTTTGGAGCACCCGGCGTATAATCCCGACATAGATCCATCAAACTATCATTTGTTCCGTTCAATGCAACATGATTTGTCTTCTGTACGGTTCCGGACATGTGACGAAGTGCAAAAATTCGTTGACGACTTCATCGCGTCACACGACGAAGTATTCTTCATGGCTGGAATCCGTCAGCTACCCGACCGATGGCGGAAGGTGGCAGATAATGAGGGTTCATATTTTGATTCGTAAAGATGTTGTTTTCTCTCAAATTACATGTTGCGTTGTCTTAAAACGCTTGAAAACTTATTTGAACACCTAATATTATCATATTATAAATCAAAGCAGATCAATTTTCGGGGCACAAGCACTTACAAGAGACTCAGTATTGTACATGTGCTATCTGTGTAGTGACATTTGCGTACATGTCCAATTTGGTGGCACTTTGCGTACATGCCAGGTTTGGTGGCACTTGCGTACGTGTCAAATTTGGTGACACTTGCATACATGTCAAGATTCTCTGTTCGGGATTAATTATATTCTTTTGCAATTATTCCCGAACAAGACTGTCATTGTGACCCATATTTCGAATGATTCTAACCTTCCTTCACACTCTATCCAGGCTTGAGACTGGCAGCATCTATGCTGGCGTGTTTAAGAGTTGTCGGCATAATTCGTCCCCTTTTTAGCACGTCTTTTGTAAAAAAAGATCGTGCTTCTGTTATCGGTTTGTCCGTCCGTCGGTTTGTATCTACGATATCTCTGCAACTATTAGTTCGATTTGAAAAATAATTCTTTTTGCATTCGGAAGCTTGAAATATGCAAATGATGATCCTTCATTTCGTTTTTTTTTTATGATTTACAATTTCGCCGCTTGAGGGCGTAAATGTAGATGATGTCGAATTCAAAAATACGTTTTATTCCACATATTTGCTTCTAAACATCCGATTGAAAAAAAAATTATCTTTCGATTCCATTTATGTTGAAGAGTATTTTAGATATAGTTACTTTTTCAAATTACGCATAGATTTTCCGCTAGGGGGCATAAAAGTAAATTACATTTTATCCGATAACTCGTTTTCTAAAACTTCGATTTGAAATAATTTTTCTTCGGCGGATACATCTTCTGATGTAAAATCTTTTGCATACAATTTCAAATTTTTGGTAAAGAATACTTTGACCACCAGGGGGCGTAAGTGTTAATTTTTGCTTCTGATGTATTTGCCATAAAGTCGCAGCTTCTAAAATATCGATTGAAAATTTTATTCGTATTCGTGAACTGTTGGCACTCACATCGATAAACCTTTTCGGAATATTTTCTTCTTAAAATATTGCACAGTTTCTCCGCCAGGGGACGTAGATGTACATCTTATTTTTGTCAATATCTCTACTTCTAGGAGTTTGATTTGAAAAATTCCTTCTTTGTTGGATAGTGTTTTCCGTGTGACATGTTTTTCATATAATTTCAAAATTTTCAAGTAATTCACAGACTTTCCACAAGGGGGCGTAGCGGTAAATTGCGTTTCCCCCTATATCTCTGCTCCTCAATCTCCGATTTGAAAAATTCTTTCTGCACCGCATACAGCTCCTGATGGGAAATCGTTTGCACATAATGTCTAATTTTTGTAAGAAATAGTTTGGCCACCAGGTGGCGTAAGTCTGAATTTTCGCTTCTGTTGTATTTGCAGCAAAATATGAGCTTCTAAAATCTCGATTGAAAAAAAAGTCATTTGTTGACCGATACTACTCATGTCGACAAACCTTTTAGGAAAATTTTCTTCTTGAAAAAATGCATGGTTTCTACGCCAGGGGGCCTAGATGTACATCTTATTTTTGCCAATATCTCTACTTCTAAGAGTACGATTTGAAAAATTCCTTCTTTGTTGGATAGTGTTTCCGATGCGAAATGTTTTTCTTATAAATTCAAAATTTTCAAGTATATCATAGACTTACCTCTAGGAGGCACAAAAGTAAATTGCGTTTTGTGCGTTATTTCTGCTCCTAAAGATCTGATTTGAAAAATTCTTCCTGTATCGCATGCAAGACCTGTTGAAAAATATTTTTCACATAATTTCTAATATTTGGTAAAGAATGGTTTAGCCACCAGGGGTCATAAGTGTTAATTTCTGCTTCTGAAGTATTAGTTGCAGAATCTGAGCTCCTGAAAACTCGACTAATTTTTTTTTCTTGGACCGATACCGCTTATATGGATAAACCTTTTGAGAATACTTTCTTCCTAAATAATGCATGATTTTCCCACCAGGGAAGTAAAATCACATCTTATTTTTGTCGATATCTCTGTTTCTAAGAGTTCGTAAGCTTATGATTCCGTTTACAGCAATATCTGAGGGATTAAAGACCCGATTGAAAAACTTCTTTCTTCCGTCAGATATTATTGTTTTCCATACCAGTTCCATTGACTTTGAATAGCTTTGATAAATTTAATTTGCGTCAGAACGGATTCAAAAGACGTGCTTATTACACCCGAAAATTCGGTGTCATCTTTTTTGTTTTCTTATATATTTAACTTTTTCTTTTTTGTAGGCGATATTCGCCTTTTTTTTTTTTTTTTTTTGATTTACTTAAAATTTCTTTTCTTTACAGATATTTCAATTCATTTTTTCAAAATTTACTCTAATTTACTGTAATTCAACAATATAAGCTAAAGACTTCAAACACTTCTTGCGTACTTTCATTATGTCGCAGATTTCTAGAGATTCACTTATCCAGGTTGATGGTACCTTTTAGATCGTTTCTTTCCTTCAAGATTAAGGTCTGTCCGATTTATAAGAAAGTTACTCTACTTAGATTCTTCTTTTAAGCTTTGAATGAAGGTCTTGATTTCAGGATGTGTGCGACTCATTACGTTGTACGCATGTGCCACCTCTTTTCCCATGCCGCACCTGTTAGATTTGGGAACGCCTTGATATGTACGCAAGTGTCACTCAATTTGACATTTACGCAAGTGTAAGTGTACTCAAGTGCTATCAACGCCCACTGAAAGAAGCATTTGATTTTCACTACTTTTATTCACTTTGAGTTTTATTTCCAACATGGAAATATAATAAATATATGCATTAATTTTCACCGAGCTCTGAACCTAATGAAATAGCGTATTTGCTGCTATATTGTCATTTTCTGTAACGATGTTATTTATGTTACACTGACTTTTCAAAACTACTTCAAGATTATAGCAGCGTTTCTAATTTTAGTGTTTCTCCAGTGCACTAATTGTAGACGCAACTGAATAATTCATGAGCGCTGAAATTGCAATTGTTTTCCTGCGTTAAGATGAAAAGGAATCTATTCTTCAGTCGAGGTAGATTTTCTTTTGTTTCTTTGCATAATTTTGTAAATTCTGCGAATATAACGTCTTCCAATTAAAAATGTTAAGAACTGACTGGGAATTCATATACAATTGGGAAACGAATTTCCCCGAAAAAATGATTCTTCATAAATGCATGGTAATGCTATGTTCGGCAAATTTTTGCTGTATTGCATGTAACCACTTCCTTCAAAAAACTTGATAATCTTCATCGTCCTGGAGCGGTAATCGAACCCGCACCTCCGGATTTCCGGTCGAGCATGCTAGTCTAATACACTACCCAGGACAAGGAAATTCGAAGCAACTGAACGTAGATATTTGTGACCTACATCCGACCCTAGGTGTGAGAAAAGGTCGTGAGACGCTACGATGGGACAGGAATTGCTTCAACTAGCGCAAATCTCAAGGTTCTCAGATATCTACGTTCAGTTTCTTGGAGTTTCCTTGCTCTGGGTAGTGTAATGACTAGCATGCTCGACCGGAAATCGTGAGGTGCTGGTTCGATTCCTGCTCCAGGACGATGAACATTTTCAACTTTTCTGAAGGAAATGATTACATGGAATACACTGAAAATATGCAAATAATAGCGTGACAGTGAATTTTTTCAAAATCAGTTTTCCTAGCGGACACCAGAACATTTCAGGTTGAAAATATCTTCAAAGTCCGATATAAAACTTCGGAAATGCCTGTAGCCGAAATATTTGGGACGAGCTGAAAAATGTAGTGGCCCAAATGAAAGAGCGATTTCCTCCTGAAAACACAAACAAACAAACTAGAAAACAATAAAAATGACATCGAATTCTCGAGTGTAATGAGTAAGCGTTTTGAATCCTTTCCAACAGGAAAATATTTTATACTTTAAACCAAATTTTTTGAAAAAAAAAAAAAAAAATTCCAGCGGGAAAGAGAACCCTTCGAGAGAAACTGGGCGCAGAATTTAAAATACGCAGCGTAAGCACTGTTCTCCACAGGGTATTGAACCGGTTAACATAAAAAAAACTTATCGGGATTGCTTTATAAATAGCAAAACATCAATAAATAGAAATAACTACTTTCCCTAACTATCGTCCAAGTGAACATAAGAGAGTACCACTCTTGAAGGTAGGACAACGTGATTACAGTACCTTCGGGGAACTTTAGAACGCTGTCAATCCGACTCTCACACTGACCCCCACGTCGTTTATGGCTTTCGGACCCACTGTGAGACGTCTTTTGAAAGATTTAAAGACTCAGAGATTGAGAAGTTTATCGAACGAATTAGAGATCCAGAGATTTCGTGGTCAATATTCCTATTTCTTCATTTAAAAAAGGTTTCGCGTTTATAGATGATGAATAAAAGATTTAAAGCTAAAACATGACTTTTATGTAAGTTTGATGAATCGTTAAAAGCTGAACTACGCTTATGAATCTGAAATTGCCGCCCCGGTGGCGCAGTGGTCTAAGCGATGGCCTCTGATCATTCGTCCGAACTGGGTCCGGGTTCGAATCCCGGTGAGGCATGGATGTT
Source organism: Macrothele yani (assembly GCA_039090855.1). NCBI lineage: Eukaryota > Metazoa > Arthropoda > Arachnida > Araneae > Macrothelidae > Macrothele > Macrothele yani. Next base: position 137,297,295 of record CM077004.1, read on the forward strand.
GTATTTGTCTTACGGCACTGGCTCTCTCCCTTCCCTGGAACCAGAGACCCTACATTAAGGACGGGCGGCTGCTTATAGCCCATTGAGTTGCTTACGGTGGTCGTTAAACCTCCAATCAAAAAAAAAAAAAAAAGAGAATCTGAAATTCTACAGCGGGTGTGTCGAAAGTTTCGCGTTTCGCGCCGCACCGGCGACGCAGTGGTCTAAGCGCTGGCCTCTGATCATTCATCCGTAAGGGGTCCGGGTTCGAATCCCGGTCAGGCATTGATGTTGTGTTTGTCTTACGGCACTGGATCTCTCCCTTCCCGGGAACCGGTGACCCCAAATTAGGGACGGGAGACTGCTTATAGCCCACTGAGTTGCACGGGAGACTGCTTATAGCCCACTGAGTTGCACGGGAGACTGCTTATAGCCCACTGAGTTGCTCGCCGTGGTCGTTAAACCTCCAATAAAAAAAAAAAAAGAATCTGAAATTTTACAGCGGGTGTGTCGAAAGTTTCGCGTTTCGCGCCGCACCGGTGACGCAGTGGTTGGTCTAAGCGCTGGCCTCTGATCATTCATCCGAAAGGGGTTTGGGTTCGAATCCCAGTGAGGCATTGATGTTGTGTTTGTCTTACGGCACTGGATCTCTCCCTTCCCGGGAACCGGTGACCCTAAATTAGGGACGGGAGACTGCTTATAGCCCAATGAGTTGCTCGCCGTGGTCGTTAAACCTCCAATCAAAAAAAAAAAAAAAAAAAAAAAGGTTTCGCATTATTTGTATAAACGCATGTGCTGCATAAACGTATGTATGTCACGTGTTCCAGTCAGTGGAAAGGGATATGCCGCCTGGTGGCGCAGTGGTCTAAGGCGCTGGCCTCTGATCATTCGTCCGAAAGGGGTCCGGGTTCGAATCCCGGTCTGGCATGGATGTTGTGTTTGTCTTACGGCACTGGCTCTCTCCCTTCCCTGGAACCAGTGGCCCTAAATTAGGGACGGGCGACTGCTTATAGCCCATTGAGTTGCTCACGGTGGTCGTTAAACCTCCAATCAAAAAAAAAAACAAAAAAAAACGGCATTGCGTGTCGTCGTTCTGTCTGTGGTTGAGACGCCTGAAAGATAAACAGTCACAACCGGCTAATTAGAAACTTTTCCTTTACGAGTTTGAACTCGGCCACAAGGCTGCTCAAGCAACACGAAACATTTGTTATGTGAAACGGGAAGGTTCCGTAGACCACAGCAGTGCATCCAGATGGTTCAAGAAAATTTCGCTCAGGTGACAAAAACCTCGACGATCAGTCAAGATCAGGTAGGCACGCGAACCGTGGATTCGGAGGCCGTGCGCAAGGCCGTGGAGGCAAATTAACAACCAGCACTCGGAGATTATCAGGCGAGCTGAGAATATCACAGACCACCGTGGTTCGTCACCTTCAGGACCACCGCAAGGTCTACAGGAGCTGCCGCATTGTCCCTCACGAACTGACGCCAGCTGAAGCAAACCGCCGAGTGGATGTGTGCACCAAACTCCTAAAAATCCCATGTGATGCACGTTTCATCCGTCCGAGAAGGGCCCGGGTTCGAATCCAGTTGAGGCATGGGTGTTGTGTTTGTCTTACGGCACTGAATCTCTTCCTTCTCTGGAATTAATGGCCATAAATCAGGGACGGGCGACTGCTTATGGCCCTTTGAGTTTCTCACAGTGGTCGCTATAGTTTCAATCAGAAAAAAAGTTTCATCAAGAGAATTGTTACGTGCGATGAAAAGTGGGTCTATTTCGGTGATCCTAACACACAACGGCAGTGATTGAACCCGGGCCAGCTTCCTGAACCTGTTGCCAAACGTGGGCACTTCGATCACAAGGTGATGCTCTGCGTCTGGTGGAATTACGAGGGGATAATCCATTACGAATTTGTTCCAGATGGTCAGACCATCAACGTCAACCTCTACTCTGAACAGCTGGAACGGATGTATGCCTCTTTGGAGCAGAAGTACCCGGCACTGAGGTACAGAAAGCGCTCTCTCCTACAGCAAGACAACGCTCGGCCTCACACCGTGTGAACGACCCGGGGAAAAACTCCAGGAACTTGAGGGCATCGAACTGATGCCACACTCAGCATATTTTCTGGAACTCCAGGAACTTGAGGCATCGAACTGATGCCACACTCAGCATATTTTCCGGAATTCTAGGAACTTGAGGGCATCGAACTGATGCCACACTCAGCATATTTTCAGAAACTCCAGGAACTTGAGGGCATCGAACTGATGCCACACTCAGCATATTTTCCGGAAACTCCAGGAACTTGAGGGCATCGAACTGATGCCACACTCAGCATATTTTCCTGAAACTCCAGGAACTTGAAGGCATCGAACTAGCCGCCCCGGTGGCACAGTGGTCTAAGGCGTTGGCCTCTGATCGTTCGTCCGTAAGGGGTCTGGGTTCGAATCCCGGTCAGGCATGGATGCTGTGTTTGTCTTACGGCACTGGTTCTCTCCCTTCCCTGGAACCAGTGACCCTAAATTAGGGACGGGCGACTGCTTATAGCCCATTGAGTTGCTCACGGTGGTCGTTAAACCTCCAATCAAAAAAAAAAAAAAAAAGAAGGCATCGAACTGATGCCACACTCAGCATATTTTCCGGAATTCCAGGATTTTGAGGGCATCGAACTGATGCCACACTCAGCATATTTTTCGGAACTCCAGGAACTTGAGGGCATCGAACAGATGCCACACTCAGCATATTTTCCGGAATTCCAGGAACTTGAGGACATCGAACTGATGCCACATCCAGCATATAGTCCGGATCTTTCCCCGTCGGATTATTACCTGTTCCGGTTCATGGCCCACTTCCTTCGCGGGTGGCACTTCAACAACCAGGAGGAGGTGGCAGCTGGGGTGAAGGGGTTCTTCGCCTTGAAGGACAAGAACTGGTATCCCGGCGGGATCGAAGAACTGCCTGACAGATGGCTAAAGACGGTGCAACACGATGACTTATACTTTGAATTCTAGTCAGCTTTCGACGTAAAGATACATACGAAGGCATGAAGTGAACCAAGTATTGCAGAACTTTCGACTAACCCCTGTAATTCTGAAATTCTAATTTTAAACCCACTTTGTTCTTTTCAAAAAAATTTCCTCGGGTTGTCCTGTTTAGAAGGAACCTTAATATTTATTTAATAAAAGTGAATTCTCGTGCTTTATTTATCCTTCGGCAGAAACGCCAAAAATGATAAAATTCTACCATAATACATAAAACTAAATATTTCCGTACATATAAAATGGAGAAACAGAGTTAAAAATGTGTTAAAATCAAAATCAGTGCATGACAGCGAAATTCAGTTTCAAGGCAAAGAAAAAACAATATTCCTGTTTCTTGCTTTCATATTTCATAGCAGACGTTCCTGCTAATGCGAAATTCGTTCGCTGTTGCGTGACATCTGGCAGTTAAACATCTTCTTCAGCTGACTTGTAGGAGGCCCTTAATTTCCAAGAGATCTTGTAGATCAAAGGTCGGGGCCTTTGTACAACAGCATCTGCCTACGACAATAACTACGACTCCGAACGAACATTGATTTTTACCTGATAGAGAAATGTTAATCTTTTCCATGTCACGCAACGTTGTTTCGATTGCATATCGGTCAAAAGATGACACTCAGAAGAAAATAAGTTTCCAAATTATTTCCAACAGTAGGGCAAGAATTTTATTTACGTCTATATTGCCTTGAGAAGGTATGCCAGTGCAGTGTGAAAGCTTGGCGAATCCTTATGCAAATTTACACCACGAAAGTAAGCGGATTTACTATGCTATAAGCGTTCCTTGCGTATTCACGACCTGGTGTATTTAAAATAAGATTTCCGTGTCTTGTTCTCAATATCCTATGCTATAATGACGAAAAATGTACGGAAACGGAAGAATACGCAAATCATAGGATACACTCTAAAAAACATTCTGTAATTCACGAACCATATTCCGTGAATCCTTTTGTGAATAAAAGAAACATATTTCTGATAAAACCTTTTCCATAAAATGACGAATTTACGGATTTTCCGAAAAGAGAGTTTTTGAAAACATTATGTAATTCACGAGCCATTTTCCGTGATTCCTTTTGTGAATAAAAGAAACATATTTCTGATACAACCTTTTCCGTGAAATGACGAATTTACGTATTTTCCGAAAATAGAGTTTTTGAAAACATTATGTAATTGACGAGCCATTTTCCGTGACTCCTTTTGTGAATAAAAGAAACATATTTCTGATACAACCTTTTCCGTGAAATGACGAATTTACGGATTTTCCGAAAAGAGAGTTTTCTAAAACATTATGTAATTCATGAGCCATTTTCCATGAAATGAAGAATTTACGGATTTTCCGAAAAGAGAGTTTTTGAAAACATTATGTAATTCACGAGCCATTTTCCGTGAAATGACGAATTTACGGATTTTCCGAAAAGAGAGTTTTTGAAAACATTATGTAATTGACGAGCCATTTTCCGTGAAACCTTTTGTGAATAAAACAAACATATTTCTGATACAACCTTTTCCGTAAAATGAGGAATTTACGGATTTTCCGAAAAAGAGAGTTTTTGAAAACATTATGTAATTCACTAGCCATTTTCCGTGATTCCTTTTGTGAATAAAAGAAACATATTTCTGATACAACCTTTTCCGTGAAATGACGAATTTACGGATTTTCGGTACGCCTGGAAGATTCTGAATTTTCAGAAAGCTCTCCGCAATTATTTCTTTCATGTATTAACAATACTGTGAGTTAGCGTTTTTAAGAGGCGTTAATGGGAAATTTTGAATTTTCAGAAACTATTACAAAATTGCTTTCCTACACTCGTGCTCAAAAATTAAGGAAAATTGTGAATCACAAGAAAATGTTGCGCTATGAAAAGCGATTCGTCATGCAAACTACCCCAATGCCTCTTCCTTAATGAAGAAAGTCCTACTGTTGCTCCAGCTGACAAGATGGTAGCGCTGAAAGCACGACATACATCACCTAGTACGTGGCGGGTTACAAAAGGAGAAGTCTGAACAGCAGAATAAAGGTCTTGTGCGTGCCGGAGGTGCGACAGTGCTGTATACCAGATGATTACGGCTCAACGAACCCATATTGATGATGTTATGTGGAGAAAAATCATCGGTTGGCTCAAGGCTGGCTAAACCCAGATGGCAGTGTCCGAGGAAGCTGTATGACCCACAAAGTTGGAACTACCGCTAGGTTCATTTGTAGACCCTGACGGTGGTTCCAACAGGATTAAACTGTGTCTCGACCCTTTAGCGTAGAACACCCGTGGATTACAACGCCGCAACAAGAAACAAGACCGCCTTTTGTCACTAACTGCCAGACGGCACAGGCAGAGTACAGCAGGGAACCTTGCCAAAGGCCTTTCAGCTGCCACAGGGACCACAATTTCAAGGCATACCGTGTGCAGAAGATTGAGTGAGTACGGTTTCTGTGCCCGCAGGCCTGCCAAATGCATCGCTTTAACTGCAGCTCATCGAAGAGCCCCTGTAGCCTGATGCAGAGAAAATCGTGCTTTGAAAGCTGACCGGTGGGCCTGTGTTTTGCTTACTCACGAATCCAGGTTTAATCTGCATAGTGATTCACGATATGTCTTCATCTGGAGAACACCTGAGATTCGGTAAAACACCTCCAACATCCTTGAACATCATCGTTTTGGCGGCGGGAAGATCCAAGCGTTGGGCAGAATAACGTTGAGTTCACGTACACCCCTCCATGTTTTCGAAAGTGGAGCCCTGACAGGATAGGGCGTACCGCAATATCATTCTGCAACAATATATCTATCTGTTCAGGGGTGCAATGGGACCTGAGTTCGTGTTTAAGGCTGAAAACACAAGACTCCCATCGAGCCGCCGTAGGGTAGGAGGAATACCTAGAAAGTGAGTATATCATCCGCTTACAGTGAATAGCTAGCTCTCCCGATTTAAACCCCTTTGAGCATACATGGGACTCACTCATTAGACGTATTACAGGACGTCATCCGTATCCCAGAACTCTTCTGGAGCTTCGAACAGCTTTGGTGCAAGAGTGAGTCTCCGTACCTCAAGCAAAGTTTGATATATGAGTATGCCCAGACGCTGTACTGCATGCATGTATCGCTGTGACAGGCCGACATATAGCATATTGAACACTTTCTTCTCCATAAAGCATTTCTGTTCTGCACGAGATGAGCATTGCAAATCAGCTCCAGGAAGCTATTTTTCTTTATTTTGACCAATATGGCGGATCCTCATTTTCTTTTTTTCATTCTGCATTTTCGTTTAGCTCAATAGGCTCCATATGTAGAGCATTTTGGTTGCAATTCTAAGAGTGGAAGAATCGAAACTGACATTAACCTTAATTTTTCAGCATGAGTATATTAAGAGAAAAATTCTGTTCTCACTTTCTGTATCCATATGCGGAAACATTTCCGGTAATAAAAGCGATTCCCGGGAATACTTGAATTTTAATAACGCTGCTTCTTCCTGAGTAGCCTGAATCAATTCACGATCTGGGGATCTCTCAGCGATGGTATGTGTGAAATTTAAGAATCTGGGTTAGTTTGCTTAAAAACTATACAGCTAAAAGTACTTTATCTGTGTGGATTTTATTTATTATCAATTCATTATGTTTAAGATTAATCTGAAATTTGAAATTACTTTTTCGTAAACGAAAGATAAGAGACAACTTTAATACACATTACGTCTTATTAGTTGTACACTTTTTTTATTGCTGTCTTTCGGAAAGTGAAAAAGAACACCAAGAAGGAATTGGCGGACGATCATGAAATTTACATATGTTAATGGGGACGAGTTTACATTGGCGTGATGTTAATTTCGGGACCAACCGGTGAGTGTTTACGCCACAGCACGGCATAATATGCAAATTATCGTCGGTGGTATTTAAGGAGTACGGCGAAGTAAATGTAATCAGTCGTCGGCGTACGGACACGTGCGAAGACCCTGAAGAAGCTGCAATGCCTGGACATGAAAGACGTGTACGATTTCAGCAATTATAGGATTTTAAGCGAGGTCGTCTAGTCGAACTCCGCGAGGCCGGGTGGTCGTATCGTCGTATTGCGGAGCGAATTGGGCGAGAAGTATCGGACGTGGTACGATGGTGGCGTAGATGGTCCGAGGAACATTCCCACACGAAAAGATGTGGAACCGGGAGTCACAGACGGACTGATGAGCGGACCGATCGACGCATAAGAAGAGCGGCGTTGTCAAGCAGAACATCCACTGCGACGCAAATCCGAGCTGCCGTTGCACCTGAGGTGTCTGTGCGAACAATCCGCAACCGTCTACTGGATGCAGGACTACGTGCACGTGTGCCTCTGGCATGTGTACCTCTGACTCCAGCCCACCGTCAGGAACGGCTGCAGTGGTGTCGCCAACGTATGCACTGGAGAACGCAATGGCGATCTGTCGTGTTCAGCGATGAAAGCAGATTCTGCTTGCGAGCCTCCAATGGCCGTATGCGTGTTCGCAGACGCACAGGGGAGCTTCTCCACCCTCCTTGCATCCGCCAGCGACACACAGGACCTACACCTGATCTCTTGGTGTGGGGAGCAATCAGCCATCACTCCCGTACACAACTAGTGTTTGTACCGGGTACGTTAAACAGCACCTCCTACATCAACAACGTCATTCAGCCCGTTGTTGTGCCATTTGTAAGGTCGATCCATCGTGGTGTTTTCCAGCAAGCTAACGCACGCCCACACACGGCACGTGCAACGCAACATGCACTTCAGGGTGTGAGATAACTTCCATGGCCTGCACGTTCACCGGATTTGTCCCCCATTGAGCACGCGTGGAAGTTTATGGGACAACGACTTATCCGGTCTCCACGGCCAGCCACGACCATCCCCGATTTACGCGTCCAGGTTGAGGATGCTTGAAACTCAATACCCCAAACTTACATCCAACATCTGTACGACAGACTCCATGCCAGAATTGCACAGTGTGACGTAGTTCATGGCGGTTCAACCTCGTACTAACTATGTTACATGGAAATGTTATTTTTCAGTTTACCAGCAAATACAGCTGTATTTTGCCATAATGTTTTGATCACGTTATCCTCTGTATTCCGTTATTATGCTGTATAAATTTCGTTGGTATCAGACGTCTCCTTCTTGGTGTTCTTTTTTCACTTTCCGCCAGTGTATCTACTCTTAGCCTCCTCAATATTCACTTTCTGACGTCTTTAAATAGTATGCTTGCCGTTCGGGGGACCGAGTGTTCTGAGCCTCTGGCCACTGATATTTCATCCAAGATGGACTCGGATTTGAGTATCATCTGAGGCATGAGTGGTGTGTTCGCTTCATGTTGATGACCGTGTCCCTTTCTTGAAGGCACTTGCCCTAATTTAGGGACGGTTGATTGCTTATAGCACTAAGAGTTGCTAAGCGTGGTCGTTAAACCCCGAAACCTAACAAAATGGCGTTTCTACTTCTTTCATTATTTACTAAATATTTTTGCATAGGTGCAGAATATTTTCTTAGGTTCTGGTTCTGTCCTTTGACTAGAGCCTACAACCCAAATTATGAACGGGTGACTCATCTTGACCTTTGACGGCTACCAGCTTCGTTAAATTTTCAAAGAGAAATCATTTCATCTTCAAAAATATCGAAAGCCAAAACCACGTGCACCTTTTCCAAGGATCAGTCATTTTAGTTATGAATTTGCTTAAACCTGTATATCAGGGAACAGTGTTGCATTTTGCTCCTCAAAGAAAATCTTCGTTGTTTTTTTTTTTTTTTGTTTTTTTTTATTTTCAAATTCACAACACAGTACCTGCACCAGATTTGGTGTATAGGAACTATACACTGAGTGGCCACTTTATTATGACCACCTGACAGTTTTAAGCAAACGAGATATGGCTGCACGCTGTTGCCGCCAGAGGGCGAGACTAGTATAAAAAGAGAAAACTTAGTGCTTGCAACAGTTGTAGAAGGGTTTTTGGGTGACGAGATGGGTAAAAAATGCAATTTGACGGACTTTCAACGTGGGATGATTGTAGGAGCTCGGAGACATGGAACGAGTATCACCGAAACCGCCGAATTCGCGAAATGTTCCAGAGCAGCTGTTGTTAAATTGTTTAAAGACTGGACTGTCAGCCGAAAAACTGGGTCTCTACGTGCAACGTGTGGTCGTCATCGACTAGTGACTGCTGGGGAGGAACGCAGAGTGTCCAGACTGGTAACAGACAACAGAAGGGCAACAGTGCAGCAAATTACAGACCATCTTAATCAAGGTTTCCCTCAAATGATCTCTGCCCGCACTGTTCGCCGTGCACTACATCGGATGCGATATGGCAGCCGAAGGCCTGTTCGAACACTTTTGCTGTCTGCAGTTAACAAGAGAGAACGTCTTCAGTTCGCACAGGAGCACAAGGATTGGACAGTCGAGAATTGGAAACAAATGATGTGGTCCAATGAATCACGTTTTCAGTTGCACCATGCCGATGGTCGAGTGAGAATTTGGCGGAAACAGCACGAAAGCATGGACCCCCAAATGCATTGCTACAACCCTTCAAGCTGGTGGAGGCAACGTTATGGTTTAGGGAATGTTTTTCTGGCGTGCTTTGTGCCCTTTAATTCGTGTCGGACTGGCACATCATATCTAAACGTCGTTGCGGACCAAGTGCGTCTTGTCATGTGGATGGTTTATCCCAAAGGCGATGGCTACTTTCAACAAGATAATGCGTCCTGCCATAGTGCTCGTATTGTACAGGATTGGTTTCAGGAACATGCCGGTGAGTTTACTTTGCTTAGGTGGCCCCCAGAATATCCAGATCTCAACCACATTGAGAATTTGTGGGATGAAGTGGAACGAGCGATCAGACAGCTGGATCCACAACCCTGCAATCTCACACTCCTGGAAAGTGCTATTCATCAAGCATGGTTTCAGATTCCACCAACGACCTATCAACATCTCGTGGAGTCCATGCCACAAAGAATCGACGCAGTATTAAAGGCGAAAGGTGGCCCAACGAAGTACTGAAGGGGTGGTTATAATAAAGTGGCCACTCAGTGTATATGGTTTAACCGGCACGCGGGCAGTGGACGGCCGAGGGTAACGACAGAACGCGATGATCGGGATATTTTTGATTGGTTACTCTCAACCATCCGTGGCCATGTAGTCCACAGGTACGGAAGTGGCCAGACGTTGCCACACGACTTGCGGCACGGGAAATACATTCGATGCGGCGGCCATTCTGTCGTCTAGTTCTGACCAGCGAGCATCGCCGGCACCAGTTGCAGTGTTGTCTAGCCCGATCAACGTAGAATAATATCCAGTGGCGTAGTGTTGTCATCAGTAATGAGTTACGGTTTACCCTTGGCTCCTATGACCAGCGCATACATGTCTAGGGTCGAGACTGCCAGGCAACATATCCTGCCTTTACCGTGGAACGGTACATCAAGAGTGACTCTCTGGGGAGCCTTTATCTTTGATAGCTCGACAGCCTTGGTAGTGTCACGTACCACCTTCACGGTTCAACGGTACGTAGACGACATTCTAAGACCTATTGTGTCGCCATTCCTGCCGCAGCATCACCGAGCAATTTTTCAACAGGACAATAGAGAAACACATACGGAACGGCACTCCCAGGCCTGATTCCGTAATGTCGGTACCCTTTCATGGCCAGCACGACCTCTCACCGATTGAACATGTTTGAAACATGATAAGATGCCATCAACGCCCATCCCGAAATTTCGGCTAACCGGCCGGCAGTTTTGACACCATTTGGCATGCTATACCGCAGGACAGTATCCGTGAACTGCGTGCGTCTATGCCACACCGAGTAATTCCTTTTATCCGAGACAGAGGTGGCACTACAACGTATTGACTTGTTCCACTCATGTAGCTGGTAGTTTGGACAGCATCTATCTGCTGGCAGTTTCGGACACCATCCATCTGTCTCGGCCGACAGTTTGGACAGCATCTATCTGCTGGCCGTTTGAGACACCATCCATCTGTCTCGGCCGGCAGTTTGGACACCATTTCGCATGCTATACCGCAGGACAGTATCCGTGAACTGCATGCGTCTATGCCACACCGGGTAATTTCTTTTATCCGAGACAGAGGTGGCACTACAACGTATTGACTTGTTCCACTAGTGTAGCTGTTTTATCCGAATACATGGCTCAGCTGCTTTTGAATTTCAATCAGTGCCCTTCCTATACATGTACATTCTTCTTCTTCTTCTTCTTCTTGGTTACTAAGTCCAAGGACTGGTTGTCCAGTAGATGTACTCTGTTTCTCCACTCCTCTCTATTCTCTGCCGTTCTCTTCAAGTCATAGGATGTCCTGTTCTGGTGTCTTAGAGTAACTGTGCAAACTATTCCTCGGTGGTCCTCTTCTCCTCTCTTGCCTTGAATTTTCCTTTTCAAAGCTTTCAGAATCAGGCCTCCATGGCGCAATGTGTGTCCCATCTATAACATTCTTCTTCTTTTTAACGTCTTGATCAGATTCCTGTGTTTTCCCACTGTCTCCAGGACCGCCTCTTTAGTCTTTCTATCGAGCCAGCTTATTCTCTCCATTCCTCTATAGCTCCATATGTAAAATGCCTCTAGCCTTTTCACTTCCGTCTTAGTCAATGTCCATGTCTCGGAACCGTAAAAAGCTACTGGCCAAACATATGCCTTCAAAATTCTCTTCCTCAGTTTAGATCTATATTTTTGGCTGTCAGTAGTCTTTGATTCTGTCTAAAAGCCGTTTTTGCCAACCCTAGTCTCATTTTAATTTCCTTTTCACATTTCGCATCTTCAGTAATAATTTGACGCAAATAGCGAAATGACTGAACTGATTGCCGGTTTAAAGACCACCGTGAGCAACTCAATGGTCTATAAGCAGTCCCCCGTCCCTAATTTAGGGTCACTGGTTCCAGGGGAGGGAGAGCGCCAGTGTCGTAAGACAAACACACCATCCATGCCTCACCGGGATTCTAGCCCGGACCACGAATGATCAGAGGTCATCGCTTAGACCACTGCGCCACTGGAGCGGCTTTAACTTGCTCGATGTATTGTCCTTCAATTTCAAGGAAAGCCTGTTCTGGATCCTTCCCTATTACCATTAGTTTTGTCTTATTTTTATTGATCTTCATTCCATAGACATCCGAATTTTTGTGTATTTTGGACATCGTACGCTGTAATGAATGGGCTGATCCTGAAACTATTGCCTGGTCACCAGCAAACTTAATGGCCTTAGTTCTCTCTTCATTAACCTAAACTCCTTCACTGGCGGTCCTCAAGGCCTCGTCCATCATAACTTCGGCATAAATACCAAAAGGGCCAGGTGACAACAAGCATCCCTGCCCTACACCTTTACTTATTGGGACTGGATCAGTCATTCCCTCTTGAATTGAAATTAATGCTTCTTGATTTACATAGAGATTTTTGATAAGCTGGTTACTGTTATCATCCATCCGCACATTGGAAACACCAATTTTCATCGGGATTGGATGATTCCTTGTAGGTGTATGGTTCTTTATTTTTTTTGCAAGGAGTGTATACTATTATATCGATCTCAAACACGTAGCGGGAGACGCAAAATTTTTTCCTAACCATATCGCTAGGAATTTCTTTTAGAAAGCGCCAAAGCTGTCAGGTGTAAGACGGAGAGAAAGATGAAGAAAATCTATATGTAAGCGAAACCTGCAATGGAATCTCATTGATAGAATTACAATTCTCTCGATTTGTTTCAGTGAAACTTACGCTGTGAGACTAAGTGAAGCAAATAAAGTAAAATCATAAAAAGGCTACAGCATAGTGGTTGGTCTAACAATCTCTCTTTAGAATAGTTTAAAAATATTGTAAGTTAATTTTCGCAAGAACAGCTTTTCCCCAGTGATAAAGATATTTCCGAAAACAAGAAAATGCCACCGGCTCAGTATTTCCAGGTGAAAGAATGTTGAAGATGGAAAGACGGTTCGATCACGAAGTTTCAAAGTTTGATCAATGAGAAAGAAATTTTCGAATCGAATGCTTTCCATTAAACAGTTAGTTGACCCTTCGTTCTATTTATAAGCGACTATTGTACAGAAAACACAATAAAAAAGAAAACAAATTCATGACGAACTGCTTAATTCTCACGATACTTCCCCAAATAAACATAATCATGATATTTTCGCAGAAAACCTTATGCCGCCCCTGTGGCGCAGTGGTCTAAGGCGCCGGCCTCTGATCATTCGTCCGTAAGGGGTCCGGGTTCGAATCCCAGTCAGGCATGGATGTTGTGTTTGTCTTACGGCACTGGCTCTCTCCCTTCCCTGGAACCAGTGACCCTAAATTAGGGACGGGCGACTGCTTATAGCCCGTTGAGTTGCTCACGGTAGTCGTTAAACCTCAAAAAAAAAAAAAAAAAAAAACCTTATGCTCTTAAAAATATGTAAGATTTGCTCCCAGAAAGTCATTCTGAGTGCTATGATTTTAGGTGCGCAAGGGGAATCTCAAATCAAATTTCATACGATAGGATTCTAAATAAAAATATTCTGTATGTCGTTTATGAAAAACAAAGCAGAACCAAAAATTCCTGACGTCCTGTTTCTAAAGAGTCACTGAAACGATTTTAGTCGTGTGACGTAATGCATCTTTGACGTCCTGTCAGAATGATCTGGATTAGATGACGTCACATCAGCAGCTGCAAAAAAATCGGTTTTTGTTGCTATGACAACAAAGCAAAGTGGTGCACGCGTGCACTGTGCTGTTTGGTTATATTTTATTGTTGTAAGAATCTTACTTTGACATGGAGTGTCAAAAAATGCACGAAACAGATGTGTTCCAAATGTGAAACAATGAACATTACAAAAATTAATATGGACATTGCAACAATAAAAAAAGTATGTTGTTTGAGGCAGAGATTCAACAATTTAAACAGGCAAGCATAAGGAGGCGCAACAAAATGGGACAAACGTTCAGACAAAGGAAATTATATATACATATTTAGTTAATATAATATAATATAATATAATATAATATAGGGTGTCCGAAAAATAACTGTGCACTGAAAGCAACATTTACCATGTCGAACTGGTTCCTACAGGAGGTGTTGAAAATGGGCCCCACCGACGTCCAGATATGGTGAAGACCTATCTCAGGGTATGAGGTGTGATTTGTTGCATGTGAGTCGTTATTGCAGCCTGTAGCCCTTGAAGGGTATGCGGATTACCTGTGTACACTTTCCCCTTCAGTACTCCCAACAAAAAAAGTCAGGCGGTGTCAGATCCGGTGACCGGGAAAGCCACAGTCCTCGGGTTATGATGAGATTTCCGAAAAATTCCTTCATAATCTCTTTTGATGCTCCAGTGGTGTGAGCAGTTTCACTGTCTTGCTGGAACTACCCTTCGTTGATTTCTCGTTCCGTGGGTTCTGATATGAGTGGCTGGGTAATGTAGGCACGGTGCAGTTCTGGGTTAATGATTTCACTGAGGAAAATGGGCTCAAAAAGTGTGTACGAGTCATGGCGCACCAAACACCGACCTTCTCGTTGTGGAGAGGCACTTCCTTAAATTCGTGGGGATTTCCAGTACCCCCACAGAGGAGTGTTTTTGGCTATTGATGCACCCCAACAGGTGGAACCATGCCTCACCTATAAAGAAAATCATGTCCAGAATGTCCTTACCTTCTTCAGGCAGGGGTTCTTGGAAACACCTGCAGTACCGAACACGAGTCACGTGGTCTGTTTCTTTCAGCTGAAGCACGACAGACACTTTGTACTGGTGGAAACGCAACTTCCATTTCAGAATATCGTTGGCTGTACTCTTTGGCACATTACCTTGTTGTGACAACCGCCTCACTGACTTATGTGGACTCCTGTGAATCCTGTCCTGGATATCCTGTACTGTTCCGTCTGCCGTGGATGCCAATTTCCCGAAACTTCGCTATGAGCTGACGTACCGCATTGCGGTGGGGGACGTCTGCATCACATAGCGAACTGTTTTTGCACTTCGTCCGTGTACTCGTCGTCATGGCGAAAGACCTGTTCCACCAGAAACACACTGTATTCAACCGTCAACACCATTGTCCTTGTGCCGAGACGAGTGATCAATCGGCATGTCTGCCTCCAGCGACCAAGCGCGTGGGAATGACACCTGCGCGCCTCGGGGTGGGGAGACATGGAGGTTGCCAGGTACAGAGCACTTCCACGTGGCGGGATTCCATTCAAAATTTCTGTATGATTACATTACTGCAATTCACACATTCAGTGCACAGTCATTATTCGGAAATTCTATATAACATAACATAACATAACATAACATAACATAACATAACATAACATAACATAACATGATATTTTAACGTATAATATATACACAGTCGTATCAGAATAATATGACCGCCCCCGGAATTAGTGCTCCGGCCCAGCTGCGTCCCAGAGTGCACGTGACGTGGTAGACCATACGGAGATATAAGCGGCCAGCCAGGACAGATGAGCCATAGTGCGTTTTATGAGCACAATGGGCAGAAGTCGTGATATGATGGACGTTCAAAGAGGAATGGCCATTGGGTACCGTGCCAAGGGTGGAGGCATCTCAGAAATAGCAGACTTTGTGGGCTGTTTGCGAGGTGCTGTAGTAAGGGTGTACCAACAATGGACCGCTGCCACATCGAGTACCTCCCGACGACATAACTGTGGAGCCCCAAAGGCCATCGATCCCAGAGGAGAACTTCGCCTTCGTGAATTGGTAAAGGGCAATTGACCACGTAGATGAACTCTCGAACACCCAGGTACGTGTCCCCGGTAACAGTAGAGCGAACCATGTTACGCATGGGTCTCCTGAGTCGACGCTGCGTCAAGGGGCCCCATGTTAACCCAGGTCCATCGGCAACGACGCCTGCAGTTCGCATGGGACTACCGTCATTGGACAGTGGAAGAGTAGAAAAAGGTTGTCTTCTCCGACGAATCGAGGTTTCTACTCCACAGAAGTGACGAGCGGTGGTGGATATGACGTCAGGCACACGACAACCAACATCCGGATACGCTTGTCGGTCAAGTACAGGCCTGATGCTTACGGTGGTCGTTAAAACTTCAATAAAAAAGAAAACGTGCAGGCCGGCGGTGGCAGTGTACATGTCTGAAGGATGTTTTCCAGGTATGACCTTGCACCGCGGGTGTCACTAGATGGATCCCTGAACGCCAATGTCTATCCTCGCTGACCACATGCATCCATTCATGTGGAGCGTTTACCCAGGTGGCGATGGTGGCTACCAACAGAGAAACGCACCGTGCCACTTCGCTAAGGGGTGCGTGACTGGTTCCAGGAACACGACAGCGAAGTCTCCCGACGCCAATCCCATAGAGCACTTGTGGGACTATTTGGATCGAAGTTCCAAGTGCCGACCCACAATCACGTCATGTCGTGCTCTGCTGCAGTCCAAATGGGCACCAGGGCTTCATTACTTCCATGCCACGCAGTCTCACCGCTGTCGTCTGGACTAAGGGTTTTTATTCCCGTTTAGTTGGTCATACTATTCTGATACGACTATGTAGGTTAAAATTAAGCATCTAAAAATCTTCTGGCCCTCCTGCGTAATTTAAAGCCTCCCCTAATGTTTAGCACTAGCTAAAGCCGTGGATTTACTTCTGTCAGGAAAGATTCATAGCATTAGAACAGTTTCGTACCATTACGATAACTCCACCAAACTTCATTCTATGGACGGTACAGTCTGGAAGGTATCTTTGCTGGGTATGCTCCGCAGTCAGGGATGACCATCCGACTGCTAGACGGTGTACAGTGAGTCGTCAGTCTAAAGCACAGTTTTACCTTTCATCTTCAGTCCAAGATCTATATTTTCAGCACCACAATATAAAGGCAGGAAGCATTAGTTAAAGTTATTAGCAGCTTGCGGATGGCTGCGAGGCGCAGCTTCCAGCTAATTGTACTCATGTTAACATCTCGCCCCAATAGTCTTACATTGGGTTTGCGTGATTTCAAAAATTGTTGATTTGTCTTCTGGTTAGACAGTCCTATGCAAAGCTATCCTGTTACGTTCTGTCGGCTTCGGAGGTTTATCTGGTCATTTTGTTCGTAGCTTCAAGCCCAGTCTGCTTCCATTTTCATGTCACGTAACCAACTGTCGACCTAGGGACTTTCAGTGTCGCTGAAAGTCCCGCACGAAGCGATTGCTTATGTGACACCCTGCTAACAATCCGAGTTGGAAATTAGTTAACTTTATCGATCGAGGCATGATGAATTTAAAATGTGGCAATTTAGTAATGAGAATTAAAAAAACAAGTTATTTAAAATCATGCAATGCATTGATTATGATACGCTTTCCAACATACCAGAACTCATTACTCAAGTTATGAGGATAATGGCTGTAGAATAAATCTCGCTCCTATGGCCTGACCTTTGACCGCATTTCATTGATATTCAACAGAACCCGTAAAGTATACTTCCGGAACAACATGATAAAGTTTTGTCTCAACCGAAATCATTTTTTACGCAAGTTATGGCGCATAAGGGCAATGGAATGCATCCCGCTCCTATGTCCTGACATTTGACCCTACTTCACCCATTTTCAACAATGTTCGTCCTCAAGTAGACCCCTACGACATACTAAAATTTCATCGAAATCGAACCATATTTACGGCAGTTATGACACATAACGGCAACGGAATGAATCCTGCTCCTAAGTCATGACCTTTGACCCCATTTCGTTCATTTCCTATAGGTTCGTCCCCAGGTGGTCCCCTACCACATACTAATATTTCATCGAAATCGAATTATTTTTACGCGAGTTATAGTGCGGACAGACGGACAAAGCTGGAGCATATACGCTTCTTCAACCTACGGTTGGAAAGCGAATTAAAAAATGGAAATGCAGGAAAACTTACGTGAATATTGTGTAGTTAAAAATTAATATCATCATATATGGATTTAAATACTAAATAAACGTACTTTACAATTCATAATTGACATAAGACACATAATTGGCGGTTCATTTTTTTTTTTTTATTTTTTTTTTTTTGTGGATGCATTGATGAATTTCAACCATGCCGCGATTAATCTAAGCGTAACTCCATTGGTACGTGAAAATATTGCCCTTATTCTCCATTTCATGTACAGAATTGCACATTGATACCAACTCTCCAAAGTGTCAAAACATATTGTATATACGCTGGTAACAATTCTTATTCAATGGATGTTTACATGCAATAGTTGCACCACCAGTTAAAACGTGAAGTCTAAAAACATTTCGCATTTATTAAAATCCAAATGTTTTATTTTGGATTAATAAATGTGAAATGTTTTTAGACTTCGATTTTTTAACTTTAGAATATTTTGGTATGAAGTGTCATTATATGACCCATGAACAAGATTTCAGGGTTTATACACTGAGTGGCCACTTTATTATGACCACCTGACAGTTTTAAGTAAATGAGCTATGGCTGCACGCTGTTGCCGCCAGAGTGCGAGGCTAGTATAAAAAGAAAAAGCTTAGTACTTGCGACAGCAGTAGAAGTGATTTTTGGGTGACGAAATGGGTAAAAAAATGCGATTGGAGAAACTTCCAACATGGGATGATTATAGGAGCTTGGAGCTATGCAGCGAGTATTACCGAAACCGCCGCTTTCGTGAAATGTTGCAGAGCAGCTGTTGTTAAAATGTTTAAAGACTGGACTGTCAGCCAAAAAATTGGATCTCAACGTGCAACGTGTGATCGTCATGAGCCAAGAACTGCTCGGGCGGAACGGAGAGTGTCCAGAATGGTAACAGACAACAGAAGGGCAACAGTGCAGCAAATTACAGACCATTTTAATCAAGGATCCCCTCAAATGATCTCTGCACGCACTGTTCGCTGTACACTGCATCGGATGGAATATGGCAGCCGAAGGCCTGTTCGAACACCTTTGCTGTCTGCAATTAGCAAGATAAAACGTCTCCAGTTCGCACTAGAGCACAAGGATTGGGCAATCGATAATTGGAAACAAATTATGTGGTCCGATGAATCACTTTTTCAGTTCCACCATGCCGATGGCCGAGTGATAATTTGGCGGGAACAGCACGAAAGCATGTACCCCCAATTGCATTGCTACAACCCTTCAAGCTGGTTTGGGGAATGTTTTCCTGGCATGCTTTGTTCCCTTTAATTCGTGTCGGACTGGCACATCATATCTAAACGTCGTTGCGGACCAAGTGCGTCTTGTCATGTGGATGGTTTATCCCAATGGCGATGGCTACTTTCAACAAGATAATGCGTCCTGCCATAGTGCTCGTATTGTACAGGATTGGTTTCAGGAACATGCCGCGGAATTTACTTTGATTAGGTGGCCCTCACAATCTCCAGATCTCAACCCCATTGAGAATTTGTGGGATGAAATTGAACGAGCCATCAGACAGCTGAATCCACAACCCTGCAATCTCACACTCCTGGAAAGTGCTATTTATCAAGTATGGTATCAGATTCCACAAACCACCTATCAACATGTCGTGGAGTCCATGCCACGAAGAATCGACGCGATATTAAAAGCCAAAGGTTGCCCAACGAAGTACTAAGGGGTGGTCATAATAACTTGGCCACTCAGTGTATAAGATATCTGTTTACGTGAATATATTTCATTCGTATTACATTCTTCCGGCGTTAATACAAGAAGTGGCACGAGTAGCCAACGAAACGAAGGATTTGCAGAGGTCGTCTTTTGGAATGGAGTGAAGAGCTGATATCACAGTGTCCGGCCTGTGTTGAAACTTGAACTCACTGATGGCCGCCCAGCCACTGGCGATTGTTTATTGTTAGTGGGTGACGCAAGAACCGCAAGCGTCGTGCTCTGATGGTTTTGATTCTGGTTTAGCCTCGATGAAATAAAAGGAGACGAAGTGCGAATAAGATATGATAGTATTTGCGAAGTGAGAATTGAATAAGTTTGTGATTTATTTGTACTAACGTGTGTGTGTCTTCGTGTATATACACTCACGTGCAATGAAATTTGCGCACTTAGACGAAAACATGCTACAACCGCGAAACTTTGCAAATAGCTAGAGTGCGTGCTGGTATTCAAATGATCCACCTTTGGTGTAATTGCGCATGACCGCACACCCTGTGGTGGCGCTGCAAAAACGAACCGGCAGCCTTACAAACCGGCGTGTGGTCGATGCCCCCATGAAAGCGAAAAGACCTGGCCGACTCAAGCAAAAGTACAGAGTGATAAGAATGCCGGGTAGACGCCAGAGACGTCGATTTACGGACTTTGAGAGAGACCTGATCATCGGGCTGAAAACCGCAGGGTGGTCGGTGCGCCGTATAGCCACGTGGATCTTTCTGTCGATACCGTCCGACTGTGTTGGGAGCAGTGGGCACGTGACGGCACTGCCACACGGCGGGGCAGAGCGGCTCCGGGAGGACCAGGAGGACCACTGGTAGAGAGGATCGACCGATCGTGCGCCAAGCACGAACGGAACCCCCGGGGACCTGGTCCACTATACAGGCAGATGTAGCGGCTCCTGTGCACCCACGAAATATTTCTCGAAGCCTCGCGGAAGCGAATCTGCGATTCCATCGCCCCTAAGGTGTGATGCCCTTAACACCGGAACATCGTCTGCTCCGTGTGCAGTGGTGCCATGCCAGAGCGACGTGGAACGCCACAAACTTGCGACGCGTGGCGTTTAGCTAGAGTGCCGCTTCGTTTTGGGACAGATGATCATCGTGTCCGGATGTGAAGGTCCCCGGGTCAACGGCACAATCCCCACCTCGCTGTCGAGCGCCACACCTCCCCCGCTGTAAGCATTATGGTTTGGCGAGCCATTGCCTACGACAGCCGATCAGTTCTAGTAGTAGTTGTACGTGGATCATTGACGGGCCAGCGGTATGTGGATGAGATTCTTCGGCCTCATGTGCACCCATTCCTAGCCGGGAATCCAGATGCGCTACACCAGCAGGATGCCCGCCCGCTCACGGCTCGGGTTGCCCAGGACTGCCTACGTCATGTCCAGACACTTCCATGACCTGCCCGCTCCCCGGACATGTCCCCTATCGAGCATGTGTGGGACCAGTTGAAACGCCAGCTGCCGTCGTGCCGCACTATCCGGGATTTGGAGCCCACCGTCCAACACGTGTGGGCCAGTCTGCCGCAGGGCAACATCAGGCGTCTGTTCGTCTCCATGCCGGACCGCATTGTAGCATGTATCGCCGCACGAGGCGGTGCGACGCGCTATTGAAGATGACCGGACTGCGTGCCACAGATCCCTCTGTAATTGTCCTGCAGTTCTGTTTTTGCCATCATGTGTATCATTTATCTGTATCATTACGTCCAAACTATTTCAGTTCAATCCGATGCATCCTTTTTGATGCTCACATTTCATTATCCGAGAGTGTATGTATTTGTGCGTATAAATATAAATTAGAAATCTCATCCTCATCCCCTGTCGTTTGTCGCAGTGACTCCTGAAAAAGGTAAGAATATTCATTTGCAAATAGATATTCGAAATAGTTGTCTTCAATGTCTTGAAAATCTTTTCCTTTTAAAGGCAGTTTTAATTTAGGGAATTGGAAGTAGTCGCACGGTGATAAATCCGGAAAATAAGGGAGGGGTTCAGAAAATACAGCGGTTTACGGCCAGAAATTGATGTACACTAACTGCTCTGTGTGCGGGTGCGTTATCGTGAAGAAGGAAGTACTGGTCGTTTTTGTACTCAGGCGTGGGACGAATATTCGTCTTCCATAAGCGTTCCAAAATGGATGTTTGTAAGCATTCCCAGTGACGGTTGTACCTTTAGAAATGAACTCGTGATGCAGAATTCCCTTGCTGTCGGAAAAGCATACAAGCATTGTCTTGACGTTGAACTGCTGTAACCTGATCTCCTTTCCTTTGGGTGACTGTGACTACCCCTGAGCATTCTGACGCTTCGTTTCATTAGGAAAACACCATGTCTCACCCCTTGTCACAGTGCTTTGGAGAACACCGAACTCACATTCTAGTATCCTCAAGGTCACGCAACGATCACTTTTTATCCTTTCTCAATGAGCACACTTGTGCACTTAAATCGGGCACTCGTGTCTTTCGTCATTTTCGAAATCTTCCCGCTCATTCTTGAAACGTGCATACCATTGACATATTTGTGCACGAGACAGGTAATTACCCTCATACCTAACACGCAACAATTCAACGGTCTCAGATACAGATTTTTAAGCAGAACCGGATATTTGCTCTCTGCTCCAGCAGGGACCACGTTATTCCACAGAATGACGTCATACACAGCGTAAATAGTCATCTGCGTAATTCTCATGCAAATACTGCTGCCACCGCATAGCTGTTAATTATTTAAAAACAAATGCTCTCCCGACTCGTGTGTTTTACCGGGACTGAAAAAAAGTAAGTCTGATTACTTAATCGGTGAACTATGTAGTGCTATTGTCTGATCAAAGCCCTACGAGCATATTATTTGCTGGGCCTTTAAAGTAGTGCTTGCGTTGGACCTAATTTCCTATGGATAGAGGAGTTCCCGAATATGAATCGCAGAGCGATGTACAACAGCCGTTCCATATAAACTGAGAATAAAATCACACAAAATGAAGAAATATAGGTACAGCAAATCTGCATGTGTTATTCTTTCTCAAAGTATATTCCCTCGGATGATATGCTACGGTCCCATCGTTCACTCCACTTTTCTATGCATGTGGCGAAGGCATTTTGTGGAAGCAGCTTTATCGACCTGTACAGCTTATCGACCTATAATATATCGACCTTTATCGACCTATAACGTCAGCATCTGTGTTGAATGTTGCACCACGGCACTTCTCCTTCATTGTTGGTAACAATCAGAAATCGCACGGGGCGAGGTCAGGACTGTAGTCAGGCTGTGGTATGATTTCAATACTGCATTTCGTAAGAAACTGTTGGACACAAGCAGCCACATGTGGGCGGGAGTTATCATGGTGTAGGGTCCATTTGCCCACCAGTTTCGGTCGCTTAATCAATATGTGTCTTTGCAGACGCTTCAAGACTGAAATGCTATACTCAGCATTGGCGGTAATTTGTTGAGGAATGACATGCTGGTAGACTACACCTTTATGATCAAGGAAAATTGTCATCATCACCTGATTTGTTTGGCGGGCTTTTTTCGGAGGTTTCGAGCCTGTGTGTTTCCAGACGCACGTAGCGCGCTTCGTGAGGCGGGTCGAAATAGTAGTCCCATGTTTCATCGGCAGTTATTACTGTGTTTAGAAAGTTTGGTTTCTTCGCAATCATTTGTTTCCACTTATGACACACTTGAACTCTGGCTAACAATTGGTCTCTCGTCAGATGATGAGGAACCCGTTTGGAAGACACGCGATGCAGCAGTAATTTGTCACGTAGAATGCGGAATGCCGGTCTTCACACGTCATTCGTCGATCTTCTTGCAAGATTGTTCAGACAGTGTTAACAGTACGCTCCGTAACAACACTTTCAGGTCGACCAATCCTAGGAGCGAGTTGTGTCAACAAACGCCTTTTTTAAATCACGGTACTTTCAAAAAATCGTTGACTCACCCAAATATTTATCTTTTTAAGCTTGTTTTATTAAATCAGCTGTTTCTGGAGCCGTTTTACACAAGCGATAGCAAAAATTGATCGCACAACGCATTTCAGTTCTTAATTCTGAATCACTCACCTCCATAGCTGTATGGCAAAATGCAGACGTACCTTAAACAACTACGCAATTACAAAACCTGAATCGTCTGCCACGGATAATAACTGTTGCCATAGATACTTCCTCAATTCAGTTAGTCGTCTGCGTGGTTATTTCTCCCCTTCATACTGTTGCCAACTAAAAAAATACTCTCAGTTTTTATGGAACGGCCTTTGTAAGTTGCTAGGATTCACTGGCCCCAGAGGACGGAGCGACCCAATTCCGAAAAGCGAATCACAAACACCACATCGCACCAAGGAATCGAACCCAAGCCCAACGAGACATATCATCGCTGTACAAACCAGAAACAATACACTCATTGGAAGCGGCATTTTATAGTTTACATTGCTCATTAAATAGTTATTTTATTGTTTTCTATAAAGAATTCAATGTCACGGAAATGTTTTTGTTTTTTTTCTGGGGAGGGCGATTAACGACCACAGGGAGCTACTCGATAATCTATAAGCAATCACTCGTCCCTAATTAGGATTTAGGACCACGGATTCGAGGGAAGGGAAGGATCTAGTGAAATAAGACAGACACAACAACGTCCATGCCTCACCGGGTTCGAACCCGAACCCATTTCGGATGAATGGTCAGAATCCAGTGCTTAGACCACTGCGCTGCTAGGGCGGCCACACAGGAACAGTAAGGAAATTTCTATTATTTCAACTCAGAAATAATAATCTAAAGAAAGATAATGCTTCTAATTCACGAATACGTCAAGAAAATATTCTTCTATTACCGTTTATGTTAGCATTAAATGTTCGGTTTCCCTTTCACGTTGTTACAGTACTTAGGAGATGCATTTTTCACCAGAAAAATATTTTTCGTTCGAAGAGTGATTCTGTAGGGCGCACGTGACGAGGGAATTGTTCGTACACTCACAAAATTCTTTCACCTACATCCATATAAGCAGACAACAACAGCTGCTTGTATCCTTTTTTCTTTGCATCATTGTTCTGAAAAGACCTAACAGACGTTTTCCCACGTCTTGCACAATTTTGTAAAACTGCGTTGTTAACCTGTGTATAGCTGATTAAACTGCGTACAAGCAGGGGATCAACTCATTTGTTCATGCCACATCAGACGCTTGAGTTCTTTCATTTATATAACAATGTTTACCTTTTCAAGCTAATCATTTCCGAAAGAATTTTGAGAATTCCGCTCAGATTACACCTTCACGATCGAAATCAGCTCAAAAGTATCAGACGTAAAGTTGACGTAACGCTGAACTGTTGACGGCATGGAAAATCTGCAATATATTGCAATCTTAGTTCACACTGGGGTGGAAAAATTTGCTCTGAGAAACCTGTCCATTATTTGGTGAGCGCATTTTGACGTAGAACTACGTCTAACTCCTTACGGCCGACCACCTATGACAAAAATAGGTCCCAATCAAAATCATTATAGCGTTAAAAATACGTGCCGCACACTAATCGTGTTAGCACATTCTTCAACAGCATGGAGTCCAATTCGCGTACTGCGCAATACATCGTGCGTGCGACACTCCCGTCGTTTCCTGTGCGCGGGGTGGGTGCGCTGCCGCGTTTGACTCAATCTATATCTCTGCAACCGTGAGCGCAACACGACTGTGCGTGGTATCGTTTTAAAGCTCTTGACGAGATCTATTCAAATATGTGAAGTACATTTCGCAGTGATTTGAACTGAACATTTTTAAACTTGTTTTCTTGTGAACCGGTAAACACTTTTGAAAATATCGCGGTTTATCTGGACAACCGTGAGTGCAAAGCGGACTGTCCGTGGTATCTTTTTAAAGCTCTGGACGAGATCTATTCAGATATATAAAGAACATATCGCAGGGGTTTTAACTAAAAATTAAAAAAAAAATGTTTTCGTGTGAATGTGTTAACATTTTCGACAATGCCGCGGAATTCGCATAATGAAGGCAAACAAAAGTGGAGAAAATCAAAACGAGAGGCAAGTAATGAGGAATGACCTGCTTTGTGTTCGCAATGTATCCAGCGTTATTTGTAAAAATTATGTAAGCTACTTTTCATATCATATACCTGTGTTGGCTATAACAAATTATAAACGCTTTTAGCTCATTTCAACTCTCCGATGTGCAAGTCGTAGTCCTACGTTCCAAACTGACGGCTCAATCAGAATTGAGCCTACCTGAATTTTATTTCTTGCGAAGCGAGTGGTCGATCTTCTGTTTATGTTTTTGCACGTCTTTTGTAAAAATAAAATGAATAGTATATGTCTATAGTACCACTTTGTCCGTCCGTCCACCTGTGTACACCATATCACTGCAACAACTAGTTCGATTTGAAAAATTTCGTTTTGTATTGCGAAGATCGAAATGTGAGAACGATGATCCGTGTTTTTTTTTTGTTTTTTTTTTCGCTCTTTTTCCAAAGTATAGATAGCTTCACTGCAAAAGGATGTAAATGCAGATGAACTTGGATTTACAATATATTTTGTGATTTCTTCTAAATATCTGATTGAGAAAATTATTTCCTTCCTTCAATGCCATTTTTATAACGAAGACTATTTTGAGCACAATTCCTTTTTCAAGTAATGGACAGCTCTTTGACTAGTGAGCGTAATGGTAAATTGCGATTTCTTCGACGTCCGTGCTTTTAAAAGTTCTGTTTGGAAAATCCCTTTTTGCGCCGGATAGACTTCCTGATGAGAAATGTTCTGCATATAATTCATGATTTTTTATTTTTGTAAAGGACCGCTTTGCCACACAAGTGTATGTTTTTTTTTCCCCGATGCATTTATGGCAATATCTGCGCTTCTTAAAAACTCGTTTGAAAAAATTCTTTTTGGTTAGATACAGCTCACTCTAAGAAACGTTTCGGCGACATTTCTGTTTTAAAAAAATGCATAGATTTTCCGCCAGGGGAGATAGTTGGATATCTTATTTTTCTCAATATATCTGCTTCTAAGAGTCCGATTTACCACCCCGGTGGCGCAGTGGTCTAAGCGATAGCTTCTGATTATTCGTCCGAGACGCGTTCGGGTTCGAATCCCGTGAGGCATAGATGTTGTGTTTATCTTACGGCACTGGCTCTCCCCCTTCCCTGGAACCAGTGGCCCTGAATTAAAGACGGCCGACTAATTATAGCCTATTGAGTTGCTCACGGTGGTCTTTAAACCCTAATAAAAAAAAAGAAAGTGACAGTCCAATTTGAAAATGGCTTTCGTTGTCGGAGAGCGTTTCTGGTGCAGAATATTTTGCGTGTAATTCCAAACTTTGCTTAAAGCGCATTTTTTTACAGGAAGCCATAGGTCACGTTTCCGTTTACAGCATATTTGCTGAAATAACCTGCGGGCCTAAACACCCAATTGAAAAGTCCATTTTGTGTCAGATACTGGTAATTACGCAAACATTTTGTGCATATTTCCTGGGTAAAATAACGCACAGTTTCCTCGTTAGGGAGCACAGATATTTAATGTTTTCCTCGATAGCACAAATATTTAATGTTTTTCTCGATAACACACTTTTCAGCCGCTAGTGAGAGTAAGAACCTATTTCTATCTGTGAATGTGTGTTTTATCGATCATAGAAATTCCATTTTTTTTGTGTGTAACCAGTCCCATTCGCTATGAATAAGCCCGCTTACATTGCGCATTTTAGATTACGCGCCGTTTTTCTAGAGGTACTGTAAGTGTACTTTGTTTTTTGCTGGATATTTAGGTTTTCTAAAAATCTGCTTTGAAATATTTCTTTCGTGTTGGAAAAGTTTCTAAACAGTTGCTCATTACAACTGAAAATTCGATGTCATATTTTTTGTTTGCTTTTAATCAATCTACTTTTTCGGAGTTCTGGTGCATTCATTTGGCAAAAAATTACTAACAGTAATGATAAGACAGTCGCAGATAATAAACGTCAATGTATGCACATGTCACAGTCACATTATGTCGTTTGGCTTCTTCTTTTATAAAGAGCATATAAAGATTGATCGACTGCAGTACAAATGGATCGGAAATGACATCACTGTTACTTTGTCACCGTTGATGAAATATCACTGTCACCGTATGACTAGTGACAAGAAGTAACAGTTCCATATTCGCAAATAAGAACGTCACCGTTAGTGGTGACCGAACGGTGCATGCGGTCCAAAATCACTTTACTATACCACAGGATTGCCATGCCACCTTTCCTAAAGAATTTGTTTTAATTTCTATTGAGACATCATAGAGGTCGCTAGTGATGTGAGCTTTTTTTTCTGTCTCCCCCTTTTCCCACGATCAAGATGGGTATTGTTTTGGCTTTCGCTGTGCGCTCGCTCGTAAACAATGTATGCAAAACGGCCGGATTATAACAGTGATTCTGTTACTGTTACAAACGAGACGTGACTCTCAGTTCCGTTACTGCTCCGTCACCACTGCGGTGAACATTGATTTTGTCACTGTTACAAGTAAGATGGTGACTCTCAATTCTGGCTCCTTTACAGCTCCGCACCCCTGTCGTGATTTGTCAATGTTACCAGTAAGGTGGTGAATCCCAGTTCAGGGTTCTTTTCAGCTCCGCCACCCCGTCGTAAACAGTAATTCTGTCACCCTTGCAAGTAAAATGGCGTCTGACAGCCCCGGCTTCTTTATAGCTCCGTCATCCCTGTCGTAAACAGTAATTTTGTCATTGTTACATGTAAGGTAGTGGCTCACAGTCCCGGCTTCTCTACAGCTCCTCACCCATGTCGTAATCAGTGATTTTGTTACTGTTTCAAATAAGATGGTGTCTCCCAGTTCAGGCTTTTCGTAGCGAGGTCACTCCGCGGTAAATGGTGATTTTGTCACTGTTACAACTAAAAATGGCGTCTCACAGTCCCTCCTTCTTTACAGCTCCGTCACCCCTGTCGTGATTTTGTCACTGTTACTATTAAGATGCTGAATCCCAGTTCAGTCTTCTTTGCAGCTCCGTCATCCTGTCGTAAACCGTGATTTGGCCACTGTTACAAGTAAAATCGCGTCTCACAGTCCTGGCTTTTTTACAACTTCTCACTCCAGTCGTAAACAGGGATTTTGTTACTGTTACCATTAAGATGCCGAATCCCAGTTCAGTCTTCTTTGCAGCTACTTCATCCCGTCGTAAACAGTGATTTTGTCACTGTTACAAGTAAAATGGCGTCAAACAGTCCCGGCTTTTTTACAGCTCCTCACCTCAGTCGTAAACAGTGATTTGTTACTGTTACAAGAAAGATGTTGAATCCCAGTTCAGTCTTCTTTGCAGCTCCGTCCTCCGTCGTAAACAGTGATTTTGTCACTGTTACAACTAAAATGGCTTCTCACAGTCTCTCCTCCTTTACAGCTCCGTCACCCCTGTCGTATATTTGTAATTGTTACAATTAAGATGCTGAATCCCAGTTCAGGCTTCTTTGCAGCTACGTCATCCCGTCGTAAACAGTAATTTTGTCAGTGTTACAAGTAAAATGGCGTCTCACAGTCCCGGCTTTTTTACAGCTCCTCACCCCAGTCGTAAGCAGTGATTTTGTTACTCTTACAATTAAGATGCCGAATCCCAGTTCAGTGTTTTTTGCAGCTACGTCATCCCGTCGTAAACAGTGATTTTGTCACTGTTACAAGTAAAATGGCGTCTCACAGTCCCGGCTTTTTTACAGCTCCTCACCCCAGTCGTAAACAGTGATTTTGTTACTGCTACAAGTAAGATGGCAACTCCCAGTGAATAAGGCTTCTTTGCTGCTGCGTCACCCCGCCGTAAATGGTGATTTTGTTGCTGTTTCAAGTAAAATGGCGTCTCACATTCCCGGGTTTTTTTTTTTACAGTTTTTCACCCCTGTCGTAAACAGTGATTTTGTTACTGTTACAAGTAAGATAGTTACTCCCAGTTCAGGCTACCTTGCTGCTGCGTCACCCTGCCGCAAATGGTGATTTTATTGCTGTTACAAGTAAAAAGGTTGACTCCCAGTCCCTGCTTATTTACAGCTCCCACCTCTGTCGTCAATAGTGATTTTCTCACTGTTACAAGTAAGATGGAGATTCCCAGTTCCGTCTTCTTTGCAGCTCCGTCACTGTGTCTTAAACGGTGATTTTGTTTCCGTTTCAAGTCACAGTTACTTGCGTGAACATATCACGGTTGTCCCTGTGACAGGAAAATCCACATTAAACCAACTTCCAAGTCTGCAGTGACTCAGGTAAACATGCGAGAAATTAGGATCTGCTGGAATTGGGAAAAGGTTTAACAGTAGACGCACGTCACAAGAGACACGATTAGCAAAGCAAATGAAATTACTGGATTCTCAAAAACAACCGTTTTAAAGGCTATGTATAATTCAAGACTACACACTTGTGATGTTGATTAAGAACAAATTGTCAACGTTTATTCACCAAATAAAAGCTTTATTAGCATCAACTATAGTTACGCAGAGCATCTGGCTCGGCTTCATCAGGAATACAAATGGAGCGTAAACATTAAAATCATTGTGACGTCATCAAAGTTCGGATAGTCGCTGTTTTTGATGAGTTGTTTGCACGCGCTTGAAAGAAATGCTCTCGACGTCATGTCGTTGACAAGCAGTGAAGAGTTCCGGTATATGTGAAAAGCTTCTGATGCATTAAGCTTTATCGTTGAATCAGGTTTATCAATGAGCATAGCGTTTCCAAACAGAAATTTATGGTTGTTTTCGTGACAATGCTGGGCTATAGACGACTTCTTCAGTTCACCATTCCGTACGTAGGTCTTGTGCTCCTTCACACGGAAATTTAAAGCCCTGCGGGTCTGTTCTATATATGAAAGCCCACATTCACAAATTACCTGATAAATTCCCCAGGAATTTATGTCTTCGACGTAATCTTTTGATCCGAAAAAATTATCTTGTTTATAGGTTTGAAAATGACTTTGAAATTAAAACTCTTGAAATTCCGAAGCAAATCTGTTGAGCAAATGGGATAACTGCCCAATTCTGTCGTATTGGGTTGTCTACCGGCGTGAGTGAGCAGACAGGCTTCGGTTTCATAAATTTTTGGACAACTTTATCTATAACGGAATGTGTATATCCTCTGTAAACTGTAATTCGATTAAGAAAATCAAGCTCTTTCTGCAAGTCAGCTGAGCATATACTGTATGTATTGCACGATATATTGTACGAATGGGTAGAAGGCAGAGAATTTTCGCTTCCATGGGTGATTTGATTTAGAATGTGGGGGTAAGGAAACAGCGAATGGTTTTCGGTAAACTGTTGTACTAAAGGAACCTTCAGAGTGCGACACAATGACATCCAGGAATGCTAATAATCCATTATTTTCAGTCTCACATGTGAACTGTATATGAGGATCAATTGAATTGATAAGTTCAACTAATTTAGGTATTTCGAATTCCTGCCATTCCAGAGAACAAAGAGGTATCATCCACATATCGAATCCACAGGTCGAATGTAACGACCTCAAAGAGTTTGTCCTCAACGTGACGCATGTAGACTTTGCATAAAAGAGGAGACAGTAGACTACCCATTGCAAGGCCTTCATTCTATTGGAATTTTAAAGGCGTTTAGCCACTGGAAGACAAACGGATTTTCCATATCCAAAAGGCATAAATTTGCCAGAAAAATAGACTTATATAAAAAGCGTAGCCGTCGTGTTGTGATTGTGATTGTATGGAAGAACAGAGTGCTGCATTCAACCTAGAATAAAAGCAACTCATTTCAATCCAAACGATGCACCGGGAGTTCAAGAATTTGCGTCTTGGAAATTGTCTTCTTATTCGGAAGCCATTTGTCTCAGCAAAATAAAAGTTCAGCTTACATTAGTGCCAAGAACGTCATGAATGGACAGTAGATATACCTGATCAGATGAATCATGCTGTACACCGATCAGCCATTATATTATGACCACCTACGTAATACGTTGTAGGATCCCGTTTATCCCGCAAAACAGCGGCCACTTGGGGAGCCACTGATTCGATGAAGTGCGATTGGTATTCTGGGGTATCTGATACCATAATGTCAACAGCAAGTTCTCCAGTTCCCGTACATTTCGGGGTGATGGTGATTTAGTGCGAACCACATACACTAAAAAGCAATTGAATTAGAGACACCTGTCTAGTAACGTGTAGCACCACCTTTCGCCCTGATGACGGCGGCGATTCGTCTTGGCATGGACTTGACAAGACACTGGAAGCGTTGGGCAGCCATACGGATCAACGACCCCTGAACAAGCTCCCACAGTTCACGAAGATTTGATGGAGGGGGGATCATCTCTCTCGATGGCATCCCAGATGTGTTCGATGGGATTGAGGTCAGGTGACCTAGCTGGCCAAGGAAGCGAGGTCACGTCGGTGGAGTGTCCATCCAACCATTCGGACACAATTCGGGGGCGATGGCACGGTGCATTATCTTGTTGCAGGATGAGGTCCCCAGTGGGATGTTGAAGACGCACAAACAGGAGCAAATGGTCGTCCAGGATATCCCGGTAACTTTGACCTGTTAGGAACGATGCCACACGTAAACCCACGTAAACCGTCCCCAGACAAGAATGCCACCCCACCAGCTTGAAGAGTACCCTGCTGGCAAGAAGAATCCATCGCTTCATGTGGTTTGCGCCGTACTGGTATCCTGCCATCCGTATGTACCAACGTGAATCTCGACTCATCAGTCCAGGCAACATTTTTGCACATTTCTAGAGTCCAGTGGCGATGTTCCCGCGCCCATGCTAATCTTTGCACCCTGTGATGTGCGGTCAGCAGCGTTACCCTCGTGGGACGTTGGCTTCTGTACCCCATAGCGAGGATATGGTTCTGGATGGTGTGGCTGCTTACACGTTTTTGTGCACCAGTGTTAAATTGCCCAGTGATTTCTTGCATTGTGGGCCGTCTATCCGCTGTTACAATGCGAGCTAGGCGACGATGAACCCGCTCATCCTACACGCTGTTGTCCACGGCAGTTGGCCCTTGCAGGGATGGTTTTACCGGATTCGATGTACTCACGGTGCAGCCGTGACACAGTGGCTCCTGAAAATCCCCGTGCTTGCACGACTTCCGAGATGGAGTAACTCCTTCGTGGGGCCCCGACAATTTCCCCAAGATCAAATGCGCTTAGATCCTTCGTCTTACCCATACTGCGTCCGACTTTTACTGAGTCCCGTCGCATCACTCCTTATATTGTCGGATCGCTGCATACGTCATGTCTTTCCGTTTACAGGGCCGCCCACAGCGCCACATTTGCATAACGCCAGCTGTCTATAATTAAATTGCTCTTCAATGTATGTTCGATTGGGTTCATGTCAAGTGAATTTGGAGGCCAGGGCATTAACAGAAAGTCACCAGCATGTTCCTTGAACTAATCTTTGACGATTCTGGCAGTGTGGCATGGCGCATTATGCTGCTGGAAATAGCCATCACCAGCAGGGAACACACTTGCCATGAATGGGTTAACTTGGTTCGCAACGATGTTCAGATACTGACAGCTATCAGGGACTGTGCGTTTGGGGTAATGGAGCTCAAAAGATCCCAAGAAAACCTCGACCAAAGCATGACACAGCCGCCGTCGGCCTGTTTCCGCCCAACAGTGAATCCAGGTGCCATAGCCTGCGTTGGTAATTGGAGTATCCGCGCTTGGCCGTCTACGTGATGCACCAGGAATCTTGATTCGTCAGACCAGGCCACTTTCTTCCAATCATCCACGGTCCCATTTGATCTTGGCCCCATTTCATGCGTTGTTGGTGATGACATGCAGTAAGCATGCTGACCCGGCTGGATCTTCGGTTACGCAGGCCCATGCGCAGAAGGCTCTGTGCTCTGACACATTGCCCTGATGACCACTGTTGTTGCAGCGGGTGATTTTTTGCACTGTAGTCCTACGTTCCCTGTGAACAATGCGCGACAGCTTCGGCTCCCTTCTAGCATCAATGAGCTGCGGACGACCCACGGATGGACGACGGTTCGTCGTTTGGCCAAATATATATATGCACCACTTTTGATACGTACCCACTACAGCGGCACGTGAATAACCCACTAGACGCGCCGTTTCCGAGATCGTAGTTCCGAGGTGACGTGCCTTCACAATTTGTCATTTATGGAACTCCGATAAATCGGCAGCTTTTCCCATTCTGACTCCGAACACTTTACTAACCGAAAGCCGGTCCTCGGGTTGTATATATATATATATATACTGCTCTGTGAACTTCACCCGCACCACCGTTTTGTCTCCAGGCGCGGTCATTTCTCTGGGCTGGGGTGGTTTTATTGAAATGGTTCATCGGTGTACATTGTTTGGATATGGCGGTAACTTCATGGAGAGGTGGACACACGAACACAATCCGAGCACTACCAACGGAAACCATCTTGATTGGGTATCGACTGCGTGGTCCACTTATACTCTATGTAAGATGCTACCTGAGTGTTGCAGCACAACAAATTCACATTACAATGTTACAATTTCTACCTGAAAGTAATGGCCTCTTTATGGATGTGTAACGTATACTCTCGATTCGCTTTCCTTTTGATTTTACTATCTCTGGTTATTTTATTTTTCCTATGTAAATTATCTTCTTACTGAACGAGATGTTATTTCACCCGCTGAATGAGATCTGG
The DNA here is from genome assembly GCA_039090855.1 of Macrothele yani. Classification (NCBI taxonomy): domain Eukaryota; kingdom Metazoa; phylum Arthropoda; class Arachnida; order Araneae; family Macrothelidae; genus Macrothele; species Macrothele yani. The sequence goes on from CM077004.1 coordinate 137,331,409, forward strand.
CAATGAGTGTAAGTCATGACGTGGTGGTAGCCAGTATAAATAGGCGCGTTCAGCGATAGCCTAAGGAGAGCGTTTGTTGTTGTACGGAGAGCGTTTGTTGTTGTATGGAGAGTGTTGGTTTATGTGAAAGAGAGCGTTTGTTTATGAGTATATAGAGCTCCGTTCATGTGCAAGGAGCTACGTGTTATCTGAGTAGCTGTGTGTGATGATACCAGTAGAAGTTCATAATAAAAGGTTTTACGTAAGTACGTCTTTCTCAGTTCATAGTACTTACTGTCAGACCTCTGTCTGGCTGTTAGGTTTATTTCAATTTAGTGTTATTACTAGTAACAACCAGCATAAGACTTTATTCATCTTAATTACTGCTACAACATTACTACCAGTTATAAGTTTGTTCATTACTATTACTACACTACTAGCAGGAGACTTTATTCATGTTCTTAATTAACTAGTAACAACAACCATTTGAATTCACTATTTGAAGCTTAGTACAAGCATACAATTCAGTAGCAGAAGCATTATACTTAGCTTAGCTGGTAAAAGAGTTTATTCATTATAGATGACAGTGCGACAGTACATCGTACTACACTCGTGCAAATCTGGTTTGATGAGGACGAGAAGAACTTCCATCACCACCATGGGCGACAACAGCCTCATGAGTTCAATACAACTAAAAATACGTGGGCCATGCTGGAGAGAGCTGTTCGACGTCGATGTGCTCTTCAGTAAACACCTGACAAAAAGTTGAGCGATATCTTGCTGAAGGAATGACTGGCTATCTTTGGAACTAAACTAAATACAACCCCTCGTAAAAGCCATGCCACGTTGCATACTTGCTGCCATTTGCAAAAAAAAAAAAAAAAAGAAGCCTTACTCGATACTAAATAAAAGTTAGTATATTCTGAAGAAAAGTTTTATTAACCATTATTTTTCGAACGTTTCCTCAATGAGACATAATTCACAGAAAATGGCAGCTTAATGCACGGGTCACCAAACTACGACTCGCAGGAAGCCGTGATCTGGCCCGCCGTAAATTTGTGTAACTAAAATCATTCCAGAAGCAATACCATCCTTCTCATTGTTCTTTTTTCCAGTTTTAGATGTCATGAAGTCAATTTGTTTGTGTTCTTAATTCCTCTTACTAAAGACCAAACTTTAGTCTTCAATAAGTTGAGTTTTGTATTCGTTTTAGATGTGTACAAGGGCGCCCATATGGGATGCAGGGGGGCTAGACCCCCTAGCCGTTGGTATAGCCAATTTTAAAAAACTTTAAAACACTAAAATAGACGAAACCGTTTGTTAAAGCATTTTTAAAAATAATGAGATGTTAATGATCGATTGTACACTATCTACCAACTAGTAATTGCAAACCTGCGATAGTAAAGGAAAACGAAGTTTATTCACCTTCAATAGTTGGTGGAGCCACCACGAGCGGCGATTACAGCTGCAACCCGGCGGGGCATACTCTCAACCAGGCGTTGTACGACGGCTAGCGGTATTTTCTTCCACTCGGCTTGGAGAAGACAGGTCAGTTCCTTCACCGATTTCGGCCGGTGGGGGCACCCCTTAAGTCGACGCTCCAACTCGTCCCAGAGGTGCTCGATAGGGTTAAAGTCCGGGCTATGCGCAGGCCAGTCTATTGGATTAACCCCATTGTCACCATACCAAGCCATGGTGGACCTCGCAACATGACAAGTGGCATTGTCATCCTGAAAGTAATATGGGTCCACCCCGTAAAACTGCCACAACGTAAGAAGCGCATGGTCTTCCAAAATAGTGCAGTAGGTCTCGGCGTTGAGCCTACCAGGAATTTCGACAAAGGGTCCCGTGCCATACCAGGAGAACACCCCCATAGCATTATTCCACCGCCGCCGAACTTCACAGTTGGGACAATACATTCCGGCAGGAGGCGTTCTCCAGGCAAACGCCAAACCCAGACCCTGCCATCCGAACGGTAGAGGGTGAACCTTGATTCGTCGCTCCAGAGAACCTGTTTCCACTGTTCAACGGTCTACTGTCGACGTTCTTTGCACCACGTTAGCCGAGCAGCGCTATTGGACTTGGTGATCAAAGGCTTGTGGGCGGCAGCACGTCCATGATAACCGAGCAGATGGGATTCCATACGGATGGTATTCATCGAAAGAACACTCCCGGATGCCTGTTGAAACTCCTCGCGGATGTGTCCCATCGATTTGATGCAATTCTTCCGAATTTCTCTGGCCAGCACCCGTCGGTCTCTAACTCCCAGTTTTGTTAGTCTGCCAGGTCGGGGCACATTCCGACAGTCACCTCTCATCTTCCACTTGCCAATCCAATCACGTAGGCCACTGTCGATTTTGGGTACTTCAACTCGTTGGATATGTCACGTATCGATCGGTCATTTCTGTGATACCCAACAATTACACCGTTCTCGAAATCAGAGAGCTCCGAACTGCGTGGCATCTTGCATGCTACTGGTTGCGTTGTTGTTTCCCACACGATATTTAACGGCGGCGGCCGTGACGTGTATCAGGACCGCAGATATCGTCGATTGCAGGGGTGCCCAATTACTTGTTGGTAGATAGCGTATCAATTATATTTGTTGTATTTTAGTATATTGTTCATTTACTAAAATGTTTGACAGCCTTGAAAGAGGTAAGGATGTTTCTTAGACCACCCCCCCCTCCCGCTCCCTAAAAGTGCTCATATGGGCGCCACTGGATGTGTATAAATATCTTAAAATATTTATTTGAAAACTTCCATGTTAAATTACTGGCCATATAAAATTACTTAGACCTTGACAAATATTAGTTCATTGAAAATTTACAATATCTGCAATGATTGATCTGCGGTTTACCAATGTTCTATTAATCCGGCGCCCCGAGTTATAGCGAATTTCGCATTTGGTCCTTCTCTCCAAACGTTTGGTGACCCCTAGCTTAGAGTAAAATAATTCCAACTTTTTTCAATAAAATTCTCTTCAGTCGTTTCGTTTTTCAGTGGCAAATTTTCACAAGCTCGAGTTTCTGTTTGGGATTTCAATTATTATCTGGTCATTTCTGACGATACTTCGCTAAGAACTGCAGTTCACGAACGCAGTTTTTTTTTTTACGAAATTCTTTTTATTTTTCTTCATCAAAACAATTTTTTTAATGATAATCGATGGTGTTTCGTTTTCATCTGAGCAGGCGAAAATGTTTTATCTACTTTTTCACTCATTAGAAGTCGTTATTGATGCAGGTAATCTTGTATCATGGAAAACCGAAATAGCAGTGATTGGAGTCTGTCCCATGTCCATGTTAGACTTAGGTAGTCATGATTATACGATATCAACGTCATTATGGCATTGAATGCGCATCTACGTTTTTTTTTTTTTTTTTTGTATTTTCAGGGTATCTCCTTGAGCGATTCACAACTGGGTACCCAACACTAACGCTGGATAACATATTCATCGATTACCCCCCCCTTTCCGTGCAGAGAAGCAAAGCTCCGATCAAAGAAATCGTACCTAGGATTGCCATCTCTTCTGTGAGTGGAAAAGAATTTTAAATAGTATTTGGAGGATTCGAAAGAAAAAGAAAACATCAACAAGTATCATAAAACAACGGGTTTCGATCGTTTGAAAAATCGCATTAAAAAGTTGTGTTCAAGAACCACACAAATTTTCTTCATTTTCTTAAGAACGCAAGAATACCTTAATTCGGACAAAAGTGGAAGGAATGGGAGAAACCGATAATTCTTCTCATTGTTACATCACCTTCTGCGTGACTGAGTGATCAGAGGCGCGGAAATCAAGCTGTTTTTGGAGTTGGGAGCAAAACGTTAGAGGTGGAAAGAGTGAGGGGACAACTAGTCACCCGGATCAACCTTTACTTTCCGATCATAACCTCCTAATACGGTTGGGGAGGGGGGAGTGCTTATTTCAATCTCATCCAAAAATTTTGAAATCTGCAATGGAAATTGCTCAATATTTTTTTTTACGAAAATCTCTTGCTCCATGCCAGCAAAGCTATGAATATGAAGATATTCCTAACCAAATATTCTCAAGAGAAGCATCCTCCATATTTACTAAAATGAAAAAAAAAAAGCACATTGGCGTTTAATTTGACGTTATGGTTTTGATGTTCTTACGATATCAACGTCTTTAAATTTTTGACCTTCTCCGCAAGTTAAAATTTCTTCGAAACAGTTCAGCTATTTTAGGATTCAAATCAGTAATATATTTATGTAATTTTTGAACACACGGTTCGCCAAAAAAAAAAAAAAAAGATAGAGAAAGAAGCTATGACTCTGCCCATTGTGTAACCTGCTTTTAGAAATTAATTATTTATTAAATAATTTAGAATGATGACTAATAGTTAATTATGCACTTTACCGAAGCAGAGTGTGCGGTCTACTCAGCCATGTTTTTTATAAGTAATTGCCACTGCACGCATACTAATTTTAAAAATGCAATATAGAGAATATTGCAACTATAAAATATCTCTCTTGAGTACCTCGGAGTGAACTCCATTGTATCTTTAAAGTTAATCAGTTTTGCACAGCTTAATCCCAGACTTAAAACGGATACCTCGTAAGCTTTCCAGCCTTTTATATGATTTTGAAAAAGAAGTACGTAATGAAAAATGTGAAAGCACAGGATTATGCAACTGAAAAAAGTTCACACAAATTTTTAGTGCTATTACCTTTTTGCTTAGACACGAATAGAGAACCACAAAGCAAAAAAAAAATCTTAATGGAGCAAATAACAGCTGTCTAAAATTTAGAAAAAAAAAATTGAAGAAAAGAAAGTTTAACGTGAGGGCAGAGATTATGTAAATACCAGTAATTAGTAGTACTTAATAACCCATGGCGCCGTGTAATGATAATGTCATTAGTTTTTCAGACCTAAGCATAAAACGAAATAACTGCTTTACTTAATTTTATAGCTCTAGCATTAGATGTGCTGTATTATGCTTAGAATGCAAATGACAGTCGTCTGTTTCAGTTGAGTAGAAAACATAAGAAATAGAAATTTTTGAACTAGATTCTTTCAGTTACTGCAATATTTCGAAATCTATTCTTCTATCTCTCTTTCTGGTTCTCCTTTTCTTTCTTCCCTCTCTCCGCTCCCACTTTCTTACCTATATTTCTCACCAGAGATGGAAACGGGTCAGCGAGTCAACAATATCCTTTGGGTCGAATGGGTCGGGTCAAGATGTTCCTGACCGGTTTTATTTCCGTTTTATGTTTCAATAGAAAAAGAAGTATTTCATCCAGCGTTAGTGTTAGGTACCCAGGTATTTTTTTTCTTTTGGTTGGAGGTTTAACGACCACCGTGAGCAACTCAATGGGCTATAAGCAGTCGCCCGTCCCTAATTTAGGGTCACTGGTTCCAGGGAAGGGAGAGAGCCAGTGCCGTAAGACAAACAACATCCATGCCTCACCGGGATTCGAACCCGGACCCCTTCGAACGAATGATCAGAGGCCAACGCCTTAGACCACTGCGCCACCGGGGCGGCCCCAGGTATTTCATAGAACCCTACAGAGGTCTTTGAAATGGTACTTCAAAGTATGATCCAGGAACGTGCTGAGAAGGGTAAAGAAATGGGATTAAAAATGAACTTTCAGAAGACAAAACTGAAGTACAATGCTTTTACAAGAAATGAAGATTTATCAATTGATGGGGAAAAGCTGGAGAAAACCAATTTCTGCATTTATCTTGGGCAGCAGATATCAAGCGAGGGTTACATTGAGGAAGAATTTAATTGGCGTATAAAACTTGGTTGGAGAGCTTTTGGAAGAAACTGTACAATTTTTAAGAGGAATGTGTCATTATGTCTTAAAAGAATAGTTTTTACTCGATGCATCATTCTAGCGTTTACGTACGGAGCAAATACGTAGACCTTAACCAAAAAAGGCATACAAAGACTGCAGACAACTGTAAGCAGCATGGAGAGATGTATTCTTTGTGTAATCAGGAGAGATAAGAGGAGGAACTCATGGATATGCAAAAATGACGAGAGTAGAAGACATCATGATCACAGTAAAATTCTTAAAAGGGAAATGGTTTTGGTAACTGTGGGGACCAGTGGTACCCAGTTTATTTTGATAATGGAATTATACATAGGAGATAAACATAGGAGATATCACTGTAATTTGCAGTACGGAAAGTATAAATGAGGAATTACAGGGATATCCACAATGCAACACAAACTCGAGATCGAACATAAGGAGCTCAAGGCCATTGCGAAGGGACATTGCTATTAACAGAGTGCACACACACACACACACACACACACACACACACACACACAAAATATGCACAAAAAATGAAAAGCATAACGGCACAGCATACGACATGAAGCAACACAGGGAACATAATTATACTTGTATATGGGTTCAGGAGGATCCAGCGACCACAAGGTGGAACGGCGCCGGAGGGAACAAAAAGTAATCAATGTGAGGAGGAATGGAAAGCTAAAAGCCATCTGCGTGAGGAGGTGAGGAAGCACAAAAAAGTTGCTCAGCGAGGTCCTGCAAGGACGCAAGCCTGCGAGTGTAACGTCTCATGACAACCTGGTACATAGGATCTGTGACACACAATGATTTGAAAAATAAAACATAAGCTTCAAATTAAGTCCCCGTTGCACTCAGGTCAATATCAGGCGATTGGAGGAATCCTTCAGCACAAACAACTGTAGGAGCAGGTTGTAAGAGTCTGGACAGAGGTCCAGAAACCGGAGGAAACATACCAAATGCCTGTGTAGGATTGACAGGACCAGAACGCAGATGCATACTAGCCAAAGAATCATCAGGCGGAGAAACAGCTGAACTGGAAACATAGGGGACACCAGATAAGGCCACAGAAGGAGTAATAGTAAAATATTTTACCCTTTTCTGTTTCACAGAGCCTGTGGAAGTTCCAGTCCGTTTCGAAGACAGAGTTGAGGCAGATGAATCCATTGGCGGATCAGGAAGACTACCCGAAACGGGAGACGAGGAATCAGGTTGTGGGGAGGAATAAGTTTGTATCCGATCAGCATCGGTGAGCACTTAAATCACAGCCGAGGCATCAGGAAGATTCGTAGATGAAAATCCGATATGAAAGAGACAAGGAGGAGAGCCAAGAGGCCGGAGTGCCGAAGCACCACTCGACACATCTGAGTTGGAACACTCCGCCGTAGACACATCAGTAGTGGAAGACATCTCTGCTATCCCAGAAGGATGATGCACTACCGTACGGTACTGAAGAGGAAGAAAGGGATCACTGTCTTGGACTGGAGTGTCGCTGCAGGCAAACCCCCTGGAAGAAGGTATGGTAGAAGGACCCAAGTGATCGGCATTAGGATGAGAGCTGGAAGAAAGACCACTGCGTATGCGCACACAGGAGGCAGTGGTGTGATCCTCCTCTGTAAGACAGTGGGCACAGTAGTGAGTGGGGAAAATTTTGAAACTGTAAGTGCTTGAGCAGATCTCAACCGTAGCCTCTTTCGGGCAATCCGTGAAGGCGTTCTCAGTGGGAAAGACGACCAATAGTTGAAGGCGAGGTCCTGTAGCATGTGCAAATCGAGTTTCGCTTGATGCGTCAGAAAGGCGAAGGACCATGCCACCAATTTTACAAACATGATTGACAAGGATAGGAAGCTCAGTATCAGCCACTTCTTGTGGAACAGGATAGAACGTGATGTCACCGGACGCCTGAAACGAGGCGAAGGGATGAGACGATTTGTTCCAATCGAAAGTCCGTGTGAAAGAAAAAAGTCAGCATTCTCTTTGCGCTGGAACTGCACTGAGATACCCCGAGGGGTACGAGAAATTTCAGCAATAGATGCGGACGACACATGGCCTGAGAGGGCCTCCATGTAGCGTGGTAATGGAGTATTCGGTAATTCGAGCACACCTCTATCCCGGAGATTATGGAACTCACGGCAAATCTGCGAATTTTCATCAATCGTTTCCTTCATCTTGTGGTTGGATACCTGAATAATAGGTGCTGACTGCAAGAGACCATCAGGTTGGAAAGAAGCTGACGTAGAAGCAGCTCCTCGCTGCACTGTAGAAGCAAATGACATCTTCGAAAGAGAAGTCTGTGCAGAGCCTGCTGGCACAGAAGGTAGTGAGGGAAGAGGAGCAGAAGCACAAGGCAAGGCAGTAGTCGCAGCAGTACCCAGGGAGGGCCCAGAGGCAGAAGCAGAAGGCGCAGCCAAGTCCAAGGAAGGCACCGTAGCAGGAGTACCAGGAATCTAAGAAGGCATCTGAACAGACAGATCTGAGTCCGAGAGTATGTCAACTTCCATGGATGTGGGAAGTGCGACGTGACGTGCATCCGCCACTCCCAGAGATGATAAGGATAGACCGGAAGCCGCAATGTTGGCAACTTGCAGTCTATCCTTATCATTTCTTACGTTGGGAAGCCGCCATGTTGGCAGCTTCCAAACGTAAACAAACGAGCTAACGATATTAAAACGGAAGAATATGAACAAATACAAAGACGATATAGCAGGAAAAGTAGTTCAAAACATATATAGTACCTTTAAACAGGCGGGGAAAGCAACAGGTAAGTGCGGAACGTGGTATATTACCCTAGAATGCATAAAAATGTCGCCCCGGTGGCGCAGTGGTCTACGCGATGGCTTATGACCGTTCGTCTGAAAGGGGTCCGGGTTCGAATCCCGGTGAGGCATGGATGTTGTGCTTGTCTTACGGCACTGGGTCTCTCCCTTCCCTGGAACCATTGACCCTAAATTAGGGACGGGCGACTGCTCATAGCCCATTGAGTTGCTCAAGGTGGCCGTTAAACTTTAAATAAAAAAATGCATAAAATGTAGGAGCCCCCAACAAAGCGTCTGTCAAGAGCGAGCAATGGGCTGGACATATTGCCAAGAGAACGGATCACCGATGAACAACCAAGATTTTAGACTGGATTCCAAGGGATATAAGAGGACCCAGAAAAAGACCACGTGGGATATGGGTGGATGGAGGGGACTGGTCCAAGACCGTCCGTTGTGGAAGAAACTTGGGGGAGACCTTCATCCAGCAGTGGATTGATGATGATTGACAATGGACGATGATTGAATTCGTAGCTTTAAGCAGATTTGTCCGGGTCGGGTCCTATCATGTGGCGTCCGGGTCCAAAATCTTTGACCCGTTTCCAACTCTGCTTCTCACGTTTTCTCCCCCTCCTCCACGTTTCTGTTTGCCTCCCTTTTGGTATCTTTTCCTCGTCAGCTCTGCTTGTCGGAACCCAATTTTCTTTCCTTCATTTTTGCTGTCTGCAACTTTTTTCTACTTTCCCTCTTCACTTTATTTTATTTTCTCACCATTCGTATCTCTTTCCCTCTTTAGAATTTTCTCTCTCTTCCCCTTTGAGTTCCTTTCTCTTTTCCTTCATTCTTCTCTCCTGACTTCCTCTTCCTTTCTTCCTCACTATCCTCTTTTACCTCGTTCTGTCTTTCCTATTCTCTCTGGCTTTTTTCCTCCCGCGTTACATCTTTCTCTCTTTTCCTTGTATCTCCCTTCATTTCCCTCTTTCTGAATTAAAATTTTCTCCCTCTTTAGAATTTTGTCTTATAACGAAGTAAATTTCTCCGTCATTTTTGTCCACGCCAGGATTCGAACCCGGATCCCCTCATTCCGGAATAAGTCACTCTACCAATTGAGCTACGCGGACGTTTGTTCTGACTACTATCTGCCTTTATGTCGTGTGCGTCCTGCTGGCAGGTACGTCACATCCTCCTTCCCCCGAAAGATGGCCCACGGGTCAGCCGTGACCATGAATCGTTGCAGGCAGCCATCCACTGTAGAACGTGCACTTGAGAACTCCCAGTCAATCTGGTGTGTGGAATGCAACGTCACACACATTTATTTTTCGAAGCGTTGGAGAAGGGATTCTCTTATTTTTCCTATCTCGCGGTGTGGAAATAACATCACACCATTGCGAGATTTTGAACGGTCGGGTCATCCGGATAGTTCGGGCACCATTATAACGAAGTAAATTTCTCCGTCATTTCTGTCCACGCCAGGATTTGAACCCGGATCCCCTCATTCCGGAATAAGTCGCTCTACCGATTGAGCTACGCGGACGTTTTATTCTGACTGCAATCTGCCTTTATGTGGTGTGCGTCGTGCTAGCAGGTACGTCACAGTCTCTCTTCCCCTTTGAGTTCCTTTCTCTTCATTCTTCTCTCCTGACTTCCTCTTCCTTTCTTCCTCACTATCCCCTTTTACCTCGTTCTGCTTTTCCTTTTCTCTCTGGCTCTTTTCCTCCCGCGTTACATCTTTCTCCCTTCCCTGTATCTCCCTTCATTTCCCTCTCTCTCTGAATTTCTTTTCCGTCATTCTGTCTTCATCTCTCTCTCTCTATTTAGCCCACTCACTCACTTTATTTTTCATAATTTTTAAATACCTGGGGATGTTAAGCTTTCATACTCCTAATGTAATGTTAATAATTCAATTGGGAAGGCATTTTATTGGGTGATTGAGTTACCGAGATCGTGAGGTCTTATTTTCTTTTTCTCTTACCTAAGAGACTAAAAAGAAATGGAGATGAGAATAGAAAGATAGTTACAGCCTTGCGTTTGAAACGTCGTTACACTAAGTGATCAACTTACCCTTGAGAATTAACTGAAAATAAAGAAAGTCTTTCAAACATAACGGTTCTTATTTAAACACAGCACAGATGTGGAATTTTCTTTTTCTCCTTTACGCTTAAGTTTCCTTAAACTGCCATTTTAATGGTTGCGTTAACATTCCTTTATTTACCCCTTTAAGGTCCGGTGTTAAATATCAGCTTAATGAGAGAATATCGAATTTCGCATGACCTCTTCGCAGTGTGAGTGCTTTTCAAAATGGGTTTGTGTTTATGCTTATTAAGCAGGAGGAAATTTCCTGCTCTTACCGTTCCAGACATTAAAGCATTGTAGATTCTTTAGACAGCTTAAGTACAGTCGCATTTATAGTTTGGTTGTGATGAATTCATTTTAATTCTGCGATAATTACAATTGAAGAGAAATGCACATTTACAGGAGAATCTGAGAGTTTTCAGACCTGATGTCTTCCCAGAACGGGTTCAAGAACAATTTTGTCCTTCAACTGTCTTTTCTTTACAGGAGGTTAACTGTTATGGCTTCGAAATGTTCTCTATTCTTCGCATCGTTTGGACTTCCACTAAGAACTACTGTTCTCGATCCAGGGTTTCTTTAATTTATTTATTTTTCTTACCATTTAATTTTCCTATTGTGCGATTTTGTTGAAGATATAGTCGTCTGCTAAATTAGTTACAGCTTTTTTATTTTTATTTTCATGCAGGTTGTGAAGGAATTTTCGGTATTTACCATCTCAGAGTAACCTTTTCTTCTGTAACTTTACTTGTTAAGTGTGTTTTCAATGTTCTCCTGTTGAGCAACATTCAGAATTCTCATAAATTGTTGAAGCTCAAAATTCATATTAAATAAAAAATTTATGTGGCGGGTTCTACTACTACATTTGCTTTTTATAGTATTCTACATAGATATAAAGTACGTTCTATGTGATGGGAAATGTATAAATCCATTTATAGATTTTTCACCATCTTTTATCAAGACAGATAAAAGATATTCCGTGTTCAGTTTTCGGATAATTTCTTCCCTGGATGAGTTTCACACAAAATGAGTTTCCTTTTCCTTTGAGAACTACCACAATTACCGTTCTATATTTCTTTTTCCCTCTTTTCTTGTGCATATATGTAATCCTACATTTATACGTCTCTGGTTCATTTCATTGAGCAAAGTACGCAGTTGGTCTTCTAAATCGCAAGTCAGCACTATATATTAAGGAAAACTTCATGATGTTATTATTCTTCCTTCAGATTATTACCACCTATAACGAAGTAAATTTCTCCGTCATTTCTGTCCACGCCAGGATTCGAACCTGGATCCCCTCATTCCGGAATAAGTCACTCTACCAATTGAGCTACGCGGACCTTTGTTGTGACTGCTATCTCCCTTTATGTCGCGTGCTTTCTGCTGGCAGGTACGTCACCCCCCCCCAAAGAGGGCCGGGGCATGTCCCACGGGTCAGCCGTGACCATGAATCGTTGCAGGCAGCCATCCGCTGTAGAACGTGCACTCGAGAACTCCCAGTCAATCTGGTGTGTGGAATACAACATCACACATTTTTATTTTTCGAAGCGCTGGAGAAGGGATTCTCTGATTTTTCCTATCTCGCGGTGTGGAAAGAACATCACATCAATGCGAGATTTTAAACGGCCGCGTCATCCGGAAAGTTCGGGCGCCATTATAACGAAGTAAATTTCTCCGTCATTTCTGTCCACGCCAGGATTCGAACCCGGATCCCCTCATTCCGGAATAAGTCACTCTACCAATTGAGCTACGCGGACGTTTGTACTGACTGCTATCTGCCTTTATGTCGTGTGCGTCCTGCTGGCAGGTACGTCACACACCATTATCGATGATGATGAATATCAAAATCAGTTCATTGTGTACCGTATATATTAATATTCTGCACGGAAAGCTCTGCCCAGAAAGCTCCGGCCCGACTCGGGCCCGGCCTGTACTTGGAAGGTATAACATTTTGCTCCCGCATTAAGAAAATCGTTTTATCTCCCAAAACAAAGACTGACTTGCTAAGTAATCCGATGGCAAAGTTCACTGAGTGAAACTAAAGACCCCATCCACCACCGGATGCATTGATTAGTAAGAGCTTAAACCGACAAATCAGACTGTGATATGAGAGTCTGAAATAGAACTGTATATTTATTTTAAGGTTGAAATCAGATTCCGTTTTCACTTCGTTGGCTTTGAAATGTTTACATGAGTAAAGTGATCAGCTTCTCGAAACCAAAACCAAATTCTGGCGTCATATGTTGTTACAGCGGAGATGAGTCGAGATCTATTTTGTTCGTATTTAAGTGTAAACAAGAAAACGTATTTACATTTCTATCAGAAGTGTCTAGTTAGGCCTAAATCTCAACTATAAGAAGCATTTTTGCAAGAAATGGCATGTTTCTTTATGTGACATTCCCTCTACAACTAAGATAGTTTTGTTTAGTAACACACACTTCTTTTTCTATATCTGGAGGCTCTCACTTTTGTGAATTGGGGACAACATGGCCAAACGGAATAGGACTCGAGGGCCACATGAAAAAAAAAAGCAAAAATGCATGTGTTTTTATTATGAATATCGATCATTTCGGAGCGGTTTTGAATCCTAAAACTTAACTTTCGGAAAAAGAAACGACGCAGTTAATACGATGTCTGCGTTACAAATAATTCCAAAGTAGGTATCTGATGCGCCTACATTTTTTAATGCTGTTTAATTTTTTTCTATTTGTGGGTTTATTTCCATTTTAAAATTTCCTTTGTGAACAACTACTTGCGGGCCATTAAAAAGTGCTCCGTAGTCCATGGGTTGAAAACTCCTGTTCTAAAGGAAGATTTGAGTTAATTCAAATAAATGGCGCAGAACGTTTGATGAAAGTCTGAAACGAGCAGTGCTGGGCTTTCCAAATTAAGGCCCGTACAGGACTCTGTCTTATATGATATAAGAGAGACGAACCCCCTCCCTCACACACGAGTACACTGAAGTAGAAAATTATTAGCGACACCTACCCCTAGTAACGTGATAGGCCGTCCTTAGCCTTCAAAATAGCCTCGATTCGATATGGCATAGATTCCAAGATGTGCTGATATCGTTCAACAGGTATGTTCATCCAAGCGGATGTCAGGGAGTCCATAAATTGCCGAATAGTTTCTGGAAGAGGATCTCTGTTATGAATGTCTCTTTCAGTCTCCTCTCACAGGCACTGGCGTAACTAGGCAGAATGTGCTCCCCACTCCTTCCAAGATTTACTTCAGCGCCCATAAGCGCAGTAATTTTCCAATTATTTCAAGCATGAGGGAGGATGCGTTTTTCGCGGGGTGGATAGGAAGGAGGGGAGGGTGTGTGTCAGGAAGTCAGGGAGAGTGTCTAGAAAAGTAATGCTGGTACCTATAGCTCTGTAGTTTTAACTTTTTAAGTAATATATTTAACAATACAGGTAAATGTTTCGTACAAAGCAAAAATAAATCACTTGAAGAAATCACCCTCTTATACACAGCAGATCTGCAGCTCTTGTGAATAAACGTTGTAGCCTGTTGTGTACGTAATCATAGGGGACTGACTGTTTCCCTACATCCTCCATCGGAATCCCCATGTGGACTTGGGTTTTTCTTCAGCAGCGCAAAAAGAGAGAGCGATCGTAGGACAATTTGCAGCCAGAAGGCCGACTAGCTTCAATCTGTAGGACATCCACTGTGTTAAAAGCTAAACTTGATATTTATTTAGGCAAAGCTAAATGTACCTTAAAAGAAAATATGAACCTTTGGGTTAATTATTTCTTTGTTTTTCATTGTGCGTGTTCGAATTTTTCAAAAAAAACTATAACTGGAAGATGCAATACGACTCTTGGTTACCTTTACCCTAAACCCCCCCCCCCCGCCGCGGTTGCGGGGTGTGTGTGTGTGTGTGTGAGTGCAACTAACCAAGAGTAGCCACTGCTCACAAGGGGCTCAGCTGGTTTAAGTGGACTGTGGGGGCCATTTCTCTGTAGGAGGATCTCTGTTACGAATAACTCTCTCAGTCTCATCTCACTGACAGGTGTTCAATTGGGTTAAGTGGACTGTGGGGGGCCATTTCTCTCGAGGAGGATCTCTGTTACGAATGGCTCTCTCAGTTTCATCTTACAGGTGTTCAGTTGGGTTAAGTGGACTGTGGGGGCCATTTCTCTGGAGGAGGATCTCTGTTACGAATGGCTCTCTCAGTCTCATCTCACAGTGGCTCAGTTGGGTTAAGTGGACTGTGGAGTCCATTTTTCTGCAGGAGGATCTCTGTTACGAATGGCTCTCTCAGTCTGATCTCTCAGGTGTTCAATTGATTTAAGTGGACTGTTGGGGCCATTTCTCTGGAGGAGGATCTCTGTTACGAATAACTCTCTCAGTCTCATCTCACTGACAGGTGTTCAATTGGGTTAAGTGGACTGTGGGGGCCATTTCTCTCGAGGAGGATCTCTGTTACGAATGGCTCTCTCAGTTTCATCTTACAGGTGTTCAGTTGGGTTAAGTGGACTGTGGGGGCCATTTCTCTGGAGGAGGATCTCTGTTACGAATGGCTCTCTCAGTCTCATCTCACAGGTGGCTCAGTTGGGTTAAGTGGATTGTGGAGTCCATTTTTCTGCAGGAGGATCTCTGTTACGAATGGCTCTCTCAGTCTCATCTCTCACAGGTGTTCAATTGGGCTAAGTGGACTGTGGGGGCCATTTATCTGAAGGAAGATCTCTGTTACGAATGGCTCTCTCAGTCTCATCTCATAGAGGTTCAATTGGGTTAAGTGGACTGTGGGGCCCATTTCTCTATAGGAGTATCTCTGTTGCGAATGGCTCTCTCATTCACATCTGAAGGATGTTCAATTTGGCTAAGCGGACTGTGGGGCCATTAGGTAAAATTGTATGGTTTAAGTGGACTGTGGGGGCCATTTCCAGGAGCTGTGTTTATACAGCTCCTGGAACCACCATGTGACGATCCAATCCTTGTAGGATGATGCATTATTCTGCGTCATCCTACAAGGATCTCTCCACCAGGATTCACCATGCAGATGTAATTGTGTTCCTGGTCCAGAACGCTTTTAAAACATTGCATGGCATCCAAAGGTTGTTCCAGACGTATTAAGGACCATATTTCCGCTGAAAACCCGGTCCCACAGCATCGGCTTTCGCAGTTAACGCTAGACAGCTGGTATCCATCGATTCGTGCCTATAATTGGGCCCGTATTACCCCATATTTTAGCCCGTTCATCGGTGTGTATTAGCTGAAAACTTGATTGGTGAGACTAGAACTATCGACAGTTACCACTATCGATAGTTTTCCACAGCCAAAAATAACAGCTGATAACAACTGATAGTACTATCAATAGTATGTTGGCAAAGTTCTCACGGGAAGAAATTTATTTACGGGATGACAATTCATTTTTGACATTTTCCTTACCTTCCCACATTGTCAAAAAGCTAAGCTCCGATTAAAATTATTTTAAGCTCCCCCCACACTGCACCTTTTTTTTCGGGGGGTGGGGTGTTATATACATTGCCGGACAATTGCTAAAGACGGGTGACAATAGGAACGATAGCAACCATAAAATGGAATGCCGGAAAATGTGGAAATTAGCATAAGTGCGGGATACAGTAAGACGTGTTGTGCATATGCAAATTTTGGAATGCCGAACTTGTTCGTGACGTCATAGCGCTGATAAGAGATATAAAGGATTTGACGCGTATTGATCGTTGTTGTTCAAACGCAAAGTTGAAAGGGAAAGAATCAATTGACGAACTTGCAATTTTCAGTATGTCTTTCCGACATCACCTAGATGATTTTACGCGTGGCCGTATTATTGGCAAGATTGAAGAAGGGCGAAAAATAACAGATGTTGCCAGGGCGTTCGACGTCAGCCACAGTGTTGTTTCAGGGCTTTGGAAATCATTTCAAACAAATGGAAAGTGTAGCAAACGTCACGGGGGAGGTCGTGTTCGCAGTACGACGCCTGCAGAAGATCGGTACATAGTGCTATCAACAAAAAGACACCGGCGCAGCACAGCTAGTGAGGTAGCAAATCAGTTTATGGCTGCTACTGGCAAGCGGATCTCCCGAAAAACTGTCGCCAGACGTTTGCATGAAAGGAGGACTATACGCCCGCCTTCCTGTTGTGTGCATCCCATTGTCCAGACGTCACCGTACCGCCCGTTTGCAATGATGCCATCAACATCGCAATTGGACTGATAACGACTGGTCTGCTGTCCTCTTCTCAGATGAGAGTAGATACAGTCTATTGTCTTATTGTCGACGACAACTGATCTGGCGTGATAGTGGTACTGCATATTGTCCAGCAAACATACAGGAAAGGGACCGATATTCGACATGTAGTGTCATGCTATGGGCTATCATCATGATCAATGGCCGTACGTTCCTCTATGTGCTTCCAACTGGGACTATGACTGACCAACGATACATTAATGATGTTCTGCTACCTCATGTTCGCATATTCCGTGGTGCTGTAGGTGATAGATTCCTTTTCATGATGGACGACAACGCAACCTGTCATCGAACAGTTGCCGTCCAGGAGTGTCTTGAGAGCGAGGATATTGAACGCCTCGTATGGCCAGCACGTTCTCCAGAACTGAATCCCATTGAAAATGTGTGGGATGCTTTGGCGAAGAGTCTTGCTGGTCGCCAATGCCCTGCAATAAACAAGGACACCCTCATCCGTGCACTGACAGAGGAATGGGATAAATTACCCCAACAGCTGCTTGATAATGTTGTGCAAAGCATGACACGACGTGTGGAATCTTGCATCGCCCTCCATGGTGGCCATATCCCGTATTGACATCTTACGCCGGAACGCCTGCGGACGGTAATTGCATTTTTTTCACGTTTACGTGGTCTGCACAAAATGGCCTGTTTGTCCCTTGAACACGTTCCAAAGCCTTCTGGATTTCAGAGAACAATAAATTGTCTTTCTTGTAATGTCCTGGCATTCTGACATTATTTTATATCACTTGGCATCCAACCACACTTACTTTTTTATGCGCTATATAGCCGTTTATGATCCGTCCTGAGCAATTGTCCAGCAGTGTAATTGCCACCGTGAACAAAGAGGCACTCGATGGGCTGTAAGCAGTCGCCCATCATTGATTTAGGGCCGCTGGTTTCAGGGAAGGGAGAAGCCAATACTGTAAGACAAACACAGTCATAAAGTCTGTCTCACGGGAATCGAACCCGGACCCATCTCGGACGAATGGTCAGAAGCCAGCGCTTAGACCATTGCGCCAAGGGGCGGCGAATCTAATATTTTGACGATATCCTCCCGAAGTGAGTCACGACAAAAAATGCTTTGCATGAAGAACGAGTTCCTGCTTAATTCTCATTTTCTGTTTGCATTGCATGACTTTATTTATGCTTCTGTTCACAAAAGCTAAAGGCATGTAAAATAATTTTTTCTATAATGTTTCGCAAAATCGTAGTAGTTATCCGTGGGAAATGGAATGAATAAAGTTTTGAGTGAGGCTGTTGCTCAATCGTATTTTTTATTGGATCATTTGAAGTGATAGCAGCTAGATGCTATCGTTTGTGATCCCTAAGATCTGACGTATTGCCCGAAACTTTGTACACTGCTGGCCACCCAAAATGTAACACCAAGAAGGAAGCATCCGATTGGCCTGAAATTTGCAGCATGCGTCGCCCGCGAGAGGACATGCAAACGATTAAGCATTGCTGGGCATATGCAAATAATATGCGCTTGGCACGCCACCGAGAATCACTATAAGAAGGGTGCACAGAAGGCGGGATGTAAGTAGTGGAAGTGTGTCGTGCTGCCGGACCTGTGCGTGGGAAGCTTCCTGATGCCTCGTCGCAGAATACGGCAGTCATTCCAGTACGTTTCGGAGTTCGACAGAGGACGAATAGTGGCTTACCGCGACAGCGGTTTATCGTACCGAAACATCGGCGCCCGTGTGGAACGACAACCTGCCACAGTGAGGCGAGTATGGATTCGGTGGGTGCAGGAGGGACGGACGGACCGACGTGAGCGATTGCCACCACCGCGGCACACCACGGAACGAGAGGACCGGCATGTTGTTCGGCGGGCATTGACGGCTCGCACCGCCACATCACGAACGTTAGCGCAGGAATTAGGGTGTGTTGCGCAACAACCAGTGTCAGCACGTACCGTTCGACGTCACCTTCAGGAGCGGGAACTTGTCGCACGACGTCCATTGCTCCGATTACCATTGACGTTGCACCACCGACGAGTGCTGCGGCAGTTGGCCGTTGAACGCCGTACCTGGACTACGGAATGGCACGACATTGTTTTCTGCGACGAATCCCGCTTCTGCCTGCAACACCACGATGGTCGGATCCGCGTGTGGCGGCACCACGGCGAGAGTCTGTATGACACCTGCATTATGCATCGCCATACCGGTCCGTCGCCTGGCGTTATGGTTTGGGGCGCAATTGGATATGACACCCGCACACCTCTCTGGTAGGCATCGCCGGTACACTCAACAGCCACCGCTACATCTCCGACGTTTTGGAGCCTATAGTCCTCCCTTACCTGCAGGACCTGCCAGCGACCACGTTTCAGCAGGACAATGCGCGTCCGCACGTGGCACGCTTCGTGCAACAATTCTTTACGACCCACCAGGTGTCACTGCTGTAGTGGCCCGCCTGTTATCAGCGACCAGACGTGTGCCCATCGAACACGTCTGGTCGCTGATCTGTAACCGAGTGGCCCGGCAAGCACCACCCGCGGCTACGCCTGATGAACTGTGGCAACGTGTGGAAGCAGCCTGGACCGACATACTCCAAGCCCACATCCAAAGCTTCTTTCGTTCGCCGCGGCGTGCAGCGGCCGTTATTGCCAGCCATGGGGGCCACAAGAACTATTGATGTCTGCGTGTTCAGCAAGTCGCACGGGCCTGTAAGCTCAATCGTTTCATCTTTGTATCTGTTGTTACTATACCGTGCAAATTAATTGGGAGAAGCTATTTTATTCTCAGAATTGTAATGTGATCGCCAGTTGATGTCGGAAACCCTCGTAAACCGGTTTTATCAGCTGTGAGGTGGTGTGACTGTAAGAACTTGATAGTAAGAATGTGGTTTGACCGGTTTTAAAAAGGAAATAGGCACTTCAGCTTCAGTTGTGAGCTTTCGTGTGTGACAGGTGGATGTTAGTTTTTGCTCTCTGTGAGTACATGTTACTTTCGTGTATTGAAAAATGGATATTTCCCCAAGGAAGCGTGCAAAAATAATTGCTCTGAAGGATCACACTTCTATGACAGTGAGAGATATCGCTTCTGCAGTTGGTGTAGGCAAATCAAGTGTATCAAGACTACTTACGCGATACAATGCATCTAGATCATCGTCTCCAAAAAGGAGAGGTAAATGTGGAAGAAAAAGAAAAACAGTTACACGAACCGATAAATATCTAATCAGAAATAGTAAAATGAATCCAAAAAAGAAACAAGCACCGACCTTCAAAGAGATTTATTGGCTAGTGGTTGTGATGTTAGTGATTCAACTGTACGCTGCAGGCTTCTGGAAAATGGCCGGAAGGCAAGAAGACCAACGAAAAAACAATATTTGAATGCGAAAATGAAGATAAAACGTTTTGCATGGGCCAAAAAATATAAATCATGGACGGCTGACGACTGGAAAAAGGTAATTTTCAGTGATTAAACTGATTTATTTGTGCAGGATTACCAAGGAAATGTCGTTAGACGAAGCAACTGTGAACCCTTAAGACCTGAGCATGTCAAACAAACTGTAAAACACCCTCCTCTGAAACAGATGTTTTGTGGTTTTTTCACATCAAATGGCACTGGAAGCTTAATTACTGTTCAAGGTATGATGAATTCAGCCAAGTACGTAGAAATATTACAACGTAGGATTGTTCCATTCTTGCAAACTTTTGACAGGACATTTCAACATGACTTGGCCCCATGTCACAATTCGAAATTGGTCAAGAATTTCATGCTGGAAAATCAGATTCATTTACTTGATTGGCCTGGAAATTCACCATACTTAAATCCCATAGAAAATTTGTGGAATATTTTGAAGAGACGTTTAGGTAAAATGGACTGTACAACCAAAGAACGCATGATAGCGAATGCTATAAAAGTGTAGTTCCACGATTATGAAGTCAAAAATATGTGCACTCGATTAGTGGAGTCAATGCCAAAACGAATTCAAGAGGTCATTTCTGCAAAAGGAGGACGTACTTCATACTAATACAGGTATTTATCAGTGTATATCAAGGCATAGAATGATATAAAGGCATAGTTTTGAAAAAAAGAGAGAATTTTTACTTTGTCCCAATTAATTTGCACAGTATATAGTATGTGTCCAGTAAATCTGACTTTGCTATCTCGTGTCCTTCTTGGTGTTGCATTTTGGGTGGCCAGCAGTGTAGTTCTTCCCGCAAAGGCTGCATTTGGCGTAGACCTTATCCTTCCCAAAAGAAAAATAATGCTGCGTAAATGAGATTTTACGTTTACCCATTATTACTGCTTGCTTGCTTTCCACAAATAAATGTTCCAGCATCTGAAGCACGTTTAAACTTCCAGTACAAACAACGAGAACAACGCCTTTGACTACTCTGTTGTTATCTAACTGAAACGTATACTTTCACTTTGAGCTTGACTTAACGTGAAGAACAACAGAGTGCAAAAACAGTATAGTCTCATTGAAATTCAAAAAGTAGGAACTCTACACCAAATTAAACTCAAAATAGTATAACTATACACTAAAAATCGCGAAAGCTTGGAAATTTTGATTATTTATTCTACACCAAGAAATTTTCGGATTTTTAGTGTTAAGTTATTTGGTAACAGTTAACTTTAGTTTCGTATTGCCATCATGTAACAGTATGGCTGGGCTCAATCTTTTTGACACCAGAGATGGAAACAGGTCAGCGGGTCACTAGGTCGAAAATTTCTTGCGGGTCAAACTGATCGGGTGAAGGTGTTCGTGACCCGATTTCGACCCAGTGTTTTTTTCCCCATTTTATTTTTGTAAAGACAAAAAAATCAAAGAACCCTTCACATGCCTTTGAAATAATACTTCAGAGCTGGAGAGAAACTTGCTGAGAAGCGTAAAGATATGTGATTGAAAATGATCTTTCAAAAGACAAGACTAAAGCGCAATGCTTTTACAAAAAAAGAAAAAAAAAGAAAAGAAAAATGAATATTTATCAGTTGATAGGAAAAACTTTGAGATAACCGATTCCAACATTTACCTTGGGCTGCAGATATCAAACGAAGATCACTTTGATGAAGAAATTAATTGGCGTACAAAAACTTTCTTGGAGAGTTTTTGGGAATAAAAGATCATGATCAGAATAAAATCCCTGAAATGGCAATGGGCTTGACATGTTTCCAGGAGAACGGATCAGCGATGAACAACTGAAATTTTAGACTGGATTCCAATGAACAGAAAAAGACCGCGGGTGGATTGAGAAGACTGGCCCAAAATAGTCCGTTGTTGAAGAAACTTGGGGAGACTTTCATCCAGCAGTGGATTGATACTTACTTATTGACGATGATGATGATATATTCGAATTTATAGCACAAAGGAGATTTTTCGAGGTCAGGTCCGGGTTAAAAATTTTTGACCCGTTTCCAACTCTATTCGGCAGCACTATACATAGTGTGAAAGCGAACGTTCCAACCGTCAATGTAATCGGTGGAAGCTGAATAGTTTGCACTTACAGCATTGAAAAACGTAAAACTATCGATGTACGATCGATATACTGATTCGTACCAAACTATCGATATTTCCAGCGATAGTACCTCCACCACTATTTGTTGGCTTTTAGCACAGACAAGGGTACACGAAGAAGACACCTGCTGTTATAACCCATGATCGCCAATATGCACCTGGCTGTTTATGCAGAAATTCTCCTCTAGGTACTATTATCGTATTGTGTGCATACTTGACGCAACGGGACTGGTCTTTTGCTTCGTACAATCTTTCGCAGCCGCTGCTGCCCTCCACCAGTCGTTTCCGCCAACAGCAAGACCACGGGCTTATTGATGTTTTGTTTGTGCACCATTTATTTTGTATTCATACGTAGCCGAGAAGGTGTCCGTTTGTGAGGTGCTTGCACCTACCCGAGCAGGGCCCGTTTCATGCCTCCTTCAAAGTCGCTTAAATCACGAACCTCCCCGTATTACCCTTATCTACATGTCTGGTTCCTTTTGCAGTGTACTGTTTATAAATCCGGTGCATTGTCGTGGTGCAAAATGAGGTGCACATTTTTAGAACTTGGGTGCCTTTTCTTCCATTCTGCAAAGACCTTTGGCAGAAATTAAGTGATATGCCCATTAGCAGTAACATTTCTTTGATTTACTATAGCTGTCACGTGTTCTTTCTTACAGGAGCAGGACGATACGATTTTCTTCTCTGCACTGCGGATTCGTCGGGACTTTAGTTGGAGGTGCGTCACCTTCCAAGCACCAGACCCTTGATTGTTCCTTTTTTTCCGGATCATAGTGACCAATTCATGATTCACCACGAGTTACGATGTTGAAATTGTCTTTATAAGTCTTCCTCTGAATTTGTACAGCATAAATTGGCTCCATTCAACTCGGCTTGTCTTGTCCTGGTCCGTAAGTGCACAAGTCGGGCACATCATTTCCTGACATACGAATGGTCACGAATGGTTGTTTGTGCGGGTCTGGTTCACTTCGTCGACAACTCATTTCTTCGACGGGTACATTTCGTTGACACTATACAGTATATGGAAACAGCCGATTCCTAAAAAATCGAAAAAAAGTTCAGAACCACCAAATTTGGTATACTATCTCATGGTACTGTAACTCAGATCGTAGACGTTTTTTGGAAGAGGTCGGGCCCGGCGTGAAAGCGGCCCCATACAACATTTTCGTAAAATCTACAGTTTTCAATTTAGAAGCACCAAATTTGGTATACTATCTCATGGCACTCTAACTTAGACCGTACACGGTTTTTGGAAGGGGTCGGGGCCCGGGGTCAAGGGGGGCCATATAACATTTTCGTAAAATCAACAGTTTTCAATTTAGAACCTCCAATTTTGGTATACTATCTCATTGTACCCTTACACCAACTTAGACCATAGAAGGAAGGGGTCGGGGACCGGGGTCAAGGCGCCCCCATATAACATTTTCGTAAAATCTACAGTTTTCAATTTAGAACCACCAAATTTGGTATACTATCTCATGCTACTCTGACTTAGCTCACAGATACGGTATTAGAGTGCAGAATTATGTTGCAGTTCTTAAGTAAAACATGGAAATTTTTGAGAAAATTTTGTATGGGGCTCCCTTTACCCCAGGCCCCGACCCCTTCCAAAAACCGTGTATGGTCTACGTTAGAGTACAATGAGATAGTATACCAAATTTGGTGGTTCTAAATTGAAAACTGTAGATTTTATGGAAATTTTGTATGGGGCCCCCTTGACCCCGAGCCCCGACTCATTCCGTCTATGATCTAAGTTGGTGTAAGAGTACAATAAGATAGTATACCAAATGTGGTGGTTCTAAATTGAAAACAGTAGATTTTACGAAAATTTTGAGGAATCGACTGTTTGCATATATATTTACAGGAGCCTGGACTTGTATACTGAAGCAGCTATGTACATGTTATGAATACAGTTCTAATTAAAGACGCCGTGGAAAAACGAAGACATTTACTTACATCGTACTTCAAAACCAAATAGGTATATTTAAATTGCTTGCCACATGTAAACATGCTTTGCATCAAAATGAAATTAAATAAATTGCTTTCACTACACTACTTTAAAATTAAAGATATGTAATGCCAATATGTACCTACATTATTTCTTGAAGCACATGCCGGTATTTTATTAAGATGAATAAAAAACAAATTCTTTATATGAAGGGAAAAAGAATACAGTATGTATACATATAAGTAAAAATATACACCTATGAAACATTACAATACGACCACCTTCAGCCTCGAGAAATGAGTGCGCCTGGAGACCGAACGCTGGCGCGGGAGAAGTTCACAGAGTAGTATACAACAAGAGGACCGGCTTTCGGTTATTAGAGTGTTTGGAGTCAAAATGGGAAAAGCTTCCGATTCATCGGAGTTTTATAAAGGACAAATTGTGATGGCACGGCGCCATGGGACTACAATCTCGGAAACGGTGCGGCTTGTGGGTTGTTCACGTGCCGCTGTAGTGAGTACGTATCAAAGGTGGTGCACAGATGGCCAAACGACGAACCATCGTCCAGCCATGTGTCGACCGCAGCTCACCGATGCCAGAGGGGAGCGGAGACTATCGCGCATTGTTCACGGCGACCGCAGGGCCACAGTACGACAAATCATCTGCAGCCACAATAGGGGTGATCAGGGGAATGTGTCACAGAACACAGTTCATTGCAGCCTTCTGCGCATTGTCCTGCGTAGCCGAAGAAGACTCAGCCGGGTCCTCCTGCTCACTGCACGTCATCGCCAACGACGCATGAAATTGGCCCAAGATCATCGAGATTGGACCATGGATGATTGGAAGAAAGTGGCCTGGTCTGACGAATCAAGATTGCTGGTGCATCACGTAGACGACCGAGCGCGGATATGCCGATTACCAACGGATGCTATGGCACCTGGATGCACTGTTGTGCTGAAACAGGCATAAGGCGGCGCTGTTATGATGTGCGCGATATTTTCATGGTACACTTAAGGCCCCATTATCCCAATATCACAATCCCTTACAGCTGTCAGGTATCTGAACATCGCTGCGGGCCAAGTTCAACCATTCGTGGCAACGGTGTTCCCCGCTATTGATGGCCATTAACAAGAGGATAATGCGCCATGCCACACTGCCAGCATCGTCAAGGTGTAGTTCAAGGAACACGATGGTAACTTTCTGTTAATATTCTGGCCTCCAAATTCACCTGAACCCAATCGAATATTTGTGGTTCAACTCGGAAAAGTGGGTTCGCGCTAAACCACCATCACCCCGATATGTACGGGGAACTTGAAGACTTGCTGTTGACATTATGCTACAGGATAACCCCAGGTTACCTATCGCCACCTCATCGAATCGATGTCTCGCTGAGTGGCCTACAGCTTATTAGGTAGGTGGTCGTAATGCAATGGCTCATCGGAGTATACAGTTCGTAATTTCATATACAAGGTTACAAGGAAAGTCCTTGATTAGGAGAATATGTCAAGAACTATGGCAGTTAGCGATTTACTTTTTGTGCAGTTGTACAGGAAACCCCTATGGCGCACACAATAACACCACTAGGGATCCCCTTGCCCCGTTTTGGGGGAAGTTGAGGGGGCTATCTCGCCCCCCTTTGCAAATAGGGCAAAAAGTCAATTACAAACTTGTTCAGCGAGTCAAAAAATAGTGCATAAATGTTTTTGTCCCATAAGAAAAGATGGCAGGGGACCGGAAATGTGGGCCCCAAGAAAATCACAACATCCGGAAGCATGCAACGACACAGTATTTAGACAAGAACTTATTACTTAGAACTTATCTAAACTGGTAAGTTCTAAGTAAATGAAAGCACTAAGGAAAAGTTTTACTACCGACCTTATCAACAGTTCTTGTTCTGATACACTGCTGGCCACCCAAAATGCAACACCAAGAAGGACACGAGATAGCAAAGCCAGATTTACTGGACACATAACAACAGATACAAAGACGAAACGATTGAGCTTACAGGCCCGTGCGACTTGCGGAACACCCAGACATCAATAGTTCGAGTGGCCCCCACGGCTGGCAATAACTGCTGCTACACGCCGTGGCATCGAACGAAAGAGGCTTTGGATGTGGGCTTGGGGTATGTCGGTCCAGGCTGCTTCCACACGTTGCCACAGTTCATCTGGGGTAGCCGCGTGTGGTGCTTGACGGGCCACTCGGTTGCCAATCAGCGACCAAACTTGTTCGATGGGCGACATATCGGGCGAACAGGCGGGTCACGGCCGCAGTGACACCTGGTGGGCCGTGAAGAATTGGCACACATTATCCTGTTGAAATGTGGCCGCTGGCAGGACCTGTAGGTAAGGGAGGACTACAGGCTCCGAAACGTCGGAGATGTAGCTGTGGCTGTTGAGTGTACCGAAGATGCGTACCAGAGGGGTGCTGGTGTCATATCCAATTGCGCCCCAAACCATAACACCAGGCGACGGCCCGGTATGACGATGCATAATGCGTGCGTCATACAGTCTCTCGCCGCGGTGCCGCCACACGCGGATCCGACCATCATGGTGTTGCAGGCAGAAGCGGGATTCGTCGGAGAAGACAATGTCATGCCGTTCCGTAGTCCAGGTGTGGCGACCGACGGCCCACTGCCGCCGGACTCGCCGGTGTTGTAACGTCAATGGTAATCGGAGCAATGGGCTCCGTGGGGCAAGTCCCCGCGCCTGCAGACGACGTCGAACGGTACGTGCTGACACAGGTTGTTGCGCAACACACCCTAATTCATGCGCTAACTTTCGTGATGTGACATCCCCCCCCACCAAGGGAGCAAGTGGGTCCTTCGTGGTGTTATTGTGTGCATCATAGGGGTTTCCTATAGAACTTCGCAAGAACTAAATCGCTAACTGCCATAGCTCGTGAGATATTGGCCTGGTCAAGGGCTTTCCTTGTAACCCTGTATATAAATTAATTAAAGCATATACAGTGCGTCAAAGAATTTTTAAAACTGGGTCTGTAAAATGAAATAGAAACAAGAAATTTAGATTTATTTTGGTTTTTTATTCAAAATAAGTCCCTCCGGCTTCAATACACTTGTTACAGCGATTTAATAATGATTCGAATGCCTGTTCCAGTGCACTTTGCGGAATCGCATCCAAAGCACGCGTCGAAGCTGTTTGTATGGTCAAAATATCATCAAAATAACACCCTTTTAACGTCATTTTAAGTTTTGGGAACAAAGAAAAGTCGCAGGGTGCTAAATCAGGCGAATACGGTGGATGATTCAACACACAGACGTTATTTTTCTCCAAAAATCTACGAACAAGAAGTGAGGTGTGACTGGGTGCATTATCGTGCAACAAACACCAACTCTTTTCATCTCGATATTCTGGAAGAATGCGATGAATTCTGCCCATCAAACGCCTCAAAACATTTTAATAAAACTCACCAGTAATTGTTTGTCCACTTGGAACAAATTCTTGGCGGATAATACCCTCACTATCGAAGAATGTAATGAGCATTGTTTTGATCTTCGATGGCACTTTTCTTGTTGTTTTTTTGGCTTGTGGCGAATTTTGTGTCTTCCATTCCGCACTTTGTCGCTTTGCTTTAGGATCATATTGAAAACACCATGTTTCATCATCAGTAACAATCGATTTTAAGAAGTTTAGATTATTTTCAGCGGCTGAAATGATGTGCACTTCTCCTTGATTTTTGTTCATTGGTTAACGTGTGTGGAACAAATTTAGCTCAGACTTTTGTTTTGCCCAAATCTTCATGCAGGATGGTTCGAATCGTTTCTTTGTTGATGTTTAAAGACTCTTCCATCATTCTTAGTGACACACATCGATTGTTTACCACGAAATCACGCACTTTTTCAATAATCTCAGGTGTCCTAGATGAACTTGGTGTTCCGGTATGCTTATCATCTTCTAGCGTATCTCTTCTGTCCAAAAACGTTTGCCACCGGAAAACATTTGATCTACTTAAACAGAACTCACCGTAAACTTGTTTCATCATTTGGTACGTTTCCGAGGTACTTTTACCAAGTTTTGCGTTAAATTTAATAATAGCCCTTTGTTCAATTTTAATAATTCAACATGAAAAAATTTTACTTCCCTAATGAATGCCCGTTTCGTTTGAGTTACTTTAACAACTGCGCAGTACTTTTGGCAGAAAGCAAGCAGATGGTCATGGTTTATAACGCTTTCGCGACTACACTGGTGGCGCCACCGTAGGCTGAAATCTAGCGCCAGTCTTAAAAATTCTTTGAAGCATTGGGTATTTCATTACTACTTTAGCAGAAACTTCCATTACAAATAAATTACCTTTGCTTATCTCTATATGGGCGCTATTTCGCAATTTCAGCGTTGAGATTTTATGCGTAACGAAAATTTCTGGCCGCCCCGGTGGCGCAGTGGTCTAAGCGATGGCCTCTGATCATTCGTCCAAACGGGGTCCGGGTTCGAATCCCGGTGAGGCATGGATGTTGTGTTTGTCTTGCGGCACTGGCTCTCTCCCTTCCCTGGAACCAGTGACCCTAAATTAGGGACGGGCGACTGCTTATAGCCCATTGAGTTGCTCACGGTGGTCGTTAAACCTCCAATCAAAAAAAAAAAAAAATCTGTCGAACGTACTAACTTTTGATCGAAAATTTCCTTATAACGTTTTAACCAAAATGCGTTGTTACGATTATTTTTCTATCCCCCTTGAATTTCGTTATAACGAGTTTCGACTGTAGTTTCTTACTCCGAATTCAGCTTGCTTTTTTTACGATACTGTATTCTGTAGACACAGATTGAAACGCCACTGTTTTTCCTGAGGCGATATCGGATTAAAGAATCTATCCATAAAACTTTGTCCTCCTAAACTGACAAGATGGGCTTTTACTTGGGTGTGCTAAAACTGCAAATATCGCTGTTGAGGGTAGGTTGTTATCCTGTCGTATATCATTTTTTAACAATCCATACTTCCCCCTTTTTTTGTTTTGTTTTCCTTCCTTCGTTTCCACGTGGAGCCAGTTAAGAGTAGCATATAGGCAATATATTGATCCGGGAGTTTTGTGTTTAGCATGGGGTGACTAAGAGAGATGATCACAGAGTCATCTCGAATGGGTGCGATGATTGTTTCTCCGTGCCGGCGACGAGACAGGAGGAGCGGTCATCGATCGATGTTGGTGCCGGCAAAATGTGATAAGAAAGACCGGAAAAATATCTTCTTTCTTATTACATAAGCGGCGGTACTTCGAACTTTTCTTTCAGGAGTGCTTTAGAAATACACGTTTCCTTTTCTTCTAGTACTCCATTGTAGTTTTTTTATCCTTGAAGTCATCTGGAAGCAGTTATTATAACAGATGCATTTTCTATTTGATTCTTCTTTCTGGAATCCACCTGAAAAAAAAAATACTGTCTGGAATTAAAAGGGTTCCGTCTGTGGCTGAACTCGTAAATAGAGGATGCCTTTTTGAAGGTTTGAGGAAACTATATGGATATAAAATCGTTCTTTATACTATTACGGTTTGTGGAAAGCAAGCAGCGAAAGAGAAGCAAAAGATGAAATGTCTATACTACGTCACTCTGTTTCTGACCTATTATTGATGAACAAAGTATGATGCTACTTTCGATTGATATAAGTACGCGATATTCCTTAATAAAGAAGATCTTCACACATTTTTAGAAGTCAAAATCCTCCAAATACGTGGCGTCAGTGATTAAACAAAGACATCGCTCTTTGCACGTTTAGCAACGCACAGCAGCCGAAAAAATTGTTATTCGGTCACCGCTGGGGAATTGAATCCCTGATCTCTCGATACCTAGCCCAGAGCGTTAGCCTTACACAAAACAAAAACGCGCTCTGCTGGGTATCGAGGGATCTGGGATTCAATTCCCCAGCGGTGACCGAATAACAATTTTTTCGGCTGCTGTGTGTTGCTAAACGTAGAAAGAGCGATGTCTTTGCTTATTCAGTTTTAGAAGGATTTTACAGTAATGTATAATTAATACAAATTTTGAAGTTGTGAATCCGTTTATTGGTGTGAGTATGACTTCAATGGTGAGTCAGATAATATCCGAAAATTTCGACGTCCTGGAGCGGGAAACGAATCCGCGTCTCCCAGATAGCGCCCGGGTATGCTAACCACTACACCACCCAGAACGACCAAATCTCAAGTTTTCGATTAATTTAAATATAATCGAAAAAAGGATTTGCTTGTCGAAGCAACCGGCATTCGTATTTTTCAAGTTTCCAAGTTTTCGGATATTATTTGACTTACCATTGATGTCATA
The DNA here is from genome assembly GCA_039090855.1 of Macrothele yani. Lineage (NCBI taxonomy): Eukaryota > Metazoa > Arthropoda > Arachnida > Araneae > Macrothelidae > Macrothele > Macrothele yani. The sequence goes on from CM077004.1 coordinate 137,361,879, forward strand.
TTTACACCAATAAACGGATTCACAATTTCAAAATCTGTATTGTACAATGGTGTAATCCCATATTCCATTCATTGATATAATTAAATTTAAAATACAATTATTGTTTCTTAAATGTTCTATGTGATAGCCCTTTCTCTGCAATGAACCTACATCTAGATTTTCAAGATAACAGGGCATTTCTTAAAATTGGTAGTGGCATTCATTCGTCGTCCACTGCTTTCCATAGTCCAATCATTGTTTTAGGTCTGCGTTCTTTTTAGCAGTTCGAAGGCACAATAGTCCATTGGTGACACATCAGGGGACTTTGAAGGAATATGAGCAAAGGTTATAGGCTTGATATCCGTCTCTGTTTTAGGTCTGAGCGCTCTTTTTAGCAGTCCGAAGGTACACATCAGGGGACTTTCAAGGAATATGAGCAAGGCTTGATATCTGTCTCTGTTTTAGGTCTGAGCGCTCTTTTTAGCAGTCCGAAGGCACAATAGTCCATTGATGTCACATCAGGGGACTTTGACGGAATATGAGCTAAAAGTATTGACTTGATACCCGTCTCACTCATTTTTAGGTCTGAGCGCTCTTTTTAGCAGTCCGAAGGCACAATAGTCCATTGGTGACACATCAGGGGACTTTGAAGGAATATGAGCAAAGGGTATAGGCTTGATATCTGTCCCTGTTCTAGGTCTGAGCGCTCTTTTTAGCAGTCCGAAGGCACAATAGTCCATTGGCAACACATCAGGGGACTTTGAAGGAATATGAGCCAAAGGTATTGACTTGATACCCGTCTCATTTTTAAGTCTGAGCGCTCTTTTTAGCAGTCCGAAGGTACACACCAGGGGACTTTCAAGGAATATGAGCAAGGCTTGATATCTGTCTCTGTTTTAGGTCTGAGCGCTCTTTTTAGCAGTCCAAAGGCACAATAGTCCATTGGCGAGACATCAGGGGACTTTGAAGAAATATGAGCAAAGGGATATCTTGATATCTGTCTCTGTTTTAGGTCTGAGCACTCTTTTTAGCAGTCCGAAGGCACAATAGTCCATTAATGACACATCAGGGGACTTTGACGGAATATGAGCAAAAGGTATAGACTTAATATCGGTCTCTTTTTTAGGTCTGAGAGCCCTTTTTAGTAGTCCATTGGTGACGCATCAGGGGAACTTTGAAGGAATATGAGTAAAAGGCATAGACTTGATACCCGTCTCTGTTTTAGGTCTGAGCGCTCTTTTTAACAGTCCGAAGGCACAATAGTCCATTGGTGACACATCAGGGGACTTTGAAGGAATATGAGCAAAAGGCATTGACTTGAGACCTGTCTCTTTTTTCATTTTTTTCCAGAAATAGAGTGATAAATTTCGATGTATGGCTGTTAGACTTATCCCGATCATGTTCTACTCTTTGAAGGCTCTGTGGTAAAGGAATGGTATTTCCTCTTTAAATAATGGAGTTAAAACATTTTTGTTTCGTAATATGTAGAATGGATTTTAACATTCTTTTCAATTTTTCTTAACTTTAATTTCCCATTTTACGTCACTGGAACTTTCTTTAGATTCTTGGAACCAAGTTTGTCTTTTTCTGCTCTTTTGCTATAGTAAATCAACCTTTTTTTTGCTACAGTCGAATATGTAGATCCATATTTTATCAATAGGCACAATAAATTTCGATCTGTCTCCGTCTAAGTGATTTATATAAAGAAGTCTACATCGTGTTCTGCGCTCAGCCACGTGCCTAGGCAATAGGCGGTGAAAATTTTTTTCTCAGCTTCAAATCTTTGTTTATTACCTTAACAAGCAAAGATTTGAATCTGTAAAGATCTTTGACACACATATATTTTTTACGACTTAGTGATTGCTTTTTGCTACGGTAGATTTTCTTTTAGGACCAGAGACCTTGTTTTTGAAATAGTCGTAAAAGTGCGTACTTTCTTTGGATATTCGCTTGGTGTTCATTTTCCTGTTAAAGCAATGCTTGACGAATTTTCCCTTTATTATTAATAATGCTTATTTTATGTTGGAAATACTAATTCCATGATTTTCACAGCGTCCTTTAAATTACTGAATACGAATATTTCTCTTCGTACAGAGCAAAAACATTAACTTCTTATCACAGTTTGTTTAAGTGCGCCATTTTCTTAGCAGACAATACATAACTGCAGCAGTTGTTTCTTTCACATTCATCTAACACACTGTTACGAATTTCAATTCTTTGAACTTCTTTTACTTTCTGTAATTTCTTATCAAAAACGTTCTAAAAATGTGTGCGCATCCTCTGTATATCCTTTACCTGAAAACAAATAAAAGCAGTCAAACGTTCAGTTGCCAGTCTGATTGCAACTAAATATTAGTGTCAAAAATGTAACACTGGTTACCAAGGAATACTCCAAAAGTAACTGGGAGTTCAAGATGGTGGCTTATTTTACTTTAATTTGCATTTATTTATTGACTCCTGTTACTCAGTATCTGCTGTGTGAGAGAGAGAGAGAGAGAGAGACAGTTGGAACTCCGTTGAAAGCAATCCCCGCTATTGGTTTCAGAGATATCGGTTTGGAATTCTATTGGTAGCTGTCCTGTACACGGGTTATAACGAAGTGAATTTCTCCGTCATTTTTATCCGCGCCGGAGTTCGAACCCGGGTCCACTCATTCCGGAATAAGTTGCTCTACCAATTAAGCTACGCGGACGTTTTATTCTGATTCCTATCTGCCTTTATGTCGTGTGCGTCCTTCTGGCAGGTACGTCACATCTCCTGGTACGTTACATCATCTCCCCCTTATTTATTTATTTTTTTTTTTTTCGAAGTGCTGGAGAAAGGATTCTCTTATTTTTCCTATCTCGCGGTGTGGAAATAACATCACACCAATGCGAGATTTTGAACGGTCGGGTCATCCGGATAGTTCGGGCGCCATTATAACGAAGTCAATTTCTCCGTCATTTTTAGGTCTACGCCGGGGGTTCGAACCCGGGTCCACTCATTCCGGAATAAGTTGCTCTACCAATTAAGCTACGCGGACGTTTTATTCTGATTCCTATCTGCCTTTATGTCGTGTGCGTCCTTCTGGCAGGTACGTCACATCTCCTGGTACGTTACAGGGTTTCCGAGATAGCAATTCGGAATTCCTTTGGAAACTATTCTGTTAGTGGTTGTGTAATATATCAGTTTGTGTGGAATTATTTTCGAAGCTTTCCTGTTACGAATTTTCGAGATATGGGTTTGGAATTCCTGCGGAAGTTGTTCATCCTGTTTACGCAGGGGCGAATCCAGAATTACCTTGAGGAGGGGGGGGGATGTCGTCTAAAAATATTAATGCGGATACTTTATTATAGAAGTGTCACACACACACGCACACACTGGAAGATCCTCCTTAGCATCACAGGGCTTTTAAAAAAAATTCATCCAACCAACTGTGCAAAGTTTTTAAATCACATACTGCGGAAAAAAGAAACCCTGAAAAATCAGCAATACTTTGCAGGCGTTCAGTTTCCCGATTTGCATTTGAATGAGTTCCGTTCTTTTTAAATATTTGTCAAGTGTGGATAGGGTTTTTCAAACTAAATTTGAGTCCTTCTATACGGACGGAATGATTCTATAGAAAAATTTCAGCTTAAATCATCGAATCATTCAACGATTGATTCGATGATTTAAGCTGAAATTTTACCTGTAATTTCTCTTCAAAATATTCGTTTATTCTTTTGCAATGCATGATTCCCACTTCTTTTTAAAATAACTTCCATTTTACACTTCATCAAGTTATTTCTGCGCATTCGTTGTGGTACTAACGATTTCCTCTTGGCAGTTTGTGGAAATATTCCGTTAAAAAAAGCATACCTATTGCTTCACGTGATTAGTCAAAATGTCAAAATCTAGTTACCCGTCCGCTCTGAGCTTCCTCTGTTTCTGAAGCGGTTTTTTTTTTTCTTATTTTTCTTCCGCTCTCTCTCTCTCTCTCTCTCTCTCTCTCTCTCTTTCTTTTTCTGAAGGTAGAACAGAACGTTTAGTCTTTAAATTCACATAAAATTTAAATTATGAAAACCTTTACGGGATATCTGTGCATTAATACTGTAGGGCCAGACATATCAATTCTTAGATAATACCTTTTGTTTCCCGCCGTATAGCGAGCTACCGCCTCGCCTTTACTATACGATAAGGCGGCTGAAGGCGTCCTTGCGTAGAAGAATAATTACCTCGACGAAACTCAGTCCAGTACACGGAAATAAAAAACAGCAAGATTTAATTATTCCAATAACATTTGCTTCACGGGTTTCCGATGGCTTCCCGCTCAGGGTCCCCGTGGTGACCACGTGCTACTTTTTCACAATTCTTTCCGCGATACCTGGTGGACGAAGAAATCCTCTTTCCCGTTCACCACGCTGTACTTCTGCGATCCCCGCAGCCCTTCCGTCAAACCAGTGTCCGAACTGGGACCCTCTCTCTTTCACGACCGAAGCTCAACTGTCTCCCACTAAATTCTCTTGGCCCTTTCGGTCCTCTACCCCGCATGCGCAAGAAAAACTCCTTACCCCGGTCAGCACGTGAAATACCTGAGCTCAGGAATGTCGTCGGATACCCATAGGGCCGCCCCGGTGGCGCAGTGGTCTAAGGCGTTGGCCTCTGATCATTCGTCCGTAAGGGGTCCGGGTTCGAATCCCGGTAAGGCATGGATGTTGTGTTTGTCTTACGGCACTGGCTCTCTCCCTTCCCTGGAACCAGTGACCCTAAATTAGGGACGGGCGACTGCTTATAGCCCATTGAGTTGCTCACGGTGGTCGTTAAACCTCCAATCAAAAAAAAAATACCCGGAGGCGATTACAACCTTGTACGTACCAAAAACGGTACGACAACTTTTTTTAACAGAAGCACTCGAGCAGCCGACTCTTCAAGGTCAGGGGTCCCAGGCGTTTATGCATCGTTCCCTTAATCCTCCCATAGGATTAAAGTTGTTCCACGTGGTGAAGAATGTCAGTTCTCAGTTGAAACAACAAAATGGCGGAATGAAGCGTCCGTCAGCACGTGTTCATCACAACATTAAAATTAAATAAATTCATAATTGATAGCTTGATTGCGGGCGACCCTTACAAGCCCCCACCAAATGAACGAGAGATACGGTCTTTTGCCGTATTCTCGAGTCTCTTCACTTGCTTGCGTCTCTTGGGTGACACAACATAATACACTTGATCATTTCTCGCTCGTTTTGTCGCACGTTATGTAACATATATACTGGTACCACCCTGAGACCTTCTGTGGATCTCCACCTATGCCGTGATACATTCTCCCCATGGCGCTGCACTACTCTTTAAAACTGAGTCTTGACAACGCATCGGCGTGAGGGATCAGTTTGCCGGCGACATGAGGTATGGTTAAATTAAATTCGGAAATAGCCAAACTCCAACGCTGTAATTTTATACTTTGCGATGCGGAACGGGTGAGAAAAGTAAGGGGGTTGTGGTCGGAAATAACTTCGACCCGGTTACCGAAAATCCACCCTTCAAACCTTTGCAAACCCCATACTATGGCGTACACCTTCTTATGGCTGACCGCCCATCTTGCTTGCGTCCCATTTAATTTTTTGCTAGAATAGGCCACTGGCCTAATGTTGCCTTCCTCATCCCTCTGACTCAAACAACATGCCACCGCAAAGGAACTCGCATCCGCGTGTAAGATAAAATGCTTAGTGAAATCTGGGGTGTTTCTCCATGCGCTCCTTCATTTGCTGCAGGTACTGCTCCGCCGATACTTATATGCCAACGTGCAGCCTACATTCCCCGCCCAATTCTTCAGAATGGCCAGCGGTCCAATGGGCTCTCGCCCGTATAGCAACTGAAACGGGGCCGCGCCCGTTGTAACATTGGGAACCTCTCTATAGGCCCATAATAAATGTGGCAAAGCCTTATGGCACTGCAGGGGCTCCTCCCTTATCACGTGATGAAGCATTCCTTAAAAAACTCTCTTGAATCGCTCAACAAGGCCGTTCGAGGCGGGATTTGTTGGGACGGAGAACCTAGGAGTCGACCCTAGACGCCTTAGGATCTCTTGTGTCAACCCCGACACAGAATTTGTGCCCCGGTCCATCGCTACTGCCTCCGGAATCAATGTGCACTGAAAAATTTTCTAGTAGTGCGTCGCGCGTACTACGGGCATTTAATGAAGTCAGACATACGGCTTCCGACCACTTAGTATGCTGCTCTACCATCACTAATATCCACCTGACCCTTGCTTTACGGTCGCTCAATCGGTCCGATTACGTCCACATTAACGACCTGAAATGGTTTGGGGGATCTCCTAACTGCCTCAATCGGAACCCTGCTCTCGTGATGGGACGTCTCAACTGACACGCTTCGCATACATCACAATATCTACGCACATCTTTCTTCAAGGTAGGCCAATGGAAATAATATCTAATCCGCCCTAAGGTCTTCTTGTGGCCCAAATGCGCGCCAAAAACCGAATCGTGTGCCAGCTTTAACACTTGCGCTCTCCGCTCTTCAGGAACTGCCAACTGTAACGTAACCTTTCCCTACACTTGTTCCCGATGATACAACATTCCATCCTTATAGAGATAATCTCCTCTGCTATTTTCCGCCTCACTCCTAGCGGCTGCTAACGTCACACATCTCTTTTGTTGCTCCGTAAACAAGCGACTGTCTGAACTCTCCTGAGCTTCACTCGTATTTAAATCAGTAAAGCTATCTCCTGTTCCCTCGCTAGCTGTCGTTGCCTTCCCTGATTGGTCAGCCTGCTGTTGCCCTCGCTGAATCTCCTCGCCACCTCCAGCACTGAGCGCTAATATCCTGGGGCTATTTTGCTTTTTAAGCCACGCTCCACCAACTAAGCGCGCTTGCTCCTCCTCCGCTGAAATATCTGTGATCGCGGGGCTTTCAATTCCTAGAATATCCTCTTCGACTAGCGCTTCGCCAGTCTCAGATTCTGGATGCACATCCGGCCTATGCCCTAACTCTAACGCCTTTTCATTAGAGGTTGCCCACATCAGAGTCGCTTCCCTTAAACTTTTCATGAACTGGTAATCCTCCAGTGCTATAATTATCCTGTTTACCAGATTAGAAACAATTGCACACATCTCTTTACAAAATCTTTCTGGTGCTTCTTCTGTTTCTAATCCCTCTTCATCCAATCGGAGATTCACTTGCTTAATGACAAACTCTCCCTTACTACCATCGAAGCCTCTTAAAATTATTCTACCCTTTGGTTCCAACAGCTCTTCGCCAAGTAACCCTGCTCTTACGCAACTCACCTTCCGAGCCTGAGTCAATAAGGATTTCGGTGCTCTTACCGCATTCCGATTTAACCCTCTTCACTTCTACCGGAATTTCTATTGCCTCGTTCTGACTTCCTTCTTGGCCTAAAACTCTATCTACCTTAGCCGTCATTCTCTTATCATCGCTTTCCTCTACCGGCTCTATCCTTCTCTCTGAGACATCTTCGGCTCCCTTTTGTCCCACCGCTACTCTGTTTACTTTATTGGGGGGGGGTGTCTTTTCTCCAGTTCTGAGAGTAAGAGCTGGGAGTACTCTGGGATGCCTTCTGGGTACAATTTGATTTACGGTGTCCCACTACTCCACATCTAAAACATACAATTCCCTTATCCAAACTGGAATTCTCTACGATAGGCCTCGCCGGTGAGTAACGTGGCTTATGCCCGACGCTCTGATCTGTCCTGGAAAATTTTCCTTTCAATTGATTTCCGCCTGTCGAATAAACTCCCCTTCTTCCCGGCTTCTGATTGACTGCCTGTGAAATACGTTCCCGAAGGATGACTGGATTTGTATCTTCCTTCTTCTATTCCCAAAACTCCCATGTGACTTTCGTATAAATCGCAAAGCTCTCATAATTCTGCCGAAGGAACTAACTTCCCTAATGAGCCTCTTTGAAGAATGTAAGTCTTCAGTTCTGGGGACAATAAAGTCTTGAAATTGTCGCATACCAACAAATTGGCCAACTGATCGAATTCTTTCACTTCACTACTGTTAATGTAGTACGTTAGGGTCCTCTTAATACGTCCCTCTAACTACAAGTAGCTTTCCCCTTTGTTCTTACTAATCTTCTCAAATTGTTTCAAATAAATATCCGGAGTCAAATGGCATTCCACCAAAATTGCCTTCTTAACTGTTTCGTTTTTATCGTACTGCTCTATAGTCAACCGACGAAATAAGTGGTTCACACATTGTGAATTGAATGAGGCTATCACCAAACGACCTTTCATTTGTTCCGGTACTTAGTGTAATACAAATGCCTTTTCTAACGAATAAAAGAAGTCCAGAATTTCTTCCGGCTTAATGGGACTTCTGGGTAAAGTTCTTTCTAAGATTCTCATGTAGTCGGCCAACTTACCCTCACTTTTACTTTTAGTAGACTCCTTCTCTTTCTCATTAATTAATTCTACTTTTTTTAACTCAAAATGCCTTTCTTCTTTTGTATCCGCTAATTGTAATTCCAGCATTCTTTGCTCTAATTCTAGTTTTCTCTGTTCCCTCTCAGCTTCTAATTCTAGCCTTCTTTGCTCTCTCTCAGCTTTTCTCTCTTCTACCTCAAGCATTTTAATTTAAGTTTTCATTCCATTCTAGCTGCATTATATTTCTTGTTTTCCATGTAAATGCTTACTGCTTTACTAGAATCTAATTCTGGATCACTAAGAATACTATTCTCTTCGTTGTCCGCATCCAAGTTATCCTCAACTTTCGCTTCCAAAAGCTCAGTCATGATAATACACTACAATACACATACAAAAAATACACTCATACAAAGAAATAAAAAACGGAATCATGCAAACTTCCGCATTAAATAATCGAAGGTTTATATCCTTCCTGGTTTGTTTCTAACCTATCTCTACCTTTATGCATTACTCGAACATCTCTTATCCTATTTTACTCAGAATACTTATTTCTTCTCTCTCTTTTGCTACACGTTACTTTTTTTTTTGTTCACTACGCTGTTGTAACTTAAAATTTCATAAATCGTAAACATGAATACTCAACTAATCTAAACACACTTATTACTTGATGAAAATATTTTGACACTTCGCATTCTCTAGCAACTGACATAAAATTAACTGCTACAAAACTTTACTTTACAATGCTTTACTCTGAGAATATCTAATTATTAGCTTTCCATTTTCTTTCTAGTACCATGATGAGAAATTCTACTCTTAACCCTAAACTATACGTAATGCACAGACAAAGACACAGAAATAATCTCAGAAAAAAATGCGTTACGTTACCGGAGCACTTGGGCCCCCTTCTGCTTCTTCTGTTGTCTTGCTTGCATGTCCTCGTGCGGCTCGGAATTTCCGTACGTTCAGGTCCACACTGTCTTTGTCCTGGTCGACATGCTGGGTGCCTTATCTCGGCTGGCACGCAGTTGTCTCCTTGTTCCGGTCGGTACGTCGTCAGAGTTCTGTCATTTCGGTCCCTGGAATTTTCACAAAAAGTCCGTTGTTCCTTCTTCGCACGTGTCGCCATTCACGAGCTCGCTTTCAGGCTGATCCTGCTGATAGACTGCGCCAACTTATCTGGCTGTAGGGTCAGATATATCAATTCTTAGATAATACCTTTTGTTTCCTGCCGTACAGCGAGCTACCGGCTCGCCTGTACTATACGATCTGCCTATCAAGGCGGCTGAAGGCGTCCTTGCGTTGAACAATAATTACCTCGACGAAACTCAGTCCAGTACACGGAAATAAAAAACAGCAAGATTTAATTATTCCGATAACATTTGCTTCTCGGGTTTCCGATGGCTTCTCCCGCTCAGGGTCCCCGTGCCGACCACGTGCTAAGTTTTCACAATTCTTTCCGCGGTACCCGGTGGACGAAGGAATCCTCCTTCCAGTTCACCACGCTGTACTTCTGCGATACCCGCAAACCTTCCGTCAAACCGGTGTCCGAACTGGGACCCTCTCTCCTTAACGACCGAAGCTCAACTGTCTGCCACTAAATTTTCTTGGCCCTTTCTGACCTCTACCCTGCATGCGCAAGAAAAACTGGTTACCTCGGTCAGCACGTGAAATACCTGAGCACAGGAATATCGACGGATACCCGCAGGCGATTGCAACCTTGTACGTACCAAAAGCGGTACGACAACTTTTTAACAGAAGCACTCGAGCAGCCGACCCTTCAAGGTCAGGTGCCCCAGGCGTTTATGCATCGCTCCCTTAATCCTTCCATAGGATTAAAATTGCTCCACGTGGTGAAGAATGTCAGTTCTTAGTTGAAACAACAAAATGGCGGAATGAAGCGTCCGTCCGAACGTGTTCATCACAACATTAAAATTAAATAAATTCATAATTGATAGCTTGATGGCTGACGACCCTTACAAATGCTATAATTTTACAAAAATAAATACATTAATTATTTATGAACTTTTCCATTTAAACAGGAAATGCCGGTTTTAGAGTGATGCGATCGCTCCAGCCGCACCCCGCTAGATCCACCACTGTGTCTACGACTTTTTGAGATAATAGTTCGGGATTTCATTGCGATCTACCTTTTCTTCGGTTTTGGAGATATCAACTGTATTTCTTTAGTACGGTTTTTCGGGATATCAATTGCAATTATTTTGGAAGCTACTACGGTTTTTCCATATATCAATTGCAATTCTTTTGGAAGCTGATACTGTTTTTCGGGATATCAATTGCAACTCTTTTGGAAGCTGCTACTGTTTTTCGGGATATCAATTGTAATTCTTTTGGAAGCTATTACTGTTTTTCGGGATATCAATTGCAATTCTTTTGGAAGCTGCTACTGTTTTTCGAGATATCAATTGCAATTATTTTGGAAGCTGCTTCTGTTTTTCGGGATATCAATTGCAATTCTTTTGGAAGCTGCTACTGTTTTTCGGGATATCAATTGCAACTCTTTTGGTAGCTGCTACTGTTTTTCGAGATATCAATTGCAATTCTTTTGGAAGCTGCTACTGTTTTTCGGGATATCAATTGCAATTCTTTTGGAAGCTGCTACTGTTTTTCGGGATATCAATTGCAATTATTTTGGAAGCTGCTACTGTTTTTCGAGATATCAATTGCAATTCTTTTGGAAGCTGCTACTGTTTTTCGGGATATCAATTGCAATTCTTTTGGAAGCTGCTACTGTTTTTCGAGATATCAATTGCAATTCTTTTGGAAGCTACTACTGTTTTTCGAGATAGCAATTGCAATTTTTTTGAAGCTACTACAAATTTTCGAGATATCAATTGGAATCCTTTAGGAAGGTACAACGGTTTTTCGAGATATCAATTGCGATGCTTTTGGAAACTACTATGGTTTTTCGGTATATACGTTTGGAAATCTGTTGCAAGCTATCATTCCTGAGGATTTCTAAAATAATGTTTGAAATTTCTTTCCACAAAACGGTCTTGCAGTACTTCTTCCGGTGGTGACGCAAGCGCGTAAGGTAATTTTCATAGAAACAATTCTCTGGGAATGGAACTAATTTCCATTACCTCTATGGGCTTTGATTTGGATAAGCAGAATAGTGCCGGAGAAGACTAAAGAACTGATTTTGAAAACGGTTCGTACATGGTGCTTTAAATTAAGTAAAAGGGTAAGATTATTATTCATTAACCCACCATTCATTTCGTGGTTTCCCTTTTGATTAATTTCGAATAAATTTACAGGGGTCGGAATTCGGAATTAAAGGACAGACTGACATGTCTGGATTAGCAGCGTCCAAGTCATAAAAGACGGATAAGTTCAGTTCAGTTTAACAGACTGTGACGTAATTCCTTGTATCAGAGTCAACGTATTAAATGCATCTCATCGTTTCACTCTTTGGGCTGGTTTTGATAAAATTTCCACGACAATCAGTTCCAAATACCAAAGTGATTAGACCAACAGTCTTCAGAATATGTAGTACAGATAAACAAACCTTTGTTTAACCCTTTAACGACCAGGTTCCTGAAATCCTATATCAACGCCGTATTTGTTCAGCGACAACAATGGTGATTGAATGTTACTTCTGCGAAACTCGTAGAGGCCGTGTAAATTTAAAGAGCAGGTGGGGATGGGAAGTCCTTCTCACTCTAGACGCGCGTTTCGGGCGGTCGTGGGCATTATGGTCGTTAAAGGGTTAACAGACTGTAAAGCAACTTCCCATATTATGAACAGTTTAAAAATTGGAATGGAATTAATTCAAAACCACAGATGATGAATTTGAATAGCACTAGTTTGGGATTTTTGCCAGTGAGAACTAATTTGCAAGACCTTGTGATAATCACCGTACTTAACGATAATGCACTGTAAAAATACGGGGTGATTCATAAAGCAGTATACAGTTTCCAGATCATGAAAGAAACACGGGATTGCACCATATAATACAAATTTTGAAGGTGACAATCCTATTTTTGGTGTAATCATTGAAAGGATTCTTAACCTCCAGATTCGTTAAACATGAATGCCGGTTGCTTCGACTAGCGAATCCTGGGATGGTTATATTCAAATTAATCGGAAACTTGACACTTGGTCGTTCTGGATGGTGTAGTGGTTAGCATACCCGGGCGCTATCTGGGAGACGCGGGTTCGAGTCCCGCTCCAGGACGATGAAAATTTCAAGTTACTGGATATTATCTGACTTACCATCCTTGTCACATTTACACCAAAAATCGAACTGTCATCTTCAAAGGTTCCAGTTGCTGTAAAACAGTAACAGTTGAAGACACGGACCACAACTGCGCACCGTTAGGTAGAGGTACTCATAAAGTTTGTGTCCCGCTACTGAGGAAAGTGACGTAGGCGATAGTGCGGGTGTCACGTGACTAGTCAGTCAAAATGGCAGCGTCTGCAGTGGAGAAGGCGTTTTGTGTTCTTGAATTGAGCAAAACGGAATCTGAAACTGTTGTGAAACGGCATTTTCGATCACGATTCGGAAAAGAACCTCCAACTAGAAAATCTATCTACGATTGGCACAAAACATTTGAAGCTACAGGCTGTTTGTGCCCGTAGTCTCAAATTTTGGCCACCCAGGGCCACATTTTGGCCATAGCCATTCAGAAGTCCTGACTTAACACCTTGTGACTTTTTCCTGTAGGGGAACGTAAAGGACAAGTTATTTTCCCCTCCCCTTCCTATTGATCTAGCGGAGCTGAAACAGCGTATCACAGCCACTATCACTGCACTTGATTCAGATATCTTACCTCGCGTTTGAGTGGAAATGGATTACGGGCTGTATGTGTGTCTTGTGACTAAGGGTGCACACATAGAACATCTGGGACTGTTTCTAAAAAAACTTGAAACATTCCCCTACAATTCTGTTACAGGTAACATAAAATATCTTACATTGTTCTTGTTTTATAGTGTGTTGACACTGTATACTTCTTAATGAATCACCCTCCATAAGTGGTGTGAATTCACGGAAAGTTCCAAAGCGTGAATTTCTTTGGGAGGTACATTTTCATAAATTAAAAACTCTATAACATTATTTGACACCAGTCGATACAGTTGAAAAAGAATCATCCATTTTAAACAAAATTGAATACGAAAAATATATATACGTAGTCCTATTGCACAGTAAAATATAGCTAATGGCGTAAAGAACCGTTTGCCGTCTGACTGGTTGCTAGGCAACAAGTCATGCGCGAGGCACTTGCGCGGAGGCATTACTTATTGAACTCGCCCTGTATGTATACCCTTCCACAAATGCGCATATAAAATACCTTCCATGCGATTGCTGCAACTATGAGTAAATTTTCCATACGTTTTCCATCTCTGATGCAAAACCTCCACGCTCTTTGGCCCAATTTTCGATACCTGGGCTTTTACAAGTATGATGGGTAAACTTGAGTTTAAGACTGGGTGGTTTTAACCGACATTTTAATTATCCACATGTATGTATAATGCTTCAAGCTTGTAGGTTTGTGTTTTTCATATTGTTTGTTGAAACAACAGTCACACAGATTTAAGCACTAAAGCAATATCCTTTAATCAATACGTCCAGAGCACGCGTGATAAATAACACTTGCAGAAATATTCAAGTAATTTTTATTTCCTTGCTACTTGTCGTAATGCAGCTTCGCGATAACGTCAAAAACATGCAACCCCACAGATTCGGCGTACTATTAACAATCTTTCTAATATCTAGCTCGAATGCGATCCTATTTCAAGCAGTATACGGTCGGTCATACGTTCTCATCACACGGCACTTTACACTGGGCGTTGCATCATATTTATCCCTGACACGCAGTTAGCCGTTGGCAAAATGCATAAGGAAATTCGGGTTGGTTGACGTGCTGTTCAGAAAGGAAAAGTAATATGAATTACATAGAAACTGAAACGCCAAAAGGAAGCTAAATTTAGGAATATAGGTCACACATGTTTCTGAGTTTCCAACGGTAATTTTTCCTACTCTTGAAAGTAACGAAATTTGGATTTGTCACTATTTCTGCGGTAATAAGAGTCCCATTTTAAAACATTTTTTCATTTGATTATTGGAACCATTCGACGGTTTTCCTATTTTCCCAGATTCAAAACTTTTCCGTTGTGTGGCGTGAAGTACGATTGCTTTTGTTAAAAAATAGCTATAAAAGACGAGAGAATTTGGTGCCGCCTTTCTTGTTATACACTGCCAGAAAGTAAAAAAGAACACCAAGAAGTAAGTGGCGGACGATCATGAAATATACATATGTTAATGGGACCGAGTTTACGTAGGTGTGATGTTAATTTCGGGACCAACCGGTGAGCGCTTACGACACAACACGGCATAATATGCAAATTATCGTCGGTGGTATTTAAGGAGTCCGGCGAAGTGAATGTAATCAGTCGTCGGCGTACGGACACGTGCGAAGACCCTGAAGAAGCTGCAATGCCTGGACATGGAAGAGTGTACGATTTCAGCAGTTATCGGACTTTGAGAGAGGTCGTTTAGTCGGACTCCGCGAGGCCGGGTGGTCGTATCGTCGTATTGCGGAGCGAATTGGACGGGAAGTATCGGTGGTGGTACGATGGCGGCGTAGATGGTCCGAGGAACATTCCCACACGAGAAGACGTGGAACCGGGAGTTACAGACGGACTGATGAGCGGACCGATCGACGCATAAGAAGAGCGGCGTTGTCAAGCAGAACATCCACTGCGACGCAAATCCGAGCTGCCGTTGCACCTGAGGTGACTGTGCGAACAAACCGCAACCGTCTACTGGATGCAGGACTACGTGCACGTGTACCTCTGGCATGTGTACCTCTGACACCAGCCCACCGTCAGGAACGGTTGCAGTGGTGTCGCCAACGTCTGCACTGGAGAACGCAATGGCGATCTGTCGTGTTCAGCGATGAAAGCAGATTCTGCTTGGGAGCCTCCGATGGCCGTATGCGCGTTCGCAGACGCACAGGGGAGCGTCTCCACCCTTCTTGCATCCCCAGCGACACACAGGGCCTACTCCTGGTCTCCTCGTGTGGGGAGCGATCAGCTATCACTCCCGTACACAACTAGTGTTTGTACCGGGTACGTTAAACAGCACCTCCTACATTAACAGCATCATTCAGCCCGTTGTTGTGCCATTTGTAAGGTCGGTCCATCGTGGTGTTTTCCAGCAAGATAACGCACGCCGACACACGGCAGGTGGAACGCAACATGCACTTCAAGGTGTGAGACAACTTCCATGGCCTGCACGTTCACCGGATTTGTCCCCCATTGAGCACGTGTGGGATTACGACTTATCCGGGGTCCACGGCCAGCCACGACCATCCCCGATTTACGCGTCCAGGTTGAGGATGCTTGGAACTCAATACCCCAAACTTACATCCAACATCTGTACGACAGACTCCATGCCAGAATTGCACACTGTGACGCAGTTCATGGCGGTTCAACCTCGTACTAACCATGTTACATGGAAATGTTATTTTTCAGTTTACCAGAAATACAGCTGTATTTTGCCATAATGTTTTGATCACGTTATCCTCTGTATTCCGTTATTAAGCTGTATAAATTCGTTGGTATCAGACGTCTCCTTCCTGGTGTTCTTTTTTCACTCTCCGCCAGTGTATGTATTATAACAGACATGCACACTAGCAAAACGAATCTTTCAAAACGTGCGAATTCGCTAATGTTAATGTAACATTGAAATTTTCTGAGCATGAGTGGCAGAATACGTTAAAAGTAACCTATAAAATTCGGCCCTGGCTTCTTAATTTATTGGAGTCAATGATTTTTATTTGATCCAGGCAAATTCCAATTCAATACAAAGATTTTGATTTCACTTAAACTTTCCATAAATGAAAAACAATAAATTTCGAATAGTTCTAAAACCAATGCGTTGCACGATATTAATTTGTTTATTTTAGTTTTACTGAAAGTGTGGCCCTTGTGCGATTGAATTGAAATATATCTTTCGATTTAAACAAAACTTTTGACTTTTGGGTGTTAAACTCAAGCTCTTGAAGACCGAAAAGCTCAGCGTGCATAACATACGTTATGATCTTGCTTTCCCGTGTTTAATGGAATCAAAGGGATCAGAGAGTCAGCAGCGAACCGAAATAACAAAACAGTAAAAGCAAATCACTTTCTTCCTTCGCGTCTCACACTTTCCTCGGTAAATATCACCGATGCTTTTCAGACCAAGTTACAATAAACCTATTTCAAAGGTTCACTTATTTAACAGAATTTCGTCTTTTCGTCTAAGATAATTCAATGAATGAAGAAGCGTCTATTGGATTAGTATCTTAAAGTTTGTCAGGGACACCTGGTCTCATATGTGACGGAGGGGGGGGGGGGCAAACTCAACATTTCAAGGACCTTCTCTCTCTCTCTCTCTGTTTTCGATTCCTTTTTGCGAACAGACATTTTTTCACGCGGTTTGGGTAGATAGATGTCAATAATGAATGTGGAAGAATTTTTTTTTCACATTTTAGATGGCCATGTATTTTAAGTTTAGTATCCCCTTTTGTTCAAAAATATCAATTGACCATTAAAAAAAGGGGAATGCTTTCTTAATAAAGTAAGCTCTTATTAAGAACACACAAACACACACAATCGACTTCGCGCTGACGAAAAGCACAGTAAACTGGATTAGAAAGTACCCTCTTTGAAAAGAAAAACAATAGTAAATAATTAAAAGACTTCGTGCTAAATGTTATGGTCAGGAATTCAAAGCTGTCGTGAACTATTTCCTCGGACAAGAGAAGTTGAAAAACTTGATTGAGAAGTTGAAAAACTTGAAGTTGAAAAACTTGATTGAGAAGTCGAAAAACTTGCGCTTAAAAATGTATATTTATTTACAAGTTAAAAAGGTAGAGATATAATTAAGTACATTGGCAAGCACTTTCGAGGCTATTTTAGCCTCATCATCGGGTCCAATTGCGCGAAAAAATGGTTACAGGGATTTATATACAATCATGGAATAATGTAACTGGTGTTGCCAAACTCAAAATTTCATGTTACAATAATTACATGTAAATGGGACTCTATGGTTCCTTTATGATAATCGGAAACGATCTGCACAATGGTTAAGTAAGGCACAGCCTGTTGGACAGCATCCTAAGCCACCCCTACACACCAAAAAGATGATGCTCCTTGTCTGGTGGTCCACAGCCGAGATAATTCATCGGAGAGTCTTGGCCAGAGGCCAAATCATCACTGCAGAACGTTATTGTGCTGAATTACATCAGATGCACCGGAAATTGCTGCAGAAACAACGGGCTTTGTTCAACAGACATGGTGTTCTTCTTCTCCAGGACAACGCCTATCCCCATGTCGCACAACTAACGATGCTGACACTTAAGTGCCTTGGGATATGGAGCACTGCCTCATCCTGCCAATTTTCCCGGGACTTTTCTTCGACAGACTAACATCTGTTTCGTCGCCTGGATCACTTCCTGTCCGGGAAGCAGTTCACGTCAGACAACCAGGTTCAACGTGCAGTTGATGACTTCTTCGGGTCCCAGTCACAAGACTTTTTCATTCCGGAATTATGGTCTTGCCGGACAGTTGGCAACTATGTGTCGATGCCGAGGGGGATTATTTTGCCCAGGCAAGCTGTCCACGTGTGCTGGTCCTTTGCCAAACATTTCATTCCCACCAATTCAACATCGCTAGTCTTTAGTTCTACACCCGTATTTCTGCAAATTTTTTGGCCGTGGGACACTTTTAAGGTGAAGAAATATATACGAAACACCCGACAGTAAGTTACTTACAGGGCCATTTTTTTTTGAGCCCAATCTAATTTTAGCTATAGAAATGAATGGGAAGCGAATTACCAGAAGAATTTATTCTTCACATACGCATAAAAGGCATATATTTTCAAGAAAATATTCAGTTGCAAATTTACTCAGAATGGTTAACATACAATCTATGTATTTAAAACACAAGGTCGTTTCTTTCTACAATCCGCCAGCGCCACCTAGTGGAGCGATTTTCATATTTTATTTTGAATGAGAGCTACTGGCTCACAGATTTGTCATCGCTAATTTTTATTGTCGTAATATTTTTTTTTATGTTACCATGACATTTTCTTTGGACAATCCGCCGTAAGCGGAACGATATCCGACAAATCAGAAATTACTTGAAAGCGTTCTGATTCGGTAGTACAGCCAAAAAAATAAAAAATAAATAAAAATAAAAAAATAATAAAAATAATAAAGAATAAACGAAACAGCTTATGTCCACCGGAAAGAAGTATGCTTCCCAACAGTAAAAGAGTTATCCAAATCGGTTTAGTAGTCTCGAGATTACTTCAAACACACAAAGTGTCTTTCTTTATATATTAGTATAGATTACATAATGATACAAAAAAATGTTAAAACCAGTAGTAGGGGATGACATATGGTAGAAACGGCTGTGGTATAAGTAGAAGGCTGGAAACGTGAGGGAAACACAAGGTTTATTATACTCAGGCATGAATACAAATGGAGTACATTGCTCGTATTTAATGCAACAGCGGTACTTACATAACGTTGCGTTTAACGTAAATAGGGTTCAATATGGCCACCATCTGCCACAATACATATTTGAATGCGAGACAGAACTTTCCATTGTACGTTCGCCAGCATAATAGGTGTCACACTATCACACGCAGCGACGATACGCAGTCGGAGATCGTAGAGACTCGTCGGTTCCACCCTGTACACGTGATCCTTTAGGTAACCCCAGAGGAAGAAATCCATGGGAGTTTGATCCGGGGATCGTGGAGGTCACGCTACAAGACCACCATAACCGATGATCTGTTGCCCGAAAGTGTCGGGCTGTTAGTTGATGTGCCGGAGCGCCGTCATGCTGAATCCATAATGAGCGTACATCTTGCAGAGACAGATCACCTAACCACTCAGGTAATGTTCTTTGTAACAGCTGCAGGTATCTTCGTCAATTTAATGCGCCCTCATAGAACACAGGCCCAACAAGTCGGTCCTTCCAGATGCCACACCAGACATTGATCGACCAGCGCACCTGATGCCTCTTTACTCGTGTAAAAAATGGATTCTGAACTGCCCAGTAATGGGTGTTTTGCTTGTTCAGCACGCCGGCGCGTGTGAACTGCGCCTCGTCAGTACAAAGGATGTTTGTTAGAAAGGCCGCATTTTCTTCTACAGTGTTCATTACAATATTGCACCAATCTAGACGTCGTTCGTTATCCCCTGGCATCAGTACGTGCAGCGGTACTGTATGGTACGGGTGGGCACCCTGCTGGTGCAAAATGTTCCACACGCGGGATTGTGATAAGCCACATGCCATACTGACTTCCCTCGTACTGGTGTGTGGGTTGACCAAAACGTATGCCAGAACATCGACTGGTTGCACATCCCTACCCATTCCGGTGGGTCAGCCCGAACGGGGACGTGCTGCAATACTGCCTGTCTCTCGTAGCTGTCGATCCGCGCGACTGGTGTTCCACGCTGTCGGCGATGGATGAGTCGGAAATCGTAAGCCATACTGGCGTGACGCTTCCCTCACGTTACGTCCGAATTCTCCATATAGAAGTACCATCTCGCAATACTGTTCATTCGAATACCCTGCCATACTCGTTCTTTACCCGATACTCACGTTACGAATGATATAGCTCCTGACCGGCGATCCTTAATACTTTGTCACACGCCAGGCCTGATACGGCAGGTGAGGCGTTACGTCGCACCAGAATTTGCATCCGACACTCACAGGCGTGCAGTCGCATACGTCATACATTTCTCTAACACGAACCGGCTTCGCACAAGTTCGCGTTTTGAGCCTTCTACTTACCTCAGCCGTTTATACCATATGTCGTTTCCTACTAATTCGTTAACGCTCTACAAGTTTCTAATTGATCTCTTTCCCACATCTCTCATGGTTTCCGAGATAGGAGTGCTAACTTCCACATTTTGCCACTAGGGGCGCTGAAGTCACTCTCATCCGATAGCGCATGGTGGTTTTACTATACCATACCTTACTCCCATAGCTCTAGCTGTCTTTGTTCCCAAGTTATTGAGGCGACTTAGGACTTTAGGAACCAACGTGTATATATACAGTAGTTTCGTTCCTTACAGTGTTACACCTGAGAACGGGGTCACGGTGACCCCGAAAGATCTCGCCCTCATATTCTTTTAACCAGTGTTTTTAGCTGTAAACAAACTTCATTTTTTAATGTGGTTTGGCTAATTGTGCATTAAGTGAATCGTGCTTAGACAGCTTTTTATCCTGTCTACTAATGTTAGGTTTCTGCCATTTTGTATCACAAAATCGCCTAATGTTAGTTTTACGCCTGAAAAACTGAATCTTTTTTTTTTTTTTTTTTTTTTAGTTATATTTTAAATGTATTTTTTTCCAGAACACTACCTTCTGGAATGGGAATAATTTTCATACGTCAGAAAATACGGTAACTCATAATTCTATTTAAAAACAAACAACAACCATATTTTAGTTGAGACGAAGACGGTAAGCTTTATTTCCGAACTTGAAGTGTGTTTGCGACCACACTGTCACGCACACACACACACAGCTGCAGTATTTGCAGTGCTTTCTTTTGAGCTCAGGAATGGTGTTTTTAAATTACTGATGAACTTAAATGTTTTTTCCACCGATGGCTGTTCACGATTGATAGGTGTTCCAGTGATGTCTGTATTCATGTATAATTTCATAAATTTGGACCCTTTATTTATTCTGCTATCTGAAAAGTCCTAATGAAAATATTAAGCTCAGTGTCTCGGAAATAATATAGCGTAATGTTTTAAACTGCAGACTGCGCTGTCCGTTATAGACGGTAAGCAGTTGAAATGATTACTTAACTGCTGGTGCGTGACCGTTGCCACGTTACCGTACTAGAGAAAACGGTCAGTTTTCGACCTTGGGCAGATGATATGATCAAATGTAGAGCGCATTAGAAGTATCAATAAAAAGCCCCTTGAAATATGTTTGTAGACGAAATGAGAAAATCCAAGTAATAGAATTTTTGCTTTTCTTATGCCTGAAAGTAGGTCGAACGTAATGAAAGGCGAAGTTTCCAGGTCGCTGAATATCTCTACCCGTAGTTTAATCAAATCCCAAGAGCGTATCAGAAAGAACGATTTCTGTTCTAAGTCGCTGGCTCGAGTGTCATCAAACAATCGAATATGTCGATTCGTTATTCTCGTGTCTCAATGTACAATGAAGCAATGTAAATTGAAATTAGTTTTTCCTGTCTATACTTGTAAGATAGACATGGCTTTGCTTCAGAACTCATCTAAGCGGACAGCTCTTTTCTAAATTTTGTTTCTGACTCCATGCAAAGGCTGATACCGATTGTACATGCTGTAAATCTACTATTAATTCATAGGAAGAAAGAACAGCAAAGAAAGGTTGTATTAGTCTCAAAAAATACATTATGTTAACGATTATTATCAAAAGCTATAAAAAAATACAGGTACGTTCCATTTTGATTGAGCCGTCAGTTTGGAACGTTGGACTACGACTTACAGATCGAAGGGTTGAAATGAGCTAGTCGAGTATGGTTTCAAAACGTTTATTATAACAAATGTAACAAAATAATAGCCAACACAGGTTTACAACAAGTTAATAGGCAACACAGGTCTATAACAAGTTAATAGCAAACACAGGTCTATAATACGAAAAGCAGCGTACACCAGTTTTGCAAATAATGCTGGATACATTGCGAACACAAAGCAGATCGAACACGAATTACCCAACTTGATGAAGGGTTTTGTTGGTCTTCTTACATTCCTCATCACGTGCTCTCGTTTTGATTTCCTCTACTTTTGCTTGCTTTCATTCTGAGAATTCCGCGGCATTATCCAAAATGTTAACCTGTTCACACGAAAGCAATTTTTTAAAATTTTAGTTTAAACCACTGTGATATGTTCTTTATATACACTGCTGGCCACCCAAAATGCAACACCAAGAAGGAAGCATCCGATTGGCCCGAAATTCGCAGCATGCGTCGCGCGCGACGGGACATGCAAACGATTAGCATTGCAGGGCATATGCAAATCATGTGCACCCGTCACGCCACCGAGAAGCATTATAAGAAGGGTGCACAGAAGGCGGGGTGTAAGTAGTGGAAGTGTGTTGTGCTGCCGGACCTGTGCGTGGGAAGCTTCCTGATGCCTCGTCGCAGAATACGTCAGTCATTCCAGCACGTTTCGGAGTTCGATAGAGGACGAATAGTGGCTTATCGCGACAGCTATTTATCGTACCGAGACATTGGCGCCCGTTTGGGACGACATCCAGCCACAGTGAGGCGAGTATGGATTCGGTGGGTGCAGGAGGGACGGACGGGCCGACGTGAGCGATTGCCGCAGCCGCGGCATACCACCGAACGTGAGGACCGGCATGCTGTGCGGCGGGCATTGACGACTCGCACCGCCACATCACGAACGTTAGCGCACGAATTACGGTTAGTTGCGCAACAACCTGTGTCAGAACGTACCGGTCGACGTCGTCTGCCGAAGCGGGGACTTGTCCCACGGCGCCAATTGCTCCGATCGCCATTGACGTTACACCACCGGCGTGTGCGGCGGCAGTGGGCCGTTCAGCGCCGCACCTGGACTACGGATTGGCACGACATTGTCTTCTCCGACGAATCCCGCTTTTGCCTGCAACACCACGATGGTCGGATCCGCGTGTGGCGGCACTGCGGCGAAATACTGTATGACGCCTGAATTATGCATCGCCATACCGGTCCGTCGCCTTGCATTATGGTTTCGGGCGCAATTGGATATAACACCCGCACCCCTCTGGTACGCATCGCAAGTACACTCAACAGCCACCGCACCATCTCCGACGTTTTGGAGCCTGTAATCCTCCCTTATCTGCAGGACCTGCCAGCGGCCACGTTTCAACACGACAATACGCGCGTCCGCACGTGGCACGCATCGTGCAACAATTCTTCACGGTCCACCAGGTGTCACTGCTGCCGTGGCCTGCCTGTTCTCCCGATATATCGCCCATCGAACATCTCTGGTCGCTGATCGGCAACCGAGTGGCCCGGCAAGCGCCACCCGAAAATACGCCTGATGAACTGTGGCAACGTGTGGAAGCAGCCTGGACCGACATACCCCAAGCCCGCATCCAGAGCCTCCTGCGTTCGATGCCGCGGCGTCTAGCGGCCGTTATTTCCAGCCATCGGGGCCACACGAACTATTGATGTCTGCGTGTTCCGCAAGTCACATGGGCCTGTAAGCTCAATCGTTTCATCTTTGTATCTGTTGTTATGTGTCCAGTAAATCTGGCTTTGTTATCTCGTGTCCTTCTTGGTGTTGCATTTTGGGTGGCCAGCAGTGTATTTGAATAAATCTCGTCGGGAGCTTTAAAACGGTACCACACACAGTGGTTTTGCACACACGGTTGTCCAGATAAACCGCAATATTGTCAAAAGTATTCACCGGTTCACAAGAAAACAATTTTTAAAATGTTTAGTTTAAATCACTGAGAAATGTTCTTTGTATATTTGAATAGATCTCGTCTAGAGCTTTAAACGATACTACGTACAGTCGTGTAGCGGTCACGGTTGACGAGATAGATGGAATCAAACGCGGCGGCACACCCAGAAATATTGCAACAACTCCCGCGCGCACAGGGAGTCAGGGGAATGTCTCGTGCACGATATATTGCGCAGTATGCGAATTGGACTCCCTGCTGTTTACGAATATGTTAACAGGATTAGTGTGCAGAACGTATTATTAACGCTATAATGATATCAATTGGGACCTATGTTTGTCACAGGCGGTAGGCCGTAAGTCGCCCCATACTGTCAGTAGAGTTAGACGTAGTCCTACGTCAAAAATTATACGACATTACTGAAAACTTTTGATGTTGAAGAGAGAGAAAGTAAAACCTTTTTAGCATCTACAAAGCTAAAAGGTTTTAATTAAAATACAATTAAAATGCAAGTACTTTCGGACCAACTACACTGAAGAGCAATTGAATTAGAGACAGCTGGCGTTGTGCAAATGTGGTGCTGTGGGAGGCTCTCTAAACAGAAGCGACATGACGTATGCAGCGATCCGACAATATAAGGAGTGATGCGACGGGAATCAGTAAGAGTCGGACGCAGTATGGGTAAGA
The DNA here is from genome assembly GCA_039090855.1 of Macrothele yani. Classification (NCBI taxonomy): domain Eukaryota; kingdom Metazoa; phylum Arthropoda; class Arachnida; order Araneae; family Macrothelidae; genus Macrothele; species Macrothele yani. The sequence goes on from CM077004.1 coordinate 137,386,321, forward strand.
CGAAGGATCTAAGTGCATTTGATCGTGGGCAAATAGGCGGGACCCGACGAATGGGGCACTCTATCTCGGAAGTTGTACTGGCACTGGGATTTTTACGAGCCACTGTGTCACGGGTGCACCGTGAGCACATCGAATCCGGTAAAACTATCCCTGCAAGGGCCAACTTCCGTAGACAACAGCGTGTGGACCAGCGGGGTCATCCTCAGCTAGCTCGCATTGTAACAGCGGATAGACGGGCCACAGTGCAAGAAATCACTCTGCAATTTAACGCTGGTGCACAAAAACGTGTAAGCAGCCACACCATCTAGAACCATCTCCTCGCTATGTGGTGCAGAAGCCATCCTCCCACGAGGGTACCGCTGCTGACCGCACATCACCAGGGTGCAAAGATTAGCATGGGCGCGGGAACATCGCCACTGGACCCTAGACATGTGGGAAAATGTTGCCTGGACTGATGAGTCGAGATTCACGTTGGTACATGCGGATGACAGGATACGAGTACGGCGCAAACCACGTGAAGCGATGGATCCTTCTTGCCAGCAGGGTACTCTTCAAGCTGGTGGGAATGGCATTCTCTTCTAGGGGCTGTTTATTTGGACTGAAATGGGACCCCTGGTACGTGTGACATCGTCCCTCACAGGTCAACGTTACCGGGAAATCCTGGACGACCATTTGTTCTCGTTTGTGCGTTTTCAACATCCCACTGGGGACCTCATCCTGCAACAAGGCAATGCAGCTCCCGAATTGTATCGGAATGATTGGATGAACACTCCACCGACGTGACCTCGCTTCTTTGGCCAGCAAGGTCACCTGACCTCAATCCCATCGAGCACATCTGGGATGCAATCGAGAGAGATGTTCGAGGCTCTGACCCCCCCCCCCACCAATCAAATCTTCGTGAACTGTGGGAGCTTGTTCAGGGGTCGTGGATCCGTATGACTTCCCAACGCTTCCGGTGTCTTGTCGAGTCCATGGGCCGAAGATGAATCGCCGCCGTCATTAAGGCGAAAGGTGGAGCTACACGTTACTAGACATGTTTCTCTAATTCAATTGATCTTCAGTGTATTTGTTCGTCTTCTGGCCTGGAGCAAGCAGCCTAGGACATCTGTCTTATATGGTCTTGTTTGTCGCATACGTGAATTTGATTGGTATAGTCACTTCACGGTGTCAATCGAATGGAATGAAATTATAATTTTAAGTAATGTCATTATAGTCTTCCATACCGGGTTCTCTTTTTTTCTTCGTAGCCACCTTTCTCCAGGGCAAAGTTATGTACCTCGGAAGTTCATCATTACAATATAATGCTAATTTATGGAAGATATGGAGACTTTTAGTAAAAAGTGTAGCGCTTTTTATCCTAGTGCTATTTAGGATCCGCGCCTCTTCCCACACAGGTAGGAGGATGCCCTTTTTTATAGTTCTCGCAAGTGCCGTGTTAGATGAATGTGACTTAATATCGTATTTGTGTTCACTCAATCTTTGATTTAAGGTCCTGTTGGTCGGTCCGACATATAATTTGTCAACATCCTCTGGATCAATAACTTTTAGTGGCATCTGATACACGCCCTGTCTGTCTCCTCATGGGAATACTCTCCCTGTCTTTTTTAATAAAGGTTTTGATGGCGGTAGGTTTGTAATCTGAAGTCCATTTGGTATTTTTTGCAATGATTCTTGAGAATGTTGGTCATTCCTTGAATACGCTTTATGGACCCAATGAACTTCGATTTTGCTGTTCCTCTGCTCAACGTAGTGAGTGCAGCTAATCCAATCTACCGCTGCACGCTTCTAACCACTCCATCAGGATATCCGTACTTGTGTGCAACTGCAGTGATCTCGTTCATTTCCTCTCTTCTAAGTAATTGGTTGGAGGTGTGTGTAATTGCCTTCCTGAAAAATAAAGAATAACGTAGACAATTTACAGCTCATTAGTTGTGCCGAATCATAAGTTGGTTGGTTGGTTGGTTGTTGGATTTTATTGGCGCAAGGGCCAGGTTTGGCCAAAGAGCGCCAGACAAAGAACGATCAGCCACAGATTTTTAAAAACGTGGAAAATAACGAAGATCAGACAGGCTTGGTAAAAGTTGAAAAAGAGTATGAAGAAAGCAGTGAAGAAAAGGTAGTTAATGATGTTTATTAAAAGTAACATATTTACTAATGGAAAAGGACGAACCGTCACTCTCCTCCCCCCACACTCCTCTGCAATGCTGGCAGAGGGCGGGGACGAACTGTCACTCTCCTCCCCCCATGTTCCTCTGCAATGCTGGTAGAGGCTGGGGACGAACTGTCACTCTCCTCCCCCCGTGTTCTTCTATAATGTTGGGTGAGGGTGGGGACCGCGCTGAGGCCGAGACAGTTTGATGGACACCGCACACCTTCGCGGATTGAGGGCCGGGTCTTTCGCACGTGCAGGCTGTCTGCTGGGAACCGGAAGAGGCGGGCGTCTTCAAAAGAGAAGGCGAAGACGCAGCTGGTCGAATAAGCTGGAGCTCGGTGAAATCCACCTGTGTCGCTTGTTCAGCAGTAGATCGCTTGGCAAGTGCGGCGAGAGCTACAGGGCGCGGAACAAAAGGCTGCACGGGTTGTGGCTGAGACTTAACAACTGCGGCAAAAGTACGCTGTCGGGTGGTGGGTATACCCAACTTGGCCTTGGCAGCAGGGTACGAGAGGCCCTCCAGGGTCTTGAGGCGCTGGATAGCCATCTCGTCCTTCCATTTCATACAGTTGCGGGAGTAAGCTGCATGGGCCTCACCGCAGTTAACACAGCAGGCCGCAGAAGTGCAACCTTCCCCGTCATGTTCACTGGAGCCACAAGTAGCGCAACGAGCGGAACTCTTACAGAATCGTTGTGAATGCCCGTACCTCTGGCACCTGAAACAGCGCAGAGGGCTGGGAATGTACGGGCGAACTGCACAGACCAAGTAGCCTGCTTTGATTTCTGTCGGAACTTTCGGGGAGTCAAAAGTCAAGATGACATTTTTTGACTTAATCATGGAACCATCACGCCGGAACATCATACGACGTGCAGCAAGAACACCTTGATCAGCAAGTTCAGTCACGAATTCGTCTTCACTGCATGGCAAGAGATCAAACTCCGAAATAACACCCCGAGAGGTGTTAAGAAACGGGTGAGGTGTCACTTTTACAGGAATGCCTTGAAGACTAGTGAGGTTCAGAAAAGTGTTACTCTGAGAAACACTGCAAGTTTGGACAAGCAGGTCCCCAGAGCGAAGCTTCCTCACAGACTTCAAGGGGCCAACCGCAGCGTCCAAAGCTTTAGAAATGAAGAATGGAGATCTGGTGGACAGTCTCTCATTCGGATCGATGGATTCTACAAGTAAGTGAGTAGCATGCGTAGTCACAGCAATTGAGGGGAGACGACGCTTCGGAGCGACTGGTACAGCCGCCGAAGAAGAGGTTCCACATTCTGTCCAGGTCAAGGTCTAAAGACCGTTTAAGGGTACGAGACTTGGTAGGTTGAGAAGACAAAATAGAGTCGTTGTCAACTATCATTTTCGCAGGTGACTTAAATTTGGAGTTTTTGTTCTTGTTTTTACCCATGGAAAAAAGGAGGAAGATTCGTCTGCAGACTACTCCACCCACCACCGAGCCCTACAAGGGAGAACTGGAGGTCCGCAAGCCAAGAAAATGACGCTAGACACAGTTCTGGAGCTTATACGTTGCAGATATAGTCCGTTGGCTGTGATCACACGCACTCGGCGGACACTTCGGCCTCCTGGTACCGTCATGCCAACGCCTTTGGCATGATCCCACAGCCCCCGGGCTCACCCTGCCGTGCCATACGACAAAAAAGCCGCTAAAGCCCTGTACACAACTTGGTACAAGACTCCTGACTAGAGGTGGGTTAGTCTCTAGCCTCCCGTTTACAGCGAAGCCGGGGTCGAAGAGGAGTGTTGGTACACAGGAGGCACTTAACCGGTCTCCTGCGACCTCAGCCGCCAGACATCCCATTTCCGCCTCACGGGTCTCCGCACGCGGCAAACATGCAGGTAGGCCTAGCACCCAAACCAGCGAAAAGGAAAAAAGAAATCCAAAGAAGACAAATCCTGGCAGGGAACCTAATCGGAATCTCAGCAACCTACGAACTGAGCGGTTAATATAAATCAGTTAGTGGTGGAGGGTAACAAAACCACAAGACCGGGGTGTTAGTACAGAACGTGGTAGCGATTAGGTAGAATACAACACGGGCAACTAGCCAGTGGAGAAAATAAATAAAAACAAAAAAGCGAGACACAAGACCAGCTCGGGATCGTGGGGCCGCGACTCCCCAACAGCTGGATGAACAGCCGTCCCTGCAAACACCAATAGCACCAAAATAAAAATTAAGCGGTGGCATGACATCAGATGTTGACCAGTCACAAGGTCAGCTCGGGCCGTGGGGCGCCGCTCCCCAAATAACTGGAAAACCAGTTATCCCCGTGCGGGGCCGAATCATAAGAAACGAGCGTAAAAGGAGATGCCGGCTTTCTGTACACAGTATAAGACAGTCGATTATAGGAGTCAAGGCGATGCAGGATGAAATCCTAAAATGGAAGAGAATTGTTTTGTTCCATTTCCACCGTGAACTTAATGGAAGGATATTTTATACTTTACAAAGCTGCGGCAAATTGGATCCTAAGTAGATCACTTCTGATACTGGATCATGGAATATCTTTCATAAATCATCATTATGTTGTAACGATGAACTTCCGAGGTATATGTATATACATCTTTGCCCTGGAGAAATGTGGTTACGAAGAAGAAAAGGGACTCCGGTATGGAAGACTATAATGACATTACTTAAAATTATAATTTCATGACATGGATTTCATTCGATTGACCACGTGAACTGACTATACCAATCAGATTCACGTATGCGACAAACAAGGCCATATAAGACACACGTCCTCGGCTGCTTGCTCCAGGCTAGAAGACGGACTAATAGTTGGTCCGAAAGTACTTGTATTTCAATTGTACTCTAATTGTATTTTGATTAAAACCTTTTAGCTTTGTAAATGCTGTGAGCTCCATTCTGCCTTTTGGTTAATTTTTGTGCTTGGACGGATTAAGTGTCTACTCAGATCGTAGGAATGTTTAAACAATCGCATAAAGGAAAATAATTTGTAAAGCACGATGAAAGAGGATCGAACCGAATACAGCAACAGTTACGCCAGTAAACTGTGAGATAGATACTGTTCTAGGACAAGATAAAACGTTAGGAAAAGATATATAGGATAAATAATCGACACATCCATTGAGAACATATATTTCTCACATCAAGTGAGATACATAATCGACACATTCAGTAAAGACAGTCGTAAGTTATTACATCACTCTGCAGTTATTATTACTTTGCCGCATTTAAACTCTACTCCAGCGTTTTAGAGGGATCCTCAGTAGATCACTTCTGATACTTGATCATGAAACACGCTGGTTCAAATTTTTGCTACAAACGATCAATATACAACGGCCGTTTCATATAAACTGAGAGTAAAATCGCACAAAATGAAAAAATATAGGTATAGCAAAATATATGTTATGCTTTCTCAAAGTATCTTTCTTCGGATGATATGCAACGGCCCCAGCGTTCAGTCCACTTTTCAAAGCATGTGGCGAAGGCATTTTGTGGAAGCTGTCTCAGCGACCCCTGTACGAGAATAATTTGAATAACGTCAGCATCTGTGTTGAATGTTGCGCCACGGAACTTCTCCTTCATCGTAGGGAACAACCAGAAGTCGCACTGGGCGAAGTCAGGGCTCTAGGCAGACTGTGGCATGATTTCAATACCGAGTTTCGTAAAAAAACTGTTGAACACAAGCAGGCACATGTGGGCGGGCGTTATCATGGTGTAGACTCCAATTGCCCACCAGTTTCGGTCGCTTAATCGATATGTGTCGTCGCAGACGCTTCAAGACTGAAATGAAATACTCAGCATTGACAGTAATTTGTGGAGTAACGGAATGCTGGTAGACTACACATTTATGATCAAAGCAAACTATCATCACCACCTTCCCAGCTGATTTAGTTTGGGAGACCTTTTCGGAAGAGGCGAGCCTGTGTGTTTCTAGACACTCGTTGCGCGCGTTGTGAGGGGGTCGAAAAGGCGGACCTATGTTTCATCGGCAGTTATTACTGTGTTTAGAAAGTTTGGATCCTTTGCAATCATTTGTTTCCACTCATGACACACCTGAACTCTGGCCAATAATTGTTCTCTTGTCAGATGATGAGGTACCCATCTGGAATACACACGATGCAGCAGTAATTTGTCACGTAGAATGCGGAATGACGACGTTTTTGAAATATTAGTTGACGCCCGGTATGTCTTCACACGTCATTTGTCGATCTTCTTTCAAGATTCCCCAAACAGTGTTAACAATAAGCTCCATAACAGCCCTTTCAGGTCTACCAGGCCTAAGAGCGATTTCTCCCGACAAACGCTCTTTTTTGGAATCTTGCTGCCATCTAAAAATCGTTGACTCTCCCAAACATTTATCTTTCTAAGCCTTTTTTCATTAAATCAACTGTTTCTGCTGCCGTTTCACCCAAACGATAGCAAAATTTTATCGCACATCGCATTTCACTTCTTAATTCTAAATCACTCCCCTACAAAACTGTATGGCGAAATGCAGACGTACCTTAGACAACTACCCAATAACAAAACCAGAATCGTCTGCCACGGCTAATAATTGTTGCCATATCTTCTGATTCAAGGCTTCTTGAATTGGAAGAGGAACTACAAAGGATCAAGTGGGACATCGTCGGGCTAAGTGAGGTAAGGAGAAAAGGAGAAGATCTCATTGAACTGAAAAGTGGACATCTCTTCTATTATCGTGGGACAGATACTGGCAGAACTAGTGGTGTTGGATTTATAATAAACAAGAAACTGAAGGATAAAGTGGTAGAAGTTGAAAGTTCCTCTGACAGAGCTGCACGACTCGTTATCCAACTATCGAGAAGATACCAGGCTCAGATTATTCAAACTTATGCACCCACCACAAGTCATCCTGAAGAAGAAATTGAAGAATTTTATGAGGAAATTCGTCATCTAAATAATAAAGGTAAGCAGCACTTGAAGATAATTATGGGAGATTTCAATGCAAAAATAGGGCACCGGCAACAGAATGAAACTTCAGTAGGTAAATTCGGTCACGGCAACAGAAACCAGCGTGGAAATACTCTCGTTGAGTTTGCAGAGGCAGAAGGATTTTTCATCTTGAATTCCTTTTTCAAGAAAAAGCCACACAGGAAATGGACATGGGGACATCCAAATGGGACGACAAGTGAAATTGATTTTATTATGTGTAACAAAAAATTCGTCATCGAAGACTGCAGTGTGCTAAACAAGTTCAACACAGGTAGTGACCATAGATTGGTGAGATGTAAGATGCACCTCAACACTAAACTGGAACGTGGCAAGCTCATAAGACAAACAAAATGTATTGACATAACCAACCTTAAAAAACACCATAATACTTTCAAGTTGGAACTGAAGAACAGATTCTCTGCTTTAGAAGGCCTAACATCGGAAGAAGTGGACATCTCTGAAGTTAACAGAAAAGTAACCAAAGCTCTTATGGAAACAGCAACAAAATTAGCTGGGTCTAAGAACAAGTTGCATGTAAACAAATTATAAAAAAACCAAAATGTTGATGCAAAAAAGAAGAGAGATGAGGACAACTAAAGAAGATGTGACTTCCAAAGTGGAATATATAGAGCTATGCAAGACAGTAAGAAAAAGTATCACTGAAGACGTAAGAAAATTCAACTGTGAACTAGTGAGGAAAGCAATTGAAAACTACCAAAGCCTAAATATAGCAAAGGGACATCTCAGTAAGGGAAGAAAACAGATTATGGCTCTGAGAAAAGAAGATGGTTCTATAACAAGAAATAGAGGCGAAATTTTGACAAGAGTGAAAGATTTCTACTCCAAATTATATGAAAGGGATGATACATGTACTCCAGACATCATGAAAGGTACCAGAGTTCTTCCAGTCCTCCCAGCAGAAGTTGCTCATGCAATCAAGAACATGAAGCGGGGGAAAGCTCCAGGAGAAGATGGAATTACTGTAGACATCATACAAGAAGCAAGTGGAGAAATTGAAACAGTACTCGCCCAAATTTTCACTCGATGCCTTAATGAAGGGAAGATTCCTGAGGATTGGAACAATGCTACAATGATCCTGCTACATAAAAAAGGTGACATTGAGGATCTCAGGAACTACAGACCTATCAGCCTCCTATCAGTGGTTTATAAAATCTTCACTAAAGTTCTTTCACACCGCTTGAAGGTAACACTGGACATGGCTCAACCGAGAGAACAAGCTGGATTCAGGAGTGGTTACAGCACAATAGATCATATCCATGTACTGAGAGAACTAATTGAAAGAGCGAGGGAATATGAACTTCCATTGTGCATGGCTTTTATCGATTATGAAAAAGCCTTTGATTCGGTGAAACCATCAGCAGTTACCACGGCTCTGAAATCCTGCGGTATTGAAGATGCATACATTAATATTATTAATAACATCTATGAAAATGCAAGTGCAAAGATTCGGCTTTTTGAAGATACAACACACATAAAAATTGGAAAGGAGTGAGACAAGGTGACACCATATATCCGAAGCTCTTTAGTGCCACATTGGAAAATGTCTTTCAATCACTGAACTGGGAAAACAAAGGGATAAAGATTAATGGAGATTATCTAACCCACCTTCGTTTTGCTGATGACGTAGTCATTTTTGCAACTACCCCATCAGAGCTGCAGAGTATGATCCAGGAACTTGCTGACAAGAGTAAAGAAGTGGGATTAAAAATGAACTTTCAGAAGACAAAAGTGATGTTCAATGCTTTTACAAGAAATGAAGATTTATCGATTGATGGAGAAAAACTGGAGATAACAGATACGTATGTTTATCTTGGACAGCAGATATCAAGTGAGGGTCACATTGATGAAGAAATTAATCGGCGTACAAAACTTGCCTGGAGAGCTTTTGGAAGAAACAGCATAATTTTCAAGAGCAATATGCCATTATGTCTTAAAAGAAAAGTGTTTGATCAATGCATCCTTCCAGTGCTTACGTATGGTGCAGAGACGTGGACCTTAACTAAAAGAGACATACAAAGGCTGCAGACAACTCAAAGCAGCATGGAGAGGTGCATGCTTGGTATAACCAGGAGAGATAAGAAGAGGAACTCGTGGATCCGAAAAATGACGAGAGTGGAAGACATCATGATCAGAGTTAAATCCCTGAAATGGCAATGGGCTGGACATACTGCCAGAAGGACAGACCATAGATGGGCAGCCGAAATTTTAGATTGGATTCCAAGGGACAGGAAAAGACCCAGAAGAAGACCACATGGGAGATGGGTGGATGAAATTCGTAAATATGCGGGAGTGACATGGAGGAGACTGGCACAAGACAGACCGTTGTGGAGGAAACTTGGGGAGACCTTCGTCCAGCAGTGGATTGATAATGGTTGACAATGATGATGTCGATGATGATGAATTCAGTTAGTCGTCTGCGTGAATATTTTCCCCTTCACATTTTTCCCAACTCAAAAAACATTACTCTCAGTTTTTATGGAACGGCCTTTGTATGTGTTCCTTTCAGGGATTGGGCCGCGGATGGCCTAGTGGTCAACGTTCGTATCTGGCAAGCAGAAATCTCAGGTTCGATCCCTGGCAGGTATGAACGCTCGAACCACTAAATATCTGCCGTGCTTCGGATGGGCACATTAGGCCGTCGCACCCCGGGTACTAGACTACTAGCCCCCGGTTATTAATAAAGACGTCTTCCTCCCCCTTTCTAATTCGCTTCCGTGTCACTTTCGTATCGCGTACTCATATCTCCTAGCTTCCTATTTCTAAGGGTTGTTTAAGACCTGGGGTCAGACACTCCCTTCCTAAAATCCACTACATTTGATCTGATCTCTTTCAGGGCTTTTTGGCGGGGAGAGGGGTGGTATCGTAGAGGAGGGAAAGTTTTCCATTTGCCATATATATCATCATCATCATTGTCAACCATTATCAATCCACTGCTGGACGTAGGTCTCCCCAAGTTTCTTCCACAACGGTCTGTCGTGTGCCAGTATCCTCCATGTTACTCCCGCATACTTTCGAATTTCATCCACTCATCTCCCATGTGGTCTTCTTCTGGGTCTTTTCCTGTCCCTTGGCGTCCAATCTAAAATTTCGGCTGTTCATCGATGGTCTGTCCTTCTGGCAGTATGTCCAGCCCATTGCCATTTCAGGGATTTAACTCTGATCATGATGTCTTCCACTCTTGTCGTTTTTTGGATCCACGAGTTCCTCTTCTTATCTCTCCTGGTTACACCAAGCATGCACCACTCCATGCCTCTTTGAGTTGTCTGCAACCTTTGTATGCCTCTTTTAGTTAAGGTCCACGTCTCTGCACCATACGTAAGCACTGGAAGAATGCATTGATCAAACACTTTTCTTTTAAGACATAATGGCATATTGCTCTTGAAAATTATGCTGTTTCTTCCAAAAGCTCTCCAGGCAAGTTTTGTACGCCGATTAATTTCTTCATCAATGTGACCCTCACTTGATATCTGCTGTCAAAGATAAACGTACGTGTCTGTTATCTCCAGCTTTTCTCCATCAATCGATAAATCTTCATTTCTTGTAAAAGCATTGAACATCACTTTTGTCTTCTGAAAGTTCATTTTTAATCCCACTTCTTTACTCTTGTCAGCACGTTCTTGGATCATACTCTGCAGCACTGATGGGGTAGTTGCAAAAATGACTATATCATCAGCAAAACGAAGGTGGGTTAGATAATCTCCATTAATCATTATCCCTTTGTTTTCCCAGTTCAGTGATTGAGAGACATTTTTCCAATGTGGCATTAAAGAGCTTCGGAGATATGGTGTCACCTTGTCTCACTCCCTTTCCAATTTTTATGTGTGTTGTATTTTCAAACAGCCGAATCTTTGCACTTGCATTTTCATTGATGTTATTAATAATATTAATGTATGCATCTTCAATACCGCAGGATTTCAAAGCCATTGTAACTGCTAATGGTTTCATCGAATCAAAGGCCTTTTTATAATCGATAAAAGCCATGCACAATGGAAGTTCATATTCCCTCGCTCTTTCAATTAGTTCTCTCAGTACGTGGATATGATCTATTGTGCTGTAGCCACTCCTGAATCCATCTTGTTCTCTCGGTTGTGCCATGTCCAGTGTCACCTTCAAGCGGTGTGAAAGAACTTTAGTGAAGATTTTATAAACCACTGAGAGGAGGCTGATAGGTCTGTAGTTCCTGAGATCCTCAATGTCACCTTTTTTATGTAGCAGGATCATTGTAGCGTTGTTCCAATCCTCTGGAATCTTCCCTTCATTAAGGCATCGAGTGAAAATTAGGGCGAGTACTGTTTCGATTTCTCCACTTGCTTCTTGTATGATGTCTACAGTAATTCCATCTTCTCCTGGAGCTTTTCCCCGCTTTTGTTCTTGATTGCATGTGCAACTTCTGCTTGGAGGACTGGAAGAACTCTGGTACTGGTAATTTTCATGGTCTGGAGTACATGTATCATCCCTTGCATTTAATTTGGAGTAGAAATCTTTCACTCTTGTCAAAATTTCGCCTCTAATTCTTGTTACAGAACCATCTTCTTTTCTCAGTGCCATAATCTGTTTTCTTCATTTACTGAGATGTCCCTTTGCTATATTTAGGCTTCGGTTGTTTTAAATTGCTTTCCTCACTAGTTCACAGGTAAGTTTTCTTACGTCTTCAGTGACAATTTTTCATACTGTCTTGCATAGCTCTATATATTCCACTTTGGAAGTCACATCTTCTTTAGTTGTCCTCATCTCTCTTCTTTTTTGCATCAACATTTTGGTTTTTCCTGATAATTTGTTCACATGCAATTTGTTCTTAAACTCAGCTAATTTTGTTGCTGTTAACTTCAGAAATATCCACTTCTTCCGATGTTAGGCCTTCTAAAGCAGGGAATCTGTTCTTCAGTTCCAACTTGAAGATATTATGGTGTTTTGTAAGGTTGGTTATGTCAATTGATTCTGTTTGTCTTATGAGCTTGCCACGTTCGAGTTTAGTGTTAAGGTGCATCGTACATCTCACCAATCTATGGTCACTACCTGTGTTGAACTTGTTTAGCACACTACAGTCTTCTCTGACGAATTTTTTTACACATAATAAAATCAATTTCATCTGTCGCTCCATTTGGATGTCTCCATGTCCATTTCCTGTGTAGCCTTTTCTTAAAAAAGGAGTTCAAGATGAAAACCCCTTCTGTCTCTGCAAACTCAACGAGAGTATTTCCACGCTGGTTTCTGTTGCCGTGACCGAATTTACCTACTGAAGTTTCATTCTGTTGCCGTTGCCCTATTTTTGCATTGAAATCTCCCATAATTATCTTTAAGTGCTGCTTGCCATTATTATTTAGATGACAAATTTGCTCATAAAACTCTTCAAAATTATATATATATATATATATATATATATATATATATATATATAATTTTGAAATTTGTCATCTAAATAATAAAGGTAAGCAGCACTTGAAAATAATTATGGGAGATTTCAATGCAAAAATAGGGCAACGGCAACAGAATGAAACTTCAGTAGGTAAATTCGGTCACGGCAACAGAAACCAGCGTGGAAATACTCTCGTTGAGTTTGCAGAGGCAGAAGGGTTTTTCATCTTGAACTCCTTCTTCAAGAAAAAGCCACACAGGAAATGGACATGGAGACATCCAAATGGGACGACAAGTGAAATTGATTTTATTATGTGTAACAAAAAATCGTCATAGAAGACTGCAGTGTGCTAAACAAGTTCAACACAGGTAGTGACCATAGATTGGTGAGATGTAAGATGCACCTCAACACCAAACTTGAACGTGGCAAGCTCATAAGACAAACAAAAATGTATTGACATAACCAACCTTAAAAAACACCATAATACCTTCAAGTTGGAACTGAAGAACAGGTTCTCCGCTTTAGAAGGCCTAACATCTGAAGAAGTGGACATCTCTGAAGTTAACAGAAAAGTAACCAAAGCTCTTATGGAAACAGCAACAAAATTAGCTGGGTCTAAGAACAAGTTGCATGTAAACAAATTATCAGGAAAAACGAAAATGTTGATGCAAAAAAGAAGAGAGATGAGGACAACTAAAGAAGATGTGACTTCCAAAGTGGAATATATAGAGCTATGCAAGACAGTAAGAAAAAGTATCACTGAAGACGTAAGAAAATTCAACTGTGAACTAGTGAGGAAAGCAATTGAAAACAACCAAAGCCTAAAGATAGCAAAGGGACATCTCAGTAAGGGAAGAAAACAGATTATGGCACTGAGAAAAGGAGATGGTTCTGTAACAAGAAATAGAGGCGAAATTTTGACAAGAGTGAAAGATTTCTACTCCAAATTATATGAAATGGATGATACATGCACTCCAGACATCATGAAAGATACCAGTACCAGAGTTCCTCCAGTCCTTCCAGCAGAAGTTGCACATGTAATCAAGAACATGAAGCGGGGAAAAGCTCCAGGAGAAGATGGAATTACTGTAGACATCATACAAGAAGCAAGTGGAGAAATTGAAACAATACTCGCCCAAATTTTCACTCGATGCCTTAATGAAGGAAAGATTCCCGAGGATTGGAACACCGCTACAATGATCCTACTACATAAGAAAGGTGACATTGAGGATCTCGGAAACTACAGACCTATCAGCCTCTTATCAGTAGTTTATAAAATCTTCACTAAAGTTCTTTCACACCGCTTGAAGGTAACACTGGACATGGCTCAACCGAGAGAACAAGCTGGATTCAGGAGTGGCTACAGCACAATAGATCATATCCACGTACTGAGAGAACTAATTGAAAGAGCGAGGGAATATGAACTTCCATTGTGCATGGCTTTTATCGATTATGAAAAAGCCTTTGATTCGGTGAAACCATCAGCAGTTACAATGGCTCTGAAAACCTGCGGTATTGAAGATGCATACATTAATATTATTAATAACATCTATGAAAATCCAAGTGCAAAGATTCGGCTGTTTGAAAATACAACACACATAAAAATTGGAAAGGGAGTGAGACAAGGTGACACCATGTCTCCGAAGCTCTTTAATGCCTCATTGGAGGGTGTTTTTCAGTCGCTGAGCTGGGAAAACAAAGGGATAAAGATTAATGGAGATTATCTTACACACCTTCGTTTTGCTGATGACGTAGTCATTTTTGCAACTACCCCATCAGAGCTGCAGAGTAGGATCCAGGAACTTGCTGACAAGAGTAAAGAACTGGGATTAAAAATGAACTTTCAGAAGACAAAAGTGATGTGCAATGCTTTTACAAGAAATGAAGATTTATCGATTGATGGAGAAAAGCTGGAGTAACAGACACGTACGTTTATCTTGGACAGCAGATATCAAGTGAGGGTCACATTGATGAAGAAATTAATCGGCGTACAAAACTTGCCTGGAGAGCTTTTGGAAGAAACAGCATAATTTTCAAGAGCAATATGCCATTATGTCTTAAAAGAAAAGTGTTTGATCAATGCATCCTTCCAGTGCTTACGTATGGTGCAGAGACGTGGACCTTAACTAAAAGAGATATACAAAGACTGCAGACAACTCAAAGGAGCATGGAGAGGTGCATGCTTCGTGTAACCAGGAGAGATAAGAAGAGGAACTCGTGGATCCGAAAAATGACAAGAGTGGAAGACATCATGATCAGAGTTAAATCCCTGAAATGGCAATGGGCTGGACATACTGCCAGAAGGACAGATCATCGATGGACAGCCGAAATTTTAGATTGGATTCCAAGGGACAGGAAAAGACCCAGAAGAAGACCACATGGGAGATGGGTGGATGAAATTCGAAAGTATGCAGGGGTGACATGGAGGAGACTGGCACAAGACAGACCGTTGTGGAGGAAACTTGGGAGACCTTCGTCCAGCAGTGAATTGATAATGGTTGACAATGATGATGATGATGATGATATACACACACACACGCTGAAGTTCCAGAAAAACTGGTACACCAGTCTAGTACTTGGTAAGTCCCCCACGGGAGCGGAGGACTGCAGAAATACGACGGAGCGTGGACTCCACTAGCTTCTGGAAATATGCTGTAGGGAATGCACACCACATTTTCTGCAGAGCATTCCACAATTCGGGTGTACTCCGAGGTCTCGGATTCCTGTGTTCGATAGCGCGTTGCATGGCATCCCAAATATGTTCTATCACGTTCAGATCTGGGGATTTGGATGAGAATGGCAACACCCCAAACTCAGATGAATGCTCCTCTAAACATAATGTGGCGTCCCGACACTTGTGTGGAGATGCATTGTCATGTTGGAACAGGCACAACCCATCAGCATGAATGCAAGACATGAACGGGTGTACCTCGTCAGATAGGATGTGCACATAGCGGTGGCCGGTCACAGCCGTTTGTAGACGTACCAGGGGTCCCAGTGAAGTCCAGCTAAACACACCCCATACTATTACAGACCACCCACAAGCCGGTACAATTCTCTGTTGACAGGCGGGATCCATGGCTTCATGGGGTTTGCTCCACACACGAATTCTTCCATCTGCCCGAGACAGTTGTAAACGCGACTCGTCAGACCAGGCTACTTGTTTCCAGTCATCAAGTGTCTAGTAACGGTGTTGCCGTGCCTAAGCGAGGCGCATAGCTCTGTGTCGTGCACCCATAAAGGGGACTCGAGTTGGGCGTCGGCTCTTAAAGCCCATATCGTGCAGGGTACGTTGCACAGTCCGGACGCTGATGCTTGTTGAGGCTCCAGCATTGAATTCCGATTATACCTGCGAGAGTGTTGCACTCCTATCGCGTGAAACGATTCTTGACAACCGACGATGGTCACCTTCACCCAATGTCTTTTTACGGCCACAATAGTATCGTAGCTTGGAGGTTTTGCCGGAATTCTTGTAGTCACGGTACACCCTTGCAATCGTCGTCCGTGAAAATCCGAACTTTGTTTCTACCTCCGAAATACTATGGCCCATCTCAGGAGCGCCAACTATGACACCGCGTTGAAAATCGCTTAAATCGTTATTACTTGTCATTTTCATGCCGAAAACAGCTCTGACAGCTGGCAAGGATGTCTATCGCTTTATATACGCACTGGCGGACGCAACCGAGTACATGCATAGGTGACGTTGCTATGCAGTTTGCATAAGCTTGTCTGTTCCAGTTTTTCTGGCACTTCAGTGTATATGTATATATAATTTTATTCTACGACGTTTACATATGTAGAAGTAATTACTTCTCCAAACATTTTGAGAACAAACTTTCTCCAGCTAAACATGAGGGACGGGATTTCAAAATATTGCAAATTGGACTACTGCCACAAAATCTCATTTTGAAAATAGTCAGTCGCTAAATAAAAATATACTGTATAATCATCTAAATGGTGTCACATTAGTGGAAACTAGGTTGAAACGTGAAGTTTAACTAGCAGATTAAAATTGCTTTTTGTTCGTGTTTCTCCAGCTTTCTATCTTTTCCTAATGATTTGTTGTAAGATGTAAATAACACCGTTATTACCACTCCACAGTTTTTTGCAAAATGTTTACATCGTTTGCCATGAATTTTTCGCAGAGTTTACAAAACGCACCACCTCTGTTTTTTTATCTTCGCACATCCATGCATATTTGTCCCCAAGCCTTATGATAGAACAGCCTTTGTTTTTCTACACTTAGTATGCATTCAGCTGAACTCCCAGTTGACGCTAATGACGTAGATTCTTCCGATACTGCTGGAACACTTTCCAATTCTGCTTCCTTGGCAGCAGACAAAGTTCTCTGAATTTTAACAGAAGATGTCATAGATGACTGCGAAATTTTCCTTTTGGTAGACATCGTTGTTCACTGTAAAATCGCAGGCTCTATTTTGACCAGTAGTCCAAATATGGAATTTTTGCGGAGCAATAACGATAAAGAAACACAAGTTGTTTTGCCGTGCTGATTCCAGCCGATTATTTTAAACTGAGGTCTTCTTTACACCAGCCAGTGGAAAACACGCCGTTTAGTCTGCGTTGTGGTATGTGACTAAGTGGTACCTTCGGTCTCCCTGAGGTGGGGTGAACATCCTGGTTATAAGGGGCAGCATGCAATTGGATGAGATGATCTCGTATGTTACCTCGGATTTAGAGGGTGTCGTTGCAGATCCGGACATGGCACTTCCGTAAAGTGAAAATTTTGTGTCAGATTCCGTACAAGCAAGCATTCCTCCACTGCGTCTCCCAAATTGGAGAGGGCGGTAAATTGATCGTGCCGCCCCGGTGGCGCGGTGGTCTAAGGCGCTGGCCTCTGATCATTCGTCCGTAAGGTGTCCGGGGCCGCCCCGGTGGCGCAGTGGTCTAAGGCGCTGGCCTCTGATCATTCGTCCGTAAAGGGTCTGGGTTCAAATCCCGGTCAGGCATGGATGTTGTGTTTGTCTTACGGCACTGGCTCTCTCCCTTCCCTAGAATCAGTGACCCTAAATTAGGGACGGGCGACTGCTTATAGCCCATTGAGTTGCTCACGGTGGTCGTTAAACCTCCAATCAAAAAAAAAAAAAAAAAAAAAAAAAAGGTGTCCGGGTTCGAATCCCGGTCAGGCATGGATGTTGTGTTTGTCTTACGGCGCTGTCTCTCTCCCTTCCCTGGAACCAGTGACCCTAAATTAGGA
Source organism: Macrothele yani (assembly GCA_039090855.1). Lineage (NCBI taxonomy): Eukaryota > Metazoa > Arthropoda > Arachnida > Araneae > Macrothelidae > Macrothele > Macrothele yani. Next base: position 137,403,994 of record CM077004.1, read on the forward strand.
ACGGGCGACTGCTTATAGCCCATTGAGTTGCTCACGGTGGTCGTTAAACCTCCAATCAAAAAAAAAAAAAAAAAAAATAAATTGATCGTGTGTCACTTCCGTTCAAAGTATTCCCCTAATCCTTTTGCAAGGGGACAGGAGGCAAACTGATCGTGTGTTACTTCCATACAAAGGATGAGATTCATTACTTTGTGTTTGTTTAAAATTATGCAGTGCTCTTGTTGCATCTGGAGATTTTATTAAAACAAAATGGATCTTGTAGTGTTGTCTGAAACATCAAAATGCAAGCTTGTGCTGTCTTCAATGACTTTTGATACCGCCAGCATCGTAAAAATTTATTTTTCACATATTTTATCATATTAAAAAAAAATTCAGCGCCATCCATTCCTTTAGAGTGTCGTTGTTATTAACAGGGAGAACGTGATGAACCACACACCCGGTCCGTGGTTTCCTTATATTTCAACAACTGGCCAAAAGTCCACTACACAAAATGATGGCATTTTGTGAACTAAAATAAATGCATAAAACAGACATTGTTCACAAAGAAATAGGGAGCAAAATTATTACTCCGTTCTCAGGTTTACTGCCAAAAAATAGTAACTGAGGCTTAAAACACTCTTCCTACAACAAAGGAATGAGCCAGCCGTCCTCTTTCTGAAGCCCTGGTTCACACAAAGGGAGCAAGGTCAAAGCTGATCCACAGGCATCTTCTGGGTATGAGAGAGATAAATTCCTTTTTGTAAGGAACTGACACAAAAACGGTAGGGCTGTAGGAGATCTCAAACACGATGGGTAATTAGCATTACATTTGTACGGAAGTGACACGAATATTTCGATGTACGGAAGTACCATGTCCGGATCTGCCAGTAAACCGATTTAGAGTGTGGGTGCTGGTTTCGGCAGATTTGAAATTCTCATCTGTTAAAATGCGTTCAACACACTCTTGATCCTGAGTCGCGATTCCTTGACTGTGAAGTATGACTTGTCTGCCTATTATACTTTGAACAACGGCATGCTTCTTAATACACGTTTTAGGCGAAATAAACTACACTGCTCAAAACAATTAGGAGATATCGTAGTTTTGTATGAAAAGTGTGAATGACGGAAAACTTCGGAGGTTGGAATAGGAACTACAGACATGTGAGAAGAAAAATATGGCCGAAACAATTAGTACTATAAATTTAATATTGAGGAGACGAACGTAAAAATGCATTTTTCTGAACATATCATACAAATGAAAATAAAAGGTAAATATTTTTTGCCAGAAAATTGGATTTAATCGGTAGTATGGTTTTCCCTGCCAAAAAGCAATGCTGTGAGTGAAGTCAGAGAATTAATGAGGGATTGAGAAATTCCTTCCCACTTTTGCAGAAGAGCACTTTCCAATTTCTGGACTGTTTGTGGAGGGGTTAATCGAGAAGCAATCCTTCTCCCCAGAACGTCCCAGACATGCTCGATGGAATCCATGTCTGGGGAACATGCTGGCCAGTCCATGTGTGGACGACTTGCTGTTTGACGAGGGATTCCACACAATAAGCGCGATGTGGCCTGCAATTATCGTCCACGAAAATGAATTCATCTCCGATTGCTGCATAAGGGACAACTAAGGGACTGAGAATATCATCCCTCTAGCGCTGAGAAGTAAGTGTTGCATTTCTGACGATGTACAGGTCGGTTAAACCATTGATAGAGATACAGGCCCACACCATTACTGCGCCTCCTCCAAATCCAACACTCTCTTGTACAAGTAACTGGTTGTTACGAGTACCTCGTTTCCTCCAAATGATGAGTCGTCTATTGTAAGGATGTATAGTAAAGAGCGACTCGTCTGAGAACATTGTTCCATTCATTTCTTCTTCAATCGGCATGGTCTTGTACCCAAAGTCTGCAAGCATCACGGTGGCGTGCGGTTAAAGAAACACATATCATACGTCGTGGAGCATACAGACAAACACTGTGGAGTCAGTTCCGAACAATCTGACTTAAAACATTTGTGCCCTGTAACCGTACGGAGTTCGCGTTGCAGAATAGTGTCGTTCATACTCCGGTTTCTCCTGACAGTCAGTGTTAAAAAACTATCCTCATTTCTTGGTATTGCTCTCCTACGACCTTGTCCTGGTCTTCGCCTTACATTTCCGGTATCTAAAAACGGATTCCAAAGTCTGAAAATCACGCTTTGAGACACTCCGATGGCTTCCGCTACTTGCGATTGGGTTTGACCCGCTTCTAAGCGACTGAAAGCCCTCCAGGCAACAGATTTGGGTAAATCACGTTGTTTGGACTTCACATTCACCACTAATACACTTTCAAAGCATGTGAGTCGTTTTTATCCTGGACTAAACGATCGTACGATACATGTCAGTTTTCATTCCCGGACGGAAACACTCCCTTTTTAACGTCACACAAAACATGTTGCATACTCAAGTGTTTGTATGTGTGCAAAAGTTTCATTCTAATCACTTTCCTTAAATTTCTCTTAGCATACAAACAGTTGATGTCATTAGTTCATATCAAAACCACGATATCCCTTAATTGCTTTGAGTAACGTATACTACTTGAACAAAAATGAAAACATTTTAATTGGAGAAATATTTGCAGAATCAAAAGAAAAGAAACGAAGCTTTCTTTTCATTATAACCTGAATTCATTAAAAGTTAGCTCGGTAGCATAAGATATTTCCGGCGGGGCAAATGGTCGTTTCCGGAAAGCCCCCCCCCAACTCCCCCCCGGATGTATGCCTGAAAGAAACCCTGCTTCTTCCTCTTTTAAAATCTGAGTTATCCACCTGCCGCTTAATAATGAAACGCTTCCACATCGAAAATTTGAAATCACACTCTTTACAATAAATTACCATGCATGCGCAGTGGATACCGCATCGTTTTATTCTGAATGATTTAGTCACTTTATAGGGCAAGCGATTTTTCTTTCAAAAATGGCAATGCATTTTAAACTAACGCAGATGCATAAAACAAAGCAGCTAAGAACTGTCACCTCAAAGAGACGACGGTGTAGATCACATATTTGAAGAACTATGCATACTTTCTTATCGTCTTTCTCTGTTCTTGTGTCACCGGAGAACTAGATATTCATCCTTTCACTTTAAAAATATTGCCGAGAGCCATATTCGTGTATGTACGACGCTTGGGACTGCTCTTGAAAAGTCTTTTGCAAGAACGAAAAAATTTTGATGTTGTACCCCCGCGTCTAAGATAGCAGGATATTACCGGCATTTGCTTGTCTGAGACATCAGGGAGGAATCAATACACCGGAAAAAAAACGCTTCTTGTTTATCTTCAAAAGATTCATAAAATTTCCAACATAAAATATATTCCTACGGAAAGAAAATTCAAAATAACATATCGCAACGAGAAGGTATAAATCGCGGAAGGCCGCCCCGGTGGCGCAGTGGTCTAAGGCGTTGGCCTCTGATCATTCGTCCGAATGGGGTCCGGGTTCGAATCCCGGTGAGGCATGGATGTTGTGTTTGTCTTACGGCACTGGCTCTCTCCCTTCCCTGGAACCAGTGACCCTAAATTAGGGACGGGCGACTGCTTATAGCCCATTGAGTTGCTCACGGTGGTCGTTAAACCTCCAATCAAAAAAAAAAAAAAAAAAAAAAAAAAAAAATCGCGGAAGTATAAAAATGCTTTTACAGAAAAATTGTGCGCAAATATTCTTTTCCTCAGTGTACGCGTATGTGTACACTCACGGACAATGAACTTTGCGCACCAAGAAGGAAGCATCGGATATAACTGAAATTTTATGGGTCTAATAATACAGATGAACATGATGGCACACATGATGGCAAAAACAGAACTGCAGGACAATTACAGAGGAATCTGTGGCACGCAGTCCGGTCGTCTTTAATAGTGCGTCGCACCGCTTCGTGCGGCAATACGTGCTGCAATACGGTCTGGCATAGAGGCGAACAGACGCCTGATGTTGTCCTGCGGCAGACTGGCCCACACGTGTTGCACGGTGTGTCTCAAATTACGGAAAGTGCGGCACGGCGACAGCCGGCGTTTCAACTGGTCCCACACATGCCATGATCGATAGGGGACATATCCGGGGAGCTGATAGGCCATGGAAGTGTCTGGACGTGACGTAGGCAGTCCTAGGAAACCCGAGCAGTGTGCGGGCGTGCATTATCCTGCTGGTATAGCTCACCTGGAATCCCGGCCAGGAGTGGGAGCGCATGGAGCCATAGAATCTCATCGACATACTGCTGACCCGTCAAAAATCCACATACAACTACTAAAGCTGATCGGCTGTCGTAGGCAATGGCTCCACAGATCATAATGCCTGTAATGGGGGAGGTGTGGCGCTTGATAGCGAGATTGGGATTATGCCGTTGAACCGGAGATCTTCACACCCGGACACGATGATTATCTGTCCCCAAAACGAAGCGGCACTCATCGCTAAACATCACACGTCGCCAGTCTGTAGCGTTCCACGTCGCTCCGGCCTGGTACCACTGCACACGGAGCCGGCGATGTACCATTGTTAAAGGACGCCCACGTAAGGGACGTTGGGATCGCAGATTTGCTTCCGCGATGCGTCGGTAAATGGTTCGCGGGCACACAGGAGCCGCTAAAGCTGCATGTATAGTGGACCGGGTCCCCGTGGGATCCTTTCGTGCCTGGCGCACGATCCGTCGATCCCTTTTACCGGTGGTCCTGCTAGTCCGTCCGTAGCCGCACCGCCGTGTGGCAGTGCCGTCACGTATCTACTGCTTTCAACACAGTCGGACGGTAAGTCAGTACGAACCACGTGGCGGGCTATACGGGCCATCGACCACTCTGCGGTTTTCAGACAGATGATCCGTCCTCTCTCAAAAGTCCGTAAGTTACGTAAATTTACGTCTCTGGCGTCTACCTGGCATTCGTATCACTTTGTACTCTTGCTTGCGTCAGGCGGTGCTTTTCGCTTTCATGGGGCGATTACTACACGCCGGATTATAAGACTGCCGGTCCGTGTTTTCAGCGCCACCACAGGGTGTGCGGTCATGCGCACTCGCACACAACGTGGGATATTTGCATACCATCACGCACTCTAGCTATTTGCAAAGTTTTGCGGTTGTAGCATGTTTTCTTCTATGTGCGAAAATTTCATTGTCTGTGAGTGTACTTTGAACATGTCCTTTGAAAAGCCGAACGTGCTTATGCTATCAATTTGTCCATCACTTCGTCTCTAGATACCACATCTCGGCACCTACTAGTCGGATTACAAAAAATACACTGACGGAAAAAAAAATCCCAACACCACGAAAAAATAGTTGTAGAGGAATGAAATGGCGGCAATACATTTGTACGGGTAACATATTTAATCGATTAAGGTTTCAAGATCACAGCTTATTGTAAGTGCGAGAAGAGCCAATTTAAATGTGAAATGCTGGTACATTAATAACCGGTGTAACCGCCAGAATGTTGAATGCAAGCACGCAAACGTTCATGCATTGTGTTGTACAGGTGCTGGATGTCAGTTTGTGGGATGGAGTTCCATGCCTGTTGCACTTGGTCGGTCAATACAGGGACGGTTAATGCTGGTTGGGGGTGACGCTGGAGTTGTCGTCCAATGATGTCCCATACGTGCTCAATTGGTGAAAGATCTGGTGATCTAACAGGCCACGGCAACATGTCGACACTCTGTAGAGCATGTTGGGTTACAACAGCGGTATGTGGGCGAGCGTTATCCTGTTGTAAAACACCCCCTGGAATGCTGTTCATGAATGGCAGCACAACAGGTTGAATCACCAGACCGACGTACAACTGTGCCGTCAGGGTGCGTGGGAAAACCACGAGAGTGCTCCTGCTGTCATAAGAAATTGCTCTCCAGACCATAACTCCAGGTGTAGGTCCAGTGTGTCTCGGCCGCAGACAGGTTGGTTGCAGGCGCTCACCTGGCTTCCTTCTAACCAACACACGGCCATCACTGGCACCCAGGCAGAACCGGCTTTCATCAGAAAACACAACAGATCTCCACTCCGTCCTCCAATGAACTCTAGCTTGACACCACTGACGTCGCAAACGGCAGTGGTTTGGAGTAAGTGGAATGCACGCTACAGGGTGTCTGGCTCGGAGCTGTCCTTCAAGTAACCGATTTGTAACAATTTGTTGTGTCACTGTGGTGGCAACTGCAGCTCGAATTGCTGCCGCAGACGCGGTACGATGCGCCACGGCTATACGCCGTACACGGCGGTCTTCCCTCTCAGTAGTGCCACGTGGCCGGCCGGAACCCGATCTTCTTGAGGCAGTACCTTCCCTTGATCACCGCTGCCAACAATCATGCACAGTGGTTACATTTCTGCCAAGTCGTTCTGCAATATTGCGGAAAGAAAATCCACCTTCTCGTAGCCCTATTACACGACCTCGTTCAAACTCCGTGAGCTGTTGATATTGGCTTCTTCGTCGTTTTAAAGGCAATCTTGACTAACATCAACACAATACGTCGAATCTCAACGATAACTAACGCTCACGAACGTTACAGCGCGTATTTACAGCAAACCTGCTTTGCATGTTCCGAGGGGCGCTACTAGCGCCACACGTATGCGCCGAGCGCGAAATTTGCATAGACGTCATCTTACAGATGTACTCTCACCGCCTACCAACTGTCGTTTATCTAACACAACCCCTTCTTGGTGTTGGGATTTTTTTCCGTCAGTGTATGTTTGTATTGCGAAGCTTGAACGTAAAAACAAAGATCTGCACCTTTTAGTCCTTTCCGGTACACCAAGATTATTAAAGTACTCCAAGATTGATGCGCAGGTATCTTTATTTGCACAATTGAAGAGCAGGTACAGCAAGTTTTGGAAATGACGTCCATGCATTTCAATGCATTTATCAACAGGTTTGACCATGTTGCTGCTGACAATTCGCCATTTATTTTCTTGATAGCAGCGGTAATGTTTCTCATCAACTCAACGACGGTGTGTGGGTTGCTGCCATAACCTGGTCCTTCAGGTATCCCCAGAGAACAAAGGCTCAACTGGTCCTTTAGGTATCCCCACAGAAAAAAGTATCAACTGGTCCTTTAGGTATCCCCACAGAAAAAAGTATCAACTGGTCCTTTAGGTATCCCCACAGAAAAAAGTCTCAACTGGTTCTTTAGGTATCCCCACAGAAAAAAGTCTCAACTGGTCCTTTAGGTATCCCCAAATAAAAAATGCCTCAACTGGTCCTTTAGGTATTCCCACAGAAAAAAGTCTCAACTGGTCCTTTAGGTATCCCTTTCAGAAAAAAGTCTCAACTGGTCCTTTACGTATCCCCACAGAAAATAGTCTCAACTGGTCCTTTAGGTATCCTCACAGAAAAAAGTCTCAACTAGTCCTTTAGGTATCCCCACAGAAAAAAGTCTCAACTGGTCCTTTAGGTATCCCCACAGAAAAAAGTCTCAACTGGTCCTTTAGGTATCCCCAAATAAAAAATGCCTCAACTGGTCCTTTAGGTATCCCCACAGAAAAAAAGTCTCAACTGGTGAGATCAGGAGACCTAGGTGGAAATTGTTCAACGGAAATTAATCTTTCACCGAAAAATTTCTGAAGTATCTGCATAGTAGACGTCGTCGCGGTGTGGCAGGTTGCGCTAATTTGCTGAAACCAACAATAGCGCTCATCCGCTTCCAGCAACACAATGAATTGATGAACAATTTTGTGTTATGCTTCTGCGTTCAGAGTGTTGTAAAAAAGAAAGTGGTCCAACTATTCAACCTCTCAAGACAGCACAGCATACCTCCTACTTTTTCAGGGTGTACAGGAGACTCAACAAACATACGTGGATTTTCAGTATGCCAGAAACGGTAGTTCTGACTATTATCGTAGCGTCTAAGATGGAACCATGCCTCATTCGTGTAAAACACAAATCTAACCTCAGTACGTTTCCTCGAATAAACGACTTAAACCATTAGCAGTACTCAAGTCTTCTCCGGTTAGGTCATGCAACATTCGCATTTGGTACAGATAGAACTTAAAGCATTTCTTTCTACTGTAGTGTGTGCTGAACCTATAGAGATATTCTGTTGCTAGCTTAATCTCTGTACTGCCTCTTCAATATCATGTAAAGCTTTGGGCGTTAACACAGACCTTCGTCTGTTTCGTTTCTTCTCAACAACCGAACCTGTAAACCTTCATCAACTTTTCAATCGCCTTCTCCGATGGGGCTTGCTTGCAAAGCAAGCAATGTCAGATACAGTCATCTGACTTGAATGTTATCGAACCACTGTGTGTCGGTGAAACTTCTTCTTTTCGCAGAAGTTTCGTTGACTCTGAATTTACGAAAGATTTGTCTTCAGATACTGTTCCAGTACAAACACGCGTTTTTCAATTGAGATCAAACAACAGAAATACACTAAAAATAACAGAGAGCATACGCTGAAGCACGAACCAGACAATTACGTACTGATTACGCTAGCTGGTGTGGGCGAGCGGAAACCGATTCTTACAGCTCCGACTACAGGGACTTTCCTCTGCTGTCCATTGTTGCGCTGCGCGTGCGGTTAACCGTTCGATCAAAACACGTTTGCTGATGACATAGTCAGTTTAGCAAGCGCATCCCCCTATCTCCTTAGAGCTGCGGAGGATGACCCAGAAGCTTCCTTAAAAAAGTTGTTAATATATCATTATCATCCATTATCAATACACTGCTGGATGAAGGTCTCCCCAAATTTCTTCCACGATTTCTGTCTTGGGCCTGTCTCCTCCATGTCACTCCAGCATACTTTCGAATTTCATCCTTCCATCTCCCATGGGGTCTTCTTCTGGGTCTTTTCCTGTCCCTCGGAATCCAGTCTAAAATGTCAGTTGTCCATCGGTGGTTCGTTCTTCTGGCCACATGTCCAGCCCATTGCCATTTCAGTGATTTCACTCTGGTCATGATGTCGTCCACTCCTGTTATTTTCCTTATCCATAAGTTCCCCTTCTTATCTTTCCTGGTTACACCAAGCATGCATCTCTCCATGCTTCTTTGAGTAGTCTGCAGTCTTTGTATGTCTTTTTTAGCTAAGGTCCATGTCTTTGCTCCATACGTAAGCACTGGCAGGATTCATTGATTAAACACTTTTCTTTTGAGTCACAATGGCATACTGCTCTTAACAATTTTACTGTTTCTTCCAAAAGTTCTCCATCCAAGTTTTATACGCCGATTAATTTCTTCATCAATGTGATCCTTACTTGATATCTGCTGCCCAAGATAAATGTAGGAATCGGTTGTCTCAAGCTTTTCTCCATCAATCGATAAATCTTAATTTCTTGTAAAAGCATTGTTAATCACTTTTGTCTTCTGAAAGTTCATTTTTAATCCCACTTCTTTACTCTTGTCAGCAAGTTTTTGGATCATACTCTGCAGCTCTGAAGAGGTAGTTAAAAAGATGACTACGTCATCAGCAAAACGAAGGAGAGTTAAGTAATCTCCATTAATCTTTATTCCTTTGTTTTCCTAGTTCAATGATTGAAAGACATTTTGCAATGTGGCGTTAAAGAGCTTGGGAGATATGGTGTCACCTTGTCTCATTCCCTTTCCAATTCTTATTTGTGCTATATCCTCAAATATCCGAACCTTTGCACTTGCATTTTCATAGATGTTATTAATAATGCTAATGAATGCATCTTCAATACCGCAGGATTTCAAATCCATTGTTACTGCTGAAGGTTTCACGTAATCGAAGACCTTTCAATAATCAATAAAAGCCATGCATATTGGGAGTTCATATTCTCTTCTTCTTGTTCTTACACACACACACACATATATATATATATATACAGCCGAAATTTTAGATTCAATTCCAAGGGACAGGAAAAGACCCAGAAAAAGACCACATGGGGGATGGGTGGATGAAATTCGTAAATATGCGGGAGTGACATGGAGGAGACTGGCACAAGACAGACCGTTGTGGAGGAAACTTGGGGAGACCTTCGTCCAGCAGTGGATTGATAATGGTTGACAATGATGATGATGATGATATATATATATATATATATATATATATAAATTGAAGAATTTTATGAGGAAATTTGTCGTCTAAATAATAAAGGTAAGCAGCACTTGAAAATAATTATGGGAGATTTCAATGCAAAAATAGGGCAACGGCAACAGAATGAAACTTCAGTAGGTAAATTCGGTCATGGCAACAGAAACCAGCGTGGAAATACTCTCGTTGAGTTTGCAGAGGCAGAAGGGTTTTTCATCTTGAACTCCTTCTTCAAGAAAAAGCCACACAGGAAATGGACATGGAGACATCCAAATGGGACGACAAGTGAAATTGATTTTATTATGTGTAACAAAAAATTCATCTTAGAAGACTGCAGTGTGCTAAACAAGTTCAACACAGGTAGTGACCATAGATTGGTGAGATGTAAGATGCACCTCAACACTAAACTTGAACGTGGCAAGCTCATAAGACAAACAAAATCTATTGACATAACCAACCTTAAAAAACACCATAATACCTTCAAGTTAGAACTGAAGAACAGGTTCTCCGCTTTAGAAGGCCTAACATCGGAAGAAGTGGACATCTCTGAAGTTAACAGAAAAGTAACCAAAGCTCTTATGGAAACAGCAACAAAATTAGCTGGGTCTAAGAACAAGTTGCATGTGAACAAATTATCAGGAAAAACCAAAATGTTGATGCATAAAAGAAGAGAGATGAGGACAACTAAAGAAGATGTGACTTCCAAAGTGGAATATATAGAGCTATGCAAGACAGTAAGAAAAAGTATCACTGAAGACGTAAGGAAATTCAACTGTGAACTAGTGAGGAAAGCAATTGAAAACAACCAAAGCCTAAAGATAGCAAAGGGACATCTCAGTAAGGGAAGAAAACAGATTATGGCACTGAGAAAAGAAGATGGTTCTGTAACAAGAAATAGAGGCGAAATTTTGACAAGAGTGAAAGATTTCTACTCCAAATTATATGAAAGGGATGATATATGCACTCCAGACATCATGAAAGATACCAGTACCAGAGTTCCTCCAGTCCTTCCAGCAGAAGTTGCACATGCAATCAAGAACATGAAGCGAGGAAAAGCTCCAGGAGAAGATGGAATTACTGTAGATATCATACAAGAAGCAAGTGGAGAAATCGAAACAGTACTCGCCCAAATTTTCACTCGATGCCTTAATGAAGGAAAGATTCCTGAGGATTGGAACACCGCTACAATGATCCTGCTACATAAGAAAGGTGACATTGAGGATCTCGGAAACTACAGACCTATCAGCCTCCTATCAGTAGTTTATAAAATCTTCACTAAAGTTCTTTCACACCGCTTGAAAGTAACACTGGACATGGCTCAACCGAGAGAACAAGCTGGATTCAGAAGTGGCTACAGCACAATAGATCATATCCACGTGCTGAGAGAACTAATTGAAAGAGCGAGGGAATATGAACTTCCATTGTGCATGGCTTTTATCGATTATGAAAAAGCCTTTGATTCGGTGAAACCATCAGCAGTTACAATGGCTCTGAAAACCTGCGGTATTGAAGATGCATACATTAATATTATTAATAACATCTATGAAAATGCAAGTGCAAAGATTAGGCTGTTTGAAAATACAACACACGTAAAAATTGGAAAGGGAGTGAGACAAGGTGACACCATATCTCCGAAGCTCTTTAATGCCACATTGGAGGGTGTCTTTCAGTCGCTGAGCTGGGAAAACAAGGGGATAAAGATTAATGGAGATTATCTTACACACCTTCGTTTTGCTGATGACGTAGTCATTTTTGCAACTACCCCATCAGAGCTGCAGAGTATGATCCAGGAACTTGCTGACAAGAGTAAAGAAGTGGGATTAAAAATGAACTTTCAGAAGACAAAAGTGATGTTCAATGCTTTTTCAAGAAATGAAGATTTATCGATTGATGGAGAAAAGCTGGAGATAACAGACACGTACGTTTATCTTGGACAGCAGATATCAAGTGAGGGTCACATTGATGAAGAAATTAATCGGCGTACAAAACTTGCCTGGAGAGCTTTTGGAAGAAACAGCATAATTTTCAAGAGCAATATGCCATTATGTCTTAAAAGAAAAGTGTTTGATCAATGCATCCTTCCAGTGCTTACGTATGGTGCAGAGACGTGGACCTTAACTAAAAGAGACATACAAAGGCTGCAGACAACTCAAAGAAGCATGGAGAGGTGCATGCTTGGTGTAACTAGGAGAGATAAGAAGAGGAACTCGTGGATCCGAAAAATGACAAGAGTGGAAGACATCATGATCAGAGTTAAGTCCCTGAAATGGCAATGGGCTGGACATACTGCCAGAAGGACAGATCATCGATGGACAGCCGAAATTTTAGATTGGATTCCAAGGGACAGGAAAAGACCCAGAAGAAGACCACATGGGAGATGGGTGGATGAAATTCGAAAGTATGCAGGGGTGGCATGGAGGAGACTGGCACAAGACAGACCGTTGTGGAGGAAACTTGGGGAGACCTTCGTCCAGCAGTGGATTGATAATGGTTGACAATGATGATGATGATGATATATATATATACAATATTAATACAAATTTCAATTCAACCTAAGGAAACACTACCTAACCTGAAGCTTGCTCTTTAAATTATTTTACTTTAGGTGAAAACCCTAGAGCTTCTTACTACACGTAGAAGAGTCACTGCAAAACCTTCAAAGAATAACTACTTACTTTAACAGCACTGCACTTTTATTCTTCGTCAAGGTTCGGTTGTCGGCACAGGATAACAAGAATCGTGCACATACTACATGCACAATAACTTCGTAGTACAAATCACTAAAGCTCTTGCATATAACTCTCACTCGTAAAGAAGGTTGCACCTATACAAATGCGAAGATGTACTAAGCTATCCTCGTTTTAATTGCTCGCTGCACACATTATACACAGAGTTCTTAGTTTGTCAGACATGCACACGTCATTCAGCCTTGACCTCAAGACCATTGCCACATAACATTCAGTGAGTAAGAAAATATAACGTTAAGATTGAAACGCCAAAAGAGAACGAACTCAAAATTTACGTAAGGAAAGAAAACTAAAAATGAAGGTTAAGTTAGAATATACATCATGACTGAAATACTAGATTAGATACTAAGAAACAGAGGAAGACCGAGAAAAAGACCACGTGGGATATGTGCTGATAAAATTCGAAAGAATGCTGGAGCGACATGAAGAAGACTGGATCAAGACAGAAAGTTGGGAAGGAAACTTGGGTATACCTTCATCCGACAGTGAACTGATAATGGTTCATGATGACATTACGCTTCCGTCAGGGGCGCAATGGTGATGTAACTGAATGCACAGAATATTTTTTATTCGATATCATTGCTCCTAAAATCGTATCGAATATTTTTTCCTTGTGATAGTTTTCCTGATAAGGGACACTTTGCGTGCAGTTCCCATTTAAATCAGTGCACAGTTTTTACGCTAGAAAACATGAATTTATTTTGTGTTTTTTTTTCGATATCTGTGCTTCTGAAAATCTGATTAGATTTTTTTTTTTTGCAGACACCGTCAATCGTGAGAAATAATTTGCCACGTATCTGCAATTTTATCTGAGCTTCTAAAAGGAAGATATATTTCTTTTTAGTCTAGTAGTATTCTCGGCAGAAAATACTCTGCGTTTTCTGTTCAAAATGATGCGCAGTGTTCCAACTAGGGAAAAGTAACATATATTTAAGTTTTCGCGATACCACCGCTTCGCAAAGTCATATTAAAAAAATTACTTTTTTTAATAAGATAGGGTTCACGGTGATCTTATATGTCTTCTGATTTTGAAGACGCACATGTTTGTTCTTGAGGGAGGGGGAATGAGTGTATGTTTGTTCGCAGCATTATCTGTTTTTTAAATAAGGCAATTTAAAAAATTATTTCTGGGTGAGATAACCTTGCCTATTAGAGAACTTTGTGTTCATTTTCCTTTTCAACATACGTAAAAAAAATGTTCGACGGATATTGCATTTTATATTTTCCTGGTTCAGGAATATTTCTACATTTGTTTTATTTTTATGTTTTCTAAACAATGAAAAGTTTATATAATTATCAGATACAAAAGACGTGCGCATTACATCCGGAATATTTGAGCCACGTTTGTTGTATTTAATTAATTCTCTCTCTCTCTCTCTTCGTTGCTCAGTTCGAGCGTCTTGACCCAATTCACATCCTGTCGGTACTCAAGGTTCGTCATTTGTCTCTATTCTCCACAGTTCTCGTGATTTCTGAGACATAGATTTGTGAGAGTTTTTATTTGATCGATAAATCTGTTTGGGAGACGTCCTCTCGTTCTTTTGCCGTCAACTTTACCCTGAAGACAAAGTTTTTCTAAACCGTCTCGCCGGATAGTGTGGCCGAAGAAGCTCAGTATGTGTCGTTGGATTGTCGGAAGAAGTCGCTTGTGCACGTCTACGCCGAGCTCTCTCAAGATTGATACATTAGCCCTATCCACAGCCCAGGATATTCTCAGCATTCTTCTGTAGCAGATCATTTCGAACGTCTCAATTCGCCTGTGACATGCTGCATTTAAGGCCCACGTTTCAGAACCGTAAGTTGCGATGGGGAGCACTATGGCCTGGATCTGCCACAGCTAGGTGGTTTTGCTAATGTGGCGATCCTTCCAAATTTTTGTAAGCCCTGCCAGGGCTTACAAAAATCTCGCCTTCGAAATTGATCTCGCATCTCAATTTCGAAAGCGAGATCAAAATTTATCTTTTGATCTCGCCTTCGAAATTGCTATTGTTGGTAATGCGGCCCCCAGATATATGACTTCTGATTAATTCTAGCCTCAACTTATTATGCGTGTTCTACCCTTGCGAAAGCAAAGTGCCATGGAATTCTTCGTTTTAGTAAACACGTCTTTTGCAAAGGAAAAAGGAAAAGAATCGATAGTCTTAATGAAGATGTCGTTCATATACAATACATTAAAGAGCTTACACCGTCTTTACACGATATGTTTAATTTGAAAAACGACAGATATTTACAAGATTAAAAACCCATTAGTACTTTCGGGTCGACAATCGACCCGTCTTCCGATGGAGGAGAGCCGCTGCTGCACATGTGCTCCCATATATATGTCCGAGTATGATGACGTACAAGGTATGGAACAGCGTCGCAAGGGTGTCACTCTGTTGCCATCGTTTCATTGCTAAATCATGAATCAGATGAGGTCCATGTGGAAATATGATAAACAGGTGCAAAATATATATATTGTTATAACATACATATTTAACAAGAAATGTTATGTAAGTTCATGGCTATAATGAGTCTTTTCCAAATTCTGTGTAATTCAATTGGGGAATTATCGTTACAGCATCCGTCCCCGAAGGCCTCAATGTATAAACTTTCAGTTATATGCAAGGAGTATACAGAGGCGGGTGTATGTAGCAACTTAATGTTTTTCCAATCCGGTTGGACAGTTCCTTGTGCCACATATCTGGCGAGCGGTGTGTTACTATGATTAACGCGAATGTCATATTTATGTTCCTGCATTCGAGTTTCAAGGCTACGTTTTGTAGAACCTACATAGTTGCTTACTTGTTCACCATTGGAGACATCTATTATTGGTATAATATATACACCCCATTTACACAAATTATCAGGTGGTTCCCTATCTTTTTTGATAAGTGAAAATAGATTCCTGGATCTAATGCCAAAGTGAGTATCATATTTCATACATGCGCGTGTCAGTACACTAGTAATGCTTGGGTACTGCTCTATTGTACCAACAAAACGCTTTGCTGGTTTTTGTTCTTTGGTCAAACATGTAGATCTATCGTTTAAGGTTATTCGATAGATTCGGTTGATCATATATTTGGGATAACCATGTTTGGCGGCTAAATCAAAAATGAAATCTATTTTAAGTTTAAGCAAGCTGTTAGCAGATGAGTGCGAGAAGGCTCTTTTAATTAAAAAGTTGATAGCGGATAGCTTATGTGGTAATGGATGTGAAGAGTTAAAAGGGATTAAACTACTGCTGGCAGTGGGTTTTCGATTTACAGAGTAAGAAAGGTTGCATGTTACAGGGTTACGGGTGATTTGAAAGTCCAAGAACGGTAGAGAGTAGTTTGATTCGGTTTCTATCGTGAGCCTGATAGTGGGAAAAACAGATGAAAGCGCGTCGGCAAACTTAGATAAATCATCCTGTGTGTGAGGCCAAAATACAAGGATGTCGTCGACGTACCTGATATACACACTAGGGGAAGGGGAAACTCATTGAGAACTTTGTTCTCAATGTGTTGAAGCCGAATTTCTTCAAGTACAGCTGAAAGTGGAGAACCCATGGGTGAGCCCTCCTTTTGCTTGTGATTCGATTATCGAATTTAAAGTATGAACGCTGCTTAACAAATCTAAGAGCGTTCATTATGACTGAAACTTCAGATGTGGGGACTTGGCACTCAGCAAGTTTGGCCTCTATAATGAAGTGGGTGGCGTCCACTGGTACATTAGGGTACAATGAAATAACATCTAGGGAGGCAAGGGTGAAAGGTTTAGAATGTGGCTGAGACATTCTAACTTTTTCAATTGCTACAGTAGAAATTTTCACAGAATAAGGGAGTTCACAGCAAAATTTCCTAAATACTGAGCAAGAACGTTTTCAAGGGTCGAGTCGGGTTAACATAATCCGCGACTAGTGGCCTAATAGGATGCCCCTCCTTATGCAGTTTCAGACGCCCAAAGATATCGGGCACACGACAGCCTGGTGGGGGGCTGGGGGTAGGGCTGAAGGCCTTTGAGAAATGTATTCCAATGTTGTCAACCTAAGTGACTATGTACTGAACCCCACACACAACAGAGCTCTTGAAAGGGGACCAAAATTTGCTTATCCTGAGCATAACCATAATGTCTTTAATGTTATACCACAAACTGAGGCAATTATTAAAAGCCTACCAGAGAAGAAAAGGGATTATGGCAGAATAAAGATTGACAAATGTCTGCAAAAAAGCGAAGAAAAACGTCAACTGAAGTTAATTCGAAATAATGACGAAATCTCCATTCTGGCAGCTGATAAATCTCACCAAACAGTACTATTGAATAGAACAACATATCAGGATAAAAAATGCTTGAAGCCATTTCATCCATTCCGCACATAGTGGTAGAGCAGGATCCCACAAAAGCAACATGTTTAGCACTTAACAGATTAAAAAAAGCTCACACATTCCCAGATAATTTCTCAAAGGCCTTCAGCCCCCACCCGGCTGTCGTGTGCCCGATATCTTTAGGCGTCTGCAACTGCATAAGGAGGGGCATCCTATTAGGACACTAGTCGCGGGTTATGTTAACCCGACTCGACCCCTTGAAAAAGCTCTTGCTCAGTATTTAGCAAATTCTGCTGTGAACTCCCTTTATTCTGTGAAAAGTTCTACTGTAGCAATTGAAAAAGTTAGAATGGTTCAGCCACATTTTAAACCTTTCACCCTTGCCTCCCTAGATGCTGTTTCATTGTACCCTAATGTACCAGTGGACGCCACCCACCTCATTATAGAGGCCAAACTTTCTGAGTCCGAAGTTCCCATATCTGAAATTTCAGCCATTATGAACGCTCTTAGATTTGTTAAGCAGCGTTCATACTTTAAATTCGATAATCGAATCTACAAGCAAGTGGAGGGCTCACCCATGGGTTCTACACTTTCAGCTGTACTTGAAGAAATTCTGCTTCAAAACAGTGAGAACAAAGTTCTCAATAAGTTTCCCCTTCCCCTTATGATCAGAGGCCAGCGCCTTAGACCACTGCGCCACCGGGGCGGCAAGGAAGCTTTACATCAATTCAAGGAGCACAAGGACTTATTTTTTTTTTTGCGAAGAAAAGGATTTGTCATCACTGTTCATATTCTTATAGATCCCTGTAATAAGTACAGTTTTCGACACGGTGGCGCAGTGGTCTCAGCACCGGCTTCTGACCATTCATCCCAAATGGGTCCGGGTTCGAATCCCGGCGAGGCATGGATGTTGTGTTTGTCTCAGGTACGTCGACGACATCCTTGTATTTTGGCCTCACACACAGGATGATTTAGCTAAGTTTGCCGACGCGCTTTCATTTGTTTTTCCCACTATCGGGCTCACGATAGAAACCGAATCAAACTACTCTCTAATATTCTTGGACTTTCAAATCACCCGTAATCTAGTAACATGCGACCTTTCTTACTCTGTATATCGAAAACCCACTGCCAGCAGTAGTTTAACCCCTTTTAACTCTTCACATCCATTACCACATAAGCTATCCGCTATCAACTTTTAAATCAAACGAGCCTTCTCGCACTCATCTACTAACAGCTTGCTTAAACTTGAAATAGATTTCATTTTTGATTTAGCCGCCAAACATGGTTATCCCAAATATATGATCAACCGAATCTATCGAATAACCTTAAACGATAGATCTACATGTTTGACCAAAGAACAAAAACCAGCAAAGCGTTTTGTTGGTACAATAGAGCAGTACCCAAGCATTACTAGTGTACTGACACGCGCATGTATGAAATATGATACTCACTTTGGCATTAGATCCAGGAATCTATTTTCACTTATCAAAAAAGATAGGGAACCACCTGATAATTTGTGTAAATGGGGTGTATATATTATACCAATAATAGATGTCTCCAATGGTGAACAAGTAAGCAACTATGTAGGTTCTACAAAACGTAGCCTTGAAACTCGAATGCAGGAACATAAATATGACATTCGCGTTAATCATAGTAACACACCGCTCGCCAGATATGTGGCACAAGGAACTGTCCAACCGGATTGGAAAAACATTAAGTTGCTACATACACCCGCCTCTGTATACTCGTTGCATATAACTGAAAGTTTATACATTGAGGCCTTCGGGGACGGATGCTGTAACGATAATTTCCCAATTGAATTACACAGAATTTGGAAAAGACTCATTATAGCCATGAACTTACATAACATTTCTTGTTAAATATGTATGTTATAACAAATGTATATATTTTGCACCTGTTTATCACATTTCCACATGGACCTCATCTGATTCGTGATTTAGCAATGAAACGATGGCAACAGAGTGACACCCTTGCGACGCTGTTCCATACCTTGTATGTCATCATACTCGGACATATATATGGGAGCACATGTGCAGCAGCGGCTCTCCTCCATCGGAAGACGGGTCGATTGTCGACCCGAAAGTACTAATTGGTTTTTAATCTTGTAAATATCTGTCGTTTTTTTAATTAAACATATCGTGCTAAGAGGGTGTAAGTTCTTTAATGTAAGGAAAAGGAATTTATCTTAGGAAGCTTTACATCAATTCAAGGAGCACAAGGACTTATTTTTTTGCGAAGAAAAGGATTTGTCATCACTACTCATATTCTTATAGATCCCTGTAATAAGTACAGTTTTCGACACGGTGGCGCAGTGGTCTCAGCACCGGCTTCTGACCATTCATCCCAGATGGGTCCGGGTTCGAATCCCGGCGAGGCATGGATGTTGTGTTTGTCTTACGGCACTGCCTTGCACTTCTCTGGAACCAAAGGCCTTAAATTAGGGACTGGCGGCTGCTTATGGCCATGGAGTTGCGCACGGTTGTCGTTAAACCGACAAAAAAAATAAGTACAAAGTAAAGTAAAAGCGAGGTAGTGTGCACTGAAAATTAAAAATATATCTCCCAAAAGTGAAATGGATGATTAGAAAGAAGCATTTCCGTAAGGTGGTTCCACCTAAAATCTCTGCCTTATGTTTCCAATGGTAAAACCTCTTTACTTATTTTCTTCGCAATTAATGTATTCCCAAGGATAAAAATTTTCACATCGATAAAACTAACTTTGAGTCATTGCATGGGATATTTAATACTTCCTAAAATATAATTAAATAAAAAGGAACTATACACCAATTGCACTTAAATACACTGCCGGACAATTGCTAAGGACGGATGACAATAGCAACGATAGCAACCATAAAATGGAAGGCAGGAATATGTGGAAATTAGCAGAAGTGCGGGATACAGTAAGACGTGTTGTGCGTATGCAAATTTTGGATTGCCGAACTTGTTCGTGACGTCATAGCGCTGATAAGAGATATAAAGGATATGACGCGTATTGACCGTTGTTGTTCAAACGCATAGTTGAAAGGGAAAGAATCAATTGACGAACTTGCAATTTTCAGTATGTCTTCCCGACATCACCTAGATGATTTTACGCGTGGCCGTATTATTGGCAAGATTGAAGAAGGGCGAAAAATAACAGATGTTACCAGGGAGTTCGACGTCAGCCACAGTGTTGTTTCAAGGCTTTGGAAATCATTTCAAACAAATGGAGAGTGTAGCAAACGTCACGGGGGAGGTCGTGTTCGCAGTACGACACCTGCAGAAGATCGGTACATAGTGCTATCAACAAAAAGACATCGGCGCAGCACAGCTAGTGAGGTAGCAAATCAGTTTATGGCTGCTACCGGCAAGCGGATCTCCCGAAAAACTGTCGCCAGACGTTTGCATGAAGGAGGACTATACGCCCGCCGTCCTGTTGTGTGCATCCCATTGTCCAGACGTCGCCCTACCGCCCGTTTGCAATGGTGCCATCAACATCGCAATTGGACTGATAACGACTGGTCTGCTGTCCTCTTCTCAGATGAGAGTAGATACAGTCTATCGTCTGATTGTCGACGACAACTGATCTGGCGTGAAAGTGGTACTGCATATTGTCCAGCAAACATACAGGAAAGGGACCGATATCCGACATTTAGTGTCATGGTATGGGCTTGCATCATGATCAATGGCCGTACGTCCCTCTATGTGCTTCCAACTGGGACTATAACTGGCCAACGATACATTAATGATGTTCTGCTACCTCATGTTCGCTTGTTCCGTGGTGCTGTCGGTAATAGATTCATTTTCATGGACGACAACGCAACATGTCATCGAACAGTCGCTGTCCAGGAGTGTCTTGAGAGCGAGGATATTCAACGCCTCGTATGGCCAGCATGTTCTCCAGATCTGAATCCCATTAAAAATGTGTGGGATGCTTTGGAGAGGAGTCTTGCTGGTCGCCAATGCCCTCCAATAAACAAGGACACCCTCATCCGTGCACTGACAGAGGAATGGGATAAATTACCCCAACAGCTGCTTGATAATGTTGTGCAAAGCATGACACGACGTGTGGAATCTTGCATAGCCCTCCATGGTGGCCATATCCCGTATTGACATCTTAGGCCGGAACGCCTGCGGACGGTAATTGCATTTTTTTCACGTTTACGTATTCTGCACAAAATGGCCTGTTTGTCCCTTGAACACGTTCCAAAGCCTTCTGAAATTCAGAGCACAATAAATTGTCTTTCTTGTAATGTCCTGGCATTCTGACATTATTTTATTTCACTTGGCATCCAACCACACTTACTTTTTTATGCGCTATATAGCCGTTTATGATCCGTCCTTAGCAATTGTCCAGCAGTGTAGTATAACTATTCTAGATATCCGAAATTTCTTGGTGTAAAATAGAAATAAAAATTTCCAAGCTTAAGAAATTTCGGATATCTAGTATAGTTATACTATTTAAGTTGCTAAAACATAACCATAATTATATTAAAAATGAATCATTTTTCTTTGAGTTATGTTCATACCTGTTGGCGCTACCTGTACATTGATCATGTCAGTAGACAAATGGATTGTTTAATTACGGTTATGTTTAGCAAGTATTGAATATCCCATGCTATAACTTAAAGTTAGTTTTATCGATGTGTAAATTTTCATCCTTGGCATACATTAATTGCGAAGAAAATATGTAAAGAAGTTTTACCATTGAAATCATAAGGCACAGATCTAGGGAGGGGGGGGTCTCACTTTGTGTGTTACTATGAATTAATTGAGTTTTTGGCTAATTTTTCCAAATACGCAATTTTAAAATTTTTGGCTACTTTTGCCATTCGCGAAGAAGTTCTTTGTGTTTTGCCGGCATGATATAAACCAGAAGGAAATAATATTTGGGAAAGAGTTTACAGTTTTTTTTTATTCTAGTACGAGATATTTATAAGAATTTGGCATTTGTATGAAACAGAACTTCGTGTGCATACGTGAACGAAAACAAGAGTTGTTACGCAGCATCAAATGAAACATTTCGTGCTCTTGTAAGACTAAATAACTTAGCGAGAACTGTGAACGAACTTCTCTCAAGGTTTATGTTGATTTTTCATTGTGTTTTAGCACTGTCTCGTAAAATTAATTCAAGTGCAAAATACCAGTTACAGAAGGCGCGAATTTTTAAATCATCACATTTTTTATTTACGTGTATGTTTGCCAAGTTAGGGCTTTTTGAGCTCTAAAGTTTTGAAAAACGTATTGATATGCATACTAGCCTGTTCTACTGCAGCAATTTTCCAACTTCACCACTTACGTCGATGAGCAGCGGAAGCCGTGAAAATGGCCATTGTTTTTTTTTAAATAAGTACGGCTTAGTAATGGCAATCGCTTTTAGAACAGGTATGGCAGTCTGTCTCCATTAGACATCCTTGTAACTTGAATAGGAAAACATATTATCCAAATAGCGGAGCTAGCATAACCAGAATAAAGTCCCACTTACTAAAGTTAGCAAGATCAGAAATTTCCAGCGACTCCAACAGTATAAGATGACCCCAAGTTCTTCGTCTCAGTTGTCCCCACACCACGCGAAGGCTACTTGGGAAACGAAGGTGTGTCGACCGACAGAAAATATGATGCTCTTTGTTTTTTAAATACACTTTTTCCAAAAGTGTTCGGGAACCTATTTGCAATTGCAACGAACGGTTTCAATTCAAAATCTGAGTACATAAAAGAGCCATCGTTGTGTGTGCGTGTGTGGCTTTTATGAGAGCGGAAACTCTTCTGAGCATGCTTTCTGGTAAATTCCGATAAGTTTGAACCGGAATATGTCTCCATTGGTGATGCAAAATTACTGCCAAAGCTGATTTGTAGGAAGAACGCCGTGGTAGAGATTTGATTTGGCGTTCCAATGTGCCCTAGATGTGTTCCATTGGTTTGACGTCCTGACTTTACACCGGCCAGTTTTACATTTGAACGTTGTTTTCTACAACCCAGTCTTAAGTACACATCATTCAGTGTGGAACAACTCATTACCAACAACGTACTCCATACCGAAATACTGCCACAGATGTTGATCTTAATGGTTTCAGGTGCAACAACCAATGGATCAAGTCATGTTCAGCTGAAACATCCTCAAATCATTCCCCATAGTCGCTGCCACGCTTTACAGTTGGAACCATGCAGTCTTAAGATAAACTGTTCTCCCAAAAATCGCCTGACCCAATCACATTCATCGGGTCAAAACGTTATGACGAATTATTAATAGCACCATGATGTTTATCAATGTGGTGCGGTCCAAATTGGTGGGCAAGTCACCAATACAGTTGTCGTTGAGCATTTAAAGATGATATATAAGGCTTTGTAACGTACCAGGAGATGTGACGTACCTGCCAGAAGGACGCACACGACATAAAGGCAGATAGGAATCAGAATAAAACGTCCGCGTAGCTCAATTGGTAGAGCAACTTATTCCGGATTGAGGGGACCTGGGTTCGAATCCTGGCGCGGATAGAAATGACGGAGAAATTTACTTCGTTATAATGGCACCCGAACTATCCGGATGACCCGACCGTTCAAAATCTCGCAATGGTGTGATGTTATTTCCACACCGCGAGATAGGAAAAATAAGAGAATGCCTTCTCCAGCACTTCGAAAAAATGAAATAAAAAGTAAGGGGGAGATGATGTAACGTACCAGGAGATGTGACGTACCTGCCAAAAGGACGCACACGACATAAATGCAGATAGGAACCAGAACAAAACGTCCGCGTAGCTCAATTGGTAGAGCAACTTATTCCGGAATGAGGGGACCCGGGTTCGAATCCTGGCGCGGATAAAAAAGACGGAGAAATTTACTTCGTTATAATGGCGCCCGAACTATCCGGATGACCCGACCGTTCAAAATCTCGCAATGGTGTGATGTTATTTCCACACCGCGAGATAGGAAAAATAAGAGAATCCCTTCTCCAGCACTTCGAAAAAATAAAATAAAAAATAAGGGGGAGATGATGTAACGTACCAGGAGATGTGACGTACCTGCCAGAAGGACGCACACAACATAAATGCAGATAGGAATCAGAATAAAACGTCCGCGTAGCTCAATTGGTAGAGCAACTTATTCTGGAATGAGGGGACCCGGGTTCGAATCCTGGCGCGGATAGAAATGACGGAGAAATTTACTTCGTTATAGCTTGTACTCAGCTACGTTACCATGGAAACCTAGGAAATTCAACTCTATGCTGATAGCTCATGGTTCTGACATATTCTGGCAGCCTTTCCAATACCTGCAGATGGCGTGCGCAGTCTACGGGTTCTTCGGGAAAAGTCCGTAAGTTTTCGCTGTCTCCCAGTGTGTGTGTGTGTGAAGTAGCACATTTGGTCTTCCATCTTCAAATCTTGTCAACGGCAATAGGTTTTGGCGTACTAACACGGCGGTTTCTGATGTCCACGTACTGAAAGGTTACTAACATTGCATCCAACGACCCATCCTAAGTTGAAAGCGTGTAATACAGTTCCGGTGTACTTGGCGGATGGACCTTCCTTGCACTAATCCTTCTGCAGAATATCCACGCTTGTAATGCCGAACTCTCATAGGCAAAACGCAAGTAGAAGCAAACGGATCAATTCAGAATTTTCATGATCGATACAACAAATTGCTTACCGGATGATGATGCTGCTGCCTTAGCACCATCATCCGCTAATCATTCCTCGAGTAGTTGTGCAGCCGCCGTGATACAGTGATACGAAGAATTAGCTTCTAACCATTATTCCAAAATGGGTCTGGCGTGTGTTATGTGTTTGTCTTGCGGCTCGGCTTTCCTCCGTTTCCTAGATTTAGTGACCCTGAATTAGAGACAGGCGCCTGCTCATAGCCAATCTAATTGCTCATGGTCGTTAAACCTCCAAACAAACTGTACACTAGAGCGTCGAAAATCCGAACTAATTGGGATTACTGGTAGTTCGGATTTTCGATGTGTTCGGATTGTCGAACATGAACAAAAATACAAATACGCTAACATTTCTACATTATATTATCCAAATACATATATCAAAAATATGCTACTGCATACAAAAAAACAACAACATAAGACAAATATTTCTTTTGTTATTATACAATACTAAACAAGTTTGCCATTTTTACTACTGCTGTGAAATTTTGAAACATAAAGTACAAAATTCCAAAACTTACCAATCACAACACATTTAAAGAACATATTTACACTGGATTAAAAAATAAATGCTGAAAAAAAGTTCATGCAATTTTATTTTTTTTAGAAAAATAATGACTAATTTTTTTTTTTTGGACCATTTTCGAACTTCGCTTTTTTGCCGCTAAATCCCTCATTCCTTTCAATAAGACAAGTTGAGTTGAACAGCGCTCAGTTTGTTGTTCAAACCAGGCCATGGCAGTCTCCAACGCAGTGAATGTTTCAGCATGAGTTGGATCTATGCTATATGCTTAGGTTGAGTGAAGAGGGAATAACTTTCCTCTCGGCTCACGGTGAACAATGGGGTTGCGGGATGAAACAAGGAGCGGTACTTCCCTGGTAATGGGTCGTAAAATCTTAGCCCCGCAGGGAACAAGTGACCGTGGAAGTTTTCACCTTTTGTCTCTGAGTATCAAAACTCACCTCCACCTTCGACACGTCGCCCCAAAATGCTTGCACCCCCAAAATTAAGCGATTCCATTAACATCAAAAT
Organism: Macrothele yani; assembly: GCA_039090855.1. Lineage (NCBI taxonomy): Eukaryota > Metazoa > Arthropoda > Arachnida > Araneae > Macrothelidae > Macrothele > Macrothele yani. The sequence goes on from CM077004.1 coordinate 137,429,670, forward strand.
TATAAAATGAACGGACTACACTTAAACTTTCGACCACCAAAAGAAGAAAAAAAGGATCGGAGCTTGTTCGGGTTTTTTACGTTTCGGATTTTTTGACGTTCGGGTTTTTGACTTTCGGATTTTTGACGTTCGGATATTCGACGCTCTACTGTAATTGTAAGAGTTAAGAATGACCTTACATTTCCCCTAAAGCTATGTTCAAGGTACAAGGTCTAAATTTTTTTGCGTAAATAATCCGTGGAATGGATTGAAACTTGTTCTTCAATAAGGCTCCCTTCCAGGACCAGAATATTTTGAGCATCGTTGGATTAGTAAGCTGTAAAAGATCACATGGGTACTAACTTTGCTAGCTACTGAATAAAGCCAACACATTATTGAGCAAAATAAAATGAACCGGTTACATAGGCACAATCTAAATCATATATTGCTAATCGAAGAGCGGTTTTGTTTCAATAATGAAAATGTGCCAACAGAACTTCCAAACTCTGGTGCAAAATATTTGCAATAATTTGTATTCGCTAATTTAAAGAAAATATATCGTGGGAAATAATCAAAAGTTTCAGATATGCACGAAAACAGCTTACCTGTATTCTCACTCCATCATAGAAATGAAATGAGTAACTTCGCAGAATCACGACACATGTTTTGGTTAACATAAAGTTCAAAACATTTTTCTTATGTAATTTTTTTCGTGAATAAATCAGCTTTTAGAAAACTCGGTGTACAATTTACCGACACCTTTTGGAGTATGGTATATTGATTTGTTGAAGCATCATGCATTTCCTTCTACATATTTCTAGTATCTGGGTTTAAACTTAATTTCGTTTAATTGTAAACCTTTTATTGAACTCTTATTTAAGGAACTGAAATTGTGAAAAGCTTATTCCGGTCCCTGACAGAGTGCGTGGCTTTAAATAATCTCATTAGAAAGAGGGCAGCTGACTGAACAACTGACATTTCCAGTGAATTGAGATGCCTGTTACGTGTATTTAGAATCGCAATTGAAGTTGACAGCGTAATTGCTTAATATTGCTGAGCTTGCTGTATTTATTTGCGGTTACAATTTGATTTTAACTATTACCGTAGAACTTTGGAACTAACTTCGCCACAAGTCGGTAAAGCCGGTAATGTTACATTGATTAAATTGTTAAAAACACTTCAAAGATATTAATTCTCACTTAATAGAAACATATAGTTCTCCTGTGCTGATTAATTCCAAGAACAGTTTTAAGAAACTGAATAAAAGAGGCAGTAGTAGTGATATACACAGAGGTTGGGCAAAATTATGTTAACACCATGAATACAGGGTTAATGTTATTCGTGTACGATACACTGAAAAAAATGAACGTTGTGATTATCTTTTGTGTATCCATTCTTTGTATATATTCTCTAGATTGTACGCTTGTGTAGTACAAGTTGTGTCCCGCAGGGGTTTGTACGAGCAGTCAGTGAAATGGGTGACCTGTCAAACTTCCAAAGAGGACAAATTGTGGAGCCATGTTCAAAGGAAGCGTCTGTAACCATAGCAACCAAATTGTTTTGTGTTCCAAGGACAACAATCTCCACTGATATGACTGCGTACAAAAAGCATGTCAAGACTTCATCGACGAAGAATAGTAGGCGAAAAATCAGACTGAATGAGAGGGTCTTTCGAACACTGACAAGGATTGTGTTCAAACAATACAGAACTACTGCATTAGAACTCAATATCCACTTTGAAGACCCTGTTTCCACAAAAACAGTCGTCATAGAACTTCCCTAAGCCAATATCCATACAAGAGCTGCAACTGCTGAACCATTAATTATAGAAACCAACGCTACAATGCGAAAGAAATGGAGTCATTAGCATAAAACCTGGCTAGCTAATGACTGGAAACATGTGATATGGTCCGATGAGTCTTCATTTTCATTAACCTCAACAGTTTGTCGTATTTATTTATATATGGAGTTCCCCCAAGGAAGCTTACAATTCGGAATGTAGAAAAGCTTACAATTCGGAATGTAGAAAAGCTTACAATTCGGAATGTAGAAAAGCTTACAATTCGGAATGTAGAAAAGCTTACAATTCGGAATGTAGAAAAGCTTACAATTCGGAATGTAGAAAAGCTTACAATTCGGAATGTAGAAAAGCTTACAATTCGGAATGTAGAAAAGCTTACAATTCGGAATGTAGAAAAGCTTACAATTCGGAATGTAGAAAAGCTTACAGTTCGGAATGTAGAAAAGCTTACAATTCGGAATGTAGAAAAGCTTACAATTCGGAATGTAGAAAAGCTTACAGTTCGGAATGTAGAAAAGCTTACAATTCGGAATGTAGAAAAGCTTACAATTCGGAATGTAGAAAAGCTTACAGTTCGGAATGTAGAAAAGCTTACAATTCGGAATGTAGAAAAGCTTACAATTCGGAATGTAGAAAAGCTTACAGTTCGGAATGTAGAAAAGCTTACAATTCGGAATGTAGAAAAGCTTACAATTCGGAATGCAGAAAAGCTTACAGTTCGGAATGTAGAAAAGCTTACAATTCGCAATGTAGAAAAGCTTACAATTCGGAATGTAGAAAAGCTTACAATTCGGAATGTAGAAAAGCTTACAATTCGGAATGTAGAAAAGCTTACAATTCGGAATGCAGAAAAGCTTACAATTCAAAATGTAGAAAAGCTTATAATTCGGAATGTAGAAAAGCTTACAATTCAGAATACTGTCGAACATGGGGGTGATCTTCGATGATTTGGCTGTCCTCATCATTTACCTACATCATCGACTTACTATCAGCGAGTATTTGGACATTCTTGGTGATCAGGTGCATTCTATGGTCCAAATGTTGTTTCCCAACAATGATGACATTTTTCAAGATGATAATGCTTGAAAACACACAGTCAGCATAGTTCGGTCTTGGTTTGAGTAGCACCAAGGTGAACTTCAACATCTGCCATGACCAGCTCAATCACCTGACTTGAATGTCATCGAACTACTGTGGGCAGTTTTGGAGGTAAGAGTGAGAAGGAGACCAACATCTTTGAAGCAATAGGCCGATGTTCTGATCGACATATCAAAGGAGGTTGGAAGCTGTATGAAGGCAAATAGTGGTCTGATACCTTATTGATAGAAGCATATCACCAATTGCCGAGGTTTCATATTATTTTTTTCAGCCCCTACAAACATTTTATATATATACATATATATATATTCACTCACTGAACTGGGAAAACAAAGGGATAACGATTAATGGAGATTATCTAACTCACTTTCGTTTTGCTGATGCCGTAGTCATTTTTGTAACTACCCCATCAGAGCTGCAGAGTATGATCTAGGAACTTGCTGACAAGAGTAAAGAAGTGGGATTAAAAATGAACTTTCAGAAGACAAAAGTGATGTACAATGCTTTTACAATAAATGAAGATTTATCGATTGATGAAGAAAAGCTGGAGATAACAGATGCATACGTTTATCTTGGACAGCAGATATAAGGGGAGGGTCACATTGATGAAGAAATTAATCAGCGTACAAAACTCGCCTGGAGAGCTTTTGGAAGAAACAGCATAATTTTCAAGAGCAATGTGCCATTATGTCTTAAAAGAAAAGTGTTTGATCAATGCATCCTTCCAGTGCTTACGTATGGTGCAGAGACGTAGACCTTTACTAAAACAGACATACAAAGGCTGCAGACAACTCAAAGATCATGGAGAGGTGCATGCTTGGCGTAACCAGGAGAGATAAGAAGAGGAACTCGTGGATCCGAAAAATGACAAGAGTGGAAGACATCATGATCAGAGTTAAATCCCTGAAATGGCAATGCGCTGGACATACTGCGAGAAGGACAGACCATCGATGGACAGTCGAAATTTTAGATTGGATTCAAAGGGACAGGAAAAGACCCAGAAGAAGACCACATGGGAGATGGGTGGATGAAATTCGAAAGTATGCGGGAGTAAGATGGAGGAGACTGGCACAGGACAGACCGTTGTGGAAGAGGCTTGGAGAGACCTTCGTCCAGCAGTGACTTGATAATGGTTGGCAATGATGATGATATATATATGAATACTAAAAATACCATGATATACTATAAAAAACAACAGACACCTGGAGTCACTTAAAGCCATGTGTATATTTAATTACTATCTGGCCTTGGGTTCAAAAATGTATATCGAAACCCAAGGAATACCCATGGGCTCAGTCTTTTCTAGCATTCTAGCACGTTTATATCGGCATGCATATGAAAAAACATTCACTCATCTTCCTGAAAATAGTAAAATATTTAGGTATATAGACGACTTAATAGTTTTTAAATTTGACAATTTTGACACAAAAATAAAGAAAATCTATCCAGGGAGTTTGGACCTGGTTTTGACCGGATGTTGTGACCAGAATGTGCACTATCTAGACATTGAAATCAATAATGGTGTTACCACTATTCTTGACAAAAGAAGGAGCTATACTTTTAAAGTGAATTTTTTGAAGCAACTGGGAATCAAACATTTGTACCCAAGTTTTCAGAAATATCATATAATATCTGAATATTTCAGATGTATTCACCTTTGTACTAACTCAGAAGCTCTCATCACACAATTAAAACAACTATTTAACACACTACTTTCTAATGGCTTTCCACTTCCATTTCTTAACGAGATATTTTGGTCAACTCTTGAACTGTAACATTTCAAAAAAATACTTTGTCCAGCACAAAACAATTACAACTGACTAACAAATGACCTCACAAAGTTAAAACTTTCTTCTTTCTAAATGCACCACATGGCAGGTATCTTGTGGTCGAAGATTTAGCTAATTCTTAAGGCAACAAACACTGCCTACTTACCTATCTTTGCTATCTTCTGTTATACCTAGTACTTACTGCACAAAAATCTAATACACTCCAATAACTGATATTAACTTGGTTGGATATCTAGTGTCTAACTGTCTGGAATAGTGTTCTATTATCTTAATATATATCTCATTTGATGTACAATGATATTAGTGAATTTTGTTGTTTGCTTGCTGTTTAATAATTTCTGGGCTTGAATAAATTTGGTTATATATTTCGGTGACCTCGGGAACACACGGGTGGCTTTCAACATTTTGCCTATACCCGTATCGAAAGGTCATCAGGGCCAGTGTTTCCCTGAAGAGATTGGCCCTATATTTCATTCCTTATACTTATTGTATTATTTACCTATTTACTTTTTTATTTCATCTTGGATTAAGCATTCATATATATATAAGTGATGTACAATGCTTTTACAAGAAAATAAGATTTATTGATTGATTGAGAAAAGTTGGAAACAACCTATACCTACATTTATCTTGGGCAGCACATATCAAGTGAGGGTCACATTGATGAAGAAATTAATCGGCGTACAAAACTTGGATGGAGAGCGTTTGGAAGAAACAGTACAATTTTTACGAGAATAATGCCATTATGCCTTAAAAGGAAAGTATTTAATCAATGCATCGTGCTAGTGCTTACGTATGGAGCAGAGACATGGACTTTAACTAAAAAAGATATACAAAGACTGCAGACAACTCAAAGCAGCATAGAGAGATGCATGCTTGGTGTAACCAGGAAAGGTAAGAAGAGGAACTTGTGGATAAGGAAAATGACAAAAGTGGAGGACATCATGACCATAGTGAAATCACTGAAATAGCAATGAACTGGACATGTTGCCAAAAGAACGGACCACCGATGGACAACTGAAATTTTAGACTGCATTCTGAAGGACAGAAAAAGACCAAGACCCCATGGGAGATGGATGAATTAAATTCGAGAGAATGCCGGAGTGACATGGAAGAGACAGGCTCAAGACAGACAATTGTGGAAGAAACTTTTGGAGACCTTCATCCAGCAGTGTATTGAAAATGGTTGACAATGAGTATGATGATGATGATGATGATATATACATGTATATACCGTATATAATAAGGAAAGCAATTGAAAACAACCAAAGCCTAAAGATAGCAAAGGGACATCTCAGTAAGGGAAGAAAACAGATTATGGCACTGAGAAAAGAAGATGGTTCTGTAACGAGAACTAGAGGCGAAATTTTTACAAGAGTGAAAGATTTCTACTCCACGTTATATGAAAAGGATGATGAATGTACTCCAGACATCATGGAAGGTACCAGTACCAGAGTTCTTCCAGTTCTCCCATCAGAAGTGGCACATGCAATCAAGAATATGAAACGGGGAAAAGCTCCAGGAGAAGATGGAATTACTGTAGACATCATACAAGAAGCAAGTGGAGAAATCGAAACAGTACTCGCCCAAATTTTCACTCGATGCCTTAATGAAGGAAAGATTCCTGAGGATTGGAACACCGCTACAATGATCCTGCTACACAAGAAAGGTGACATTGAGGAGCTCGGAAACTACAGACCTATCAGCCTCCTATCAGTAGTTTATAAAATCTTCACTAAAGTTCTTTCACACCGCTTGAAGGTAACACTGGACATGGCTCAACCGAGAGAACAAGCTGGATTCAGGAGTGGCTACAGCACAATAGATCATATCCACGTACTGAGAGAACTAATTGAAAGAGCGAGGGAATATGAACTTCCATCGTGCATGGCTTTTATCGATTATGAAAAAGCCTTTGATTCGGTGAAACCATCAGCAGTTACAATGACTCTGAAATCGTGCGGTATTGAAGATGCACACATTAATATTATTAATAACATCTATGAAAATGTAAGTGCAAAGATTCGGCTGGTTGAAAATACAACACACATAAAAATTGGAAAGAGAGTGAGACAAGGTGACACCATATCTCCGAAGCTCTTTAACGCCACATTGGAAAATGTCTTTCAATCACTGAACTGGGAAAACAAAGGGATAAAGATTAATGGAGATTATCTAACCCATCTTCGTTTTGCTGATGACATAGTCATTTTTGCAACTACCCCATCAGAGCTGCAGAGTATGATCCAAAAACTTGCTGAAAAGAGTAAAGAAGTAGGATTAAAAATGAACTTTCAGAAGACAAAAGTGATGTTCAATGCTTTTACACGAAATGAAGATTTATCGATTGATGGAGAAAAGCTGGAGATAACAGACACGTACGTTTATCTTGGACAGCAGATATCAAGTAAGGGTCACATTGATGAAGAAATTAATCGGCATACAAAACTTGCTTGGAGAGCTTTTGTAAGAAACAGCATAATTTTCAAGAGCAATATGCCATTATGTCTTAAAAGAAAAGTGTTTGATCAATGCATCCTTCCAGTGCTTACGTATGGTGCAGAGACGTGGACCTTAACTAAAAGAGACATACAAAGGCTGCAGACAACTCAAAGCAGCATGGAGAGGTGCATGCTTGGTGTAACCAGGAGAGATAAGAAGAGGAACTCGTGGATCCGAAAAATGACGAGAGTGGAAGACATCATGATCAGAGTTAAATCCCTGAAATGGCAATGGGCTGGACATACTGCCAGAAGGACAGACCATCGATGGACAGCCGAAATTTTAGGTTGGATTCCAAGGGACAGGAAAAGACCCAGAAGAAGACCACATGGGAGATGGGTGGATGAAATTCGAAAGTATGCGGGAGTGACATGGAGGAGACTGGCACAAGACAGACCGTTGTGGAGGAAACTTGGAGAGACCTTCGTCCAGCAGTGGATTGATAACGGTTGACAATGTTGATAATGATGATGATGATACCGTATATAGTGGAACCTCGGGTATACGTTTTTATCGGGTTTAAAAACGTATAAAAGAAATTTCGAAATGTTAAAAACTAGTGATATATTTCTGTTTTAAAGGAGTACAGTATATTGCTTAATAACACTGAACAACAATGGTTTTGTTACAAAGAAAACTCTAACGGTTTTGTATGTATTTACCGGTGCTGAATCCAAATATAAAGTCATAATTGCTCCACTGGACTCCAATTTCTTGTAATGGAACACTCTATTGGGGTGAATGCTGTATTACTTAAAGGAATTTCCCTATGTTTTCCAACGGAGACATCTGTCTGCAGTCAGGATAGCTGTGTCTCTGGGAGTAGACATACTGGCGCCATTACTTTTTGCTGTGCAATTTCCTCTGGGAAGGGTGAACAAAGTAGAATTTTTGTCATTCGAATGGATTTAATCGATCTTGAAGGATGTGCATTTTCTCCTGGTTTTGAAAAGTAGGTTGGATTGTGCTAATTGCACGTTAAATAATGCCGCATTCTTGTGTGAACCATCCAAAGAGTTTCTGCTACATTTGTGGACAATTTACTTTAAAGTCTCAAAGGCGACATTTCACACCATTGATTAGAAATTCGTATGAGTTTTATTTCCAGTGCCAAATGGATGATGAAGGTAAATCTTTGGCGCCTCACATTTGTTGTAATTCATGTGTAACTTTGTTGACTGACTGATTGAAGGAATCACGTCAAATGCCATTTGCGGAACCAATGGTTTGAAGAGAACCGAAGACCGCTCAACAGACTGTTACTTCTATATCACTAAGATATCTGGAATTACAGCTAAGATCAAATACACGATTCAGTATTCCAGTATTCCTTCGGCAATAGGGCCTGTTCCTCATGGTCCAGATCTTCCTGTTCCTGTACCTCCACAGACATAGAGTTTAGATGATAGTGATACTGAGAAAATAAACACTCACAGCGAAGAAGATATTGAAGTACATTAAGACCTTGATTTCTCGGAAGATTCTGAGCCTCACCTTATGAGTCAGAAATAATTAAGTGAGCTGGTTCGTGTCCTTCATTTAGCAAAAAGTCAGGCCGAAATATATTGGCTTCAAGATTAAAGGGATGGAATCTGTAGCGTAAAAGTCTTTTGTACTTCTACGTTGTTTTAACACATCAATATACTAAGAAATAGTTCCTAAATGAAAGGAAACCTTAACGGCCAGACGAAACAACAGAAGTAAACTTACGGAAAAGCTTTATTCAGGCTGTAGAAAACACATCGTAATATGGTATACTGCAGTAAACGCTCCACACACCACACATTATCACAACACTCCTATCAATAATCAGTTCACAACTCAACGCTCGTAATAATCGCTCTCTTACAACCCTCCCAAGCAATAGCTCAGTAGTCGTTTTTATCTCTTGCTCTTATCACGATCAGGCATACGTCACGTGCATTCAACCTCAATTGTGTTGCCAAACGTATTCGTTTGAGAGAAAAGATATTTCGTTAAGCGTGAAGAATACTGAGAATAAACTCAAGATTTACATAGGGAAAGAAACTAAAAAAGGAAAGTTAATTTAGAATATACGTCACAAATCTTTTACAACTAAGTACAAAAGTATGTAGTTTTCGTCGACGAGTGTAAGAGTTTGAACACTTATTTTCGAAGAGTGATGATCTTGTGTACTGCAATGATATAGACTTATTGTTTGAAGCCTTAGGACAGCAACACAAACCTGAAGAATGGGGTCTTTTTATAGATTCCTCAAAAAGAAGCTTAAAAGCTGTCCTTCTTCATAACGGAAACGTGTATCCGTCAGTTCCTGTTGCATATGCTGCATACGTGAAAGAAACAAATGGAAATATGAAACTGTTCCCTCAGGGTATAGTATACAAAAAAACAGTCATGGAATATTTGTGGCGATCTTTAAGTGATAGCTTTTCTCCTTAGTCTACAACTTGGATACACAAAGTACTGCTGCTTCCTCTGTGAATGGAACAGTAGGGTCAGAAATTCTCATTACAATAAAAAGACCTGGCCTAAAAGAGAGTCCTTAATTCCAGGGTTTAAAAATGTTGTTGCTGAAACTTTAGCAAGTCCTTAGAACATGTGCTTCATATCAAACTGAGTTTGATAAAAATTTTGTAAAGGCATTGAATAAAGATGCATTTGAAGGCACTTTGAATGAGACTGAAGCTGCTGCAGGGAAATCCTTTAGAAGATGCGGTACTGAACTTTTTAGGTAACCGGAACGCAGAAAATTATAAAGAACTTGTTACTGAGTTTCTAGAAAACTATAAGGCCATGGGATGCAATGCGTCTCTTAAAATACATTTCCTTCACTCGCATCTGAGCTTTTTCCAACAGATCTTAGGAGCTGTAAGCGATGACTACAGAGAACGCTTTCATTAGGACATATGTACTATAGAAAACCGTTATAAAAAAAGAATGAGGAGCTGTAAAACATGAGCACAGAGAGCATTTTTATCAGGACATATGTACCATTAAAAACCGCTAAAAAGGAACATGGAGCCCTACAATGCTAGCTGATTAGTGTTGGACTCTAAAAAGGGATGTGGTACAACCAAAGTACAGAAGAAAATGTAAAATAACTACTTTTTAAGGTAAGTGTAGTTAATATACATGCCAAAATGAAGGCTTAATGTACACTGAAAAACAGGTTTCGAGAACTATGCCCGATAGCACAATTTAGCAAGCAGATTTGTAATCAGCATGACAACTACTGTATGATTCGGCATACACACTTTGTAACAGAACAAAATGTTTATTTTTGTTGTTCAGTGTAATGATTTATTTAAATTCAAATTGGTGGCAAAATAACAAGAAAGACGACATCGAATTTTCGGTTGTAATGAGCACGTCATTTGAATCCGTTCTGACGCGAATTAAATTTATCAAAGCTATTCGAAGTCAATCCAACCGGTATGGAAAACAGTAGTAGTATCTGACCGAAGAAAGAAGTTTCTTAGTCGGGTTTTTAATCCCGCAGATTTTGCTGTAAACGGAAACGTAAGCTTATGCCCTCTGGTGACAGACTTGTGCGTTAAGAAAAATTTGTAAATACATCAGAAACATTTCGCAGAGGAAACGCTCTCCCACAAAGAAAGAATTTTTGAAATCGGACTGTTAGAAGTAGAGATATCGACAAATATAAGATATGCATCTACGTCCCCTGGAGGGAAAACTATGCATTATTATTTTAAAAAGAGAGTATTCTCAAAAGGCTTTTCTATGTGAGCAGTATCGGTCCACAAAATATTTTTTTCAATCAAGTTTTCCGGAGCTCAGATTTAGCTGCAAATACATCAGAAGTAGACATTAACACTTACGCCCCCTGGTGGCCAAATCATCCTTTACCAAATATTGGAAATTATATGCAAACCATTTCCCATCAGGAGCTGTATGCGATACAGGAAGATTTTTTTTTTAATCGGAGTATTAGAAACAGAGATATCGGAGGAGACGCAATTTACTTCCACGCCCCCTAGCGGAAAATCTATGAGTAACTTGAAAATGTGACTATACCTAAAATAGTCTTTAACATAAAAGAAATCGAAGGGTACAATAAATGTTTTCAATCGAATGTATAGAAGCAAATATAGGGAATGAAATTTATTTTGAATTCGGTATCATCCGCATTTATGCCCTCTGACGGCTAAATTCTGCATCGTAGAAAAAACGAAATGCGGGATTATCATTCGCACATTTCAAGCTTTTCAATGCAAAAAAGAATTTTTAAATTGGGCTAATAGTTGCACAGATGGGTGTCCACAGAGGGACGGACGGACAAACCGGTAATATTAAAGACGATCTTTTTCACAAAAGACGTGCTAAAAGTAAAGTCTTACAAATTATGGTATATATTATATCATCGCAAAAATCATAGAACCTATGAAAATGAAACTTCTCTTTCGACACCTATATTTGTCTAAAAAATTCCTGATTCTTGGTTAAGTGAGAACCTCACAACGAAGGACCTGAGACCGGTGCTTCAATATGCAAGACATGAATTAACATTTTTTTCTGCGGATCGTGGATGCATGCACTTGAAACCGTTGCTAAATATTCATGACATATTTAGGATTCTCCTCTGGTAACCCACGAAATAGTGCAGCCACAAAGTTACGTTCCAAAGATTTTTCAATTTTTAAATAGCACATATGTGTGTGAGTCCTGAAATGCGAAACTATTAGGTGTGCAACTTAATTCTCGGCCCCTTAACCGCAAGCGATCATAGAACGTCGGCAAATGCAAATGCGATGATGGCTGATTGCAGCGCCATTCAACAGCTTTCCAGGCAAACCGTAACTGCTCACAGCTGTAGTGACAGAAGGGACGAAAGTTGACGGTGAAAGCAATGTCGTTCGAGAAGCAACATTTGAGACACTGCCTCCTGTTCGCGTTTCAGCTGAATAAAAGTGTCGAGGAAGCCCAGCAAATGATCTGTGCTGCTTTGCGTGAGGCTGCTGTGTCTTACAGTACGTGTAAGAAATGGTTCCAGCTGTTCAAGCAGGAAAACTTCGATCTTCGTCATGCAGAATGTCCGGGACAGCCACAGAACGGTTGACGATGAGGAACTGGAACAACTGTTAGACGTGGATCCCTGCCGCACACAGTCAGGGCTCGCCCAGGAACTCGAAGTAGCACGGCAAGCCATTACAAAGCGCCTGCACAAGCTTAGATGGATTCACAAGGAGGGCCGTTGTGTGCCCCACCAACTCACAGCTGCGAACAAGTCTAGGCGCTATGATGTTACTGTGTTCTTGCTCTCCAGATTCAAGAAGAAGGATTTCCTCCACCAGATTTTGACCTGTGATGAGAAGTGGATCCTCTACGATAATCCTAAGCGGCGCAAATCGTGGGTTTATCCAGGTCAGCCTACCGCCAAACCGAATATCCATTCCAGGAAATTGTTGCTGTACATATGGTGGTATCAGCGCGGTGTCGTACACTATGAGTTGCTCAAACCTGGTGAAACGGTCAATGCAGAGCGTTATAGTCAGCAACTCATTCGTGTGAGTGACGCACTGGAGGCGAAAATTCCATACACCGGCAAGGACATAAGGTCGGTCCTGTTGCTTCGGGATAACTCGTGTCCTCTCACTTCGAAAACGATTTTAAACACGATCACCGACCTGGGATGGGAGATTTTGTTCCACCCGGCGTATTCTCCAGACTTTGCCCCGTCGGATTATCAATTCTTTCGCTCCCTGCAACATCACTTGAGTGATACGCACTTCACTTCTGTATAGGAGGTTCACACAAGTATTTATAACTTTACCAATTCGAAACAGCCCTCTTTCTTCCGCAGCGGCATTCAGCAGCTCCCTGACCGATGGCTCAAATGTATCCAACACGACGGGGATTATTTCCCTGCGTAGGTACGTATTCGATTTACTATAATTTGCTGTCAACGTATCGTGCCTGTGGCCGAGAATTAAGTTGCACACCTAATAAATGTTTCGTCGAAAATAAAAGTAAACATCATACACTTCCCTGATGGTATCAGGGTACAACTTTGCTTACACCAAGAAGAATCTCAGCAACAGTGTCTCGGTCCTCTAAAAGTTGTAACACTTTGTTAATCTGAAATTGAAATTTAACGTACAATCGCGGAAAGCATGTATTGGGTTGCTGCATAAGTTCATGCACGCTTTTTTGCACCGCTACAGGAATGTATTACATCAGAACGGAATCAATCAACTATGTATCCCGCCCCCCCCTTGTTTACGATGGTGTCTCTGCAATGCCATTCTTAAAAAACGTGAAGGTTTTGCTGCGAAGAAATCATCAAGGAAATTCTGGAGATCAACATCATTGTTGAACGTTCTGCCCCGGAGTGCATTCGACAGAGTTTGGAATAGGTGTGAATGTCTGAAGAAGCGACATCTGGGGAATAGGCCGGATGTGGAAGGATCTCCCATTTCATGTCCTGAATGGCCAGTTTGGTCATGTTTGCTCGGTGAGGGTGTGAGTTATCATGTGGGAGGACACCGTGACGCCGATGTGGCTTTTTCTGCTGATTTCTCCCTCCACACGGCGGAGATGCTCACAACAGAATGCAGCATTGATAGTCCAATTCCTTGGCAACATTTCCTAGTGAATAATGCCTTCCATGTCCCACCAGGCACACAACATGATTTTCGCAGGATGAAGGTCATGTTCTTGGCGTGGTGTGGGCGTCTTGTTTGGGCTTAACCATTCCCTCCCATGCCTGAAATTCACGTACAGGCATCACTTTCCATCTCCAGTATCAATACGTGACCGAAAGGGTTTGTGTTGCTGAGAACATTCGCGATAACGGGAGAGCAAGGCATTACATATAGCAACACGCTAATTCTTGCCGTCCTCGGCGAGAGTGTGAGAACCCAAGATCCCAATTTCTGGACCTTTCCCATACGTTCCAGGTGTCACACCTCGGTGGCATGATCACAGTCCATCTCAGTGGCCAATTCGCGTGTGGTTTGATGCGGATCCAAATGGATGTGATGGTTCAAACTATCCTCATCAAATTAAGATGGAGGACTTGAGCGTAGAGATTCGTTGAGGTCAAAATTGCCACCTCGGAACTGCTCAAACCATTTGCGGGCTGTCCTCAGAGCAATAGCATCCTCCCCATACACAGCACAAATTTGTCGAGTGGCCTCGGCGATTGTGGATCCCTTGTTAAACTCTTAGAGGAGCAGATGTCGGAAATGTTTATTCCTCTCTATTTTTTGACACTCCATACTTGCGGACCTGAAAACCAAAAGGCCATTAGTCACAATCACACAACGCAATATGATTTAGATACACGATATTACTGGCTACATTGTTATATACAACTGGACATCTGCACCGTCATTACTGAGCTGGGAAACACTCGTGAAATGAAACGGCGTGAATTTATTCATCAACCCAATAAATGAATTACGTATAATAGAATTAAAAAAGTAATAGAACCTACATTAAAATATCGGGACTAACACAAAATTCCGTATAAAAGTTAAAAACTTACTTGCAAAACATGTAACCAATGCTCCACTCTACGCTGAGTTAGCTGTGCAATAGGAACACTCCCTCGTTTTACTTATTCAGAGCAATAATAAGGTATTACGTGATCTCAACGTCACGTGAGGCTACTATAAATTGCTCACATGTATCTTTTGTACGTAATCAGGAAACGTTTGCCAGTAATGGGGAAACGTTGCGACGCAAGCCATTTTTACCGAGGCCAGATAGTTGGGGAACCGGAAAGCAGGTGCCAGTATTTCGGAAATAGCCGCACTTGTTGGTTGCTCTCGTAATACACTGTATTGACAAAAGTCACTGGACACCTAGAAGAGAAACACAACACAGCATTTATTGAGATACATTAGTACGGTGTCGGTCCACCTTTGGCCTTAAAGCATGCAATGACCCTTCGAGACATACTTTCGACAAGGTTTTGGAACATAGCGATAGGTATGCGCTTCCATTCAGTACATAATGCTACCGCTAACTGTTGCTTAGAAGAAAGTCTTGGTTCCAAAACTTCTTATGTGGCGCTCTAATTAATCCCATACGTGTTCTATGGGATTAAGGTTAGGGCTGTGTGCTGGCCAGTCCACACACGATACGGAATTATCGTCAAACCACGCCGTAACAGTCTTTGCTTTATGGCTTGGTGCGTTATCCTGCTTGTACCAACAAGACTCGGTTCCATAGTATTGCCACAGAGTTGGTAGGGTATTTATTGTCCAGAATATCGAGATAGACGTGCTGGTTAACAGGTTTGTCCACGATAACCAATGGGCCGGGACCATACCACGAAAAACATCCCCACACGAAAACACTGCCAGCTCCAAACTTGACAGTCGGGGCAGTACACTGCGGTAAATAGCGTTTCCCCAGCTGCCGCCATACCCACACACAGCCATCAGACTGATGGGTCGTGTATCTGGATTCATCAGTCCATAGGACCCGTTTCCATTTATCTACAGTCCACCATAAATGATCTTCCCACCATGCTGAACGACGAGTAGGCTTCCGAGTGGAGATGAAAGGCTGATGAGTAGCCGCACGACCACCGTAGTCCATGGAATGAAGTTCTGTGCGAACGGTACGTGCACATACCGAGGCTCCAGCATTTTTACTCACCTGTACATTGAGGTACTGTGCAGTACTCCGTCGATTAGCTGCAACCACTCTCCTGAGGCCTCGACGTCCTGTATCACTGATATTCGTTGGTCTACCGGTACGTTTTGCTGCGTCAGGCACGCCATGTGTCTTCCACTTATTCAGTACATCCAAAACAGTTGACTTGGGTATGTTTAAACGCCTCTCGGTTTCTCTTATGGACAAGCCACTAATATAACACCCAACAATCTTTTCCTTTCTAAAAGGCAGTTCTCTTCCGTTGCGACATTTTCACTTAACTTCACAGTGTGATATGATCGCAGTCAGCTGCAGGCTTGTTTTTATAGCGTTTACAGCTGTACCGCGCATCTTAACAAGGATCCAGAGGATCCGTTCATTTGCTTTTGAAGGAGTTTCCGGTGACTTTTGTCAATATAGTGTATGTATCAAGGGTTTACCTGGACTGGATTAACCATCCACAGACATCCAGCAGAAGGGCTCGCATTGGTCAGCCACGCGCAGCTGGCTGACCTTTACGCCTTACTACTTCATACTTACTTGAGACTCAACGAAGATTTCGTTCCTTTTTTCACTATATGGAAAACTGAGCATAAAAATTTGCATCGAAATACTTGCAAATCGATATCGAACAAGAAAGATGACACCGAATTTGTGTAATGAGCACGTCTTTGAATCCGTTCTGACGCAAATTAAATTTATCAAAGCTATTCAAAGTCAATGGAACCGGTATGGAAAACAATAGTATCTGACGGAAAAAAGAAGTTTTTCAAACTGGTTTTTAATCCCTCATATATTACTGTACACGGAATCGTGAGCTTACGCCCTCTGGTTTCAGACTTGTGCGTTAAGAAAAATATGAATTTATATGAGAAACACTTCGCATAGGAAACGCTTTCTAACACAGAAAGCATTTTTCAAATCGAACTCTTAGAAACAGAAATATCAACAAAAATAACATGTGAATCTACGCTACCTGGCGGGAAAAACATGCATTACTTTAAGAAGAACGTATTCTCATAAGGTTTTCCGATTTGAGCAGTATAGGTCCACGAAAGAATGCTTTCAGTCAAGTTTTCAGGAGCTCGGATTTTGCTGCAAATACAAAAGAAGCAGAAATTAACACTTATACCCCCTGGTGGCCAAACCATTCTTTACTAAACATTAGAAATTATATAAAAAATATTTCCATCAGGTGTTGTATGCGATACAGTAAGATGTTTTTTCAAACCGGAGCTTTAGAAGCAGAAATAACGCAGAAAAAAACGCAATTTACCTTTGCGCCCCTTACGGAAAGTATATGATTTACTTGAAAATTTTGAATTTGCATAAAAAACATTTCGCATCGGAAACACTATCCAACAAAGAACTTTTTCAAATCGGACTCCTAGGAGTAGAGATATTGACAAAAATAAGATATACATCTACGCCCCCTGGCTGAGAAACCATGCAACATTTTAAGAAGAAACTATCCCGAAAACGTTTATTGACGTGAGTGGCATCGGTCCACGAAAGAATGTTTTCAATCGAGAATTTAGAAGCTCAGATTTTATGCACATACATCAGTAGCAAAAATTAACACTTACGCCCCCTGGTGGCCAAAGTATTCTTTACCAAAAATTAGAAATTATATGCAAAAGATTTTCCATCAGGAGCTGTATCCGCTAAAGAAAACATTTTTTAAATCGGTGTTCTAGAAGAAGAGAGATCGGGGAAAACGTAATTTACTTGTACGCCCCCTAGTTGAAAATCTATGCGTAATTTGAAAAAGTAACTGTACCTAAAATACTCTTCGACATAAATGGAATCGAAAGGTAAAAAAAGTTTTTCAATTACATGTTTAGAAGCAAATATGTGGAATAAAACGTATTTTTAAATTCGACATCATCTGCATTTACGCCCTCTAGCGGCGAAATTGTACACCCTAAAAAAAACGAAATAAAGGTTCATCATTCGCATATTTCAAGCTTTCCAATGCAAAAAGAATTTTTCAAATCGGACTTACAGTTGCAGAGATATCGTGGGTACAGGCGGACGGACGGACAAACCGATAACATAAGCACGATCTTTTTTTACAAAAGACGTGCTAAAAATGGTTCATTTTGAAAGCCAAATATGGACGGCGTTTGTCAGTATTCGCATGGATACAATTGCTTGATCTAGCGGGGGCTGTCGCCCCCTGTACTTTTCTTTTTTTTAAATGGCTGAGATCGTAAATCATTTTTGTTGTAAAGTTATATCACGAAATGCATATTTTCGCAAATGCTTTTTTATAGCAATTGAAATTTGTGTATTTGGAGACTAAATGTTTCTGTCGTAGCTTCAGAGAGAGCGGCAGAGAAAACAGGAGGAAGAAAAACTAAAGTTTCATAAACAGGGAAAGGTGGATGAAGATTTGACTGATGACGAAAAGCAATGGGCGTGCTTCATTTAAGGTAATATTTCCACAAAATTGCGAGAGGAAATCGCCAGTGAGAAAATGAATGGCGCAGGAATGACTTGATTAAGTGAAATAAATGGAAGTTGCTTTCAAAAGAAGTGGGAATCATGTGTTGCAAAAAGGAAACGGATATTTTAAAGAGGAATTACCGGTCCTACCGCTTTGGAGTGATTCACGTTGGGAAATTTTTCTATTAAATTAAGTTTCCTCGTAAAGCAGACAAGCGAACGTCAGAAAAATAGTGCTGATCTTTAATTTTTTTTTCCACTTTATGACTTAAAACTTTAACACAATTTTTTTAATAGAATTTTTTTTAAGCCACGCGGTGCCAGGGAGGATAGCTTTGCCCGTGTGTGTGTTCGTGCGCCTCTTTTCCGCACCACTCTTCTTGTTTTAGACCAAATCAAGCACTCCCCTACCCTAAGGTAAGGTTCTGGACTCTCCCTTAAATAGACAAATATCTTTTTCTTCCATTAAGACAAACAGAACCGCAGAGAGTTAATAAGATTTAGCCATCATGCATTAGTTCTTAATTGGAAATAGCCGCTCCGGTGGCTGATTGGTCAGGAGCGTACGTTTCTGATTGGCCAGAAGTGTTTTTCTTTATAGATCTTTGAGTTGCTCATGGTGGTCGTTAAACCGAGGAACAACCAAGAAAAGAAAATATAAGAAAGTACAAGATCTACATTCGGAATTGTGATCTAAAGAAGTCATCGATGGCTAAACGCTGTTACGAAAAGGACAATACATTTCTCTTTGAAGAGGCAAAACTAATTGGCAAGCTAGATTCAACCACCAAACTTGATATTTTGGAAGCTTTCCATATAGTACATCAGAGGTCTTCGCAACTTGTTAATGACATGGCATCCACCCCATTTCTATCAAGCGCGTGGAAGCATCTAACCAAAACCCGTGGCTGTAAACACTATTTATGATATCATATACAATTTGAATATTTACATGTCATTCGTCCTGATGAAGCTAGGTCAATACCCAGCGAAACCATAGTAGGCTTGAAAAAATAAATATTTGTGACAAAATACGTTGTATAATCTTAATATGTATACAGAGTAAGGGTATATTGTTTTGCCACTGTGGAGTGCCTATAAAAGGATTTCCGAGTTAATAAATGGGCCCACAAGTGTAACGGATGAAGAAAGAACTGGATGCCCCTCATCGTCAACTGCTGAAGACAATATTGAAAAAGTCCGTGCTGTGGTTTTGGGCAAAACACATGAGTGATAATTCATGAAGTCGACGCCAGCCACATGAAAATTAGTCATAGTTAGGGCTATGAAAGCATACGCAACAGACATGTGAAGGTTGTGCAAGATGGTCCCAAAATTTCTCACTGACGTGCACCAACACAGTTGAACAAACAGTCATTACATTTCAAAGGAACAATAAAAGACTTTTCTACAAGTGCAAACTATGGAATTCCGAAATTTTATTCCACGAAACATAAATCGGGGCATTGTAAAGTCTGTTCTGCTCAAGATATTGTATAGGAAAGGTTGGTTTTAGATCTGTCTGGAATTCTATTCTTTTAAAACACAATCGAAATCGACGCGCTCCATTGGCCAGGCATGCAAATGAATAAGCGTTCATCCCCAATGAACAACCAGGTTGTTCCTAAAGCGCGTTCGAATTGCACACCCAGTGGCCTCAGTAAGGGCTGTCAAACGCGCTCGCTGTGAACATTCCATTTGCGTTATCGCGTGTGTTCACTTCAGTTGCCTGTAATCGTGTTTTGACGACGTCCTAGGAGACCCCACGAAAAACTTAGCGCATTTAACAGAGTCCGCATTGTGTGATTACGGGAAGAAGGCTAATCGTGTTGACGAAACCACCGTCTCAGCCTTCGTGATGCCGCATTGAAACAGTGTTGGCAACACCGGGTACGTGAGGTAGCGTATTCACGCTGAAACGGTTCTGGTCGGCCCAAGCGGACAACTGAGCGAAAGGATCATCTCATAGTTGAACAAGTGCTAAGCGCACCGACGGCTTTTCTGTGCTCCATCTAGCATGGTTTAGCGGCATCCTGTATCATTGCGCACCATTGCGAGACATTTTGCAGAGGGTCGCCCTGGAGGCGTAGTGGTCTAATCGAGGACTTCTGACCACTCGTATGATCTGTGTTCAGGTTCGAATCCCGTTGAGGCATGGATGTTGTATTTGTATTACGGCACTGTCTTTCTCTCCCTTCCCTGGAACCACTGGCTCTAAATTAAGGACGAGCGACTGCCTATGGAGTTGTTCACCGTGGTAGTTAAACCCCCAATCAAAATCACATCACAAATTGCAGAGGTAAGACTCCATTCTTTTCGCCCTTTCGACGTCTTCCATTAATCATCGTATACCATTGGCTCCGTCTAGAGTGATGCCTTGCCTAGAAACATTGTTGAACCTCTGACAAGCGTCGCATCGTTTTTAGAAAAGACCACATTCGCACATGGAGGAAGACTGGCCAAACTCAGTTGTGGAACGGAACACAAATACCACCAATGGTGTGCAAAGCCATCTCCTATAACAGAGTCCTTAGTCTTGGCAATAGGGATATTAACAACACAGCGATAAATTTAATAGGTTCTTCTACCCGTCTCGTCGTCTTGCTTTTCATGTTGCATCTGCCAGGCGCCATTTACCCGCATGAAAATGCCCACCCACACGCAACTTCCCACCCTCGGAAGTTTCTCCGTAGTATTGCCCCCAGATCTCCAGGGCTTTTTCCTACCCAGGGCTGTAGCTAGCGGGAGGCAATTGTCCTCCCAGACAGAATGGTCATTCCAAGGGCGTTTATTCATCCAACATCGGACAGATGTTGGATGTAAGTGTGGGGTATTGAGTTACAAGCACCCTCAACCTGGAGGCGTAAATCGGGGATGGTTGTGGCTGGCCGTGGAGACCGGATAAGTTGTTGTCCCATAAAATCCCACACGTGCTCAATTGGGGACAAATACGGTGAACGTGCAGGCTATGGAAGTTGTCTCACACCCTGAAGTGCATGTTGCGTTGTACGTGCCGTGTGTGGGCGTGCGTTATCTTGCTGGAAAACACCGCGATGGACCGACCTTACAAATGGCACAACAACAGGCTGAATGATGTTGTTGATGTAGGAGGTGCTGTTTAACGTACCCGGTACAAACACTAGTTGTGTACGGGAGTGATAGCTGATCGCTCCCCACACCACGAGACCAAGTGTAGGCCCTGTGTGTCGCTGGCAGATGCAAGATGGGTGGAGACGCTCCCCTGTGCGTCTGCGAACACGCATACTGCCATCGGAGGCCCCCAAGCAGAATCTGCTTTCATCGCTGAACACGACAGATCGCCATTGCTTTCTCCAGTGCAGACGTTGGCGACACCACTGCAGCCGTTCCTGACGATGTGCTGGAGTCAGAGGTACACACGCCAGAGGCACACGTGCACGTAGTCCTGCATCCAGTAGACGGTTGCGAATTGTTCGCACAGTCACCTCAGGTGCAACGGCAGCTAGGATTTGCGTCGCAGTGGATGTTCTGCTTGACAACGCCGCTCTTCTTATGCGTCGATCGGACCGCTCATCAGTTCGTCTGTGACTCCCGGTTCCACGTCTTCTCGTGTGGGAATGTTCCTCGGACCATCTACGCCACCATTGTACCACCGCCGATACTTCCCGTCCAATTCGCTCCGCAATACGACGATACGACCACACGGCCTCGCGGCGTCCGACTAGACGACCTCGCTCAGAGTCCGATAACTGCTGAAATCATACACGTCTTCCATGTCTAGGCATCGCAGCTTCTTCAGGGTCTTCGCTCGTGTCCGTACGCCGACGACTGATTACATTCACTTCGCCGTACTCCTTAAATACCACCAACGATAATTTGCATATTATGCCGTGCTGTGGCGTAAGCGCTCACCGGTTGGTGCCGAAGTTAACATCACACCCACGTAAACTCGATCCCATTAACATATGTAAATTTCATGATCGTCCGCCAATTCCTTCTTGGTGTTCTTTTTTCCCTTTCCGGCAGTGTACATGGAAAGCTTCCAAAATATCAAGTTTTGTGGTTGAATCTGGTTGGTCAATTGCTTCTTCAAAGAGAAATTTATGAGAAATTTATATACAATTTGAATATTTACCTGCTATTCGTCCTCATTAAGCTTGGTCAATACCCAGTGAAACCATGGTCGACTTGAAAAAATAAATATTTGTGACAAACGTTTTATTATCTTAATATACACTGACGGAAAAAAAAATCCCAACATCACGAAAAAATAGTTGTAGAGGAAGGAAATGGCGGCAAAACATTTGTATAGGTAACATATTTAATCGATTAAGGTTTCAAGATCACAGCTTATTGTAAGCGCGAGAAAAGCCATTTTAAATGTGAAATGCTGGTACATTAATAACCTTTGCAACCGTCAGAATGTTGAATGCAAGCACACAAACGTTTATGCATTGCGTCGTACAGGTGCTGAATGTCAGTTTGTGGGATGGAGTTCCATGCCTGTTGCACTTGGTCGGTCAATACATGCACGGTTAATGCTGGTTGGGGATGATGCTGGAGTTGTCGTCCAATGCGATCCCATACGTGCTTGATTGGTGAAAGATCTGGTAATCTAGCAGACCACGGCAACATGTCGACACTCTGTAGAGCATGTTTGGTTACAACAGCGGTATGCGGGCGAGCGTTATCCTGTTGGAAAACACTCCCTGGAATGCTGTTTATGAATGGCAGCACAACAGGTTGAATCACTAGACCGACGTACAACTGTGCCGTCAGGGTGCGTGGGATAACCACGAGAGTGCTTCTGCTGTTATAGAAAATTGCTTCCCAGGCCATAACTCCAGGTGTAGGTCCAGTGTGTCTCGGCCGCAGACAGGTTGGTTGCAGGCGCTCACCTGGCCTCCTTCTAACCAACACAAGGCCATCACTGGCACCCAGGCAGAACCGGCATTCATCAGAAAACACAAAAGATCTCCACTCCGTCCTCCAATGAGCTCTAGCTTGACACCACTGACGTCGCAAACGGTAGTGGTTTGGAGTAAGTGGAATGCACGCTACAGGGCGTCTGGCTCGGAGCTGTCCTTCAAGTAACCGATTTGTAACAGTTCGTTGTGTCACTGTGGTGGCAACATCAGCTCGAATTGCTGCCGCAGACGCGGTACGATGCGCCACGGCCATACGCCGTACACGGCGATCTTCCCTCTCAGTAGTGCCGCGGGGCCGGCCGGAACCCGGTCTTCTTGAGGCAGTACCTTCCCTTGACCACTGCTGCCAACAATCATGCACAGTGGCTACATTCCTGCCAAGTCGTTCTGCAATATTGCGGAACGAAAATCCATCTTCTCGTAGCCCTATTACACAACCTCTTTCAAACTCCGTGAGCTGTTGATCATGGCTTCGTCTTCTTAAAAGCATTCTTGACTAACATCAACACACTATGTCGAATCTCAACGATAACTAACGCTCACGAACGTTACAGCGCGTATTTACAGCAAACCTGCTTTGCATATTCGGAGGGGCGCTATTTGCGCCACACATATGCACCGAGCGCGAAATTTGCATAGACGTCATCTTACAGATGTACTCTCACCCCATTTACTGTCGTTTATCTAACACAACCCCTTCTTGGTGTTGTGATTTTTCTTCCCGTCAGTGTCTATATAACCGTCACAAAGCTGTAGTCTCTGAATTCAAGAAATGTTGTGTTCGTCTGAAATATTCATCTTTTCAACGCGGCTCTCTTACAGTATAGAATTCGACACACTTGAAATAATGACCCTACGTTTTCCAGCTGTTTTTAGGTTTTGAAGGACTCTTGAGGATCTTTAAATTAATCAGTGACTGTAAGTTCTTGTTTATGAAAACAAACATTCACTCGCCGACTTCAAATCAGACATCGCTCAGCAACTACAAAAATTCTTTCTGATCGAGGCACTAGTTAAGATTATTAAATTGCTAAAAACGTTGAAATCTCAGTTCTCCATTCAAACTTCTGGGCATTTTAAAAAGATTTTTGAGATAATGGAATAACTTTCTAATCTTGGATCAAACGAACGAATTATTTCTTTAATTTTGTTTTTGCTTGTTAACTACAGTAGGAAAAATGCATCCATTTCAATTCCTATGTTCATTAAAGAAGTACAAGTCCAGTTCGTTCGCTTGACAGGCTGCAAAAAGAATTGTGCTTGTTAAGCATTTTAGAAAATTCCGAATGTTAGAAAAACATTGCAACGCCACTCTCCGCCGCATGCAACTCAAATAACAGCATGAAAACAAATGCAGTTAATAAAGCACACTTATTGCCTAGTTGAAAGAACGAGTTTCTGAAAAAAATAATTTCTTTTGTCCGTTTCTCGCTGCTTCGAAGGAATCGACAGAATTAAATTCCGCACAATATGGCGTTCGTTTTATACATCATTGCAATTTTTATGATTTCAGTGTCTTTTCTAAAATTAGAAACGGAAGCTAAAAGAAACGTCTTTTTCAAAAGACTGGCTGGTAATTAAGTTCTTCGTGTCGTTGTACTTCTATTTTCCGCTACATTCATTCTTAAGAATGAAAAAGTAAAAAAAGAAGAAATAAAAGGACATGAACAATTTAATGGTCCAAAGAAACATAAGAGCCCAGGTGTTTCCAGATTAACAGAAATGCTCATAAAAGCATTCGTTTATGCAAATGGTGTTCAGAACTCCATATTTATATACAAGCCCTGTCTGTGGCAAGGTATCAAATTGAAACAAAACAAAGCTCAAAATTTCTACTTTAATTCATATAATTTAGTTTTTTGCATATTCCCCGTCATATTTTATAGAGACACGCGAGCGTGAACTCAATTCCTTTCAGATGTCTCTTGAAACCCATTTCTGTAAAAATCTTCAGGTTGTTCTCGGAACCATTTCCTCGTAGCGGCTTGAACATCTTCGTCACAGGTGAACTCAATTGCTTTCAGATGTCTCTTGAAACCCATCTCTGTAAAAATCTCCAGGTTGTTCTCGGAACAATTTCCTCGTAGCGGCTTGAACATCTTCGTCACAGGTGAACTCAATTCCTTTCAGATGTCTCTTGAAACCCATCTCTGTAAAAATCTTCAGGTTGTTCTCGGAACCATTTCCTCGTAGCGGCTTTAACATCTTCGTCACAGGTGAACTCAATTGCTTTCAGATGTCTCTTGAAACCCATCTTTATAAAAATCTCCAGGTTGTTCTCGGAACCATTTCCTCGTAGCGGCTTGAACATCTTCGTCACAGGTGAACTCAATTCCTTTCAGATGCCTCTTGAAACCCATCTCTGTAAAAATCTTCAGGTTGTTCTCGGAACCATTTCCTCGTAGCGGCTTTAACATCTTCGTTACAGGTGAACTCAATTCCTTTCAGATGTCTCTTCAGAGCACGGAACAACCAGAAGTCGGACGGCGCAAAATCTAGGCTGTATATAGGGTGTTCAAGAACTTCAAACCGGATTTCCTCTATGGCCTCTGAAGTGAAAGCACTGGCGTGGGGTTTGACGTTGACGTGTTGCAGAATCGTTGGGATTTTTCCAATGATTCTGCAACACGTCAACGTCAAACCCCACGCAGTAGTTATCTCCGTATAGGTTAGTATCATTCAGCCATGAAAACGCCATAACGTTGGTGAGCGAAAACTCTGCAGTAATGATCTCCACATAGATTAATATCATTGAGCCCTGAAAATGTCATCCGTTAGTAAGCGAAAGCTCGGCAGTAGTTATCTCCGCATAGGTAAATATCATTCAGCCATGAAAAAGCAACACGTTAGTGAGCGAAAGCTCGGCAATAGTTTTCTCCGTATAGCTTAGTATCATTCAGCTCTGAAAAATCCACCCGTTGATGAGCGCAAGCTCGGCTATGTCAGTTTGTTTTTACACTAATAAAATCAATGGATGTTATACCACAGTTTAAGAAGACTAAGATTTTGTGAAAACAAAAATGGTAGCACCGAAGAAATTTTGCATTCCCGAGATCATGCATCTTTGAAAGGTCTCTCAAGAATTGGCCACAGCCACACTGTTCTGTCGAATTGGCAGAAAAAGGAGCGTGATTGAGCACTAACGAGAGTACGTTTCTATTGCTCCAAAGTTCGCCTGTGTCAAGCTTTACACCACTCTTAACTGACGTTTGGCATTGAGTTTGCCCATGTTGCACTTGTGTGCGGCCCTTCGACCATGGTAACCCATTCCCTTCTGCTCTGTACAGGCCGTCATAGTGCTGGAGTTGCTCCCATTGGTATTCTGGAACTCTCTGGTGAGACTTGCAACCGAGCATAAGTCAAATATATTGTTGCTCCACCTGCTTCAGCACACGGCGGTCCCTCCCTGTCATTTTATCTGACCTACCAGGTCGGATATGCGCTGTTGTTTGTCTTTGGCATTTCCACTTCAAAAATGCAGCAGTTACACTCGATCAAGACAGAAATTTCTTTAGCGAACATATTGCTAGGATGGTATCCTATGACCATGCCACGTTGAAAGTCATCGAGCTCTGCCTTACTACACATTAAAGCCTGTCTATGATATTTGCGACGCCACGTGCATCTTTTTATACCTGTATAGACCGTGACTTTGGTTAAATTACGTCCAAATTCACTACTCAAAAGGAGTATCCGGATATTTTTCATCATATAATGTATGCCCGTAGGGCTATAATGAGGCATTAGCACGACTGCGAATGAAAGAAGCTTCGATCGCCGCCCCAGTGGCGCAGTGACCATTCGTTCGAGATGAGTCCGGGTTTGAATCCCGATGAGGTATGGATGTTGTGTTTGTCTTACGGCACTGGCTCTCTCCCTTCCCTGCAACCAGTGGCCTTAAAATACGGACGGGGGCTACTTATAGCCCATTGAGTTGCTCACAGTGGTCGTTAAAACCTCAATCCCCCCAAAAAACGAAGCTTCGATCGATGGGGTTAACTGATTCCCCTCGCGGATGAACAATAAATAGGATACCACATAAGCAGTCCCGGTGTAGCCCACATAGTCTAAGGGCTGAGTTCTAAGCAATCATCCCAGTGGGCCCATGTTAAGAGTCCCGGATCAGACATGGGTGGAATGCTTGTTTAACGGAATTGCCTCTCTGTCTCCCTTTCCCGGAACCAGGTGGTCGTTAATTAGGGACAAACGACTACTTAGAGACTTTCAAGGTAGTCGGTAAACCCTCAACCAAAATAATAATACCGTTAGCGACATTGAAGATCGCTAGGTCTGCGGTTCGTGTTGTGGTATGCAAATGCATCTGGCTGAGACTCAATCTGCCAAGATTACCATAAACCTCCGAAGTTAACAGAATGCATTATGTGAGCTCTGCAAATGGGACTTTCCGCTTAAAACGTACATCTACGTTGTCTAAAATGACGCAAATCCTTTGTGACACTTTTGGGACTGATGCTTGCAACAGTGCAGTGAGCAAGACGATGCACGACGTGGAGCATCACGGTCGAGCAGCCGTCCACAAGGCAGCGAGAATAATGTGGATGCACACATTATAACTCGTGGGAAATAATTTCAAGACAGTGAGTTTTGTTGAGAAGGTTATGTTGATAAATCGGGATGTCCGAGGCATTCTCCTTTCGGACTTCTTAGACCATGGAGCAAACCTTACTGCCGATCAATATTGTATAACTCTGCGGTGTTGGATGGACGCAATCCGTATTGATCCTCACAAAAAGGGTTGGATGGAAGAAATCCTGGATATCTCACAAAAGGGGATATCCGTCTACAAGACAGCGCTCGGCTCCATACCGCAAGTATGACAACGCATCTCGTGGAGAGACTCGGTTGGTGTTCTCTGATGCATCCTCCATACGTTCCGAAACTTGCACCCTCGGACTTCCATCTCTTCGGCCCTCTCAAAAATCACTTTTAAGGAAAACATTTCCGCAATGACTTGGAAGTGATAGCTGAGGATAAGGCAGAGATGCGGACACTTGACCTTGAATTCTTTGGATAAGGTTCCAAATGATGGTATATCGGCAATACAAGTGTCTTAACCGATTTGGTAATTATGTGCGAAGGTAAGAACTGTGTCTTGTTAATTTGTATGTGTGGCTATAATGCAACCTTTATAACTTGGCATCGGAAGTTATATATTGATAAGCCTTCGTATTTACGAAAGAACCAAGTAGATGTTATTTGAAACTGAAATAGAAGAAACAATTTTTAACATCTTTCTTTACAGTAAATTGCAGTTTGACACCATGCGTATGAGTAGTTCTTCGAATTATGGTACTGTGAAATAAAGATTTGTTTTACCGTGAGATTTAGGTGCTAAGAATCCTAACTAAGCACTTGACCCGGAAGAAATTTACAAATTTGGACCCATAGTGACATCTAGCAGTGCTGAAAGATTCTTAGCAAACAGCAACACACTGAGTCTTGGAATTGAGGGCTGTAAAACAAATATTTCTGATAATACACGATTTGAGTTTTTGAGAGGTGTCCAGCCTCTTTCTTTCACATTTGACCGGCCGGAGCTATTGAATCAATTAGTGCCCAAATAAACTATATTGACAAAAGTCACCAGACACCTAGAAATGAAGCACAACATAGCATTTATTGACATACATTAGTACGGTGTCGCCCCACCTTTGGCCTTAATGCATGCACTGACCCTTTGAGACATGCTTTCGACAAGGTTTTGGACCACAACGATAGGTATGCGCTTCCATTCAGTACATAATGCGGCCGCTAACTGTTGCTTAGTAGTAGGTCTTGGTTCCAAACTTCTTATGCGGCGCTTTAATTCAACCCATAGGTGCTCTATGGGATTAAGATCAGGGCTCTGTGCTGGCCAGTTCACACACGATACGGAATTATCGTCAAACCACGTCGTAACAGTTCTTGCTTTATGGCTCAGTGCATTATCCAACTGGTACCAACAAGGCTCGGTTCCATAGTATTGCCATAGAGTTGATAGAGCATAATTGTCCAGAATATCGAGATAGACGTGCTGGTTAACAGGTTTGCCCACGATAACCAATGGGCCGAGACCATACCACGAAAAACACCTTCAAACGAGTACACTTCGAGCTAAATACTTGACCGTAGGAACAGTACACTGTGGTAAATAGCGTTCCCCGGCTGCCGCCATACCCACACACGGCCATCAAACTGATGGATCGTGTATCTGGATTCATCAGTCCATAGGACCCGTTAAAATTGATGTACGGTCCACGATAAATGTTCTTTACACCATGCTAAAGGACGAGTAGCATTCCGAGTGGAGATGAAAGGCTAATGAGCTGCAGAACGAACATGGTAATCCATGGAATGAAGTCCCCGATAACAGCAGAGTGAACTGTAAAGGATAACAGTAGTGCGAACCAAAGCTAAGGGTATAGCGTTGCTTTCCCCTTAGCTTTAGTATTCAAAGTGGTCATTTAGATGTTTATGTTCTCCATTTTGCTCGTTTTCTCTCTAAACACTGTTTAATCGTTTGTAATCAATTTAAAATGAGTAAGATCCATTAAATTTAACCATGAGTTAAATCGTTGCGAAGATTTTGTTTAATCGTTGGTTTCTTTCTTCATAACATTACTTTGGACATTATACTCAATTTAGCTATTGCCACTTATTTGAGACGTATGATCTGCCTCCAAATGTGATGAATTCAAATGTTCAAACTTTTCCAAGCTCTGTATACCGCAGCTGCATTATACGTATTCTGTGACGTTATATTTCGTCATGTCACAAGCGACTGCGCAGTTTCCTTATCCATGTGGATTTTTACCGCTTGGTTGAAACCTGTGAATGAGAGTGTTTTCCTTACCGCTTTATGTAAACGAACTAAAAATGATATGACCGGACTCCACGAAATTCGGAAACGAACTTTTAAGAGCATCTGCTTGATTAGGTGATTACAGTAAAATATACCGGATGAGAATCTTCTCGGAAATGAATTACTAATTACTGTTTTAATATCCGCAAGAGTCGGTGTTTGTAAACTTGAACCAGTCGTGAGCGTTGTTCGCTGCTTCTCTTTCCGGTTCACAGGTCACCATCTTAAATCTACTAATAGTGTAAATTTTACCTGACATTTTACTTCAATATTCAGGATTAAAATTGCCATTCTAGGTGAACTTTCAGGATGAAATTTGACATTCTGCCTTGACTTCCAAGATTAAAAATTACATTCTACCTAGAATTTCAGGATAAAATTTAACATTTGACTTTAACTTTCAGCATGCTTCTTTTGCATAAAAAAATCAAATGTAAAAGTAAAAAATAAAAATACAAGTGTAGGTAAAATATAATTTTTGTCCTGAACTCTCAGGATGAAGTTTGACATACTGCCTCGACTTTCAAGATCAAAAATTACATTCTACCTCGAATTTCGGGATAAAATTTAGCATTTTACCTCAACTTTCAGTCTAAAACTTAACATTTTACCGCGACTTTCAGGATGAGAATTAAAATTCAGGATAAAAAAAGATATTCTGCCTCAGTTTTCAGAAAGAAAATTGACATTCAAGACTTTCAGAATGAACATTGATGTTGTCTTGACTTTCAGAATCAATATTGATATTCAACTTTGACATTTAAGATCAAAAATGGCATTTTAACTCGGCTTGTGAGGACAAAAAGTGACATTTTACCTCGACTTGTGAGGACAAAAAGGGGACATTTTACTTCGACTTTGAGGATGAAAATTGGTATTCTACCTCATCGATCAGGATGAAACTTAACATTCTAACTTGGCTTTTAAGATTGTGTAAGACGCAGAGGTTTTATGTTTGATTTTCATGAACGAGGGGTAGAATTATCAAAGGAACACTTTCGTAGGGAACGTTAAGCATTGCAGTAATTGTATCAAGTACAAGGGTATTGAGGAAAATCTTTAAGCAGTTTCTTGTTTAAACAAATTGCTGTATTAATGATTATGATTTCTTTCTTAGAAAGTATACGTTTTTCTTGAATTACTGCGCATTTCGCAAAAGAAGCATGGTAAATGTATGCAAAAAGGATAGCGAGAAAGGGAAGCGCTTATGACAAAATGAATTAACTGAAGCTTACATTCGCTCTTTATGCATGCTTCTGTTTGTGCTTAGTTTCGTAGTGAGCACATTTCTTTTGTTTGTTGACAAGTCTATGATACTTTAATCTGTGAGAGGCACTTTAAAGTATTCTGTGCCGGTCTGAGAGTTAATGAAACATTTGGAATTCTCATTAAGCAAGATACCTAAAGGAATACAGAAGACAGATTTCATTAGCGCTTTGGTTTTCTCGGCTGGAAGCATTTTATCACAGAGTCAACTGCAAATTAAATGTTCCGAGTTTTCATTGCCAGACGAATTCTCTAAGGGCTACTTCTCAAGATCATGTGGTACAAGGTAATTTCTGCTTTCCCAGACGTGCATATCACATGACATGCTCTTTCAGTCCGCGTCTAATAAAATACAGGATTCCATCTATGACACTATATTCCGAACTTAAATTAGAAACAAAAATTCATTAGATTTTTGTAAAATTAACTGACGGGTAAGTTTTATTTCCGACAAGGGATCACTAAATATGAAATTATAAGTAATGAAGTTTTCGTTTATTAGATATGTACTGAATGCGCGAGTAATTAAAGTGTGCTTTTCTACGAAGAGGCAATGATTTCATACCGCACTATTTATTACCTTTCTTTTTTTTTTTTTATCATAGTTTTCGAAAGAAATTAACAACTAGAAATAGAACCAGTAACTTTTTTCCCACGGAAGCTACCCAATTTCTATTTGGATAAAAATTCAAGCAGCTGAAGGAAGCAACTGCTATTTAAAGTAAAAGATTTGAAGCTTTTTTGCGCTTTCTAACCGTAAGTTGAAGAAGCGTATATCCTCCAGCTTGTCCGTCTGTCTGTCTGTCTTTCCATACGAAAGCCCGTGTAAAAATGGTTTAATTTCGATGAAATTTTAGTATGTGGCACGGGACAACTTGGGATGGAACCCTATTGAAAATGGAGAAAATGAGGTCAAAGGTCAGGACATAGGAACGAGATCAATCCATCGCCCTTATGTGTCATAGCGTACATAAAAATGCTTCGATTACGACAAAAGTTCATCATGTTGTTCCGGAGATGTGCTGAACCAGTTCTGTTGAACATGATCGAAATGGGGTCAAAGGTCAGGGCACAGCAGCGAGATTTATTCCACAGCCATTATCCTCATAACTTGACTGAAAATGCTTCTACTGCGACAAAACTTTAGTATGTTGTTCCGGAAATATACTGAACCAATTCTGTTTAATATCATCGAAATGGGGTCAAAGGTCGGATCGAGATTTATTCCACAGCCATTACCCTCATAATTTAAGTAGTGATTTCTGGTATGTTGGAGAGCGTATCATAATCAATGCATTGCCTGATTTTACTGACTTGTTTCTTTTTGATGCTATGCATCTTTCCCCATAGTAATAAAATAAACCTAAAGTAGAAAACTTCGACGTAACGAAAATGGGTAACGGCAGTAGTCAAAACCATTGTTGAAATCTAATTTTTGAATGCTGACTCATGAAGTGACGCAACAATAGTTAATTTAAGTATTACTCAAAATTATATTTTACTAAACTATCGCGGAACATTATTTCATCGCGTTTTGCATAAACGTAACAATATCTCACTGCAATCTGCGTAAATTACGAGAACCTGATGCTAAATGTGATAAAGGCCATAACAAAACTGCATTTTGATTCTATTCAATTTTCCCTAAGGTTTTAAAGTGTGCGTGGTAGCGAAATTTTGCTCCCTTTTGACGCCCCGGAGGGGAGTTACCTGCTATTCACGAGAGTTTTTAAATGATTTATAACACTGTGGGGTGTAACCTGTAGATGTCGTACCCCTCTCCCCTCCCCTTATAATTTCATGGAAAAGGTTGTTTCAGAAATATGCTTCGATAATTTACGAAAGAAATCGCGGAAAATGGCTCCGGAATTTCAGAAATTGTGTTACAGTTTAGAAACCTGAATCCTTTAATTCTATAATCTGGTCAACCAAAGAAGAACCACGGATCTCACTGACATCAATCAATGAGACATGTGGTTCTTCTTTAGCTGGGCGAGTTGTACGTATACTATATTGACAAAAGTCACCGGACATCTAGAAGAGAAACACAACATAGCATTTATTGACATACATTAGTATGGTGTCGGTCCACCTTTGGCCTTAATGCATGCACTGACCCTTCGAGACATGCTTTCGACAAGGTTTTGGAACACAGCGATAGGCATGCACTTCCGTTCAGTACATAATGGTGCCGCTAACTGTTGCTTAGTAGTAGGCCTTGGTTCCAAATTTCTTATGCTCCGCTCTAATTCATTCCATGAGTGCTCTATGGGATTAAGATCAGGGCTCTGTGCTGGCCAGTCCACACACGATGCGGAATTATCGTCAAACCACGCCGTAACAGTCCTTGCTTTATGGTTCGGTGTATTATCCTGCTGGTACCAACAAGGCTTGGTTCCATAGTATTGCCACAGAGTTGGTATGGCATAATTGTCCAGAATATCGAGGTAGACGTGCTGGTTAACAAGTTTGACAACGATAACCAATGGGCCGGGACCATACCGCGAAAAACACCCCCACACGAATACACTGCCAGTTCCAAACTTGACCGTAGGAACAGTGCACTGTGTTAAACAGCGTTTCCCCGGCTGCCGCCATACCCACACACGGCCATCAGATTCTGCATGCATCAGTCCATGGGACCCGTTTCCATTGATCTACGGTCCACGATAAATGTTCTTTACACCATGCTAAATGACGAGTAGCATTCCAAGTGGAAATAAAAGTCTTATGAGCAGCCGCACGACGACGGTAACCCATGGAATGAAGTTCTCTGCGAATGGTACGTGTGCGTACCGAGGTTCCAGCATTGCTACTCACCTGTACACTGTGGTTTTGTGCAGTACTCCGTCGATTAGCTGCAACTACTCTCCTGAGGCTTCGACGTCCTCTATCACTGATTTTCTTTGGTCTGCCGGTACGTTTTGATGCTTCAGGCACGCCATGTGTCTTCCACTTATTCAGTACATCTAAAACAGTTGACGTGGGTATGTTTAAACGCCTCTCGGTTTCTCTTATGGACAACCAACTAATATAACACCCAACAATCTTTCCTTTCCCAAAGTTAGTTCTCTCCTGCCGCGATATTTTCACTCAACCTCACAGTGGGATATGATCGTGATCAGCTGCAAGCTTGTTGTTATACCGTTTGCAACTCTACCGCGCATCTTAACAACGCAGAGGATCCATTCATTTGCTTTTGAAGCGGTGTCCGGTGACTTTTGTCAAAATAGTGTATGCCGAGAAAGTGCCAAACGGTTGTGAACAACTTCTCAGGTGTCGCAACGTATAAATGAAAATCACTCAAGCTAAGCCTTGAGTGATTTTCATTTCCTCTGAGTTAATTAGATGTACTCTATACAGGTTTGGAGATGTAATTCCATCTATTGGTGTAAATTATGACGAGTTGGGTAAGTCAAATATCCGGAAACGTGAAAATTTCATCGTCCTGGAGCGGGGAATAGGACCCGCGTCTTCTGGTTTGCGCCCGAGTTTGCTAACCACTACACCACCAGAACTACCAGGTTTCAAGTTTCCGAGTAATTTGAATTTAACACATCACAGGAATCGCCAATCGAAGCAATGACATTCATATTTAGCGAATCTGGATGAATAGAATTCATTGTCTCCCGTGATTGTCCGGAGAAGCAGATAAACCATGAAATTCGGGATTACACCTGTATACAATAAAAATTTGAAGATGTGTTATCTGTGATGTGTTACATTCAGATTACTCGGAAATTTGAGACTTGGTCATTTTGAGTGGTGTAGTGGTTAGCATTGCGGGCGCAAACCGGGAGACGCGGGTTCGATTCCCGTCCAGGACGATGCAAATTTCCAGTTTCCGGATATTGTAATGCTATATTATTGGCGTATTTTCACTGTATTCCATGTAACCACTTCCTTCAGAAAACTTAAAAATTTTCATCGTCCTGGAGGAGGAATCGAACCCGCACCATCCATTTCCGGTTGAGCATGCTATTCATTACACTACCCAGGACAAGGTAATTCCAAGCAGCTGAACATAAATATCTGAGAACCTTCAGAATTGGGCTAGTCGAAGCTATTCCTTCCCCATCGTAGCGTCTCACGACCTTTTCTCACATCCAGGGTTGGATGTACGACACAAAAACCATCTATGTTCAGTTGCTTGGAATTTCCTTGCCCTGGGTAGTGTATGTAATGACTAGCATGTTCGACCGGAAATCGGGAGGTGCGGGTTCGATTCCCCCTCCAGGACGATCAAAATTTTCTGAAGGTGGTTACATGGAATACATTGAAAATATGCCAACAATAGCATTAAAATGCCTACCACATAGCTTGCAGCTTTCAAAATGATAATGCCCCGATTCACAGAAGTCGAACTGTTCAATCATGGTCTGAGGAACATGAGGATGAAGTTTGCACACCTTCCCTGGCCTGCACAATCACCGGACTTAAACATCATTGAGCCCCTGTGGTCTGTGTTGGAAAACAGAGTGCGATCCCGTTATCCTCCTCCGGCGTCTCTCAAGGAATTGGAGCACTTTCTGCAGGAAGAATGGTACAACATACCACTTAGCCCCATCCAGGACTTGTATGCGTCCATTCCAAGGAGGTTTCAAGCAGTTTTAAATGTCAAGGGTGCTCCCACACCATATTAGGTGCGTAACACCTATTGTGTCAAGGTGTTTTCATTATTTTTGACAACCCCTGTATTTATGAAGAAATTTTTCTTCCGGGAAATTCGTTTCCCGATTGTATATGAAGTTCCGGATATTATTTGACATAGCACTCTCGTCATAATTTACATGAATAGACTGAATCATATCTTCAAATTTGTATTATACAGGGTCTTTATAATTAAAGTTTCACTTTGAAATGGCCATAAAAGAAAAACTACTGGACAAAATGTTACCAAACTTGGTAAGAGTTAACAGGAGGTCATGGGATTTTATTTTCCTCAAAAAAAAAAAAAATAGTTCCAAAACTCACCACCAGCGTGGAATGGCGCTGTATGCAATATTGGGAAACGAAAGAAGATAGGACGACATCAGTTGCAAATGTGTGTAATCGTGTCGAACACGTGTTACAACTCATGTTCAATGTGGCGGCCACCATTTTCAGAAAGCAAGTGAAATCGCAGTACTGCGTTCTCAACAGTAGCTCGTAGCATATCAGCAAGAATGTTACGGACATGTCGGTGTATGGCAGTTTTCAATTCCGCCAAATTCTGGATGTTATCACCATAAACAGTAGTGGCTTTGAGGTAACCCCATAGCCAGAAATAACAGGGGTTGAGATCTGGTGACCGGGGTGGCCAAGCCATGGGGAAGTGGCGGCTGATATTCCGGTCATCCGTGAAATGTTGCTGAAGTAACTGTTTCACACATGCACCAATGTGCGGTGGAGCCCCTTCCTGCATAAAAATCGTGGTGTCTAAAATGCCACGTTCCTGAAGTTCTGGTATCACGAAACGTCGTAACATCGACTCTAAGCGAACAGCAGTCACAATGGTAGCCACGGGCCCAGCTGGCAATTGCTCTTCAAAGAAGAACGGTCCAATTATGACACGAGGTGTCATACCACACCAAACGGTGAGTTTCTGAGAATGCAATGGAACTGGGTGGATAGCATGAGGGATTTGTTTGGCCCAAATCCTGCAATTATGGGTGTTCACATCCCCATTGAGGTAAAAATGGGCCTCATCCGTCCACAAAATATTCCATGGCCACTGTTCATCCACCGCCATCCGTGCAAGGAACTCCAACGCGAAAGATTCTCTTACTGGAGGATCGTTCTGTTCCAGTTGTCGAACACGTTTGATTTTGTATGGGTAGTACAGCAGCACTTTACGAACGATTTTGTACACCGTACTCAATGGTAAGTCCATGCGACGTGCAACAGCACTTACGCTGCAAGTCCCGTGTATGCTTTCCATAGTTGCTTCCTCTACTGCTAATGCAACAGCCTTTCGTCCCCGCCCAGGTGCAACAGATAACAGACCTGTGGCTTCAAACTTTGCCATCAGTTTCCTCAAACCCTGCGGTGTCATTGGGCCTCGGCGTTGTCGTCTGACGGTACGATACTTCTGCAAAGCACGCAGCGCATTGCTATCGCATTCATAATAACACTTCACGAGAAAAGCACGATCTTGCACGGTTACCGACATCGTCGACTCGTAACAATGACAGCTCCGACGGGGAGGCTTCCTTTTAGGGTGGAAAATCCAATGACGTGAACAGCGCATTTGCGTACTTCTAATTTGCATTCCTCCTGCCGTCAGCCGTTGACGAGGCTTTGCGTATTTGCATAACACCGCACACTGTTTCGTGTTCGACACGAATACACACATTTGCAACTCATGTCGTCATGTCTTATTTCGTTTCCCAATATTGCATACAGCGGCATTCCACGCTGGTGGTGGGTTTTGGAACTAATTTTTTTTTTGTTCCGGAAAATAAAATCCCATGACCTCCTGTTAACTATTACCAAGTGTGGTAACATTTCGTCCAGTAGTTTTCCTTTTATGGCCATTTCAAAGTGGAACTTTAATTATAAAGACCCTGTATAATGGTGTAATCCCGCATTTTATGAAGATATACTCTAGTTCGAAGCCGAAAGTACCACTCCTCACTCTTTTTCTGTATCACGTCAGTTCGGTTTTCTACGTCCAGAATTAAACGCATATGGATGCTTTACGTTCTGCCTACCATTTTTTTCTTTTTGCTTAATATCCCCCAAGTATTTTTAAAAAGCTTATTCAACTATCGCATAGAAATTTTAGTTTAATATCACAGTTTTTGAAGTTCTTCTTTCTCATCTCCCTTTTCTGCTCTCTTTTTATACTCATAGCCGAAGGTAACAAACTTTCGAATTTTTTTCAAAATTCTCTCCTTTTCTCTTCGTCCGTTTACAGGCAGATGCCAAGGGAACAAAATGAAAAAATAATGTGAACAACTGAGGGATATTAGAATGTTTTTCCTATGGGCCATCCGAAGGATAAAGAAAGTCAGGAACAGCTGACATTATTGAATTCAGCTCGGAGAAGCCATTTTTAATTACATCAAGGTAATAAAAAAGTAGCGCTCCCTCTAAACTAAACGACACTATCGAAAATACGTCAGACACAATCAGAACCGGTCCTCCTTGTCGCTTTTCAGGTTTGGTGCGAATGGTTATTCTTTCAAGCTCCATTGTTCTCATGCGAAAGCTATTTCCTCTCGGGTAATTTTTTTTTATTCTGAATTTCCTTATTTTAATATTTGCAGTGTAATTAATTTTGGTCTGGAAATTTTCAAATTCAACCAAAATTTCAGGTCTCCGTCATCGAACAAACCAGTATTCTCTCTGAGTGTTCACAAAAGAAATTCATAAGAATAGGATAGGATTGTAACAACACCTTCCCTCTTTTCTCTCAGTCGGGTAAACCCGGATTTTCGGGGTTCTCATATGGAAGGAATCGCGAATCAAGTCTTAAATTTAAAAGCAATACAACAAAAAAAAAAAAAAAAAGATTAGGAACTTTGAAAAGCATAATTCCGTACCCATGAACCGTGTATGGCCTGGGCATACACCAAAGGAAAGAGGGCCGCCCCGGTGGCGCAGTGGTCTAAGCGATGGTCTCTGATCATTCGTCCGAAAGGGATCCGGGTTCGAATCCCGGTGAGGCATGGATGTTGTGTTTGTCTTACGGCACTGGCTCTCTCCCTTCCCTGGAACCAGTGACCCTAAATTAGGGACGGGCGACTGCTTATAGCCCATTGAGTTGCCCACGGTGGTCGTTAAAAATCCAATTAAAAAAAATTGAAAGACGAAATTGAGTTTTCGTAGGTCACCGTGAGAGGGCGCCTCTGTCGCTGTGGGGCTGCCTCATTGGCATTGTGCTGTTTACCATTTCCTCAAGGAAGTAAGTGCTCTCTTGCCATTGGATTGGTCTCAGTGGACCCCATGACTTGAACTTCCACCGTCCAACTCCTTGTTTTGGGGGCATGTTAAGGATACTGCGTACATGCCACCGTTGCCTACAAACCTTGATGAGCACCAGTGTTGTAGGCAACCTTTCCAATGCGCAGGTTCACTCGCTCCAGCATGTCCGTTGTCACTGACTCCACGTCAGTAACAATGCTTTTTTTTTGAGCTCATCCAGGATTGTAGGCAACGGTGGCATGTACACAACATACACCCAAAAGAAAAAGTTGCACGGTGTAAGTTCCGGTGACCAAAGTGGCCAACTTCAGAGCATCAAGTCATGGGGTCTACTGTGCCCGATCCAATGGCAAGGGAGCACTTCGTTGAGGAAACTGTGAAGAACACAATGCCAATGGGACGGCCCCCAGTGACAGTGGAACCCTCTCATCGTGACGAGGAGCCCTGTCGTGCTGTTCGAGTCCATAGATTTTTTAACTTGACGGCGGAGATTTTATTGCTGGTTGAAAAGAGTTAAGAGAATAACCACGAGTGTGTAATGTGCACTTCTTTTAAAAGCTCTGAACCAAAAAATTGAATTCTATTCTAATAAAAAAAATTGTGCATCAGAAAGGATTGGAAAATTTTGATCATGGCAGCAATCGAATGCAAAAGTAAGTTTTCGAATCGGATTTTTAAAAGTGAAAACATAGTTTTGGAATGTAAATATACCCCGACTTTCCTAGTGAGGATATTGAGTATTTAAAAAATAAATAATTAATAAGAATATTATACTAAAAATGGCCGAATCTGACTTAAATAAAACAGTATTTGAAATCCGATTGTCAGGAACGGAGAAAACGTTGGAGTAACTAGAGTACTCATTAATTAATTACATTAATCAATAACTTTATTATATCATTGAGTGTACTTTTACCATAATTATGACGCCTATTTACGAACAGTCATTATCAAATTCACTGAAATGTTTCAGATTTAATTATAGATGAGATATAACTTGTTAAATAAATTTTTGCCCTGATATTCAGACGCATTTCTTTTACTTATCTAGAGGTAAGTAAGGGCAGAAGTTGCAGAAATGTAAAGGAATTTTAACAATGAAATAACCAGTCGTGTTTTGTAATCAGTTTGACAGTAATACCTTTATTTCAAAATGAAAATTCACCCCCCCCTTCCCGTCCCCATCGTTTAACTTTATATACATTTTTCAAGATCTGCAATGCCAGTAAACATTTCTAAAATCATTTCATGACAGTTATTGCGGCCAGTATGTCTATTTAATCTAGTTCTGAAAATAGCATATTGTGCACAAGACGATCAATAACGGAGAAGCTCATTTTAAGGGGCTGTTGCTCGGGTCTAAAATTTATCGCTGCAACTTTTCCACCTTGACATGTGCTTCACCTCCGTAGTACGTCATAACAGTCACTGTTAAGGCGCCGATGTGAAATTCACTAATTTGCTGGGATCGAATCCAAACTTCTCTGCTCCGGAGCCGAATGCTATACCAATTAAGCTAGACCAACGGAATTTATCGCTGTACCGTTTCTACCTTGACATGTGCTTCACCTCCGTAGTACGTCATATCAGTCACTGTTCGGGCGGCAGTCTGAAATTCACTAATTTTCCGGAATCGATCCCTCTGCTCCGGAGCCAAATGATTTACCAATTAAGCTAGACCGACGGAATTTATCACTGCAACTTTTCCATCTTTTTTTTTTTTGATTGGAGGTTTAACGACCACCGTGAGCAACTCAGTGGGCTCTAAGCAGTCGCCCGTCCCTAATTTAGGGTCACTGGTTCCAGGGAAGGGAGAGAGCCAGTGCCATAAGACAAACACAACATCCATGCCTCACCGGGATTCGAACCCAGACCCCGTTCGGACGAATGATCAGAGGCCATCGCTTAAGACCACTGCGCCACCGGGGCGGCTTTTCCCTTTTCCATCTTGACATGTGTTTTACCTCTGTAGTACATCATAAAGGCCAGCGCGCTTTCTACTGCGGTACTAAAGTGGGACAAATGTTTAAAGGAAATAATGTTTTTTGTGGTGGGCCATTTAAAAATGAAGAACCTGCTTTAGGAGGGAGGGTGATAGCCCCAGTACCGCCCTGTTGGATTCGCTAGGGAAGGGAGTAAGATTAAATGATTCTTCCTCAGCTAGTAAATGTTGCAACTAAAAAGTGATAGCGTTCATTCTGAGTTTCAACCTTCACATTCATGTTTTATTAGGTCAAACACCTCTTCATGTAAACATGTGTTTCATCCGAAAAACAAATTGAGTCTAAAAGACTACATCGTAGAAAAAATGTGAATTAAAGTAACAACCTGTTCCCAAATTTCCTTCCTCACGTGCATTTCTGGCAATTACATAAAAAATCAATATTTTCTTTCTTAGAACTAGCACATGAATCTGTAAACTGCCTCGCAAATGTGATTTAAAGTTGTGTATATTCTCAAGGGATTCAAGTCATTTAGTCAAGTTTCTTCATTTTTCCTTTTCAGCAAATGTGTTTAAACGCTTTGTTGGTCATGATTGAGAACCAGTAGACTTAGAATCGATAATGCGAGATGGTTCTCGTGGAAACGTAGCGGATTAACTTCTTCGCCTTTACACATTATTTTGTTTAGATTTAGTTGTTTTAAGTTTTGCCTGTTTTTTGGCCGACATCTTTCTTCGTGTGCTTTTGCTAGGACTGAAGCTTGCCATTAGCTCTTTGCTTTGCTTTTCGTCTGCAGTATTCCCTTCTGAACCATTTTCTTGTGATTCGTAGCTAGTTTTTCTTCTTCCTATCTTTCTTTTTTTTTCCCCCCATGTATCTCCCAAGAGAAGAAAGGTCGCCGGGAGATAGTGCAGATCACAATGTGTAACGGAAAAAAAAAAAAAAAAGGAGAAAATGTTAAGCGAAAAAAGAAAAGTAGAAAAGTTCCATGTCTTCGGGTAGAATCGTACTTCGACGTCATGCCTCAGGATGTTTCTTGAGGTTTCTGTTTCTTCTTTCCAGTCACCAGAACATTTACCGTCGATTTTGTCAGAAGTGATGTGTGACTTCGACAAGTCGTTGAAGACTTTCTTTCGGCTACTGTTGGATGTGGACTCATGCGAAAGGTGTGATATTTTTGTACGAAACACCAAGTCACATTTGAGAATATATGTAAGAGGAAGGCAGTTTTTACAGAACTTTTTCTCCGCGCAGGATAACTGTTTTCTCGCTGTTTCCAAATGGAATTAATGTGGAAAACAAATTTTCCGTTAAGAAAAAGTCTTCTGTAAATTTATAATAAAACTATTAGATTGTTGCAGATGAAGTGTCGGAATATTGATGGAAACTTCGAACACCCAAAATAAGGTGCAAAGTACATTTTACTAATCAAAGTATTCACCGCCGTGGCAACGCACTTTTGTCAACGAGATACATGCTTTTGTATGTATGTATGTATGTATGTATGTATGTCTTCGTGAAACATGTCGAGTGGCGCAGTGGTCTAAGCGATGGCCTCTGATCTGTCGTCCCAAAAGGGGTCTGGGTTCGAATCCCGGCGAGGCATGGATGTTGTGTTTGTGTTATGGCACTGGCTCTCTCCCTTCTCTGGAACCAGTGACTCTAAATTAGGGACGGGTGACACTGCTTATAGCCCATTGAGTTGCTCAGGGTGGTCGTTAAACTTCCAATAAAAAAAAAAAATATATATATATATATATATATATATATGTCTAGCTACGGGATGCGATGAACTCATGGAAAGCAGTTTCCACGGATACTCGATTAAATTATTTAATAAATTTATTAAATAATTTACGTAGTAAAAAGGGGGGTTTTTTTTTGTTTGTTTGGAGGTTTAACGACCACCGTGAGCAACTCAATGGGCTATAAGCAGTCGCCCGTCCCTAATTTAGGGTCACTGGTTCCAGGGAAGGGAGAAAGCCAGTGCCGTAAAACAAACACAACATCCATGCCTCACCGGGATTCGAACCCGTACCCCTTTCGGACGAATGATCAGCCCGTGACAGATCAGTTGAGTAAGGTACATGAAGTGAGGTTTTGTACCCCTCAACTGTTGCAGCTTCTGGATCACCAGGAACGCAGCGTGAGGGTCTTGCGTTGTCACGAAATATGGGCACATGACGATTGACTACTTCCGGCTCTTTGGAGGTCAGATTTTTATGTAGAATGTCAAGTTCTTGACAATACGTGTCATACGTGATGGTTTGGTCCTGTTGTAAGAACAAGGAGTGGACAACACCATCTGCGGCTCAATGAACTCTGATAATCGTTTTTTGGGGGAGGATGGGCAGATGGAGTATCGTTTTGCGATGTATTTCGGGGCTTTATTGCGTCATACTACGTCGATTGTCGTGCAGCATCCATATCTCATCACACGTAACGACGCATCTTAAAATATCGTTCTTTCGGTTGCGAATAAGCAGAGAATAGAAGACATCAAATCACCCTGTTTTGTGCTGTTCCATTAACTCTTGTCGGGGACCCATTTATTCATTTTCTTCACTTGCCCTATTACCATTAAATGTCGATAAAAGTTTTCATAGCGTACTTCAAGTTTTTCGCTAAGTTCTCGTACCGTTTGATGTGGATGGATCTATTTACTTCAAAGCCTTCAACTCGGCATCATCGATAGCTACTTCTGGTCTACAGCGTGGTTCACTTTCTAGGCTCAGATTGCTAGACCGGAATTTAGCAAACCAACATTATGTCTTACGTTCACTAACGATGTCTTTCTCAAATGCAGTATTGATGTTGCAGGCCGCCTCAGACACAGGGCGTCCTAGTCTAAACTCGTGTACGGAAATGTCACGAATTTGGCTCTGATCCATCGTAGTCTTCACTCTTGGAGCTGATACTACAAGCGAAATTGCCAGTGTTTTATAGGCAGCAGCTTTGACGGTTTAAATTTACAGAGAGCAAATCACGCCTCGCAATATGTTACTTCCTAAATTACCTAACTGCCCGAGTCTGCCAAATCCGACATTCAACAACCTTATTATTAAA
Source organism: Macrothele yani (assembly GCA_039090855.1). Lineage (NCBI taxonomy): Eukaryota > Metazoa > Arthropoda > Arachnida > Araneae > Macrothelidae > Macrothele > Macrothele yani. Next base: position 137,473,847 of record CM077004.1, read on the forward strand.
TAAATTTTGAATATTAAATCACTAAAGGTAAAAATTTTCAGGTAGTTTCTGTAGAAAATGTTTTTAACATTCTAATGCAGAAATTAAAGATGTAGTTCTTTTTTCGAAAAAGGAAACCTCTTAGGGATACTTATCCATCAAAGTGCTGTTACAAAGTTGTAATACGAACATTAACACCCGAACTCGTGGTAAAATTATCCAGAAAGGTTTGGAAGAGAGTTAAACGACCCAGAAAAGATTTCAAAGGCTTATCGCTGAGATAAGAGTTTTAAATAGGAATTGCACTGAGACAAATCTCTATTAATGATCTTGCTTTCGGATATTTTTGAAGACAGTGTGACATACAAGTATAACTCTACACCAATGGGCCATTACATTAAGGCTACCCCCTAATAAGCTGTAGGACACCCTTTAGCCCGAAAAACAGCGACCACTCGGCGAAGCATAGTCTCGATTAAGTAGCGATAGGTATCATGGGGTATCTGGTACCATAATCTCAACAGCAGGTTCTCCAGTTCCCGTATATTTTGGGGTGGTGGAGATTTTGCGCGAACCCGCTTTTCCAAGTCTAACCACAAATGTTTGATTGGGTTCGTGTGAGGTGAATTTGGAGGCCACGGCATTAACAGAAAGTCACCACCTGCATATCGCTGGAATTACTCCTTGACGATTCTGGCAGTGTGGCATGGCGCATTATCCATCACCAGCAGGGAACACAGTTGCCATGAATGGGTGAACTTGGTCTGCAACGATGTTCAGATGACTGACAGCTGTCAGGGATTGTGCTATTGGGATAATGGGGCCTAAAAGTGTCCCAAGAAAACATCGCCCACAGCATAACCACATAACACCGTCAGCCTGTTTCCGCCCAAGAGTGCATCAAGGTGCCATAGCCTCCGTTGGTAATCGGCGTATCCGCGCTCGGCCGTCTACGTGATGCACCAGGAATCTTGATTCGTCAGACCAGGCCACTTTCTTCCAATCATCAACGGTCCAATCTCGATTATCTTGTGCCTATTTCATGCGCTGTTGGCAATGACGTGCAGTGAGCATAAGGAACCGGCTGGATGTTCAACTACGCAGACCCATGTGCAGAAGGCGGCGATGAAGTGTTTGCTGTGACACATTGCCCTGATCACCACTGTTGTAGCTGCGGGTGATTTGTCGCACTGTGGCCCTGCGGTCGCTCTGAACAATGCGCGACTGTCTGCGCTACCCTCTGGCATTAATGTGCTATGGACGATATACGGCTGGACGACGGTTCTTCGTTTGGCCATCTGTGCATCACTTTTGATATGACAAGCCGCACCGAGCCGCACCGTTTCCGAGATCGTAGTTCCGAGGTGCCGTGTCATCACAATTTGTCCTTTATCCAACTCCGATAAATCGGCTTTCGGTTAGTACAGTGACTCCGAACACTCTACTAACCGAATGTCGGTTCTCTGGTTGTATATATGCCGCTGCGTAAACTTCACCTGCGCCACTGTTCGATCTCCAGGTGCGCTCATTTATCTCGAATGGGGTGGTCATAATGTAATGGCTCGTCGGTGTGTTTTACCTTCCGTTTCTGTATCCTTATGTAAATTTAGGTCTCCTAAATAAACATTTTCTTACTAAGCAGCACATTACTTTCCCGAACAGCTTGTACATCTTGGTAATGCTGACAGAGAGTCAGAACAACATGAAATGACGTCATTGAACGTAAAGAGTGAAATGTATATAAATGTAGAGAGGTTGCGAGTATATTGTGAAGCTTTGATATTTCAAAAGTGTTTAAAGCCTGTTTTAAATGCACCCACCAGCTAAAATATTATGACCACCTGCCTAATACACCGCCGGGCAATTGCTAAGGACGGATGACAATAGCAACGATAGCAACCATAAAATGGAAGGCAGGAAAATGTGGAAATTAGCATAAGTGCGGGATGCAGTAAGACGTGTTGTGCGTACGCAAATTTTGGATTGCCGAATTTGTTCGTGACGTCATAGCACTGATAAGAGATATAAAGGATTTGACGCGTATTGACCGTTGTTGTTCAAACGCAAAGTTGAAAGGGAAATATTCAATTCACGAGCTTGCCAGTTTCAGTATGTCTTCCCGACATCACCTAGATGATTTTATGCGTGGCCGTATTATTGGCAAGATTGAAGAAGGGCGAAAAATAACAGATGTTGCCAGGGAGTTCGACGTCAGCCACAGTGTTGTTTCAAGGCTTTGGAAATCATTTCAAACAAATGGAGAGTGTAGCAAACGTCAAATGGGAGGTCGTGTTCGCAGTACGACACCTGCTGAAGATCGGTACATAGTGCTATTAACGAGAAGACACCGGAGCAGCACAGCTAGTGAGGTAGCAAATCAGTTTATGGCTGCTACTGGCAAGCGGATCTCCCGAAAAACTGTCGCCAGACGTTTGCGTGAAGTTGGACTATACGCCCGCCGTCATGTTGTGTGCATCCCATTGTCCAGACGTCACCGTACCGCCCGTTTGCAATGGTGCCATCAACATCGCAATTGGACTGATAACGACTGGTCTGCTGTCCTCTTCTCAGATGAGAGTAGATACAGTCTATCGTCTGATTGTCGACGACAACTGATCTGGCGTGATAGTGGTACTGCATATTCTCCAGCAAACATACAGGAAAGGGACCGATATCCGACATGTAGTGTCATGGTATGGGCTGGCATCATGATCAATGGCCGTACGTCCCTCTATGTGCTTCCAACTGGTACTATGACTGGCCAACGATACATTAATGATGTTCTGCTACTTCATGTTCGCATGTTCCGTGGTGCTGTCGGTGATAGATTCATTTTCATGGACGACAACGCAACATGTCATCGAACAGTCGCTGTCCATAAGTGTCTTGAGAGCGAGGATATTCAACGCCTCGTATGGCCAGCACGTTCTCCAGATCTGAATCCCATTGAAATTGTGTGGGATGCTTTGGGGAGGAGTCTTGCTGGTCGCCAATGCCCTCCAATAAACAAGGACACCTTCATCCGTGCACTGACAGAGGAATGGGATAAATTACCCCAACAGCTGCTTGATAATGTTGTGCAAAGCATGACACGACGTGTGGAATCTTGCATCGCCCTTCATGGTGGCCATATCCCGTACTGACATCTTACGCCGGAACGCCTGCGGACGGTAATAGCATTTTTTTCACGTTTACGTATTCTGCACAAAATGGCCTGTTTGTCCCTTGAACACGTTCCAAAGCCTTTTGGATTTCAGAGCACAATAAATTGTCTTTCTTGTAATGTCCTGGCATTCTGACATTATTTTATTTCACTTGGCATCCAACCACACTTCCTTTTTTATGCGCTATATAGCCGTTTATGATCCGTCCTTAGCAATTGTTAAGCAGTGTATTAATATCATGTTGGTCCTTCAGGTGTGCAGCCAAAACAGCTCTTACTCGGCGAGGCAGGGACGCTACAATATTTATAAAGATGTCTTGTGGGATCTGGTACAAACACGGTAGCTGTCAAAATATAAAGCCTTAATATTATATAATGAACTTACTTTAAGTAATTACAAAGTCCCACCATCTCGAACATCAACTTTAATTTCAACACAACGATCCTCCTTCGTTTCTAATAAACACCTCCATTAACATACAAACCTGGTTGCCACATCAACCCACGTTCCCAGTTATTCTTGATTATGTTACAGTAGCAGCAGATCATTTAAGTTACTGCGGTAGAATTAATATCAGTTGATTTTGTTGGGGTAAAAGGCAAACTGAGATAGCCGAGCTTTCGCTCATCAACGGGCGGTTTTTGCAAGGCTCACGATCCTTTGAGCCTTGAGCTTCATTTTATTGCGTAATAGAACTCCGTACATCTGTTCGTTCACATTGAATTGCGTTGAAAATGGATGATTCTTTTTCAACTGCGCCGACGGGTGTCAAACACTTCTCACTTATAAAATATTTAACACATGAAAATGTACCTCTCAAAGAAATTCACGCTAGATTAGTGGCAGTTTATGATTCTGGAACTTTGGGCATCAGCACTGTTCGTAGTTGGGTAAGAAAGCCAAAAGACCGTGGAGGAATGCTGGCTGTAAAGAATCAGCCGCGGAGTGTGAGATCCCCGTAATCGTGACTTGCGATTTGAACAGGCAAAAATTCGATGAACTCATAGGGAAAATCGAAGAACAACTCAGAACACAAAAGCAGGTAATCTGAACATTAGGTAGTGTCAATGTCATTGTTAACGTTTTAGGATACAACAGAATGTATGCTCGTTGGATACCGCGTCACCTAACGACTGAAATGAAGAAATTAAGATGTCATACCAAAGTTTGCTTGCTCGCTATGCAAAATATTGAATTGATTTTCTCCAAAGCATTGTGACTCGCGATGACAGTTGATTTCACACCGTTATGCCCCAGATATGAAAAGTCTGCAACACCGATGCCATCTTCTCTTTGAGCTAAACAATTCAAAACTCAAATTTCTGCCAGTGCATGCTCACTGCTTTCTGGTTCTACAGAGGCATTAATCATCAGGAGTACATGATCAAAGGTATGACTATAAACTCGAAGAGCAACGTGCGCACCTTAAAATAAAAGCAATGAATAAACCCCGTGCGTGGGGCGTGGGGGCTGGGCACTGATTCCGCAACACGACAAGGCCAAACCCCATGCCAGTGCTTTCACTTTGGAGGCCATACAGAATATCGGGTTGGAAGTTTTTGAACACTCTGTTTACAGTCATATTTGACGTCGTCCGACTTCTGGATGGTTTCCGCTCTCAAGAGACATCTGGAAGGAATTCAATTCACCTGTGACAAAGATCAAGCCGCAAATTCGAATATCCCCATTAACGAAAAACGTTAATGGGGTTATTAGTTACAAATAAGGTCTCCTGCTCCTACTGACCCCAAACTTCCATGTGTGTGTGTGTGCGCGCGCTTTCTTCGTATCGGGCACCCTAGCCAAAATATTCTACTTACTAGGGGTGAGGTGGGATCTACTTCGAGCTCAGTGAGAGCGAGGTAATGTAGGATCGGTTCCGAATTTAATAAGAACGAGGTACAGTTAGATCAACTCCTAACTCAGTGAAAACTAGGAAGAGCTCCGAATTCAGTGAGAGCGAGTTATGGTAGGTTCGGTTCCGAGCTCAATGAGATCAAGGTTAGATGGTATCTGCCTTGAGTTCAATTAAGAAAAAGTAGTACGGGGTCAGTTGGGAGCGCAGTAAGAGCGAGGTAGGGTGGGATTGGTTCCGAGCTTAATGACATCCATGTAATGTGGGATCGTCCTCTAGTTCAATGAAGACCAGGTAGAGTGGTATCAGTTCGAAGCTGAATATGAGTGAGTTAAAATAGGATCTTTTCCCAGGGCAATACGAACGAGGTAGGGTGGATCGGTTCTGTGCTAAATAAGAGCGAGGTAGGATGGAATTGATTCGGTGGTAAATAAGAACGAGGTAGGTTGGAATCAGTTCAAAACGCAAAAATAAAAGCCACGCAGGGTGGGCTCATTTTCGAGCCCAATATGAGTGAGGTCCAGTGGTTATCGCTTCCGTGCTCATTAAGAGTGAGGTCTCGTGGGATCGGTTCCGAGTTCATTAACAGCGAGGTAAGGTGAGACTGGTTCCGATTTCAGTGAGAACAAGGCAGACTGGCCTCGATTCCGAGTTCAATGAATGAGCGATTGGCAGGATGCTTGTAGTTTTCGTCTGAGACACTTTGTCGATGAAAATGTCGTCAAACCGAATAAACGCTTCAAACAAATTCAAATTAAAATGCATAAAAAGTAAAAAAATATGAAGCAAAGCACAAGAAAGTAAAAATGGAAGAAGAGACATTTGCGCAAAAAATGTTGAAATGTTGAAATTAGCGTTCATGAATTGGAAACACCCTCACTCTCAGTAGTATCCATAAAAATGCTGTTGAAATTTTAAGGTTGACCTACACAACGTATGCATCCTGCAATTCATATTAGTCGGTATATCTTCATTTTGCTTGATAATTGCTGATGGTTAAAATTAATACCCCAACATGGACTTTAGTGTAAAACACAAATCTGACATAGGCTTAAAGCTTAACCCTGCTGAAGTAAATTACTTCATTCTAAACCTCACTAAATTATCTTAGATGAATCCCCGATAGCTCCACTTCGTCACAACTGGTATTTAATTAACAAAAACCAACATGTTGAACTCTAAAAATCATACGGTCAGAAGAATGTCAAAACAATTTACAGAATATTAAAAGCGAACAGAATATAAATTCTGAATTTCCTTGAACCACTTACTAGTCATCCATGTAACATCTCTCAGGAAACTTGAAAACTTCATCGCCCTGGAGCGCGAATCGAGCCCGCATCTTCCGATTTCCGTTCGAGTATGCTAACCGCGTTACACAACCCGGGACATATCATATCATATCATATGTAGAGGATTTTAGGAAGGGAGTGTCTGACCTCAGGTCTTAAACAATCCTTAGAAATAGGAAACTAGGAGATTTCAGCTAAAGTGCCCGATAGGAAAGTGACACGGAAGCGAAGTAGAAAGGTGGGAGGAAGACGCCCTTACTTATTACCGGGGGCCAGTACCCGGGGTCCAACGGCTTAACGTGCCCATCCGACGCACGGCGGATATTTAGTGGATCGAGCATTCGTACCTGCCTGGGATCGAACCTGAGGTCTTCTCCATGGCAGTCACGAACGTTTCCCACTAGGCCACCCGCGGCCATACACCCCGGGACAGTGAAGTTCCAAGCAACTGATACTAAGCAAACTTAGCTTAGGAATCTGAACATCCTCAGATTTTCGCTCGTCGAAGCATCCTTGCTTCATCATAGCGTTTTGACCTATCTCCCATCCAGAAACGGATGCAGATCGGAAATCACCACGACCACAGATAAATCAATGAAGGAAAAAATTATTTCTCATAATACTGTACATGAGAAATCGATAGAGTTAAAAGTAAACAGAATATTCTGTCTGCTTTGAATATTCTATCGATTTCTCATGTATTATGAGGAATATTTCTTCCTTCATTGATTTATGAAAGAAATAGTGCTTACGAGGTTCAGTTTTTTATTTCACGTTCGCCGAGGAGTAGTAGTAGTGTGTCACATTTCAATCAAGTAGCTTGGCAACAGAATACAGCGACTAAATTCTCTGAATACTTAAATACGGGCACATCGCTCGTTTATTAATCATATGTCGATATTTACTCAGCATTAAAAGTTGACTAACACAGGTTACGCACGGAAGCCTTTTTGAACATCCAATCATCAACATAACTTTAATAAAGAAACATAGCCTAACACATTTGTTGATAACAAATGATCTGAGTTAAAATTGCTTTTCGATCACCAAGGTAACATTGTCTCAAAGATGAATAATCACACTGCCTCCAAGACGGAAAAAATATATTGTCTCTCGTCGAAGGCTGATCACATTTAGTCTTGTATTTTTCTTTGAACTACGTAATTGCACTTTGACCTGCTGACAAGGTTGACAAAACACAAATTCCTTGAGAGAGAAAATGTAGCGTTCAAATATGAAAAACCTTTAACGGGAATAAACTGAATTTACATAGACACAGGAAATAAAGGGTAAGATTATATTAAAGTGTACATCACAAAATTACATGTTTTGATTTCCAATGGGCGCTTAGCTATCAAGGAGAAAATACCCTGTAGAAAAAGCAAACAAATTTGAATAGATTTTTCATCAGGTGTAATCGTACGACATTCTGAATGGTTTTCCTTAGGGAAATTGTAGGTATGAATGCTTCTCTTGTGTGAAATTATTTGTGCACACGCTCATGTGTGCTTTCATTGCGTTGAGGTCATCTAAAACAATATGATTTATTTTGTTCGAATGTTTATCCCATTTCGTTGGCGCAGTGGGAACAGCCAATCGACACAACGCACGCGTGTACCACTTTGCTTTGTTGTCATAGCAATAAAAAGCTATTTCCCACAGCAGCTGCTGTGGCGTCGTCTTATCCAAATCATTCTGACATGATATCAGAGGTGCCTTACATCACACGATTAAAATCGTTTCAGCAACTCTTTACAAACAAGAAAACGTTACGTCAGGAATTTTGGTTCTATTTCGTCGTTCATAAACGACATACAGAATTTTTCATTAATAATCGTATCTTATTTTAAGACTCCCCTTGCGAACCAAAAAGTGATTATTTTAGATTGTCAAACCAGTTTCTTTTTTCATGTAAGTCTAAAAATTAAGAGTTCCAATACAGTGGGTTATTATGTAGTTTCAATACCGTTATTATTATTTTGTGCGCACGCTGAAGAAATATGATTTGCGAACTGTTTTCCTTAAACCACAACATTCTCAGAATATAACTAATTTTTTTTAGAAGAATATAACCAGGTATTCTTTTATTTATATTTGTAGAAGAAATGAAAAAGGCCGCCCCGGTGGCGCAGTAGTCTAAGCGATGGCCTCTGATTATTCGTCCGAAAGGGGTCCGGGTTCGAATCCCAGTGTGTCATGGATCTTATGTTTGTATTACGGCACTAGCTCTCTCCCTTCTCTGGAACCACTGACACAAAATTAGGGACGGGAGACTGCTGAGTTGCTCACGGTGGTCGTTAAACCTTCAATCAAAAAAAAAAAAAAAAAAAATGAAAAAGAAAGGAAAGAAAAGAAAAAAATAATGTTTGTGCTTTTGCGCATGAACTACCGTAGCATTTTAACTGTTGCAACTGCGCAATTCTAAGTTCACAAACAAAAAAGAAAACACCTGGTTATAAAAAAATTGCTCTACATATCTTATCCATTCCCCTCATTATTGACAAGCTTTCACCTAGTACAATGTGTAATAGATATTTAAGACACATGTGCATTGGGTTGTCGTCAGAATACGTACGCTCGCTTTTTATTTTATTTTCTAATTATCGGAATCCTCATTTTTCATGAAAAGGTTTTCACAAATCAGTCAATAATATATTCGCCTTCATTGTGATCACGATCTCTTGGCAACGTTCCACTAAGCTGTCAATGCCTCGACGGTAGAAATCCCCTGGTTTTAACTCGAGGAACTCATCGAACCACCGTTGTAGCTCGACATCGTTGTTAAACGATACGCCTCGCAGACTGTTGGAGAGCGACCAGAAAAGGTGGTAATCTAAGGGCACTAGATCAGGAGAATACGGTGGGTGCGGTAGAACTTCCCAACCGAGATCTTGAATAGCAGTTTTAGTCAGATTAGCAACGTGGGGGCGAGTGTTGTCATGTTGAAGAAACACACCGTGCCGCCAGATGGGTCGGTTCAGCTGAATTGCCTCGTTGAGGCGGTGCATTTCCTGAACGTAAAGTTGTGCATTGATCGTGGTGTTTTTGTTTTCAAGGAATACGTAGTGGATTACACCTTTCCAATCCCACCAAACGCATATCATGGTGTTGGAGGGATGCAGCTCGGCTATGGCTCGAGGTGTTGCTTGCTTGTGATGACTCAGCCATTCTTTCCTCTGTTTCATATTGACATAGAGACACCATTTTTCATCGCCGGTGATGATGCGGTAAAGAAATATTCGTTTGTGGCCACGAGTAGCCTTGTGTCGAGCTAGCAAACTCGTGGCAGTAGTGAAGCGCTGCAGTTTGTCTCTTTTCAGAGAATGTGGCACCCATGCGCGGAGTTTTTGGACCTTACCCATCGAGTGAAGGTGAGGGGCGACGGTAGCATTAGAGCATCCCATCTGCTGGTCCGATTTCCTAGTGGATTAACGCGGATCCTCGTGGGTGAGCTCATTCAGTCTATCCTCACTGAACTGAACAGGTCTGCTGCAACGCTGAGAGTGTGTGAAGTTGAATTTCCCCTTCTTGAAGCGTTAATACCATTTCTGTGCAGTTCTGTCAGTAATAGCGCCTTCTTTGTACACAGCACAAATACCTGGAGCAGTTTTGGCTGCTTTGAAACCTTGATTGAAAGCGAAAAGAATCAGTTGTCAAAAATGCCCATTTCTGTCTACTTGGCACTCCATCTTCATGTGGCTAAAAAGAGTTAAACCATATTTAATATGGAAACCGATGAACAAAAGTTGCACAGGAAGAAGGAAGAGCTACAAAAAAAAACATATAACACTATGATCAAAACATTGTTCTTGCTCCTTCAAATAACGTTGGAAAAAAACCGAAGGAACTCATCTGACATCCCAATATGTACAATTTAATGTTTATCTTAAAAACGCGAGACAATGATGCAACAATTTAGTTATGTGAAGTTTTGACTATCTGGACAAATTTTACGAGCAATTGCCAAAGCCGAGAAGCCTGTTGTTTCACTTTTTCTATATTTTATGGAGTTCCTATCTCTGTTACATCACGTGATTTACTTGCCTCCGGACAGACGTGATGCAACGGGGCATTTCAAAAATCTACATTTTCACAAAAGAGTGTCCTCGTGAATTCTGAATAGTGGAAACGCAAGCGTCATTTTCTTTAAATTAAGCAATGAAAGATATCTAAAAGTACGACGTGAAGTCATTGAATGCTCGTAGACCATCACGCAGTCGTCAGAGATAGCAGAACGACGACAATGGGCATTTGAACGAACATTGTCGAACACGCAAGCGATCTGCGCAGAATTTTATACCCATTCCGCCCTTGCAAAGGTGTCGTTTACGAAAAGCTTAAGATATTTGAGATTAGGCATGTGATACCTCGATCCCTCGCTGTTTTCGTTAATGCTCAAAGCAAACCGTTTCGGTTTTCTCTGTCTTTTCAGCAGACACTTAAGAGTTCTACGACTGAAAGGACTTTGTGCAGCATAATATCGTCATCGATAAACTACCGGTCTGTTGGTTAGGTAATTTTTATTTTGTAATCGTCGTCGAATTGTAGGGTATTTATCAATGGCAGTTGTCTGCGTCTTTACTTATTCATTGATTTGTTGATTTATCGTTAACATTCGTGGAGATTGTGGAAAAATTATTCTTCAGAAATACATGAAACAGGACTTTTCCCCAAACAGAAAACCCGCAGCCTTGCTTATTGTTCAACACGTTATTTAACATCAGAAAACTCAAAAATTGCATCGCCTTGGAGCTGGAATCGAACCCTCATCTCCCGATTTCCGTTCGACCATGCTATCCGTTACATGACCAGCCAAACTCATGATTAGCAAAAGTTCATTGCTTTACATTTCATACGGAACAGATATAGTCTCGTCACGACCTTCCATATGCAGCATAAGACATTTAAAAAGAAAACATGCAGCCTTTGAGCATCGTTCCTAAAGAACCTAAAAATTCTAATAAAATCTAATGTTAGTGCATTAAATGAATGGCACAGGTAAATTTTATAATATATGTGATTTATTCAGAAGAAATAAGCTTGTCTTAATACATGAGTACCGATGGAGTTCGTTACTTTAAACGGCATAATTGCACGACTTAATCTTTACTCTATCAACATGCATATTCCTAAGCTGGTTCAGGCTTCCCGATACGAAAATGTGCGTGTGTGTGTGTGTGTTTTTAAATCGGACTAATAGGTGTGTGATATTGCGCCTGCAGGCGGAAGATACAGTGATGGTTACAGTCCGGAATATACGCAACTCTATATTTTAGCGATTTTGATGTTAGTGCTTATAAATGCCTAAAATGCAAAAATTACCGGTAAAAGTGCATATTTCAAGCAAAACAACTTTACAGTTTATTTGATCTTGTAACACACGTTGTCTTAACAAGTTAACATTAAAAATGCAGGTTTTAATCTCTTTATACACTGCTGGCCACCCAAAATGCAACACCAAGAAGGAAGCATCCGATTGGCCTTAAATTCGCAGCATGCGTCGCCCGCGAGAGGACATGCAAACGATTAGAATTGCAGGGCATATGCAAAACATGTGCACCCGGCACGCCTCCGAGAAGCACAATAAGAAGAGTGCGCAGAAGGCGGGGTGTAAGTAGTGGAAGCGTGTTATGTCCGGAGCTGTGCGTGGGAAGCTTCGTGATGCCTCGTCGCAGAATACGGCAGTCATTCTAGCACGTTTCAGAGTTCGACAGAGGACGAATAGTGGCTTATCGCGACAGCGGTTTATCGTACCCAGACATCGGCGCCCGTGTGGGACGAGATCCAGCCACAGTGAGGCGAGTATGGATTCGGTGGGTGCAAGAGGGACGGACGGACGGACCGACGTGAGCGATTGCCGCGGCCGCGGCACACCATCGAACGAGAGGACCGGCATGTTGTGCGGTGGGCATTGACGGCTCGCACCGCCACATCACGAACGTTAGCGCAGGAATTAGGGTGTGTTGCCCAACAACCTGTGTCAGCACGTACCGTTCGACGTCGTCTGCAGGAGCGGGGACTTGTCGCGCCCATTGCTCCAATTACCATTGACGTTACACCACCTGCGAGTGCCGCGGCAGTGGGCCGTTGAACGCCGCAGCTGGACTACGCAATGGCACGACATTGTCTTCTCCGACAAATCCTGCTCTTCTGCCTGCAACACCAGGATGGTCGGATCCGCGTGTGGTGGTACCGTGGCGAGTGACTGTATGATGCCCGCATTATGCATCGCCATACCGGTCCGTCGACTGGCGTTATGGTTTTTGCGCAATTGGATATGACACCAGCACCCTTCTGGTACGCATCGCCGGTACACTGAACAGCCACCGCTACATCTCCGACGTTTTGGAGCCAGTAGTCCTCCCTTACCTACAGAACCTGCTAGCGGCTACGTTTCACCAGGACAAAGCGCGCCCGCACGTGGCACGCATCGTGCAACAATTCTTCACAGCTCACCATGTGTCACTGCTGCCGTGGCTGGCCTGTTCTCCCGATATGTCGCCCATCGAACACGTCTGGTCGCTGATCAGCAAGCACCACCCGCGGCTACGTCTGATGAACTGTGGCAATGTGTGGAAGTATCCTGAACCGACATACCCCAAGCCCACATCCAAAGCCTATTTCGTTCGATGCCGCGGCGTGTAGCGGCCGTTATTGTCAGCCATGGGGGCCACACGAACTATTGATCTCTGCGTGTTCCGCAAGTCGCACGGACCTGTAAGCTCAATCGTTTCATCTGTGTATCTGGTGTTATGTGTCCAGTAAATCTGGCTTTGCTATCTGGTGTCCTTCTTGATGTTGCATTTTGGTGGCCAGTAGTGTATGTCAAATCAGCGTAGTAGATCTCTCGGAACGGGCGTTACATTTGATCAGTGAATAATTAAAAGTTTCGGAAAACGCAATTTTGAGAGTATGACTTAGCGGCCAAAATGCCTAAAACTAAATCAAGAAAGATTTAATCATAACATGGATTTCCGACTAGCGCGGGAATTTAATTACTGATGCCCGTCCCGGTGGCGTAGTAGTATAAGCGCAGGCTTCTCTGAGCATTAGTCCGAGATGAATCTGGGTTCGAATCCTGGTGAGGCATGGATGTTACGTTTGGCTTACGGCACTGGCTGTCTCCGTTCCCTGGAAACTGTGGCTCTAAATTAGGGACGCGCGATTGCCTATAGCCCATCAAATTGCTCACGGTGGTCATTAAACCCCCAAACAAACAAAAAATGAATTACTGAAGCAAAAATTGCATGTTAACGAAAAAGGACCATGGTGCTCTTTGTAGATAATTTATGCTATACATCTTTAGCGTTCTTTGTGCGATTGAAATAAAACGAGTAATTCGATAGCACGTATTTATTTATGTACACCACGGTCATTTATTTTCATCACTCACGACCACGTCTGGTAATACTGTATTAAGCGGAATTGAATCATAACAACAAACAGTAAAGTTTACTAATTTCTGACATTTAGCGGTACTTAAGTAAGTGGATTAATGAATGTTATTGCAGAGATGCCAACTTTTACGGATTTTCCGTAGTTTGTATACATTTTCTCTCTATCTTACGGTTTTGGGGAAGTCACCCAAAAAACTACGGAAATGCCCACGCACGCATTTTTTTATTTTTTGCCGTCTTTTGCTTGAAAAAACGCACCTAACAAGTAGTCCCTATACGCCTTCGATGTTCTGACTTCCCCGTCAACAGAGACGGAGCTTCCCGTACGCTGTTTGTTACGTGATTCCCCGTACAGCTATTTGAGAGTGCCGTGCGCAAAAGCCGGTAGGGAGTTCGGCTCAGTGCCTTTTTTTTTCTTTGATTGGAGGTTTAACGACCACCGTGAGGAACTCAATGAACTATAAACAGTCGCCCGTCCCTATAATTTAGGGTCACTGGTTCCAGGGAAGAGAGAGCCAGTGCCGTAAGACAAACACAACATCCATGCCTTACCGGGGTTCAAACCCGGACCCCTTTCGGAAGAAGGACCAGAGGCCTTCGCTTAGACCACTGCGCCATCGGGGCAGCTCAGCGCCTTTTGCGAATTCTTTACATTGATTACATGTGGTTTTGTGCTTGTAAAAATTCCGGGGCAAATGTTTTAACTCTTTACGCTGGACTGTCGTGTGACACCTGACATTACGAAATCGCCGAATAGCTCGCGTGTCGAGTGCCGTCCGCCACGCCTATGACGCCTCTATACCTCTTATGTCGGGGCTCGGGAGACATTTCTTTTTCACAGAATGGATAAAAGAAATGTCATCGGCGTGTCGGGTGTCATCCTCCACTCCTATGACGCCTGTATATCTCGGGTGTCATCCGCCAAGCTGATGACGCCTCTATAGCTCGCATGTCGACGCTCGCGAGACATTTCTTTTTCACCGAATGGATAAAAAGAAAGTCGTCGGCGTGTCGGGTGCCATCCAGCATGCCGATGACGCCTCTGTAGCTCGCATGTTGGCGCTCGTGAAGAATTTCTCTTTTGCCGAATAGCTCGCTTCTCATCCGCCTCGGCCATGACGCCTCTATAGCTCGTATGTGAAGGCTCGCGCGACATTTCTTTTTCACCGAATAAATAGAAAGAAATGTCGTCGGGTGTCGCCCTCCATGCCCATGACGCCTCTAAACCTCGTATGTCGGAACTTGCGAGCCATTTCTTTTTCGGCGAATATCTTGCATGTCAGGTGTCACCCTCCACTCCGGTGACGTCCCTATAGCTCGCATGTCGACGCTCGCGGAACGTTTCTTTTATCGCCGAACAGCCCGACACGCCGGTGATGTCTCTGTAGCTAGTACGTCGAGGCTGGCGTGCCAAAACTGAACTTTCACTGCTAAGTTATGGGCTCTACTGCAGAAATATACACTGAAGAGCAATTGAAATAGAGATACCTGTCTAGTAACGTGTAGCACCACCTTTTGCCCTGATGACCGCGGCGATTCGTCTCGGCATGGACTCGACAAGACACTGGAAGTGTTGGGAAGCCATACGGATCCACGACCGTATGGCTTACCAACAATTTCTCCACTTGCTTCTTGTATGATGTCTATGGTAATTCCATCTCCTGGAGTTTTCCCCCGTTTCATGTTCTTGATTGCATGTGCAACTTCTGCTGGGAGGTCTGAAAGAACTCTGGTACCTTTCGTAATGCTTGGAGTACATGTATCATCCCTTTCATATCGTTTTGAGTAGAAATATTTAACTCTTGTCAAAATTTCGCTTCTATTTCTTGTTACAGAACCATCTTTTTTTTCTCAGAGCCATAATCTGTTTTCTTCCCTTACTCAGATGTCCCTTTGCTATCTTCAGGCTTTGGTTGTTTTCAATTGCTTTCCTCTAGTTCACAGTTGATTTTCCTTACGTCTTCAGTGATACTTTTTCGTACTCTCTTGCATATAGCTCTATATACTCCACTTTGGAAGTCACATCTCCTTTAGTTGTCCTCGTCTGCATCAGAATTTTTTCTGATAATTTGTTCATTTGCAACTTGTTCTTAGTACCAGCTATTTCTGTTGCTGTTTCCATAAGAGCCTTGGTTAGTTTTATGTTAACTTCAGAGATGTCCACTTCTTCCGACGTTAGACTTTCTAGAGCAGAGAATCCATTCCTCAGTTCCGATGTGAAGGTATTATGATGTTTTTTAAGGTAGGTCATGTCAGTACACTTTGTTTTGTTTTATGAGCTTGCCACACTCGAGTTTAGCATTGAGGTGCATGTTTCATCTTACTATTCTATGGTCACTACCTGTCGTGAACTAGTTCATCACACTGCAGTCTTCCATGACAAATTTCTTGTTACACATAACAAAATGAATTTCACTTGTCAATCCATTGGGATGCCTCCACGTCCCTTTCCTTTGCGGCTTTTCTTGAAAACGGATATCATGATTAAAAACCCTTCTGCCTCTGCAAACTCTACGAGAGTATTTCCACGCTGGTTTCTGTTACCGTGACCGAATTTACCTACTGAAGCTTCGTTCTGTTGCCGTTGCCCTATTACCGCATTGAAATCTCCCATAATGATTTTCAAGTGCTGCTGGACAAATTTCCTCACAAAATTCTTCAATCTCTGTTTCAGGATGGCTTGTGGTGGGTGCATAAGCTTGAATAATCTGAGACTGGCATCTTTACGAGAGTTGGATAGGAAGTCGTTCAACTCTGTCAGAGGAACTTTCAACTTCTACAACTTTATCCTTCAGTTTCTTATTTATTATAAATCCAACACCACTAGTTCTGCCAGTATCTGTCCCACGATAGTAGAAGAGATGTCCACTTTTCAGTTCAATGAGATCTCCTTTTCTCCTGACCTCACTTAACCTGACGATATCCCACTTGATGTTTTGTAGTTCCTGTTCCAGTTCAAGAATCCTTGAATCAGAAGAGTTTCCATTGTAAAGTAGCCAATGAGCTTGGCTACTTTACAATGGAAACTCTCTATACGTTAGATGGCAGCCTAGTCCGGTCCTCCAGTGATTCTCAGCACCCTGTACGAGACCTTGTGAACCTCAACCTTACATGGAAACACTTCTCTCGCCTATCTACTCATCTTCATGATTCCGTCTTCTCCCGGACACTCTAAACTTCTATAAAATAGTCGATCATCCGTTTATAACAATCTTCGGCCTCTCCCGAAGGAATTCTACAGATTGCAGCAGCACCGCAACTTTTCCCGTTTATTATGCAACTCTGTATGAAATCTTTTACGCTTGAGTCATGCTCACAGAAGATTTTGAGTGAAATTATTCGCACTTGTGCACCTCAGCAACCAATGCCTATCCCTACTGTTCCGTCTACCTCCTCCTTGACAGCTGTTTGGTCTGCTGCACACCCTGTCCTTGTTGCACCTCATGAGAAGAATGTTCATTGGCTATTTCTACATAGCCGCCTCCCCGTTCCTCAATTATTACACCGAATGACTCTTGTTGTTTCTCCACAATGTGCCTACTGTGATGTCCTGGCAGACATTCAACATGTCTATTTGTTTTGTCCTGTCTTGCTACCTGTGTTACATCTCATGTTCCGTATTGTACGCCATCTTTGCCCAAGAAATCTGAGTGCTGTCTCATATTTTACCCTACTTCATGATCTTTTTCCTGCTTCTCCTCCCCCATCAATGTGTGTTTATATTTTTACGCTTGTAAAAATAGTAATTTACTCCCACAACTGACGCATTAGGAAAACTCCACTGTACCTACTCTTACAGAGGCAAGCGAGAAGCTTGTCCATCACTTCACAGCTCGATCAAAGTTACGTTTACAGTTAGCGCATGAACACGCTGTCAATACAGAAACTCTTCCCAACTTCTACAAACTCTGGAGACCATACCTCAGCTGGTTCCAGATTGATGGCCTGAGAGTTTACTTTGCAGTTTGAACTATTATGAACACTCTATCCGTTTATTGACACTTACATCGTTATTTAACCTGTTTAATTTCCCCTTCTGTCTTACCCTCAGGAAGTGTATATAGTTTTATTTCTTCGCCTACTTGTTCTGGCGCTCATTTGTACATAATCATTTCATGACTCACACTATCATTCTGTACTCCGAGTGTTTAATAAATGCATATTTAAACCTTAGCACCCTCTGCTTTCATGTCGCACTGGCCGCTACCTTGGCCAGGTACATTCCAGCTGTTGCAGACTGAGGGCCAAGATGTAAGTTGTGGAGTCATTTTTGAGGGGTTTGGCCTACATATATATACACTATCTACCAACAAGTAATTGGACACCTGTGATAGCAAAGGAAAATGAAGTTTATTCACCTTCAATAGTTGGTGGAGACTCCACGAGCGGCGATTACAGCTGCGACCCTCCGGGGCATACTCTCAACCAGGCGCTGTACGACGGCTAGCGGTATTTTCTTCCACTCGGCTTGGAGAAGACAGGTCAGTTCCTTCACCGATTTTGGACGGTGGGGGCACCCCTTAAGTCGACGCTCCAACTCGTCCCAGAGGTGTCATCCTGAAAGTAACATGGGTCCACCCCGTAAAACTGCCACAACGTAGGAAGCGCATGGTCATCCAAAATGGTGCAGTAGGTCTCGGTGTTGAGTCTACCAGGAATTGCGACCAAGGGTTCCGTGTTATACCAGGAGAAACACCTCCATAGCATAATTCCACCGCCGCCGAACTTCACAGTTGGCACAATACATTCCGGCAGGAGGCGTTCTCCAGGCAGACGCCAAACCCAGACACTGCCATCCGAACGGTAGAGGGTGAACCTTGATTCGTCGCTCCAGAGAACCTGTTTCAACTGTTCAACGGTCCACTGTCGACGTTCTTTGCACCACGTTAGCCGAGCAGCGCTATTGGACTTGGTGATCAAAGGCTTGTGGGCGGCAGTACGCCCATGATAACCGAGCAAATGGGCTTTCTTACGGATGGTATTCATCGAAAGAACACTCTCGGATGCCTGTTGAAACTCCTCACGGACGTGGCCCATGGATTTGGTGCGGTTCTTCCGAATTTCTGTGGCCAGCACCCGTCGGTCTCTAACTCCCACTTTTGTGGGTCTGCAGGGTCAGGGCACATTCCGACAGTCACCTCTCATCTTCCACTTGCTAATCACGTAGGCCACTGTCGATTTTGAGTACTTCATCTCGCTGGATGTGTCACGTTTGGATCGGCCATTTCTGTGATACCCGACGATTACACCTTTCTCGAAATCAGAGAGCTCCGAACTGCGTGGCATCTTGCATGCGACTGGTTGCGTTGTTGTTTCCCACACGATATTTAACGGCGGCGGCCGTGACGTGTATCAGGACAGCAGATATCGTCGATTGCAGGGGTGTCCAATTACTTGCTGGTAGATAGTGTATATGCATATACAGTATATATACACTTTTTAAATAAAACTACATTCTGAGATTTTAAAATAAATATTTTTGATGTACTGAAAATCTTACTGAAGGTCGAAGCGGTTTTACTGAAAACTTCGGATTTTTTTACTAATGACCCCTTTCTCAGGTTGGCATCTCTGTGTCATTGTCGTAAAACTAATGAAAGGAGATATGTTTACTAATTTTGACGGTTTTTGAAAAACAAATATTATTATTATTATTATTCAGATTTTTTAGACGAACGTAAGAAACTACCCTGACACCGATTAAATGTGATGCAGCTACGAAAGTCCATCTGCGCATGCGCAAGATAAAATCTTTGAATCGTAGGTGAGTTAGTGCGGAGATTGGTAACTTTTGGTATAGGATATCTACAGGTTACCTGCCCCATCGTGTTATACATCAATTTAAAGCTCTCGTCAATAACAGGTAATCCCTAGTTGGGAGGGTCGAGAGGAAGCCAAATTTCGCTGCGACACACTCTTTTCGTAGTATCAAAAATACATTTTTATAACGGTTTTTATCACATTTGACATCAGATTCTTACAATTCCCGTAGATTGTTATGAGATATTGTTACGTTTTTTGTCAAGTCATAAAATAATATTCGGCTATAGTTTAGTAAAATAAATTGAGTTACAGTGAAATTAACTATTGTTGCGTCACTTCATGGACAGCATTGAAAAATGAGATTTCAACAATAGTTTTGACTACTTCTCATACCCAATTTCGTTACATAGAAATTTTTTACTGAAAAATCGAAATTTTTAAAGAAATTGAAATTAAAAAAAAAGATGGAAAATGTTTACTAAAATAAAAATTCGAAATATTATTATTTCGAAATAAAAAATTTCGAATTTTTATTTTAGTATACGTTTTATCTCTTTATTTAAAGATTTCATTTTTTTTAATATTTTTTATTTTAAAAATTTCGATTTTTCAGTAAAAAATTTAGATTTCTTATTTAAAAAAATCAAAAATCAAAATTTTTTACTGAAAATTCGAAATTTTTAAAATAAAAAATATTTTTTTTTAAATTGAAATTTTTAAATAAAGAGATGGAAAACCTATACTAAAATAAAAATTCTAATTTTTTTATTTTACTACTACTGTCGGGAAAAATGCATATCATCGAAAATATTGCTTGAGAGAGAAAGTTAGAAATCAACAAGCGCGTAAAAAGCACACTTCATATTTCAAAGAAAACGAAAATGAAAAAATTTAAGACCATACAAGCGTAATTATTAAATAAAAATTAAATACATGTCCATTTTGAGTGCATATTTAAAGTTTTTAAGTGCATGTCTGCCTGCATATTTTAGTGTTTTTAATGTATATAATCCGATTTCTTGTGACGTTATAAGTACTTTCCTTTTGCAAAAGATGTGCTGAAAGAAATCTCTGATAATAAAGTGCCAGGTCTCTTAAGAAAAAAGTGTTATAGTGTTTTGCTTTTTATTACTCATACTTCAGGCATTTCATCTGCGGTTTATTCTACCATTGCAGCAATTCTCTGTGGTTTAGGAAGTAATTAAAACAGAGAGCGGTCTATCTGCTGATCATAGACTACGTGAAAAACTTATCGTAATGGTTGATCCCAAACTAATTAATGCGTTTGAAGTGATGCTTTTCGTCAAAAATTTTGTATCACTCTCACTGTAAGCAGAAATATATCTGTAATGACCGAAGGACTCTGTGATAATGAAAGAAAAACAGCTTTCTTAAGAAACGTATTTCCTTGTCACTTCTCCTCAGAACCGTCACTAATTAAAATTCCATTTTTCGTCGCACTAATCCGCTCTCTTAACTACCGTGTTTAATTTTATTTTAATTAAGAATATATTTGTACGCTTTTTATTTTTCCAGTTGCTAATTAAGTTTGATTTTTTGCGTCAAATGTTTTTAATTCCATTGTAATTAATCCTAAATTTGAAAGCAAAGTTATTAAAAATTGTAAGCTTCAGGCATGGAAATAAATGAGGCCGTCTAATAAAAAAACGAACTTCTACCGGCTTCAACTTAAAGATAATTTAAATTTATTGCACTTCCTTCCCTCCCCCAAAATACTCGCTTGTTGTTGGCTCTTTGTTATGTTGTTACTCATTTGGATACCTTTTAATGTATTCCATTAAAGGCAATGTTTACGTCATGTAATTGCTAACGATGGCAGAAGTAAGATCTATATTCAATCTCAGTTCGGACTGAAAGA
Source organism: Macrothele yani (assembly GCA_039090855.1). Lineage (NCBI taxonomy): Eukaryota > Metazoa > Arthropoda > Arachnida > Araneae > Macrothelidae > Macrothele > Macrothele yani. The sequence continues at coordinate 137,495,176 of CM077004.1, forward strand.
AAGAAGATCCCACTCCATTAGCTATTTACTGTGCCATCATTTATCAGAACGTGATTGGAACCTTATATTCAACTTAAACCACGTTTGACTACTATTTTTAATGTACACTGGCCAAAAGAATTAGAGAAGCAAGATATATTGTACGGGAAAATCATTTGCGACTGAGTCAGTGCAAAAGGCGCCAGAAAGGCGAAGAAAGTGGGGAGTTTCGTGCGCTGTACTCAGCGCAAAGGCGCCAGAACGGCGAGGAAAGAGGGGAGTTTCGTGCGCTGTAGTCAGCGCAAAGGCGCCAGAACGGCGAGGAAAGTGGGGAGTTTCATGAACTTTAGTCAGTGCAAAGGCGCCAGAAGGGCGAAGAAAGTGGGGAGTTTCGTGCGCTGTGGTCAGTGCAAAGGCGCCAGAACGGCGAGGAAAGTGGGGAGTTTCGAGCGCTGTAATCAGTGCTCACGCGCCTTCACAGCATCGTGACAAAAGTGAAAACGGCAGACACGGTTTAACAACGGCCGGAGTGTGTCTTGTAGTATCCAAAGTTTGAGAGTGTAACAGCGGTTCGACTGCGTCAGTAAGGCGCCTAAGTACGAGAGCGTAACGCGTTTATATCACACATCTGAAGAAATAAATGGAGTAATTTTGGTTCATCATTAAGCCAAACTGCGGTGTCCGTAAGCATGAGCCTAAGAAAGAAGCACTTGTTTCCGCCGCCTTGGAGCGTAGCCCGCGGAAAAGTCAGCAACGCTTATCCTTGGAGCTGACAGTTCCGTACACAACATGTCAATGCATTGTATGGCATTACCTGAATATGTACTCGTATCGCTAACAACGTGTACAAGCACTCATGGAGCGTGAACACGTAAGCCGTTTCGAGTTTGCCTGCCTCATATCAGTCTGGATGGATGCGGATACCACTTTTTTGGGTCGGTGGCTATTCACAGACGAGACTACATTTCATGTGAGCGGAACAGTGAATACGCACAACGCTATCATTTGGAATCCCCATGCTTTCTACGAAGTGGAAAGAGCAAGTCCTTTCCTCTTCGAATATACAATCATTCGGGGTGAGTCGTCACTAGCTGTACTGCTCTTTTTTCTTCTCTGAGGACACTGTACAATCAGGACCATACCTGAATATGCTACAGATCTTCTTGCTACCACAACTGGATAACGGTATCATTTTACAGCAAGACGGGGCGCCGCCCCACTGGTCTCCGGAAGTCAGGAACTTCTTTAACACCACATTCAAGGACAACTGATGTGGCCGCGATGGCCCTATCCCTTGGCCCGCAAACTCCCCTGATCTCACTCCCTCAAATGTCTTCGTGTGGGTGTTTGTGAAGAACATTGTCTATACACACAACGACCTCAAAGCTTGCATGACTTGAAGGTGAAACTTTCTACAGCGTTCGTACAAATCCACTCCGCAGATGTCAGAAAACACGTGTCAAGAATTGAGAACCCGCTAGAAACTTTGCCGAGTCCGCAAAAGGGATCATGTAGAGGCCAAGAAAAACTCCCATCCGTAAAGATAATTTCTGCCAAATATTGAATTATTATATCTGTTACAAGCCCCAGCATTTTTATATTATACCCACCCAAACGGATCACCCTGTATTACCATTTTTTGTAACTACAAAAAAAATAGTAAAAAGAATATAAACGTGCTAGGAAAATTCAGAGCGTTAGGTTATTCAGTGAGCTTGAAGGTGCAACCTGAAGATGAATGATTGATAATTTTCGTGCTACATTGCAAACTAAAAACTATATATAACTGTCTGAGCTGTATAACAACTCACTAGATACTAAATAAAAGATGTTATGTATTTACATTTTTGAAACTATACACACGTAATTTAAAAAAACGACCACAGCGAGATGTTTCGGAGGTACTATACCCCCATCCTCAGACTTAGCGCGCAAAAATGGAGGTGTCTCAAGTATAAATACACCCACAAGCAGTACCATCATGCTCCCAGTCTAGGAGAGTACGTTGCCAACTCAAACAAACATTATTACAGAAGGCAGATAGTAACGTCATAGTTATAAGTTATTTATGAGGTACGTCCGAATCATCAGGAAAGCAGTTGTTCAGAAGAAAACTCCAGGATGAAGTCACAGATAACGGTAACTATTTGTGCCTTGACCCTGGAATTTTCTGAAGAACTGCTTTCCTGATGATTCGTACGTACCTCATAAATAACTTATAACTATGACAATACTATCTGTCTTCTTTAATAATGTTTCTTTCAGTTGGCAACGTACTCTCCTCGACTGGGGGCTTGATGGTATTGCTTGTGAGGGTATTTGTGCTTGAGACACTTACATTTCTGCGCGCTAGGCCTGAGGATGGAGGTATAGTACCTCCGAAAGATCTCGCTATGATCGTTTTTTAAATTACGAGTGTGTAGTTTTAAAAATGTTAATAAATAACATCTTTTACTTAGTATCTAGTGAGTGGTTATCGTGCTCAGACAGTTATACACTGACGGAAAAAAATCCCAACACCAACAAGGGGTTGCGTTAGATAAACGACAGTTGGTAAGCGGTGAGAGTACATCTATAAGATGACGTCTATGCAAATTTCGCGCTCGGCGCATACGTGTGGCGCTAGCAGCGCCCCTCGGAACATGCAAAGCAGGTTTGCTGTAAATACGCGCTGTAACGTTTGTGAGCGTTAGTTATCGTTGAGATTTGACGTAGGGTGTTGATGTTAGTCAACAATGCCTTTAAGAAGACGAAGAAGCCATGATCAACAGCTCACGGAGTTTGAACGAGGTCGTGTAATAGGGCTACGAGAAGGTGGATTTTCTTTCCGCAATATTGCAGAACGACTTGGCAGGAATGTAGCCACTGTGCATGATTGTTGGCAGCGGTGGTCAAGGGAAGGTACTGCCTCAAGAAGACCGTTTTCTGGCAGGCCACGGGGCACTACTGAGAGGGAAGACCGCCGTTTACGGCGTATGGCCGTGGCGCATCGTACCGCGTTGGCGGCAGCAATTCGAGCTGCAGTTGCCACCACAGTGACACAACGAACTGTTACAAATCGGTTACTTGTAGGACAGCTCCGAGCCAGACGCCCTATAGCGTGCATTCCACTTACTCCAAGCCACTGCCGTTTGCGACGTCAGTGGTGTCAAGCTAGAGAGCTCATTGGAGGACGGAATGGAGATCTGTTGGGTTTTCTGATGAAAGCCGGTTCTGCCTGGGTGCCAGTGATGGCCGTGTGTTGGTTAGAAGGAGGCCAGGTGAGCGCCTGCAACCAACCTGTCTGCGGCCGAGACACACTGGACCTACACCTGGAGTTATGGTCTGGGGAGCAATTTCCAATGACAGCAGGAGCACTCTCGTGGTTATCCCACGCACCCTGACGGCACAGTTGTACGTCGGTCTGGTGATTCAACCTGTTGTGCTGCCATTTATGAACAGCATTCCAGGGGGGGTTTCCGACAAGATAACGCTCGCCCGTATACCGCTGCTGTAACCCAACATGCTCTACAGAGTGTCGACATGTTGCCGTGGCCTGCTAGATCACCAGATCTTTCACCAATCCAGCACGTATGGGACATCATTGGACGACAACTCCAGCGTCAACCCCAACCAGCATTAACCGTCCCTGTATTGACCGACCAAGTGCAACAGGCATGGAACTCCATCCCACAAACTGACATCCAGCACCTGTACGACACAATGCATGAACGTTTGCGTGCTTGCATTCAACATTCTGGCGGTTACACCGGTTATTAATGTACCAGTATTTCACATTTAAAATGGCTCTTCTCGCGCTTACAATAAGCTGTGATCTTGAAACCTTAATCGATTAAATGTGTTACCTATACAAATGTATTGCCGCCATTTCATTCCTCTACAACTATTTTTTCGTGGTGTTGGGATTTTTTTTCCGTCAGTGTATATAACTTTCAATGTGCAACCTGAAGGTGAACTCACTCTTGGACTACTTTCCCTCAAATCTTGGAGTTGTTTGTCAGGAACAAGAAGAAATATTCCACCAAGACATAAGATGGGACGATGATGAAAGTGAACATGGAATGTTAACATGATGGCAGACTTCTGTCGGAAACTGCACAGAGAAGACCCGCAAGCTGTGTACAGAAAAACAAAAGTACCAAAAAAATCTTTGAAAGCAAAGGGAAAAATCAATATAAGGACTTGTAAATACAAATAACATTTCAAAATGGTTCGTTGTAACATTTTGTTTTGTGTGTGTGTGCATAAAATGTTTAACTTTTTGTAATGAAGTAAATGTTTCACCAGAATACATAGGAATAGGCAATTTTCCCATATCTTCACAATCATTTTGGAAAAATCTGTAGTTATTATAGAAAAATAGTATGCATTTTTTAAATCAGCACACCAAATTCCTTCAGAATTAGCCAAAAACTTGCAGATGATTGTCAATGACTCAAGAAAGGGAGGATAGTGACTTGGAAGACGCAAACAAGGAGAGGCCTTGTGAGCAGGGTCGTCTGTAATGTGTGTGAGGCCCTAGAAAACATTTTTGTTGCTCCCTTATCTATATCACCAATTCGATTAAAAAATGTATTTCAAAATTCATGGGACCATGTGAGGTATACTGATCTGTCGATGAAGATTTTGATAACAGGTAGAGAATCTTCATCTAATGAGTAGGCCAAAGTTGCATTTATTGCTTCAGAGATGTGACTTCGGTAAGAATAATGTCCTTCTGCATTCACTTCTGTAATTAAATCTTCATTTTCTAAAGAGTATAAAGTTGCAGGAATTCCACCTGAGTTATTTAAATGCTGGATACGATGACAATAAGCCTTATTTTAATCTTTGTGATCAATAATTAAGATTTCGTTAACTTTGAAATTTGCTTCATGCTCAACAGGTTTTTGCTCGCTTTCATTGCTTACAGTCTTTAAAAAACTAAGCAGACCTCGTCTTTGCTAATCTATCTCTTTTTTAAACAGTATAACCATACTAGTGATATGAATTTCTTGGCGTAGAACAGAAATCAAAGTTTCCAAGCTTCCGCACTTCAACCAGAAGACTTTTTCAAGGAGGGTAGACAGCAAAATTGCTGTCTACCGTCCTTGAAAAAGCTATCAGGTTGATGTGCGAAAACTTGGAAGCTTTCGTTTCTATTCTTTGCCAAGAAATTCGGATCACTAGTGTACTTATACTATTTTGCGTGTAGTTGGTGTAGAGTTCCTGTTTATTAATTACTATTTCTTTTCAACTTTCTTCTCTGAGTACTACTTGTGTTTTCTATTTCAGTCTCGTCTTGTATTCATTCTCAATTATCTAAAGGATTAAAAAATACTTTTTTTATATTGAAGGTTTAACGACCACCGTGAGCAACTCAGTGCGCTATAAGCAGTCGCCTGTCCCTAATTTAGGGCCGCTGGTTCCAGAGAAGGGAGAGAACCAGTACCGTAAGACAAGCACAACATCCATGCCTGACGGGATTCGAACACGGAGTCTTCTCGGACGATTGGTCATAAGCCGGCGCTTAGACCACTGCGCCACCGTGGCGGCAAAATAAAATTTTAAAGTATTCAAAGTATATTTTAATATTATTTCTTGTGTTGGCAGTACAAATAAAATCAGAGAATCAAATATTTTTTCATGCAATAGTATCATATTTTTTCAAACCTCAGATGCCCTATTCTTAATTATATGCCCCTTATGCTTTACCTCGAAGAGCAGGATGAAAATATATCGGCTTTCGGGCAAGTACAATGTATGCCTCAGAAAACTTGAAACTTACATCGTCCTTGAACGGGAATCGAACCCGCAGCTCCCGATTTACGTTCAGGTATGTTACCGTTACAGCACTCAAAACGAAAAACCTCCAATTACCTGAACGTAAATCGGGAGCTGCGGGTTCGATTCCCGTTCTAGAGTTGGAAACTGGTCAAAAATTTTGGACGCGGACCCGACCCGACCCAACACAACCCGATCTGGACCCGTAACTGACCCGGACAAATCTGCTTTGAACTATGAATTCGAAACTCAATTTATATATATATTATACATACATATAAACATATGAGGACAACTAAAGAAGATGTAACTGTGACTTCCAAAGTGGAATATATAGAGCTATGCAAGACAGTACGAAAAAGTATCACTGAAGACGTAAGGAAATTCAACTGTGAACTAGTAAGGAAAGCAATTGAAAACAACCAAAGCCTAAAGATAGCAAAGGGACATCTCAGTAAGGAAAAAAACAGATTATGGCACTGAGAAAAGAAGATGGTTCTGTAACAAGAAATAGAGGCGAAATTTTGACAAGAGTGAAAGATTTCTACTCCAAATTATATGAAAGGGATGATACATGCACTCCAGACATCATGAAAGATACCAGTACCAGAGTTCCTCCAGTCCTTCCAGCAGAAGTTGCACATGCAATCAAGAACATGAAGCGGGGAAAAGCTCCAGGAGAAGATGGAATTACTGTAGACATCATACAAGAAGCAAGTGGAGAAATCGAAACAGTACTCGCCCAAATTTTCACTCGATGCCTTAATGAAGGGAAAATTCCTGAGGATTGGAACAACGCTACAATGATCTTGCTACATAAAAAAGGTGACATTGAGGATCTCAGGAACTACAGACCTATCAGCTGCCTATCAATGGTTTATAAAATCTTCACTAAAGTTCTTTCACACCGCTTGAAGGTGACACTGGACATGGCTCAACCGAGAGAACAAGCTGGATTCAGGAGTGGCTACAGCACAATAGATCATATCCACGTACTGAGAGAACTAATTGAAAGAGCGAGGGAATATGAACTTCCATTGTGCATGGCTTTTATCGATTATGAAAAAGCCTTTGATTCGGTGAAACCATCAGCAGTTGCAATGGCTCTGAAATCCTGCGGTATTGAAGATGCATACATTAATATTATTAATAACATCTATGAAAATGCAAGTGCAAAAATTCGGCTGTTTGAAAATACAACACACATAAAAATTGGAAAAGGAGTGAGACAAGGTGACACCATATCTCCGAAGCTCTTTAATGCCACATTGGAAAATGTCTTTTAATCACTGAACTGGGAAAACAAAGGGATAAAGATTAATGGAAATTATCTAATCCACCTTCGTTTTGCTGATGACATAGTCATTTTTGCAACTACCTCATCAGAGCTACAGAGTATGATCCAGGAACTTGCTGACAAGAGTAAAGAGGTGGGATTAAAAATGAACTTTCAGAAGACAAAAGTGATGTACAATGTTTTTACAAGAAATGAGGATTTATCGATTGATGGAGAAAAGCTGGAGATAACAGACACGTACGTTTATCTTGGACAGCAGATATCAAGTGAGGGTCACATTGGTGAAGAAATTAATCGGCGTACAAAACTTGCCTGGAGAGCTTTTGGAAGAAACAGCATAATTTTCAAGAGCAATATGCCATTATGTCTTAAAAGAAAAGTGTTTGATCAATGCATCCTTCCAGTGCTTACGTATGGTGCAGAGACGTGGACCTTAACTAAAAGAGACATACAAAGGCTGCAGACAACTCAAAGTAGCATGGAGAGGTGCATGCTTGGTGTAACCAGGAGAGATAAGAAGAGGAACACGTGGATCCGAAAAATGACAAGAGTGGAAGACATCATGATCAGAGTTAAATCCCTGAAATGGCAATGGGCTGGACATACTGCCAGAAGAACAGACCATCGATGGACAGCCGAAATTTTAGATTGGATTCCAAGGGACAGGAAAAGACCCAGAAGAAGACCACATGGAAGATGGGTGGATGAAATTCGAAAGTATGCGGGAGTGACATGGAGGAGACTGGCACAAGACAGACCGTTGTGGAGGAAACTTGGGGAGACCTTCGTCCAGCAGTGGATTGATAATGGTTGAGAATGATGATGATGATGATGATAAACATAATATATATATTCAACCCAATAACTGCTTGATATTTAATAACTGAAATATTTTTTTAATAATAAAATTTGGCTACTTGCTAAATTTTAATGCCATTTTAGTGCCACTATTTTGCGTAACACAGAGGTAATGGTGGCTAACCGTGACCATGGACTATATTGCAAATGGGGTAAATTATTTACGATTGCACAAATGTATTTTTTAAATGTATTTTGATTATTCATTTTTTCCACGCTTTGATGGAGGTGCGCATAGTTTCATATGGTCAGTTAAAATTTTGGTTCCATAATCTTTTATTACACCGTCGACATCTTTCTTTTTAATTATACACTTTCCATATTTTAAACAACGAGCAAGACTAAACAGCACAGAATTATTCACCGGTTCCTTAATGAGACGAAACAATTTCCAGCATTCAGTCTTCCCCTTTTGGTTTCCAACAAGCACGTATTTATTGGCCTCGACGCCTTTCTCAGCCTCCTTAATAATAAATCCATCCATATTAACAAATAAGGAGTTCCACATGACATGTCAGGGCAACGGGATGTTAACACATCAATATTGCGAAAAGCTCTGAATGCTCAATGTAATAGATGCTATGTGAAAAGTAACTCTTAGCCATACAATGAACTTCGCACGGAGAGATTTAATCAGCTGAGAAGCAGGCGAATGGCGTTTGGCTTTACCTTGCCCTGGACAATCGCACTGTAAAAGAACGCAAAGGAAGTACCTTTTTACGATGTCGGTGTGCCTGACGTAGGTCAGTGGAAATCTTGGTTACTCTAAGTAAAAGACGTCAATATTTTTGCAGGGCAAATCATCATTCATCCCGTGGGCACCAGTATCGACTATAGAATTCCACAACGCGCATTTTTGTTTGGAATATATTTTTCTCTTTTTAAAAATAAAACGGGAATAGAGCCTGGTGGGGAAGACCTTGACCCGCCCCATTGGACCCGCAAGAAATTGTCGACCCGTTGACCCGTGACCCGTTTCCATCTGTGTCCCGTTCCAGGACGGTGTGATTTTCAAGTTTTCTGAGGCATGCGTGTGTACTTGTCTGAGTAATTTGGCATCCATCTGCCTGCACATTTTTTTGAAGATCCGCTTTTATCTGCGTAGGTGGTTCAAGGCTGACTTAGACTTTTATAAAAGGAACGAATGGGAATGCTAAGCTATGTTTTCTTCTCTTGATAACTTTCCTTAGCATTAACACACTTGTTCTATCTCCGTGGAAGACTGTATTCCAGCCATGTCGAATTATTTGGGTGGCCATCGTAGCATCTGTACAACTCACTCGTGTAGCAGTAGTTCATCTGTAAGGAATTTCTTTCCTCCTAAATGCTCTTTAATTACGCGGGATGGGTAGAAATGGCTTGGAGCTAAATCAAAAGTGTAGGGGAGATGGCTCCAAAATTTAAAAACTATTGCTGCCAAAGCTGTCGTTGTCATGTGAGGCATGCATAATGTATTGTTGTCATGCGGCAACAGGATGACCTATTTCGACAATTTCCCTGACCTCTTATAGCGACGAGGGTCGAAGTTTCTCTTTCACAAGGGCAGAGAAATACTTTTGCTCTCTCTGCAAGAAAATCTGCTAGGAATACCATGTCTCCATCCCAGAATAGAGTGAAATCATTAGCTTTCCTGCAGACAGCACTACCTTGAATTTCTCCTGCTGTGAGGAACAATGATGGCGCCATTCACAGCTGGTTTTTTTGGTTTCGGGAGTAAAATAATTAACCGAAGCGACATTACTGGACAAAATCTACTGTAGAAATGCATCTCCCTCAGACCTAAATCCAAGCAAAATCTCTGTGCAAATGGCGACACGAAACTATTTCTGATCAACTGTCAACGCCCTTGGTACCCTTTCTAAACAGTAGATGCCCATGAATGATTTTTTCCAAAGTACCGGTACTTGCGCTGACTATTTCAGTTATATCACATACCCTTACCATCCTGTTTTTCAAAATAACGGTTCACACGATCGATGGTCACTTCGGTCACAGAAGTAGCCGACACATGTTCATTCGGTTCATCTGCGACTCTTATCTCGGCCCTCATTGCACCAATCGTAGACACTTGCCGCTAACAGCGTTTTATCCCCATACTGTGCTTGCAATCTTTGAAACATTTCTTCGGGTTCCATCTTCTCCATCACAAGAAATTTAATACTGCAACCCTATTCCACACTCACTGAGACCTCTACAGACTCCATGTTTCCCACAATGCACCTCGCAAGCGCCACGTAAACGAAATCACTACTGGCGTGAACAGGAGGCTCGCACGTATTTACTGTGCGGTTTCTGTCGCAATCGGTACTTAAAATGAAAAGTCCAGGACAACCCTGGACTACCCTCGCCCTTGGAGATTTACAATAAAAAAAGTCTTGGTCTACCTTGAACTATCCTCCTAACTGCATAGTTTCTGTAACAAGTACAGGTCAACCTTAAACCACTCGTACCTGGAGCGTTACAATAAAAAGTCCAGGTCAATCTTGAACCCAACCCTCTTACATGGAGAGTTAGAAAAAAAGTCCAGATTAACCTTCGCTCATCGTCCTATTGGAGAGTTACAATAAAAGTCCAGATCAGCCTTGAACCATCTTACTTACTAAAAAGTTACAGTAAAAATTCCAGGTCAGCCTTGAACCACTCTCGTACCTGGAGCGTTACAATAAAAAGTCCAGGTCAATCTTGAACCACCCTCGTACATGGAGAGTTAGAACAAAAAGTCCAGATTAACCTTCGCCCATCGTCTTATTGGAGAGTTACAATAAAAGTCCAGATCAGCCTTGAACCATCTTACTAACTGGAGAGTTACAGTAAAAATTCCAGGTCAGCCTTGAACCACTCTCGTACCTGGAGCTTTAAAATAAAAAGTCCATTTCAATCTTGAACCACTATCTTACATGGAGAGTTAGAACAAAAAGTCCAGATTAACCTTCGCCCATCGTCCTATTGGCAAGTTACAATAAAAGTCCAGATCAGCCTTGAACCATCTTACTAACTGGAGAGTTACAGTAAAAATTCCAGGTCAACCTTGAACCACTCTCGTACCTGGAGCGTTACAATAAAAAGTCCAGGTCAATCTTGAACCACCCTCGTACATGGAGAGTTAGAACAAAAAGTCCAGATTAACCTTCGCCCATCGTCTTATTGGAGAGTTACAATAAAAGTCCAGATCAGCCTTGAACCATCTTACTAACTGGAGAGTTACAGTACAAATTCCAGGTCAACCTTGAACCACCCTCGTACCTCGAGAGTAACAATAAAAAGTCCATGTAAACTTTGAATCATCCTCCTAACTGGGGAGATGAAAGAAAAAGTCACTGCCGCGGTGGCACAGTGGTCTAAGCGGTAGCTTCTGACCATTCCCCCGAAAAGGGTCCGAGTTTGAATCTCGCTGAGGTATGGGTGTTGCATTTTTCTTAAGGCACTGGCTCTCTCCCTTCCCCGGAACCAGTGGCCCTAAATTTGGAACGGGCTACGGCCTGTAACCTATGGAGTTGCTTATGGTGGTCGTTAAACTTGCAATCAGAAAAGAAAAAAACAAAAAGTCTAGGCCATCCTTCAACCATCCTCATACCAGAATTAAGTTTATTCCGCACTCTTTGTGATAATATTTTTTATTTGCGGTACATTAGTAGGAATAAGACAACTTTTCCTGAATCAAGTTTCCCTGCACCTTGTTTTGTGTTTCTATCATTGCAGCGTGTAATGGAAGTGCAGTAAGTTTTGCTTTGCTTGAAGCACATTTTGTCTTCATTTTATTTTAAGTTCCGTATTCGTATCATGTCGGTCCATGATAGCGGTCAGACGTGCTTTGTTCTGCCTGAGTTACATTTTTCTGCTTTTTATTGTGTGTCCCTTATCCCTATCATTACAATACATGATGCGAATAAAATCTGCCCTATTCAAGTTAAATTTCATTTATCTACGCTTTGTTTTATGATTCAAACTGCTGTTGCGTTCAAAGGCAATGAGATTCTGCTTCATTCATGTTGAACCACTTTTTTTGTTCTTTGTGAGGCGTTTCTTATTCCAATTTATTGTCATGTTTAGGGGGAATATCATATGATTCTTTCGTGGGGAAATTCCATTTATCTGCTCTTTGCGATAAGCTACTTATTGCAGCTGGTAAAAATATCTGCTTTATTCAGTTCGCAGTTAGATTGGTTCAGCCTTTATCGTGTGCGTTCCTTATTCCTATCATTGCTGCGTCTAATGGAACGGTATCTTCTTTGTTTGCTCTGAATCATAATTGTCTATAACACATAGCAATAATGGGAATGCGTTTCTCTTCGTAGTAATTTCTCCACATGATTGAAATGAGGTCTGCTTTACTTCGTTTAAATCGTCGTTTCTGCTCTTCGTGGCGTTTTTATTATTCCTATCCTCCACACCTGCGATGCGAATAACACATCAGTGGAACATGATTTGATGGAAGTTCTAGATGTCTTTGTCCTATTCCCAGGACAAAAGAATGAAGACGGCAGAGTAGTTGTCTAAATTACTAAAAATGATAAAATATGCGAACGAAGTATGGAAGTTAAATAACGGGACTAATGCTATAACTTTAGTTCAGTAAGTAATTTGTAAAAAAATGCCGTGAATAGTCAGTCTTTTACCCGGTGTGACGTATATTCTAGATTAACTTTCCTTTTGTAGTTTCTTTCCCTATGTAAATTTTGAGTTTATTCTCAGTACTCTTCACGCTTAACGAAATATATTTTCTCTCAAACGAATACGTTTGGCAACACAATTGAGGTTGAATGCACGTGACGTATGCCTGATCGTGATAAGAGCAAGAGATAAAAACGACTACTGAGCTATTACTTGGGAGGGTTGTAAGAGAGCGATTATTACGAGCGTTGGGTTGTGAACTGATTATTGATAGGAGTGTTGTGATAATGTGTGGTGTGTGGAGCGTTTACTGCAGTATGCCATATTACGATGTGTTTTCTACAGCCTGAATAAAGCTTTTCCGTAAGTTTACTTCTGTTGTTTCGTCTGGCCGTTAAGGTTTCCTTTCATTTAGGAACTATTTCTTAGTATATTGATGTGTTAAAACAGCGTAGAAGACGAAAAAACTTTTACGTTACACCGTATTAAGACGGTTTATAGATCGTAAGCACGCTGCCGGTTAACCATAAATTTTCGGTAAACTATACATGTTCACGGTGTTTAAACCGTTTCTGTATTTTAACCTTGACAATCTGGCAACGTTCTTCTTAAAGTGGTTATATACCTCCTTTTTCATGTGCAATCAGTCGGCTGGCAACATCTCTGTGGCAACACGTTGTTTTTTTTCCGGTCAGTAGACATATTATTTATCCCCGGTCATTAGACATGCTAATGAACATTACGGCATTAGACGCTTTTATTTCCCATTAGACATGTTAATTAACATAGCATGTATTATTATTTATTTGTCATTAGACATGTGAATGAACATTATGGTCATTATACGTTTTTATTTGCCGGCCATTAGAATGGTAATGAACATGACGGTATGGCACTTAAAAATTACGGTTTATTGACTGGAAACTCAGCTGCGGGTGTATCTACCGTAATTTGACCCCGCAATTTTTTACAGTGTATATTTTTAACTTTTATCCCCTTCAGTGTACTCCCTTTCGGCATCAACACATCGCTGCATTCTGATTTTTCACTGGGAGTGGAGGTGCTGTAGCTTGTCTGCTCCCTTTGAGAAACTTGTCGTTCACTTCTTCACCACAGCAACTGACCCAAAACGGGGTTCTTTGAGTACAGATTGGACTTTAGGGAAGAAAAGAAAAAAAGTTGTATGGGCAAAGCAGTTCTGTAGCTCCTATGGTGTAATTACTTCGAGAAGCTTGGTCGTTCTCTTCTTAAATACAGTAAATGGCTCAAAACGGGTCTCCTTGAATGCAGATTTGAATTTAATGAAAATAAAAAATAATAAGGGCACAGTAGCAACTGTGCCGCAACCTCCAACGTAGAACTACATCAACTGTCACTATTTCATGGCACTATCTCACTAGTTATACGTCATTAAATTATTCAGCGAAGGACAGTTGATGTAGTCTTACGTTGTAGGTTGCGGCACAGTTGCTACTGTGCCCCTTTGATTTTTTTCAGATATTAAATTTTTAAGAAATAAACCGAAAGAAATGTTTTACTTTATTTACTTAAAAGCAACTCATATACAATTCATAGTAACTTATGCTGATTATAAATTAATGTTAGTAGAAGTAGAAGGCGTAGTATCATCATCATCAGTAGTTATTACTAAAATTGTTTTTGAAGAAATCGTTCTTCACAAACAATTTTTCAAACTTCTTAGTTGCCTTGTAATAAATTTGGCGATATGTCTCGGGCCTAACGTACTTTTCTTGCTGTTGCTGTTGTTCTTGTCCAGATTCAGAATACATCGGCAGTGTAAAGGTTTCAGACGTAATACCTTCATTATCTAGCAAAGTTGTGAAGACCGACAATGGACTCTTTTTGTTGTTGCTCTTGTCCTTGTCTAGATTCAGGATGCATCGGCGGTGTAAATCTTTGAGACGTAATACATTCATTATCCAGCGAAGTTGTGAAGACTGGCAATGTACTCTTATTGTTGTTGCTCTTGTTCTTGTCTCTATTGAGAATACATCGGCGATGTAAAGCTTTTAAACGTAATACATTCATTATCCAGCGAAGTTGTGAAGACTAGTGATGTACTCTTCTTGTTGTTGCTCTTGTTCTTGTCTCGATTCAGAATGCATCGTCGGTGTAAAGCTTTGAAACGTAATACATTCATTATCCAGCGAAGTTGTGAAGAGTAGTGATGTTCTCTTCTTGTTGTTGCTCTTCTTCTTGTCTAGATTCAGAATGCATCGGCGGTGTAAAGCTTTGAGATATAATACATTCATTATCCAGCGAAGTTGTGAAGACTGGCGATGTACTCCTATTGTTGTTGCTCTTGTTCTTGTCTATTTTCAGGATTCATTGGCGGTGTAAAGCATTGAGATGTAATACATTCATTATCCAGCGAAGTTGTGAAGACTGGCGATGTACTCCTATTGTTGTTGCTCTTGTTCTTGTCTATTTTCAGGATTCATTGGCGGTGTAAAGCATTGAGATGTAATACATTCATTATCCAGCGAAGTTGTGAAGATCGGCGATGTACTCTTCTTGTTGTTGCTCTTGTTCTTGTCTAGATTCAGAATGCATCGGCGGTGTAAAGCTATGAGACGTAATACATTCATAATCCAGCGAAGTTGTGAAGACTGGCGATCCACTCTTATTGTTGTTGCTCTTGTTCTTGTCTAGTTTCAGGATGCATTGGCGGTGTAAAGCTTTGAGACGTAATACATTCATTTTCCAGCAAAGTTGTGAAGACCGGCAATGTACTCTTCTTGTTGTTGCTCTTGTCCTTGTCCAGATTCAGATTGCATCAGCGGTGTAAAGCATTGAGATGTAATACATTCATTATCCAGCGAAGTTGTGAAGATCGGCGGTGTAAAGCATTGAGATGTAATGCATTCATTATCCAGCGAAGTTGTGAAGATCGGCGGTGTAAAGCATTGAGATGTAATACATTCGTTATCCAGCGAAGTTGTGAAGATCAGCGATGTACTCTTCTTGTTGTTGCTCTTGTTCTTGTCTAGATTCAGGATGCATCGGCGGTGTAAAGCTATGAGACGTAATACATTCATTATCCAGCGAAGTTGTGAAGACTGGCGATGTATTCTTCTTGTTGTTGCTCTTGTTCTTGTCTAGATTCAGGATGCATCGGCGGTATAAATCTTTGAGACGCAATACATTCAATATCCAGCGAAGTTGTGAACACTGGCGATATACTCTTCTGTTGTTGTTTTTCTTGTCTAGATTCAGGATGCATCGGCGGTGTAAAGCTTTGAGACGTAATACATTCATTATCCAGCGAAGTTGTGAAGACTGGCAATGTACTCTTCTTCTTGTTGCTCTTGCTCTTGTCTAGATTCAGAACGCATCGGCGGTGTAAAGCTTTGAGACGTAATACATTCATTATCGAGCGAAGTTGTGAAGACTGGCAATGTACTCTTCTTGTTGTTGCTCTTCTTCTTGTCTAGATTCAGAATGCATCGGCGGTATAAATCTTTGAGACGTAATACATTCATTATCCAGCGAAGTTGTGAAGACCAGTGATGTACTCTTCTTGTTTTTGCTCTTCTTCTTGTCTAGATTCAGAATGCATCGGCGGTGTAAAGCTTTGAGATATAATACATTCATTATCCAGAGAAGTTGTGAAGACTGGCGATGTACTCTTATTGTTGTTGCTCTTGTTGTTGTCTAGTTTCAGGATGCATTTGCGGTGTAAAGCTTTGAGACCTAATACCTTCATTATTCAGCAAAGTTGTGAAGACCGGCAATGTACTGTTCTTTTTGTTGCTCTTCTCTTTGTCTAGATTCAGAATGTATCGGCGGTGTAAAACTTGGAGACGTAATACGTACATTTATTATCCAGCGAAGTTGTGAAAACTGGCGATGTAATCTTCTTTTTGTATCTCTTGTTCTTGTCTAGATTCAGAATGCATCGGTGGTGTAAAGTTTTGAGACGTAATACATTCATTATATAGAGAAGTTGTGAAGACTGGCGATGTACTCTTCTTCTTGTTGCTCTTGTTCTTGTCTAGATTCGGAATGCATCGGTGGTGTTAAGTTTTGAGACATTATACATTCATTATCTAGTGAAGCTGTGAACACTAGCGATGTACATTGGTATTCCATGCTCGGTGTGAAAATGTGGATTGATGACATCAATCTCCATCTGTTCTTGCTGTTCAGGCTCAATTTGTGCAGTTGAAGTGGAAACTTGTAGCTCTATATTTGAACTCGGGTGAAACGCATCCTGGCGCGGGAACTTTTGACGCTTCCTACATTCCCGTGACCTTTTGGTTGATGACTAGCTGGCGTTTTCAATGTCCTCCCGTTCTCCGTTAGCTGTTCTTTAACTTTCGTTGGTTAGAAATTTTTCCTTGATTTGAATTTTTTGTGACATTCCAAAATTCTTGTCACCAAACTTTTTATCTAAAAATAAATTTTAAATCCACTTATTTTCAGTTTATCATATACGTACCTCAGCTCTGACCATCAGATACAGAATGCTGGGCTGAGATCATCGCTATCATAGTCTATTCACTAGTTATCACCCTTAAAACGGCTAACGCGAAACAAAATGCACAAGAAATTTAGCTTAACTTTATATCGCTACTGTATCGAAGATTTAAGTGTGGGAGGGTTTTTTTTTTGTTTTAAATTGGACCCTATAAACTATCTAAATAATGATATATTATTTATTACCCTACGGTTATTAGTTTCGAAGATATAAGCGTTCAAAGTATGACATGTTGTCATTGCATCCGTTTCCCCGGTGTTTTACCCGGCGCGGGGAAAGACGCAGCTCTGCGTCAAAAATTCGCATGGGCAAAACTGTTCTGTAGTTTATCTGATGTGATCCATTTGAGAAGCTTGGCCGTTCTCTTCTTCAGCGTTCTCTTCTTCCCGTGTCCCCCCTGAGTACATGTTTGACATCAGGGAACAGAAAAAACCCCGCACGAGGTGAAATCTGGAGGGGTAGGCAGGATGTTCAATCGCTGTGGTTCGTTTCTGGGTAAAACCCTGTTTCACTGAGAGCGCTAATTTTTTTTCCTTATAATTTATCTATACATAGTGTAAAATAAAGTTTCCGGTAGGCGTCTGTCTGTTTGTTCGGGCTAATCTCGAGAATCGCTGGACGGATGTTGATTCGGTTTTCACCATTCCATAGAGCATTTGTTGATGAAGGTTTACGTATATGAAACATTAATCTATGACAAAAGGGAGCCGAGCAGTATCAATTTTAGTGACAAGTGAAAGAAAAAAACACCGTTCGCATTCTTTCGTGGCTTCCATTGCCTAAACAATGCGCGGCAACCGGTTTACAAAAACATTTTTTTGTTAATTGGGAAAAAGACGCCAGGATCATGTGCGACTGCCGGTTTGACAGCATGTAAGGCCATAGACTAAATGCGTAGTTACATCGGACGCTGAAAGAGAATTGGTTTATCGGCGCTCGCACAGACTAAATGTGTAGTTGTTTTCGTCCACACGTATGCATCTCCTTGAGTAGCTCTTTAATTAAAATTTAAATATTGTATTAACGTTATGCCGAGACGAAAATCGAATATAGGTCGTAGTACAGCAGACGCTAAAAGAATTTGTTTATCCCGTCATAATGAGACTTTCCAAGAAACAGAATTTCGACTGGCAAATGACAGACAAAGAATGGCTTTACAAAGAGAAAGACAGTCGCTTGTTGAACGTAGTAATCGTCTCTCTTTAGATTCACCGTAAATTCTAAATTGCTACCGTGTGAAGCCGGGCCTGGCCGCTAGTTTCTAATATTTGGTTGTGATGTATTTGCAGCAAAATCTGAGCTCCTGAAAACTCGACGGAAAAAAATCTTTCCTAGACCGATACCACTCTCGTCGAAAAACATTTTGAGAACAACTTCTTCTTAAAATAATGCATGTTTTTCACTCCAGGGGGCGTACACGTATACATAATATTTTTCGATATCTCTGCTTCTAACAGTCTGATTTCAAAAATTATTTTTTTGCTAGAGAGTGCTTCTGCTGCGAAATGTTTTTCATATCATTTCAAATTTTTCTTAACGCACAAGTCGGCAACAGAGGGCGTAAGTTCACGATTCCGTTTACACTAATATCAGCGGGATTAAAAACCCAACTAAAAAACATCTTTCTTCGGGCAGATAATATTGCTTTCCATACCGGTTCCATTGACTTTGAATAGGTTTGATAAATTAAATTCGCGCCAGAAAGGATTCAAAAGACGTGCTCATTACATCAAAAAATTCGGTGTCATCTTTCTTGTTTAAATTCCGTTATTTTCATTACTGGAACACATTTCAGTTAAATATGTCCGTGAAATATGTCCTAATCATGATTTCAGGAAAACTCGGAAAACGCTTGCATAAAAATTGACTGATGTAGTTTTGGTTATAATGTTATTGTTTTTTCATGTATTTTTAGCGGCGACAGATACAAATGAATTAATTAATTGCAATTTACAGTTACAATACCATTAACAATTGTGGCTTTGAAGTGAAAGAGCAAATTAATCTCAAGTTTCTGTTAAAAAGGTTGCCAAGCTTCTCGCTCAAAGATTTCTTATGAAATTAAAAAAAAAAAAAATTCGGAGAGCTCATTGCATTCCAGTAGCAAATCGGCGAAGAATTACCACATTTCAAACACCTATGAAGTTTTCATTTAAGATTTAGATTCTACATAGTAAACATAGAAAATGGTAATCAGCTTCGGAAAAATGCATAGGTTGTTTTTTTAGTATTCCATCCTGTCATATCATATTAACGGTAATAACATATCACGAAAGAAAAATTTATAAGACTAATGACGCGATAATTACATTTTTCTTGAATGATCACTGCATTAATGCAAAATTAATCATGTATTCTGAATACAGTAGTACTTTCTGTTTATTACGATCGAATTAAAAAGGTGCATCATTTTTTCTCGGTGTCACTATTAAATTCAGCTTTAAAGAAAATGATGATTTTCTACTGTTGTATATAACCATTGTTTAAAAAACTGTCAACTAAAAACTGTAACACTTCATTCAAAGCTTTTAAAATTTAATGAACAATTTTAGTAGTCTGAAATGACTTAAAATTACACAATTAATCTGTTAAAATTCTATTGAGTGCAGAATGTTTCACTTGCAATGCTGAAATTAAGAACAGCGCTTAAAATTGAATTTTGTATGATTTCATTCTCTCGCACGCACACACGCACTCACTCACGCTATTTGTGATTTCTAAAATCTTGTGTGTATTGACAGCAGAAAATTTTTAAAACCATTTTTGCACTTAATTTTGGTTGATTAATTTCTTTATGGTTAAGCTTTTTTCTGATGGTTATTTTCATATTCATTTTTTTGAACGAAATGAAACAGGAAACTACGCTATGCCTCAAATAAGGTATTTTTCTTAGTGTTAGCGTCATTAGCGTACCGCACTTTTCCTATTACGTCATAGACATTTTGGTGTTACCACAAAGTGATCAGTAATGTATAGCGTGCACCTGTTACTTATTCTTACACAGATTTTTTGCTTGAAATTTGCAGTCATTTTTCATGGTTCTGGAATGACGAACAGGCAGACTGTAATGAGTGGCTCCTTTTTTTTAACGCAAAATATTCAGAGATATTCGTTTGCTTTTGAGAGATACAAGCAAATTCCGCACGGAAGATCTGTTGAAGTTGGCACAAAAGACAAACAAAGCTATCTTTATCATTTTAGCATTCGATTTGGAATAAATATGTGTGTGTGTGTGCGCGCAACGCATTTTTCTCTTAGCTTTTGTGTAGTGCATCTGTTACGACGAATTTTTTTTTAGTTTAAAGCTAACACAATGCAGCGTAGACCGCACCAGATATCGAATCGGGTCAAAAATTTGTAACCCGAAATCGATCACACCCTGATATGATCCGACCTGATCCGCATCATATGCTTTGTACTAAATATCCGGTATACACTAAGTAAAATTGCTCTTATACGCAATTGATATGCTCACAGCTGTTCCGTCTTATGGAAGAAATAAAAAAATTAAAAGATATGTAGAAATTCTAGCCATCCTTACCACTATCTAGGAGGATGAAAAATATATTTGAAACTGATTTCTAGAAACGATGGTATTTTATATACAGAGCATAATGATTGAAGTCGAACAATATGCATTTTTTATGTAGATATGTCATCTAAAACAATTTAAAATATCACCCCCCCCAAAAAAAAAGACTGGGCACAAATCGGCTCAGAAGATTTTGTCCAGACCCTTTCAATCGGAAAGAAAATCTTTTCCCACATGAACCTGTGATCCCGTCCTATTTCTGGACCTCACAGAGAAAGTACACTGCTGGCCACCCAAAATGCAACACCAAGAAGGACACGAGATAGCAAAGCCAGAGTTACTGGACACATAACAACAGATACAAAGATGAAACGATTGAGCTTACAGGCCCGTGCGACTTGCGAAACACGCAGACATCAATAGTTCGTGTGGCCCCCATGGCTGGCAATAACGACCGCTACACGCCGCGGCATCGAACGAAAGAGAATTTGGATGTGGGCTTGGGGCATGTCAGTTCAGGCTGCTTCCACACGTTGCAACAGTTCATCAGGCTAGCCGCGGGTGGTGCTTTCCGGGCCACTCGGTTGCCGATCAGCGACCAGACGTGTTCGATGGGCGACATATCGGGAGAACAGGCGGTCCACGGCAGCAGTGACACCTGGTGGACCGTAAAGAATTGTTGCACGATGAAACGTGGCCGCAGGCAGGTACTGTAGGTAAGGGAGGACTACAGACTCCAAAACGTCGGAGATGTAGCTGTGGCTGTTGAGTGTACCGGCAATGCGTACCAGAGGGGTGCGGGTGTCATATCCAGTTGCGCCCCAAACCATAACGCCTGGTGACGGACCGGTATGCCGATGCATAATGCAGGCGTCATACAGTCTGCTGCCGCACTCGCAGGTGGTGTAACGTCAATGGTAATCAGAGCAATGGGCGCCGTGCGACAAGTCCCCGCTCCTTTAGACGACGTCGAACGGTACGTGCTGACACAGGTTGTTGCGCAACACACCCTAATTCCTGCGCCAGCGTTTGTGATGTGGCTGTGCGAGCCGTCAATGCCCGCCGCACAACGTGCCGGTTCTCTCGTTCGGTGGTGTGCCGCGGCTGCGACAATCACTCACGTCGGTCCGTCCGTCCCTCCTGCACCCACCGAATCCATACTCGCCTCACTGTGGCTGGATGTCGTCTCACACGGCCGCCGATGTCTCGGTACGATAAACCGCTGTCACGATAAGTCGCTATTCGTCCTCTGTCGAACTCCGAAACTTGCTGGATAGACTGCCGTTTTCTGCGACGAGGCATCAGGAAGCTTCCCACGCACAGGTCCGTAGATAATTGTGGTTGCTTGAACGCAAAGAAGTGAGTACAAGTACAAATCAGTCCCAAATGTTGTCGCCATAGTTTGCCACGACCTGCTCCATCGTCTGTGCAGCTGTTGTTGGATTCCGTCTCGGTATAATTGTGACGGGAATGTACGCCAAGAAATGAGTAAGTGCACGTACGACATTGTCCCGGCTGGTGAACTGATGTCCATCTTGGAATCGCGTCAACAATCGGAAAAGGTGGGAGTCGTTTGGGGGCAAGTAGTTCCGTAGCTGGGGGTAGGGATGCCCTCTCTGAGTCGGCAGTTTGCTCACCCTCGCATTTTCGGCATTTTCCATGCTTACCCTTTAATTTTCAAACCAGTACATATATCAGACACAATTGCTCACCCTGAAAAAATAGTCGCCCACCCACCTCTAAAATCTTGACTACATGCCTGGGGCAATGTGCGGGAAATAGGCTGTGGGTGGCAGCAGCTGCCAGTCCAGGCCCCTTGTCTTGTGACAGGTCACCCCTCTTGTGTGAGGTCTCGCTCCATCCTGCTGTAGGGGGAGGGGCACCCTTACGGTTCATCAGTGCTGGTCGTTTCGACCTGAGCGATTCTTACAGATCCTTGAGCTAACTGCAGTACACATCGGTGGTGATAGAGGTGTTGTCCGTCAGTAGCTCAAAACACGACACCCCGCGTATCCCACCAAACAGAGAGCACGACCGTACGTGGGTGTAAGCCGTCTTTTGGGGTCGGCAGGAGCTTCGGTTTTGGGTCCAACCACTGTTTCCGGACGCTGACACTGTCACACTGGACCCATTTCACGTCACCTGTCACAATGCGGGCCAAGAACGGTCCAACTTTGTCACGTGCATGCAGTGAAACTCGTGCGATTTGCTTTCTTCTCAACTGTGAGTTGATGGAGTTCCCAAACTCCCATGCTGTGCACCTTTCCACAAGTTGACGCTGTTGCGTGATAATGCTCGTGTGGGTAGTCCGCAGATGTGCGGCCAAGTTCCGTGTGGTCACACGTGGGTCGGTCTCCACTTAGGTCTTTAGCATGTCCATATCAACTAAGGTCTTCAGCATGTCCATATCCACTAAGGTCTTCAGCATGTTCATATCCACTAAGGTCTTCAGCATGTCCATATCCACTAAGGTTTTCAGCATGTCCATATTCACTAAGCTCTTCAGCATGTCCATATCCACTAAGGTCTTCAGCATGTTCATATCAACTAAGGTCTTCAGCATGTCCATATCCACTAAGGTCTTCAGCATGTCCATATCCACTAAGGTCTTCAGCATGTCCATAACCACTAAGGTCTTCATCATGTTCATATCCACTAAGGTCTTCAGCATGTTCATATCCACTAAGGTCTTCAGCATGTCCATATCCACTTAGGTCTTCAGCATGTCCATATCCACTAAGCTCTTCAGCATGTTCATATCCACTAAGCTCTTCAGCATGTTCATATCCACTAAGGTCTTCAGCATGTTCATATCCACTAAGGTCTTCAGCATGTTAATATCCACTAAGGTCTTCAGCATGTCCATATCCACTAAGGTCTTCAGCATGTCCATATCCACTAAGGTCTTCAGCATGTTCATATCCACTAAGGTCTTCAGCATGTCCATATCCTCTAAGCTCTTCATCATGTCCATATCCACTAAGGTCTTTAACATGTTCATATCCACTAAGGTCTTCAGCATGTTCATATCGACTAAGGTCTTCAGCATGTCCATATCCACTAAGGTCTTCAGCATGTCCATATCCACCACGGTCTTTAGCATGTCCATATCCACTACGGTCTTCATCATATCCACATCAACTAAGGTCTTCAGCATGTCCATATCCACTAAGGTCTTTAGCATGTCTATATCCACTAAGGTCTTCAGCATGTCTATATCCACTACAGTCTTCAGCATGGCCATATCCACTAAGGTCTTCAGCATGTCCATATCCACTGTTGCAGGCCTTCCGGCTTTGGGACGGTCTGACAGATCAAAATTTCTCTCCCGAAACCGTTCGAACCAACGATAGCACTGATCATGAGATATGAGAGGTTACGCACTGGCAATGTTTCTTACAGCACTTGCGGGAGTGCTACCGCGACGAAACTCACGCAGCATACGATGGCGGATGTGCTCCTTGTCGACTCCCTGTTGGCAGGCGCTTCGCCTTCTGACGGCTAACTGCTACTGACTTAAGCTACCTACCTGCTGCTCTGATGCCAGTGTCCTGTGCTTTCTCAGTGGCCGGTTCGCGTCGTGGCCGGATCTTTGACTTCGGGTACCTCGTCATCTGACATTACTTTCTTTCCAACCCAATTTATACAAAGATATATTATTTGTATATATTGGGTTAGAAAGAAAGTAATAATAATAATATTATTATTATTTATTAACTTCCATTATGCATGGCTTTTATCGATTATGAAAAGGCCTTTGATTCGGTGAAACCATCAGCAGTTACAATGGTTTTGAAGTCCTGCGGTATTGAAGATGCATACATTAATATTATTAATAAAATCTATGAAAATGCTAATGCAAAGATTCGGCTATTTGAGAATACAACACCCATAAAAATTGGAAAGGGAGTGAGACAAGGTGACACTATATCTCCCAAACTCTTTAAGGCCGAATTGGAAAATGTCTTTCAATCACTGAACTGGGAAAACAAAGGGATAAAGATTAACAGAGATTATCTAACTCACTTACGTTTTGCTGATGACGTAGTCTATTTTGCAACTACCCCATCAGAGCTGCAGAGTATGACCCAGGAACAAGCTGACAAGAGTAAAGAAGAGGGATTAAAAATGAACTTTCAGAAGACAAAAGTGATGTACAATGCGTTTACAAAAAATGAAGATTTATCGATTGATGGGGAAAAGCTGGATATAACCAATACCTACATTTATCAGCAGATATCAAGTGAGGGTCACATTTATGAAGAAATTATTCGGCGTATATAATTTGCCTGGAGAGCTTTTGGAAGAAACAGTATAATTTTTCAAGAGCAATATGCCATTGCGTTTTAAAAGAAAAGTGCTTGATCAATGTATCCCTCCAGTGCTTACGTATGGTGCAGAGACGTGGATTTTAACTAAAGGAGACATACAAAGACTACAGACAACTCAAAGCAGCCTGGAGAGATGCATGCTTGGTGTAACCAGGAGAGATAAGAACAGGAACTCGTGAATCAGAAAAATGACAAGAGTGGAAGACATCATGATCAGAGTAAAATCCCTGAAATGGCAATGGGCTGGACATATTGCCAGAAGGACAGCCGACATTTTAGACTGGATTCCAAGGGACAGGGAAAGACCCAGAAGAAGACCACATGTGAGATGGGTGGATGAAATTCGAAAGTATCCGGGAGTACCATGGGGAAGACTTGAACAAGGCAGACCGTTGTGGAAGAAACTTGGGGAGACCTTTGTCCAGCAGTGGATTGATAATGGTTGACAATGATGATGATGATATTATTTGTGTAATTTACCCTGGTATTTTGCTCTAAATGCAATAAAGTCACTGAATGGGTCAAAATGTTCTACATACATACTGATTAATTAATAAAGTTCAGATACAAAGCTATATTACTAGTGTATTTTACCTCGGCATTTAGCTCTGAATGGCTAATGTAAGAATGAACATAATGAAAATATATACAAAGATGTAGAATTTTTGCATTTACCTTGGTATTTATTTCTGAATGCCATATGTAAGAATGTACATATAAAGATCAACTTCAGAAATGACATTTTCAACTTAACGTAAAATGAAGGAAAAACAGCTAAAAAGTAACGAAAGTAGCTTCTTTTCGTAAAAAGTATTGTAGCTAGCTACTATTTAGAAACAGTTGTTGTAACTGCAGCAAGCTACCTTTCCAAGAATGTAGTTGCAGCAGTAGCAAGAAACGTTTTCATATATATAATTATCATGATTGGAACAATGCCATAACGATTTTGCTATATAAAAAATGTGACACTGATGATCTCAGAAACTGCAGGCCCATCAGCCTCCTATCAGTGAAAATCCTCCAAATGCGTGGCGTCAGTGAATAAACACAGACATCGCTCTTTCCACGTTTTAGCAACACATTGCAACTGAAAAATTGTTATTCTGACACTTCTGGGTATGTGAACCCCAGTCGAGCGCGTTAGCCTTACACCACGGTGGCCAACAATCCAATGCTATGTGTTGCTAAAACGTGGAAAGAGCGATGTCTTCGTTTATTCACTGACTCCACGTATTTGGAGGATTTTCACTTTGGATCTCACCCTTTGGATTCAACTGCTATACTTAATATATAGCCAGTGCCGTTAATGCCCACCAGATGGAGACATCTCGGTAGCTGAGCCCATCTTATGGATTTATGCTGTTAGAAACTGACAGAAAAACACACGTAGCGCCCTGGATTGTTGGCTACCATGGTTGAAGGCTAACGCGTTTGGTTAGATATCGAGAGATCTGGAATTCGGATCCCCAGCGGTGACCGAATGACAATTTTTCGGTTGCTATAAGTGTTGCTAAAACGTGGAGGGACATATCTTTGTTTATTCACCTACGCCACGTATTTGGAGGATTTTCACTTTGGATCTCGCCTTTTGGATTCAACTGCTATACCTAATATATAGCCAGTGCCGTTAATGCCCACCAGATGGAGACATCTCGGTAGCTGAGCCCATCTTATGGATTTATGATGTCAGAAACTGACAGAAAAACACACGTAGCGCCCTGGATTGTTGGCTACCATGGTTGAAGGCTAACGCGTTCGGTTAGATATCGAGAGATCTGGGATTCGGGTCCCCAGCGGTGACCGAATGACAATTTTTCGGTTGCTATGTGTTGCTAAAACGTGGAAAGAGCGATGTCTTTGTTTACTCCTTTCAGTGGTTTATAAAATCTTCACATCTTCACTGAGGTTCTTTCATATCGCTTGAAGGTAATATTGGACGTGGCTCAACCGACAAAACACGCTGGATTCTCAGGTGCGTATGCTGGATTCAGACACAATCATTATGAACATGGAACATTGCTGTCGGGCCTATATTGCTGTTAGAGGTGACCACACATCATATTGAAGCAACTTCCCCATTGAGTTTCTGTACCCTATCTTTTGACATGTTCCTGTATAGTCCATTTTTCTTATACTAAATAATGTTTTCGTGACTTGTTTTTTTTGCCTAACCTGTAATTTAGAACTTAATGCATCTTTTCACCGATTTTCATGAAATTCCACTGTGGGTTTTTAATCCTGATTTTTTTTATTCTTCCTTACTTTATGGAAACCAGTTTATTTTATTCGTGTCGTAAATAATTCAAAAGACCTGGTCATTACAACAGAAAATTAAGTGTCATATTTCTTGTGTGCAGTGTGGATGGAAAAATTAATCCAGTGACTTTAAATCAGTGAGACGGCTAATATTCCAAATCAGACCTTTTTCTTTCTTTCATTTATACTTTCTTGGAGTAAATTTAAAATTACTATCTGTGCTATCTCTAAGGAAGTTACAACCTGTAGAAGGATGAAAGCTTAAAGTAGGTGATAAAACAAAGTGTGCTAAGTTATGGAGCACAATCCTTTTAGAACACTATCAGCGATTTAGTGGCATGCGAGCATTTTGGGATTTTATTGAAAATTCCAGAAGCGTATGATTGTGAAGCGTAACAGCTTACATTGGATCACTCCAAATAAGTGGGAGTGAAGTTGGGAAATGGAAGTAACGATATCGTTTAGGTGGAAGTTTTAAGAAAACTATATAAAATCCACTTCCTT
Organism: Macrothele yani; assembly: GCA_039090855.1. Lineage (NCBI taxonomy): Eukaryota > Metazoa > Arthropoda > Arachnida > Araneae > Macrothelidae > Macrothele > Macrothele yani. The sequence continues at coordinate 137,522,808 of CM077004.1, forward strand.
CTTGGGAACTTTTCTGATAGGGTCATGAGAACAGATTACCTGGAGAAAAGAACAGAAGGAGGTAAAACAGCTTTGGCAAACGACCAAAATGGAGCTTGAGACAAAAGATGATCTTTTCGCATGCGCTTTTATTGACGTCTGGATTGTTTCTATTTTTTGTTTCCAAGTTAGCAATATTCGTTTCACACAAGATGATAACATTTCTTTCTTCTATTTTTCTTTTCCAACGTTTTAATATTTCTTTAACATTTAGTTCGCATAAACGTTGCTTTCTAGTTCATGTTAATTAGAAAGAGGTAAAAAATGAACATCTAGCTTGGAAATCAAAAGTCCGTGTGATTACGTGAGCAGTTAAATTTGTTTGGCGTGCACATTTTTTGTACATTAATAGCCAAACCAGGTAACTCTTTAAATAAGTTAAATCTAGTAGCTTTAAGACTAATTAATAATGTAAATGCTGTGAATAAGTGTGTTTTTCTCTCCCTTATTCCCAGAATTCTTGCTTCTTATGTTGAAAGAAAAAAGCAAAGGAATAAAATGTTTTCACAAAAAGAATAAAACTGATAAATTTTGGGTTGGTAACGCATTAAGGTAATAGTCTTAGTACCAGGCTTCCGAAAAGAGTAAATTCTATTCTAAAAATCGACAAAGCGTGATGAACCAAATAGCATATAATCCTAGCAGATGTGAACAGGTTGACGAGTTTTTGGAGGACTTGTCCTCTTTTTCTTACCATGTCCTCCTGTCCTGCAGGCATTAAGGGAAATAGCCCAAATGTCCGGCTTTTTGTATAAGGAATAATTCAAATAAGTTTTGAACAAATATTTCTATTGTAATCATATATCCTATAAAGCCACCGCTAAAATGTATTCATTCATTTCTAGATTCTCTTTCGCACCCTCTAGTCAGTCTATTTCTGCAATCCTGCAGCTGCCTGCTGCAGTGCATCACTTCTGAATCAACACAGCGCGGAGAAAACCCGCCAGTGCGCGTTAGTCTGTCTCTCATTCATTGCACGTGGACGGTGGAGTGCGCAATAGTCGTTTAAACAGTCAGCTCATACAGCTTCTCATGTGCGTTGTTAGCGGTCGCTGTGAGTTTTTTCTATTTATAATTCAAGTTTCTTACTCAATCAGTGAGGGGTATGCTGCTAGTTAAATACAATTTGAAAGACAAGTGCTCTGAATTTCACAAATATAGTATTTGTTAAAGAAACCCGATCTACTGAAAGGAAATCACTGTCAGGGGAAAATGTTAGTAAAAATGTTCAGCAGACTAAAACCTTTCTTTCTTTTTTAAAGTTTCACATGTATAAAACTTTAAAAAAGAAAGATTTTAAAAGACAAGATTAAGATGCACTTCAGCAGGCAGCAGCAGGATTGCAGGAATAAACTGAGTGGTGGTAGTGGGCGGGAGAGGAGTGAGGGTAAACGAGAATCCAGAATTGAATCACTTCATTTCACTCTCAAACTATAAAATTCAAATATAGATTATATGCATTCATACACAGTCGAGTTACATTATTGTGACCACCTCCTACTTTTGACGTCAACAGTTCGTAGCCAATGAAAGAAGGCACGTGTCGCAAACTGGCTTGGAGAGTATATAAGAAGAGTGCTGTAGGCAATCTAAAAACGTGTCACCCGTTGCTGTCATGGATAAAAGGACGAATTTATCAGATTTGCAAAAAGGGATGATTATCGGCTTTCGGGCGAAGGGTGGCAATATTCTTCAAAACAGCGCAGTTTATGAACAGTTCGCGTGCTGTTGTGGTTAAAGTGCATCGTGATTGGCGAAATGGCACCAATGGGAATAATCGACGTGGACACTACGGAGCACCACGTGCCATTGATGTGAGGGGTGAACGTCGGCTTCGAAGGTGCGTAAGGGCCGATCGACACGCTACAATGGAGCAACTCGCTAGCCGAATGAACCAGGGGGCTACCGGAAGTGAGCCTAAAACGACAGTTCAGCACACCGTGCTGCGTATAGGGGATCCTATGCAGACGGCTGGTCACTGCACCTATGCTAATGAAGGTGCATTGGACCTCCGCTGATTGGCAAAAACTTGCTTTCTCCGATGAGTCACGTTTTCTGCTTTTTCCGAAACGATGGACTTTGGCGTATGAGGCGAGAAACATCGGAGAACAAAAACTCTTCAACCATTGCTGGAAGGACACAAGCTCGTGGGGGCAGCGTTATGGTCTGGGGAATGTTTTCGTATCATTCCCTGGGTCCACACATACTTCTGGAAGTCACGATGGACCAAATTTTTCTGAATCCATCCTTGCAGACCATGCACACCCATACATGTTGATTGTCTTCTCTGGGGCGGATGGGATCTTCCAGGACGGCAGTGAGACGTGTCGCACAGCTAGAAATGTCCGAGAGTGGTTGTAAGAGAACGACGAAGATTTAAAGTACTTCCCTGACCCCCTAATTCCCCAGACTTAAACCCAATTGAGCATCTGTGGTACCACCTCGATCGTGTTGTTCGCTTTGTGGATCCTTCACCACGCACCCTCAAGCAGCTGTCAGTTGCGCTGTAGTTAGCATGGCTCCACATGCCTGTGAACACTTTCCAGTATCTTATTGAGTCATTCCCAGCACGTCTAGCTGCTGTCCGCGCTGCACATGGTTGTTACGCTGGATATTAGCTAGTGGTCAGAATAATGTGACCCGACCGTGCATTTATTTTTGTACGAATTCATTGGGTCCTCCTTTTTCTTGAAATGCCCTCCTTTTTTAATAAAAATGTGCCCCCATTCCAAAGAGTCATCTGGTCACCCTGGATGGGAAAAGAGAGCAACAGACTGACAAAGCAGTTTTCACACGTCATTTGTGGCTTGCAGATAGCAATTTTTTTTGTTCTTCCTCATAACGTTCAAAATGGTAACAGTAGAGGAGCGAGCTCAATGTGCATTGTGGTTTTAAGGGAGACAAAATTTCCTACTCAAATTCAAAGGAATTACCGCACTAATCAGGAAAATCCCCCCTCCCCCAAAGACAATGGAGTAGTGTAGACTGGCACACGTAATGCCAGAGGTTCTGAAACCACGGAGACCAATTGAACATGCAGCGCCATCTATGAATGGAGGGAGTTGGCAGTGAACAGAGGCCTATATGAAAGCAAGAATATTCGATTTAATTCATAATGTACTGCAGACATTACATAGAAAGGATATTCGCGTACCATCCGAGAACTTTCTGGATCAAATTGTAACTAACCAGTGCTCATATACGAGAAAAAAACTAGTATGCGGGGAATTACGAGGCTATATCGCTGTCGGTCATATACATAGAACAAGTAAACTCATCATCAAAAAACAACAAGAAATAGTTGCATCCAGAACGACAAGTCGGATTGCAGTGCTATTGGGGTGGAAGGTAAAGGCTACCAGGAACAATATATGATTAAACATTCAAACTGATATGGGCAATATTTATTGAGCTACACGCCAAAAAGTGGTGTCCCTCAGTATGGCGTAGGATCGCCACGTTTGCTCACACAGCATACCAGACGTCTCGACATGGAGTTCTACAGGTTCCTAATGGTGTCCTGCGATAAGCCATCCCATGCAGCTTGAATCTTCTCACGCAGGTCCTGCAGATTGTGCGGTAGGGGTGGAGTGCGGATGGCTTGTCCAATAGAATCCCACACATATTCAATTAGGCGATAGTTCAGGCGATGCGGATGGCCATGGCAGTGTCAGGTGCTTTGAAGGCAAGCTCTCGAGACAGCAGCAGTAAGCGGACGAGCGTTGTCCTGTTGAAAAATCGCACCGAAGAGAGCGTTCAGAAAAGGAAGGTGTACTGTCTTCAGGATCTTATTAACGTAACGTTTGGCTATCACAGTGCCTGTAATGAACACCAAAGGTGATCTGGAATCATAGACAATTACACCCCACACCACGACAACGTGTCATCTGGACGTGTGACTCTCGACAACAAACCATTCATCTTAGAGATGACCACGGTGCCTCCACACACGGATTCGTTGGTCTCCTCCTCCAAATCAAAAGCTGGACTCGTCACTGAAGATCACCCGCTGCCATTCTGGGTGGCTCTATGACAGTCTGGCGAGACACCTTTGCAGTCTTTGGCGACGGTGCAATGGTGTTAAGGGGAGTCGTCGTAACGGTCTGCGTGTGTTTAGTCCTACGTCGTGCAGCTGTCTTCCAATGGTGCTGGCACTAATCGTACGATGCATGGAGAGCACCACTACTCGCTGAATATCTGCAATTGTGGCTGTTGGGTCAGTCCGCGCATGTCCGACAACCGTCGGTCATATCTCTCCGTGGTTCGTCTAAGTCTCCCAGACACTTCCTGTCGCTGCCCCGTGCCTTGTTCTATCCACTGCCGCCAACAGTGTGCTATGGGGATATCCACACGACTCGTATGGCGCGCAATATGGCGATAAGACCCTCCCGCTTCCAGGAGCCCAACGATGCGGCCCCTGTCAAACTCCTCCAACTGCTCGAATTGCTTCCGAACTTTTCTCCGAGGCATACTTCACTTACAAAGGATGCAACCAACATAACAGCACGAGTCAGAATGGCAAGCAAGCGCTACGGGACGACCTTATATAGCAAGTCAGGCACAGCGCTACGACCCCTCATTGCTTGCTTTACATGCACGGCCGGGCGTGATACTTGAATCATTTGCATGTCTCACGATCTCAAACCTACCCACCAAGTTTCATTGTTGTCGGTTGCTTTTTTCTGGTTTCAATTATATTTTTTTTATGACGAGGAGTGTAAGTAAAAAAAAAAAAAAAAGATACACTACTAAACAGGAAAATTGCGCGTCACATGCACTTGAATCTTAAATATTTAGAACTGAAGCACTCGCCAGACATGTCAACACACTGGTTACTCCCTACAATGGCGGCTTTCTATGTATGCCGGAAGTAGCATGCTCTTTGCCAGTCTTTGCCCTACCCACTAAGGTCAGAATTTACCGTGCCTTATTATTAATATCCCTCCAGTGAGAGTGAATTAGTTTTTGCGCAGGCACCACGTCACAGATCCAATTATAATTACGCTCTCAGGAGTATGATGAGGCAATGTAAGAGCAAGATGCCACAATCAACAAAACTCACTGATGTCCTGCACGGATTAATAATATTGTGCCACGTAAGCAATCACTACGTACATGCCGGCGCCATTTCAGCGGGATTGAAAATCCTTAGACCGACCGTTGAGGTGATGTGATATGCAAATGGAACCGGACTGGTGCTGAGTCCGCGAAGAAACACGGCAAACCTTCAAATCAAGCAGAATGTGACACGGGAGCTTTGAAACAGACTGTCGTCGGCAAAGCAATATTGAGACAGATGTTGGACCAAGCACAATGCGCTGCACGACATGGTTTGCCACAGTCGAACAGCGATCAATAAATCGGTAATTAACTCCAATAATGCCACACGGGAATTAGCATGGCGTATGGAACGTGAGTTTTGGACTGTGTAGATCAAATTAAAGCTACGCTTTGTGCTCACAAGCCACATTACACAGCAGGCGCGGACTGGGCCGCCGGGATTCCGGGAGAACTTCCGGTGAGCCAACATAGTTTGGGCCTGTAGACCTTACGATAACTCAAGACAAAAAAAGTACATATATGTAAACCTGTACTTCAATAAATTTGTAGAAGAAACCTAAGTTAAACAAAAACGGCAAAGTGTGTTTACTACTTTGACGGCTGCAGAAAAAACAAATCGCAAAAAATCTACATAGCAAAATTTGTGTTGAGCCAAGTGCTGTTTTTTAAACACCCCCTTTCTCGACTTTCAAATTTAAGCCCCGTCCGTTTGAGTTGATATCCTCCACGGGCCGGTTTATGTGGTACTGAAGATCCAATAAAAAGGATCCAAAAATATATTATCTAACTATTTAATATAACTGTTACATAATGTATAAATAACTATTATGTTAAATAAATAAATATATATATATTTAATATATTATTTATACATTAACTTGTATTAAATTAATATTATATATAACTATTAAATATAATATATATGACATATGGGATGTAAGGTCAGGTGATGCGTAACATCACAGCCTCTCCTTGACAAATGTCAACCCCGCCTTCTCGTGGTGCATCCTGTTCCCACTAAAGGGGCTCTGACGACCGCCCATAGCGGTATAACTATACCATCGGGATTAGAGGAAATTCTATCCCACACTCACCAACCCGCTTGGCCAGCGTGGTGAGTTATGGCCAAACCCCTCCAAAATGATTCCACAACTTAAATCTTGGCCCTCAGTCTCCGGCAGCTGGAATGTACCTGGCCAAGGCAGCGGCCAGTGCGACATGAAGGCAGAGGGTGCTAAGAATCCCCGGAGGACCGGACTAGGCTGCCATCTGATGCTGACCTTGGCTACGTACAATGGACGCTCCCTATCTTCTGATTCAAGGCTTCTTGAATTGGAAGAGGAACTACAAAGGATCAACTGGGACATCGTGGGGCTAAGTGAGGTAAGGAGAAAAGGAGAAGATCTCATCGAACTGAAAAGTGGACATCTCTTCTACTATCGTGGGACAGATACTGGCAGAACTAGTGGTGTTGGATTTATAATAAACAAGAAACTGAAGGATAAAGTTGTAGAAGTTGAAAGTTCCTCTGACAGAGCTGCACGACTTGTTATCCAACTCTCGAAAAGATACCAGGCTCAGATTATTCAAACTTATGCACCCACCACAAGTCATCCTGAAGAAGAAATCGAAGAATTTTATGAGGAAATTTGTCATCTAAATAATAAAGGTAAGCAGCACTTGAAAATAATTATGGGAGATTTCAATGCAAAAATAGGGCAACGGCAACAGAATGAAACTTCAGTAGGTAAATTCGGTCACGGCAACAGAAACCAGCGTGGAAATACTCTCGTTGAGTTTGCAGAGGCAGAAGGGTTTTTCATCTTGAACTCCTTCTTCAAGAAAAAGCCACACAGGAAATGGACATGGAGACATCCAAATGGGACGACAAGTGAAATTGATTTTATTATGTGTAACAAAAAATTCGTCATAGAAGACTGCAGTGTGCTAAACAAGTTCAACACAGGTAGTGACCATAGATTGGTGAGATGTAAGATGCACCTCAACACTAAACTTGAACGTGGCAAGCTCATAAGACAAACAAAATCTATTGACATAACCAACCTTAAAAAACACCATAATACCTTCAAGTTGGAACTGAAGAACAGGTTCTCTGCTTTAGAAGGCCTAACATCAGAAGAAGTGGACATCTCTGAAGTAAACAGAAAAGTAACCAAAGCTCTTATGGAAACAGCAACAAAATTAGCTGGGTCTAAGAACAAGTTGCATGTAAACAAATTATCAGGAAAAACGAAAATGTTGATGCAAAAAAGAAGAGAGATGAGGACAACTAAAGAAGCTGTGACTTCCAAAGTGGAATATATAGAGCTATGCAAGACAGTAAGAAAAAGTATCACTGAAGACGTAAGAAAATTCAACTGTGAACTAGTGAGGAAAGCAATTGAAAACAACCAAAGCCTAAAGATAGCAAAGGGACATCTCAGTAAGGGAAGAAAACAGATTATGGCACTGAGAAAAGAAGATGGTTCTGTAACAAGAAATAGAGGCGAAATTTTGACAAGAGTGAAAGATTTCTACTCCAAATTATATGAAAGGGATGATACATGCACTCCAGACATCATGAAAGATACCAGTACCAGAGTTCCTCCAGTCCTTCCAGCAGAAGTTGCACATGCAATCAAGAACATGAAGCGAGGGAAAAGCTCCAGGAGAAGATGGAATTACTGTAGACATCATACAAGAAGCAAGTGGAGAAATCGAAACAGTACTCGCCCAAATTTTCACTCGATGCCTTAATGAAGGAAAGATTCCTGAGGATTGGAACACCGCTACAATGATTCTGCTACATAAGAAAGGTGACATTGAGGATCTCGGAAACTACAGACCTATCAGCCTCCTATCAGTAGTTTATAAAATCTTCACTAAAGTTCTTTCACACCGCTTGAAGGTAACACTGGACATGGCTCAACCGAGAGAACAAGCTGGATTCAGGAGTGGCTACAGCACAATAGATCATATCCACGTGCTGAGAGAACTAATTGAAAGAGCGAGGGAATATGAACTTCCATTGTGCATGGCTTTTATCGATTATGAAAAAGCCTTTGATTCAGTGAAACCATCAGCAGTTACAATGGCTCTGAAAACCTGCGGTATTGAAGATGCATACATTAATATTATTAATAACATCTATGAAAATGCAAGTGCAAAGATTCGGCTGTTTGAAAATACAACTCACGTAAAAATTGGAAAGGGAGTGAGACAAGGTGACACCATATCTCCGAAGCTCTTTAATGCCACATTGGAGGGTGTTTTTCAGTCGCTGAGCTGGGAAAACAAGGGGATAAAGATTAATGGAGATTATCTAACCCACCTTCGTTTTGCTGATGATGTAGTCATTTTTGCAACTACCCCATCACAGCTGCAGAGTATGATCCAGGAACTTGCTGACAAGAGTAAAGAAGTGGGATTAAAAATGAACTTTCAGAAGACAAAAGTGATGTTCAATGCTTTTACAAGAAATGAAGATTTATCGATTGATGGAGAAAAGCTGGAGATAACAGACACGTACGTTTATCTTGGACAGCAGATATCAAGTGAGGGTCACATTGGTGAAGAAATTAATCGGCGTACAAAACTTGCCTGGAGAGCTTTTGGAAGAAACAGCATAATTTTCAAGAGCAATATGCCATTATGTCTTAAAAGAAAAGTGTTTGATCAATGCATCCTTCCAGTGCTTACATATGGTGCAGAGACGTGGACCTTAACTAAAAGAGACATACAAAGGCTGCAGACAACTCAAAGAAGCATGGAGAGGTGCATACTTGGTGTAACCAGGAGAGATAAGAAGAGGAACTCGTGGATCCGAAAAATGACAAGAGTGGAAGACATCATGATCAGAGTTAAATCCCTGAAATGGCAATGGGCTGGACATACTGCCAGAAGGACAGATCATCGATGGACAGCCGAAATTTTAGATTGGATTCCAAGGGACAGGAAAAGACCCAGAAGAAGACCACATGGGAGATGGGTGGATGAAATTCGAAAGTATGCAGGGGTGACATGGAGGAGACTGGCACAAGACAGACCGTTGTGGAGGAAACTTGGGGAGACCTTCGTCCAGCAGTGGATTGATAATGGTTGACAATGATGATGATGATGATGATATGACATATAGGGCACAATATATATATATATATATATATATATATATATATATCATCATCATCATCATCATTGTCAACCATTATCAATCCACTGCTGGACGAAGGTCTCCCCAAGTTTCCTCCACAACGGTCTGTCTTGTGCCAGTCTCCTCCATGCCACCCCTGCATACTTTCGAATTTCATCCACCCATCTCCCATGTGGTCTTCTTCTGGGTCTTTTCCTGTCCCTTGGAATCCAATCTAAAATTTCGGCTGTCCATCGATGATCTGTCCTTCTGGCAGTATGTCCAGCCGATTGCCATTTCAGGGACTTAACTCTGATCACGATGTCTTCCACTCTTGTCATTTTTCGGATCCACGAGTTCCTCTTCTTATCTCTCCTGGTTACACCAAGCATGCACCTCTCCATGCTACTTTGAGTTGTCTGCAGCCTTTGTATGTCTCTTTTAGTTAAGGTCCACGTCTCTGCACCATACGTAAGCACTGGAAGGATGCATTGATCAAACACTTTTCTTTTAAGACATAATGGCATATTGCTCTTGAAAATTATGCTGTTTCTTCCAAAAGCTCTCCAGGCAAGTTTTGTACGCCGATTAATTTCTTCATCAATGTGACCCTCACTTGATATCTGCTGTCCAAGATAAACGTACGTATCTGTTATCTCCAGCTTTTCTCCATCAATCGATAAATCTTCATTTCTTGAAAAAGCATTGAACATCACTTTTGTCTTCTGAAAGTTCATTTTTAATCCCACTTCTTTACTCTTGTCAGCAAGTTCCTGGATCATACTCTGCAGCTCTGATGGGGTAGTTGCAAAAATGACTACGTCATCAGCAAAACGAAGGTGGGTTAGATAATCTCCATTAATCTTTATCCCCTTTGTTTTCCCAGCTCAGCGACTGAAAGACACCTTCCAATGTGGCATTAAAGAGCTTCGGAGATATGGTGTCACCTTGTCTCACTCCCTTTCCAATTTTTACGTGTGTTGTATTTTCAAACAGCCTAATCTTTGCACTTGCATTTTCATAGATGTTATTAATAATATTAATGTATGCATCTTCAATACCGCAGGATTTCAGAGCCATTGTAACTGCTGATGGTTTCACCGAATCAAAGGCTTTTTCATAATCGATAAAAGCCATGCACAATGGAAGTTCATATTCCCTCGCTCTTTCAATTAGTTCTCTCAGCACGTGGATATGATCTATTGTGCTGTAGCCACTCCTGAATCCAGCTTGTTCTCTCGGTTGAGCCATGTCCAGTGTTACTTTCAAGCGGTGTGAAAGAACTTTAGTGAAGATTTTATAAACTACTGATAGGAGGCTGATAGGTCTGTAGTTTCCGAGATCCTCAATGTCACCTTTCTTATGTAGCAGGATCATTGTAGCGGTGTTCCAATCCTCAGGAATCTTTCCTTCATTAAGGCATCGAGTGAAAATTTGGGCGAGTACTGTTTCGATTTCTCCACTTGCTTCTTGTATGATGTCTACAGTAATTCCATCTTCTCCTGGAGCTTTTCCTCGCTTCATGTTCTTGATTGCATGTGCAACTTCTGCTGGAAGGACTGGAGGAACTCTGGTACTGGTATCTTTCATGATGTCTGGAGTACATGTATCATCCCTTTCATATAATTTGGAGTAGAAATTTTTCACTCTTGTCAAAATTTCGCCTCTATTTCTTGTTATAGAACCATCTTCTTTTCTCAGTGCCATAATCTGTTTTCTTCCCTTACTGAGATGTCCCTTTGCTATCTTTAGGCTTTGGTTGTTTTCAATTGCTTTCCTCACTAGTTCACAGTTGAATTTCCTTACGTCTTCAGTGATACTTTTTCTTACTGTCTTGCATAGCTCTATATATTCCACTTTGGAAGTCACATCTTCTTTAGTTGTCCTCATCTCTCTTCTTTATGCATCAACATTTTGGTTTTTCCTGATAATTTGTTCACATGCAACTTGTTCTTAGACCCAGCTAATTTTGTTGCTGTTTCCATAAGAGCTTTGGTTACTTTTCTGTTAACTTCAGAGATGTCCACTTCTTCCGATGTTAGGCCTTCTAAAGCAGAGAACCTGTTCTTCAGTTCTAACTTGAAGGTATTATGGTGTTTTTTAAGGTTGGTTATGTCAATAGATTTTGTTTGTCTTATGAGCTTGCCACGTTCAAGTTTAGTGTTGAGGTGCATCTTACATCTCACCAATCTATGGTCACTACCTGTGTTGAACTTGTTTAGCACACTGCAGTCTTCTATGATGAATTTTTTGTTACACATAATAAAATCAATTTCACTTGTCGTCCCATTTGGATGTCTCCATGTCCATTTCCTGTGTGGCTTTTTCTTGAAGAAGGAGTTCAAGGTGAAAAACCCTTCTGCCTCTGCAAACTCAACGAGAGTATTTCCACGCTGGTTTCTGTTGCCATGACCGAATTTACCTACTGAAGTTTCATTCTGTTGCCGTTGCCCTATTTTTGCATTGAAATCTCCCATAATTATTTTCAAGTGCTGCTTACCTTTATTATTTAGACGACAAATTTCCTCATAAAATTCTTCAATTTCTTCTTCAGGATGACTTGTGGTGGGTGCATAAGTTTGAATAATCTGAGCCTGGTATCTTTTCGAGAGTTGGATAACAAGTCGTGCAGCTCTGCCAGAGGAACTTTCAACTTCTACAACTTTATCCTTCAGTTTCTTGTTTATTATAAATCCAACACCACTAGTTCTGCCAGCATCTGTCCCACGATAGTAGAAGAGATGTCCACTTTTCAGTTCGATGAGATCTTCTCCTTTTCTCCTTACCTCACTTAGCCCCACGATGTCCCACTTGATCCTTTGTAGTTCCTCTTCCAATTCAAGAAGCCTTGAATCAGAAGATAGGGAGCGTCCATTGTAAGTAGCCAAGGTCAGCATCAGATGGCAGCCTAGTCCGGTCCTCCGGGGATTCTTAGCACCCTCTGCCTTCATGTCGCACTGGCCGCTGCCTTGGCCAGGTACATTCCAGCTGCCGGAGACTGAGGGCCAAGATTTAAGTTGTGGAATCATTTTGGAGGGGTTTGGCCATAACTCACCACGCTGGCCAAGCGGGTTGGTGAGTGTGGGATAGAATTTCCTCTTATCCCGATGGTATAGTTATACCGCTATGGGCGGTCGTCAGAGCCCCTTTAGTGGGAACAGGATGCACCACGAGAAGGCGGGGTTGACATTTGTCAAGGAGAGGCTGTGATGTTACGCATCACCTGACCTTACATCCCATATATATATATATATATATATATATATATATATATATATATATATACACACATTCTGGTCACATGGGTGGATGAAATTCGAAAGTATGCGGGAGGGACATGGTGAAGACAGGCACAAGACAGACCGTTGTGGAGAAAACTTGAGGAGGAGACCTTCGTCCAGCAGTGGATTGATAATGGTTGACAATGATGATGATGATGATGATACACACTCACCGTCAAAAAAATAGTTGCACCCAGAAGGAAGCAACCGACAGTAATGAAACTTGGCTGGTTGGTAGGTTTCACATCGTGAGACATGCAAATGATTCAAGTACCACGCTCGGCCGCGCATGTGACGCAAGCAAGGAGAGCTCGTATCGCTGTGCCTGATCGGCTACATAAGGTAGTCCCGTTGCGTGTGCTTGCCATTCTGACTCGTGTTGTTGTGTAGGTTGCATCCTTTGCAAGTGAAGTATGCCTCGGAGAAAAGTTTGGAAGCAATTCGAGCAGTTGGGGAGTTCGAGAGGGGCCGCATCGTCGGGCTCCGGGAAGCGGGATGGTTTTATCGCCGTATTGCGCGCCATAGCGGTTGTGCCGATATCACCATAGCACGCTGTTGACGGCAGTGGATAGAACACGGTACGCAGCAGCGACAGGAAGGGTCTGGGAGACCTAGACGAACCACGAAAAGAGAGGACCGACGGGTTGTCCGACATGCGCGGAGTAGCCCCACAGTCACAATTGCGGATATTCAACGAGCAGTGGTGCTCTCCAGGCATCGTCCGATTAGTGCCAACACCATTGACAGAAAGCTGCACGATGTAGAACTACACGCACGCAGACCGTTACGGCGACTTCCCTTAACACCATTGCATTGTCGCCAAAGACTGCGATGGCGTCATGCCAGACTGTCATGGAGCCACGCAGAATGGCAGTGTTTGATCATCAGTGACGAGTCCCCATTTTGTCTTGGAGGAGACGACCAACGAATCCGTGTGTGGCAGTCCGTGGTCGGCACCAAGATGAACGGTTTGTTGCCGAGCGTCACATGTCCAGAAGGCCTACTGTCATGGTGTGGGGTGCAATGGCCTAAGATGCCAGATCCTCTTTGGTGTTAATTACAGGCGCTTTGACAGCCCAACGTTATGTTAATCACGTCCTGCAACCAGTGGTCCTACCTTTCTGAACGAGAGAGCATTAGGCTGTCAAAGTGCCTGTAATGCGATTTTCCAACAGGACAATGCTCGTCCGCATACTGCTGCTGTCTCGAGAGATTGCCTTCAACGCCCTGACACTGTACCGTGACCAGCTGTATCGCCATCGCCAGACGTATCGCCGATTGAAAATGTGTAGGATGGTATTGGACGCGCGCTATTCACACTCCACCCCTTCCACACAATATGCAGGAACTGCGTGAGAAGATTCAAGCTGCATGGGATGGCTTCTCACAGGATTCCATTAGAAACCCGTACAGCTACTCCGTGACGAGACCTTTTGCATGCTGTGTGAGCAAACATGGCGGCCCGACCCCATACTGACAGACATTACTTATTGGGGTAACTCAATAAATATGTCCCATATCAATCTCAATGTTTAATAATTTTTTGTTCCTAGTAACTTTTACCTTCCTTCCGAATGGCCTTGCATATATATATATATATATATATATATATATATATATATATATATTATATATATATGCAATGGATAAAATGTTAATTATACAACAGATGTGGGCGCCATAAATTTATGGCTTGCCCCCGGAATCAGGACACCCCTGTACGGAAGAGTAAGGATACATTCAAGCGCGTAATGGGCCGCCGGGAAACCAGAATTCCCGCTGACCCCCCATATTCTAGGCCGGTGTACCTTATGCTAACTCAAGAAAAACAAATGTACATATACTTTTACTTCAATTTCCTGTAGGAGAAAACCAAGTTATAATTAAACTGCAAAGTTTATTTACCACTTTGACAGCTTCAGAAAAGAAAAAAAAAGAAAGTAGAATCCTGCTTAGCAAATGCCCTATTGGGCCAAATAATGTTTTTGGTACACCTTTTCCGCTTTTTCGACTAGAAAATTTAAGCCCCGTTACTTTGGGCTGATATCTTTTATCTCAGTCCGCTTTTGCATTTGCAGTTAAATACAATCTAATCAAATATGCTATCAGTAGTCGGGGATAGAAACTCGAAACTGATTGTATACATTAATGCATTGGGTCACTTACGGTAAAATTTTTGATTGATGCTATATGCTTTTTGTGCATGCATACGGCTTTTTTTTTTTTTTTTTTTTTTTTATGGAACGGGATCTGCAATTGTTTTACTAGTACTACTTCTTCGGCCTTGCGCTTACACGAATTCTTGAGCTGCAATTCTGGAAAGACTGTTTCATCATCTACAGCGAAAATGCTTTTTCAATATGAAAGTGAACAAATTTAAATTAATTTTCGCATTCTTTAATTTCTTCCACTTAAATTTGTCCTGAAATTCTTGCAATTCTAGACATTTTCAGGGGTTTTTTTTCAAGAGATTTTTCCGTCATTTTTTTATTAATGATAGGTCGTGAAAAAGAAATTAATTTTTGGCACGTTGGGATTTCTGTTCTCAGTAAGAATGAAGAAACATTACACGTTCTGAATTCAGTTATCGGAATAAACTTCATAAGAGTGAAATAAAGACTTTAAGAACGTCTCGTGCCTTTCGTTTCTTGTCTTTTACTTCTCAGTAAACGGAAGTAATTTTGTTCTTATATTAATTTTACTAGGAAACTGCTGCCCAGGGAAATGGATAAAATGTTAATTATTGCCTCAATACAAAAAAGAAACTGCAATGATTCGTTGGCTTGTGTTGAATAGGTGTCTAAACAGTAAACGGTGATGCTAACAAACATTTTTCTTAGGGAACCTGGATAATTTGTTCCCAAACGTAAGCCGCATAACATAATTTCCAGGCCCGTTTATGGATCGCCAGTCCACCACTGGATAGAGTAAAACAACAAGTTAGTAAAATCATGCAATGCATTGATTATGATACGCTTTCCAACATACCAGAAATCATTACTCAAGTTATGAGGATAATAAAGGTGGAATAAAGCTCGCTCCTGTGTCCTGACCTATGACCCCATTTCGATTATATTCAACAGAACCGGTTCAGTATACCTCCGGAACAACATGAAAATTTATCGCAATCGAAGCATTTCTACGTACGTTATGACGCATAAGGGCAATGGAATGGATCCCGCTCTCCTATGTCCTGACCTTTGACCCCATTTCGTCCATTTTAAATAGGATTCGCCCCTAGTCTTCCCCTACCACATACCAAAATTTCATCGAAATCGAACCATTTTTACGCGAGTTGTCGTGCTGACGGACGGACGGACAGACAGACGGGCAAAGCTGGAGCATATACGTTTCTTCAACCTACGATTGGAAAGCGCAAAAACAAAACATCGGGAAAGAAGATAACGTTAGTGAATATCAAAACAATGTGAACAAAACATCGGGAAAGAAGATAACGTTAGTGAATATCAAAACAAGGGAAACTAGAAAATAAAAGTAGAACTTATGATTATGTGCCCGATATACATGCTGTGCTGAATTCTAAAGTCAAATAGTGTCGTCTGCGGTCATTCATCAGGGAAATAAATGTCTTCAGTTGCAACGCGAAATGTATTGGTTTCTCTGTTCAACGGTTTTCTGCCTTGCGCGTTAACGCATCGCTGAAGCTTGATTCCCTAAGATCTTTTGATAAGGAAGAATATTCCTCCTAAGAGCAAGAGGTAAGGATGGTTGACAGTTTTCAACAAGAACACCAGAGCTAGATTCGACAGGCTCATAGCTGTGGTCTTTCCTACCCGCAGGCGAAACAGAGAGGAGAGATCGGAAAAGGCCGCTTCCTGTCACAGAAGCATTTCAATGTGCCTCCGGAGAAATCGACGAAGCAGAACGCCGAAAATGGCCATCTCAGAGAATCTGCTGCGGTGTAGTCCAGGCAAAAGCTAAATATTTCTTCTCGTCCTACGTTACATTTCATATTTTTGTGGTTTCATCTCCGCGGACTTTAAGGAATCCCAAATAATATCTTCCACAGAACACGCCCATTGACCTTCGTGTCTTTGTAAACCTGTAGCACTGGGCTTTTTCCCTATAACTACTAAAGAAAGTGAAATCTAATGTTTCAGCAAGCATTTTCGTTTTAATTACAGTATTTTTTCGGCGTATAAGACGAAACTTTTTACTTCGAAAATCCGGGCCGCATCGACTTATCTATCGGTTGGCCATCGAAATTTTTCAATCAGAAAAAAAAAGTGTATATAAATATTGAGAAAAATCACCGGCCACCCGTTGAAAAGCTAATTAACGGATCCGCTGCGCTGTTAAGATGTCAGGTACAGCTGCAAACGATATAAATACAAGCCTGTAGCTGACCGCGATCATATCGCACTGTGAGGTTGAGTGATAAATGTCGCGGCGGGAGAGAACTGGCTTTGAGAAAGGAAAGATTGTTGGGTGTTATATTAGTGGGTTGTCCATAAGCGAAACCGAGAGGCGTTAAAACATACCCAAGTCAACTGTTTTGGATGTACTTAATAAGTGGAAAACACATGGCGTGCCTCAAGCAGCAAAACGTACCGGCAGACCAAAGAAAATCAGTGATAGAGGATGTCGAAGCCTCAGGAGAGTCGTTACAGCTAATCGACGGAGTACTACTGCACGAGACCTCAATGTACAGGTGAGTAAAAATGCTGGAACCTCGGTATGTACACGTATTAAACACAAAGAACTTCATTCCATGGGTTACAGTGGTCGTGCGGCTGCTCATAAGCCTTTCATCTCCACTCGGAATGTTACTCGTCGTTTAGCATGGTGTAAAGAACATTTATCGTGACCGTAGATCAATGGAAACGGGTCCCATGGACTGATCAATCCAGATACACGATCCGTCAGTCTGATGGCCATGTGTGTGGTATGGCGGCAGTCGGGGAATGCTATTTACCACTGTGTACTGTTCCTACGGTCAAGTTTGGAGCTGGCAGTGTACTCGCGTGTGTGTGTGCGTGTGGTATGGTCCCTGCCCATAGGTTATCGTGTACAAGCCTGTTAGCCAGCACGTCTACCTCCATATTCTGGACAATTATGCCCTACCAACTCTGTGGCAATACTATGGAACCGAGCCTTGTTGGTACCAGCAGGATAATGCACCGAGCCGTAAAGCAAGGTTTCAAAATCGCTTTATTATTATTCATCATAAGAAAACATAAGAGAGAGACGTACAGCGTTGGGCGTCTCACTGGAAAATAATACAAACTGGTGAAACATGATGGCATATACACTGCAATGACAATGGGGATGAATAACAGATGCTGCAAGCAAAGCTTATTGCATAAAAAATTGCAGAAGTGACAGAGGGAAACACATCGTGTCACATGACATTGGCTGGGCATGATTTACAGGATAACACAGGTGAAACAATAGTACACAATTAGAAAAAGAACAGCACAAACACCGCCGTGAAGGTAAAACATTACATACATGAGATAAAAACACAGCGTGCACAATTGTGCAAGTTATTTAACGAGGGAACCAAAGCAACATGATACAGGCGGGGTGAAAGTAAGTAATGTACACGAGTAAGCATGAAAATACACTGAGATGACATTAGCATTCACAATTCAACGGTAGCGTGGATTGCACGAATGCAGAAGGAACAGTAAGATCACAGAGCAAAACTAGGAATGCACACTGGGATGACAAGAGGAATTAACGCAAAATGAAAGCACTGTACGACGCAATAGATGTAACTGGTACATTAATAAGACATGATGAACCATATTATACACAGGGATGACCAAATAAAGTGCACAATGTGAAGACACGATACAACGCAAGAAATGTTACAAGTACAGTAAAAAGCACACGATAAACCATGAGTGCACTCTGGGATGTTATGAGTATATGCAAAAAGTGAAAGCACAGGACAAGCCATGGGTTCTGACAGATGACAGAATTTATCATAAATTTGTACGTGCACGATCAAAGCATTAACACAATGTGAAAGCACAGTACAGCACAAGAAATGCAAGAGGTACAAAGGATGCACAAAAACAAACCCCATGAAAGCACACTGGGATGAAAATAGTATGTACACAATGTGGAAGTATATAACTGTACAAAAATCAAACAGGTGCAATGAAAATGGCTAAACACTAAGAAGGTGTGTGAGTGCGGCAAATATAACAAATGAGAGATAGAGACGTACACCAAATGACATCTCAAAGTGAAACACACTACAGGAACACGGTGTAATACACTAGGTGCATAGACAGAAAGCACTTAAGGTGACCAGGGTACAGCCCCAAGTACATAAAAGTGACGGGAGGTCACGGAATCAGAGCGCACACTGATAACAATGTAAATATGGTAAAGCATAGTACGACACGAAGAACAACAATACAAATGACAAGATCACAATGATATGCACACTGAAAACGAGAAAACAAAAACTTGGGTATTGCAGCACAGGCTATAGCACGATCACATGATATACATGGAGACGAGTCGTAGAGTGCACGAGGGGCACCAGGATGCCACGAAACTCAGCAAAGGAGGTGTAGAATGTCCTAGGGTACTGATAGGTGTAGCAGTCCAGAATCAACCGCAAACCATGGAGCGGCCGGCGCCCAGGTAGCATAGAAAGTGGCTTCTGGACAACTGGAAGAAGCCGACTGGTACTCCAGGCGGAGTCGAGAAAGCAATCGATCTTGAAAATGGCACAAAAGTGCTGCGCTGGCCTGGTGTAAAGAGACCGGCGAGGAAACGCTGCGGAGTTGTTGAAGGTATACGTAAATAACGTGTTTAACCAGCACGAAAAGATAGGCACATACTGACGGAAGAGGCGTAGGTGGATGAGCCCGCAGAAGAAGATGTCTGTAGGCAGTGAACGGAAGATCTTGAGAACAAGAGCGACTGGCAATCCGGAAAGCCTGGTCGAGGAGAGGCATCAGGATGGGACAGTAAAGGTAGACGTGAGAAACGTCTGCCTCCTGTGCGCAGAAGGAGCACAGAGGAAAAGAAAATACGGAACAGGGAGACGATTATGCAAAAAGAGCCAGTGGGTATTAATTTCAAGAGGGGCGGATAAGGGTGAGCGGGCAGCGGCCCAGACAAGAGGACGAGAAGCAGGGGGAACCTCGAGAATAGAAAGCGGTGAAGGGGTGGCAAGGTGCACTAGAAAACGATAAAGAGATTTAGAGGAGAGAGAGGAGAGAGGAAGAACCGAGTTTGAGAGTCGGAGGAAAAACGGCAGCCGAAGAGGGGCAGAAAAGACAGAGACGAGACCGGTGGGAGAGACAAGATCAGGGAAAAGCGAAAGAAGTGCAGTTAGCAGGGAGTCATAGACCAAATGGGCGGATGGGGACGAGAGAATAGCAGGGGGAGGCCAGAAAAAGGGCGTCAGGATAGATCCGAGTTAGTGAGGTCTTGTACGGTTACTATACCTGCTCGGAGCCAAGAGGGGAATGAAAAGCAGGGGAGATGGGGGGGATGAATAAGGGAGTTGAAGAAGAGGGGTTCAGAAAGAAGCTCTAGAGTTGAAGAGGGAGGGGAGCAAATGAGGGGAGAGAGCGAAGATGAGTGAGGGCTTCAGAATATGCAGGTGGGAGTTTGGGGGGGGGGGGAAAGGACGGAAATCCATGAGAACTAAAGAAAGAAAGGAAAAATGTGGGTTACGCAAGGAGGAAAGAACGTCACGTACCTGAACTGCGGAAGCCATTGGAGCCGTGAAAAGGTGAATGAAGATGATCACTCGGCATGCTTTGTAGCACAGCGGGACATCAGGTAGGCCAGCACCACCATAGAAGGGAGGAGCACAGAGCTTGTGGACGTTAATCCAGTGATGACCCGCCCACATTACTCGAGTAAGGCAGCGTGTAACTTCCTGGAGACAGAAAAGCTGGGTCGTAGATGCAATCCAAGAATGCTTGCAGATGGACAAAAGGTATGTCCTGGTGAGATTTGCACGCTGGTAGTAGAACGTACAGAACTGCGCACGACACCAGAACGCAGCTGTGTGGAGGAGGCGAGGATGGAGTTCCGTGCGAGTTGCACTGGATGTAGCTTGTGGTGCGCCCTAAGTGCACACCCAGGAAGCGTTGGGTAGTGTATAACCATGTGGCCCCCCATGGAGCATCCATGCGATTGGACCACGACCCGCACCACAATCCAGTGCTCTTAGACGTATTCAGTTCAGCTGCAGAACATGAAGCATATGCGGAGAACAAACGACGAAGCAGTTGGAACTGTGAGTCGCTACGAATGCAGACGGTAATGTCATCTGCATAGACAGAGTAAATGACTGAGTGATGCCGTGAGCTGGCAACTGGTGGCGGAAGTTGTGCTAAGAGAGATGTTTGCAGAGAGCGTAGAAAGGGCTCGACGGCAATCGCAAACAGTTGACCAGAAAGCGGGCAGCCCTGACGAACTCCCCGCTTGAAAGGAACATGTGCTGTGAGAAAAGATGCCGTCTTGACATGGAAAACGGCGTCCCGGTAGAGGGAGAGAAGTACAGAGACAAATTGTTGAGGAAAGCCAAAGTGTAGCAGGGTTTGTGTTAAATAGGCGTGTGAGATATTATCGAAAGCGGAACGGAGGTCTAAGGAAAGGAGAGCAAGAGGTTCAGAATGAGTCTTGGCAAGATGAATGAGATCGCGAAGAAGTTGAACGTTGGAGGAAAAAGAACGGCCAGGAACAGTATAGGTTTAAGAGTCAGCAAGGATGTGAGGAAGGACAGAGTTTAGTCGACGGGAAAGAAGCTTAGTATAGAGTTTATAATCTTGATTGAGAAGAGAAATGGGGCGCCAATTTCCCAAGTCAAGAGGGTCACCCTTCTTGGGAAATAGGACCACATGTGCGTCCGTGAAACTCCTCGGGAGGGAGAGCAGTTAAATGCAGCAGAAAAAGCGGAGAGGAGAAAAGGCAACAGAAGAGGCAAGAACGCACGGTAAAAAGGAAAAGAGAGGCCGTCCGGACCCGAAGCGGCATGGGGGTTAAGGGAAGAGAAGGTGTCGGACACCTCCGTGGATGTGGGTGAGAGAGACAGGGTGTGAGCAAGATGAGACGGAACTTGAGGCAGGTTATTGAGAAGATGGGGTAGAGCAGAGGGAGAAGGGGGAGGAGTTTCACTGAACTTGGTGGTATAGAACTGACGAACGTGAGAGCAAGTCGCTGCCGAATCGGATGTGATTTCGCCAGAGGGGAGGCGAAGATGACGAAGCGAGGTAGAAGACTTACGTGCAGATTCCATTGATGTTAGAATATCATAGGTGCATTCCTCCGGATTGAGATGTTTAATACGCAGACGTAAAAGTGCTTGCTGCGCAAGAGGTTTCTGCAAAGCCTGGAGCTCCGCCTGATATGCTGGAAAAAGCGGATCTGATAACCCAATCAGTGCAGGCATCTGCCTGGCGTGATCGAGGCGCATCTGACTAGAAGTCGTCATGGTGAAGGAAAGTTGCTTAATATGTAAGAGGAGCTGATGCTTGACATGAAGCCAATATGTCAAGGTACAGGGTGCGGAATGCAACCCTGCGCGACGAGCAGCGAGGAAAAAACGGAAAGAGGCACAAAAGTCAGGATCAGCGAGGAGATTGGACTCAAACGTCCACGGACGTACAGTCCGAGGGAGTGATGCCGCAACAAACACTGTGAGAGTGACCGTGCAGTGGTCTGAGGAAGCAGTAGGTTGATGTCGCAACTCGGTAATAGACGCAAGAAGCGGTGTGGAAACGTAAACCCGATCCAAGCGTGCAGTCGATGGAAGCTGACTCCCAGACGAGCGCCACGTGTGTGAGGTCTCTTGTGGATGTAGGCGCCTATAAGCATCGGTGAAGGAGAAATCAGCAACAAGGTCATGGAGTAGTGTGACGAGATCCGTCCGACGCTCTCGTGACGAAGGAGAGCGATCCAGTGCCGGGTCAAGGGTGCAATTGAAGTCTCCACCCAAGAGCACATGATCCGAAGGCGAGACTTTCGAGAGAGCTTGACGGAGTTTGGTGAACAAGATGGATAAATGAATAGAGGTGCACGGAATATACACATTAAAGATGTGAAATCGAGCTCCGCCAATTGTGAAGGAGACTTGCTGGAGTAAATCCCGGCATAAGTTCTGAACTGAGAGTGCAGTGAGCGTGGATCAGAACTGCTGATGTATTCCGATAGCAAGACCACAATGAGATGAATAGCGAAATGCATGATGGAACACATAATCGCTAGCACGCCAGCGAGTAAACAGAGTGGAGGAATGGCAGTTTGTTTCTTGCAGTAGTAACAGATCGGCCCCGAGGGGTGAGAGGTCTTCCATTGCAAGAGCATTCGCTAGGGGGCTAGCGAACCCTCTGCAATTAAGGGTCGTGACCTTGAATGGACTGGTCAGTCGTTGATTGGAGGAGTCGCGAAGCAACTTTCAGGAGTTGTTGTAATCGGTTTACGCAGCCAAGGGTCCATGAGTGGTGCAGGGGGTCATGTACAAACCCACGAAGGTACTTAGCAATGCATCCGGCTTGCAGGAGCAGTGCGGGAAGACTGTCTTCGTGCTCTCGGAGGGAGTCATACGTCGACTCCAAGTTCGTGGTGTGGGTGCAAAACTGATAGAAATCTCCAAGATTGAGAGGTTCTGAAGGAGCACCACATTTGGAGAGTACACTTGAAAAGACCTCAAACGAAAGCGGAGACCCATCATCATCAGTGTCCCTTTCAATTTCTGTTGGCGCAGGAGAGGGAGAAAAATCTCCTGAAGATTTGGTAACACGGAACGGTTGCCCATCCGCAGAGGAAGATTCCTTCTTCTTCTTCTTCTTACGTCGGGTACCTGTACGAGTGCCAGAAATGCGTTTTCCATGGAGCGACGATGCTCGGGAAGCAGACGCAGAGTTAGAGGAGTTATCGGCGCCGCCGTCACACTCAGAGACACCAACAGTGAAGACTGGTGGAAAATCAGCGGCGAGGTCTCCCGATGTTGCCACGGGATGAGGAGTAATAGGTGAGGCGAGCACTGGCAATTTAAGGTGGGAGGTGAGGTCAGCATCAAAAGACGCTCGTTGACGAGAGGCTGTAGATATACTTTTTGTGTAATTCGGCCCTGGGGCAGTTGGCACATTAGAAGACGGTGCAGGTCGAGAGCGAGATGTAGCAGGAGGCATCTTAGAGGCGGGAGGCGCTCTAGAAGCCGAGGGAGCTGGATACTCGTTGTTGGGGCATCGAGCACGCTGATGCCCAAGTTCTTTGCAATTAGCACAGTGTTCTGATGTTAGCATATCAATTCTGTAGGAGAGCTGCCCACATCGGACGTTTAGGATCCGTGGGAACTTACAGAGATGCTCCTCTGATTGAAAGATGAGTCGAATACTCCGGCGAAAAACTACGAACATTCTTATTTGCAGGATCCTTGGGCGCAGCTGAATGTGTAATAACAGGACCAACAATCTTACCACACTTACTAAGTGCAGTACATATCATCGCATCCGAGATTTCGGGGGGCACCGGATGCAAGGAGACCTGAACAGGGCGCCTGGCGATCGGTTCAGCTTCGAGGTGGTGATCTCCCAGGTCAAGACCAAAGTTTAAAAGCATGTCTGCATGCTCTTTGGATGTGAAATAAACAATCACCGTCCGCGGCCGGCGGGTGAGGTGAGTAATGGCACCGGCTGGAAGAAAAGCAAGGAGCGTATCACAATAGACCTTCAACGGTGTATTCGGAAGAGCATCCAGGCACACTCCCAACTCGCGGGTGGAGTGAAGTTCCTGCGCAGCCGGTGAGAAGTGCGGAACGTCCAATTGAAGTGAGTCACCATGTATCTGGACATGGGCATCCGCAAGGGGAAGGCGAGTCGCTTGCGTCGGTAGGGACGCACCTGAGGTAACGCTAGAATAAGAGCGGGTAGGCAAACCTCCACTGGAAGGCAGCGGTGCAGCGCTGGATGAAGGAGCTGACACAACGCTAAGCAAGGCTACCGAGGGCCGAGAAGTAACGCCCTCAGAGATATCCATTACGTCATCGGCAGCATCAGAAACGAACGACGTAGCCTCACCACCAGGAGGGGTGGTGGAGTCAGAAAGTCGAAGCGTAGAAGAAGAAGAGCAATAGGCATCAGGAGGAGGACGATATTACTTATCATCAAGGACGGACGCTGATTGGTTTGCTCCGTCAGAGATAAGGATCGACGTAGTAAGAGAAGCTGTGACGAGGGCAGGAACGCTGCTCTTATCAGCAGTCGCCATCGCCGATGGCGAGGTCTAATTTAGTAAAAACGACCAACTGGTCGAGATAATAAAATGTTGATAGCTAACTGAAAATAGTACTCGCCGACTCGGGAGATGTCTTAAATGAAAGATACAACCCTCGTCTTGAAGGCACGCACAAAAGTTAAACGACA
Source organism: Macrothele yani (assembly GCA_039090855.1). Taxonomy (NCBI): domain Eukaryota; kingdom Metazoa; phylum Arthropoda; class Arachnida; order Araneae; family Macrothelidae; genus Macrothele; species Macrothele yani. Next base: position 137,547,686 of record CM077004.1, read on the forward strand.
GTGCACACAAAACACACTCAGTAGACGGCGAAACACGGAGCTCAAAACAGACACGACTTACGTCCCATAAAGCAAGGACTGTTACGGCGTGGTTTGACGATAATTCCGTATCGTGTGTGGACTGATCAGCACAGAGCCCTAATCTTAATCCCATAGAGCACCTATGGGATTAATTAGAGCGCCGCATAAGAAGTTTGGAACCAAGGCCTACTACTAATCAACAGTTAGCGGCAGCATTATGTACTGAATGGAAGCGCATACATATCACTGTGTTCCAAAACCTTGTCGACAGCATGTCTCGAAGGGTCAGTGCATGGCCAAAGGTCGACCGACACTGTACTAATGTATGTCAATAAATGCTACGTTGCGTTTCATTTCAAGGTGTCCGGTGACTTTTGTCGGTATAGTGTATATGTATACAACTATTAAATTAGTAATGCCTTGAAAAACGAATGGGAGCCCAGTGTTTTGCGTTTTTCCCCGGGCACAGAAATGCCTAGTTACACCTATGCTTGCGTAGGTCCTAATTCACTATAAATGGAAGGGTGTTCGAAGATAAATGGTAGATCGGGCCGCGGGTGGCCTGGTGGGCAACGTTCGTGACTGCCACGGAAAGGACCTCAGTTTCGATCCCAGGCAGGTACGAACGCTCGATCCACTAAATATTCGCCGTGCGTCGGATGGGCACGTTAAGCCGTCGGGCCCCGGGTACTGGCCTCCCGGTAATAAATAAGGGCGTCTTCCTCCTCTTTCTACTTCGCTTCCGTGTCACTTTCCTATTGGGCACCCTAGCCCAAATCTCCTAGAATCCTATTTGCAAGGGTTGTTTAAGACCTGGGGTCAGACACTCCCTTCTTAAAATCCTCTATATTTGAACATTTGATAAATGGTAGATCAGTGTACATGTGTACCGTCGGTGAAAATTTCATAACCTTGAAGGAAGTCTGTCATAATGTCTCTCTAAAAAGATAATTCACAACGTAAAGGCGATGTTATCAACATGTCTCTGTGCGAAAAGGAATTCAAATCTTGAGAATATCAGGCTGTCAATATAACGACGTAAGAGAAGTGTTCCTAACGTTAAATGTCAATATGACACAACAGAAGTTAGACTGTGAGCTTTAAGGTGTCGAAGTGGCACTAAGGTTGCTAATATGTCTCAGTAATTTTAAGAATTCTTCTCCTGCGGTATGTTAAACGAACATGATCTGCGCAAGAACTGGAATGTAAGTCTCGCACGATCGATCCGCAATGATAAATAAGAAACGGTCGATAAACATTACAATCGACATGAATTTTCGATTGGAATGTGCACGTCTTATGAATCCATTCCGATGCGAATAGAATTTATCAAATTTATTCAATGTAACTGGTTGGGAAAAAAATCAACCGGATTTCTGCAATCGATAAAACATCCAGAGGTAGAAAAAGTTACTTCCACCGGCGGCTAAAAACTTTGTTATGAAAATTAACAAATGGCGCATGAAAAGTTTCTCATAGCAGGAGGAAGGCGACAGAGACAAAGATATTTTCAAATCGAGCAGATGAAAGAAAAATTACAAAAGGAAACATGAAATATCTCTCCGCCTTCTAGCGGAAGAATTTTGCAAAATGGAAAAGCTGAAAATAGGCTAAAAGTATTCTTCATGGTAAACGCTATGCAAAGGAAAAATAACTTTTCAAATACGTCTCCTAGAAGCAGAGATAGCGAGAAAAGGGTTTTAACCTTTACGCCCCCTAGCGAGAAAACTGAGCATTATTTAAAGGCGATAATTCTCCATATCCTTAGTGTAGCGAGCGGCATACAGTAGGAAAAAAAAATTCTCAATAGTGTTTTCAGAAGCTGCGGTACAGCTGCAAACAGAAACATGCAAACACCATCTAGCGGCGGAACTGTGAACTACAAAACTCCCCTAAAGTGTTCCACAAGGTAAATAGTAGACTATCCCCACTGTTAAAAGTTTTTAAATCTGACATTCAGAAACAGATATTTCGGGAAAAACAGATTAAACATTCGCATATCGTAGCGACGAATTTTTGCATTATTTTGGAAAGAAAATTCACAGAAAAAAAATTTCATAGTTAGTAGTATCTGATAGAAAAATAATTTTTTTCAACCGAATTTTTAGTCTTACAGATATTGCTGTAGACGAGAACGAGAACTTACACCATCTAGTGGAACACCTGCGCGTTACGAAAAATTTTCAATTATATGAGAAATATTTCTCCCGGAAACGTTCTCCAACAAAGAAAGAATTTCTCAAATCGGACACTTAGAAGCAGAGATATCTGGGAAAACGCAATTTACCTTTGCGCCCCCTAGCGGAAAATGTATGCATTACTTGAAAAGGGGACTGTGCTTAAAATAATCTTCGATATAAATACCATCGAAAGGTGGGAAAAATTTCAATTGGGTATTTAAGAGCAAATACTGTATATGTAATAAAATGTATTTTGAATTTGATATTATCTGCATTTACGCTTTCCTGCAGCGAAGCTGTGCATCGAGAAAAAAAAAAAAACACGGAATGCAAGAATCACCATTTTCACATTTCAAGGTACTCAATGCAAAATGATTTTTTTCAAATCGGACTAATAGTTGCAGAGGTATGGTCCACAGACGGACTGACAAACATAACATAAGTACGATTTTTTTTACAAAAGACTATCTAATAATAAAATGAAAATGGCGCTAAAAATTAGAGAAGAGTTGTGTGAAGTTTGCGATTTTATTTTTTTTATTTTTGCGCTGTCAGCTTTAAAATATGTATAATAAGAAATCAAACTAAATGCCTGGAAGGGCGTATAATATGTCAAAATGTATGTTTTCACGTCATTTTTAAACGTTTTTCACGTATATAACTTTTCTTTGTCACTGGTGGGTGAGACTCTACCTCATCTTCCTCTACCGGAGCGGCTGTTCTCCCTATTAAACTTATTGCTGCTTCACTGTCGATTTTGCGCATGCGTCACCTCGGTAGTACGATATCTACGTCATGTGACGTAGAACGTTACATGGCTTACTACTTCCAACATCAGATCTGCGTGTTGACAAGCGTGATTCTCAAATTATCGTTTTATTAGACAGAGACATTTTTTGAAATAGCTTTAAAATAAAGTAACCAAGTTAGTAAAATCATGCAATGCATTAATTATGATACGCTTTCCAACATACCAGAAATCATTACTCAAGTTATGAGGATAATGGCTGTGGAATAAATCTTGCTCCTGTGCCCTGACCTTTGACCCCATTTGGATGATATTAAACAGAACCGGTTCAGTATACCTCCGGAAGAGCACACTAAATTTTTGTCGCGATAGGATCATTTTTAGTCAAGTTATGAGGATAATAGCTGTGGAATGAATCTTGCTCCTGTGCTCTGACCTTTGACCCCATTTCGATTATATTAAACACAACCGGTTCAATATAGCTTCGGAACAATATGATAAAGTTTTGTCGCAATCGAAGCATTTTTACTTAAGTTATGATGCATAAGGACGATGGAATGGATCCCGCTGCTATGTCCTGACCTTTGACCCCTTTTCCCCCATTTTCAATGGGGTTCGTCCCCAGGTTATCCCCTGCCACATGCTAAAATTTCATCGAAACCGAACCTTTTTTACGCGAGTTATCGTTCAAACTGGCAGACAGACGGATAAAGCTGGAGCATATCCGCTTCTTCACCCTACGGTTGGAAAGCGTAAAAAAGAAGAAAATGATCGCACTCTTCATGCAAAATTTTAGTTGCTTGTAAATATTAAGTGTGCATGCGGTGATCGTTTCCAGCCAGGACCTAGGGATTATATTCCGAAGGAGAAATGGTTTCCTCATATTGCTCCACTTTCCCTTGCTCTTAATCTTAGGTAAGCAACCACTTGCGGCATGCATTTGGTCGATTTGCATCTCAAACTATGGGTTGAGTCCGACCAGTAAGCTGTGGAAACCTTCAAAATGTCGATCAGCGCAGAAAGCTGCTGGGGGTATAGACCTGTGTGCAGACAGGCGGGTATAAGGGACAGGGAAGATTTAATCCCCTTGAGGATCTCAGATAATCCTATTAGTTATGAAACGTTATTTATGCTGAAACATCAGGAAATTCTTACTCAAACTCCCAAACTGGGTATTTATCTTCATTGATGTTTATGAAGAGCATAACTAGCCTGAGCAAACACAAAATAATTCTAAGCGTATCACTGGACTGTGTTGGAAGTGCTTCAGTAACTCCCTTTCGCACGGACCTAACGCTATCTCTAGGAAAATTAGTTTCCAAGAGGAAATTAATTTTATTATCATAACTTTACAACAGTTTGTTATTATGCCAGGACAAAACGTAGTCATCATCATCATCATTGTCAACCATTATCAATCCACTGCTGTACGAAGGTCTCCCCAAGTTTCCTCCACAACGGTCTGTCTTGTGCCAGTCTCCTCCATGTCACTCCCGCATACTTTCGAATTTCATCCACCCATCTCCCATGTGGTCTTTTTGTGGGTCTTTTCCTGCCCGTTGGAATCCAATCTAAAATCTGCCCATCGATGGTCTGTTCTTCTGGCAGTATGTCCAGCCCATTGCCATTTCAGGGATTTAACTCTGATCATGATGTCTTCCACTCTTGTTATTTTTCGGATCCACGAGTTCCTCTTCTTATCTCTCCTGGTTCCACCAAGCATGCACCTCTCCATGCTGCTTTGAGTTGTCTGCAGCCTTTGTATGTCTCTTTTAGTTAAGGTCCACGTCTCTGCACCATACGTAAGCACTGGAAGGATGCATTGATCAAACGCTTTTCTTTTGAGACATAATGGCATATTGCTCTTGAAAATTATGCTGTTTCTTCCAAAAGCTCTCCAGGCAAGTTTTGTACGCCGATTAATTTCTTCATCAACGTGACCCCTCATTTGATATCTGCTGTCCAAGATAAACGTACGTGTCTGTTATCTCCTGCTTTTCTCCATCAATCGATAAATCTTCATTTCTTGTAAAAGCATTGAACATCACTTTTGTCTTCTGAAAGTTCATTTTTAATCCCACTTCTTTACTCTTGTCAGCAAGTTCCTGGATCATACTCTGCAGCTCTGATGGGGCAGTTGCAAAAATGACTACGTCATCAGCAAAACGAAGGTGGGTTAGATAATCTCCATTAATCTTTATTCCTTTGTTTTCCCAGTTCAGTGATTGAAAGACATTTTTCAATGTGGCATTAAAGAGCTTCGGAGATATGGTGTCACCTTGTCTCACTCCTTTTCCAATTTTTATGTGTGTTGTATTTTCAAGCAGCCAAATCTTCGCACTTGAATTTTCATAGATGTTATTAATAATATTAATGTATCCATCTTCAATACCGCAGGATTTCAGAGCCATTGTAACTGCTGATGGTTTCACCAAATCAAAGGCTTTTTCATAATCGATAAAAGCCATGCACAATGGAAGTTCATATTCCCTCGCTCTTTCAATTAGTTCTCTCAGCACGTGGATTTGATCTATTGTGCTGTAGCCATTCCTGAATCCAGCTTGTTCTATCGGTTGAGCCATGTCTAGTGTTACCTTCAAGCGGTGTGAAAGAACTTTAGTGAAGATTTTGTAAACCACTGATAGGAGGCTGATAGGTCTGTAGTTACTGAGATCCACAATGTCACCTTTTTTATGTAGCAGGATCATTGTAGCGTTGTTCCAATCCTCAGGAATCTTTCCTTCATTAAGGCATTGAGTGAAAATTTGGGCGAGTACTGTTTCGATTTCTCCACTTGCTTCTTGTATGATGTCTACAGTAATTCCATCTTCTCCTGGAGCTTTTCCCCCGTTTCATGTTCTTGATTGCATGTGCAACTTCTGCTGGGAGGACTGGAAGAACTCTGGTACTGGTACCTTTCATGATGTCTGGAGTACATGTATCATCCCTTTCATATAATTTGAAGTAGAAATCTTTCACTCTTGTCAAAATTTCGCCTCTATTTTTCGTTACAGAACCATCTTCTTTTCTCAGTGCCATAATCTGTTTTCTTCCCTTACTGAGATGTCCGTTTGCTATCTTTAGGCTTTGGTTGTTTTCAATTGCTTTCCTCACTAGTTCACAGTTGAATTTCCTTACGTCTTCAGGGATACTTTTTCGTACTTTTCTTGCATAGCTCTATATATTCCACTTTGGAAGTCACATCTTCTTTAGTTGTCGTCATCTCTCTTCTTTTCTGCAGCAACATTTTGGTTTTTCGGCATTTTCTATTTTCGGAATGTAATAAATGTTGAGTGCAACTTAAGTTAAAGTTCGGATGAGACGATGGCAGATTAATATTCAGTCTACATTGATTTCAGAAACTGTGAATAATGTACAACGGCGGTTCCATAAAAACTGAGAGTAAAATCACACAAAATGAAGAATAGTAAGTACAGCAAAATATATGTGTTATTCTTTCCCAAAGTATCTTCTCTCGAGTGATGTGCAATAGTCCCATCGCTCAGTCCACTTTTCAAAGCATGCGGCGAAGGCATTTTGTGGAAGCTGCTTTAGCGACCCCTGTACAGCTTGGATAACGTTAGCATCTGTGTTGAATGTTGCGCCACGGAACTCCTCCCTCATTGTTGGAAACAACAAGGAATCGCAAGGGGCGAGGTCAGGACTGCAGGCAGGCTGTGGCATTATTTCAATACCACATTTCGTAAGTAACTGTTGAATACAAGCAGCCACCTGTGGTTGGGCGTTGTCATGGTGTAGGGTCCACTTGCCTACTAGTTCCGGTAGCTTAATCGATATGTGTCGTGGCAGACGCTTCAAGACTGAAATGTAATACTCAGCATTTACTGTAGTTTGAGGAGGAAAGGCATGCTGGTAGACTACACCCTTATGAACAAGGAAACTTAACGTCATCACCTTCCTAGCTGATTTGGTTTGGCGGACTTTTTCGGAGAAAACGCGTTTGTGTGTTTTCGCGCTTCGTGAGGGGTTGAAATAGTATACCCATGTTTCATCGGCACTTATTAGTGTGTTTTTAAAGTCTGGATCCTTTGCAATCATTTGTTTCCACTCGTCACACACCTGAACTCTGGCTAACAATTGTGCTCTCGTACCTATCTGGAACACACACGATGCAGCAGTCATTTGTCGCGTAGAACGCGGAATTCTGACGTTTTTGAAATATTAGTTGACGCAGCTATGTCTTCACACGTCATTCGTCGATCTTCTTGCAGGACAGACCAAACAGTGTTAACAATACGCTCCGTAAGAACACCTTCAGGTCAACAAGGCCTAGGAACGAGTTTTGCCGACAAACGCCCTTTTTGAAAATCTTTGTGCCATCTAAAAATCGTTGACTCACCCAAACATTTATCTTTGTAAGCTTTATTTATTAAAACAACTATATCTGGAGCCGTTTTATCCAAACGATAACAAATTTTATCGCACAACGCATTTCACAACTTAACTCTGAATCACTCATCTCCCTAGCTGTATGGCGAAATGCAGACGTACCTTAAACAACTGTTCAATAACAAAACCAGAATCGTCTGCCACGGCTAATAACTGTTGCCAAAAGTACTTCCTTAATTCAGTTATTCGTCTGCGTGGATATTTTTTCCATTCGCACTGTTGTCAACTCAAAAAAATTACTCTTAATTTTTATGGAACGGCCTTTGTAATTGGCATTTTGTGTCTCTTTTTCATTTTAATCCTTTAAGCGACCGATGTACCAAAACCAAATGGTCCCAAAATTTTCTGCGCACCCCAAACAGAAATGTTCACATAGAGGCCGTGTTTTGCGAAAGCTACCGAAAACAACTGCTTTCCCCCTTCGCACCTCAGTAGTACCGACAGTAAATCTGTCACTGGTGATAAGCGCTCCCTTCTGGTTTTTTATTCTTTGTTCCATGACCCAAGGCATAATGAGAAAGGGCTAGTTTTCCTGGTACGAACATCAAGCCACTGGGTAGAAACAAGTGACTCAAGCATCTCTTTCTTCCCAAGGTTCGTCGCCATTGTTACAGCTGTTTTACCCGGTAATTAGTCAGAAATTATTAGTTTCAATTATACCCCCCAAATGACCCCTTTGAATGAACCAAATGAGGGAAAACCAACGTTTCCTGATGCTTTGGTTCACTCATTCCAGCCGCGTTCTGCTCACTTCTTAAACAGCGAATATATTCGTTCAAGCTGATTTCAACCCATTTTCCTGACCCCGAATTAATTCGTTCCATCCAGTTAAAGTAGATTCAGTCTCTTTTTAGTCACACGTTCTGCACTTTTACTATCCCCTATTTAATTCGTTCCAGCCGGCTAACTGTTAAATCTTTTTCTAGTGTCGTGGTCTGCATTTTTACTATCCCCTAGTTAATTCACTCCAGCCGGTTAAAGGTTAAGTCTTTTCTAATCTCATGTTCGACATTTTTTACTAACCCCGAGTTAATTCGTTCGCAGTCGGTTGAAGTAGATTAAGTGTCTTTTTAATCTCATGTTCTTCTTTTTTACTATCCCCTCGTTAATTCGCTCCAGCCGGTTTTAGGTTCAGTCGTTTTTTTAGTCTCATGTTCTGCATTTTTACTGACCCTGAGTTAATTCGTTCCAGTCGATTGAAGTAGGTTAAGTCTCTTTTAGTTCTACGTTGTGCACTTTTACTATCCCCTAGTCAATTCGTTCCAGCCGGTTAAAGGTTAAGTGTCTTTTTCAGTCTCGTGTTCTGCATTTTTACTAACCCCGAGTTAATTCGTCCCAGTCGGTTAAAGGTTAAGTCGTTTTTTTGTCTCATGTTCTGAATTTTTACTAACCCCGAGTTAATTCGTTCCAGTTGGTTGAAGTAGGTTTAGTCTCTTTTTAGTCTCATGCTCTTCACTTTTACTATCCCCTAGTTAAATCGTTCCAGCCAGTTAAAGTACGTTAAGTCTCTTTTTAGTCCCACGTTCTGCATTTTTACTATCCCCTAGTTAATTCGTTCCAGCCGGTTAAAGGTTAAGTCGTTATTTCAGTCTCATTTTCTGCATTTTTACTGACCCCGAATTAGTTCGTTCCAGTCAGTTGAAGTAGGTTAAGTCCCTTTTTAGTTCCGCGTTCTGCACTTTTACTATCCCCTAGTCAATTCGTTCCAGCCGGTTAAAGGTCAAGTCTTTTCTAATCTCATGTTCGACATTTTTTACTAACCCCGAGTTAATTCGTTCGCAGTCGGCTGAAGTAGATTAAGTCTCTTTATAGTCTAATGTTCTTCTTTTTTACTATCCCCTTGTTAATTCGTTCGAGCCAGTTACAGATTAAGTGTCTTTTAATCTCATTTTCGGCATTTTTTACTAACCCCGAGTTAATTCGTTCCAGCCAGTTAAAGTAGGTTAAGTCTTTTTTAGTCCCACGTCTGCATTTTTACTATCCCCTAGTTAATTCGTTCCAGCCGGTTAAAGGTTAAGTCGTTTTTTCTGTCTCATTTTCTGCATTTTTACTGACCCCGAGTTAATTCTTTCCAGTCAGTTGAAGTAGATTAATGCTCTTTTTAGTCTCATGTTCTTCACTTTTACTATCCCCTAGTTAATTCGTTCCAGCCAATTAAAGGTTAAATCTCTTTTAATCTCATGTTCGGCGTTTTTTACTAACCCCGAGTTAATTCATTCCAGCCAGTTAAAGTAAGTTAAGTCTCTTTTTAGTTCCGCGTCCTGCACTTTTACTATCCCCTAGTTAATTCGTTCCAGTCGGTTAAAGTTTAAATCTTTTTTTAGTCTCATGTTCTGCATTTTTACTAACCCCTAGTGAATTCGTTTCTGCTGGTTAAAGGGTTAAATCTTCTTTTAATCTCATGTTCTGCATTTTTGGTCAGTCACAAGACTGCGTGTTATTTTGCTGTTTAAAGGTTTGGGACGGTCGCTTCACTAAATAACTACGCAAGCAGCTTCGCCATCAAAAATTTTGTTTCAATGTTGTCCCACATTATCGTGCAATATTCCACACTTACTGCATAATGTGGTACAATTTTGACACTTGTGCTGTAAATAGTGCTCGACATCGTGTGATTTTCACCACTATATCGTGCATAGTGCGGCAATTAAGTATTGAGACTGACTTTTTTTTTTAATCGCGGTTTTAAAGCACACCGGATCAGGAAGGCATGGCTTATGGTTTTTTGATAAGTCATTTATCAACTATGCGGTTTCAACAGTGTCTGTATGAGAACTGTGCAGATGATTATTTACGCTGTGCAGGACGTCCTTCGGGGTAAAAACATTATCAAAGCTTTGTCATGGAAACAGAGAGCAAATATCCGATTCTGACTGAAAATCGGTAGAATTGCATCTGAGACAGTTGAATTGTTGCGTGATGTGTATGAGCATAATTGCCTATCTCGTGCACAAATATTTTGATGGTATGTGCGTTTCAAGAATGGGCGGAAAGATTTCGAAAATGACGAAAGTCCCGGACGCCTGATTACAGTGCACACGTCTGAACTCATAGAGAAAGTCCGCGAAAGGATAAAAAGTGATCGTTGTGTGACCTTGAGAATGCTGGAATGTGAGCTCAATTGTCTGACGACCAGAAAAATGCTCGAGTGGAGTGCGCAAAAGACATTCTGAAGACTGCAGAGACAATGCAAAATGTCCTCCAAAGCAGCACCAGGTGACAAGATATGGTGTTTTCGTTATGATTCTGAAACGAAGCGTCGCAAAGCTCAGTGGAAGTAGACACGGTCACCCAAAGGGAAGAAGATCGGGTTACAAAAGTTCAAAATCAAAGCAATCCTTGTGTGTGTTTGCGACAGCAAGGGAATTCTGTATCACGAGTTCATTCTTGAAGGTACAACCGGCAATGTTTGCACATCTATTTTGGAACGATTGTGGAAGAGGATTGTTCCTGTCAGGGCTGAGTACAAAAATGAGCAATGGCTTCTTCTTCACGATAACGCACCCGCACACAAAGCAATCAGTTTACAGCAATATCTGGTGCGGAAGCAGGCGTATGTACTCAACCTTCCTCCCTATTCTCCAGTTTTTTCACCATGTGACGATTTTCAGTTCTTTAAATTAAAGCTGTCTTTAAAACGAAACGTCTTTCAATACACGGAAGACATACAAAGGACTGTGACATCTGCAAGTCCTTCCTTTGTTTGGCTGATCGTGAGACTACTTGTATTAACGTAGGACGAATGTACTTCGAATAAAATATATTCACGTAAGTTTTTCAGCTTTTCCAGTTTAAAAAAAAAATCACTCTCATTACGCACTATGTATTGCACCTCCTAGCGGGCAAACTACGAGTGTTGTACCGAAAGTAATGCAAAAGTGGGCATAACATTTTTATTAACTGACAGACGTCCTTCGAATTGCACATGTTAGTAGAGTAACTCTTCCTCTATAGTAAGACATCTTCTTCATTGTGGGTAAATAATGGATTCCAATAAGAAGCAACGTGTCGTCGTTGAGTTCTTGACGAAGGAAGGGTGCAGGCTGTCCGACATCCACAGAAGGCTACAGAATGTTTAAGGAGATGACACCATTAACAAGAGTGCACAGATGGATGAAGAAGCTTAAAGAAGGGGAAACTAGTATTGAAGACAAACCACGCAGTGGGAGACCATTATTTGTGACCGCCGACACGAATCATCAGCGTATGGATGAATTGATTCGCGCGGAGGGACAAGTCACAATGCGTGAGCTCGTTGCACGACTGGACTGTTCGCTGACACAAATCCTCAGCTAGTGAATGAAATGATTCGATCGGACAGACGAGTCACAGTCCGTGAGCTTGTTGCACAACTGGACTGTTCGCTGACTCAAATCCTCAGCGAGTGAATTAAATGATTCGATCGGAGAGACTAGTGACAATCCGTGAGCTTGTTGCACAACTGAACTGTTTGCTGACACAAATCCTCAGCGAGTAAAGGAAATGATTCGATCGGACAGACGAGTCACAATCCGTGAGCTTGTTGCACAACTGAACTGTTTGCTGACACAAATCCTCAGCGAGTAAAGGAAATGATTCGATCGGACAGACGAGTCACAATCCGTGAGCTTGTTGCACAACTGAACTGTTTGCTGACACAAATCCTCAGCGAGTAAAGGAAATGATTCGATCGGAGAGACGAGTCACAATCCGTGAGCTTGTTGCACAACTGAACTGTTTGCTGACACAAATCCTCAGCGAGTAAAGGAAATGATTCGATCGGACAGACGAGTCACAATCCGTGAGCTTGTTGCACAACTGAACTGTTTGCTGACACAAATCCTCAGCGAGTAAAGGAAATGATTCGATCGAAGAGACGAGTCACAATCCGTGAGCTTGTTGCACAACTGAACTGTTTGCTGACACAAATCCTCAGCGAGTAAAGGAAATGATTCGATCGGACAGACGAGTCACAATCCGTGAGCTTGTTGCACAACTGAACTGTTTGCTGACACAAATCCTCAGCGGGTAAAGGAAATGATTCGATCGGAGAGACGAGTCACAATCCGTGAGCTTGTTACACAACTGGACTGTTCGTTGAGACAAATCCTCAGCGAGTGAATGAAATGATTCGATCGGAGATACTAGTCACAATGCGTGAGCTTGCTGCACAACTGGACTGTGGTCACAATGCCATACAGAAGATGGTGGAAAACTTAGGGTATCGGTGGGTGTGTGCAAAGTTTGTACCTCAGCAGTTGACACCCGATTTCAAGGAGAGAAGGGCGGAAGTCTGCTCTGATCTGCTGGAAGCGTTTCAAGCCAATAAAGACAGGGTTTTTTTTTCTCGAACTGATGACAACTGATGAAACGTGGGTGTATCTTTACGATATGGAAGCGAAGAATCAATCCATGGAATGGCGTCACATCTCTTCACCAAGGCCTAAGAAGTTAAAAAGCCAGAGATCAGCACAGAAAGTTATGGTGACTGTTTTGGGATGACAGGGGTGTCATTCTCCTTGATTTTCTGGAACGTGGTCGTACCGTGACCAGCGAGCGGTACATTGAGATACTGAAGAAGCTTAGAGAAGCCATAAGGAGGAAGAGACCGAACAAGAATCTGAATAGGATTCACATTCACCATGACAATGCGAGACTACACACATCTTTGGCAACACATCGGGCGATCAGCATATTTGGCTGGTCGGTGATCCTCCCCATCCGCCGCCCCGGTGGAGCAGTGGTCCAAGGCGCTGGCCTCTGATCATTCGTCCGTATTGGGTCCGGGTTCGAATCCCGGTCAGGCATGGATGTTGTGTTTGTCTTACGGCACTGGCTCTCTCCCTTCCCTGGAACCAGTGACCCTAAATTAGGGACGGGCGACTGCTTATAGCCCATTGAGTTGCTCACGGTGGTCATTAAACCTCCAATCAAAAAAAAAATCCTCCCCATCCACCGTACAGCCCAGATCTGGCGCCCTCCGACTTCCACCTGTTCCGGCCAATTAGGACAGTCTCCAGGGTCAAAGATTTGATGACACAGATAAGGTAAAATTGGTTGTGAAGAAGTGGGTACAACAGTTCACACCTGAATTTTTTTCAAAGAGGATTCGAGAGTTGGGTTCAAGGATGGCGCAAATGCACCGCTTGTGATGGAGAGTATGTTGAGTAGTACCTTTTCATAGATAAAAAGTGAATCTACCAACATGTGCAATTTGAACGACCTCTGTCAGTTAATAAATAAGTTATTCCCACTTTTGTGTTACTTTCGGTACAACCCTCGTACCACCAGTTTTGAAAAAATTGCAAGGAAGTGTTAATCACACCGCTATCCCATGAGAAAGGAATTTTTCACGTCTAACTGCTAACAGAAAAGCTATTCAACAGCTAAATTTTTTTATATGATTCCCACAAGCAGACGGACAGGGAAAGTAATTCCGGTAAGCACGTCTGAAGACATAAAAAAATGAGTAGTTTCAAGGAGCATTCCACGATACTGAGATGTGCAAGCTTTGTGTTTCTTACTTACATCCCGTGCGACATTCAAAATACAATTCCATTAATTCTTTTCCAGAGAATAAAGGAAAGGTCGTATTCAGGAAAATTTTTATTTTTATATAAATGTAGAATTCAATTCTTCCGAAGAGAAAGTAAGTAACAGCATGAGGGTATGCATGCATGTACACTTGAGCTCCACTACTGTAATAAACTTGAGGCCCGCCGAATCTACCGACACTGCTTCTGAATTATTAAGGGAATATCCTAGGGAAGGTAATGCGATCAATATTTCCATCATTGTGCAAGTCATGCCTCGCTGGGATTTGAATCCGAAGAGAATACCGAGTGTCACAAAATTACTGACCACTCCCACGTCAACGCAGGTCATTTCTGATATTAAAGTAAAAATGAAAAGAAAAAGAAAGGATTATGTGGAAAGACTGAACTCCATTCTCGTAATAGAGATGAATAAAAAGGCCGATCTAATCATCTAATCTGAAGTACCTGGCGTTTAGGTTTCCCACGACCAATTTATTTTGTTTTAAGGTTCATCGTGTCACTCGATAAATCTTCTTTTACCATTAATTTAAAGTTACGGGACTCATTAGAAGAAGCTTCGATCACCTGTTAGGAATTTGAAGACATTCCAGTTAAAGGGCAGGTGGCTTTAAGAGGAAGAAGGGCACTTCTGAGGGTATTTCAAAAAATGAAACGGTACAATTTTTAGAATCCTTAATGATCCCTTCAATGCATGTCCTCGAACATTCTAATTGCAGGAATCTAGTGCGGTGGCTTCGTTCGCCATTTTTCTTTTAAATCTCTTTCGAACTTTTTGGAATTCAGACACGAGACGTTCTCATTCTCAGCCCTCGTTCGGAGAACGAATGGATGCGGAATATTATATAGGAAGCGGGATTAAATAAAATATCCAGAATGTTGTCATCGAATTTTCTGGTAGCACTTCCTTTCACCCAAAAGAAAATCTGATAACGTAAATCATAGCGATAATCAGACCTTTGCGCATGAAAGCTTGTAGGTTGATGAAACGCTAAAAAAATATTTGCCAGAATAAACAAAAAGTGTTACATTTTCTGTTTTTAGTACGTCTTTTGTAAGAGAAAATCGTGCTCATGTTATCGTTTTGTCCGTCCTTCAGTCTGTGGACACATCTCTGCAAATATTAGTCCGATTTGAAAAATCCTTTTTCCATTGGGAAGCGTGAAATATGCGAATGATAATCCTTGATTTCGTTCTTTTTTTTTTTTTTTTTTACGATGTACAATTTTGCCGCTAGGGGATATATATGCGGATGATATCGAATTCAAAATACGTTTTATCCCATATATTTGCTTCTAACAATCCGATTGAAAAATTACCTTTCGATTTCATTTATGTCGAAGAGTATTTCAGGTATAGTCACTTTTTCAAGTTACTCATAGATTTTCCGCAAAAGGGCGTAAGAGTAAATTACGTTTCCCCCGATATCTCTTCTTCTAAAACTCCTATTTCAAAAATTTTTTCTTCAGCGCTTACAGCTCCTAATGAAAAATGTTTTGCATATAATTTCTAATTTTTGGTAAGCAATGGTTTGCCCACCAGAAGGCGGTAAGTGTTAATTTCTACTTCCAATGCATTTTCCGCAAAATCTGAGCTTCTAAAATCTCGATTGAAAACATTCGCTCCTGGACCGATACCACTCATGTCGATAAACGTTTTCGAATTATTTTCTTCCTAAAATATTGCATTGTTTCTTCGCCATGGAGGATGTATATCTTATTTTTTTCAATATCTCTACTTCTAAGAGTCAGATTTGAAAAATTCCTTCTTTGTTGGATAGCGTTTCCGGTGCGAAATGTTTTTCATGTAATTTCAAAATTTACATGTACCTCGTATATCCAAGTTGAAAATACTCCGAATACGTGGCGACAGTAAATAAATAAATGCATCGCTCTTAACCACGTTCTAGAAACACACAGCAACCGAAAAATTGTTTTTCAGCCGCCGCTGTGGAATTGAACCAACAGAACGCTCGATAACTAGCCGAGTGCGTTACATTTACGCCACGGTGGCCAACAATCCACGGTGCTATGTGTATTTTTAAGTCAGCTACTGACATCATAAATCCGTAAGATGGGCTCAGCTACTGAGACGTCTCCATCTGGTGGGCATTAACGGCACGGGCTATATATATATTATAGCAGTTAAATCCAAAGGGCGAGACCCAAGTTGAAAATACTCCAAATACGTGGCGACAGTAAATAAATAAATAAATCGCTCTTAACCACGTTCTAAAAACACACAGCAACCAAAAAATGTTTTTCAGCAGCCGCTGTGGAATTAAACCAACAGAACTCCGGCTAGATATCGAGAGTTCTGTTGGTTCAATTCCACAACGGCAGCTGAAAAACAATTTTTCGGTTGCTGTGTGTTTCTAGAACGTGGTTAAGAGCGATGTATTTATTTATTTACCTCGTATACTTTCCATTAGGGGCATTAAGGTAACTTGTGTTTTCCCCGGTATATCTGCTTCTAAAACTTCTATTTGAAAAATTCTTCCTGTATCGCATGCAGCTCCTGATGGAAAATGTTTTTCATATAATTTATAATATTTAATAACAAATGGTTTGGCCACCAGGGGGCATAAGTGTCAATTTCTGCTTCTGATGTACTTGCAGCAAAATCTGAGCTTTTGAAAACTGAGTGAAAAAATTATTTCCTGGACCGATACCGCTCACATCAAAAAAACTTTTGAGAATACCTTTTTTTAAAGTAATTCACGTTTTCCCCGCCAGAGGCATAGATGCGTATTCTATAGTTGTCGATATCTCTGCTTCTAAGAGTCCGATTTGAAAAAAATCATTCTTTCTTGGAGGGCGTTTCCGCTGCGAAATGTGTCTCATATAATTTCAAATTTTTCTTAGAGCACAAGTCTGCCAAAAGAGGGCGCAAGTTCTTGTTGCCGTTTACAGCATTATCTGCGAGATTAAAAACCCGATTAAAAAACTTCTTTCTTCTGTCGGATACTATTATTTTCCATACCGGTTCCATTGACTATTTTTTTTTTTTTTCGATTGGAGGTTTAAAGACCACCGTGAGCAACTCAATGGGTTATAAGCAGTCGCCCGCCCCTAATTTAGGATCAGTGGTTCCAGGGAAGGGAGAGAGCCAGTGCCGTAAGACAAACACAACATCCATGCCTCACCGGGATTCGAACCCGGGCCCCTTACGGACGAATGATCAGAGGCCACTGCTTAGACAACTGCGCCACCAGGGGCGGCTCCATTGACTTTGAATAGCTTTGATAAATTTAAGTCTCTTTAGAACGGATTCAAAAGAAGTGCTCATTACACCCGAAAATTCGGTGTCATCTTTCTTACTATTTTTCTTCAGTTGGGTTTATGCCTGGGTGATTCAGAAGTCATTGCCATTTTCATGAATACCTTTATAAATGCATAAACTTAAAGCTTTGCACTTCAAAATAGTGACCGTCGTGCTCGATGATACTACACCATTGTGTTGTCATGTGTTGAATCCCCTGTGAAAAAAATTCCTTTGGTTTCGAGGAGAAAAAGTCTTGAAGCACATTTTTAAACCTGTTTTCAGTAATCAGATGTGATAGAGACGTAGTTCCAACTAGTTCTCGCTTTGGAGTGTATAACATCCCTCTAGTGGACAGGAATGGACAATCGGGAGATCTTTGCTGTGTGGGCTCGACCTTTTGAAGCCTGAGCACAGATATGCTATCCGTAAGGGGTCTGCTGCCTCGACATTGTCAAAAACTGTTATTGAAAAAGACTTAAGACCTGATTGGGACAATGCGAACTTACTATCGACTGCTTCTAATAAACGTTCTATGCTTTTTACCGAGAGTCTATATATTATAAAATTTGGACCAAAATGCTGTAATGAGGACGGGCCTGTATACATTCCGTCTACCTGGAGAAACCTGATTTTGCAGTACTCACAGGAGGAAGAATCTGAATGATTATAAGGAACTTTTAACAATTCGTAGTGAATGGCAATGCCTTATGTGTTCATTTACATAATGTGTATTACTTGTGCTCCTATCTCTCACCATTTAACCTTGTGCCGTTCTAATCTGGTTTCACCCATCGGCCTGATGATGCGGCCATAGTGGTCGCGAAAGTGTTTGCCAGAGCTTTTATCTACCATATTTTTAAATTGTAAATAAAGACGTTTTTTAGATCCTACGTTTTTTAAAAGGAAATTTAAAGTGTGGTGTGTATGCTTAGGCTCCAAAAAAATGTTACTGTGCTTCGACAGCTTTTAAATCTTCTTGTCCTGAAGCACATGTTCAACATCGTGGATATTTCGGTACTTTTTCCCACGTAGAAAATGTACCATGGACCGGAATATGTGGTTATACGAAGTCGCGAAATGTGGTCTGTATAAGCACGTTCTGGCACTATAGCTCTACACTCTCCAGTTCCTTAGTTGACCTGGCATGATGAGCAAAAGCACTGCCTTGTTGGAAGATAACTCGTTTACGGTTCACCAGAGCATGGTAAATTCCGCTTAAAGCGGTATACATCAGCTCCAACTAGCCACAGTACAGCAGCGTATTAATGCCTCCGCCGACTGGAACTAATTCCCAATGAATGGGGCCCTCATAGTTCAAAGCTGCAGGGAGGGCGGTTGCCCTTCAAAAATAGTCATTCCATGTGCGTAAATTCATGCTCTGAGGAATGTAAAAAATAGAAATCCTAACTAATAAAGAAAGTTACATCTTTCAATATTTTCTTTTTAAATACTTCGGCTAATCTCATGCAGTATACTTGTGACACTCGGTGTTCTCTTCGGATTCAAATCGCATCGAGGCATGTTAATCTCATACAGCTAACCAATGTACACAGTAACATACACTATAAGGTATGAACATCTTATATCTATGAAGGGAATTTTCCAAAGCAATGAATGTATGCACAGAAAACAATATGCTGATGTGTCTAATCTCTGGTGTAGCGGAAGCATATCCGGCGCGTAACTGGAAGACCCTGTGTTCGACTCCCGGTGGCGGCCAATGAGAATTTTTCCGTGGCTCACTTGTATACATGGAAGGAGCGAAGATCTTTGTTTGATGTCCCCGGTGCACGTTAGGTGTCTGTATTGGTTGTTCATTCGCCTTCTAATTATTTCTTCAGTTGCTGCCTGCCATCTTTGGTGAATCCCCAGCGTTGTGCGGGGCTCCAGGAGGCAACCTGCCAAGTTGGCTTGGCAGTTAGCCTGTGTGAATCTGGAGGAATTCGTGGCCGCTGTGGTGTAGCGGAAACATATCCGGCGCGTAACTGGAAGACCCTGGGTTCGACTCCCGGTGGCGGCCAATGAGAATTTTTCCGTGGCTTACTTGTTAGACGTGGAAGGAGCGAAGATCTTTGTTTGATGTCTTACCGAACATGTCGTTGGGATGAAGAGCTAATTAATCATTTGTGCTCTGTCACAGGAAGTTCTTTAAGCGTTTAACCTTGAACGGAATTTTTCCAAGCCCTAACCTTAAAGTTTCTTCCTATCGTTACGTTTACTATCCGATACTCATTCATTCTGCGCTGGTTTGTTTTTCGTTCTGCATTACTGTGGAATGTTGTGTTGTCAACGTTCACAAAACGTTTACACTTTACTTGGTATTTACCTAGTTTTTACATTTTTAATAAAATTATGTCAAACACTGGTGTGGTTTTTGCACGACCATAATACTTTCCTATAACGGCGGTGTGTGCAAAAGTAACAGCCACGTATTATTTGAGTGGAACGCGAAGGGGCGTAATTTTGAACTTGAAGGGGTCGCCCCGCTGGCGCAGTGGTCTAAGCGCTGACTTATGGGTCCGGGTTCGAATCCCGGTGAGGCATGGATGTTGTGCTTGTCTTACGGCTCTGGCTCTCTCTCCCTTCCCTGGAACCAGTAGCCCTAAATTAGGGACGGGCGACTGCTCATAGCCTATTGAGTTGCTCACGGTGATCGTTAAACCCAGAATAAAAAAAGAAAAAAAGAAAAGACCTCAAAGGGGCGTAATTTCAAGTTTCAAGTCTCGCCCTCCCAGATAAGAAAAGTGCGCTACGGTCCTGACCATACGTACAGCATAACTTTATGCTCAAATCGCTCCTTTTTGGGGTGCTGGTTCAGGTGGCCTTTTTGATCTAACCACTATTTTCTGGTGTCAGAATTTCGGGAAAATATGCACTTTTCACCACATGTCACAGTTCGCCTAAAGAAACGGTCGTCCTGGGGATTTTTTCCAGCAACTTCCATAAGTCGCTTAGCTTGTGCAGCACTCAGTTCATGGGAGTATTTGTCGACAGTCTCTGTGCGTCTTTCCGAGCTTGTGTAGTTCGCGAACAATTGTGGGCTGAGGTATTTCCAGCTTATTTGATAGTT
The DNA here is from genome assembly GCA_039090855.1 of Macrothele yani. Classification (NCBI taxonomy): domain Eukaryota; kingdom Metazoa; phylum Arthropoda; class Arachnida; order Araneae; family Macrothelidae; genus Macrothele; species Macrothele yani. Next base: position 137,567,912 of record CM077004.1, read on the forward strand.
GTCTGGTGCTTGCGCACGGATTTGACTCTGTAGCTTGACTTACAGCTTCAGAATTCACCATCGAAGGCCTTGCACCACGTGTTAAATTTTCAGGATTGCAGTCTCTATTTTAAAATCGTTGAAACCAAAATCTTGCTGTTCTTCCAAACACTGCTCCTTCACATTCCACGGCACAAAATTCCATCGCTACAACTGCAGCGGTCAACTTTTTTAAAAGATAAACCGTAACAGCACTCGGATCGTGTATTTTTCGTCCATAGCTTTTTAACAGCAGACAATTTTCCAATATATTACGGCAGCGTGTGCTCCTATTTATACCAACTGAACGATACCTGTTTTCTCGGTCATGCGGGGTTTTTTTCTCCCATCAGTGTAGTGAAAACTTTCGGGATAGGCCGAGCCTGTACTTGGAAGATTTAGCCTTTTTCTCCAGCATTAAAAAAAAATCTTGTCTCACGAAACGAAGACTGACTTGTTGAATAATCAGATGGTTAAGTTTACCCGATATACTGACAGCCACATCCGCCACCGGATGTGTTGATTAATTACAGCTCAAACCTAGCTGTAAGATGAGAGCCTGAAATGGCACGGTTTATTTCTTTAAAGGTTGAAATCAAATTTCGTTTTCATTTCGTTGCCTCTAACGACGAAAATGTGGCTCTTTTCTTTTCCGAGAAATTTTTAAATGAACAGAGCCTTCAGGTAACCGAAACCAAAACGAAATTCTGGCGCCATTCATTGCTGCAGCAAAGACAAGGAAATTCGAAGTATTTCTTTACATATTTAGGGAACGAGAGTTACCTTGTTTTTATTTTAAGTGTAGAAGAGGATTGGCGCTTGTAGTTAGTATAAATCTCAGCCCCCCCCCCAGGTGGCGCAATGGTCTTAGTGGGGGCTTATGACACTTCGTTCAAGTGCGCCTGGGTTCGAATCCCGTGGAGCATGGATGTCAAGTTTGTCTTACGGCACTGGCTCTCTCCCTTCCCAGGAGCCAGTGCCACTAAATTAGGGACGGGCGACTATTTATAGCCTATCGAGTGACTCACGGTGGTCGTTAAACCCTCAACCAAAAACTAACCAAACAAATAAATCTCATGTCACCAGGAAATGGCACGTTTCTCTGCGTTACGTTCTTTTTACTAATCAGGGAAGTCAGTTCAGTAGAGCAGCTTTTTTCTTTAGAGCAGCTGATCTTCAGACTTTTCAGAATCGCGGACAATATGACAAAATGGAATAACTCTCACGAGCCGCATTAAAAAGAAAATTACAAATGTGCGTGTTTAATATGAATATCTATCATTTCAGAGAAATTTTAAATACTAAAAACTTACCTTTCGAAAAAATAAACGGTGTAGTTTACATGATATCTATGATACAAAAAGAATTCCGAAATACAGTAGTCACCTGATATGTCTACGTTTTTCAGTACTCTTTAGAATTTCCAATTATATAATTGATCGCAGCATAGCTCGGAGCAGATTTGTGAATTCAACCGAAGATACCTGGATTTTCATTTCGAAAATGTACTTTTTTTTTTTTTTTTTTTGTGGACGTCTCGCGGGCCATTAAATAGTGATCCGCGGGCAATTGAAATAGTGAGGCCCGTTGAAATAGTCCTCCACGGGTCATTAAAATAGTACTCCGTCGGCTATTAAAAAAGTGCTCCGTCGGCCATTAAAACAGTGCTGCACCGGCCATTAAAATAGTGCTCTAAGAGCCATTAAAATAATGCTCCGCGGGCCATTAGAATAGTGCTCCGCGGGAAATTGAAAGACTGCTCCACGGGCCCTTGAAATAGGGCTAAATCGGCCATTAAAATAGTGCACTATGGGCCATTGAGATAGTGTTCCGTCGGCCATTAAAATAGTGCACTATGGGCTATTAAAATAATGCACTATGGGTCATTGTGATAGTGCTCCGTCAACCACTAAAGTAGTGCTCTGGGCGCCATTAAAACAGCGCTCCGTGGGCCATTGAGATAGTGTTCCGTCGGCCATTAAAATAGTGCTCTGCGGCCCATTGAAATGGTTCTCAGTGGGCCATTGAAATAGTGCTCAGTCGGCCATTAGAATAGTGCACTATGGGCCATTAAGATAGTGCTCCGTCGGCCATTGAAACAGTGCTCTGTCTGCCATTAAAACAGTGCTCCGTCGGCTATTAAAACAGTGCTCCGTCGGCCGTTAAAATAGTGCTCTGTGGGCCATTGAAATAGTGCTCCGCTGGTAATTGAAGGAGTGCTCCACGAACCCCTAAAGTAGTGCACCGCGAGCCGCGGGTTGGAGACCCCTTCTCTAGAGAAAGTTTTGCGTTATTTACAATAAGTGGCATTGAACACTTATTAAAAGTCTGAAACGGATCGGTAAATGTTGGAGAATGTACTATCTATCTATCTATCTATCTATCTATCTATCTCTTTCTCTCTAACTATTTATCTCTCTCTCTCTCTCTCTCTCTCTCTCTCTCTATCTATCTATCTATCTATCTACACCCCCCCCCCCCCCTTGGCTGCTTAAGTACATTCCTTCACATTTTCCTGATTTTCAGTTTATTGTCTCTGAGTTGCGAATGTTGGAAGAACATATCTATCGGTTCCAACCACCTAGCTACTTTTCAAGTTACGTGTATTTCCCACCTGGGCAGTCAATTGCCGAAAGAGTGATCTCTTCAGGGTTGAGTAATTTCTCATTTCAAATGGATTTCTAAAACGCTCTGCCATTTTAAAAATTTGTTTTAAATTGCAATTTTATCCATTGGACTGCTGGTAAAAAAAAATGGTTTTGAGTAATAATTCTCGTTTCGCTCCAAACGCTAAGGACTATTTTTCGTAGAAGAGGGAATTGTTCCGTACCTTCCACAACAATACACTCTTGGGTTGACTCAGAATAAAATGCACTCATGCGCCGTTAGATCATTATGACTACTCCTGTCTCTTCGAACAAGCTTGCCCCCACAACACTGACTTCACCAACTGGAGAGTAAAACATATAGACGAGACGGGCAGCACGTTTCAGTGCAATGGGGAAGGGAATGACTTGACGGAGTTTGGGAGCATAAGGATAATCGGTGCGACGAAAGCGGGGAATCCGTATCTTAGCAACAACAGCCGTGTTCGAGAACCTCAACAGTGAAGGTGTGGCGGTAATGTTCCGAACAGCAAAACACCCACCTCCAACGTGCTGAAAATGGGAGACTGCTTGAAAGTTGAAGTGGACGCCTGTAGGCACCTGCCGTTCGGAAGAACATACAGTTCAAGGCCTTCAGTTGACAGCAGGCCAGGATGCAAATAGAAACGCCTCTGAGTACATGGCCTATGAACGCTCTTTTGGATTAGTCTAAGGTCCGTGCGCGCAGTGGAGCACATCGACTAAACGGGGAATTGATCGCGTGGTCCGACGAGTCCGTGTTCCAATTCCAACAAACTGATGGACGGCTTCGTATTCAACGTCGCTACGGTGAACAACTGCAACGCAGGTCCACTGTTGGACGGAAACAGAATATCGGAAGTATCGTGTCATGGTGATTGTTCTTATGAACATGATTGAGTCACGTGCTTCCAATTGAACAGGCCTTCACCATTACATCCAACCTGGGACTTTTTTCAGACAAAATGTTACCTTACATAGTGACAGCGTATTTTGTTGGCACTTCCACTGGGACAACACCTGGAGATCGCATTGTGTAGTAATCGTTCAAAGGTCAAGTTCAAGTGTTTCATGCGCTCCTCTGGCAGACAGATTTTTCGGATTTGAATCCCATCGAGTATATCTGGGATCAATGACCCCCTCCGGGTCGTCATTCTGTCAAGTGGGTGTATACCTGAGGAAACCTTCAGCGGGTAGCCCTGGTGGTACAGTAGTCTTAAAGTCTGGCACCTGACCATTCGTCCGAAATGGACTAGAGTAGTGTGCTTGCCTTACGGCACTGATTCTGTCCCTATCTTGGAACCAGTGGCCCCAAATTAAGGACCGGTGATTACTTACGGACGATGCAGTTGCTCACGGTTTTTTTTATTTTTTTTATTGAAGTTTTGACGACCACCGTGAGGAACTCTGTGCTATAAGCAGTCTCCCGTCCCTAATATAAGGCCACTGATTCCAGGGAAGAGGGAGAGCCAGTGCCATGAGACAAACACAAAGTCTAAGCCTCTGTGGGATTCGAACCCGAACCTATCTCGGACGAATGATCAGAAGCCAGCTCTTTGACCTTTGCGCCACCGGGGCGGGGCGGCTGCGGTGGTACAGAATTAAGAAAAAGCAAAAAAAAAAAAAAAAAAAAAAAATTCAGCGATCGAAGTAGCGTGGCGCACAAGTGGTGATTTAGAGTGACAGAATGCCATGCCTAATGAGTGTATGTCACGAGGAAAATTGCAAACATAATGCAATATGCGAACTTTGGTCATTTTGATAAAGCATTTAAAAAAGATGGCTAATACCGCTGCTGTTTTGTCCATTGTGTGCGGTGCGCAGATAAATAAACAGCTTTCAGTTTTATATGTGTTTGATGCGTACTTTAGTTGATGTAACACCAAAAATTACTTTATCTCTGAGGTTCACGATACAAAACAGCTAGTTGATCTTAAATGTCGCGAGATGGAAAAAAATAACAACTTTCCAACTAGAAGTCAGTGCGTTAGGACACTTATTCAAATCTAAAAGTGGTAAATAATAAATAGAATAATTAAATGATTGGTCCTGCTTTATAACATAATGTACTCTATAATATATACATACAGCAAAGGGGAAAATGAGAAAATACGAGTGTTTCCGTCCGCCAATTGTTCGACCACTTCGAAATGTTCTAGAAATCTAAAAACTGACATGCTGGTAGGTCTTAAGGTCCGAATGCCTAGAAAAGTCCAAAAATCAAAATGGCAGCTTTGGAATGTTGCTTGAAATTTTCGCAACTTGTTCGCCCACTTCTAAATGATCTAGAGATCTGATAATTGGTATGCTAGTATGTCTTAAAGTTCGGAGCCGCCCCCGGTGGCGCAGTGGTCTGAGCGATGGCCTCTGATCATTCGTCCGAAAGGGGTCCGGGTTCGAATCCCAGTGAGGCATAGATGTTGTGTTTGTCTTACGGCACTGGCTCTCTCCCTTCCCTAGAGCCAGTGACCCTAAATTAGGAACGGGCGGCTGCTTATAGCCCATTGAGTTGCACACGGTGGTCGTTAAACCTGGAACTAAAACAAAAAAAGGAAAAGTTCGGATACCAAAGACATACCAGCATAACTGGCGGCTTTGGAATATTGTCTACTTGAATTTTCCTACCACTTCTACACCTGGAAAAGTTGGAAAACGAAACATTTCAGAAGGGTGACTTAACTTTACTGTTCAAAACGCTGATAGGTTTAAAGATAATTATGCTAGAAACGTTGAAATGCTGTAAATATTCCATCAAATTTTGATTTAAATTAACGTTAGCCAAAGCCTGCCGTATACACTTAAGTCACAACCCTGTTCTAAATCGTAAAACAGTTACAGATCTTAAATCGCTTGTTTTCTCTTTAATTAATTTTCTCTTTAATTTCATCCTCAAAAAATGATTATATATATATATATTTATTTATATATATTTATTAAAAATGAACTTTCAGAAGACAAAAGTGATGTTCAATGCTTTCACAAGAAATGAAGATTTATCGATTGATGGAGAAAAGCTGGAGATAACAGACACGTACGTTTATCTTGGACAGCAGATATCAAGTGAGGGTCACATTGATGAAGAAATTAATCGGCGTACAAAACTTGCCTGGAGAGTTTTTGGAAGAAACAGCATAATTTTCAAGAGCAATATGCCATTATGTCTTAAAAGAAAAGTGTTTGATCAATGCATCCTTCCAGTGCTTACGTATGGTGCAGAGACGTGGACCTTAACTAAAAGAGACATACAAAGGCTGCAGACAACTCAAAGTAGCATGGAGAGGTGCATGCTTGGTGTAACCAGGAGAGATAAGAAGAGGAACTCGTGGATCCGAAAAATGACAAGAGTGGAAGACATCATGATCAGAGTTAAATCCCCGAAATGGCAATGGGCTGGACATACTGCCAGAAGGACAGACCATCGATGGACAGCTGAAATTTTAGATTGGATTCCAAGGGACAAGAAAAGACCCAGAAGAAGACCACATGGGAGATGGGTGGATGAAATTCGAAAGTATGCAGGGGTGACATGGAGGAGACTGGCACAAGACAGACCGTTGTGGAGGAAACTTGGGGAGACCTTCGTCCAGCAGTGGATTGATAATGGTTGACAATGATGATGATGATGATGATATACAATGAAGAGCAATTGAATTAGAGATACCTGTCTAGTAACGTGTAGCACCACTTTTCGCCCTGATGACGGCGGCGATTCGTCTCGGCATGGACGTGACAAAACACCGGAAGCGTTGGGAAGCCATACGGATCCACGACGACTGAACACGCTCCCACAGTTCACGAAGATTTGATGGAGGGGGTCAGGGCCTCGAACATCTCTCTCGATGGCATCCCAGATGTGCTCGATCGGATTGAGGTCAGGTGACCTAGCTGGCCAAGGAAGCGAGGTCACGTCGGTGGAGTATTCATCCAACCCTTCGGATACAATTCGGGAGCGATGGCACGATGCATTGTCTTGTTGCAGGATGAGGTCCCCAGTGGGATGTTGAAGACCCACAAACGGGAGCAAATGGTCGTCCAGGATATCCTGGTAACGTTGACCTGTGAGGGACGATGTCACACGTACCAGGGTTCCCATTTCAGTCCACGTAAACAGTACCTAGACGAGAATGCTACCCACACCAGCTTGAAGAGTACCCTGCTGGCAAGAAGGATCCATCGTTTCATGTGGTTTGCGTCGTACTCGCATCCTGCCATCAGCATGTACCAAGATAAATCTCAACTCACCAGTCCAGGTAACATTTTCCCACATGTCTTGGGTCCAGTGGCGATGTTCCCGCGCCCATGCTAATCTTTGCACCCTGTGATGTGCGGTCAGCAGCGGTACCCTCGTGGGACGATGGCTTCTGTACCCCATAGCGAGGAGATGGTTCTGGATGGTGTGGCTGCTTGCACCTTTTTGTGCACCAGCGTTAAATTTCCGAGTGATTTCTTACACTTGTGGCCCTTCTATCCGCTGTTACAATGCAAACTAGCCTACGATGACCCCGCTCATCCACACGCTGTCGTCCACGGCAGTTGGCCCTTGCAGGGATGGTTTTATCGGATTTGATGGACACACGGTGCACCCGTGACACAGTGGCTCATGAAAATCCCAGTGCCTGCACGACTTCCAAGATGGACTGACCCATTCGTCAGGCCCCGACAATTTGCCCACGATCAAATGCGCTTAGATCCTTCTTCTTACCCATACTGCGTCCGACTCTTACTGATTCCCGTCGAATCACTTCTTATATTATCGGATCGCTGCATACGTCATGTCGTTTCCGTTTACAGGGCCGCCCACAGCGCCACATTTGCTTAACGCCAGCTGTCTGTAATTCAATTGCTCTTCAGTGTATATACACACGCAAAATGTACCCAAAAGTCCGGAAACAGTCACATAACTGGTGAAATAAGGGCTCTTCAGGAAAAAACTGGTGACTAGGTATAGTAAAAGAGCCATTGCCAATCGAATGGGACTAGCAGCGGCGACCTCTGGCGGATATTTACGGTACTTATGAAAACTAGCTTCGAAACAAAGCGAGATAGGGCAAAAAAGTCAATTGCAAAGTTGTAGAGCATCCGCTGGTTAGAAAGAAACGACACGTGGTTTTCCGGAAACCAGCAAGGAAACGCCTGTAAACGCAACGAATGCGAACGTTCGGTGTCAGTCGGAAAACCGTGCTTAGAAACCGATATGCAACACGCACAATACAGTATTAGGGGCAAAAGGATGATGACGCTATTGAAACAGAGTAAGCATTTTTATGTAATCATACAAAATGCAATTACGTACCGATAACAAAGGTGAAACATGCGTGCATTCAAAACCCACATATTCCATATGCGCATCTAATCCAAGGTTTGTTCAATGTGCGCACCGTCGGCTGTTATGCACGTCTGTACTCGAGAAAACGCGTGTTCTCGTACATTGTCCAACATCTCAGGTGTCACGCTGTGACATGCCGTAATGATACGGTTGTGCAAATTTTGGACATATCTCGGTTCCGCGGAGTATACCTGTTAATTGAGATATCCCGACAGAAAAAAATTCTACAGGGGTCAAATCCGGGGAACGGGGAGGTCACGGTACAGGTCCTCCATATCCAATTATCTGGTGTCCGAACGTCGGCCATAGCAAGGTACACACTGCGGCCACCTTGTGCGCCGGAGCACCATTATGCTGGCTGACACCACAGACGTTGCACGTCCCGGAGAGGAAGTTCATCCATCCTCTCGACTATGTGGTCCTAAATGAGCTGCACATACCTATCACCTGTTAAAGTGCTCTCGTAGAAGACAGGTCCCACAATCGTGTTATGCCAGATCCCACACCACACGTTGGTTGACCAGCTCGCTTGATGCTTGGCTGTTCTGACTTCGAACGAATTCGTTAGAGCACAACAATGTTCACTGTGCTGATTAATAATGCCATCATCTTAAGTGAATCGCGACTCCTCGGTTCCACAGAATCTCGTATAGAAAATGTGCGTTTTCTTCCACGGTATTCATAAAGAAGTTACAGAAGTCGAAACGCCTGCGATCGTCTCCAGGCATCAAATGTTGCGTCAGTACGTGGTGATAGCTTGCGGGATATTACGGTTGCAGTCGCCGTACACCACCACCATCTCACAATACGCGTTACAGGAATACTGCTACATGACGATGTGAAACAGATTCGTCGGATGCTCGGAAACTTCTACCTGCCACACCCCGATGGCTGTTTTTTATATTGTTCTTCGTGCGGTTTACGGGAAGACGCACGTCACTGTCTTCATTTACATGTACAGTTTATGCCTACCAACCGTGACGCGGTAGCCAACAGTTTTCGGACTGACACCGTACGGCGAACGTTCGCATTCGTTGCGTTTACAGGCGTTTCCTTTCCGGTTTCCGGCGAACCACGTGTCGTTTCCTTCTAACCAGCGGATGCTCTACAACTTTGACTTGCCGCCACGGTGGCGCAGTGGTATAAGCGATGGCCTCTGATCCTTCGTCCGAAAGGGGTCAGGGTTCGAATCCCGGTGAGGCATGGATGTTGTGTTTGTCTTACGGCACTGGCTCTCGCCCTTACCTGGAACCAGTGACCCTAAATTAGGGACGGGCGACTGCTTATAGCCCATTGAGTTACTCACGGTGGTCGTTAAACCTCCAATCAAAAAAAAAAAAAAAAAGTAACTTTGACTTTTTTGCCCCGTATCTCGCTTTGTTTCGAAGCTAGTTTTCATAAGTACCGCAAATATCCGCCAGAGGGCGGTGCTGTTAGTCCCAAGCGATCAGCCATGGCCCTTTGCTTAAACCTAGCCACCAGTTTCGTTCCCGTGCGACCATTATTTCACCAGTTATGTGGCTGTTTCCGGATTTTTGTTCACACCCTGTATATAGAATATATACGGCAGAATAATTACGGTTTCGTTTCATCTCCTCAGAAATGCAATAAACCTTTGCGACTTTATATTGGGAAAAAATTCGATTACTGTGAATAAAATTAGGAGGAGAAAATTCTTGTCGTTATTTTGGTGTAACTATCACCTTAACTCTTTTCACTTATAATTTGGTGAATAGGACAGAAGTTAAGCCTCCAGTGTACCCAGAGGCTACGGGATGTCCTCGTAAATGTAACTACCTAAAACTCTCCATAACTTGCTTATCTTAATATGCGATTTAAGCAAATTGAAGGCCACTTACTTGTCGGAAAAGGTTACAATAGAAATTGTCAGCATAATTCTGATAAATGTAGTAGAGCGGTGCATAGTAATTAGCTCCAGGGCGACGTTTCTTTGTAAGAAATTACTTATTTATTATCTCATTAATGTTTGTTTGGTGAGTTTATTCGTGTTCAATACTTCCACACAACATACTAAACCGTGATTCACTTATCTACAGCGTGATACGTTCCGGTGTATTCGCTTTTAACCACCCTAATTATAAGAAAAGTCAGTAAATATTAATGATTATATGACGTACTGGGTTTTACCTTTCTTCCGGTGCTGCAGCAGGGGAGGGGGTCTGTGGTAAGCCTCTTTAATGTTTCTCTCCTACCCCTCCCCAAAGTATTCCAACACTTAGAGCACATGCCCCAATGCAACGACTACAGATTTCAGCCAAATTTTAGTCGAGCTTAGGTAAATAAATATCATTCAACTACAGTTGAGTCTCTATATAACGAAGTCTTTTCGTTCCACTTAAAAACTTTGTTATAAAGAAAATTCGTTAAATGGAAATGAACTTAAATTGTAGAAACTTAATCAAATAAAATGCAAAATACCGTAAAACGTAGTTGAATTTGGACAGTAAATTGAGCTTTTGAGTACAAACTTTTCGTAAATGAGTTTAAATATTTTTTATACATGTATTTGTAGAAGTAGAATACACAGAAGTGCCAGAAAAACTGGTACACCAGTCTAATACTTGGTAGGTCCCCCACGGGAACGCAGGACTGTGGAAATACGATGGGGCATGGACTCCACTAGCTGCTGGAAATATGCTGTAGGTAATGCACACCATACTTCTTGCCGAGCATTCCACAATTCGGGTGTATTCCGAGATCTCGGATTCCTGTGTTCGATAGCGCGTTGCATGGTATCCCAAATGTGTTCTATCACGTTTAGATCTGGGGACTTGGGTGGGAATGGCAACACCCCAAACTCAGATGAATGCTCATCTAACCATAATGTGGCGCCCCGACACTTGTGTGGAGGTGCATTGTCCTGTTGGAACAGGTCCAACCCATCAGCATGAATGCAGGACATGAACGGTTGTACCTCGTCAGAAAAGATGTGCACATAGCGTTGGCCGGTCACAGACGTTTGTAGAAGTACCAGGAGTCCCATGTAGAAGTGCCAGGGCTCCCAGTGAAGTCCAGCTAAACATACCTCATACCATTACAGACCCCCCACCGGCCGATACAGTTCCCTGTTAACAGGCGGGATCCATGGCTTCATGGGGTTTGCGCCACACACGAATTCTTCCATCTGCCCGATACAGTTGGAAACGCGACTCGTCAGACCAGGCTACTTGTTTCCAGTCATCAAGTGTCCAGTGGCGGTGTTGCCGTGCCCAAGCGAGGTGCATAGCTCTGTGTCGTGCACCCATGGGGACTCCGAGTTGGGCGTCGGCTCCCAAAGCCCATATCATGCGGGGTACGTTGCACAGTCCGGACGCTGATGCTTGTTGAGGCTCCAGCATTGAATTCCGATGATACCTGCAAGAGTGTTGCACGCCTATCGCGTGCAACGATTCTTGACAGCCGACGATGGTCACGTTCACCCAATGTCTTTTTACGGCCACGCTGGTATCGTAGGTTGGAGGTTTTGTCGGAATTCTTGTAGTCACGGTACACTCTTGCAATGGTCGTCCGAGAAAATCCGAACTTCGTTTCTACCTACGAAATACTATTGCCCATCTCACGAACCCCAACTATGACACCGCGTCGAAAATCGCTTAAATCGTTATTACTTGTCATTCTCATGCCGAAAACAGCTCTGACAGCTGGCAAGGGTGTCTATCGCTTTATATACGCACTGGCGGACGCAACCGAGTACGCGCATTGGTGACGTTGCTATGTATTTTGCATAAGCTCGTCTGTACCAGTTTTTCTGGCACTTCAGTGTACATTGTCTGAATAAACAAATTAATGAAGAGAAAGAAGCAAAGACTAAAGCTCACCTCTAATTTGCATTGTTTTAATAATACATGCACTTACCCAGAACTGTAAAAAATTCCCGTAATTCTGGTCGGTATGAATTTCCTATGAAAAGTGTTTTGTTCATAAAAAGTTTTAACACTTTTGTAAACATTGGAACATTGCGATGTTTACAAGACTTTCTTGAAACTGAAATTCTTATCAAATCGTATCGAATGCTTTCAGCATTTCTTCATGTGAAAGGTTTTTTTATTTATAGCCGCTTCATCATCATATTTAGCATTTACTATAGCTTCTTCACTACATTTCATATCACTCCCCAAGATGTCATTATCTGTACGCTAATCAGCGATCACAACGTTTTCATCAACATTGAGAAATTCAGAGAGTTCTGCACCTTCTTCAACACTTCCTTTGTCCTTCAGCTGCTACCATTTTTATACTTAATAGCCACAGTTTTCTTCTTTATCCTTGATCAACATCATATAAAAGTTTCAATGTATCCGCAAGAGACAGACATTTTCTTTTCGGCATTTTGAGTGAGCAACACAGTCGAGTCAAGCGTGTAGTGATTGAATAAGAATGAATACGTAACTTCTACAGAATCAAGTCCAAACCAGTTACAACCGGGTTTTCCATGTGAAATGCAGTTTCTACAATGGACTTTCTATCCAGATTTGGAAAAGCAGCTGCTTCGTAATTAAGTCTCCATGGATACGACTCCACACGTGACGTCCCTCTTCCAACAACATTCCGTGCGCTTCACAGAACCAAAAGTTTCAAGATAAGGAATTACGGAAGCGTTGCTAGTATCTACGTGATAAAAAAATTTTAAACAAATTTTTTTTAAACCAAAATGATACTTTTTAGTAAAAAAAACATGGTTATATCGAAATTGAGTTTCGTAATATGGATATTAATTTACATGTAAATTTCATTGAAAAGTCAAGGTTCTGCGGTAAATTTCATTAAATAGAAGATTTCGTTAAATGGAAGTTCGTTATATAGCCTAGAGAGACTACTGTTTTTCTGCGTTTAATGAACGATTTAAAACGGGTAATTTCCATACACTGAGAACAAAATAAATTATACACATTGTGAAAACCTCGTTCAAAAATAAATATTAATAAATAAACAAACTTTACGGTTGACTGTGATTCAATATTCACAGTCAATCGTAAAGTTTGTTTGTTTGTGCTATTTTCTGCGGCGTCTGTGAGACGAGAGATTTCTCCCGACCAGGTTGGCTCCAGGAAGCAACGGATTAGAAATCCTATTAAAAAAAGTATCACGATAAGAACAGTGGTATACGCTAAAGTCTGTTTTGCAATGTACTGTGCTGATGTCGTCGACGTATGTTTATAGTTCTGTGTCAGTGAATAGAGAACAGGAACAGATTAGAACATCAAATACGGTTAGGTTAAAGGATAGAGTATTCGAAGTATAGGCTAGTCAAAAAAATTTACATCTTCGGAACTTTGGGAAAGTATAAAAGCATTGTTTGGGGGCAAAAAAAGGTCTTTGTCGGTTTGATCAGTATTCAAAGTCGAATGTGTAGTCAGAGACAGGATTCTCTCTCTTATGATGACCGTCTAGATATAGCTGGTGGTTTTTTTCTTCTTAAAGATTTACAGCGGGAGCGCAGGAGAACGATTCTATTCGCCCTTAGGAGAGGTCGAAGTCCGTTGTGTTAAGAGCTGAGGCGCGTGCAAAATCGACGGGATTTGCCAAAAAAACGAATAGCAATGAAGCCAAAATATTTGCGATTGCAGCGACTATTAAAAAAGTTTTTAAAAAAGAAGTCTTTTATATTTTGCCATGTATGGTCCTGCTCGATGAAATAGGTTAGTACCTCACATTTGAAAAAAAGGAACTAAAGGCATCCTATCGCATAAAGGAAGAACCTGACTTTTCAGATCTTCTTCGGAGTTTGTGATTTAAAAGTTTCAACAACTATTTTAGTGGAAAATGTTAATAAAGGGGGTTTGCAATGCCAGGAAGAGGCAGCACTGCAAGTTTACATTGCAAAGTTTTATCTCGCTCCCTCCCTCCCCTCACGTAAGCTTCTGGATCCGCCTTAGTATACTCAGAAGTATTACTGTCATACGTACAACGACCGGAACACAGAATGCACCGAAATACTGAATAACTTTGAATCTACAAAAATTACTTCCCTAAATTCCGTCGAATTCATTGATTTATTTTCTATCTTATTCTCTAAAACCCATCTGGGATCTAGATTCCTCTCCATTGCGTCGCGGTCTTGATATTGCAACAGACTGCTCGCATTAAGTTCGTATTTTTTACTTTTCTGAACGTTCTTAGAACTTATATGAGAGGCTGAAGTATCTAATCTTTTGATTATTTATCATGCATACCTTTTAATGATTCATTGGGCAGGAGGCTTAACCTTGTGCTTTTAACAAGTATATGTGATTTCTTTTCGTGTTCCTAAGAATCAGAAAAGAGGAGTTTTTAATTAATTTCCGTTCAATACCATCACTGCGGCAACCTAAAATAGCCCCTAATTAACCGATAATGGTTGTATTTGGGAATGTTCATCTATCTAGAGTTTCTTAAAGAAGTTTTTTTTTAATTAGAGATGTTGGCCTTTACTCAACAATGTAATTGTATTGATGGAATCGCAAGCCTTATGGGCAAAAATCGCTTGTTAGCAAGCTATGTCTCAGAGCGCCATTAGGATAAATATTTTTCTTCTTTTTTCGTGCACAATTTCTTCTCCATGTTTCTTATATTTCCTTTTTGTAAATCGAAGAGTAAGGAAATTAGAATTTCCGCTTTACTACGAGCTTATTAAAAGAAGGTATATAGCTGAATATAATTTTATTGCGCAAACATTTTCTTTACATAAATTTTGATATTAGTGATCTGATGTTCATGGCAAAGATATGGTGAAACTGTATACTGCCTGTGAAATTTTACCAGGAATATAATTTCGTAGCCTGCTGTCAGATTAAGAAAAATCCGTGTGCCTTTTTTTTTTTTAGCAATAACTGAGAAATATTCGAGTCTGTTCTAAAATAATATCCGAATTAGGTTTGTGCATCAATTTCCGGCGTTCTGTGGTCGAACGGATGCCGTACCTTGTGAAAACCAAATGTGCCAGTGGCGGTGCACCAAACCCACATCCTTGTGGACCGGGGCCGACTGCTTTCCCAATTGAGCTCCGCAGGCAAGGGCTTATCACTGCTATTTAACCATTTTGGCATCTACGTCACCTGTGTAGTACGTCTCATATACGCACACACACACACACACACACACACACACACACACACCTTTCCTCCCGCTGAGAAAAGGGGGGGGCGCGCCCTGGTGGCGCAGTGGTGTAAGCGATGGCTACCGATCGTTTGTCCGAAAGGGGTCCGAGTTCGAATCCCGATGAGGCATGGATGTTGTGTTTGTAAAACGGCCTTGGCTCGCTCCCTTACGGCCTTGGCTCGCTCCCTTTCCTGGAACCAGTGACCCTAAATTAGGGACGGGCGACTGCTTATAGCCCATTGAGTTGCTCACGGTTGTCGTTAAACCTCCAATAAAAACAAGTTAGTAAAATCGTGTAATGCATTGATTATGATACGCTTTCCAACATACCAGAAATTATTACTCAAGTTATGTGGATAATGGCTGTGGAATAAATCTCGCTCCTGTGTCCTGACCTTCGACCCCATTTCGTTAATATTCAACAGAACCGGTTCACTATACATCCGGAACAACATGATAAAGTGTTGTCGCAATCCAAGCATTGTAGGTAAGTTATGATGCACAAGGGCAATGGAATGGATCTCACTCCAGTGTCCTGACCTTTGACCCCGTTTCGCCCATTTTCAATAGGGTTTGTCCCCAGTGGCTCCCTACCACATACTAAAATTTCATCGAAATGGAACCATTTTTACGCAAGTTATGACGCAAAGGGCAGTGGAATAAATCCCGCTCTTATGCCCTGCCTGACCTTAGACCCCATTTCGCCCATTTTCAATAGGGTTCGTGCCCAGGTGGTTCCCTACCACATACTAAAATTTTATCGAACTCGAACCCTATTTACGCATGTTATGATGCATAAAGGCAATGGAATGGATCCGGCTTCTATGTTCTGACCTTTAACCCATTTCGCCCATTTTCAATAGGTTTCGCCCCCATGTGGTTCCTTACCACATACTAAAATGTTATCGAAATCGAACCATTTTTACGCAAGTTATGATGCATAAGGGCAAAGGAATGGATCCAGCTCCTATGTCCTACGCAACAGAGGTGGTGCACAGATGGCCATACGAACCATCTTCCAGACGAATCATCTTCCAGCCGTGTGTGTCGCCCGCAGTTCCTTGATGCCAGAGGGGAGCGGAGACTGTCGCGCATTGCCCACAGCAACCGCAGGGCCACAGTGCGACAAATCACCCGCAGCTACAACAGCGGTGATCAGGGCAAATTGTCACCGCACACAGTTCATCGCAGCCTTCTGCGCATGGGCCTACGTAGCCGAAGACCCGGCCGGGTCTCCATGATCATGGCACGTCATCGCTAACAACGCATGAAATGGGCCCAAGATCATCGAGATTCGACCGTGGTTGATTTGAAGAAAGCGGCCTGGTCTGGCGAATCCGGATTCCTGGTGCATCACGTAGACTGCCGAGCGCGGATACGCGGATTACCAACGGAGGCTATGGCACCTGGATGCACTTTTGTGTGCAAACAGGTAGGTGGCGGTGGTAGTATGCTGTGGGCGATGTTTTCTTGGGACATTTTAGGGCCCATTGTCCCAATAGAACAATCCCTGACAGCTGTTAGGTATCTGAACATCGTTGCGGACCAAGGTCACCTATTCAAGGCAACTGTGTTACCTATTGGTGATGGCCGTTACCAACACGGTAATGCGCCATACCACACTGTCAGAATCGTCAAAGTGTGGTTCGAGGAACATGCTTGTGGCTTTCTGTTAATGTCATGGCCTCCATATTCACCTGACATGAACGCAGTCGAACATTTATGGTTCGACTTGGAAAAGCGAGTTCGCGCTAAATCACCCCCCCCCCCCCCGAAATGTACGGGAACTAGAGGATCTGTTGTGGACATTAAGGTACCAGACACTCCTGAATACCTATCGCCACCTCATGAAATCGGTGCCTCGCCGAGTGGCCGCTGCTTTGCGCGATAAAGTTATATAGGTAGTTATACTGTTATACTTATTATATAGGTGACTATACTGTGATGGCTTATCGGTGTATGTCCGCGCTCTGCACGGCCGAAGGTGATGCGAATCTGCAATTTGCATCTCCTTCGGCAGTCCGCTTCGCTGCTTCTCCTCCACGCTGCAATCACTACTTTTGGACTTCACAAACCACTCGTTACACGTACTTGCACCTTTCGCAGAATGCCGAACTAATCCTTACTGCACGGTTTTCCGGAGATTAGACATGAACAGTATATCGTGACGAATGCGCGTTTTGTTCGTCACCATGTCCTGGCTCAACTAACCGCACGTGCGGGCTGTTCGCTGATACGCGTTATTCGACGCATGAGATTAAAAGAGCCATTCGTAACAGAGATTGTGGTGTTCCTTGATGCAGAGAGCTACTTCCAGCTGGATAATACGCACAGCTCGGATCATCACACAGTTATTCCAGCAGCACAACAGTAATTTCAAAGTGTTAAATGGATACCATAGTCCTCAGAGCCTAACCCAATTGAACGCCTTTGTGTTGAGACTGAAAGATCCATTCGTAACAGAGATTACTTGGTGTTCCTTGACGGACAGGACTTCTTTCAGCAGTTTCAGCAGGATAATGCACCGTGCAATGAGTCTTGAATCGTCACACAAGGGTTCTAGGAGCAAGACAGTGACTTCAAAGTGTGAAATGGACTCCACAGTTCTTAGATCTTAACCCAATTGAACACCTCTGGGATGAGATTGAGAGAGCCATTCGTAACAGAGATTGTGGTGTTCCTTGATGTAGAGGGCTACTTCCAGCTGCATAATGTGCCATTCCACAAATCTCGGATCGTCACACAGTTATTCCAGGAGCACAACAGTGATTTTGAAAGTGTTAAATGGACACCATAGACCTCAGAGCTTAACCCAATTGAAGGCCTCTGGGGTGAGACTGAAAAGATCCATTCGTAACAGAGATTACTTGGTGTTCCTTGACGGACAGGACTTCTTTCAGCAGTTTCAGCAGGATAATGCACCGTGCCATGAGTCTTGAATCGTCACACAAGGGTTCTAGGAGCAAGACAGTGACTTCAAAGTGTTAAATGGACTCCACAGTTCTTAGATCTTAACCCAATTGAACACCTCTGGGATGTGATTGAGAGAGCCATTCGTAACAGCGATTGTGGTGTTCTTTGATGTAGAGAGCTACTTCCAGCTGCATAATGTGCCATTCCACAAATCTCGGATCGTCACACAGTTATTCCAGGAGCACAACAGTGATTTTGAAAGTGTTAAATGGACACCATAGTCCTCAAAGCTTAACCCAATTGAAGGCCTCTGGGGTGAGACTGACAGATCCTTTCGTAACAGAGATTACTTGGTGTTCCTTGACGGACAGGACTTCTTTCAGCAGTTTCAGCAGGATAATGCACCGTGCCATGAGTCTTGAATCGTCACACAAGGGTTCTAGGAGCAAGACAGTGACTTCAAAGTGTTAAATGGACTCCACAGTTCTTAGATCTTAACCCAATTGAACACCTCTGGGATGAAATTGAGAGAGCCATTCGTAACAGAGATTGTGGTGTTCCTTGATGTAGAGGGCTACTTCCAGCTGCATAATGTGCCATTCCACAAATCTCGGATCGTCACACAGTTATTCCAGGAGCACAACAGTGATTTTGAAAGTGTTAAATGGACACCATAGTCCTCAGAGCTTAACCCAATTGAAGGCCTCTGGGGTGAGACTGAAAGATCCATTCGTAACAGAGATTACTTGGTGTTGCTTGATGGAGAGTACAACTTTCGGCAGGATAATGCGCCATGCCATGAGTCTCGGATCGTCACACAGAGGTTCCAGGAAAAAGGCAGTGACTTCAAGGTGCTAAAAATGTTCCCACGATCCACTGAATTCAACTCTCATTCCTCTTCCCCACCAAGTCACGTATATTTCCTAGCTAAATGGTCAGCTGCTGAGAGTGCAAGACTGCTGATTGAGTAACTTGTCATATCAAATCTATTTCTAGAAGGCTCTGTTGTTAAACATAACCGTATATCATTGCAATCTGAGTAAATTACGAGAAACTGATGCTAAATGCGATAAAAACCATCACAAAAATTCTGTTTGGTGCTAAGCATCTTTCTCGCCACTAGTAAAGTATACGTCGTGGCGAAATTTGTCTCCCTCTCGACCTCCCCAAGGGGGGGGGGTTTGCCTCCTCTAAATGATGACACGATGGGGTGGAACCTGTAAATGTCCTAGACAAAACGTTGCAAATCCTCCTCACTAACTCACTTGCGATTCAGCTTTTCTATCTTGAGATCAGATACCTGCTTGCGCATGGGCAGATGGATCTTCGTAGCTAAATCACGTTTGATCGGTGCCAGGGTCGTTTCTTACGTTTGTCTAAATCGGAATAATATATAATAATAAAAATAAATATTGCGTTGAAAAACTGAACAGTCGAAATACTAATGTATTGCCGCCGCCACGGTTCAGTAAAATATTTACTTTTATGGCTCACATATCGTCTTTTATTGGTTTTGGGCCGCGCGTGGCCTAGTGGTCAACGTTCGTGACAGCCGCGGAGAAGACCTCGGGTTCGATCCCAGGCAGGTACGAACGCTCGAACGACTAAATATCCACCGTGCGTCGTATGGGCACGTTAAGCCGTCGGACCCCAGGTACTCCCCCCCCCGGTAATAAATAAGGGCGTCTCCCCCCCCCTTTCTACCTCGCTTCCGTGCCACTTTCCTATAGGGCACTCCCCAAATCTTCTAGCTTCCTGTTCCTAAGGGTTGTTTAAGACCCGGGATCAGATACTCCCTTCCTAAAATCCTGTACATATCATCTGATCTTTCATTGGTTTCACGACAATAACATTCACTAATCCATCTATCTGAGTAGAGTTCAATGTCAGAAATTAGTAAACCTTGTTGTTTGCTGTTATGATTTAATTCCACTTAGTATGTACCGGACTGTATCTCGGTGTGGTGGTGAGCGACGCGAATAAATGCAATGCGTTGTACGTAAAGAAATGTATACTCTCGAATCCCTCGCTTAATTTCACACCCACTGTTGTTGGCATGCGAAGGATGCATCGCATAAATTGTCTACAAAGTGTACCAGTGTACTCCATCGATTTTTTTTTACCAATATGGCATGACTTATTTTGTTTTATTGGCGTCAATATCTCAGACGTAAAAGGATATTTTTTTCACGCTGTCCTCTAGGACAGTGTTCCGCAACCGGTGTGCCCCCACAAGGAGAAAGGTGTGACGCGAACTTTTATCTATTATCCTATTGTAAGAAATTAATTGTCGAGTTTTATTTTTAGCACGTCTTTTGTACAAAAAGATCGTGCTTCTGTTATCGGTTTGTCCGTCCGTTCGTCCGTACCCACGGTATCTCTGCAACTATTAGTCCGATTTGAAAAATTCTTTTTGCATTCGGAAGATTGAAATATGCGAATGACGATCCTTCATTTCGTTTTTTTTTTTTTACGATGCACAAATTTGCCGCTAGAGGGCGTAAATGCAGATGATGTCGAATGCAAAATTACGTTTTAATCCACATATTTGCTTTTAAACATCCGATTGAAAAAATTCTTTTATCTTTCGATTCCATTTATGTCGAAGAGTGTTTTAGATATAGTTTCATTTTCAAATTACGCATAGATTTTCCGCTAGGGGTGTAAAAATAAATTACATTTTTTCCAATAAGTCTTCTCCCAAAACCCCGATTTGAAAAATCTCTTTTTCAGCGGATATATCTCCTAATGGAAAATCGTTTGCACATAATTTCGAATTTTTGGTAAAGAATACTTTGGCCACCAGGGGGCGAAAGCGTTAATTTTTCTTTCTGATGTATTTGCCATAAAATCTGAGCTTCTAAAATATCGATTAAAAAAATTCTTTCGTGGACTAATGAAACTCACATCGATAAACCTTTTCGGAATATTTTCTTCCTAAAATATCTCACAGTTTCTCCGCCAGGGGGGGGGGATAGATGTATATCTTATTTTTTGTCAATATCTCTACTTCTAGGAGTCCGATTTGAAAAATTCCTTCTTTGTTGGATAGTGTTTTCCGTGTGACATGCTTTTCATATAATTTCAAATTTTTCATGTAATTCATAGACATTCCGCTAGGGGGCGTAAAGGTAAACTGCGTTTCTCCCTATATCTCTGCTTCTAAATCTCCGATTTCAAAAATTCTTTCTGCACCGGATACAGCTCCTGATGGGAAAACGTTAGTTTGGACATAATTTCTAATTTTTTGTAAAAAAAAATGGTTTGGCCGCCAGGGGCGTAAATCTTAATTTCCGCTTCTGATGTATTTGCAGCAAAATATGAGCTTCTAAATTCTCGATTAAAAAAAACGTCGTTTGCAGACCGATACTAGTCATGTCGACAAACTTTTTAGGAACATTTTCTTCTTAAAATAGTGCATGGTTTCTACGCCAGGGGGCGTAGATATATATCTTATTTTTGTCAATATCTCTACTTCTAGGGATTCGATTTGAAAAATTCCTTTTTTGTTGGATAGTGTTTCCAGTATGACATGTGTTTCATATAACTTCAAAATTTTCAAGTAATTCATAGACTTTCCGCTAGGGGGCGTAAAGCTCAATTGCGTTTCTCCCTATATCTCTGCTTCTAAATCTCCGATTTGAAAAATTCTTTCTGCACCGGATACAGCTCCTGATGGGGAATCGTTTGCACATAATTTCTAATTAAAAAATGGTTTGACCACCAGGGGGCGAAAACCTTAATTTCCGCTTCTGATGTATTTGCAGCAAAATATAAGCTTCTAAATTTTCGATTGAAAAAACCGTCGTTTGTAGACCGAACTACTCGTGTCGACAAACCTTTTAGAAACCTTTTATTATTAAAATAGTGCATGGTTTCTGCGCTAGGGGGCGTAGGCGTATATCTTATTTTTGTCAATATCTCAACTTCTAGGAGTCCGATTTAAAAAATTCCTTCTTTGTTGGATAGTGTTTCTAGTGTGACATGTTTTTTTTTTAATTTAAAATTTTCAAGTATTTCATATCTTTCCGCTAGGGGGCGTAAAGGTAAATTGCGGTTCTCACTATTTCTCTGCTTCTAAATCTCCGATTTGAAAAATTCCTTCTGTACCGGGTACAGCTCCTGATGGGAAATCCTTCGCACATAATTTCTAATTTTTGTAAAAAAATGGTATGGCCACCAGGTAGCGTATGTCTTAATTTCCACTTCTGATGTATTTGCAGCAAAATATGAGTTTCTAAAATCTCGATTGAAAAAAAGTCTTTTGTTGACCGATGCTACTCATGTCGACAAACCTTTTAGGAACTCTTTCTTCTTGAAATAATGCATGGTTTCTACGCCAGGGGGCGTAGATATATATCTTATTTTTGTCAATATCTCTACTTCTAAAAGTCGAATTTGAAAAATTCCTTCGTTGTTGGATAGTGTTTCCGATGCGAAATGTTTTTCGCATAAATTCAAAATTTTCACGTAAATCATTTAAGACTTTCCGCTAGGGCGCATAAAGGTAAATTGCGTTTTCTGCTCCTAAAACTCCGATTTGAAAAATTCTTCCTGTATCGCATACAAGACCTGATGGAAAATATTTTTCACATAATTTCTAATGTTTTGTAAAGAATGGTTTGGCTACCAGGGGTCATAAGTGTTAATCTCTGCCTCTGATGTATTTGTGGCAAAATCTGGGCTCATGAAAACTCGACTAAATTTTTTTCTTGGACCGATACCACTCATATGGATAAACCATTTGCAAATACTTTCTTCCTAAAATAATGCATGGTTTTCCCACCAGGGGACGTAAAGTCACATCTTATTTTTGTCGATAACGCTGTTTCTAAGAGTTCGTAAGCTCAAGATTCCGTTTACACCAATATCTGAGGGATTAAAGACCCGATTGAAAAACTTCTTTCTTCCGTCAGATACTATTGTTTTCCATACCGGTTCCATTGCTTTTGAATAGCTTTGATCAATTTAATTTGCGTCAGAACGGATTCAAAAGACGTGCTTATTACACCCGAAAATTCGGCGTTATCTTTCTTGTTTTATTTTATCCTAGTTTCATATGCTTGTATTTCATTCTCTGCTGCTGCACTGATTAAATAAGATGATGCTTGTTTATTCTTTATTACATGCCGCGAATTTTTATGTATTCTAAGAAATTAAATGGAAATTATTTACTCACAGTTGTTGTTATATCGTAGGTTTGCGTATTGATATATTTCTATTTTTGGCTTCTACCGCTGTGCTATGCGGCTTCTTTGTTACACTTGCCGCACGTTCTGTGTATGCTTTACCCTAAAAGTGCGGGGATTAGCAAAACTTTCCCTGTCTGTTATTATTTTGTTACGTTGTTTCGATATTTGTCCCTGTTTGTTAGTGCTTCTTCAACTTAATTACTTTTTTCCTGTACCGATGTGCCCACCCA
This sequence comes from Macrothele yani, assembly GCA_039090855.1. Classification (NCBI taxonomy): domain Eukaryota; kingdom Metazoa; phylum Arthropoda; class Arachnida; order Araneae; family Macrothelidae; genus Macrothele; species Macrothele yani. The sequence goes on from CM077004.1 coordinate 137,591,313, forward strand.
TTGTTAGACTTTATTTTAAATTAGTCGGTATACGTGTCTCTCCTTCCCTTTGAAGAGTATAGGTCCCGCGTCTTACAATTATTTCAGTTCTATCACAGCTGTGCTCTGAAGTAGTCCGAAAATTGTGATTGCTAGTCAGTCTTGCTATTTTCTATTACTATTAAACTAATGGGTCGTTTGAGATGTTCCCGACTGTATGGCCACTTGCTCTCGGTAATAAAGTGGTGATGGACTTAATTCAAGAACATTTAGAAATCTTGCAGCAAAAGTTCAAGAAGTATTTTGGAGAGAGTGTTAAAGATTTCGACTGGGTTCGTGATCCATTCGTTGCGAATTCAAAACCTCTTCCGATTAACATACACTGCTGGCCACCCAAAATGCAACACCCAGAAGGACACGAGATAGCAAAGCCAGATTTACTAGACACATAACAACAGATACAAAGATGAAACGATTGAGCTTACAGGCCCATGCGACTTGCGGAACAAGTAGATATCAATAGTTCGTTGGCCCCCATGGCTGGCAATAACGGCCGCTACACGCCGCGGCATCGAACGAAAGAGGCTTTAGATGTCGGCTTGGGGTATGTCGGTCCAGGCTGCTTCCACACGTTGCCACAGTTCATCAAGCGTAGCCGCGGGTGGTGCTTGCCGGGCCACTCGGTTGCCGATCAGCGACCAGACGAGTTCGATGGGCGACATATCAGGAGAACAGGTGGGCCCCGGCAGCAGTGTCACCTTCTGGGCCGTGAAGAATTGTTGCACGATGCGTGCCACGTGCGGGCGCGCATTGTGCTGTTGAAACGTGGCCGCTGGCAGATCCTGCAGGTAAGGAAGGACTACAGGCTCCAAAACGTCGGAGATAGTGCGGTGGCTGTTGAGTGTACCGGCGATGCGTACCAGAGGGGTGCGGGTGTCATATCCAATTACGGCCCAAACCATAACGCCAGGAGACGGACCGGTTTGGCGATGCATAATGCCGTTATACAGTCTCTCGCCGCGTTGCCGCCACACGCGGATCCGACCATCGTGGTGTTGCAGGCAGAAGCGGGATTCGTCGGAGAAGACAATGTCGTGCCATTCCGTAGTCCAGGTGCGGCGTTCAACGGCCCACTGCAGCCACACACACCGGTGGTTTAACGTCAATGGTAATCGGAGCAACAGGCGCCGTGCGACAAGTCCCCGCTCCTGCAGACGACGTCGAACGGTATGTGCTGACACAGGTTGTTGCGCAACACATCCTAATTCCTGCGTTAACGTTCGTGATGTAACGGTGCGAGCCGGCATTGCCCGCCGCACAACATGCCGGTCCTCTCGTTCGGTGTTGTACCGCGGCTGCGGCAATCGCTCACGTCGGTCCGTCCGTTCCTCCTGCACCCACCGAATCCATACTCGCCTCACTGGGGCTGCATGTCGTCCCACACAGGCACTGATGTCTTGTTACGATGAACCGCTGTCGCGATAAGCCACTATTCGTCCTCTGTCGAACTCCGAAACATGCTGAAATGACTGCCGTATTCTGCGACGAGGCATCAGGAAGCTTCCCACGCACAGGTCCGGCAGCACAACACACTTCCACTACTTACACCCCGCCTTCTGTGCCCCCTTTTTATTGTGCTTCTCGGTGGCGTGCCGGACGCACATAATTTGCATATGCCCTGCAATGCTAATCGTTTGCATGTCCTCTAGCGGGCGACGCATGCTGCGAATATCAGGCCAATCGGATGCTTCCTTCTTGGTGTTGCGTTTTGGGTGGCCAGCAGTGTAGAAGAGTAACTCGCAGATTTAGAAGCAGACCGAACATTGAAATTAAAATTTCTCGAAATGCTTTTGGACATATTTTGGTTGGCAATAAGGAGTGAATACCTGGCTATATGTGAAATGGCAGTTAATGTGTTATTGAAATTTTTAACTACATATATGTGTGAACTGGGCTTCTCGACGTTGACTGAAATTAAAACATCAAAGAGGGAGAGACTCAGATCCGTCGATGAAAAAATGAGACTTGCATTGTCAACGATTCAGCCACGGATCAGCCTCCTGCGTGCAGCTAAGCAGGCGCAAGTATCACATTGAAGATATGAGTAAAATTATTTACTTTAATAGTAATAGAAAAGTGTATTTTCTTGTATTTTCTACCATGAAATTAAAGTGCGTGAATTGTAAATAAATGCACGAGTCGATTTCTGTTTAATAATAATAATAATAGAATAGAATAATAATAGGTTGATTACATTACATATTTATATTAATAGTGTCATATCATACGTTTTTGAGGGGATTAACATTTTGGTGTGCCGTGTTGAGTCATTGATAATAATTTATGGTGTGCCGCGATTGAGGCACACTGCTCTAGAGAGCATTCCACTATGGGAATAGACAAACTATTCCTATCGCTGAATGGTCTCTAAAAGGTTTCTCAGGTTGGAGGAGCTCCTGCTCCTCGAATGAGTTTTATTTGCAGCCAGAATAATGAAACATAATGTGCGTTTTTAAGAAAGGAACTTTGTTAAGCTACTCGTCGAAAATTATGGAAAGTTGTTTTTAAGCAAAATACAATGGCCGTTCCATAAAAACTGAGAGTAAAATCACACAAAGTGAACAAATATAGGTACAGCAAAATATATGTTATTCTTTATCTTCCCTTAGATGATATGCAACGGTCCCATCGTTCAGTCCACTTTTCATAGCACGTGGAAGAGGCATTTTGTGAAAGCTGCTTTAGCGAACCCCATACAGCTTGAATAACGTCATCGTCTGTGTTGTACGTTGCGCCACAGAACTTCTCCTTCATTGTTGGAAACCACCAGAAATCGCACGGGGAGAGATCAGGACTGTAGGCAGGCTGTGTCATGATTTCAATACTGCATTTCGTAAGAAACTGTTGAACACAAGTAGCCACATGTGGACGAGCGTTATCATGGTGTAAGGTCCACTTGCCCACCAGTCCCGATAGCTTAATAGATATGTATCGTCTCAGACTCTTCAAGGCTGAAATGTAATATTCAGCATTGACAATAATTTGTTGAGGAACGGAATGCTGCTAGACTACACTTTTATGATCAAAGAAAATTATCATCACCACCTAATTTGGCTTGGCGGATTTTTTTCGAAGGAGGCAAACCTGTGTGTTTGTTTCCAAACACTCGTTCCTCGCTTCGTGAGGGTGACGAATTAGTGGATCCTTGTTTAACTGTCACGAAACATGGCAGTTTAACTTGTAATAACTGCCATGTTTTATCAGCAGTTATTACTGTGTTTAGAAAGTGGATCCTTTGCAATCATTTGTTTCTACTCACCTGGACTCTGACTAACAATTGTTCTCACTTCAGCTTTGATGTGGTACCCATCTCAAACACACTCAGTAATTTGTCGCGTAGAAAGCGGAATGCTGACGTTTTTGAAACATTAGTTGACGCCGCTATGTTTTCAAACGTCATTCGTCGATCTTCTTGCAGTATTGCCCAAAGAGTGTTAGCAATACACTCCGTAACAGCACTTTCAGGTCGACCAGGACTAGGAGCGAGTTCTGCTGACAAACGCTTTTTTTTTAAAATCATGGTGGCATCTGAAAATCGTTGACTCACCCAAGCATTAATCGTTTTAAACCTTTTTCATTAAATCAACTGTTTCTGGAGCCGTTTTACCCAACCGATAACAAAATTTTATCGTACAACGCATTTCACTTCTTAACTCTGAATCACTCACGTCCATAGCTGTATGGCGAAATGCAGATGTACCTTAAAGAACTGCGCAATAACAAAACCAGAACCGTATGCCATGGCTAATAACTGTTGCCAAAGATACTTACTTAATTCAGTTAGTCGTCTGATTGGTTCTTTTCCACCTTTGCACTGTTGCCAACTCATAAAACATTGCTTTCAGTTTTTATGGATCGGCCTTTATAGCTTGTACAGTTAAAAATTCTGCATGATTTGGTAGACCAGAGAGAGTGATTGTTCATGACATAGTTTAGGTTCAAAATGTGTGACAATGGTGTCAGCGGAAGTGAAAATTTACAAATAACATCTGGTCTGCTCTAGTCATTCTTAAAGGGAAGAAGTTAAAAAAGGAAGAAAAAAGCCTTCCCAAAAGTTATTATTTTTAGGTTTCTAGTTAAATGGACCGATGTGACACATCTCCGAACTTGCAAAAAGTTTTAACAGATATCAGATGCATTATTGCAAAGGGGCATGTTAGTATTTCATGCGGTGAAGGAATACCTGATCAATAATACGAAATAAGAAGTAAATACATCTATTGCGCATTTTGTTGTGACACTCAGAGATCTGGCATCAGAGCTTCAGGCCTTAGACGTTGTTACATAAGCGTATTTTTAAGTACGCTTGGGATTGAAGTATACTCACTTCTTTCTACCAGGAAACTATCCTTACTAGAACAAGAAAAATAAAATTTTAGCTTCTTAGCTATTGGACTGAAGATTTTCTGAGCAGACATTTCTCAAGAGAATAAATACGCCTCAAGGACATTCTGCGTTCCAAACGCTGTGGATGTCACCAAAAAATCATAAGTTATAGAAAACGAAGATGACAGAAAGAGAATGTGAAACAAATACGAATCGCATGGATGATAAGCAAGTATAAAAGGGACGTTTTGTGACAGTGATATTTAAATAAATTGTGAGGCGTTTCGTATTTGATAGGACATTTTTTTTTCGAAAAACAATGTATGATGCTTGGATTTTTTTTTCTATTTGGGAGGATGGGATAGTGCCCGCAGATACATCAATTTGATGTAATATGATACGGGGTTAGCAAAAGTTCTGCACACTGTCCGTTTTTGAGAAAAGCGTGAAGTAACGGAGAAAACGTCGCTTATTTCCGTTCAATGTACTTCCCTCCGCTGCTAATGACAACTTGCCAGCGGTGAGGTAAGTTCTGGATACCCCGTAGTACGCCATCTTTGTTCAGCTGTCGTATTAATCGAGTCACTTCAAATGACAGTTCGTCCATCGATTTGTAGCGGATGCCACGGAGCCAATTTTTTTAACTTTCGGAAAAGATAAAAGTCGGGTGGTCTGAGATTAGTGCGGTATGGTGGGTGGGATAAAGTTTCCCAGCCATATTTTGACAAAAGTTCCCGGACCGACGCTGCACCATGACACGATACGTTGTCATGCAGCAAGATCTCTTCCGCTTCGGACAAATTGGGGCAATTTTGACGAATTTTCAGTCTGAACTTTGTCCTCCTAAAATCACGATAATATTGTGCGTTGCCAGCGTAGTTCGATCGGTAGAATAACCGCTTCGGAGAAGAAAGGTCTGTATTCGAAATCACCACAAGCAAAAACGGCTCTTTTGTGAACCTAGATTTTGACTTCTACTATCACTCTGACTTCTACTACCGCACATGTACACTATCTACCAACAAGTAATTGGACACCTCTGATAGCAACGGAAAACGAAGTTTATTCACCTTCAATAGTTGGTGGAGCCTCCACGAGCGGCGATTACAGCTGCGACCCTCCGGGGCATACTCTCAACCAGGCTTTGTACGACGGCTAGCGGTACTTTCTTCCACTCGGCTTGGGGAAGACAGGTCAGTTCCTTCACCGATTTCGGACGGTGGGGGCACCCCTTAAGTCGACGCTCCAACTCGTCCCAGAGGTGCTCGATAGGGTTAAGGCCAGGGTTCTAAACAAGCCAGTCCATTCGATTAACCCCATTGTCACCATACCAAGCCATAGTGGACCTCGCAACATGACAGGTGGCATTGTAATCCTGAAAGTAACATGGGTCCACCCCGTAAAACTGCCACAACGTAGGAAGCGCATGGTCATCCAAAATGGTGCAGTAGGTCTCGGCGTTGAGTCTACCAGGAATTGCGACCAAGGGTCCCGTGCCATACCAGGAGAAACACCCCCATAGCATAATTCCACCGCCGCCGAACTTCACAGTTGGCACAATACATTCCGGCAGGAGGCCTTCTCCAGACAGACGCCAAACCCAGACCCTGCCATCTGAACGGTAGAGGGTGAACCTTGATTCGTCGCTCCAGAGAACCTGTTTCCACTGTTCAACGGTCCACTGTCGACGTTCTTTGCACCACGTTAGCCGAGCAGCACTATTGGATTTGGTGATCAAAGGCTTGTGGGCGGCAGCACGTCCATGATAACCGAGCAGATGGGCTTCCTTACGGATGGTATTCATCGAAAGAACACTCCCGGATGCTTGTTGAAACTCCTCGCGGATGTGGCTCATCGATTTGATTTGGTGCGGTTCTTCCGAATTTCTCTGGCCAGCACCTGTTGGTTTCTAACTACCAGTTTTGTGGGTCTGCCGGGTTGGGGCACATTCCGACAGTCACCTCTCATTTTCCACTTGCTAATCCCGTAGGCCACTGTCGATTTTGGGTACTTCATCTCGCTGGATATGTCACGTATGGATCGGCCATTTCTGTGATACCCGACACCTTTCTCGAAATCAGAGAGCTCCGAACTGCGTGGTATCTTGCATGCGACTGGTTGCGTTGCTGTTTCCCACACGATATTTAACGGCGGCTGCCGTGACGTGTATCAGGACCGCAGATATCGTCAATAGCAGGGGTGTCCAATTACTTGTTGGTAGATATTGTATCTACAGATGTACAAATTAAAGCATATCATTGTCTTTTTATTCTACTCATTTGTATGTAAAGGCGGAATCAAAACGGGATGTGTTTTAACATTCCACTGGTTGTCGGTAGCTCGAAAAACAGTGCTACCATTCTAATTCATAGATATTCCTCCTAAAATGAAAGATGTGACAAATCTGGATGGAATTGTTCTCACCTGAATCACTAACGTAAATTGTCTTACTTGTCATTCTGCATTACAGGAGACACAACTTGTCATCATAACTACGCTTAATTTCCCCCCCAATCGTTTTCCATTAAGCAAGCGCCCAAGATCTGGCAAGTTTCCAGATTCGTTTATCATGCAAAACAGCTCATTAGATTAAATGCTGCTCGTCCGTTTGCAACATTGCCTTTCTACCTTCCGTGCGGGGGAAACTAACTGTCTGCTACCCCAAGGCTCCAACCACGGATTTTTGCAGAGGAAAAACCTGTCACTCTTGCGTCATTCTATCTTCCCCTCAACCAAATTGTGAGCAGTAATCACATTATTGCAATAACTTCATTGCGTAGCATTCCTTTAAGTAATTTAATTTTGCCTTGTTACAGAATTAGGCAACTTGTGCAATTCAAAGACGCGCAGATGAGATGTACCACTCACCTATAATAATAAAATTACCGCGTCTATCTGTCTGGTTAGTCGTCTACAGAAGAAACCATTGAACGTAGGGATTCGAAATTTGGCAGTGACACATGAGTGCGCGCACCTCGGAGCCCTTTTCTGTAATTTCTGATTTGCAAAAGTCGTTGTAAGCTTACGGGTTCCAGCCCCCAAAATTATTTGAGAATACTATTTTTTTGTTTGTTCATATTAATGTTGTCAGTGGAATATAAAATCTTCACTAAAGTTCTTTCACGCCGCTTGAAGGTGACACTGGACATGGCTCAACCGAGAGAACAAGCTGGATTCAGGAGTGGCTACAGCACAATAGATCATATCCACGTACTGAGAGAACTAATTGAAAGAGCGAGGGAATATGAACTTCCATTGTGCATGGATTTTATCGATTATGAAAAGGCCTTTAATTCGGTGAAACCATCATCAGTTGCAGCTTTGAAGTCTTGCGGTATTGAAGATGCATACATTAATATTATTAATAACATCTATGAACATGGAAGTGCAAAGATTCGGCTGTTTGAAAATACAGCACACATAAAAATTGGAAAAGGAGTGAGACAAGGTGACACTATATCTCCCAAACTCTTTAATGCCACATTGGAAAATGTCTTTCAATCACTGAACTCAGAAAACAAAGGGATAAAGATTAATGGAGATTATCTAACTCATCTTCGTTTTGCTGATGACGTTGTCATTTTTGCAATTACCCCATCAGACCTGCAGAGTATATTCCAGGAACTTGCTGACAATAGTAAAGAAGTGGGATTAAAAATGAACTTTCAGAAGACAAAAGTGATGTACAATGCTTTTACAAAAAATGAAGATTTATCGATTGATGGGGAAAAGCTGGAGATAACAGACACGTACATTTATCTTGGACAGCAGATATCAAGTAAGGGTCCCATTGATGAAGAAATTAATCGACGTACAAAACTTGCCTGGAGAGCTTTTGGAAGAAACAGCATAATTTTCAAGAGCAATATGCCAATATGTCTTAAAAGAAAAGTGTTTGATCAATGCATCCTTCCAGTGCTTACGTATGGTGCGGAGACGTGGACCTTAACTAAAAGAGACATACAAAAACTACAGAAAACTCAAAGCAGCATGGAGAGATACATGCTTTGTGTAACCAGGACAGATAAGAAGAGGAACTCGTGGATCAGAAAAATGGCAAGAGTAGAAGACATCATGATCAGAGTAAAATTCCTGAAATGGTAATGGGCTGGACATATTGCCAGAAGGACAGACCATCGATGGACAGCCGAAATTTTAGACTGGATTCTAAGGGATAGGAAAAGACCCAGAAGAAGACCACATGTGAGATGGGTGGAAGAAACTGAAAAGTATGCTTGAGTAACATGGAGGAGACTGGCACAAGACAGACCGTTGTGGAAGAAACTTGGGGAGACCTTCGTCCAGCAGTGGATTGATAATGGTTGACGATGATGATGATGCTTTGTAAAGCAGTGGCAAGTTGCACTTGGTTGCCTCGTGTCGAGTTTACTTTGTGCACGGCTATGGCCGCGTGTTAACCAAGGTCGAGCAGGCGTGTGGCCTGCTGCCTTGGTTAACACGCGTGGCATGTGGCCACCCGTGGACCTTGGTCCGACAGATTGGCAATGTAAGGTGACCAGATCACCATCTCCGGGCTAGATGGGGTGGCCTCCTTTGAGGAGTGGCTTCCAGAGACTAGGGGGAAGAGAAATGCAAGAATATAAAAATAGCGGACCGGTTAGCTTGGAGCTCAGGGCCGCGGATGGCCTAGTAGTGGTCAGCGTTCGTGACTGCCACGGAGAAGCCTCAGGTTCGATACTAGGCAGGTACGAACGCTCGAACCACTAAATAGCCGCCGTGCGTCGGATGGACTCGTTAAGCCGTTGGACCCCGGGTAGTGGGCCCCCGGTTATAAATAAGGGCGTCTTCCTCTCCCTTTCTACCTTGCTTCTGTGTCACTTTCCTGTCGGGCACCCTAGACCAAATCTCCTAGCTTCCTATTTCTGAGGTTTGCTTAAGACTTTCCTTTCGGGCACCCTAGACCAAATCTCCTAGCTTCCTATTTCTGAGATTTGCTTTAAGACTTTCCTGTCGGGCACCCTAGACCAAATCTCCTAGCTTCCTATTTCTGAGGTTTGCTTAAGACTTTCCTGTCGGGCACCCTAGACCAAATCTTTTAGCTTCCTATTTCTGAGATTTGCTTAAGACTTTCCTGACGGGCACCCTAGACCAAATCTCCTAGCTTCCTATTTCTGAGGTTTGCTTAAGACTTTCCTGTCGGGCACCCTAGACCAAATCTCCTAGCTTCCTATTTCTGAGGTTTGCTTAAGACTTTCCTGTCGGGCACCCTAGACCAAATCTTTTAGCTTCCTATTTCTGAGATTTTCTTAAGACTTTCCTGACGGGCACCCTAGACCAAATCTCCTAGCTTCCTATTTCTGAGGTTTGCTTAAGACTTTCCTTTCGGGCACCCTAGACCAAATCTTCCTAGCTTCCTATTTCTGAGGTATGCTTAAGACTTTCCTGTCGGGCACCCTAGACCAAATCTCTTAGCTTCCTATTTCTGAGGTTTGCTTAAGACTTTCCTGTCGGGCACCCTAGACCAAATCTTCCTAGCTTCCTATTTCTGAGATTTGCTGAAGACTTTCCTGACGGGCACCCTAGACCAAATCTCTTAGCTTCCTATTTCTGAGATTTGCTTAAGACTTTCCTAACGGGCACCCTAGACCAAATCTCCTAGCTTCCTATTTCTGAGGTTTGCTCAGACACTCCCTTCTTAAAATCCTCTGCACATGATCTGATATATTCTGCTCGGAGCTCATTTCTCCGGCTTTTTTGTACGTTTGAGACCCCCGGCTTCGCTGTTGGACCTGCGTTCTAGGTGTGGCATTTGGTAGATGGAGATACTTGGTGAAGCCCTCGGGATTTGTGCATTTCGATTGACGTTGGATTCAGCAGTGCGGCGGTGATCGGACGACGACACCGATATGGAAGGAAAGGCTCACGCTAACATAGTGAGTGTTCCACAGGGAATATCCTCGGTGTGATGAAGAATAACCGTGTCTGGAAGTCAGTTTCTTTGGGGGAGCAGTCAATCTATCGGACGTTATTTTCATAACCATTAAACTTTTGTTAATTTCAAACAAAGACTGATTATTGGTGTTCTTCTTTGGCCCGGAGATCACGAAAGAACTAGCTATAGGACCTCGGAAACTCAGAGATCGCGACCACCGCATTACGCAGAAAGAAAAGAACCTACGTCGGGACCGTTGGGAATTACGGAATTCTTGGGCACAGTAGCAGACGTGCATGTGGTGACGGAACACTTGGTCCGTGGTCATTTCGTCCACGTTCATTTGTTCCAGCTAATTTCGTCCACGGTTCACTTTGTCCACATTCATATTGTCCTCAGAATGGATGAAATACCGTGGAAATTTTCTTTTTTGATGAACTTTTCGTTACTAGACAGGGAAAAAAGGCAGCGGATATTACTTGCATGCGATTTATTTTCCTGTTTTTGTTTTTCCATTAAAATACAACGATTTTAATGTTATTTAAAGTAAAACGAGGAACTGAACTTTGAAGAGCTTCATAACTCTTTTGTGTGGTACGATGTCAATCACTATGACATATATCAAAGTTTTACAAAAATATTTTAATATTTTGAAATACGTCTTGTGTATTGTTTTCATATAGCTCTTCAGTATATTTATATTTTGAGTATTAATTGTTTATAATTTCTGCATTACTAATTTTCATACCAATGAACTGCCGGGTGTTCAATAAATGACCGAACACTTAGTTTGGGAATAACTTTTGAAATACCCACGAGAGGGCGGCACTATCAGTTTTTCGTCAACCAAGTGCTTATAGGTAATTGATTCAGTGCTGGTTCGACTATGTTTCAATGCAAGTTAAAAATGGTGTATTCAACCGAACAACGCGTTTTTATTGTGAAACCTAGGTATGAAGCAAATAAAAGTCCTTCTAAAACACTGAGAAAGTGGTCAACAACATACAAGAACGTTCGAAAGCTATCAAAGTCAACAGTTCTGGACCTGGTTAGGAAATTTGAGACAAACAAAGCTGTGCTAGAAAACATGTTTCTCCCGGAAATTCGCCGTCTGGGAATGGTCGTTGGTTTATGGTTCATGCAAGATGGTGCACCTCCGCATCGCGCTCTGGATGATTTTAGGACCGTAAGCAGCCACTTTGGACACAACGTGCTCGCTCAAATCTACCCCAATGATTACCCTGAAGCTATCGGATGGCCTCTTTATTCTCCCGGCACAAATCCTTGCGACTTCTTTCTTTGGGGATACGTCAAAGATTTACAAATCACGTCCTAACACTGTGACTGAGCTCAAAGACGCTACCACTGAGGCTTTTTCCACTGTAACTCGAGATACTCTAGGCCGAGTCACAGAGAACTTTGAAGCTCGAATGCGCCATCTTGTGGTAACGGGAGGAAAACGCTTTGAAAATGTTATCACCTAATTACCTTTTGAGCCCACTTCAAAGAAACACTGTTTGCTTAAATTATATCTTTTGTCTATAAAACTTGTTCTACAAACTAAGTGTTCGGTCATTTATTGAACATAATACTCTCTATAGGCGTCATAGCTATTTGTAAAGTGAAAAAAAAAATCCATAAAAGTAAAATGATGGAAAAAATTTAGCTTGATATTTACTGTGAATTTGCGGTGTGAGAGAAGGAAAATTTTTACATAAAGAAGAAAGGAACTCTAAAAATTTCCTCTTCAATCCAAAGCATTTATAGGCATTGGAATAAATTTTTATTAATGTGACAATGATTGACGTCGTACCACACGCAGGAGTTCAAAATCTCTTCAAAATCAGTTCGTTTTATTTTACTTAACATTTAAAATCTTTATATTTTAATCGAAAGTCTTAAACACGAAAAGAAATCGCATGTAAGCAATGTCGCTGACCTTTTTTTTTATTTTCTGCCTAGTAAGAAAAATTCCATCAAAACAGAAAATGTCCACGGCATTCCATCTACAGTCCTTTGCAAAAGTTTAATACCACCTGTCAATTTATTAAAAATTAATATTTTCAAAGAAACTACTAATTACTAGTTAGAAATTCTTGAAAAAAATGACACCACAGATGAATACTTACATTTTTAGAACACAAAAAGACCGCATTCAGTAATTTTTTTGCCATCTTTGTGTTTTATAATGGACAGAATGCGATGTGGCATACTCTCAATGAAGGATTTACAGTAGTCACTTGAAATTTCTGTGCACCACACGTACTTTATCACGTCAATCAAAGCTTGGGAATTTGATGGCTGTTTTTCTGCTACCTTGTCTTTTAAAATGATTCACAAATTTTCGATGGAGTTAAGGCCGGGGCTATTACCGGGCCAATCAAGCACAGGTATGTTTTTCCTCTGCAGATAGTCCTTTACTGTCTTTGATCCGTGGCATGGAGCACCATCATGCATAAATATTGTGCATCTGTGCACTTGCATATGAGTTAACAGCTTCTCACGTAACATTTCCACAGAAAAAAGGACCAATCATGGTAATGCCTGTCGGCAAAAAGGATAATGAAGCAGTATCGGATGCTGACATAGCACTCCTTATCATCTGACAAGGCGGATGTCTCACCGTGCTGTCGGTGTATTTTTCATGAAACCTTTTGTCTTTTAGCCGTCGAACATGTGCTTCACGTGATTCAAATTGACGCACAGTTGATTCATCGGAAAAAATAACTTGGTTCTAATTTTCAGCAGTCCACGATTGGTGACGCTTCACGAACTGGAGTCTGTTCTTTTTCATGACAGAGGTTAGTTTAGGTTTATGTGCAGGTTTATAAGACCTTATTCCAAAATCTACGTTGGGAAGCAGTGTTGATACTAATATCAGACCCTTTTGAATGTAGAAAGGCCTTGATTTTATTGCATGAACTCCTCGGAGAACGCATAACTATTCTCATTACATTATACACTATCTACCAACAAGTAATTGGGCACCCCTGCAATCGACGATATCTGCGGTCCTGATACATGTCACGGCCGCCGCCGGCGTTGAATATCGTGTGGGAAACAACAACGCAACCAGTCGCATGCAAGATGCCACGCAGTTGGAGCTCTCTGATTTCGAGAAAGGTGTAATCGTCGGGTATCACAGAAATGGCCGATCCATACGTGACATATCCAGCGAGTGGAAGTACCCAAAATCGACAGTGGCTTACGTGATTGCCAAGTGGAAGATGAGAGGTGACTGTCGGAATGTGCCCCGACCCGGCAGACCCACAAAACTGGGAGTTAGGGACCAACGGGTGCTAGCCAGAGAAATTCGGAAGAACCGCACCAAATCGATGGGCCACATCCGCGAGGAGTTTCAACAGGCATCCGGGAGTGTTCTTTCGATGAATACCATCCGTAAGGAAGCCCATCTGCTCGGTTATCATGGACGTGCTGCCGCCCACAAGCCTTTGATCACCAAATTCAATAGTGCTGCTCGGCTAACGTGGTGCAAAGAACGTCGACAGTGGACCGTTGAACAGTGGAAACAGGTTCTCTGGAGCAACGAATCAAGGTTTACCCTCTACCGTTCAGATGGCAGGGTCTGGGTTTGGCGTCTGTCTGGAGAACGCCTCCTGCCGGAATGTATTGTGCCAACTGTGAAGTTCGGCGGCGGTGGAATTATGCTATGGGGGTGTTTCTCCTGGTATGGCACGGGACCCTTGGTCGCAATTCCTGGTAGACTCAACGCCGAGTCCTATTGCACCATTTTGGATGGCCATGCGCTTCCTACTTTGTGGCAGTTTTACGGGGTGGACCCATGTTGCTTTCAGGATTGCAATGCCACCTGTCATGTTGCGTGGTCCACCATGGCTTGGTATGGTGACAATGGGGTTAATCGAATTGACTGGCCTGCGCAGAGCCCGGACCTTAACCCTATTGAGCACCTATGGGACGAGTTGGAGCGTCGACTTAAGGGGTGCCCCACCGTCCGAAATCGGTGAAGGAACTGACCTGTCTTCTCGAAGCCGAGTGGAAGAAAATACCGCTAGCCGTCGTACAACGCCTGGTTAAAAGTATGCCCCGGAGGTTCACAGCTGTAATCGTCGCTCGTGGAGGCTATAAACTTCGTTTTCCTTTGCTATCACAGGTGTCCAATTACTTGTTGGTAGATAGTGTGTTTATGGTTTTGTCATCACGTGGGGTTGTTTTCCTTGTACGTCCACTTTTCTTTCGGTAGCTATATTCCCCTTTTCCTCGATATTTCCTGATCGTATTATGAATAGCCGTCTTGCTCACATTCACTTTCTGCTTATGTGACGTTCGGAATATTCTTTATGATATGGTCACTATTTGTGCTCTCTGAGTAACACTTAATGACGCTTTTTTGCCCATTTTACGCTGTATAGAAAATACGTACAAAACCTCTCAGCGTCAAAACCAGAAGCAAAATGACGCTCGCACGCTTCCCCCAACTCTATCAACAGCTGCCACTGTAGGATGTTGCATTAACAACAGGAAGCTAAGTCATGCAGACAGTAGCTGACGCAATCGGCAGAAATCTCCTAATACCAACAGGTGGTCTTAAACTTTCGCAAATGACTGTATTCTGAGGACGAAATGACTGTATTCTGTATTCTGAGGACAAAGACTGTATGACTGTATTCTGAGGACAAAGCGAACGGCAGACAAAGTGAACAGTGGACAAAATTGAACAGCGGACAAAGTGTGCAGCGGACAAAGTGAACAGTGGACAAAGTAAACGGTGGACGAAATGAACTGGACCAAGTGAACGTGGACGAATTGAACGCGGACGTAGTGATAGGAAACCAGTTGATTTCACTGTTGCACAATATTATTTCATTACATTCTTGCGCAAAATACATTTTATTACACTGAGGGTAGAAGCAACAATATTTCATTGTACTGTCGTCTATACTACGAGGACCAAAGGAGCTACTAAAAAATTATCTTTATTGGCCTAGCAACATACAAGTGTCAATCTCTCATACACTTACGGGCGACTTTATCGAGGAAGATTAATATTGTACTCCTATAGGGGATAACACCTAAGGAAGAATAAATCGACAATGTTAATACGTTAAGCTAAAATTTTGGGGTTATACTTCCGAAACGCTATCCTTTCGTCGCAGTTACGGCGCGTTTGTTTACGTTTTAGAGCACGGCTCTCCGTGTGTTATCTCGCAACTGTAAAAAGTTTCAAATTGTTTCTACGTGAAAATTTTGTCCAAGTTTCTTTAATCATTCTTTCGTATTTATAAATAACACGCGAGATTTACAATTTGAAATTTGATTTTGCAGTTTACTCTGTTACTCTTCCGAAGTGTAGCGTGTACCTCTCAGCCGCAGATGTCGGCGTGTTTCTTCACCTTTCAGGCCGTTGCTCATCGTGAGTTAGCCTACTACGCGGAAGAAATAGTTCCTCCATTTAAAAAACAATTTCCCTTTTCTTCCTTCTGCTAGTGCCCTTTTTAGCACGTCTTTTGTAAAAAAAGATCGTGCTTATGTTATCGGTTTGTCCGTCTGTAGATACGATATCTCTGCAATTGTTAGTCCGATTTGAGAAATTATTTTTGCATTGGAAAGCTTGAAATATGCGAATGATGATCCTTCATTTCGTTTGTTTTTTTTTTACGATGTACAATTTCGCTGCTAGAGGGCGTAAATGCTGATGATGTCGAATTCAAAAATACGTTTTATTCGACATATTTGCTTCTAAACATCAGATTGAAAAAATTATTTTGTCTTTCGATTCCATTTATGTCGAAGAGTATTTTAGATATAGTTACTTTTTCAAACTACGCATAGATTCTCCGCTAGGGGGCGTAAAATAAATTACATTTTTCCTGATAACTCTTCTTCCAAAACTCCGATTTGAAATGTTTTTTTCAGCGGATTATATACAAAAGAGTTTCATCCTGATGGAAACTCTTTTGTATATAATTTCAAATTTTTGGTAAAGAATACTTTGGCCACCAGAGGACGTAAGTGTTAATTTTTGCTTCTGATGTATTTGCCATAAAATCTGAGCTTCTAAAATATGGATTGAAAAAATTATTTCGTGGACTGATGCCACTCACATCGATAAACCTTTTTGGAATATTTTCTTCTTAAAATATTCCACAGTTTCTCCGCCAGGAGGCGTAGAAGTATATCTTATTTTCGTCAATATCTCTACTTCTAGGAGTCTGATTTGAAATATTTCGTCTTTGTTGGATAGTGTTTTCAGTGTGATATCTTTTTCATATAATTTCAAAATTTTCAAGTAATTCATAGACTTTCCGCTAGGGGGCGTATAGGTAAATTGCGTTTCCCCCTATATCTCTGCTTCTAAATCTCCGATCGGAAAATTTCTTTCTGCACCGGATACAGCTCCTGATGGGAAATCGTTTGCGCATAATTTCTAATTTTTGCAAAAAAAAAAAATGTTTTGGCTACTAGGGGGCGTAAGTCTTAATTTCCGCTTCTGATGTATTTGCAGCACAATATGAGCGTCTAAATTCTCGATTGAAAAAAAGTCGTTTGTAGACCAATACTACTCATATCGACAATCCTTTCAGAAACACTTTCTTCCTTAAAATATGCATGGTTTCTACCCTAAGAGGCGTAGATGCACACTGAAGAGCAACTGAATTAGAGACAGCTGGCGTTATGCAAATCTGGCGCTGTGGGCAGCCCTGTAAACGGAAACGACGTGACATATGCAGAGATCCGACAATATGAGGACTGATGCGACGGGAATCAGTAAGAGTCGGACGTAATATGGGTAAGATGAAGGATCTAAGCGCATTTGATCGTAGGCAAATTGTCGGGGCCCGACGAATGGGTCAGTCCATCTTGGAAGTCGTGCAGGCACTGGGATTTTCACGAGCCACTGTGTCACGGGTGCACCGTGAGTACATCGAATCCGGTAAAAGCATCCCTGCAAGGGCCAACTGCCGTGGACAACAGCGTGTGGATGAGCGGGGTAATCGTCGGCTAGCTCGCATTGTCACAGCGGACAGACGGGCCACAGTGCAAGAAATCACTCGGCAATTTAACGCTGGTGCACAAAAACGTGTAAGCAGCCACACCATCCAGAACAATCTCCTCGCTATGGGGTACAGAAGCCATCGTCCCACGAGGGTACCGCTGCTGACCGCACATCACATGATGCAAAGAGTAGCATGGGCGCGGGAACATCGACAGTGGACCCTAGACATGTGGGGAAATGTTACCTGGACTGGTGAGCCGAGATTTATGTTGGTACATGCGGATGGCAGGATACGAGTACGATGCAAACCACATGAAGCGATGGATTCTTCTTGCCAGCAGGGTTCTCTTCAAGCTGGTGGGGGTGGCATTCTCGTCTGGGGACTGTTTACGTGGACTGATGTGGGACCCCTGGTACGTGTGACAGCGTACCTCACAGGTCAACGTTACCGGAATATCCTGGACAACCATTTGCTCCCTTTTGTGCGTCTTCAACATCCCACTGGGAACCTCATCCTTCAACAAGACAATGCACCGTGCCATCGCTCCCGAATTGTATCCGAATGGTTGGATAAGCATTCCACCGACGTGACCTTGCTTCCTTGGCCAGCTAGGTCACCTGACCTCAATCTCATCGAGCACATCTGGGATACCATCGAGAGAGATGTTCGAGGCTCTGACCCCCCTCCATTAAATCTTCGTGAACTGTGGGAGCTTGTTCATGGGTCGTGGATCCGTATGGCTTCCCAACGCTTCCAGTGTCTTGTCGAGTCCATGCCGAGACGAATCGCCGCCGCATCAGGGCAAAAGGTGGTGCTACACGTTACTAAACATGTATCTAATTCAATTGCTCTTCAGTGTATATCTTATTTTTGTCAATATCTTTATTTCTGGGAGTCCGATTTAAGAAATTTTTTCTTTGTTGGATAGTGTTTCTGATGCGAAATGTTTTCCCTATAAATTCAAAATTGTCAAGTAAATCGTAGACTTTCCGCTAGGGGCACAAAGGTAAATTGCGTTTTCTGCGTTATTTCTGCTTCTAAACTCCGATTTGAAAATTTCTTCATTTATCGCATACAACATCTGATGGAAAATATTTTTCATATAATTTCCAATGTTTGGTAAAAATGGTTTGGCCACCAGCGGACATAAGTGTTAATTTCTGCTTCTGATGTATTTGTAGCAAAATCTTGGCTCCTAAAAACTCGACTAAATTTTTTTACTTGGACCGATACCGCTCATATTGAAAACCTTTTGAGAATACTTTCTTCCTAAAGTAATGCATGGTTTTTCCACCAGGGGGCGTAAAGTCACATCTTATTTTTGTCGATATCTCTGTTTCTATGAGTCCGATTTGAAAAATTATTTCTTTGTTGGAGAGTGTTTCCGTTGCGAAATGTTTTTCATATAAAGTTCATGTTTTTTTAACGCACTAGTCTGCAACCAGAGGGCGTAAGTTCACGATTCCGTTTGCAGCAATAACTGAGGGATTAACAACCCGTTAGAAAAACTGCTTTATTCTGTCAGATACAATTGTTTTCCATACCGGTTTCATAGACATTAAATAGCTTTGATAAATTTAATTTGCGTCAGAACGGATTCAAATGACATGCTTATTACACCAAAAAATTCGGTGGCATCATTCTTGTTATTTTCTGTTATTAGATGACTTTCATATAGTCGAACAAAGGCAACAATGAGACACAAACCCAAATTTTTATCATTTACTAGCTGAATTACCCGGCGTTGGTGGGGAGAATTTAGTGATAATTCACTATCTGAATTTTGTACAAATCAGATGAAAACGTTTAATTTTTACGGCATGAACCGTATCTAATACTGTATTTCATTTCTTCATTGAATTTGAAATTTATTCTGTGTAGAGTCTTTTAGGCACACAGTATTTTTAGTTTTTCCGTTTGATTTTTGTTTTTTATATACTGTACATATTGCAGGGGTACCCAGTATTTCCCGAGTAAATATTACTATTCGTGAAATCGCCAAGTTCAGCTAGTAAAAGTTTTTGAATGAAAAAGATATTAGAGTAATTTTCTAGTAAACTTATTTTAATTTATTTAGGTTACTGCTTTTTAGTAAACAATATTTTTGTTGTTTTTTTCCATTGGGAGCAAAAATGTAAAGAGATTTTTAGGATTGCCAACCCTTGAGCGGGCGCCATAGATTTGTCCGTGTGAAAAGCAGGGTTACCGTTACTGCCGACGCAGAATGTTGTGATGCAGTAATATTTATGGCAATTTTATTTTTCACATTTGCAGCCATCCAAAAACAAAATGATTTAGTTCATTTACTTTAAGGAAACAAAAAAGGAAGGAAGAGGAATGGAAATACTTACTTTCAGTTCAAATGTTGAATTGTGTTGCAGTTCTCCACTGCACTTGTCACAAAAAAAAAAAAAAAAAAATTTTTGCACTTATTTCAACACAAAATGTGTAAAAGTCAATATCAAAATAAAAAAGTTAAAAATGGAAGTTTTTACGAAAATTTTATATGGGAGCCCCTTGACCCCATGCTCCCGAACCCTTCCAAAAATCGTGTACGGTCTAAGTTAGAGTACCATGAGATAGTATACCAAATTTAGTGGTTCTAAATTGAAAACTGCAGATTTGCAGAGCGCACAAACAAACATTCAACTTTACATATTAGATGGGTCTCTACAAGGTATTTGCTTCGTAAGACTGTTCACAAGTGGTGTATAGCAACTTTCATTTCTTGTTTCTAATCAACGCCGACACTTAATTTGGCTACTTAGATCGCAGCAGTACACAACAAAATCACAGAAGCCAACTGTAAACCACGTTACAAAATCTCCGCAGATACACGTTGATGGTAAACCTTAAAAGCAAATGCATTCTGCAAAGATACGACACCTTTGATAAAAGTGATATATCACGGGAGAGTTAGTTTAGCTTTCTGATAGCAAGCCTCAAGCAAGAGCAAGTTATGAAGAGTGGGTCATTTTTCGTTTTTTCTTTATCACTTTTTTCTCCATTATTTTTCACTTCTACTTTACCACTCTTATCTGGAAGTTGGAGCATTTGCTATAATAATCTGATTTCTTTTCACGCCCGACACTGTTATATTACACTAGATGAGAGCCCTCCAATAATGACCGATGAAAATAAGATATGTGGAGATAAAGAAATGTTTTAATAACTAAGTATTTTTGTTTGTGATGTTCTAATATGAAAGTATGTTTCGTGAACATTACAACAATGAAAAAGAAGAAGGTACTACGTCATACAGTTGTTACGTCACACGCTGACATCATTCGCAGTTTATGTTTACGGAACACCTGCCCCAAAACACGAAAAGCTAAGCGAGACGTCACAAATATTTCTTTCTCAGTTGGTGCTATGGTGATGACGTCACATAAGTATATCAGGGAAGCAGTTTCCATTCGCTGAACATCTGAACGAAAACACAATAATTAAGCGTGTCGTCACAAATATTTCTTACTCAGTGGGTGCTGTGGTGACGACATCACATAATTACACAGTCGAGTCACATTACTGTGACCACCTCCTACTTTTGACGTCAACAGCGCGTAGCCAAAGAAAGAAGGCACGTGTCGTGAGCTGGCTTGGAGGGTATATAAGGTGTGCTGTAAGCAATCTGAAAACATATCGCTCGTTGCTGTCATGCATAAAAGGGGCGATTTATCAGATTTGCAAAAAAGGATGATTATCGGCTTTCAGGGCAAGAGTGGCAGTATTTATGAAACAGCGCAGTTTGTGTACTATTCGCGCGCTACTGTGGTTAAAGTGTGTATCGTGATTGGAGAAATGGCACGATTGCGAAAAAGCGACGTACAAACTGCTGAACACCACGTGCCATTGATGAGAGAGGTGAACGTCGGCTTCGAAGGTGCGCGAGGGCCGATCGACACGCTACAGTGGAGCAACTCACTGTCCGAATGAACCAGGGGGCTACCGGAAGTGTGTCTAAAACGACAGTTCAGCGAACCCTTCTGCTTATGGGGCTCCGATGCAGACGGATGGTCACTGCACGTATGCTAACAAAGGTGCATCGACATAAAAGGCTTAGATTTGCACGGCAGTATACGAATTTCCCGGTTGACGAGTGGTCTGATGCGCTGACTCTAACTAATTGCCCCCACATAGGTCCAGGTTCGAATGCTAGATGAGGCATGGGTGTTGTGCATGCTGAACGGAGCTTGTTCTGTCTCGTCCGTGGAACCAATGGCCCTAAAATTAGAGACAAATGACTGCTTATGTCCCTAAGAATTGCTCATGGTAATCGTTAAACCTCGGAAAAGAGAGAGAGAGAGAGGAGTGATATTTCGTGACTGAGACATCGATGTCACAGCAACTTTCCGCCTGGAATAATAACCATCTCATTTGTCACTAGGCATTAGCGATGCCACAAATAATCACCCTAACGTCGCGCTTAATTTTTCTTCCTATCGTATTCCATTAAGTACTCGCCGAACACCTGGCAAAGTTCCAATTTTATGATTACGTTTATCATCACATATTAGATTAGATGCTCACTTGCCCGCTTCGGAGACTTTATGGTAACACATTTCTTCCCCCTTCTTTTTTTGCAGAACGTAACAAGAGACTTGAAGAACAACTCATTTCATCATTAGTTTTCGCTTCCGCGTAATTTGCTGCAAATGTCAAAGAGTTCTTTTTAGAAAACTGCATCCCACTGCTTCGGAATAACTAAGCGTAGTAAACTGATAGAATGTGAAAAGTCTCCTCAACTCCTTTTAATTAGTGGAACACAAAATGATAGGCTTATACAAAGACTAGTATTAAAAGTTTTGATTTAGGGATATTAATTCTTTCTTACAAGGACAAAAAATGAGAACTCGTGAAATGGAAAATTATGTGCTTTTCCTGTAAAGTCTTCTCGAGCTATTTCGCATCGGAATCTTTTTTCAGAGTATCAGGAGCTAAATTTTAAAGGGAAATTCTGCGCTTCTGGTGAAAGGTATTTGTTTCATTCATTTTAACTACATATTTGGAGAGGTTCCATATTCAAATAACATTCATATACACCAAATGAGCTTTTTTATGAGTTGAACACCCCTCGTTTTACAAAGGACATCCTGAAAGTAATGCCTCGCCCCTCATAAGATTTGTATTTGTAGCAGCAAAAATTGCAAAACTTGTTGGCAAACTATGTACTTGTACATACTGTTAAAAATGCTAGCCTATTCAAAGCATTGTGGTAGCGCAGTGGTCTAAGCGATAGCCTCTGATCGTTCGTCCGAAAGGGGTCTGGGTTCGAATCCCGGTGATTCATGGATGTTGCGTTTGTTTTACGGCGCTGGCTCTCTCCCTTCCCTGGAACCAGTGGCTCTAAATTAGGGACGGGCGACTGCTCATAGCCCATTGAGTTGCTCACGGTGGTCGTTAAACCTCCAATTAAAAAAAGAAGTGTTGTCCATCACTTTCTATACATTTTCGCCATCTTTAAACCCTTTGGAATAATTCCCGAGGCTGTCGTTTCACGTATGAGTTCGCAGTCAGTTTAACGTCTGCCACATCGTCGAAACGTATCCCACGAAGGGTGTTTTTCAAAGGGGCAAACAGGAAAAAGTCGAAGGCAGCTAAATCAGGACTGTGGGGGGGGGGGCATCACCGTCTACCCCATTTTGGCAATAGCCTGTGAAGTCTCCATTGCGGTGTGGGGGCGTGCGATATCATGGTGTAAAACAACACTATGAATTGGAATTACTCGTCTTTTCCTTCTGATAGCTTCCTTTAGCTTCTTCAATGTCTACGCATAGTGAGTACTGTGGTAATTGGTGCAGCTCCTGGATGTTGACAAGACGATCATCTGTGATGAGGTCTATCACTCGTTGCCTGTTGGCATCTGTCACTGTAGTTGCGGGTCTTCCAATCCGTTGTTTGCCCGATACTGAACTTTCTCCCGCTCGAAATCTCTTCATCCATCTTCGGACATTACTGATATCGATTATGGCAGCTCTGTTCACCGCCCGAAGTCTTCTGTGGATTTCTGGAGACTCACATCTTTCTTTTTCTAGGAATTCAATTACGGCTCGCTGCTTTTCTCTGTCTTTCATGATCATTAATTCCGATTCCAAAAAACTGTGTTGCCACATTGGTAAGACATCGTAGTACTTGTCAGTGCAGTTTCATTAAAATCACTTTAAAAGTTCAGAAGTTATTAAGGAGGAGGGCATTACTTTCAGGATGCCCCTTGTCCATATATTAGGAGCGATAACGAATATCACGTGAAATAAACGTCGTGTACGGCTACTATAAATTTTGCGCACTATACATAATGAAGAAACATTTGACAGTAATGGGGAAACGTGGCGAAGTAAGCCGATTTGACCACGGCCAGATAGTTGGGGCTCTCAGGTCAGATGCTAGTATTTTGGAACGTTCGGCAACTATAAATTGTGTGCACCTATCCTCTGTAGATGATCAAGAAACATTTGACAGTAATGGGGAAACGTTGCAAAGTAAGCCGATTTGACCGCGGCCAGATAGTTGGGGCTCTCAGGGCAGGCGCCAGTATTTTGGAACGTTCGGCAACTATAAATGGTGTGCACGTATCCTCTGTAGATGATCAAGAAACATTTGGCAGTAATGGGGAAACGTGGCGAAGTAAGCCGATTTGACCACGGACAGATAGTTGGGGCTCTAAGGTCAAGTGCTAGTATTTTGGAACGTTCGGCAACTATACATTGTGTGCACCTATCCTCTGTAGATGATCAAGAAACATTTGACAGTAATGGGGAAACGTTGCAAAGTAAGCCAATTTGACCGCGGCCAGATAGTTGGGGCTCTCAGGGCAGGCGCCAGTATTTTGGAACGTTCGGCAACTATAAATTGTGTGCACGTATCCTCTGTAGATGATCAAGAAACATTTGGCAGTAATGGGGAAACGGGGCGAAGTAAGCCGATTTGGCCACGGCCAGATAGTTGGGGCTCTAAGGTCAAGTGCTAGTATTTTTGGAACGTTAGGCAACTATAAATTGTGTGCACCTATCCTCTGTAGATGATCAAGAAACATTTGAGAGGAATGTAGAAACGTTGACGAAGTGATCCGATTTGACCGCGGCCAGATAGTTGGGGCTCTCAGGGCAGGCTCCAGTATTTTGGAACGTTCGGCAACTATAAATTATGCGCATCTATCCTCTGTAGATAATCAAGAAACATTTGGCAGTAATAGAGAAACGTGGCGAAGTAAGCCGATTTGACCACGGCCAGATAGTTGGGGCTCTAAGGTCAGGTGCTAGTATTTTGGAACGTTCGGCAACTATAAATTGTGTGCACCTATCCCTGTAGATGATAAAGAAACATTTGACAGTAATGGGGAAACGTTGCAAAGTAAGCCGATTTGACCGCGGCCAGATAGTTGGGGCTCTCAGGGCAGGCTCCAGTATTTTGGAACGTTCGGCAACTATAAATTGTGTGCACGTATCCTCTGTAGATGAGGGCAAGTGCCAGTATTTCGGAAACAGCTGCACTTTTTGGCAGCTCACGTACTACTGTGTCAAGTTTGTGTCAGGATTAGATTAGCGATGAACAGACATCCAACAGAAGGGCTCACAGTGGTCAGCCACGCGCGGTTGATCCTAGAGATGAACATCGGGTGTCACGAGTGGTATCTCAGCAACGACGTGCAACAGTCACCCACCAGTACCACAGGGCTGCAATTCGACCTATTTCCACATGCACCATGCGCAGTACATTGTTTCGCCTGGGGTCCCATGTCCGGAGACCAACGAGGGTACCCATGATGACGCCTAGTCATCGCAAACAACTCCTCACATAGGCAAAAGAACTTCAGCAATGGGCCCTTTACAGATGAAAGAAGGTCGTCTGGGGTGAAGAACCCCGTTTCTTGCTGCACTATGCTGATGGTGTGGTTCGCATATAGCGTAAACAGGATGAAGCCGGATCCCCTGGTTGCACAGCTGGAGTTCAACCGGCCGATCGAAGTGGTCTGGGAAGTTTTTACCAGGCAAGCCCTAGGTCATTTGGTTATCATCCCACAAACACTACAAGCCGACCATCTCTATTCATATCTGCAGGAAGTTTACCCGAACCACAGTGCCGTCTTTCAGAAAGAAAACGCACCGTGTCATTGGTCTTGTATAACTAGTGAGTAGTTGGAGGAACACCACCTCGAAATCGCCACATTGCCTTGGTCGCTAAACTTCCCTGACTGTAGCCGGATTGAACATTTGTGGTATATGCTAGAACGTTGTGTGAGAATGCTGATCCTGCACCACAGAATGAGGGCGTGAACTGACCGGTGTCACACGATTTGTCGAATAACGATTGGTCGATACCCAATTGGTCGACAGCATGATTGGTCGAGATAACCATTGGTTCAGAGGATTATGGTTCACATTCGCAGCTGTTCCTCTCAAAACGCAACGTTCCTTTTTGGAAATACAGTGATTCCCACTTAAGAAGTTCCCGCTTAAGAAGTTTTCCCGTTTAAGAAGTTTTATTTTTAGAGTCCCGATTTTTTTTCCATAGTGCTAATGTTAATTTTTCCCACTTAAGAAGTAACGATGTTTAAAGTTTTCCTGCTTAAGAAGTAACGATGTTTAAAGTTTTCCTGCTTAAGAAGTTATAAGTGTCACAAGTTTCTAAGTACGAACATACGATTTTGGAACTCCTGCAGCAGATAAGTACATGTCAAAGAAGTTGGGAGGAAACGTTTCCCCGTACATGTAGCATGCGAAGCCCCTGCTGGCTTCCCACGGTCAATGCAGGGGGTCATGTATACTCCCCCCACTTCTTCTGCGTCTGCCCTTTCTGTATCGCAATCGCCTTAACTTTGGGGCTGGGGAAAGGCTGGGAAAGGAAACACCTGCTGAAGGTTAGTCATTCTGTTAGAGTTAGGCTCAGATGTTGCACCTCGCATACGTGGAGTTAAACGTTTAGTTTTACTGTTGAAATGCGTAGCTAGAAATATGGCGTCTAAACGCATCAAAAGAAAAGCTTTATCTGTGGTTGAGAAACGAAACATTATTACGAAAGTTGACGAAAACATGCATTTAACTAGGGTGCAGATAGCAAAAGAACTAAATTTACCTGTTATAACCCTCAACGGTATGGTGGCAAAACGTTGACAAAGATGTTCCCACTTTTGAAATGCAAAATATCGACGATATTTGCGACATCGAAACGCAAGAGGACGATGAACTAGAAACGCAAGAAAATAAGTGCACGCCAATTCCAATTTCAGCTGAAGCTGTTAAAGCACTAGAAACTTTTCGCCGCTTTATAGAAATCCACGAACGTGTTCCAACGGACATAATGAGAAATTTGAGGGAAATGGACACGTACTTTGTGAATCTAACGGAAAAAAGGAAGAAACAAACGCTTTTAGATCAGTATTTTTGAAATCCTATAGCATAATAAATGCAGCTTTCAATCCTTATATTCAAGTTTAAATGGGTAAGTTGTGAAATCTTTTGTTACTTTAAAATTAACTAAAATGTAGTTTCTGGATTTAATCTAGGGAACATTTTTAATCGCTAAAGTCTTACAAAACCCAATCAGACACTTCCCGTTTAAGAAGTTTTCCCGCTTAAGAAGTTTTCATCGCTTCGTCCCAACGAAGACTC
Source organism: Macrothele yani (assembly GCA_039090855.1). Classification (NCBI taxonomy): domain Eukaryota; kingdom Metazoa; phylum Arthropoda; class Arachnida; order Araneae; family Macrothelidae; genus Macrothele; species Macrothele yani. The sequence goes on from CM077004.1 coordinate 137,618,156, forward strand.
CTTAAGCGGGATCCACTGTAATATCTTTTAGAATGTACTCCTCAGAACGTACAGCACTACAACATATTATTTCCAAATAGGCCCCGTGTCATCTTTTGTACTGTAAGTGAAATCTATATAGAGGGTCTTCTGAACGATGTTATTTCCGAAAGAGGGCCCCGGGACACTTTAGATAAATTCCATACTTCTTTGTGTATTCAAATAATCTGAACTGAGTAATGCCATATTTTTTTGTGTGTTCAGATAAGTCTACCCTGTAACGGAACTGTATAATTCTATAGACAATTTAATTAATACAATTTATACGTAATTTTATTAGATAAATTTTGAAACTGCGCGTAGTTAAATTAATGGGAAAAAAGTGAATATCAGATCATGGAGAGTGGAGAATGGCCACCCATAGACATTAATGCCTAGTCGGGGGGCGGGGGTTGGGGGGCTATTCCTTGGAAAATTTCCGTTAAAATTCCTAAAATGTTGATTTGTAAAATAATGAACTAAAATTTTAAGATAGGTCGGCAGCAAGAGCGCCTTTCCGTCGTTATGCACCTTGGGGAAACTGCCACACATAATTCAGAAACACGGAAAATTGCCACACATTCAAAGCGTTTCTCGGACGAATGGCGATTTGTGCTCGTCCCCTTAATGAAAACCATGTGGCAATTTTCCGGGTTGCTGAAAGATGTGTGGCAATCTTCCGGTGGGGCAATGTACCGCCAAACTGTTTGCACTTATTCGAATTTTATTTTGTTTTTCCAAGTTCCGTGGACCATTTTAGGTCGACCAATGTCGACCAATCGTTATATCGACCAATGTCGACCAATCGTTATATCGACCAGTCGTTACTGTCGACTAATCGTTATGTCGACTAATCATTTCTGTCGACCAATCGTTATGTCGACCAATCGTTTGTCGACCAATCGTTACATACCCGAACTGACAGAGCTTATGCAGCGGACATGGGTCATGCTACGTATGGTGGATGTTCCATACTTTGTAGAATCTGTTCTTATGCGTCTGCGAGCGGTGGTTGCACGGAAAGCTGAACCAGCGCGTTATTAGGTAGGAGTTCCTAATAAAGCTAAATAAATGTATTTCAAACAAATTCTGTAAACGGACAAATGAAAGATATGGTTCGAAAGAACTATATCTGAAACTGGTGGTAATATTTCGCGCCCTGTCTTGAGCTGCGCCCGGAGCAGACGCTCCGTCCTAGTTACGCTTCTGCGCCTAACTATGCTGACGTAACATTTGTTTAAATCGCTATGGCGACTTTATGGAAGATTAAAGAGTACACGCAGTTTCACTGATGCAGTGTGCACACCGTTCATCTCATAAATGCTTCTGAAAGAGGACTTTCACCTTAATATTTGAACAACCTTTATATCTTTTCTGAAAAAGTCAACAAACACTTCAGACACATTGTGCTTCAAACAGAAATCATCACTCTTTAAACGTTAATGAGTGAGTCTCAGAAAATTCTGAGACTCACTTATTAACGATTCCTGGTGTCAGCCAATGAGAATTTTTCTGAGACTCACATATTAACGTGGAAAGAGCGACGATTTCTGTTTGTAGTTGCTGATTCACGTCGAGTGTTTGAATTAATTTGAATTAATCACATTGTGCTTTTCAACAGGAAGAATAATGTCTAGCTCGAAACTGCGCAAATTAAACTTTTCATTGGGCTGCCGAAACAATAGAAAGTTGACTAGTTGAGAGAGCCGGGTATTTCTTTTTATCTTAGTTGCTAAATAAAGAAACCCGTAAGTTTATGGAAAGGTGAAAAGCTGCATTTTAAAACAACTCTCAAGCACGAAAATTGTCTTTTTGTTGTCACTTTTGCTTTTATTTCTGCTACTCAACAAGAAACTGCTTTTAGTTGATAGCACTTAGTAGCCCAACGTCCATTTTTCTCCTGCCTGACTCTCTATTTAGGAAAGATAAGGCTGGATTTATTCAACTCAGAAACAGAATCTGACCTTATTCCCCTCTCTTAATGGAAGAGAAAGCACTTCCGCTGCGAATTTAGAGCTATTTTTACCCTTAAACCCATATTACGCAAAATCCCTCAAGACCAAAACCTGCTGCAGATACTTTAGGGCAGAACAAAAGCTCTGACGCCCCTCTGTTTCTTTGTTGCCATTTATTTTTGCGGTTCGGTGTACTTCATGGTAACAGAGAAGAAGATATAAAAAAATTCTCCTCACAGGAAATGTAAATTGTACCATTTTTTATTTCAGAATCTTGGCCTTTATTTCGAACAATGAAGGTTTTCTTTTAAATCTTCGGTGCTTTATAAGGTAAGAAACGCGTGAAAGGAACACAGTCTGGGTTTTAAACTCTCTTAGAGATGAAAAGGACTAAATTTTTAGGCATACATCTGAATGTTAAGGATAATTCATTTCCTTACAGTCCTCTGAACTAAATGAAAAGTATTCAAATTTTCTGCACGTAAAAGGGTGTATACAAATTTTCAGGGATAAAGAGAATAACTCGAATGACTTAGCTGAGTCAGTCGCATAATGTAGTGGAACTCAGCAACTTTCTGCCACGTCACTGGATTACCGAATGTACAACTTTGCAGGGGTAGCCTACAGAGAATAACTCGAAATACATACGGAAGCTGAGTCAGTCGCATAATGTAGTGGGACACAGCAACTTTCTGCCACGTCACTGGATTACCGAATATACAACTTTGCAGAGGTACAGAGAATAACTCGGAAGATATACAGAAGCTGAGTCAGTCGCATAATGTAGTGGGACACAGCAACTTTCTGCCACGTCACTGGATTACCGAATATACAACTTTGCAGAGGTACAGAGAATAACTCGGAATATATACAGAAGCTGAGTCAGTCGCATAATGTAGTGGGACACAGCAACTTTCTGCCACGTCACTGGATTACCGAATATACAACTTTGCAGAGGTACAGAGAATAACTCGGAAGATATACAGAAGCTGAGTCAGTCGCATAATGTAGTGGGACACAGCAACTTTCTGCCACGTCACTGGATTACCGAATATACAACTTTGCAGAGGTACAGAGAATAACTCGGAAGATATACAGAAGCTGAGTCAGTCGCATAATGTAGTGGGACACAGCAACTTTCTGCCACGTCACTGGATTACCGAATATACAACTTTGCAGAGGTACAGAGAATAACTCGGAAGATATACAGAAGCTGAGTCAGTCGCATAATGTAGTGGAACACAGCAACTTTCTGCCACGTCACTGGATTACCGAATATACAACTTTGCAGAGGTACAGAGAATAACTCGGAAGATATACAGAAGCTGAGTCAGTCGCATAATGTAGTGGAACACAGCAACTTTCTGCCACGTCACTGGATTACCGAATATACAACTTTGCAGAGGTACAGAGAATAACTCGGAAGATATACAGAAGCTGAGTCAGTCGCATAATGTAGTGGGACACAGCAACTTTCTGCCACGTCACTGGATTACCGAATATACAACTTTGCAGAGGTACAGAGAATAACTCGGAAGATATACAGAAGCTGAGTCAGTCGCATAATGTAGTGGGACACAGCAACTTTCTGCCACGTCACTGGATTACCGAATATACAACTTTGCAGAGGTACAGAGAATAACTCGGAAGATATACAGAAGCTGAGTCAGTCGCATAATGTAGTGGAACACAGCAACTTTCTGCCACGTCACTGGATTACCGAATATACAACTTTGCAGAGGTACAGAGAATAACTCGGAAGATATACAGAAGCTGAGTCAGTCGCATAATGTAGTGGAACACAGCAACTTTCTGCCACGTCACTGGATTACCGAATATACAACTTTGCAGAGGTACAGAGAATAACTCGGAAGATATACAGAAGCTGAGTCAGTCGCATAATGTAGTGGAACACAGCAACTTTCTGCCACGTCACTGGATTACCGAATATACAACTTTGCAGAGGTACAGAGAATAACTCGGAAGATATACAGAAGCTGAGTCAGTCGCATAATGTAGTGGGACACAGCAACTTTCTGCCACGTCACTGGATTACCGAATATACAACTTTGCAGAGGTACAGAGAATAACTCGGAAGATATACAGAAGCTGAGTCAGTCGCATAATGTAGTGGGACACAGTGAGTTTCTGCCACGTCACAGGAGGGCGTTCCACGTCAAACGCTTGCAAAATGGCGACTTTCTAAGGTGTAGAGGAAGCACATTGTATGTTATGGGTTGAGTAAACAAAGTCTGCGACACAAGTTCAGAGGAATTTTTGCACGTAATACGACAGAGCCTCCGAGTGGGCGTATGATCTACGCGTGGCGCAAAAATTTAGTAGAAACAGTCTGTTCTCTTCGTCATTCGATGTCAAGTGATCGGCTGCGTGTCTCCGACTCTGTTGTGAACAAATTGCACGCGAGCTTCGTCAGAAATGTTCGAAAGTCAACGAGACGTGCGTCTTAGGAAACTGCCATTCCACATGTGACTGTGCCCCAGGGGGTTCTGCAACATCGCCTGCATTTCAAGCCGTACAAATTTATCATTGTGCATCAGCTGAAGACAGACGATGGTATTATACGCAAAGATTTCTGTATGGAAATGATCAGTCGGATAGAACAAAATGAGGACTTTCTGGTGACGAGCATTTTCAGTGACGAATGCACTTTTCCTTTAAGTGGTCAAGTGAACATCTATATATGCAGAATTTGGGGAAGCGAACATTCATACACCACGATAGAACATCTTAATAACAGCCCAAAAGTTAACGATTTTTTGCGCATTAGAGATTTTTTGTTCGCTGATTCTAATTCCAAACGAACGTTTGGTCATTCCGATGTAGAACTAAGAAACATCGTCGAATTGGCCACTGAGGCAGGATATACTTCGAACCATATGCATAATTTTATCGAGAAAGCCAGAACCAGTAGTGCTAATAATATTTCTATGCCGCAACTTCGCTACATGGGCTCTATTCCCTACATACCAAATATTTCCTATCAACTCAAAGTGGTCTAAGGCTCTGGCCTCTGATCATTCGTCCGTAAGGGGTCCGGGTTCGAATCCCGGTCGGGCATGGATGTTGTGTTTGTCTTACGGCACTGGCTCTCTCCGTTCCCTGGAACCAGTGACCCAAAATTAGGGACGGGCGACTGCTTATAGCCCATTTGAGTTGCTCACGGTGGTCGTTAAACCTCCAATAAAAAAAAACAACAACTCAAAAAACGCGCTCAGAAGGATGAACTTCGGTGTCGGCATAAGGTCTCCGGCATTTATACACGATGCTTAAGAGACATATTGACAAGCCCTCTTCTCAATGAGGCAGGCATTTATGCCATCCCACTAAAATATCCGGACGGCTCCGGGCGATACTACATCGGAATGACCAAACGTTCGTTTGGAATTAGAATCAGCGAACATAAAAGGGATACAAGAGACGGTAAAGTAACCATTGCCCTATCAAGAAAAGTCAAGTTCAAGTCAGCCGATCCTATATGGAGTGATATAAAGGAATTAGCTTCATACGACACACCCAAATCTACTGCCATTCGCGAAACCTTGGAAATCTTGACCAGCTGCGAGGCTTGCAACGATAGCGTCTCTCTAGAGTTACCACGTATTTGGAATCAATTCTTCAAATAATGCTGAGATTTCTACCATAGTATCGCGTGCCCAACCAACGTGACCTCGTTTCTTCGAAATATCACGTTTGCTCCTAATCATTTATTGTCTAGTCAAGTCACCGCGTTTAAAGTGTTGAAACGTTCTATTATCCAGTTATCTGTCTACTTTCCTTGAGAAAGCCATCTGGTTGATGTGCGAAAGCTTGGAAATTTTGATTATTTATTCTACGCCGATAAATTTTCGGATTTTTAGTATATAGTTATACTATTGTTAGAAATTAATTGCTGTCCTTAAAGAATTATTCGTTTTGTCATGAACTGAAACTCTACTTTTTTTTTAGTTTATTTTCAGCTCTAGACAAGGCCTGATTTATATACAAGGGCCTACAGAGCCCAAGCTCAGGGAACTCATTTTTAGGGAGCCCCAAATTTTCTTCAAAGTGTAGTATGTCGAACAAAGACGTAATTTTCCATGTGGTTTCGTAAAATATAAGGGCCCGGTGGCGCAGTGGTCTAAGCGATGGCCTCTGATCATTCGTCCGAAGGGGTCCGGGTTCGAATCCCAGTGAGGCATGGGTGTTGTGTTTGTCTTTCGGCACTGGCTCTCTCCCTTCCCTGGAACCAGTGACCCTAAATTAGGGACGGGCGACTGCTGCTAGCCCATTAAGTTACTCACGGTGATCGTTAAAACTCCAATAAAAAAAAAGAAAATAGAAATCCCCGGATAAAAAAAAAAGGTTTTGGAGCTATGGGCAGAAGAAACTGGAGCTATATCCTCTCCTTCACGCACGAATCAGGTTAAATCTGCATAAAACATGAATTTTCAATGACATTTTCATCAGACATTACAATACTTAGCCCCATCATAAGGCACGAAGCTCTAGATTAGCTTTCGCAGCAGGTGTCATCTCGGGATTTCTGTGTTAAAATGCATTTCCAGTCCATGACACTTTCCTGTGAAAGTCCTAAGCTTCTTTCCTTCTACTTCCTCCCCCCCTTCGTCTCCTGTCGACTTGGTTGCTAAACGGTTGTTGTGACTCTGAAGTGCCACTCTGCCAGTTCCTCCAGGGAGAGCCGGCGACGACGCAGCACAAAAGCGAGAACCAATGTTACTTACTTTGCCGAGAATTAACTTTCCTTCTTTCCTCAGTTGTTTGTGTGTGTGAGTTCTTATTGCACCGTAAATATTAGGTGTGCAACTTAATTCTCGGCCACAGGCACGACACGTTGATAGCAAATTATAGCAAATCGAATACGTACCTAATCAGGGAAATAATCCCCGTCGTGTTGAGTACATTTGAGCCATCGGTCAGGGAGCTGTCGAATGCCACTGATGAAACAATAGGACTATTTCGAGTTGATAAAGTCATCAATACTTGTGTGGACTTCCTCGACAGAAGTGAAGTGCGTATGACTCAGGTGATGTGACAAGGAGCGAAAGAGGTGATAATCCGACGGGGCGAAGTCTGGAGAATACGCAGGGTGGGACAAAATCTCCCATCCCAGGTCGCTGATCGTGTTTAAAGTCGTTTCCGCGCTGTGAGGACGCGCGTTATCCTGAAGCAACAGGATCGATATTCTGCCCTTGCCGGTGTATGGCCTTTTCGCCTCCAGTGCGTCACTCACACGAATGAGTTGCTGACAATAACGCTCAGCATTGACCGTTTCACCAGATTTGAGCAACTCATAGTGTACGATACCACGCTGATCCCACAATATGCACAGCAACAACTTCCTGGCATGGATATTCGGTTTGAGAGTACTGGTGGTAGGCTGACCTAGATAAACCCACGATTTGCGCAGCTTAGGATTATCGTAGATGATCCACTTCTCATCACAGGTCAAAATATTATAGAGGAAATCCTTCTTCTTGAATCTGGAGAGCAAGGACACAGCAACATTGTTCGCAGCCCCACCAACTCACAGCAGACTTGTTCGCAGCCCCACCAACTCACAGCAGACTTGTTCGCAGCTGTGAGTTGGTGGGGCACACAACGGCCCTCCTTGTGAATCCGTCCAAGCTTGTGCAGGCGCTTTGCAATGGCTTGCCTTGTTACTCCGAGTACCTGGGCGAGCTCTGACTGTGTGCGGCAGGAATCCGCGTCCAACAGTTGTTTCAGTTCCTCATCGTCAACTTTTTGTGGCTGTCCAGGACTTCTGCACCACGGAGATCGACATTCCCCTGCTCAAACCGCTGGAACCACTTCTTACACGTACGGTAGAATACATCACCCTCACACAAAACAGCACAGATCACTTTCTGGGCTTCCGCGGCACTTTCTTTCAGCTGAAACGCGAACAGGAGGCATTGCCTCAAATGTTGCTTCTCGAACGATATTGCTTTCACCGTCAACTTTCGTCCCTTCTGTTACTACAGCTGTGAGCGGTTACGGTTGCCTGGAAAGCTGTTGTGGATGGCGCTGAAATAAGCTATTATCGCACACAGCTATTTGCATTTGCCGACGTTCTATGATCGCTTGCGGTTAGGGGCCGAGAATTAAGTTGCACACCTAATATTAATACTAACGACTGATCTTTGGTGCGGAAAAACAAGAAAGAAATAAAAACAGGAAAAATACAAGATACTCTCAGTAATAAACCGACAAATACTTACCTTTATACTTCCCATGAAAACCCTTAATTTAACGTAAGCGTTCGTGACTGCCACGGAGAAGATCCCGGGTTCGATCCCAGGCAGGTACGAACGCCCGAACCACTAAATATCAGCCGTGCGTCGGATGGGAGCGTTAAGCCGTCGGACCCCGGGTACTGGCCCCCGGTAATAAATAAGGGCGTCTTACTCCCCCTTTCTACCTCGCTTCCGTGTCACCTTTCTGTCGGGCACTCTAGCCCAAATCTCCTAGCTTCCTACACTGGCGTGCAAAAATTAAGGACGAGACGGTGTTTCGAACGTAACGACGTGCAGAAGTGCTCCACATCGACTCAAATCATGCCATAAGATCCCCAAGATGTAAGAATATGGGACAAGAGAGCAAAACCGTTCAAACAAGGAATCCAAAAGATACAAAGGCACTTTATTGAAAAGGTAGCTTCGAACACAACTGGACAGAAGACAGAATCGTCCATGTGACAGGCGGCGGCCGAGAAAAATCCAGTCTTTAGTAGGGGATATGATCACCCCTGACTGCTTTGCAGGATTTACAACGTCTGTCCATGCTGAGGACGATGTTGTCAAGGAGCTGTTGAGGCATCGAGGCCCATTCCTCTTGTAGCGCCAACCGCAGCTGCGGAATCGTTGCTGGCGGCTGGTAACGTGCTGCCAAGCGTCTCCCGAGAAGGTCCCACACGTGTTACATTTGATTTAGGTCCTGGGTCCTTGCGGGCCAATCCATGCGTTGAATATCTTCACTCTCCAACAGCTCTGCGACAGCCACTGTACGATGAGGTGTAGCGTTGTCGTCCATGAAAAGGAACTCAGGACCCACAGCACCTCTAAATAGACGCACGGTACAATAGCGGACACCAGTGACTGAACCTCCTTGGAAGATGTGGAGGTCAGTACGGATAGCAAGCATGATACCTCCCAGAACGAGAACTCCGCCACCTCCAAACCGGTCCCTTTAGATGATGTTGGAGGTGTGATTGCGTGTACCCTGTTCTCTCCAGATGTGTATACGTCCAGAATCGCTCGTCAGACTAAATGGGCTCGCATCCGTAAAAAGAACTCGACCCCATTGCTGACGTGTCCAGTTCTTGTGTTTCTGGCAACACAGAAACCGCCGTTTCCGATAAGCAGGCGTCAAAGGCACACACTGTACTGGTCATCGTGCAAATATGCCACTTTGTGCAGCCTCCTGCCTACGGTAAAACGCGATAACGGACGTCCTGTTGTCTGTTGCATGTACCTTGCGATTTCTCCCGCTGTCTCTTCTCGCCTGTAGGACAATATACCGGTCGTCTGCCGCCGTGGTTGCTCGTGGACGACCGCTGCTAAACTCTCGTGCAGCTGTTCCTGTCGTTTGAAATGCTCTCCAGGCTCGTGAAACGATGCTGTGAGCGATCCCGAACTCCTTGGCCACACTAGTCACACTTCGACCTTCTTCCAACTTCCCAATGACGCGACCTCGGGTAAAGTCATCCAGATGTCATCTACTGGATTGCTTGTTGGTCATATCACACGGTGGCAGCAACTCGACGTCGTTCAAACCGATGTACAGCGTGCAATAGCTTTCACCGAATGCTGAGCGTACCCCGCCCGTGTGCTTTATACCCTTCCGACACTCCCCCCCCCCCACGTCATGCTGCATATATGCGCATGTCCTACCGTACCGGACCCTAGTCTATCTCCTGAGTGGTCTTTCGGTCCGTTCTGCCTGCTCATTCCGCTTTTACGCTAATTTCTCCTCTTCGTCCTTAATTTTTGCACACCAGTGTATTTCTAAGGGTTGTTTAAGACCTGGGGTCCGACACTCCCTTTCTAAAATCGTCTACATATGATTTGATTTGATCTGCTTAATTTAACGGGGTGCGGATGGCCTAGTAAGCAATGCTCGTGACTGCTACGCAGGAATCTCAGGTTCGATCCCAGGCAGGTGCGAGCACTCGAACCACTAAATATCCGCCGTGCGTCGGATGGGCTTGTTAAGCCGTCTGGCCCCGGGTATTGGCCCCCTGGTAATAAATAAAGGCGTCTTCCTCCCACTTTCTACCTCGCTGCTGTGTCACATTCCTGACGAACACTCTAGCCTAAATCTTCTAGCTTCCTATTTCTAAGGGTTGTTTAAGACCTGGGGTCAGACACTCCCTTCCCAAAATCCTCTACGTATGATATGATCTGATCTGATCTGCTTACTTTAACTGAAACCGTCAGAATTTTAGCAAAAGGTTCCCTCCGAACTGGCTGAATCGGCTACGGTCTACTCGTGACTTTTAACTCTTCCCAGTGGATATAATTTACAGTGTCGGCGTGATTGCATAAGAATCGGTGATCTTGAACAAAAATAAAGCTACCGTGTTATGCCAGCGATATGATCTCAAATATCATTTGTTTTTTCTGAGAAATAACTTTGATTTTGTTTTTACGCAGTTTCCCGTAAATTTTGCCCAATGAAGTGGTGAAAAGACGGCCTACTACTGCAACTTCTTAAGTTTCGTTTTACTTCTCTGATCTACTGTCTGTCATTTTTCAGTCAATAGGGAGAGATTGACATTTTGTGTCCCGAGCCAATAGGGAGGACTGACTTGTTGGGCGTGCGTGTTGTGTTGCGACAGAGGTGACTGATCGTCAGCACCTGCTGAGAAGGCTACCACCTGTTTGCTGGAAGCTTCTGCCGTAATCTTTCTCATCAAAAGGATCCTGTTTGGGTGTGTGTTCGACGAATTCAATAGCTGCTGCACTTGTTAAATAGAATAGTCTCAAATACGTTTTTTACGAAGATGTCTGCTTCCGACAGTCATTTGTGATGGGAAGTGATTGGTTTTTCCATTTGTACAGACGGTCGTGGGTCACATGCCATTGAAGAATACAATATGCCTCTACAAAACGAATGCTGTTTATTTGTTCATTTTGAAACGGGGCTGAGAGTTTGTGCGGTTAAAAAAATCTTCACGAACTCCAACAAGATTCTTTTCTGATTTATTTTTTCCTTAGAGGTGTTTTTAATGTTTTTCATTCGTGCCGAAATAAGTGCTACTCTTTCTCGACAAATTGAGTAATTTGTAGTGAATTAAAAATATTTCGAAATACCGAAATGATTTTGATCGAATCTCTGCAGTGCGGAAAAGTCGTCCCTGGTATAAGTAAAGAAAATATTTTTTAAAAATTCAATCAATGTTTTCCGCTCGCTCATAACGATCAAAATCATAGAAATTTTTAAATTTTCGTTGACAAAATTCTTTTTCGGGGGTCAGATCTATGAAAACATTTTATGTATATTTCCTTCCCAAAATAGTGTACAATTTCGCCGCTAGGTACGCAAATATGTAATCTGTTTCTGTTTGTTGTTTTTTTTTCGTTCTTTTAAGTGTCAAGATTTTAAAAAAATCTTTCAACAACATATACCATTTACCTTGTGGAACACTTTAGGCGTGGGATTTTTGTAGTTCACAATTCTGTCGCTAAGTGATGCTTGTTTTCTTCTAAAAACCTATTGAATAATTTCTTTTATACAGTATGCCATTTGCTAATACTGTATAAAAATCGTCTGGAAATCGTCTAGTATAAAAAATCATGGTATCCGTCTTCTGCAATTAAAAGGACTGATTATGGTTGATTACCTGTAAGGAAGTGCCAATATCAAAGCAGAGCATTACTACAACCGACAGAGACGTTTCCAGGGGGAGCTAATGCTCAGCAGGAGTTGTAAATTATCCAAAGAAGACATCTTGCATTAAGACAATGCACCAGCGAACGCAGTGTTTATGGTATTGCGTGACTGTTGATTGAAGCTATTGCGGCATCCACCTTACTAACCACATTGGGTTCTATTGGACCATTACCAGATCTCAAAATTTATTTTAAAGGCAAAAAAATTCGACAGTAACGATGCTGTGATGGATACAGTGTGCAAATGGTTTGAATTAAAATCTTCTGAATCCTATTTGTGTTAGGTACGAAAGCTAGTAGATCGTGCCAAAACATACACTATATGGACAAAAGTCACCGGACACCTAGAAGAGAAACACAACATAGCATTTATTGACATACATTAGTATGGTGTCGATCCACCTTTGTCCTTAATACATGCAGTGATCCTTCGAAACATGCTTTCGACAAGATTTCGGAACACAGCAATAGGTGTGCTCTTTCATTCAATACATAATGCTGGCGCCACCTGTTACTTAGTAATATGCCCTAGTTCCAAACTTCTTATGAGACGTTCTAATTCATCCCATAAGTGCTCTATGGGAATAAGATCATGGCTTTGTGCTGGCCAGTCCACACACGATACGGAATTATCGTCAAAGCACGCCGTAACAGTCCTTACTTTATGGCTCGGTGCATTATCTTGCTGGTACTAACAAGGCTCGGTTCCATAGTATTGCCACAGAGTTGTTAGAGCACAATTGTCGAGAATATCGAAGTAGACGTACTGGTTAACAGGATTGTCCACGATAACCAATGGGCCAGTACCATACCACGAAAACCACCCCCAAACCACTACATTGCCAGATCCAAACTTGACCGTAGGAACATTACACTGTGGTAAATAGCGTTCCTCCGGCTGCCGCCATACCCACACACGACCATCAGACTGATGGATCGTGTATCTGGATTCATCAGTCCATAAGACCCGTTTCCATTGATCTACGGTCCACGACAAGTGTTATTTACACCATGCTAAACGACGAGTAGCATTCCGAGTGGAGATGAAAAGCTTATGAGCAGCCGCACGACCACGGTAAACCATGGAATGAAGTTATCTGCGAATGGTATGTGTACATACCAAGGTTCCAGAAATTTTACTCACCTGTACACTGAGGTTTTGTGCAGTACTCCGTCGATTAGCTGCAACTACTCTCCTGAGGCTTCGATGTCCTCTATCACTGATTATCTTTGTTCTGCCAGTACGTTTTGCTGCTTCAGGCACGCCATGTGTCTTCCACTTATTCAGTACATCCAAAACAGATGACTTGGGTATGTTTAAACGCCTCTCGGTTTCTGTTGTGGACAACTCACTAATATAGCACCCAACAATCTTTCCTTTCTCAAAGTCAGTTCTCCCCCGCCGCGACATTTTCACTCAGCCTCACAGTGCGATATGATCGCGGAGGCTTGTTTTTATACTGTTTGCAGCTGTACGGCGCATCTTAACAACGCAGCGGATTCGTACATTTGCTTTTGTCGGGGTGTCCGGTGACATTTGTCAATATAATGTATGTTGGTTTGAGGGGAGACTAGGTTTAAACTAAATGGGTTTTCGCAGCGTTCCCTTTGAGAGGGTATAAATTTTCTTAACCAATCTCCGCCGTAAATGCTTTCGGTTTTGGGAGGGGGTGGGGGATGAACTGTGCTACTTCGGTGTTCGTGTGGTACGAGAAGTTGGGCTCTACTCAAAAACGCCTACGTGGAAACGTATATCAAGTTAAACGCTGTCTATGAACGTTAAATTAAACCAATAAGTTCCAATTGCAGAATTAAAATACGGGATTTAAACCTACTTCTGTGCCGGTCCTTATACCCTCCGCTTCTGCCCATCCGACTTCCTACACACTTCAGCCCTGCGGATTTTAATAAATTGGGCTTTCACTCATTTTTCGTCCGTTTGTCTACTAGGGTTGAACTCGAGAAGATTTACCTGATGGCTATTGCCTACGGTTACTCTATAGTGATCTCTTAATAAACTCGTCCGCAACCAACATCGTGCGTCTTATACTACTCTACAGCGAGACGTACGACAGATGACGTTTGTGGGTTCTGTAGATAATTTTCCTTTCGTTACTTTTACCCTGCAAAATCTCTGTAGGAAACATAACTTAGAGTTTGGGGTCCGCACGAATAATTATTTTAGCCTTATCAAGAAGGACCGCGACCCAATCCAGATGACCCAAAGGCATGGTGTATATAGGATCCCCTTCATTTCTGGGGTTTCTACTATGCCGAATAAATTCTATATAGGTTCTACACTTAGGACTTTAGCTGTTAGAATGAAAGAGCACAAATATATCAGGACCGGTTCTTCTACTACAGCCCTTGCCAGAACTGTTAATCAAGGACTCTATACACCAGATTGGGAAAACTTTACGATTATAGCTTCGGCACATAATCGACGTTCTCTTCTCTTCACAGAAAGTTTGTATATAATTCGATATGATCAGAACTGTTGCAATGAGGGCCTGCTAGCCTTTATTCTACAACTGTGGAAGTTACTGATTGGAACTTTCTGCGAATAATGATATGGCCTATGACGAGCAAGCTACGTGATCAGCTATTCTCCTTTCTTCTATCGATTACCATGTTGTAGCAACATGGAACCTAATGTATCATGGGATGTCTCTGTATTTAATTCCAGCCCCACTATTTATCTGACAGTCTTCTTGATGATGGGACTATAGTTATTCCCGAAAGATCTCGTAAGTAGTTTTTAATCATTGTGTTTTAATTGTAAATAAATCTCGTATTTTAATTCAGCAATTGGAACATATTGGTTTAATTTAACGTACATAGACAGCGTTTGACTTGATGTACGTTTCCACGTATGTGTTTTCGAGTAAGTTCTGTACGTATGGAATTCTGGTATTCAGTTGGCCTCTATCCACGAGTCCTATAGATGGGTCCAAGTTAGAATCCCGAGTGGGGCATGAATGGTGCTTTTGTTCTTACGGCACTGGTTCTCTCCCTTCCCTGGAACCAGTGACTCTAAATTAGGGACGAGCGACTGCTTAAAACCCAGTCGTTGCTCACGGTGGTCATTAAACTTCCAAACAACAAAAAGAAATGTACTTGAGACACAGACAGCAAAGTAAACTTGAAAACACACGAACGTATGTATAATTTGGATCAGGCAAAATATACGGGCAATTTACGTCATCTCCAGCATGAAATTTCGAAGCGACGTAATCTGAAAAAAAATGATAAGCATTGGACAGGAGAAGCATAATTGGATACCAGATGATCGAAAAATGATCAGGAAATCGATCACGCGGGAGAAGAAAATAGAAAAGCATGTTCGAACAAAATGGGAAACAGATGCTCAAAACAGAGATACAGGATTCCATTTTTGTTGCGATGTTTTGAAAAGAGTGAGGAACTGATATTTTTTTTTCTCACACACGCTCGTGTGAATAACGGTCTTCATCTATTTTGTTTTTAATTTGCTTTAGTTTTCTTCTCGTTTCGTTTCGTTTTAAACTTCCAAAATTGATTGATGAAAACTTTTGAGCACCAATTCTCCGATGCACAAGACATGGCAAGCGATTATACACCTTTTCAAAATTAAAAAAAAATGTTTTTGGAACGGCCTTCGTTCGCTTACTGTAAAACAAATTATCTTTTAGAAATGTTCTCACCCATCGTGGTTAAATAAAAAAAATCAAGAAAAACTTATTTATATCGTACTTGCATCCTTTCCCGATTTTCATTCATTAAAAAATCTCTTTTGCTTATAATAATTTTTCTTCAGTAAAACTTCACCTCATTTGATTGAAAATTTTATTTGGTATTTTATCATCTCTAACATGGGTTAAATTAATACGGTTCGCGTTTTAATTTTACTTTGTAATGAATCTTTCACTTAAGAAAGGGAACAAAGGAAACCCGGTGCCCTGTTTGCAGCGAAAAGGATTTGTTTTTGCACCTTTTGTCGAAATAACAAACCTTTATCTAATTCGTCCAGGCCATGTTTTTCATTTAGCTGTTCCGTCAATTCCTTTATTTTAGTCATTTCGTTTGTTGTAATGAGTCGCTGAACAATTTCTTTCTTTGTGCCTCCACGTTATCACGCGGTGCTTGAAACTACCTGCGGTTATGAAATTTTGCTTCTTCTATCGTCAGAGGAAGAAAAGAAAAATTCTTTCACATTGAGAATGTGGGGTTCGTGTCCTTTTGTTATTACTGCTGCTTCGTATTCCTGGCTGATAGATGTAGTCTCCCAGCTGATTCTTCACGGAAGTTTTCAAATTCCTGTAACGACGCGAGGCCTGCGTTTTCTTAGATAAGGATTACAATAGGTGTCTCGATGTTACCATCTTCTTGTTCCTTTCGTTTAAGTCATTTCGCATGTGCCACGGCTGAGTAAATTTAATATCACTCATGCTTCACCTGGATTTTTGTAAGCTAATCGATTCAAAAGAGCTCTGTGCTGTCTGGAGTCGTACAGATTTCATCTAAAATTAGCTCGAAAACAAGAAATTATTAAACCCAAAATAAAATAAGTTACGTAAATCGGTGTCGAACTGGCAACTGCGACGAATGCCTCTGATTTAACCTTCTTTTTGAGTTTCTGTGTATGATAATATACAAGGCCACGCATTAGTGGATTCCTGCGTAGAAGGAAAAACTTCAAGAACTTTAGATAGTAGATAGCACTCCGTCGAAATTTCGCCCGCTACCTCCACGCAAAAGCTACCTGCTAATTCTACTGAGCGATGTATGTAGATCGCAGCAGTGTCCCGATATTTCCGGACGCCTGACGTCCGAAGCATTTCAGGAGGGAGCGAATGGTCAAAGAAAATCGTACATTTATACAAGACAGAAACAGGTAGATGTCTCTTCTCCTCTCTCCAGTTGAGAAAAAACATCGATTAATTGCGGGCGGACGAGAGAATGGAAGTTTGGAAGAGGATATTTTTAAATTCCTACACAGGTTTGTCATGGGTTTCGGGCTCGTTTTGGCAAGAGTTCTATCTTGCAATATAAAATTCAGACCCGGAATGACATACTTCGGAGTCCGATGGGCTCGTGCTGACACACTTCGGAGTCCGATGGGCTCGTGCTGACATACTTCGGAGTCCGATGGGCTCGTGCTGACATACTTCGGAGTCGGACGGGCTCGGATGGGATGCGGCTGACAAACTTTGGACTCGTACTGGCTCGGAATGATATACTTCGGACTACGACAGGCTCGTCCTGGCAAACTTCGCATTCAGACGCGCTAGGGCTGATATACTTCGGAGTCGGACGGGCTCGGGCTGACATACTTCAGAGTCGGATGAGCTGCGACTGACAAACTTCGGACTCATACGGGCTCGGAATGATATACTTCGGACTCCGACAGGCTCGTCCTGCCAAACTTCGGATTCAGACGGGCTAGGGCTGACATACTGTACTTCGGAGTCGGACGGGCTCGGGCTGACATACTTCGGAGTCGGATGGGCTGCGGCTGACAAACGTTGGACTCATACGGGCTCGGAATGGTATACTTTGTACTCCGACAGGCTCGTCCTGCCAAATTTCGGCTCAGACGGTATTGTGTTGACTATGTTCTGTTGGAGTTTTTGTATTGTGTATCACAAGAAGTTGGATTGAACCTGGAGGGTACACAGGTCAAGGTAGTAACAGTTCCAGTTTAAGAGTGCACGTCGACATAGTCTGGACATAGTTCAGACTTATGAAGAACTTGCAGTGAGACTATGACGTCCCAACAACAACTTGTTCATCGTTCCAGGGAGACTATGACTATGACGTCACAACAACAACTTGTTGATCGTTCCAGTGAGACTGACTATGACGTCACAACAACTTTTTGATCGTTCCAGTAAGACTAGGACGTCACAACACAGTCTACTCAGACTGACTGACTATGTTGAGACTATGACGTCACAAAAAACTTCCAGGGACGGAGAGCGAGGGGAAGGAGGAGATGGTCTTATTTGTTAACGGAGACCCAATACCTAGCGGCCAAATGCTTGGCACACCCATTCTATCTATGACGGGTATTCGGTGGTTCGGAGCGTTCGGATTACCTGGGATCAATCCCGTGACCATCTGTATAGAGAGAGGTGGCTCTATAGCCACTAGGCTACTCGCTTTCCGCAGCCCTTTGAAGAGCATAGTTCTTGTATTTATAACAGTGTGCGTGATTTGACTTAGTGCAAGTCTTAATCCAAGAAGTGAAAACTCACGAGAATTCAGAAGTAATTTTCAGTGTGGATAGGGTGAAGAAAAGCAACAAAAATTCACATAAGGCAAAAGTAGAAATTTAATAAGAAGGATGACACTGAATTTTCGGGTGTAATGTGCACGTCTTTTGATTCCGTTCTGACGCGAATTAGATTTATCAAACCCATTCAAAGTCAAAGGAATCGGCATAGAAAACAGTAGTATTTGACCAAAGAAACATGTTTTTCAATCCGGGTTTTAATCCCGCAGATATTGCTGTAAACCGAATCGTGAGCTTGCGCTCTCTTTTGGCAAACTTGTGCGCTAAGAAAAATTTGAAATTATAGAGAAACATTTCGCGGCGGAAACGCTCTCCAACAAAGAAAGAATTTTTCAAATCGGATTCTTAGAAGCAGAGATATCGACAAATATAAGACATGCATCTACGCACACTGGCGGGAAAAACATGCATTATTTTAAGAAAAAAGTATTCTGAAAGAGTTTTTTTTATGAGAGTGGTATCGGTCCAGGAAAGAATTTTTCAATCGAGATATCAGGAGCTCAGATTTTTCTGCAATTACATCAGAAGCAGAAATTAATACTTATGCCCCCTGGTGGCTAAACCATTTTTTACCAAATATTGGAAATTATATGCAAAACATTTCCCATCAGGAGCTGTATGCGATACAGGAAGAATTTTTCAAATCGGAGTATTAGAAGCAGAAATATCGGTGAAAACGCAATTTACTTCACGTACCCTAGAGGAAAGTCTAAGAGCTTCTTGAATTTCTTTTAAATTATATGAAGAATATTTCGTACCCGAAACCCGATCCAATGAAGAAGGAATTTTTCAAATCGGACCATTAGAAGCAGAGATATTGGCAAAAATAAGATATACATCAACGCCCCTGGCGGAGAAACCATGCAATATTTTAAGAAGAAAGTATTCCGAACAGGTTTATTGACGTAAGTGGCATCGGGCCCCGAAAGAATTTTTTCAATCCAAATTTCAGAAGCTCAAATTTTGAAGTAAATACGTCAGAAGCAGAAATTAACCCTTACGCCTTGGTTCTCTTGTGAAGTGTTTCTTCAAGCAGGAGCCATTGTGCCTAATTGTTCCATGTTATAACTGTGAATGCGCCCCCTGGTGGCCAACCCATTCTTTACCAAAAATTTGAAATTGTATGCAAAAGATTTCCCATCAGGAGCTGTATCCGCTGAAGAAAAAAAAATTCAAATCGGAGTTTTAGAGGTAGAGATAGCAGGGGGAAAGCAATTTATTTTACGCCCCCTAGCGGAAAATCTGTACGCAACTTTAAAAAGTGACTACTATACCTAAAATTCGACATAAATGGAATCGAAGGTAAAATAATTTTTTCAGTCGAATGCGTATTTTTTTTTGCAAATATGTGAAATAAAATATGTTTTGAATTCGATATCATCTGCCTTTACGCCCTCTAGCGGCGAAATTGTACATCGTAAAAAAAAAAAAAACGGAATTAAGGGTCATTATCGCATATTTCAAGCTCTCCAATGCAAAAAAGAATTTTTCAAATCTGAATTATTGTTGCAGAGATATGGTTGGTGTCCACAGGTGGACGGACTGATGGAAGGACAAACCGATAACATAAGCACGATCTTTTTTTACAAAAGACGTGCTAAAAATCCAGTGTACGTCCCAAAGAGTATTTTTTCGGGGAGGATAACACCCATTATGAGCTTCTGAGACTACAAGCAATCACCCGGTTCTCATTTGGGGATACTTTTAGGGAATGAGCTATTTATTGCCATAGGGCAGGCGCACCATGGACGCATACCTCTCACCCGCAGCTCTATCAGAAGCCCTCGGCCACTGGCGAGGTCGCAAGAGTTTTTAAAACGCAGATTAATTTTAATGCATCTGTTAAATTTATGAGAAATTTAATAGTATTATGTGAATGCGTTGTGTATCCGGTGAAATACGAAGTATTTTATAACGACAAGCAAGGTGCACGTCGTTTATACTAATTTAACCTTCCTTTTTATTTACGCTTTCCAACCGTAGGTTGAAGAACCGTATATGCTCCAGCTTTGTCCGTCCGTCTGTCCGTCTGTCGGCACGATAACTCACGTAAAAATGGTTCGATTTCGATGAAATTTTAGTACGTGGTAGGGGACCACCAGGGGACACACCGCATTGAAAATGGACGAAATGGGCTCAAAGGTCACGGCATAGGAGCGGGATCCATTCCATTGCCCTTATGCGTCATAACTTGCGTAAATATGGTTCGATGTCGATGAAATTTTAGCATACTGTAGGGGACCACCTGGGGATGAACCCTATTAAAAATTGGCGACATGGGGTCAAAGGTCAGGCAGGGCATAAGAGCTGGATTTATTCCATTGCCCTTATGCGTCATAACTTGCGTAAATATGGTTCGATGTCGATGAAAGTTTAGTATATTGCAGGGGACCACCTGAGAATCAACCTTATTAAAAATGGGTGAAGTGGTGTCAAAGGTTAGGACATAGGAGCGGAATGCATTACATTGCCTTGATGCATCATAACGTGCGTAAAAATGGTTCGATTCTGATGAAAGTTTAGTATGTGGAAGGGGACCCCTGGGAACGAACCCTATCGAAAATGGGCGAAATGAGGTCAAAGGTCACGACGTAGGAGCGGGATCATTTCCACTGTTCTTATGCGTCATAACTAACGTAAAAAAGGTTCGATTTCGATTAAATTTTAGTATTTGGTAGGGGACTACCTGGAAACAAACCCTATTGAAAATGGGCGAAATGGGGTCAAAGGTCAGGACATAGGAGCGGAATCACTTCCATCGCCATTATGCGTCATAAATTACGTAAATATTCTTCGATTTGGATGAAATGTTAGTATGTTGTAGGGGCCTGTCTGGGGACGAATCCTATTGAAAGTGGGCGAAATGGGGTCAGAGGTTAAAACACAGGAGCGGAATCTATTCCATAGCCCTTATGCATCATAACGTACGTAAAAATGCTTCCATTGCGACAAAACTTTATCATGTTATTCCGGAAGTACAGTGAACCGGTTCTGTTAAATATATAGGAAATGGGAACAAAGGTCAGGGCACAGGAGCGAGATTTATTCCACAGCCAATATCCTCATAACTTGAGTAATGATTTCTGGTATGTTGGAAAGCGTATTATAATCAATGTTTTGCATGATTTTACTAACTTGTTACATGTATTCCTATGTAAATTAGGTTTATTCTCGTTAAATATTTTTCTACTTAACGGATTCCTTCTGGATGAATTTGAACTTGGAATTTAAAAAATAAAATAAATAAAAAAATACACTAAAAACTATGGAAAATACTTCCTGATTCATTGGTGCCTCGTTCTGTTTCTCACAGGGGTCTCAGTTAAAACGTTCTGTTCTCTTTGCATGCTGACTTAGATGAATGTTTAGGGAACCCTGGCCTTCCTCTGACTAAATTTAGACCACGACTTCTATAAATATCGTTCGCGAGTTTTCTTTTCTCCTTTATTTTTAAATAACAAGGTATTCTTTCTTTTCTTTTCTCTTCATCTAGCCTTTTACACAGTAGTTAAAATCACAAACTTCTGTCAAATTTATTGAGTGTCATTTGAAGCTCTAATTCCAGCGTTTCTTTTTCGGAACGTCTTTCCACATATTTACAAACGTTTGCCAAAAAATGGCGGTCTCTTCATTTCGTTTTCCACTTAAAGTTATCCTTCTGCAAGTCGCATTGGAAAATGGTTTGCACCGGACTGATGTAAACAAGAGTTTTTTTTTTGTTTTACATATTCCGCTTTTTCTGATGCGGAAGAGTTGATAAAAGTTACTTGGATGTTCTGGTGCCAAACATTTTCTGCAAAGTGGCATATGTTTTGAAGCATATTTGCTTCTAGAAGTACATCATTAGGGGTGCATTGGTCCATCGGTTTTTTTCCCGTTGGACAATTCAAGAAATAGCCCACTTTCTCGAATTCTTTTTGTCTCGATTTTTGGTAATGAACGAATAATTATTTTGGTGCTATGACTAATAAGATTTGAGATTCATATCTGTCCGAAAAGTTATTTCCTTGAAAAGGAGTTTGCTTCTATTTATATGTTGGTCGTTTGCTCTGAAAATACAGCAAAATTCTTTGTGAGAAAAGTGCCAGCTGACCATCCTGATTGCACATGTAATGCAATCAGGATGCAAATCTTCTCCGATTCTTCTCCTTACGTATTTTATGCCATCATTACGAAACATGGAGATTTTGGTCTCATCACACCAAATAACACTGTCCCATTGTTCCGGTGTCCAGTTAACATGGGTTTTAGCTCAGTTTAATATTTTCAACCTTTGTTTGAGAGATAAAAATGGCTTTCTTCGTGGAATTCTAGCTTTTAGACAAAATTCCTTCAGTGTGCGCCGAACAGACCTTGCACTCAATTTTACATTGCATGGCGCCATTTCATCTTGTATACACCCAGATGATTTTCTTCTGTCACCTAGGCACAGTCTCCTAATTCTTCTGTCATCACTTGCTGTTGTGCACCTTCTCCTGCCTCTACCAGTCTGGTTTTGTAGTGACTGAGTCTCTTTATACCTCTTCAAAAATTTAAAAATGCCACCTTTGGTTAAGTTTCCACCAATTTTTCTTCTAATTTCTTCGTAACTGAAGCCTTGTTCATTTAATAGTACTATTTTACATCACGTTTTGGGTGACCAGTCAACTCTTTGCGCCATTTCTTTAATTTCATTTCGTTTTACAAGCTCACTAAATGAAAAAACATACACACACACACACACACACAAAACCAAACAACTCGATAGCAATCACATAACACACTAACAAATGCCATCCTCTCAGCTCCAATACATGACATCAATAGCTGAATCCTACTGTGACCTGATTGGCTCATTGCCAAAACAAGATGACACCTGATTGGTTCTTTAAACACTCATGCTCATTGGCTGCATTCAAATGAAGGAAAGCTGCTTCATACCAACCTAAGCAAGTTGTGCTTCCTTTTCCTGGTTATTTGGCTATAACGATTCATATAATACAGATAATTGAACAAAGTTTGTTGCATTACATTCTTGATGAAATTATCTTTCCATTTATATTTAATTTTATGGTATTATTAAAAAAACGTGGTGTTATGAGCCATCAAACCTCAAAAATACACTTTTACCAAAAAGGTTTCCACAATTTTGGCCACTACTGTATATTACACATTTTGTAAAATATCGATCTATCTAAACGCTGTAATCTACAATTGTTAAACAACAAATATTTTGCACAGAATGTTATATATCGCTAGGTCTTTTGAAAAATTGAAATAAATAGCATATAACTTTTAGTTCTAACATGAATGAGTTCTTACTATATAAGTTTTTACTATGTTTCCTTACGGCAATCCGGCGTTTATTTGATTTGTTTTCGATCTACTTCAATTAAAAATTTCACTCCGTCACAGGACGGGCAACATCCCCTATATATTAATATTTATTTAAAGCTTAAAAACAACCGTTCTAGGACGTGCTATACGCGAGTATCAATATAATTATGGTGCATTACTGCGTCTATTGAACACTCCCCGATCGTCCGGTTGAATCAGTTATTTTTATTATTACAAAAATAACTCAGAGAATATAAGATTTTCCTGCCTTCTCTTTCCCTCGTTTGAGCCGTATTCTAGGATAAGGGTTTTTATGCCGGATGCCGCACTTTTAATCCAGATGATGCTTCGTTCTCACGCTCTGTCCCATTGATCATTCAAAGCTGACTAGCATTCAAAGTATAAGCCACCGTGTTGCACTGTCCTTAGCCATCTGTCTGCCAGTTCTTTGTTTCCGCGGCGGTACCAGTGTTTGTCCTTCGAGGCGAAGAACTCCTTCACCCCAGCTGCCACCTCCTTCTGGTTGTTGAAGCGCCGCCCGCGAAGGAAGTGGGCCATGGACCTGAATCCGACGGGGCAAGATCCGGACTATACGCTGGGTGTTGCATCAGTTCGATGCCCTCAAGTTTCTGGAGTTTTGCCCGGGTCGTTCGCGCGGTATGAGGCTGAGCGTTGTCCTGCTGTAGGAGAGTGTGCTTTCTGTTCACTAGCACCTGGTACTTCTCCTCCAAAACGGCATATATCCGCTCCAGCCGTTCAGAGTAGAGGTTGCGTTGATGGCCCGACCGTCTGGAACAAATTCGCAATGGGTTATCCCCTCGAAATTCCACCAGACGCAGAGCATCACCTTGTGCTCGAAGCGCCCACGTTTGGCAACACGTTCTGGAAGCTGGCTCGGGCTCAACCACTGCCGTTTTATGTTAGGATTACTGAAATAAATCCACTTTTCTTCGCACGTAACAATTCTCTTGATGAAACGTACATCACGGGGGTTTTCTTGGAGATTCGTGCACACTTCCACTCGGCGGTTTGTTTCAGCTGGCGTCAGTTTGTGAGGACAAAGCGGCAGCTCCTGTTGATCTTGCTGAGGCCCTGAAGGTGACGAACTACTGTGGTATCTGATATGCACTGTCATCTTCCACTTGCATGTATGTCATCTTCCACTTGCCAATCACGCAGGCCACTGTCGATTTTGGGTACTTCAACTCGCTGGATATGTCACGTATGGATCGGCCAGTTCTGTGATACCCGATGATTACACCTTTCTCGAAATCAGAGAGCTCCGAACTGCATGGCATCTTGCATGCGACTGGTTGCGTTGTTGTTTCCCACACGATATTTAACGGCGGCGGCCGTGACGTGTATCAGCACCGCAGATATCGTCGATTGCAGGGGTGTCAAATTACTTGTTGGTAAATAGTGTACATATTTTGTTTTGTCTTGATTTGTTAGCATCAAAACTCTCAAAGCACTCTGAAGAATATCGCTTAATAGTTCTATTAATTATTCTTCGGCCTCTCTCTGATTAGCAAAATATCTTTTCCGCAGGCTAGTTTTTGGACACTACCATTATTCATCTTGTCGTCCAAACAAACCATCAAGCTTCCATGTTCCGCCAGAGCACGTGGGTGTCTATTCCGGCGTTTCACAATCTGTTCTAAATAATACCACAGATTAAATCTGGGATTTATTGGGCCAGTCGATGTGAGACAGTGTTGCTGATTGTTCGTCGTGTCACTCAGACACAGTTTTTTTAGCCCAGTGCACACGGCAATTGTGGTCTTGGAAGACAGGAGTGGCAATGTGATGCTGATTCTTGAGATGTAGGGCAAAGAGCAACACTTCGTTGTTCATAATGCGGAAGCACGCACGATGGTTCACATTCATCGTCATTGCAAAGAGAGGGCCTATTTCGTGGTACGAAAATCATAACAGAACGCCCACCAGCTTGAAGACCACCTTCGACACTATCAGGATTAAAGGCTTCATTGCGCCTGCGTTGCACTCCTCGCCTCCCATCATTGGACTACAAACAAAAACGAGACTCATCGGACCAAATTACTCGTTTCCAATCCTTCACAGTAAAGTATTGGTGCCTCTGAGCCCATTGACAACGTGCGACTTTGTGAGTTGCTGTTAAAAGAGGCTTCTTCCATGGTAGTCTGCTCCAGATGTTCATAGCCTGCAGTTCTCGTCGCAATGTCCTCTCAAAAATTGATTGGAGTGGACTTTCATTTACTGTTTGGAGCAATTGTTGCCTGGTTTGAAACCAATTTGCAGTTACCAGGCATGAAACATGACGGTTGGTGAGAATCATTTTTCGGGCCACAGTTACGTCGCCGATTTTCAGTTGTCTGCGAACTTCACCGCTGTTTGTAGGCCCGCTGGACAGTACTTTTCGATGCATCAAACAAAGTGGACCACTTCATTCACTTTGTGTCCATGGGCACGACCAAACACGGTGGTTCCTTTTTGCCACTCAGTAACGTCTGTCTTACGACACATATTGCAGACTAAATTCAACACACACGTTGCTTTTTACGACTGCACGAGATAGAAATGATTCTGTAGACCACGTCAGTGCTATTTAGCTCCCAACAATACTATCAGGGCGCCCTCTGTGAAACCGGTAATTTCCTACTTTCATTTCTGTTAGAGGTGACTAACATTTTGTCCGGTGCTTATTTATTTGTACACTTTTAAAGCAGTCCTATAAACCCAGTGCCCTTTGGGGGGGGGGGGGGTAGTTTGAAAAGATATTTGCAGTTGAACGCTTAATAATATTCCGAGCAAGCAGAACTGAAAATTTCTTTGCTAAATAGCGACTCATTAATTTTGATAACTTGGATTCACTAATAAAATATTTCTATGAATGAATAGTTATCACCCTTGCTTCCTTTTTCTTCATTTTTTTATTCGGGAGCAACCTCTATATATGAAAACTGCATTAATTAAGAAAGCTCTCTCCCTCTTATTGACGAGAGAGACGGTGCAGAAGTTATTCTCGGATGCAGTGTCGTTTATTTCATGCTTTTGGTATAACTTAAGTCAGTAGCTTTTAAATATTTCAGAAGTTTTTGTTCAAGAGTCCAGACAAACCTTTCTAATGGCAATATCTTACGCATGTGTTTAATTCAACGTTGTTTTATATTTTGCTTTACAAAATATTTACAGCGCTGTTGTACAAAAGTTAAGAACAAGGAACTTTTGCACCAGTCGAAATCGAAAAAACAAAACAAAAACTGTTTAGCACGTTTTCTGCGGCGACGTTTTCTGGTGACCTTTTTGTGGTACGTTACGACCCACCGATGGACGTAGACGGTTTCAATACAAAGCTGTACGACACACCGATGGGTCGTTTCTTGGAAGCGTTTTTTTTTTGTCTGCCATGAGATGGCGGTTGATACTTGTGTTTCCTACGTTTGCATTACGGTTCCCTTATGTTTGTTAGCCCTACATTTATTATACCTGTATAAACTATTTCATGGAATCTATGGTGAGGTGATATAGTAGCATAATGTCCTTAGTTATATCAGCTAATTTCCAAAATAAACATAAAAAAAGTGAAGAATGTTGATATATATATATATAGAGAGAGAGAGAGGGATGCAAGGTCAGGTGATGCGTAACATCACAGCCTCTCCTTGACAAATGTCAACCCCGCCTTCTCGTGGTGCATCCTGTTCCCACTAAAGGGGCTCTGACGACCGCCCGTAGCGGTATAACTATACCATCGGGATCAGAGGAAATTCTATCCCACACTCACCAACCCGCTTGGCCAGCGTGGTGAGTTATGGCCAAACCCTCCAAAATGATTCCACAACTTAAATCTTGGCCCTCAGTCTCCGGCAGCTGGAATGTACCTGGCCAAGGCAGCGGCCAGTGCGACATGAAGGCAGAGGGTGCTAAGAATCCCCGGAGGACCGGACTAGGCTGCCATCTGATGCTGACCTTGGCTACTTACAATGGACGCTCCCTATCTTCTGATTCAAGGCTTCTTGAATTGGAAGAGGAACTACAAAGGATCAAGTGGGACATCGTGGGGCTAAGTGAGGTAAGGAGAAAAGGAGAAGATCTCATCGAACTGAAAAGTGGACACCTCTTCTACTATCGTGGGACAGATACTGGCAGAACTAGTGGTGTTGGATTTATAATAAACAAGAAACTGAAGGATAAAGTTGTAGAAGTTGAAAGTTCCTCTGACAGAGCTGCACGACTTGTTATCCAACTCTCGAAAAGATACCAGGCTCAGATTATTCAAACTTATGCACCCACCACAAGTCATCCTGAAGAAGAAATTGAAGAATTTTATGAGGAAATTTGTCATCTAAATAATAAAGGTAAGCAGCACTTGAAAATAATTATGGGAGATTTCAATGCAAAAATAGGGCAACGGCAACAGAATGAAACTTCAGTAGGTAAATTCGGTCATGGCAACAGAAACCAGCGTGGAAATACTCTCGTTGAGTTTGCAGAGGCAGAAGGGTTTTTCATCTTGAACTCCTTCTTCAAGAAAAAGCCACACAGGAAATGGACATGGAGACATCCAAATGGGACCACAAGTGAAATTGATTTTATTATGTGTAACAAAAAATTCGTCATAGAAGACTGCAGTGTGCTAAACAAGTTCAACACAGGTAGTGACCATAGATTGGTGAGATGTAAGATGCACCTCAACACTAAACTTGAACGTGGCAAGCTCATAAGACAAACAAAATCTATTGACATAACCAACCTTAAAAAACACCATAATACCTTCAAGTTAGAACTGAAGAACAGGTGCTCTGCTTTAGAAGGCCTAACATCGGAAGAAGTGGACATCTCTGAAGTTAACAGAAAAGTAACCAAAGCTCTTATGGAAACAGCAACAAAATTAGCTGGGTCTAAGAACAAGTTGCATGTGAACAAATTATCAGGAAAAACCAAAACGTTGATGCAAAAAAGAAGAGAGATGAGGACAACTAAAGAAGATGTGACTTCCAAAGTGGAATATATAGAGCTATGCAAGACAGTAAGAAAAAGTATCACTGAAGACGTAAGGAAATTCAACTGTGAACTAGTGAGGAAAGCAATTGAAAACAACCAAAGCCTAAAGATAGCAAAGGGACATCTCAGTAAGGGAAGAAAACAGATTATGGCACTGAGAAAAGAAGATGGTTCTGTAACAAGAAATAGAGGCGAAATTTTGACAAGAGTGAAAGATTTCTACTCCAAATTATATGAAAGGGATGATATATGCACTCCAGACATCATGAAAGATACCAGTACCAGAGTTCCTCCAGTCCTTCCAGCAGAAGTTGCACATGCAATCAAGAACATGAAGCGAGGAAAAGCTCCAGGAGAAGATGGAATTACTGTAGACATCATACAAGAAGCAAGTGGAGAAATCGAAACAGTACTCGCCCAAATTTTCACTCGATGCCTTAATGAAGGAAAGATTCCTGAGGATTGGAACACCGCTACAATGATCCTGCTACATAAGAAAGGTGACATTGAGGATCTCGGAAACTACAGACCTATCAGCCTCCTATCAGTAGTTTATAAAATCTTCACTAAAGTTCTTTCACACCGCTTGAAGGTAGCACTAGACATGGCTCAACCGAGAGAACAAGCTGGATTCAGGAGTGGCTACAGCACAATAGATCATATCCACGTGCTGAGAGAACTAATTGAAAGAGCGAGGGAATATGAACTTCCATTGTGCATGGCTTTTATCGATTATGAAAAAGCCTTTGATTCGGTGAAACCATCAGCAGTTACAATGGCCCTGAAAACCTGCGGTATTGAAGATGCATACATTAATATTATTAATAACATCTATGAAAATGCAAGTGCAAAGATTAGGCTGTTTGAAAATACAACACACGTAAAAATTGGAAAGGGAGTGAGACAAGGTGACACCATATCTCCGAAGCTCTTTAATGCCACATTGGAGGGTGTTTTTCAGTCGCTGAGCTGGGAAAACAAGGGGATAAAGATTAATGGAGATTATCTAACCCACCTTCGTTTTGCTGATGACGTAGTCATTTTTGCAACTACCCCATCAGAGCTGCAGAGTATGATCCAGGAACTTGCTGACAAGAGTAAAGAAGTGGGATTAAAAATGAACTTTCAGAAGACAAAAGTGATGTTCAATGCTTTTACAAGAAATGAAGATTTATCGATTGATGGAGAAAAGCTGGAGATAACAGACACGTACGTTTATCTTGGACAGCAGATATCAAGTGAGGGTCACATTGATGAAGAAATTAATCGGCGTACAAAACTTGCCTGGAGAGCTTTTGGAAGAAACAGCATAATTTTCAAGAGCAATATGCCATTATGTCTTAAAAGAAAAGTGTTTGATCAATGCATCCTTCCAGTGCTTACGTATGGTGCAGAGACGTGGACCTTAACTAAAAGAGACATACAAAGGCTGCAGACAACTCAAAGAGCCATGGAGAGGTGCATGCTTGGTGTAACCAGGAGAGATAAGAAGAGGAACTCGTGGATCCGAAAAATGACAAGAGTGGAAGACATCATGATCAGAGTTAAATCCCTGAAATGGCAATGGGCTGGACATACTGCCAGAAGGACAGATCATCGATGGACAGCCGAAATTTTAGATTGGATTCCAAGGGACAGGAAAAGACCCAGAAGAAGACCACATAGGAGATGGGTGGATGAAATTCGAAAGTATGCAGGGGTGACATGGAGGAGACTGGCACAAGACAGACCGTTGTGGAGGAAACTTGGGGAGACCTTCGTCCAGCAGTGGATTGATAATGGTTGACAATGATGATGATGATGATATATATATATAGAGAGAGAGAGAGAGAGAGAGAGAGAGAGAGAGAGAGGAAGACATCATGATCAGAGTTAAATCCCTGAAATGGCAATGGGCTGGACATACTGCCAGAAGGACAGATCATCGATGGACAGCCGAAATTTTAGATTGGATTCCAAGGGACAGGAAAAGACCCAGAAAAAGACCACATGGGAGATGGGTGGATGAAATTCGAAAGTATGCAGGGGTGACATGGAGGAGACTGGCACAAGACAGACCGTTGTGGAGGAAACTTGGGGAGACCTTCGTCCAGCAGTGGATTGATAATGGTTGACAATGATGATGATGATGATATATATATACACTGAGTAGTCACTTTATTATGACCACCCCCTCAGTACTTCGTTGGGCCACCTTTTGCCTTTAATACTGCGTCGATTCTTCGTGGCATGGACTCCACGAGATGTTGATAGGTGGTTTGTGGAATCTGAGACCATGCTTGATGAATAGCACTTTCCAGGCGTGTGAGATTGCAAGGTCATGGATCCAGCTGTCTGATGGCTCGTTCAACTTCATCCCACAAATTCTCAATGGGGTTGAGATCTGGAGATTGTGGAGGCCACCTAAGCAAAGTAAACTCACCGGCATGTTCCTGAAACCAATTCTGTACAATACGAGCACTATGACAGGACGCATTATCTTGTTGAAAGTAGCCATCGCCATTAGGATAAACCATCCACATGACAGGATGCACTTGGTCCGTTACGATGTTTAGATATGATGTGCCAGTCAGACGTTGATCAACACGAATTAAAAGCCCCAAAGCATGCCAGGAAAACATTCCCCAAACCATAACGTTGCCTCCACCAACTTGAAGGGCTGTAGCAATGCATTTGGGGTCCATACTTCCGTGCTGTTTCCGCCAAATTCTCACTCGCCCATCGGCATGGTGCAACTGAAAACGTGATTCATCGGACCGCACAATTTGTTTCCAATTACCGACTGTCCAATCCTTATGCTCCAATGCAAACTTGAGAGGTTTTCTCTTGTTAACTGCAGACAGCAAAGGTGTTCAAACAGGCCTTCGGCTGCCATATCCCATCCGATGCAGTGTACGGCAAACAGTGCGGGCAGAGATCATTTGAGGGGATCCTTGATTAAGATGGTCTGTAATTTGCTGCACTGTTGCCCTTCTGTTGTCTGTTACCAGTCTGGACACTCTCCGTTCCGCCCGAGCAGTTACTAGTCGATGACGACCACACGTTGCACGTAGAGACCCAGTTTTTTTTTTAAACACTTTTACAATAGCTGCTCTGGAACATTAAATTCACGAATGCGGCGGTTTCGGTGGTACTCGCTCCATGGCTCCGAACTCCTGCAATCACGTTGAAAGTCCGTCAAATGGCATTTTTAACCCATCTCGTCACCAAAACATTATTTCTACTACTGTCGCATGCACTAAGCTTTCCCGTTTTATACTAGCCTCGCCCTCTGGCGGCAACAGCGTGCAGCCATAGCTCATTTACTTTAAACTGTCAGGTGGTCCTAATAAAGTGGCCACTCAGTGTATCATCATCATCATCATCATCATTGTCAACCATTATCAATCCACTGCTGGACAAAGGTCTCCCCAAGTTTCCTCCACAACGGTCTGTCTTGTACCAGTCTCCTCCATGTCACTCCCGCATACTTTCGAATTTCATCCACCCATCTTTCATGTGGTCTTCTTCTGGGTCTTTTCCTGTCCCTTAGAATCCAATCTAAAATTTCGGCTGTCCATCGATGGTCTGTCCTTCTGGCAGTATGTCCAGCCCATTGCCATTTCAGGGATTTAACTCTGATCATGATGTCTTCCACTCTTGTCATTTTTCGGATCCACGAGTATGCACTAAATAGCTGTATACGTGAATAATGAAAGGGATTCTGTATTGAAATTATTATAATTTTTATATTAAATGTAAGTTCTACATTGTAACTTCACTTTAAGATTTTCGTTATAACGCATTATGAACGTGCAGGAACGACCACCGGTGAGTCGTTCAGCACAAAATGATGAAACAAAGTAATACACTCCGCAACTTTTTATTAAATGAAAAAACAATATGATTTAGGTTTATTAACCCTAATTTTATTATGCCCATATGATTGATTTATCGGAATCTGTACTGAGGAGACACAGTAACACAACTTTTTCAGTTATACTCGGCGTTTGATCTTTTGATTTCTTTTATGGTGGGGCAACATAGGCAAAAGTGTCAGAAGATACATGGGTATCATATTACTTCTTCCTTTTCAGCAGGCGCTAGTCGTCTTCAAAGTACGTTCGCGTGTAATTGGAGGAGAGGGGCGGTACGGCACTAAGTCGGGCAAAATGCAATAGGAGGTATACTAGAGTCTGAAAAGCAGCCATAACCGTGCATGTATTTTATAAACAATCACCAACCTACAACGTTACAACGTAAGTTTCAAATATGTGCGTTTCGTACCACCGGTGGATCGTTCAAATATATATATATATATATATAAGTGCATATGCAAATAATGTGCGCCTGGCACGCCACCGTGAAGCACTATAAGAAGATTGCACAGAAGGCGGGGTGTAAGTAGTGGAAGTGTGTTGTACTGCCAGACCTGTGCGTGGGAAGCTTCCTGATGCCTCGTCGCAGAATACGGCAGTCATTCCAGCACGGTTCGGAGTTGGACAGAGGACGAATAGTGGCTTATCGCGACAGCGGTTTATCGTACCGAGACATCGGCGCCCGTGTGGGACGACATCCAGCCACAGTAAGGCGAGTCTGGGTTCGGTGGGTGCAGAAGGGACGGACTGACCGACGTGAGTGATTGCCGTAGCCGTGGCACACCACCGAACGAGAGGACCGGCATGTTGTGCGGCGGGCATTGACGGCTAGCACCGCCACATCACAAACGTTAGCGCAGGAATTAGGGTGTGTTGCACAACAACCAGTGTCAGCACGTACCGTTCGACATCGCCTGCAGATGCGGGGACTTGTCGCACGGCGCCCATTGCTCCGATTACTATTGACGTTACACCACCGGCAGGTGCGGCGGCAGTGGGCCGTTGAACGCCGCTCCTGGACTACGGAATGGCACGACAATGTCTTATCCGACGAATCCCGCTTCTGCCTGCAACACCGCGATGGTCGGATCCGCGTGTGGCGGCACCGCAACGAGAGGCTGTATGACGCCTGCATTGTGCATCGCCATACCGGTCCGTCGCCTGGCGTTATGGTTTGGTGCGCAATTGGATATGACACCCGCACCCCTCTGGTACGCATCGCCGGTACACTTAGCAGCCACTCCTACATCTCCTACGTTTTGGAGCCTGTAGTCCTCCCTCACCTGAAGGACCAGCCAGAGGCCACGTTTCAACAGGATAATGCGCGCCCGCACGTGGCACGCATCGTGCTATAATTCTTCACGGCCCACCAAATGTCACTGGTATCGTGGCCAGCCTGTTCTCCCGATATGTCGCCCATCGAACACGTCTCGTCACTGATCGGCAACCGAGTGGCCCGGCAAGCACCACACGCGGCTACGACTGATGAACTGTGGCAACGTGTGGAAGCAGCCTGGACTGACATACCCCAACCCCACATCCAAAGCCTCTTTCATTCTATGCCGCGGCGTGTAGAGGCCGTTATTGCCAGCCATTGGGTCACACGAACTATTGATGTCTGCGTGTTCCGCAAGTCGCACTGGCCTGTAAGCTCAATTGTTTCATCTTTGTATCTGTTGTTATGTGTCCAGTAAATCTGGCTTTGCTATCTTGTGTCCTTCTTGGTGTTGCATTTTGGGTGGTCAACAGTGTATATAAATATACACACGGTCGATTCACATTATTGTGACCACCAGCTGATATCCATAGTAGCAGCCGCGTGCAGCGCTGACAACAGCTAGGCGGGCTGGGAGTGACTCAATAAGGCGTTGGAAGGTGTTCACAGGTATGTGAAACCATGCTGACTGCAGTGCATCTTACAGCTTCTGGAGGGTGCGTGGTAGAGGATCCGTAGAGCGAACAACACGATCGAGGTGGTCCCACAGATGCTCAATGGGGTTTAAGTCTGGAGAATTAGGGGTCAGGGAAGTACTTTGAAGTCTTCATCGTGCTCTTCCAACCACTCTCGGACATTTCTAGCTGTGTGACACGTCGCATTGTCGTTCTAGAAGATCCCATCCGCCCCAGAGTATACAATCAGCAAGTATAGGTGTAGGTGGTCTGCAAGGATGGATTCATAGCGCCTTCCACAGGCATGAGTAGACCCAAAGAATGCCACGAAAGCATTCCCCAGACCATAACGCTGCCCCCAGCAGCTTGTGTTTTTCCAGCAATGGTTGAAGAGTGTTTGTTCTCCGATGTTTCTCGCCTAATACGCCAACGTCCATCTTTTCGATGAAGCAAAAAACGTGACTCATCGGAGAAGGCAATCCTTTGAGAATCAGCGGAGGTCCGATTCCGATACTTCCTTGCTAATATAATCCTTTTCTGCAGATGCACCTTCGTTAGCACGAAGGTGCATCTGCAGAAAAGCGAATCCTACTGCAAGCGGTTGCTACTATGGATATCAGCTGGTGGTCACAATAATGTAAATTGACCGTGTGTATATATATACACTGTTGACCATCTGTCTGCATCGGAACCCCATACGCAGCAGGATTCGCTTAACTGTCGTTCTAGACACACTTCCGGTAGCCCCCTGGGTTCATTCGGCTAGTGAGTTGCTCCACTGTAGCGTGTCGATCGGCCCTCGCGCACCTTCGAAGCTCACGTTCATCTCTCGCATCAATGGCACGTGGTGCTCCGCGGTTTCCACGTCGCTTATTCGCAATGGCGCCATTTTTCCAATTACGATCACTTTAACCACAGCAGTACGCGAACAGTTCACAAACTGCGCTGTTTCAGAAATACTGCCACCTTTGGCCCGAAAGCCGATAATCATCCTTTTTTGGAAATCTTATAAATCGCTCCTTTTATCCGTGACAGCAACGAGTAATATGTTTTAAGAATGCCTACAGCACACCTTATATATACTCTCCATGCCAGCTCACGACACGTGCCTTCTTTCATTGGCTACGCTGTTGACATCAAAAGTAGGAGGTGGTGGCTCGACTGTGTACTATTTGATACCATACATCGATAAAGTTTGCGAGAAATACTATTTGATACCATAAATCGATAAAGTTTGCGAGAAATACTATTTGATACCATAAATCGATAAAGTTTGCGAGAAATACTATTTGATACCATAAATCGATAAAGTTTACGAGAAATACTATTTGATACCATAAATCGATAAAGTTTGCGAGAAATACTATTTGATACCAAAAATCGATAAAGTTTGCGAGAAATACTATTTGATACCATAAATCGATAAAGTTTGCGAGAAATACTATTTGATATCATAAATCGATAAAGTTTGCGAGAAATACTATTTGATACCATAAATCGATAAAGTTTGCGAAAATTCTATTTGATACCATAAATCAACAACGTTTGCGAAAAATACTTTTTCTTAAGAGAACGACTGAACAAAGTTTTTATCCTGACTCCGAGCAATGTGTAGCAGAACATTTTCTTTCACCCCCAGCAATTCATATTCCATTCGTATCACGTATTTCTCTTGGAGATGCAGTTTGGAGCATTTGAGACCCTTGGAGGAAGTCAGCTTGCTGTTTATCCACTCAACGCCCTATACTCCTGCGTTGTTTCACGGTATGGCTGGTATCCTATTAAAGTGCACTTCTGTTCAAATAGTTCACTTGAATTTTGTAGGGCTGTTCTGAAGTAGCAAAAGAAGAATCTTTCTGCTGTTGCATAACTCCAGATTGCGATTCTTATCCGAAACTGCTAGAGAATACGAATTCCTGAGCAAAGTGTTTTCGATTTTTTGAATTTGTAGATATAAGATATTGTTATTCTACATTCCCGTTTAAGTATTGCGGAGGTTTTAAGAAAAATCTGTTGCACTTTAAATTAAACAGGTCCAGAGGAGTACTCAAAAATTACTTTCGATGGGTGCATCGTGTTTCACGCAGTTTAACATTTTTATTAACATTTATTGTTACTAACTAAGGATTTTATAATTTAAAAAAATAGTTTTCAAATTAAAACCTTGCTTTAAAGGTGGTACTATGATAAGAAAATAGAAAGATCATGAAATATGGTTGCAAAAACGCAATTAAAATCTGTTATGTGATAAAGTTTCGTTCATTAATTCTTTGTAAAGCCACTCAAATATCAATCCACTCGAATTCGCAAAACATTCTTTTCAATTCCAGATATTTGATAAAGCGAAAAATATATAATGAATTGTTCTAAAAGAAAAATTTCCTGTTTTTTTTTTTTTTTGTTAGTTTGTTTCAGTTTGTGGAATTAAGAACAAAGGAATGATCAGAGCTGAAATACTTATTTAATGAAAGAAATACATTATCAATACCAGGCTGCAGTTTTTGTAAATTGAAGAACTTAACAAAATCTATGTACTAAAATCGCGAAACGCACGTAGAATTTTACAAAACGATGTCCAACCTTCTTTTGTATTTGTGCAAAACACGCAAAACATCACTTCGCTTAAAATAAAAGGTTTTTGCTTCCTCTTATTCATGTTAAATTACACTCGAATCGAGAATGTTTTTAGATATAAAAAATCGCAGTGAAACATTTCCGAAATTAGCATTCAAAGAAGCTCGTGTAGTGGACACCATCAAACTATGTAAAATCCCCCGGACTGGACACATCAAACTAAATAGAATCCCGTGCAATGAACTGTTACAGGGCTTGGTGCTGAGTTCTATTACAGCGCCCTGTGTGGAGGGTTCGTTTGATGCTTCCTTTGCAGTAAGTTCGGTATCTTTTTTTTTTTTTTTTTTTTTGGAGGTTTAACGACCACCGTAAGCAACTCAATGGGCTATGAGCAGTCGCCCGTCCCGAATTTAGGGTAACTGGTTCCAGGGAAGGGAGAGAGCCAGTGCCGTAAGACAAACACAACATCCATGCCTCACCGGGATTCGAACCCGGACCCCGTTCGGACGAATGATCAGAGGCCATCGCTTAGACCACTGCGCCACCGGGGCGGCAAGTTCGGTATCGGTGGTATAATCCACAACTCTCCCAACTGGAGCAGATAAATACAATACAAAGCATAGAAAAGTGAATCGACTGAGGCTAAATTTTGCAGTCTGGAAAACGTTTATTCAGATGTTACGTGGAATGTCTTTTTACCTTGTCCTGATCTCCGTTCTTTCTACCTCTTCCCCCGCTCATGATCTCTTTCCTTCTCCCCTATATCATCGGCCTCAATTCCTTCCTCCTTCCCTTCGTCCCGAAAATCCTGCACCCCCGCTGAAGATCTCTTGCTTCGTCGACCTTCTGCCACCGCGTTCTCTCAGCCACACCCTAAGATGCCTCCTTCCCGAAAAACGCAAGATTCCTTAATTGCCCCTCTGCCTCCGACTTCTTGGGACGGCGGAGAAGCAACAATGTCCAGTTTCATTCTTCTCACATCGACGAAACTATAAATCTAACACCCTCTGCTGCGACGCGTGGGAAAAAGATACTTTGCCTGTTGCTGCAATTCCTATCCAAATGGCGATTAAGAGAAAGAAAAAAGACTACAATTCACTATCTCTAAAAATGGCTACAGAATGTCGCTTCTGATAAGCATGGAAGCCCCGGTTACAGAACACCATCAAGCTATGTAGAATCTCGTGGAATAGACACCATCAAACTATATAGAATCCTGTAGATTGGGCAGTGGCGTACCAACGGGGAGGGTTGATGGGCCCTGCCCTCCCCGTGAGCTGAAAAAGCTGAAAGTTATTACGTCGAAGTTTGAAACAAAAAATCACGATGCGCGGTCTACATATACTCCATAATCATGTTCCATATATTTATAACATACAATAATTATAAGGGTGTCATTCCGTTGAATAAATTTAGAAAGATCTAACCAGAAAAATAATTTCTTCTACTGTTTCTTCTAATCATTTAACTATCTTGTACTGAAACATTACTAGTAACTAGATAAGAATATATTTACAAAAGTCAACTTTCTCCTTAATTGTTATGACACCTGACTATTTTTCACGGTAAATTTAAAAGGGTCACATACCTTGGAAAATTCTGTGCGCCACGGCCCAGGCCACTCCACCCCTCTCTACCCCCTCCTTGGGATTTTTCTGGGTGCGCTATCGAGATTGCACACCCTCAAAGTATAATTTATTGTTTAATTCTACTTTATTCGGCTTCTAGGATCGACACATAATCGGCTTTAATGGACTTTTGTCACTGTCGAGTTCGAGTCCCTCCGTTCGTTCTCCATGACCTCTTCTTTCCGCTACGAAAAGCGATATCGCCCTCCTCTCTCTTTCTCTCTCTTCAAATAAATTTTCTTTCTGCGGCGCCTTCTACTTACAATTGACAGGAATTCCCCAGGTGTAGCCCTATTATGAAAATGAAAGATTCACCGTCCCATATGAAGGAAAGCTCGAACGCCTGGCCGAACAAAATACCCCAGGCCCTAATAAAACTCCATTTGCTTATCGTACTATCAGTACCCAGAGCAATAAAACGTAGCAGACAATGGGGAAGACCAGCCACAATGCTACGTGATGGTGTTCGTTTGAGAAGAAAAATTTCTGCACACAGCTTATTAATATTTCACTTATCTTCACTGTATGACATCTAAGATAATTAGATTCTCCTATCGCTTGTAAAATGCGTGTTTTCTTGGAGATATTAGTTAAAAGTTTACGTCTCTCTCCCTCTCTCTCTCACACACACACACTAGATTTATTTAAATGTTAAATACTGTTGTACTGAAACGTTTCGTATCTTTAAGCCGTGCTCTGAATAACGTCTTTATACACAGAACATTTAATTAAGCACTTAATGGCTTTAATTGCCAGGAAAAGTCAAGTCTGCCTACTGTCTTAACCTTTTAATTGGGCTCTAAAGGTATTCAATCCAGCACATCAAAGTACGCGTAGAATTCACTTGTACGAAGTCATAATAGTACTTCGACAGTGAGGTACAACAGATTCTTCAATATACTGAATAATTTTCAAGTCTTTTATGAATTTACTCTCAATTTCAAAGAAGCGCAACATTCAACATGAAAGAATTAAAAAACAACAGGTAGATTAAGTTCTCTTAACATCTATTTCCAAAGCAATATAATGATCTCACTATCTAGCCTACTTATTTAAGAGCGAACTTCCTAATGAGAGCGTGAATACGTCTAGCGAAAGACTCTCCGTATAATCGTAAACGTCGTTCTTATCTATTAGGCCTACGTAAATATACGTAATTCAACTTTTGGCTTCACTTCAGGTTGCCACGAGACATTCAGCGAGAGAAAAAAATGTAGCTTTAGTTCAGAAAATGCATAAAGAGAATGAATCGAAATTTATATAACTGGAACCGAAAAAGAAAGTTTAATTCAAGTGTACTTCACACGCTGTATAGTTATTTAAAATTTGGTAATTAGGTAAATTGAATGATGCATATGAAATTATACATCAGAAGACAGTACATTTAGGGTGGTATACCCTTGCAATTCCCTCCCGTCGGTACGCTACTGGACAAGCCATTTCAAAGGAAATAAACGCGGAAAATAATTTAAATTATTTTAAATATGTAAAGCGAGTGCGTGATCGTTAATGTCTTTAAACATTGACTTCAAATGACAAAAATGTCGTCCCCACAAAACTTGCCAGAGAATATAAAAAATCTACTTATCTTCAGTTTGACAGGACTCAAGTTTAATATTCGAAGTATTCTTGGGTGAAAAATGCAGAGATGATGTGGGCGAACCGACTGAATTGAGTCACTTGCGCTCGCCAACCACAAGGAAGACGGATGACTCTGTTTCATGACACACTGTAATCTGTTTTCGGCAGATATTGAAAGGTGACGACAGAAATAAAAACTGTGACGCATGGTCTTCCGATCATTTTCACAAGAATCGGAAAGAACGATTCATTTTTTCTTTTCTTCTTCATTCATTTTCCGATTCCTTGTTACACATTTGCAGTAATCTCGAACATGATGTATACCACCGAATTTTTGGAAGCAGGAAGAGCTTTTTTACGCTTTCCAACCGTAGGTTGAAGAAGCGTATATGCTCCAGCTTTGTCCGTCCGTCTGTTCACACGATAACTCGCATAAAAATGGTTCGATTTCAATGAAATTTTAGTATGTGGTAGGGGACCACCTGGGGACGAACCCTATTAAAAATGGGTGAAGTGGGGTCAAAGGTCAGGACATAGGATCGAGATCCATTCCATCGCTCTTATTCCCATACTATTAAAAGAGCACTTCTTGTATCTATGTAAATTTTATTTTGAAAACGGCTCTAAGGATTTTGATGAAAGTCGTTAACCTACCGTTTTCTGGTACTAGAAATCGATTTAGTTTGATCTCGACTTTGGGAAATTTCGTTTAGGGGGTTAAATAACCACCCCGAGTTACCACGTTTTTAGTGTCATGGTGTCGTCCTATTAATGTTTCCCATGCTTAGAAATCTTATGACGTCACACTCTCGCAATTGAGATGTTGGCGCGCGGTCACCTCATCTGCCTCATTACGTCACGCGTTGTGCCTGGATCCTATTAAAGTTTTATGACGTCACACTCTCGCGACGATCTACCTCATTACGTCACGCGTTGTGCGCGTATTACGCTTTACTTCTATTTTCTTCTAGAACAAAAAGTGAGTTGTGCCAGCTGCTTGGAGTTAATGCGTAGTACAGCATAAGCAGCGGAAAGCTGATGTGTTTTTCCCTTCAAAAGGTAAACTGTTAATACAGCATTTTTTTATTACGTTTTTGAGTAGTCACTTGATGATGGGCGTATCCGCTGTGCTAAAATATGGTTAGTTCATTTTTATTAAATACTATTAACAGAGTGTCACGTGGATGGTAAAACAATGTGAAAAAAAATATGGCTCGTCGACCCCCTACGATACGTGGACGCTTCAACTTTAATAAGAAGAATAAGTGGAATACGGCACTGTTGGAACAAGAACTCGCGGAAGAAGTAAATATGGAACAGCTTGGACATTCAAGAGCCGATGGTTTCCGATCATATTCCTGTCTAGAAACATATGACCTTCCATTGGAAGAAGATGAGCCTACAAAAAGACCATTCCGAGCAGCTAAGGCGAGGAGCATGGAAATAATGTCCGACGTTATTACAACCCCCAATGAATCTACATCGGAAAAAACCTCGAACAAATGCGGCGAATAAATAGACAGCGAATCCCAGCTGAATCATCCGAAGAACGAAAAGCCGCCCCGGTGGCGCAGTGGTCTAAGGCGCTGGCCTCTGATCATTCGTCCGTAAGGGGTCCGGGTTCGAATCCCGGTACAGGCATGGATGTTGTGTTTGTCTTACGGCACTGGCTCTCTCCCTTCCCTGAAACCAGTGACCCTAAATTAGGGACGGGCGACTGCTTATAGCCCATTAAGTTGCTCACGGTGGTCATTGAACCTCCGATCAAAAAAAAAAAAAAAAAAAAGAACGTAACCAGCGCTTGGAAGAACTACGAAGCCGTTCATTACAGCGAATCGCAACCGAAACCGCGGATGAACGTGTTCAGCGATTGGAACACTTGAGACAACGTGCAACTGAACGACTTAGCATTACAATACATGGAAATAACATGTCAAAATTTTAAAAACATGTGTGCCCTCATCCCCTTTAACCGAGCGATGCTCGGTGTTCCTAATATTGCGTTTTAACTTACGTAAAAATGCTTCGATTGAGACAAAACTTTATCATGTTGTTCCGGAAGTATACTTTATCGGTTCTGTTGAATATCATCGAAATGGGGTCAAAGGTAAGGTCATAGGAGCGAGATTTATTCTACAGCCATTATCCTCATAACTTGAGTAATGGCTTCTGGTATGTCGGAAAGCGTATCATAATCAATGCATTGCATGATTTTACTAACTTGTTTACACTTTCCAATCGTAGGTTGAAGAAGCGAATTTGCTCCAGCTTTGTCCGTCTGTCTGTCCGCACGATAACTCGCGCAAAAATGGTTCAATATCGATGTAATTTTAGTATGTGGTAGGGGACAACCAGGGGACGAACCCTAGTGAAAATGGACGAGACGTGGTCAAAGGTCAGGATATAGGAGCAGGATCCATTCTATTGCCCTTATGCGTCATAATGTACGTAACAAGTTAGTAAAATCATGCAATGCATTAATTATGATACGCTTTCCAACATACCAGAGATCATTGCTGAAGTTATTACTCAAGATATGAGAACAATTGCTATGGAATAAATCTCGCTCCTGTGCCCTGAACTTTGACCCCATTTCGATGATATTCAACAGAACTGGTTCAGTATATCTTCGGAACAACATACTAAAGTTTTGTCGCAATAGAAGCATTTGAACGTAAGTTATGAGTTATGACGCATACGGGCGGTGAAATAGATCCCGCTCCTACGTCCTGACCTTTGACCCTATTTCGTCCATTTTCAATAGGGTTCGTCCACAGGTTGTCCCCTACCACATACTAACATTTCATCGAAATCGAATCATTTTTACCCGAGTTATCGTACGGACGGGCGGACAGACAGACACACAGACAGACAGACAGACAGACGGACAAAGCTGGAGCATATACGCTTCTTCAACCTACGGTTGCGAAGCGTAAAATATGCTTCAATTGCGACGAAACACAATACGTTGTTCCGTAACGACTTTGGAACCAGTTCCGCCAGAAATGTTTCTTGTCAGCAATTGCGGGCAGTGCGCATGCGTGAGATTCATTGGCTATTATTTTCGCCTAATAACTTCCATGAAAATTGTCCGATTTAGATGGGATTTTTTAATCATAAAACGTCTTAAGAGTGGTAGCTCTTGATAATAGAAATCGGTAACACAGGTACAAAAGAAATTTAAATTTGATATATGTGAATCTCAAACGTTATACCATAGCTTAGTCCCCTCAAAACCAAGGCATTTTCCTATGATTTCTGGTATGTTGGAAAGCTATCATAATAAATGTATTGCATGATTTTACTAGCTTGTTTTATTTAAATGAAGGTACGCTTATGCAACATACACTACCTTGACATATCTCTATTGACAACCCTCTACGTAAGCACGACATTACAGACCCATGTATAAATAAGCTCGTAGGGCTATTATGGCACAATAGCACAACTCCGATTGTATACCTCGATCCATAAAGTAGAGTCCATATTAAGATGAAACTCTGACGTCATGAAGTCGACTAGTTCCATTACGAGTCGCACCATTGACCCGTAATAGAACTAGCCGTTGATTGACAGCTGGGATTCCCAGAAACCACCGTGAACCACGTCCAGTTGAGTTTTGACTTCCCAACAGAGTTGAAGACCTATCATTTTCCGGAAGTTTTTGGTTTCCACCTTTCAGTTTCCTATTGCATTCGAATGAGTGGCATTTATTCTTGCTTATTCCTTACTGATCGTTAAAAAAATTGCAAATTCCATAACGCTTGGATTGTGGCAGGAGTTAAGAACAACGGGAGGGTGGCGCGGAGCAGATAGTGCTTATCAGGGCCGAATAAGGGGGTCTATAGGGGCTACAGTATTGGGGCTCACCATGCCCATTCCTCCTGGGCAAATAATAGAGAGATAGAGAGAGGTTTATAAAATAGTTTTACATATGTCTCGTTTGATTTCCACTTGGCCATAAACGGAGGCTGAAAGACG
The DNA here is from genome assembly GCA_039090855.1 of Macrothele yani. Classification (NCBI taxonomy): domain Eukaryota; kingdom Metazoa; phylum Arthropoda; class Arachnida; order Araneae; family Macrothelidae; genus Macrothele; species Macrothele yani. The sequence continues at coordinate 137,662,127 of CM077004.1, forward strand.
AACAAATTTCAAGTCAGTGACTCACCAAAGGTAAATAAAGGTTTCATGTCGCTGTGTACGGTGGGGGTCGACGAGACAGTTTCACCCTTTTCACTGTCGTCCACCCAAACTTCCCAATTTGCACTTCGAATCCTTAATGGTCGAAGTCCCCTGTGGCTTCACATTGCATAACAAAACAGATGCACTAAGAAAAGTATACAATGCTAAATCTTTAAAAAATCCAAGGCAAAATCTAGGGATCTTAAGCTTTTAACTCACTCTCTTATGAGAACGATATAAAATACGGTGACTCATTATGAAAGCTCCGCAATTCAGAGCTGAGACGGGCTGGGCCCTAGCCCGAAACCCCGAAGCATAGCCCGGGCCTGAATCGGGCTCGGGCTGTAGAATTTTTACTGCGGTTCGTGCTCGGGCTCTTAGAGAGAAGGAGAGCGAGATATTTTTTTTATTTTATATAAATGAGATTTTATATGATTTAGCAAGGAAGACACTTTATAGTTGGTAAAGGGAATTCTTCGGCAACTGGTTCTGGTTGGGTAGCGGGCATTCCAGATGGCTATTTATTCCGGGCTTGGGTAGAAAATGCGATAGGCCGCGCGTTAGTGTGTTTGAAAAGAAGACAAAGCTTTTTCAAGAACTATAGATATTGGATAGTTGATAGCTTGCCGACGATAATTTACCCCTTATCTCCACGCAGTAGCTTACTGCTAATCCTATTTAGCAACGTACATATTGCATCTCCTTATGACACGATAATATTAGCATTATTTGAGCAACATACAGTTGCAGCACCGCTCGATCATTTTGGATGCCCGGTCGCCCGAAGCACTTCAGATGGAAACGAACTGTCAAAGAAAATCATACACTTACACTGTAAAAATAGATAGAGGTCCCTTCCCCACTCCCCATATTGCAGGAGGAGGAGAAAGTGGAAGTGTGGAAAAGGATATGTTTTTTAAAGTTGAACAGGTTAGGCAGTTTTCTGGCTCGTTCGGTCCTGGGCTGTATCTTGCAGTATAAAATTCAGGCTCGGGTGGGCTCGGGCTCCGAAAATTGAGCACGAACTCAGCTCTACTCTGCATATAATTCATTAGTTTGAAGAATCCACTAAGTAATAATTATTACAATCATATTGTTACAGCTTCGTGTTTTAACGGACTTCATAATGATTCCCTGTCATAAGTTCTGTAGGGGCCCACTCAGATGTCTTAGCCTTGGGGCCCACTAAGGCCTTAAACTGGCCTTGGTCCTCATCCATCCCTGAGCACTGGGTTGCCATAGCAACCATTGCCGACGGGACGTGGTCATGTCATATTTTGATTCTGTTACAGGTCGATGGGGGCGTCACGTTCTATGGGAGGAGTTTCAATAGGCTTCTACGATTGTCTACATTCTGTATCTTCCTTACGTTATGCCTCGATCGACAAAGTTAACTGATTTCCAGCGCGGATTGATAATATGGTACAGCATAAGCAATCGCGCTCCGTATGTCATATTTCAACGCGATTGAAAATCCCTAGATTGACAGTGAATGATGACGCCATAGGAGCGCTCCGCAAAAGATTATCCTCTCAGAACGCAAGTCAGCATTGTTACAAAACCCGCAAACTACGTATATGTGAGTGAATGGAAATGATGCTTGCTTTAGAATAGTGAGCAGGACGCTGCATGATATGAGCTACCGGGGTCGAGCATCCATCTACAACCCGCTAATAACTTTGCCTAATGACACACGCTGATCAGTGTGGTGTAAGCAGTGGCGTACGGGAAAAATATGCCCCCCCCTCGGTAAAGAATTTCTTCCAGGCCCTTTTGCGAAAATCTATTAGCTTTCAGTTATTGAAATTTTTAAATTCCATATTATTAAATATGTTTTATGGGCTTTTCAGTCATTGAAATTCTTTGGAACCTACAGATATTTTTTCGTAAAACCAAAATTGTACTTTATTACATGCAACACAACAAATCACAAAGTACTACAAAAAGCTTAAGCCAAAGTTAATCATATCATGCATATTGTATTACTTTAGAGAACTAAGTCCAACGTTTAAAGTGATTCACACACCAAAATCACGTTACTGCCGTGTGATAGTATCTAATAACCATTTACGATTTATACGAAAATATAAAATATAAGTAAGCAAACGAATAAGTGACAGTTAAGAATTATGGCACACAAAATGTAAAATTACTTAAATTATTTACTCTTGAATATACACGGTCGATTCATTATTGTGACCACCAGCTAATATCAAGAGTAACAGCCGTGTGCAGCGCGGACAGCAGCTAGACGGGCTGGACGTGGAGTAATTAGCTGAAAGGTATTCACAGGTATATGGAGCCTTTCTGACTGCAGTGCATCTGACAGCTGTTGGAGGGTGCTTGGTGGAGGATCCATAGAGCGAACAACACGATCGAGGTGGTCCCACAGATTCTTAATTGGGTTTAAGTCTCGGGAATTAGGGGCCCAAGGAAGTACTTTGAAGTTTTCATCGTGCTCTTCCAACAACTCTCAGACATTTCTAGTTGTGTGACACGTCTCATTGTCATGCTGCAAGATCCCATCCGCCCCAAGGAATACAATCAGCATGTTGGGTTTACGTGGTCTGCGAGGATGGATTCAAAACAAATTCGTTCCGTAGTGCCTTCCACAGTTATGAATGGACCCAGGGAATGCCACGAAAACATTCCCCATACTATAACGCTGTCTCCACCAGCTTGTGTTCTGCCAGCAATGGTTGAAGAGTGTTTGTTCTCTGATGTTTCTCGCCTTATACGCCAACGTCCATCCGTTCGATGAAACAGAAAACGTGACTCATCAGAGAAAGCAATCCTTTCCCAATAAGCGGAGGTCCAATTTCTACACTTCCGTGCAAATGTAAGCCTTTTCTGCCGAAGCACCTTCGTTAGCATAGGTGCAGTGGCCATTCCATTCGTCTGCTTTGGAGCCCCATGCGCAGCAGGAGTCGCTGAACTGTCGTTTTAGACACACTTTTGGTAGCCTCCCCCCCCCCTGGTTAATTCGGCCAGTGAGTTGCTCCACTGTAGCGTATCGATCGGCCCTCACGCACTTTCAAAGCCGACGTTCACCTCTCACATCAATGGCACGTAGTGCTGCACAGTTTCCACGTCTCTTATTCGCAATGGTGCCATTTCTCCAATCACGATACACTTTAACCACAGCAGCACGCGAACAATTCACAAACTGCCCTTTTTTAACAAATACTGCCACCCTTGACCCGAAAGCCGATAATCATCCCTTTTTGCAAATCTGATAAATCGCTCCTTTTATTCATGACAGCAACGAGTGATATGTTTTCAGATTGCCTACAGCATACCTTACATACCCTCCAAGCCAGCTCACGACACGTGTCTTCTTTCATTTGCTACGCGCTGTTGACGTCAAAAGTAGGAGGTGGTCACAATAATGTGACTGGACTGTGTATAAAAAAATGCATTAACATAATACACAATGTTTTGCATAGAGTAAATATTATTGTCTTGACTCTGCTGTAAAAAGTGTGGTCTGTTCCTTCGTCCCCACGAAGAATAATTTTTAGTTAATTATATTCTGTAGGATGCGTAGTTATGTGCAAACAACTGTAACACATAACACCCTATCCTCATTAGTACAAAATTTCAATCATTGAACTGGTATTTCTTTCAAGTTCTGTTGCTAATATACATGTATCGGAACTATTACTATGGCTTTAAAAAAAGGGACCTCAAGTTGCCTGGAGTAACCGCTTTCCTATCATCCAGTTTTCATAAACTAAAACCGCGAAAATGATTTCTAAGTATTTTATTTATTGAAATAACTACAAAAAATTTCTTTTCTGTTTAACACTTCATTCAAAGCTGTTGTCAAAAATTCCTGCCTTCATATTGCTTGTTATTTCAAAATAACCATCTGCATATGCAGTTTTTGCAAAATATTTTTGCAAAATCTTTTTTTCCTGAGGTTAAAGGCGCTCATAGCCGTGAGGACTTCCGCAATGCGGGAGTTGCGAGGTCTGTCGGCACCAGAGATGGAAACGAGTCACCGGGTCAACAATTTCTTGCGGGTTAAACGGGTCGGGTCAGTGTGTTCCTGATCCGATTTCGAACCGGTTTTAGTTCCGTTTTATTTTTTGAAAAGAAAAAAAAAACATATTTCAAAGAACCCTTCAGAGATCTTTGAAATAATACTGCAGAAGTGCAGAGTATGATCCAGGAACTTGCTGACAAGAGTAAAGAAGTAGGATAAAAAATGAACTTTCAGAAGACAAAACTGAAAAACAATGCCTTTACAAGGAATGAAGGTTTATCAATTGATGGAGTGAAAGCTGGAGATAACCAATACTTACATTCACCTTGGGCTGCAGATATCAAGCGAGGGTCACATTGATGAAGAAATTAATTTGCCTAAAAAAACTTGGTTGGAGAGCTTTTGGAAGAAACAGTACAATTTTTAAGAGCAGAATACCATTTTGTCTTGAAAGAAAAGTGTTTAATCAACGCATCATTCCCGTGCTTACGTACTTAGTAGAGACGTTGACCTTAACTAAAAGAGACATACAAAGACCGAAGACAACTGAAAGAAGCATGCAGAGATACATGCTTAGTTTAACCAGGAAAGATAAAAAGAGGAACTCGTGGACAAGGAAAATAACAAGAGTGGAAGATATCATGATCAGAGTAAAAATCCCTGAAATGGCATTGGACTGGACATATTGCCAGGAGAACGGACCACTGATGAACAACCGAAATCTTAGACTGGATTCTAAGGGACAGGAAAGGACCTAGAAGAAGACCACGTAGGGGATGCGTGGAGAGACGACACTGGCCCAAGGCAGACAGTTGTTGAAGAAACTTGGGGAGACCTACATCCAGCACTGGATTGATAATGATTGACAATGATGATGATGATATATTCGAATTTACAATTCAAAGAAGATTTGTGCCTGGCAAGTCCGGGTCGGGTCGAATTATGTAACGGCCGTGTCCAGGTCTGGTCCCGGGGCCAAATATTTTGTCCCGTTTCCAACTCTGGTCGGTACGCTCATGGGTGTGAGGAACGCCGCCGATTAGTTTGATGTAAGTAACGTCGATCTTGGTCAGCTGACTCATGGAAAACTGTAAACATGAAAGGTGGCGAGCATGGACAGGTGGCGAGCATGGTCACATAATAATTCATGGGTTAAAGTCAAATTGATAGAGGAGACCATTTCTCTCCCTTCCCGTCCCCAGATAACGGAATAGAGTTGGGAAAAACTTTCGAGCAATAAGTGACCAAATTTTCAAAAAAAAAAAAAAAAGTCCCTAAATTATACCAGTTGATATGAACATATAGGATCTGTGGATAAACTCACAGAATATAAAATACGATATTTGCCTAATCAGACGGCTACACATCTACCCAGAGGTCGTGCGCGGGATGGAAGATTCAACATTTTCGAGCTTAAATTAACGAGTCTCAAGAAAACGCTCGAGCTTGTAGAGCTGAGCTTTTTATTCAGTATTTCAGCTCGGCTCGACATCTTTGAGCCAGGATGGCCTACCTGTACTTTGCCCTGCCATTATGACATTGCCTGTTTGTTGAAAGTAAATATTTTCTTGTGGACAAATGCTTCGAAGAGACGGCTTCTGACTACTCGGGTTCGGGTCTCTGATAAGACATGGGTGATGTGTTTGTCTTACAGCACGGGCTCTCTCCCTTCATTGAAAGAGTGAGGTAGATAATTTTCGGGAGGGGTGTCTATTCCCAGGTTTTAAACAGCCGTTCAAAAGCAAGAAGCTGGGAGATTTGACGATAGGAAAGTTCCAGGGGAGCCAGGCAAAAAATTTGGTAAAAGCCAACGGGGGTCCAATACTCAGAGACCGACATTAGCGTGCTCTCCGAGGCACGGTGGATCTTTGGTGGTTGGAAAGACGGCTGGGGTCGAATCTCCAACCATATAACTAGAAGGCGTCTCTGCTCTAATCACAGGGCCAACTGCGGAATATAATCACAGGGCCTTCTCAGGAATACAGGGCCCTAAATTTGGGACAGGTGACTGTTTTCAGCCCTATGAATTGCACATGGAGGTCGTTCATCCCCGAAACAAAATATAAAGTTAGTACAAATATGGAAGATGTGAATCCGTTTATTTTTGTAAATATGACATGGATGTTAAGTCAGATAATATCCGAAAGCATGAAAGCTTCGTCGTCGTGGAGCGGGAATCGAACCCGCATCTCCCGGATAGCTCTCGAGTACGCTATCCAGGAGACGCGGGTTCGATTCCCGCTCCACGACGACGACATTTTCATGCTTTCGGATATTATCTGACCATCCATGCCATATTTACTGCAATGAAAGGATTCATATCTTCCAAATTTGTATTGTGCAATGGTGTAATACCGTATTTCATTCATTGATATAAAAAGTTAATATTTTTCAGGTAATAACTTTCTCTGCACGTCTGCAAGTTCTTATGTGATTTAACGTTTGAAGCCCTCAACTACTAGCCGCAAAATGTACATTATTTCGGCAATTTTAATAATGCGTTTTGTTAGAATACTATTTTTTTGTCCTTAGTATTTCGAGAAAGTCAAAGAAATAGCTAATAAATTTCGTCTGGTAAGATATCATTTCAATAATCTGTATTTTGCAGTAATTTTTAAAGAAATTCCTCTACTAACCAAGCTGGAATCTACTAAAATGCGAGAAGAGTTGTTAGTACTCCGAAGAAGAAAACGTTTTTTTTTAATATGTTCTTTACAAAGACGGAAATCTGGCATCACACCAAAAAGTAAAGTAATTCAAAATTGTTCAGATGCATTTGAGAGTGGCATCGTAAAAGGCAGGACTGCAAAATGAAAGCACTCCGAGGGAAGTAAACTTTAACATGAGTTCATTGGAGCCATCGAAATAGAGAAACGGAAGTCTGGAATTTATTCGTGCGGCTAGATATTGAGCAACATAAAGTGCTGTGCTGAGCAAAAAGAGAGAAAAGGCGTTTCAGAGAGAAAGAAATAAAAAAAAAAAAAAAAAAAAAAAAAAAAAAAGCAAATTAGCCTTACGCGAGTAGTCAGAGAATTCCATTTGTATGAAATGATTTCTGGGAAAATGTGCCTTTCATTCCGTTTTTGTTCCATTACGTAAAGTGAAGCTTTACGCATTCAGATAGCCGAGCAAATTATTTCTATGTGTTGTTGCTCAGCACGCAGATCGACTGTTGATTCTGCATACCAGAAATAGCACGAATTGAAGAAGAACGCAATGCATTTCCGGATTCACCTTATTTTGGGATTCGTGTATTGGAGTTGGTATTATTCGAATGATAAACCGTTGCCTCACACTTCCTAAATCATCGCTGTTTATTACTTTTCATTTTTTTTTTATCTGTGTAGAAACTAAATATTATTTTAAAAGACCTCCATCTAAACATTTTCTGCGGTATTAGCAGTACACTGTGGATCCATATCCCCACCTCCCCCGTCACCATTTCTACTTTTTGCGATGGCTGAACGTGTCCGTGTGAATTCAGTTTGGAAGCGAAAACTTTTCATCGCTTCCCGCGCGTATTTCAGTGAACCGTACATGAGCTTGAGAAATCTTGTGAAGAACGATCGAGTAAATTTTAAGCACGGAAACAGAGCACGTTAGCGAAGCCCTATGACATGCTTTCAGTAAAGGATAAATCGCACAATACCGCAGTCACACTTTTTCCATTTAAAACGAAATAAACTTTAGGTAATTACAGCGAAAGCTATAAGTCGCCGGATAACGGCCGAAATATTCGTTATATAGAAAGTTTGCTTTATGGGATAGATTTTTTTAATACCAATACGATATAAACTTTGCTGACGCAATCAGCAGAAATCTGCTAATACCATTAGGTGGTATATATATATATATATATATATATATTTCTATTACTGAGAATTTAAAAACTCAGTTACTGAAAGCTATATACACTATATTGACAAAAGTCACCGGACACTCCTTCTAAAGCAACTGAACAGATCCGCTGCGTTGTTAAGATGCGTGGTACAGCTGCAAACTGTATAAAAACAAGCTTGCGGCTGACCGCGATCATATCGCAATGTGAGGTTGGGTGAACATGTCTCGGCGGGAGAAAACTGACTTTGAGAAAGGAAAGATTGTTGGGTGTTATATTAGTGGGTTGTCCATAAGAGAAACCGAGAGTCGTTTAAACATACCCAAGTCAACTGTTTTGGATGTGCTGAATAAGGAAAAACACATGGCGTGCCAGAAACAGCAAACCGTACCGGCAAACGAGAGAAAATTAGTCATAGAGGACGTCGCAGCCTCAAGAGAGTCGTTACAGTTAATCGACGGAGTACTGCACAAGACCACAGTGTACAGGTGAGTAAACAATGCTGGAACCTCGATATGTACACGTACCATTCGCAGAGAACTTCATTCCATTGAGTACCGTGGTCGTGCGGCTGCTCATAAGCCTTTCGTCACAACTCGGAATGCTACTCGTCGTTTAGCATGGTGTAAATAACATTTATCGTGGACCGTAGATCAATAGAAACGGGTCCTATGGACTAATGAATCCAGATACGATCCATCAGTTTGATGGCCGTGTGTGGGTATGGCGGCAGCCGGGGGAACACTATTTACCACAGTATACTGTTCCTACGGTCAAGTTTGGAACTGGCAGTGTACTCGTGTGGGGGTGTGTTTCGTAGTATGGTCCCGGCCCATTGGCTATCGTGGACAAACCTGTTAACCAGCACGTCTACCTCGATATTCTGGACAATTGTGCCCTACCAACTCTGTGGCAATACAATGGAACCGAGCCTTGTTGGTACCAGCAGGATAATGCACCGAGCCGTAAAGCAAGGACTGTTACGACGTGGTTTGACGATAATTCCGAATCGTGTGTGGACTGGCCAGCACAAAACCCTGATCTTAATCCCACAGAGCACCTATGGGATGAATTAGAGCGCTGCGAAAGAAGTTTGGAACCAAGACCTACTACTAAGCAAAAGTTAGCGGCAGCATTATATATTGAATGGATGCACATATTTATCGTAGGGCCGCGGGTGGCCTAGTGGGCAACGTTCGTGACTGCCACGGAAAAGACCTCAGGTTCGATCCCAGACAGGTACGAACGGTGGATCCACTAAATATCCGCCGCGCGTCGGATGGGCCCGTTAAGCCGTTGGACCCCGGGTACTGGCCCCCGGTAATAAATAAGTGCGTCTTCCTCCCCCTTTATACCTCACCTTCGTGTCACTTTCCTATCGGGCACTCTAGCCCCAAATCTCCTAGCTTCCTATTTCTAAGGGTTGTTTAAGACCTGGGGTCAGACACTCCCTTCCTAAAATCCTCTACATATGATCATGATCATTTATCGTTGTGTTCCAAAAGCTTCTCGAAAGCATGTCTCGAAGGGTCCGTGCATGCATTAAGGCCAAAGGTGAACCGACACCGTGCTAATGTATGTCCATAAATGCTATGTTGTGTTTCTTTTCTAGGTGTCTGGTGACTTTTGTCAATATAGTGTATATATATAAACTTGTCTGGAGAGCTTTTGGAAGAAACAGCATAATTTTCAAGAGCAATATGCCTTTATGTCTTAAAAGAAAAGTGTTTTATCAATGCATCCTTCCAGTGCTTACGTATGGTGCAGAGACGTGGATCTTAACTAAAAGAGACATACAAAGGCTGCAGACAACTCAAAGTAGCATGGAGAGGTTCGTGCTTGGTGTAACCAGGAGAGATAAGATGAGGAACTCGTGGATCCGAAAAATGACAGGAGTGGAAGACATCGTGATCAGAGTGAAATCCCTGAAATGGCAATGGGCTGGGCATACTGCCAGAAGGACAAACCATCGATGGACAGCCGAAATTTTAGATTGGATTCCAAGGGACAGGAAAAGACCCAGAAGAAGATCACATGGGAGATGGGTGGATGAAATTCGAAAGTATGCGGGAGTGACATGGAGGAGACTGGCACAAGACAGACCGTTGTGGAGGAAACTTGGGGAGACCTTCGTCCAGCAGTGGATTGATAATGGTTGACAATGATGATGATTGTGATATATATAGGGTATGTAGAAACCATATACATATATTATCGAAAACGTATAATTTACTCATATACAGCGAGTATTGAAGCTAGCGTTCTTCACATAACCAAACTGTTTTACATATGTTTTCAACCACATCTGCGAGAGTCAAAAAGTCCCTTCGCAGTAATGTTAAGGCTGTTTCACTTAATTCTGGTGGCGCTGCTGTCAAACGTTTTGAATTAAATAACTTGTTGTACGTTTGATTCAGTTTTTGCTGTTTTCTTAATGACATATGCTTTAGAATATGTTTCACAGCAACACCAATTTTCACTAGCATTGCCCCTCAAAAGAAAGGAGCACTCATGAAATCAACATTCACATTTTGGAAACTTTCAACTCTTCACAAGCTTGTAAAAACTGGAGTTGATGAGAAACATATTCTGGTTTCCTGATAAGACAAAAAAACTTCCAGCATTCACTTTTCCCCTTTTTCTTTTCAGCAAGAACGTACTTTTTCGCCTAGATGCCTTTTTCAATCTCCTTATTATTAAATTCATCAATATTAACAAATAAGTCATTAATTCTGACACGACATGCAATCGAAAGCGATGTTAGCACGTCAAACGAAAACTTCAGAATGCTGAATGCAAAATATGCGGTGTGAAAAGTAACTTTCAGTCTTACAATGTGACACGTGAGGTGTGAGGAAATGAATCACCAGAGACGTAGGTGGCAGGCGTTTGCCTGTACCTGGCTCCGGATAATTGCATTGAAAACAAACGCAAAGAAAGTATCGTTTTACAATATGGTATCGTCGGTCGGTGGAAATCTTCTTTGCTTTAGGAAAGAGACAGAAATATTTTTTTCTTTTCAAAAATACAACTGAAACGAAATCGGTTCAGGAACACTTTAACCCGAGCCTACCTGCAAGAAATTGTCGACCCGCTGACCAGTGACCCGTTTCCATCTCTGGTTGCAAGCAATAAAGGGCAATAATTTTGGTTTAAATACTTATAGGTTCCAAAAAATTTGAATTATTAAAATCCATTGTAAAACCTTGTTAAAAATATAGAATTTCGAAAACTCAGTAATTGAAAGCTAATAGATTTTCGGAAAAGGTGCTCGGAATAATTTTTTTTTTTTTGCGGGGGCCCCGAGCTTTTCCGGTACGCGACTGATCATAGTAAACTTACACGCTTTGGCCCGCACACGTGCGGCTTCGTCAAGGCAATCACTGTAAAATATTTCCTGGAATTCACGTCCCATTTTCCGTGTTTCCTTTCGTGAATTAACGAAGGATATTCCTGATTCAACATTTTCCGTGAAATGACGGAAAAAAAACCCCTGAATTTCACGACTTTTCATACGTGAATTGACAGAAATACTCCTGTTCATCTTTCTCCTGTTAATAATGAAAAATTGCTGTGTTTAAGAAGTTTTAATAGAAAATCTCGAATTTCCTTTCCGTAATTCCTTTTATACGTTATGGAAAAATTGCTGTGCTCACTTCTTTTGTATCCATGTGACGGAAAATTTTGGAAATAAGAACGTTTTCCGGAAATACTTGAGGTTTGATAAGCTATTTAATTTCATTCGTCTCCTGAAGGTCGTGATTTTGAGGTTTTCTAACGAGAAATAGCATATAGCACGATGTTAAAGTTATTGCGGCAACGAATATATATACGTCTCCCAGTTAGTGCAGGTGCTACCAGGGTGATTCAAAAATATTTGCCGTTTTCTACCGAAAACGTGTGTCCTTATACATTGAGTGACCACTTTACTATAACCACCCCTCAGTACTTCGTTGGGCCACTTTTTGCCTTTAATACTGCGTCGATTCTTCGTGGCATGAACTCCACGAGATGTTGATAGGTGATTTGTGGAATCTGAGACCATGCTTGATGAATAGCACTTTCCAGGAGTGTGAGACTGCTGGGTTGTGAATCCAGCTGTCTGATGGCTCGTTCAACTTCATCCCACAAATTCTCTATGGGGTTGAGATCTGAAGATTGTGGGGGCCAACTAAGCAAAGTAAACTCACCGGCGTGTTTCTGAAACCAATCCTGTACAATACGAGCACTATGGCAGGACGCATTATCTTGTTGAAGGTAGCCATCGCCATTGGGATAAACCATCCACATGACAGGATGCACTTGGTACGCAACGATGTTTAGATACGATGTGCCAGTCAGACACGAATTAAAGGAAAAAAAGCATGCCAGGAAAACATTCCCCAAACCATAATGTTGCCTCCACCAGCTTGAAGGGTTGTAGCAATGCATTTGGGGTCCATGCTTTCGTGCTGTTTCCGACAAATTCTCACTCGGCCATCGGCATGGTACAACTGAAAACGTGATTCATCGGATCACATAATTTGTTTCCAATTATCGACTGTCCAATTCTTGTACTCCTGTGTGAACTGGAGACGTTTTCTCTTGTTAACTGCAGACAGCAAAGGTGTTCGAACAGACCTCCGGCTGCCGTATCCGATCCGATGCAGTGTACGACGAACAGTGCGTGCAGAGATCATTTGAGGGGATCCTTGATTAAGATGGTCTGTAATTTGCTGCACTCTTGCCTTTCTGTTGTCTGTTACTAGTCAGGACACTCTCCGTTCCGTCCGAGCAGTCACTCGTCGATGACGACCACACGTTGCACGTAGAGACCCAGTTTTTGGCTGACAGTCCAGTCTTTAAACACTTTAACAGCTGCTCTGGAACATATCACGAATGCGGCGGTTTCGGTGATACTCGCTCCATGGCTCCGAGCTCCTACAATCATCCCACGTTGAAAGTCCGTCAAATCGCATTTTTTCCCCCATCTCGTTACCCAAAAGTCACTCCTACTACTGTCGCAAGCACTAAGCTTTCCCTTTTTATTCTAGAACCGCCCTCTGGCGACAACAGCGTGCAACCATAGCTCATTTGCTTAAAACTTTCAGGTGGTCCTAGTAAAGTGGCCACTCAGTGTATATAAAAGGCTAAATTCCCGACGACCTGGATAACTTTTTAAGTCGTCATAGCAACAACCGAGAAACAAATGTTTGTGACGTCACGATTGGCTTTTTATGTTTTCATGCAGGTGACGTCATGACCTACACGCGCACAGTTCACGCGTATATCACTTTGTTTCGTTGTCATAGCAACAAAGAACACAGCTGCTGGTGTGACGTCATCTGATCCAAATCATTCTCACATGACGTCAGAGATGCGTTACCTCACAAGGTCAACTGGCATTCCATTACAACATAGACCAACGTCTTTACTAAGTGTTGTTAACCAATGTACAAATGCCACGGTCAAGGGATACACAAATGCAATACTATGAACATCGTCTTTCGATCCGTGACGAATTGAATCCATTATTAATCGAAGGATAGCTTACGCAGCAATACAACGTTGATGCATATGTAAATATGGAAGATAATACACTGAATTACGTACGACAAAATCAGTCTCAGGTAAGTGTCGAAAAGTATAAAGGTCTGATAGATCAAATTCAGAATGCTGGAGATGATGAGCTTCTTCCTGGAAAAGCTCTTATTTTGCCATCTTCATTTCAAGGTAGTCCACGAAATATGGTGCAAAATTATCAGGATGCAATGGCGACAGTCAGAAAGTATGCTAAGATTGATCTTTTCCTTACTATGACTTGCAACCCGAAATGGGAAGAAATTACTGAAAGCATAAACGGTCAATCTGTCGAAAACAGTCCAGATTTAGTTGCAAGAGTCTTCCAATTAAAGTTGAAAGAATTAATGGATGATACACTGGCGTGCACAAATTAAGGACGAGACGGTTTTTCGAATGTAACGTCGTGCAGAAGTGCTCCACATCGACTCAAATCATACCATAAGATCCCCAAGAGATAAAAATATGGGACAAGTGAGCAAAACCGTCCAAACAAGGAATCCAAAGGATACAAAGTCACTTTATTGAAAAGGTAGCTTCGAGCACAACTGGACAGAAGACAGAGACGTCCATGAGAAGGCGGCTGCCAAGAAAAATCCAGTCTTTAGTAGGGGATATGATCACCCCTGACTGCGTTGCAGGATTTACAACGTCTGTCCATGCTGAGGACGAGGTTGTCAAGGAGCTGTTGAGGCATCGCTGCCCATTCCTCTTGTAGCGCCAATCGCAGCTGCGGAATCGTCGCTGGCGGCTGGTGACGTGCTGCCAAGCGTCTCCCGAGAGGGTCCCACACGTGTTCGATTGAATTTAGGTCCTGGGTCCTTGCGGGCCAATCCATGCGTTGAATAACTTCACTCTCCAACAGCTCTGCGACAGCCACTGTACGATGAGGTGTAGCGTTGTCTTCCATGAAGAGGAACTCAGGACCCACAGCACCTCTAAACAGACGCACGTGAGGCAGAACCTAGATACAATAGCGGACACCAGTGACTGAACCTCCTTGGAAGATGTGGAGGTCAGTATGGCTACCAATCATGATAAGGCCCCAAACGAGAACTCCGCCACCTTCAAACCGGTCTCTTTCGGTGATGTTGGAGTTGTGATTGCGTGTTCCCTGCTCTCTCCAGATGTGTATACGTCCAGAATCGCTCGTCAGACTAAATCGGCTCTCATCCGTAAAGAGAATTCTACCCCGTTGCTGATGTGTCCAGTTCTTGTGTTTCTGGCACCACAGAAACCGCCGTCTCCTATGAGCAGGCGTTAATGGCACACACTGTACCGGTCGTCGTGCAAATAGTCCACTTTTGTGCAGCATCCTGGACACGGTAAAACGCGATAACGGAAGTCCAGTTGTCTGTTGCATGTGCTTTGCGATTTCTCCTGATGTCTGCCGTGTGTCTCTTCTCGCCTGTAGGACAATATACCGGTCGGCCGCCGCCGTATTTGCTCGTGGAAGACCGCAGCTAAACTCTCGGACAGCTGTTCCTGTCGTTTGAAATGCTCTCTAAGCTCGTGAAACCATGCTGTGAGCGATCCCGAACTCGTCGGCCACACAAGTCACACTTCGACCTTCTTCCAACTTTCCAATGACGCGACCTGGGGTAAAGTCATCCAGATGCCGTATACTGGATTGTCTGTTGGTCATATCACACGGTGACAGCAACTCGACGTCGTTCAAACCGATGTACACCGTGCAATAAATAGCTTTCACCGAATTGCTTAGCTTACACCGCCAGTGTGCTTTATAGCTTTATACCCTTCCGACACTCCCCCCTACGTCATGCTGTCTGTATATATGCGCATGCCCTACCGTACCGGACCCTAGTCTATCTCTTGAGTGGTCTTTCGGTCCGTTCTGCCTGCTCGTTCCGCTGTTATGCTAATTTCCCTCTTCGTCCTTAATTTTTTCACACCAGTGTATAACAAAACGGCATATTTTTGGAGTTCCGGTGGCCAAAGTTCATGTAATCGAATTCCGAAAAAAGAGGGCTTCCGCATGCTCATATGCTCTTGATTTTGAAAGAAGATGACAAACCAACGTTGCCTGAGAAAACTGACCAAATTTTATTGGCAGAACTACCAGATAAAGAGCATTTACCAGTTTTACATGCAGCTGTTGCGAAACACATGGTTCATGACCCGTGTGGTGATATAATCACAGTTCACCCTCTATGGAAGATGGTAAATGTACCAAGCAATATCCGAAGTCTTTCCAAAATTAAACAGTAGATAACCAAGGCGGATATCCTTTATATCGCAGTAGAAAGAATAGTGCAACTACAACTGTACGTAGTAAAATTATTGATAACAGCTGGATTGTCTCTTATAATATTCAGTATCTTTTGTTAAAGTACAATTGCTACATTAATGTCGATGTGTGCGCTACTGTGAAAACCGTGAGATACCATTTCAAGTAGGTATACAAAGGTCATGACTGTGAAAATGTGCATATAACAGAGCACAACACCAAATACAATGAAGTAAAAAGTCATGTTGATTCCCGATACGTTAGTGCACCTGAGGCAATGTGGCGAATTCTTGGTTATGATATGCATCAGCAATCTCATACAATAGTTAGATTACCTGTTGCCGTCCCGGTGGCGCAGTGGTCTAAGCGCTGTCCTCTGCTCATTCGTCCGAAAGGGATCCGGGTTCGAATCCCGGTGAGGCATGGATGTTGTGTTTGTCTTACGGCACTGACTCTCTCCCTTTCCTGGAACCAGTGAGCCTAAATTAGGGACGGGCGACTGCTTATAGCCCATTGAGTTGCTCACGGTGGTCGTTAAACATCCAATCGAAAAAAGAGAAAAAAAAAGATTCCCTGTTCACATTCCTGAAGAACAGAACATTACCTTTAATCCGTAGCGTCTAAACAATGATCGAAATGCAGTTGTTCATAATGCTCAGAGAGATACAATGCTGACAGCATGGCTCAAACAAAATGAGGGCAATGCAGATGCGCAATCTATTTCATATAGCAACATGCCAAGTCGTTATGTTTTCAATCAAAAAGAAAGACAATGGGTCCAACGAAAACGTGGTGGAGATAATGTGATTGGAAGGAATGTATTCAGTCAACCTAGGCTCTGATCCAGAAATATGTTGTTTGATACTACTGCTACTTTATGTGTCTGGAGCGAAAAGCTTTACAGATTTAAGAACAGACAATGGAATTCCATATGATACCTTCCAAGAAGCTGCATTGCAGAAAGGTTTAATTAAGAATGATGAAATATGGGAGAAAACCTTAGATGAAGCATCAATTTGCATCATGCCTCGACAACTACGAAATTTATTTGCATACATTCTTATCTTTGTTTCACCACCCAATGAACAAGAATTGTTTGAAAAATATAAATTCCATCTTTGGGAAGAATTTGCACACTTGAGAATTCGAAAATTTCTGATTTTTAAACATTTGCAAAGAAAGCCATTCTGTGTCCCAAAAACTATGATGTTGACAAATTAAATGAGAATGTTCATGATGTCTTAAGAGGAGACAGCAAGCACATACTTAAGCTCTGATTCAATTGATGCCGATGGCGAAGAAAATACTGAACAGTATTAATCTATAGAATTTTTAAATGAGCAAACTCCATCAGGATGCCACTTCACAGACTCAAGTTGAAGGTCGGAGCTATTATCACCTTCCTGAGAAACCTCAATACACAACGAGGTTTATGCAATAGAACAAGACATTGGAATTCAAGAACTAAAACCCAATTTGATCATTGCAGAAGTACTCACAGGCTCAGCATATGGTAAAACTGTTTTTATTCCGCGAATTGACCTCGCACCTACTAATGTAGACCTCCCATTCACATTAAGACGACAACAATTCCCTGTAAAACTCGCCTTTGCTATGACCGTTAATAAGTCTCAAGGTCAAACACTGGAAAAAGTAGGTATCTACCACCCTGAACCAGTGTTTAGTCATGGACAACGTTATGTTGCATTGTCACGAGTTCGACGATTTGATGTCACAGTTAAAGTAGCAAACTGGGCAAGGACAAGGAATACTACTTCCAGATTTCGGATAGATATTTACAAAAAATATCGTGTACAAATATATTTTCCACCGTCGTTAATAAACGCTTGAATAGCAGTAAGTGATATCTAGAACCTGTTGTATTTTTATCTCAACGGGCTTTACAGCTAGTAAATGTATAAATGTAAAAGTTTAATCTTCGAAATAGAGTCCATCGTGCTCGGTGTGCCTATACCATCGCGATGCCATGTCTTGAATCCCCCTGCGAAACTATTCCTTTGGTTTCGAGGCGAAAGTCTTGAACCCCAAGTTCAGCATCGTGGATGTTTTTGGAGGTGTTTACTACATAGGAAATGTTCCATGGACCGGAATATGTGGTAGTCCGAAGGTGCGAGATCCGAACTATAAGCAGGTTGGAGCATCATCTCAAAACCCTCTAGTTTCTGTATTTTTTCCTTAGTTTGATCGGGCAAGGTGAGCAGGAGCATTATCCTGTTGGAAGATAACTCGTTTACGGGTCACACAAGAGCAGGGTACTTTCGGTTTGACGCGGTATTCAGAGACGCTTTAAGAACCTCTGAAGCCCCCGGAGTGCCGTGGCACGAGCTCCCTCCCTCTCCCAGATCTCCTCTTCCGTCTCTCGCGCGCTTGCACACATATAATTCCATTTCATCATCTAAAACCTAAATATATTGCTAGGTATATCTTTCCGTCTTCATCTCAAGGAAATACAATAAAACAATTTTACAGTGTAGTTTAGCAATGCATTTCCATATGTGGTTGATATATACTATTACGTTTACATAAAAAGTGGCGACTCAGTCAAAACGTTATTTCACGGAGCCCCACCAGCCTCAGAGTCTGAGGTCCCCGGCGAACGCCGGGTACGCCCATGCGATAAAGCGTCTCTGGCGGTATCCATCCGCTCCAACTAGCCTCAGTGCAGCTGCGCATTAATGACTCGTCCACCTGGAGTCAATTCCCAATGAATGGAGCCCTCAAAGTTCCACCATGCGCACAGCATAACCTTGTGCTCAAATCGTCCCCGTTTTGGGACTGGTTCTGGTGGTGGCTTTTCGGGATCTAACCATTGTTTCCTCGTGTCGGGATCCAGTAAAAATATCCACTTTTCATCACATGTCACAGTTCGCCTAAAGGAGACTGTCGTCTTTCGGGATTTACCAGCAATCGACGACACACATGCACACCTCACTGAGCTTGAGCAGCAGACACTTCGTGGGATACTTGTCAACAGCTTACTACTCAACAATATATTTTACTAAATTCTTGCCGAACATTATTATTTCATCACGTTTTACATAAATTTAACAATATCCCTTTCCAGTCTGCGGAGATTACGAGAAACTGATGATAAATGTGATAAAAGCCATTACAAAAATGCATTTTGATGCATTTTTTTTATGCATCTTAACCGACGGTAGTAAAGAAAAATTGTCAAGTAAAACATTTCGATGTAATGAAAATGGATAACGAAAGTAGTCGTTTTGTTTTCTCAAATATCTGGAAAACGGTGCATCGTAGCCAAAATTTGGCTTCCTCCGGACCCCTCGGCCCACCCATTATCTGCTATTGGTGAGAGTTTTAAAACGCAGTACAGCACGATATGGTGTAACTGTAGATATCCTAGACTAAAAGTTAGCAATTCCCCTAACACACTTGTGTTTCAGCTTTTCTTTCCATCTTGAGGTCAGATTTTAGCTTGCACATGCGCAGATGAACTTTCGTAGCTACATCCTATTTGATCGATGTCAAGGTCGTTCCTTACATTCGTCTAAATCTGAATAATATATAATAATAAAAACAAATATTCTTTTGAAAAACTAAACAGTCGAAATATTTACCATTGACCCCGCCATAGCTTCGTAAATATTTACTTTTATGACTCACATACCTTCTTTCATTGGTTTTGCGACAATAACATTCATTAATCCGCGCTAAGTACTTCTCAATGTGAGGAATTAGTAAACCTTATTGTCTGTTGTTATGATTTAATTCCACTTAGTATGCATCGGACTGTGGCTCGGTGTGGTCGTGAATGACGCGAATAAATGCAGTGTGTTTTACATAAATAAAACGTATCACTCATTTTATTTCCCTTCCACAAATATCTTTGTATGCAAAAGATGCATAGCATAAATTATCTACGACGAAGAGTACCAGGGTACTACTCTCACGATTTTATCCCTGCGATTTTTTTATGTACCCTGATGCTCTTATCTACGAAAAAAATTATAAATTATAAAAAAAAACTGTAAATGGAATTTTTTAAACTAAATGAAAAAAAAATTTTCATTATTGTAAAAAAATATTTAATTTTTCTTTTTTTTCGTTATATTTATAGTGAAAAAAAAATATAATTATCTAACAAAAAAAATTTATAAATTATCTACGAAGAGTACCAGAGTGCTCTCACGATTTATTTCTGTGATTTTTTTCTGTACCCTGATACTCTGTTTTTCTCCATCGCCTTGGAGACGAAAAAAGTACCAGGGTACTCTCACGATTTTTTCCCTGTAATTTTTTCTGTACCCTGGTTGGTACTCATATCTACGAAAAAAAATTTACAAAATTATAAAAAAAAAATTGTAAATAATTTTTTTTAAATAAATGAAAAAAAGAATATTTGTTTTTCATTATAATAAAAAACTAATTATCCTTTTTTTTATAATTATAATGAAAAAAATTATAATTGCAAATAAAATTATAAATTACCTACGAAGAGTATTAGATTTCTCTCACGATTTTTTTCTGTGATTTTTTTCTGTACCCTGATACTCTTTTTCTCTCCATCGCCTTGGAGAGGAAAAAAGTACCAGGGACTCTCACGATTTTTTCTGATACTCTCACGATCTTTTTTTTAATGAAGAGTACCAGCGTACTTTAACGATTTTTTTTTCAGCAATAGTTTTCTGTGCATTTTTACGAACAAAACTTAAAAGCAGTGCTTGATTTCGATTAAAATTATCTACTCTCCAAATGAGCATATAATCCTTCCTGTATCAGATCCAAAATATTTCTTCACAATTTTAAAGTTCTCTAGATAATGTAGTCTACTTACCTATATCTCAATAATTTTCAAATTTCTTTTGGAAATTTCTATTTCAAAATTAGAACTCTTTTAGAACTGTGCGTTAGATGTTTAACTATTCTTGATCACTTTTCTGCAAAAGGAGAAACCCACTTTGCGTTTCGCACGCGTGTGTTGTCTAGCGTGGCTTACTTACCCCATGGCAGAAGAGTGGAAGGAATAACTGTTCAACGTCACGAAAAGTGCACTGAGATCACGCAAAAGCTGATGCTTTGTTGCACGGTACTTTCTCAGAGGTTAACAACCGGTATTTCTAAAAGTTTGAAGAAAATGAAAGTGCTGTTTCTGGATGTCGTCATCGTTTCCCAAGATTTCTCTGGGCACTTCATTTCAACTCAGCAACACGCTCTTTTCTATGAAGCAGTGCAATTATTTAAGCGCTAATTATTTTATTAATTTTCGTTGCCTTTCCCCCAGGAGAAATTTGCGATAACGCTCTACTCCGGATTCTCATTAGTTCAAGAGTTGAGACAATTAATTTCATTTCACAATTTCTCTGCTGCTATTTTTGTTAAGCATTCAGTATCCAGCTCTGGAAGTTAAATTTGTAAGAGCATTTCTAATAAAAATTCCCTATTGAAAAATAAAAACTAACAGGAGAATCTGTACTTCAATTTTTAAATGCGCAGTTGTATTTGTAGGGAATGTATCTTCTCAATATCACAGCAAGTTTTCTATTGATACTTTTTCCACAAATGTTTTTTTTTTTTTACAAAGAATGATAACATTCTTTGTAACAAATGAGTAGACATTCCTCTCATATTAATATTCTCTAAACTTTTGGATTTAGACATTTTCGCGATAATAAATGTCTAAATCCAAAAACTTGGAGAATATTACTGTAATATGATTCTGAAATACCAGATCGTTCAAAAAATAATGGCCGGTGTTTTTTTTATTGAAGGTTTAAGGACCATCGTGAGCAACTCAATGGGCTATAAGTAGTCGCCCGTCCCTAATTTAGGGTCACTGGTTCCATGGAAGGGAGAAAACCAGTGCCGTAAAACAAACACAACATCCATGCCTCACTGGGATTCGAACCCGGACTTCTTCACGGACGAATGGTCATAAGCCAGCGCTTAGACCACTGCGCCACCTGGGCGGCAATGGCCGACGTGGAGGGTAAAAATGAAAGGGACATACTTACTAGCACGCAACCTTGTTTTTTTAGAAATAGGCGCCTTCAGCAGCTACACACCCCTGCCAGCGAGTGACAAGTGCTTCAATACCATTCCGGAAGAAATCTGGCAGCCTGGATGCAAGAAAGTCCCGAAATGCAGTTTCGTCGTCCTCTCGGTTGCTGAAGGTCCGGCCCTTGAAGTAATTGCTAAAATGCATGAACAGGTGGAAATCGGTAGGTGCCAAGTCAGGCGAGTAGGCTGGATGTGGGAGGATTTGGGGCCTCAGTTCGTGTGGTTTCTGTTTCGTCATTTGTGATAACTGTGGTCTCGCGTTATCATGACGGAGGATAGGACCCTTCCTGTTAACCAAAGATGGTGTTTGGAATTCAACTTCTGTTGCATTCGGTCAATTTCTTCGCAGTATGTGACTGAGGTAATGCTTTCACCAACATTCAAGAATCTGTAGTGCATGGCACCGTCAACAAAACCGTCTTTGACGTCAACCTTGGTTTAGGATGCTGTTTCGGTGGTTCACCATCGGTTTAGCCACTGTCCAGGTCGCTTATAGTTGTCGTATAGCACGCACTTTTCATCACAGGTAAAAATGCGATCAAGTAGGGGCTCCTTTTTCGTTGCGAAGCAGAAGGTTACTGCATATCTCAAACCGTTATTGTTTCTGATGCTCCATCGGTTCGCGTGGGACCCTCGTATCGAGCTTCTTAAAGCCTTACCAATTCGGTGGAGTTGTTCGGAAATGGTTGACACCGACACTTTGTACTGTTTGGCGAGTTCTTTGATTGTGACGCTAGGATTTACCTCCACATTTGCCTTCAGAGCGTCGTTATCGATGACCGAATGTCGTCCTCGGTCCTCCTCATCTTATAAGCTCGTGTCACCGGAACGAAGCTTTTCAAGCCACCGACGAACAATACGTTCAAATGTTGCTTCCTTTCCCCATGTCTCGAACACATTACGATAGGTTTGTGCCGCATTACGACCCTGTTTGAACTCATGAAGCAGAATCACCCGCAACTCATAACTTCCCAACACGTTATACCGGCCACTCTCAACGACTGCAGCTCAACCCATTATGGCGTGTATGTGGGATCTGGGTTGCCCTTCAACTAGTACGAATGGCGCTGCGAGGAAGTTGATCTGCAAGCATTATGACGAGTTGAATGTGGCACCTCAAAAAATCGGCAATTCTTTTCCTAAAGACCTGATGGATAAGTATAACAATAAAATATGTAAGTACAATACAATAACCTTATATAAAACCACGATTGAAACACACGTTTCTCACTTTTGCACGAAATTCTACGCATTTCCCAAAAATTTTACTCTAGTTTCTCTCGCGATTATACGTAATTAATTTTTGCAGTTTTTGCCATCATACTTTAAATTTTGAATTTGGGATTATCAAAAATAAATGTTTATTTGTTTGTTTATATTTAACCCGGTATGTCACAAATTTGGGAGAATCGATACAGCATTTTTTGTAGTCATGAAATAATGATATAAGGACGCAACTTAAAAATTTACTGAATAACGTTCACAGTTCTCTTTTTTATCTGAATTCAAGAAATTTGAAACAGGCCAGATTAGTGAATATTTTACTCTGCAATAATGATGAATCAGCTAGTGGGCAAACTGCTTTGAAAAGACCAATTCTTATAAGTAAAGGATGTGCATTAGGGGTATTGAATGTAAAACAAATCGTATTCGGCTTTACTACCTACTATTTCAACGGTAAGGAAGTTTTGTTTCATATATTCAAAATATGAAATCGTAAAGAATTTGTTGTTTACTAACCTAGCTTTTCTAATGAAACTTAAAAAAAATGTTAGTACAAAAGTCGAAATATACATAGGTTTAAGGTAGCAAGCATTAGTGTGTGTGTGTGTGTGTGTGTGTCTAAAATTTTGCGAGGATTTGTTTTCATTTTGGCGGCATTCAAAATTTTACAATGGTATTTAACATTTTGAAGTGCCTTTTTGAAATGTATACTTTTTAAACTCGTGTCCTAGAAAAATATTTAACCGAGGTTCTGCTATGTCTTCTTTCTGTTCTTCACCTGTATTTATTTTATTTTAAGATTTTTTTTAGTGGTTTTTGTTGCAGTTTAAAATTCCTAAGGAGTCCATGGCTTACAGTAAAGCCACGTGAGAGCCCAGAGCAAGGAAAACTGTGAGAGTTCCGTCAAAACAAGATCTCTCTCTCTCTCTCTCTCTTCCACAGAGAGCGAGATAATTTTAGGGACGACTACTTGTAACCGAAGCTTGCCTATTTTTGTTTTTACCTTCTAGGGATATTAGCTAGAACTTTTAGCAATTTTTTTACAAGACGGTATTCATTATTTATTTGCACAACAAGACAGTATTCTCTCTCTCTGTCTGTCTGTCTGTCTCTCTCTCTCTCTCTGGTAAGGCAGTGAGTGGTCAAACCTCTGGCTTTTGACCATTCGTCCGAGACGATCGACCCAGGTTCGAATCCCGGTGAGGCATGGATGTTGTGCTGATCTTACGGCACAGGCTCTCTCCCTTCCCTGGAGCCAGTGGCCTCCAAATTAGGGACGGGTGACTGCTTTTAGCCCATTGAGTAGTTCATGTTAATCCCCCCCAAAAATATCTTCGTCACGAAAAATTAGAAATTTGTTTTCGTGTTTTATTCTTACTTTTGTGAAGCTGTTCGTCGTATTGGTCATGCCAGAAAAATAATTAATCAACAAATTTGCTCAGAGTTTGTCAAAAAATTGGCGAAACTTGCAAAGACGCATACTTAAAGTTACATAAAGTCTATAGGAAGCATTGTGTGAGTCGCGCACAAGTTTATGAGTGGTATAAAGTTTCTAAAGATAGTCGTGAAAGTGTTGAGAGTGATGAACGGTCTGGGAGGCCCTCAACCAGCTAAAGTGAAAATAATGTCGCCACCCCGATGGCGCAGTGGTCTAAGCCATGGTCGCTGATCATTCGTCCACAAGGGGTCCGGGTTCGAATTCCGGGGAAGCCTGGATGTTATGTTTGTCTTACGGCACTGGCTCTCTCAATTCCCTGGAGCCAGTGACCCTAAATTAGGGACGGGCGACTGCTTATAACCACAGAGTTGTTCACGGTGGTCGTTAAACCTCCAATAAAAAAAAATGTCGAACTTGTGCACAGCTGTGCGGGAAAATCGCCAATATTAGTTTCGGTTCAGATCAGCCGATTTTACGGATGATTAGGGTATGAGATGCATCCCAGTCAAATGTTTGAGAAAATTGTTCTTAGCTGTGCAAAAACTGTGCCCGTATTTCAGGTATTAAGGACCTTCTTGAATGCGACAAAGACGACGAAAACTTTTTAAAAAACTATCGTAACTGAAGATAAATCGTGGGTTTATGGATATGACCCCAAAACTAAGACTTAGTCTTCACAGTGGAAGACCCCAAACTCTCCCAAATCCAAAAAAAGGTACGAGTCTTAGCAGGGTCAAGATCACGCTGACTGGTGTCCTTTTCAATCATGAGGGAATTGTGCTGCATGAATACGCTTCATCATGATTGACAATCAATAAGGAGTACTAATGTCAAGTTTTGCGACGTTTGAGGGAAGCAGTTCGTCGCAAGAGACCGGGGTTTCGCGAGAGTGGCGAGTGCATCTTCACCATGACAACGCGCCTGTCCATGCTTCTCTATTTGTGCAGGTGGTTTTTTGCTATGCACCGCATTGTAGAGATCCGACAACCACCATATTGCCAGACCTCGCTCCCTGTGAATTTTTTTTTTCTCTTCCCAAAAATCTAATGCCATTTAAAAGGAAACATTTTTCTAGATATTGTGGCGATACAAAATACGAGGAAGTAGCTGTTCGCTGTTTCAGAAGATCACTTCAAAAAATGTTTTGAGCATTACAAACAGCACTGGGTTAAGTGTGTGACTTTAGAAGGGAACTACTTCGAAGGCACTTCAGTTTCAAATCTGTAACTATTGTACCTTTGTTTTAATAAATCCATTCTGGATACTTTTTTATCACACCACGTAAATCTCATGTAGGAAGAATATATCCAAAATTGAACATTTAAGGGAACAGACACAGTTTTGGCTAGGTAATAGATTTTCCCGTAAGCTACAGTTCTCAGGTGCAAATTTTTTTTTTCCAAACCGACTTATAGGAGCACAGATACCTTTGCCGAAAAAGCATATTCGCCACTTTGCAAGATATCTGCGCACCAGGGACGTTCAAATATACATGAATAATTGTTTTCATGGTTAACCCGTTCTGATGCAAAAATAATTTTATGAATGCAACTTATAGAAGTCAGAATATCATGCCCACTGATGTTCTTTTTTCGAAAGTCAAGTAAAAGTATTAGAAGCAAATCAACACTTTTAAAGTAAATTACTGCCTCACTGTTAGTAAGCAGTAAATTATCTAAAACAATTTCCAATTTCTTTCACATTACTTGTAAGTAAATAACCTTGTATAACTGTGTTACTGTTGGTAAGCAGTAAATTATTGGGAAACTCTCGTGTTTCAGAAAACCTCGGCAATATACACTACCGGACAATTGCTAAGGACGGATGACAATAGCAACGATAGCAACCATAAAATGGAAGGCAGGAAAATGTGGAAATTAGCATAAGTGCGGGATACAGTAAGACGTGTTGTGCGTATGCAAATTTTGTATTGCCGAACTTTTTCGTGACGTCATAACGCTGATAAGAGATATAAAGGATTTGACGCGTATTGACCGTTGTTGTTCAAACGCAAAGTTGAAAGGGAAAGAATCAATTGACGAACTTGCAATTTTCAGTATGTCTTCCCGACATCACCTAGATGATTTTACGCGTTACCGTATTATTGGCAAGATTGAAGAAGGGCGAAAAATAACAGATGTTGCCAGGGAGTTCGACGTCAGCCACAGTGTTGTTTCAAGGCTTTGGAAATCATTTCAAACAAATGGAGAGTGTAGCAAACGTCACGGGGGAGGGCGTGTTCGCAGTACGACACCTGCAGAAGATCGGTACATAGTGCTATCAACAAAAAGACACCGGCGCAGCACAGCTAGTGAGGTAGCAAATCAGTTTATGGCTGCTACTGGCAAGCGGATCTCCCGAAAAACTGCCGCCAGACGTTTGCATGATGGAGGACTATACGCCCGCCGTCCTGTTGTGTGCATCCCATTGTCCAGACGTCACCGTACCGCCGGTTTGCAATGGTGCCATCAACATCGCAATTGGACTGATAACGACTGGCCTGCTGTCCTCTTCTCAGATGAGAGTAGATACAGTCTATCGTCTGATTGTCGACGACAACTGATCTGGCGTGATAGTGGTACTGCATATTGTCCAGCAAACATACAGGAAAGGGACCGATATCCGACATGTAGTGTCATGGTATGAGCTGGCATCATGATCAATGGCCGTAAGTCCCTCTATGTGCTTTCAACTAGGACTATGACTGGCCAACGATACATTAATGATGTTCTGCTACCTCATGTTCGCATGTTCCGTGGTGCTGTCGGTGATAGATTCATTTTCATGGACGACAACGCAACATGTCATCGAACAGTCGCTGTCCAGGAGTGTCTTGAGAGCGAGGATATTCAACGCCTCGTATGACCAGCATGTTCTCCAGATCTGAATCCCATTGAAAATGTGTGGGATGCTTTGGGGAGGAGTCTTGCTGGTCTCCAATGCCCTCCAATAAACAAGGACACCCTCATCCGTGCACTGACAGAGGAATGGGATAAATTACCTCAACAGCTGCTTGATAATGTTGTGCAAAGCATGACACGACGTGTGGAATCTTGCATCGCCCTCCATGGTGGCCATATCCCGTATTGACATCTTACGCCGGAACGCCTGCCGACGGTAATTGCATTTTTTTCACGTTTACGTATTCTGCATAAAATAATGGCCTGTTTGTACCTTGAACACGTTCCAAAGCCTTCTGGATTTCAGAGCACAATAAATTGTCTTTTTTGTAATGTCCTGGCATTCTGATATTATTTTATTTCACTTGGCATCCAACCACACTTACTTTTTTATGCGCTATATAGCCGTTTATGATCCGTCCTTAGCAATTGTCCAGCAGTGTATAACCAGTTAGGCATTTTAGGGGTCGCGTGTGGCCTAGTGGTCAGCGTTCGTGACTGCCATGGAGATAACCTCAGGTTCGAACCTGGGCAGGTACGAATGTTCAAACCACTAAATACCCGCAGTGCGTCGGATGGGCACGTTAAGTCGTCGGACCCCGGGTACTGGCCTACCGGTAATAAATAAGGACGTCTTCCTCCCCTTTCCACCTCGCGTCCGTGTGACTTTCCTATCGGGTACTTTAGCCCAAATCTCCTAGCTTCCTATTTCTAAGGGTTATTTAAGACCTGGGGTCAGACACTTCCTTCCTAAAATCCTCTACATATGATCAGATTAGATAACCAGTTAGGCATGTTAAGCTGCGATAGTGGACCAAATCGTAACTACCGTACAAAACGTAGAGTGTGAAGGCTTCGATGCTTTTACAGTAAATTATCGAGTCACTGTCAGTGTGTAGCTAATTATTAAGAAACTGTTTCATGTTTTGAAAAACGTGTGCTGTAAATAGCTAGATAAATGTGTCACTTGGGAGCAGTAAATTTCAGGGAAAATATCCCACTTTCTTTACAATAATTGTGCAATACATAACCAGTTAACTGCGTCACTGTAAGTGAACATTAAGTTATGGAAACTGTCCGGCCTTTTTTTAAAATACTTGTACGTTAAATAATCGGATAAGTGTGCCACTATTAGTAAGCAGTAAATTATCGGGAAACTCTCTTTTTTTATAATACCTCTGCAGTATATAACCAATTAGGCACGTTAAGCTATCGGGCCCCGGGTACTGGCCTCCCGGTACTAAATAAAGGACATCTTCTTACCTCTTTCTACCTTGCTTCCGTGTCACTTTCCTATCGAGCACTCTAGTACGTGCCAGATAGCAAAGTGTCTCTCCTTTTTCCAAGGGTTGTTTAAGACCTGGGGTCAGACACTCCCTTCCTAAAATCCTCTACATATGATCTAATCTGACATAACCGGGTAACTGTTAACAAAGAGTAAACCCTTAGAGGATTGTCTCACTTTCTCTTTAAATGCATGTACATTAAATTGTCGAGTCACATTTTGTAGCCAGAAAATGATCGGAAACCTGCCGTAATCTCTTGAAATACTTTTACGGTAAACTACCTGGAAACTGCCGCACTTTCTTGAAATACTTTTACAGTAAAGTACCTGGAAACTGCCGCACTTTCTTGAAATACTTTTACAGTAAATTACCTGGAAACTTTCGCACTTTCTTGAAATACTTTTACAGTAAACCACCTGGAAACTGCCACACCTCCTTGAAAGGCTTTTACAGTAAACTACCTGGAAACTGCCGCAGTTTCTTAAAAGGCTTTTACAGTAAATTACCTGGAAACTGCCGCACTTGTAATACTTTAACAGTAAACCACCTGGAACCTGCAGCACTTTCTTGAAATACTTTTACAGTAATTTACCCGGAAACTGCAACACTTTCTTGAAATACTTTTACAGTAAACTTCCTGGAAACTGTCCCACTTTCTTGAAATATGTTTGCAGTAAACCACCTGAAAACTGCCGCACTTTCTTGAAATACTTTTACAGTAAATTACCTGGAAACTGCCGCACTTGTAAATACTCTTACAGCGAACTACCTGGAACCTGCCGCACGTTCTTGAAATATGTTTACAGTAATTTACCCGGAAACTGCCACATTTCTTGAAATACTTTTACAGTAAAACACATGGAAACTTTTTGCCTTTTGTGAAGTACTTTTACCGTAATTTACCGGGAAACTGCCACACTTTCTTGAAATACTTTTACGGTAAATTACCTGGAAACTGCCGCACTTGAATATTCTTAGAGTTAACTACCTGGAGACTGCTTCACTGTCTGTAAATACTTTTACAGTAAATTACCAGGAACCTGCCGCACTTGTAATACTCTTACAATAAACTAACTAGGTGTAGACTTCCGCACTTTCTTGAGATACTTTTACAGTGAACTACCTGGAAACTGCCGCACTTTCTTGAAATACTTTTGCAGTAAACCACCTGGAAACTGCCGCTCATGTAATAGTCTTGAAATAAACTACCTGGAGACTGCCGCAGTTTCTTCAAAGGCTTTTACAGTAAATTTTCAAGAAACTGTGCCATTTCTAGCAAGCAGTAAATTATCTGGAAATTGTCCCAAATTTTTTACTTACTTGTGCAGTGAATTATTGTACCACTATGCACTGCTGTTCAGCAGAAAATTCCAAGGAAACTCTAATAGTTTTTCACAATACATGTACAGTAAAAATTGACCCAAGTATTTCAGCGTAAATTAGGCAGAATTTATAGCAAAAAAAAATAATTTTAAAAATATTATGTGTTTTTTTTAACTGTTCATTGCATTAGTCGCAAAAAATTATTTTTAAAATATTACGTGCAATTTTCTTTCTAAGGATTTTTTTATTTGTAACATGAATTGTATTATTTTTAAACGCTCTGTTCTTTCCTTTTTCAAATTTAATTTATCGTTTTTTGAACAAAA
Source organism: Macrothele yani (assembly GCA_039090855.1). NCBI lineage: Eukaryota > Metazoa > Arthropoda > Arachnida > Araneae > Macrothelidae > Macrothele > Macrothele yani. The sequence continues at coordinate 137,692,338 of CM077004.1, forward strand.
ATGAGTGTGAATTATAAAATACGTTCAAGTACACAGTTGCATCCATACAGGACTCAAAAGAGCAATTCTAATTTGACGAAAGTAGAAACAACTAAACGAGGTTACTATGTTTCAATCGTGAATAGCATAAATTTGAAAACTTGCCAAAATATTTTTTCTTGAACTTTTATAATTTGCATGACCAGAAAGAAAAGGAAAATGTTATGTCATGGGAAAAACTCTACCTGACAGCAAACGTTCGGCATATAGCGTGACACATCTTTTGCATGAACCCCGTCACACGATATTTTAAAGGCATTTTAATAAGAAACCTTTATTTCTTTATATTTTGATAGCCACTTATCCAAGCAGCATGTCAGACATGTCCAAAGAACACAAGTTTTCTTGTTAAAATTTGAGCAAGAATAAATTATCCAGAAATCTTTTTCGGCGACACAGCACGCCACAGTCGTTTCCACACGACTACGTTTTTCCTCAGAGTAAAGGTTTCGATGGGGTTGATTATGGCAGCGTAATTTTCTTCATTTTGTGAAATTTGCATGCTTCAGAAGCTTCCACATATGCTCTTACTTTCAGCACTATCTGGCATACGAAGCATATAACATTTCATGCTATGAGTATTATTATGTCAGTCCATCCGACTCTGGCTACCATATCTCTGCACGCAACAGTCGGGCTTCAAAAAATCTTTTAATCTAAGCTTTCTTGAACTGCGAGACAGGTGGTGTACGCCTGTTGTTTATTGGCTGAAGCTGCCGCTAGGTGTGAAACTAAATATGGCTGCTTATAACGTTTTAATGTTGAATACTCGGTCACTGAAACACTAAATGCGTAACACTAAAGTAACACACACACTGTCACAGATATTCATATAGCAAAACGTGAACTTACAGATATTAGATGAACAGCGTTTATTCAGCTGGTTGATGACTTACAACTCAACTTTGTAGAACCATGAAGTACAGTCGAAGAAGTATATAACAAAGTTCAAGGAAGAGTCAAATACACTGCCGGAAAGTGAAAAAAGAACACCAAGAAGGAATTGGCGGACGATCATGAAATTTACATATGTTAATGGGGTCGAGTTTACGTAGGTGTGGTGTTAATTTCGCGACCAACCGGTGAGAGCTTACGCCACAGCACGGCATAATATGCAAATTATCGTCGGTGGTATTGAAGGAGTACGACGAAGTGAATGTAATCAGTCGTCGGCGCACGTACACGTGCGAAGACCCTGAAGAAGCTTCAATGCCTGGACATGGAAGACATATACGATTTCAGCAGTTATCGGACTTTGAGTCAGGTCGTCTAGTCGGACTCCGCGAGGCCGGGCGGTCGTATCGTCGTATTGCGGAGTGAATTGGACGGGAAGTATCGGTGGTGGTACGATGGTGGCGTAGATGGTCCGAGGGACATTCCCACACGAGAAGACGTGGAACCGGGAGTCACAGACGGACTGATGAGCGGACCGATCGACGCATAAGAAGAGCGGCGTTGTCAAGCAAAACATCCACTGCGACCCAAATCCGAGCTGCCGTTGCACTTGAGGTGACTGTGCGAACAATCCGCAGCCGTCTACTGGATGCAGGACTACGTGCACGTGTGCCTCTGGCATGTGAACCTCTGACACCAGCCCACCGTCAGGAACAGTTGCAGTGGTGTCGCCAACGTCTGCACTGGAGAACGCAATGGCGATCTGTCGTGTTCAGCGATTAAAGCAGATTCTGCTTGGGAGCCTCGCCTCCGATGGCCGTATGCGTGTTCACAGACGCACAGGGGAGTGTCTCCACCCTTCTTGCATCCGCCAGCGACACACAGGGCCTACACCTGGTCTCCTGGTGTGGAAAGCGATCAGCTATCACTCCCGTACACAACTGGTATTTGTACCAGGTTCGTTAAACAGCACCTCCTACATCAACAACATCATTCAGCCCGTTGTTGTGCCATTTGTAAGGTTGGTCCATCATGGTGTTTTCCAGCAAGATAACGCACGCCCACACACGGCACGTGCAACGCAACATGCACTTCAGGGGTGAGACAACTTCCATGGCTTTCACGTTCACCGGATTTGTCCCCCATTGAGCACGTGTGGGATTTTATGGGACAACGACTTATCTGGTCTCCACGGCCAGCCACGACCATCCCCGATTTACGCGTCCAGGTTGAGGATGCTTGGAACTCAATACCCCAAACTTACATCCAACATCTGTACGACAAACTCCGTGCCAGAATTGCACAGTGTGACGCAGTTCATGGCGGTTCAACTTCGTACTAACCATGTTACATGCAAAAGTTATTTTTCAGTTTTTTACCAGCAAATACAGCTGTATTTTGCCATAATGTTTTGGTCACGTTATCCTCTGTATTCCGTTATCATGCTGTATAAATTTCGTTGGTATCAGATGTCTCCTTCTTGGTGTTCTTTTTTCACTTTCCGCCAGTGTACATTCGATTTATATGAGCTTCGTTATGCCCGACACAAAGAAAACACGCTATTTTTTTGGCATATTATTAGGTGTACAAATAAGTTTAAAAGCGTTTTAAGACAAAGCAACATGTAATTTGAAAGAAAACAACAATACCTTTACAAATCAAAATATACGCAGTCATTATCCATCACCTTCAGCAATCGGTCGGGCAGCTGACGGAATCCAGCCATGAAGAATACTTCGTCGTGTGACGCGATGAAGTCGTCAACCCATTTTTGCACTTCGTCACATGTCCGGAACCGTGCAGCAGACAAACCATGTTGCATCGATCGGAACAAAGTCTGAAGGGACTATGTTGGGACTATACGCCGGGTGCTCCAAATCTTCCCAGCCAAGCGTCAATAACGTTTGCGTGACCAATTTCGCGACATGCGGCCTATCGTTGTCATGAAGTAATTTCACGAGAGGCAAGCCTTTGCCTGTGATTGAACGTTTCCGACAGATTTTCTGGTTCAATCGCAGCAATTATTGCTTGTAGCGATCAGCAGTAACAGTGTGATTCTGTTCCAATAGTTCATAATAGAGCACACCCTTCATATCCCACCAGATGCACAGCAGAACTTCCTTGGAGTGAATATTGCGTTTCGGTGTCGAAGTCGTTGCTTCACCGGGGTACACCCAGAGTATTTTGCGTTTGGGATTGTCGTACCATATCCATTTTTCATTACCCGTAACGATTTTCCACTGGAAAGACTTTCTGTGTCGTTTATTCAACAGATTCAAACTCTTCATGACACGCTCATCCTTTTTCCTCTGGCTCAGGTCATGTGGCACCCATTTTCCTTCCTTCTGAATCTTTCCCATTGAGCGTAAACGATTGGAAATGGTTTGTTGTGTTACCCCCAGTTGTTCAGCTAGTTCTTTTTGCGTTTGAGACGAATCTTCATCCTGCAATCCTTGCAGTTCCTCATGTGCAACCTTCTGCGGGGCGCCGCTACGTTCTCTATCGCTAACATCAAAATTGCCTGCTTCAAACCGTCTAAACCACAACTCACACGTGCTTTTCGATACAATATTCTTCCCCAGAACAGAATAGATCGATGCACATGCATTTGCAGCACTTTTTTCTCGATGAAATTCGTAACGAATGCATTGTGGAATATAGTATCGCTTGCTATCTTTCACTAACCGATGTGCAAATGCTTTTGAATGTTGGACAAACTTCTGTGTCACATTTTATATTCTGGACCAGTTACGGGCACATGACAACAATGCGGGAGAATGTCGGATATGCAAATTAGCGGAATACGTTACACAAAAAACGCTTTAAAACTTCTTTGTACACCTAATACATTATGTCAGGCTAATACTAGTCAACCATAAACTTTTTATCAATTAATCGAAGGTAAATAATATTTTATTAATTGAAAACTATAGCTGGTAAAATACCATGAGTGAGATTTGCGGTAATCAAAGCATTTAACGAATGTAAAAATTCATCAAAAACTTGTGATTTTACATCGCTTGTTAACATGACAGCTGTTTTAAATATTTTTCAACTTCCTCTGCTACGGTGGTTAAGATGTTTCTAGATGCAAAATAAAACCTAAGATTTCCTAAACAGAGGTTAAGTGATTGAAAGGGGATGAAGGGAGGGGATAAAAGTCATCATTTTCCCAGGAGATGTATGTCCGAAGCATTCTTCTTTTCATACGAACTGACCTATTTCTAAGGGGGAACCATCACGTGTTGTTGTCAACAGCAGGTAATTTTTTGTTTTTCAGTGAAAGAGGAAGGTTTAAAAGCTGGATGAGAATGCCACTTATTTCTTTTAGCTGATAACCGTACTGAACTTCGATATATGCAGTTTCTCCAAAAATTATTATTCGTAATATGCGGCTAAAATAACAAGGGAGAATATTGCAAAGTTCAAGGGATCTACAAAAACTTCGGTTTATGCGGAACTTCGTATTTTGCTAGGTCGTTATATATGGGTTCGATTGTACTTTTCACACAAACACGATTATTCTTTGAACAATTATAAGAGCTGCGCATACTGAATCACATTTTTTGTTTGAGGATTTAATAAACCACCGTTGGCAACTCAATTGCCTATCGCTGTCGCTAATTCAGGGTCACTGTTTCAAAAGAGGGAAGAGACCAAGTGCCGTAAGACAAACACAGCATCCATACTTCACCCGGTATTAAGACCCAGGCCGAACTCGAATGAATCATCTGATGTCAGCTGTTAGACCGTTGCGCTATCTGTGCAGCTGGACCCAACGTTGGAAGGTTAGCGTCATGTGATCGTGTGCCTCTTTCTGCCAGAAAATCCAGTGCTGGGTGTTGAACGTTATCTGGCCCCGCACGGGGATAACTGGTTTTCCAGTTATTTGGGGAGCGGCGCCCCCACGGCCCGAGCTGACCTTGTGACTGGTCAACATCTGATGTCATGCCACCGCTTGTTTGTTTTTTGTTTCGGTGCTGTTGGTGTTTGCAGGGACGGCTGTTCATCCAGCTGTTGGGGAGTCGCGGCCCCACGATCCCGAGCTGGTCTTGTGTCTCGCTTTTTCGTTTTTATTTATTTTCTCCACTGGCTAGTTGCCCGTGTTGTGTTCTCTACCTAATCTCTACCACGTTATGTACTAACACCCCGGTCTTGTGGTTTTGTTACCCTCCACCACTAACTGATTTATATTAACCGCTCAGTTCGTAGGTTGCTGAGATTCCGTTTAGGTTCCCTGCCAGGATTTGTCTTCTTTGGATTTCTTTTTTTTTCTTTTTAGCTGGTTTGGGTGCTAGACCTACCTGCATGTTTGCCGCGTGCGGAGACCCGTGAGGCGGAAATGGGATGTCTGGCGGCTGAGGTCGCAGGAGACCGGTTAAGTGCCTGCTGTGTACCAACACTCCTCTTCGACCCCGGCTTCGCTGTAAACGGGAGGCTAGGGACTAACCCACCTCTAGTCAGAAGTCTTGTACCAAGTTGTGTACAGGGCTTTAGCGGCTTTTTGTCGTATGGCACGGCAGGGTGAGCCCGGGGGCTGTGGGATCATGCCAAAGGCGTTGGCATGACGGTACCAGGAGGCCGAAGTGTCCGCCGAGTGCGTGTGATCACAGCCAACGGACTATATCTGCAACGTATAAGCTCCAGAACTGTGTCTAGCGTCATTTTCTTGGCTTGCGGACCTCCAGTTCTCCCTTGTAGGACTCGGTGGTGGGTGGAGTAGTTTGCAGACGAATCTTCCTCCTTTTTTCCATGGGCAAAAACAAAAAGAAAAACTCCAAATTTAAGTCACCTGAGGAAATGTTTGTTGACAACGACTCTCCTTCGTCTTCTCAACCTACCAAGTCTCATACCCTTAAACGGCCTTTAGACCTTGACCTGGACCAAGAATGTGGAACCTCTTCTTCGGCAGCTGTACCAGTCGCTCCAGAAGCGTCGTCTCCCCTCGATTGCTGTGACTACGCATGCTACACACTTACTTGTAGAATCCATCGATCCGAATGAGAGACTGTCCACCAGATCTCCATTTTTTATTTCTAAAGCTTTGGACGCTGCGGTTGGCCCCTTGAAGTCTGTGAGGAAGCTTCGCTCTGGAGACCTGCTTGTCCAAACTTGCAGTGTTTCTCAGAGTAACGCTTTTCTGCACCTCTCTAGTCTTCAAGGCATTCCTGTCAAAGTGACACCTCACCCGTTTCTTAACACCTCTCGGGGTGTTATTTCGGAGTTTGATCTCTTGCCATGCAGTGAAGAAGAATTAGTGACTGAACTTGCAGACCAAGGTGTTATTGCTGCACGTCGTATGATGTTCCGGCGTGATGGTTCTTTAATTAAGTCTAAAAATGTTATCTTGACTTTTAACTCCCCGAAAGTTCCGACCGAAATCAAGGCTGGCTACTTGGTCTGTGGAGTTCGCCCGTACATTCCCAGTCCTCTGCGATGTTTCAAGTGCCAGAGGTACGGGCATTCACAACGATTCTGTAAGAGTTCCGCTCGTTGCGCTAATTGTGGCTCCGGTGAACATGACGGGGAAGGTTGCACTTCTGCGGCCTCCTGTGTTAACTGTGGTGAGGCCCATGCTGCTTACTCCCGCAACTGTATGAAATGGAAGGACGAGATGGCGATCCAGCGCCCCAAGACCCTGGAAGGCCTCTCGTACCCTGCTGCCAAGGCCAAGTTGGGTATACCAACCACCCGACAGCGTACTTTTGCCGCAGTAGTTCAGTCTCTGCCGCAACCCGTGCAGCCCTTTGTTCCGCGCCCTGTAGCTCTCGCCGCACTTGCCAAGCGATCTACAGTTGAACAGGCGACACAGGTGGATTTCACCGAGCTCCAGCTTATTCGACCAGCTGAGTCTGCGCCTTCTCTTTTGAAGACGCCCGCCTCTTCCGGTTTCCAGCAGACAGCCTGCACGTGCGGAAGACCCGGCCCTCAATCCGCAAAGGTGTGCAGTGTCCATCAAACTGTCTCGGCCTCAGCGAGGTCCCCACCCTCACCCGACATTATAGAAGAACACGGGGGGAGGAGAGTGACAGTTCGTCCCCAGCCTCAACCAGCATTGCAGAGGAACATGGGGGGGAGGAGAGTGACAGTTCGTCCCCGCCCTCTGCCAGCATTGCAGAGGAGTGTGGGGGAGGAGAGTGACGGTTCCTCCTTTTCCATTAGTAAATTTATGACTTGTAATAAACTTCATTAACTACCTTTTCTTCACTGCTTTCTTCATACTCTTTTTCAACTTTTACCAAGCCTGTCTGCTTTTACTCATTTTCCACGCTTTTAAAATTCTGTGGCTGATAGTTCTTTGTCTGGCGCTCTTTGGCCAAACCTGGCCCTTGCGCCACTAAAATCCACTCACCAACCACCAACCAACGTTATCTGGTTGAAGAGCTTCACAGATTGAGAATTTTTGCTAAACTTAGACTTTGGTGCTAGTCGTCCTATTTCCACAGAAATGAACCTCCAGTGGCGGCCCCGGTAGCGCAGCGGTCTAAGTGCTGGCCCCTGACCATTCGTCTAAGGTGGGTCCGGGTTCAAATCCCGGTGAGGCATGGATGTTGTGTTTGTCCTACGGCACCGGCTCTCTCCTCTTCCCTGGAACCAGAGGCCCAAAATTAAGGACGGGCGACCGCTTATAGTCCACTGAGTTGCTCACTGTGGTAGTTAAACCCAGTAAAAACCAAGAAAGATGACACCGAATCTTCGGGTGTAATGAGCACGTCTTTTGAATCAGTTCTGATGCAAATTAAATTTATCAAAGCCATTCAAAGTCAATGGAACCGGTAGGGAAAAGAATAGTATCTGACGGAAGAAAGAAGTTTTTCAATTGGGTTTTTAATCCCCCAGATATTGCTGTAAACGGAATCGTGAGCTTACGAACTCGTAGAAACAGAATTATCGACAAAAATAAGATGTGACTTTACGTACCCTGGTGGGAAAACCATGCATTGTTTTAGGAAGAAAGTATTCTTAAAAGTTATATCCATATGAGCGGTATCGATCCAAGAAAAAATTAGTCGAGTTTTCAGGAGCCCAGATTCTGCTACAAACACATCAGAAGCAGAAATTAACACTTATGACCCCTGGTGGCCAAACCATTCTTTACCAAACATTAGAAATTATGTGAAAAATAGATTCCATCAGGTCTTGTGTGCGATATAGGAAGAATGTTTCAAATCGGAGTTTTAAGAGAAGAAAACGCAATTTGCTTTTTGCGTCCTAGCGGAAAATCTATGATTTACTTGAAAATTTTAAATTTGAAGGAAAAACATTTTGCATCGGAAACACTATCCAACAAGGAAGGAATTTTTTAAATCAGACTTTTAGAAGTAGAAATATTGACAAAAATTCTATTAAGAAGAGACCTAAGCAAAAAAATACATATATAATTTTGACTCAGATATACATCTACGCCCCCTGGCTTAGAAACCATTCATTATTTCAACAAGAAAATGTTCCTAAAACGTTTGTCGACATGAGTAGTATCGGTCAACAAACGACTTTTTTTTCAGTCGAGATTTTAGAAGCTCATGTTTTGCTGCAAATACATCAGAAGCGGAAATTAAGACTTACGCTCCCTGGTGGCCAACCATTTTTTACAAAAATTAGAGATTATGTGCAAACGATTTCCCATCAGGAGCTGTATCCGGTGCAGAAAGAATTTTTCAAATCAGAGATTTAGAAGCTGAGATATAGGGGGAAACGCGATTTACCTTTTCGCCCTCTAGCGGAAAGTCTATGAATTACTTTAACATTTTGAATTTATAGGAAACACATTTCGCATCGGAAACACTATCCAACAAAGAAGGAATTTTTTAAATCGGACTCCTAGAAGTCGAGATATTGACAAAAATAAGATATGCATCTACGCCCCCTGGCGTAGAAACCATTCATTATTTCTACAAGAAAATGTTCCTAAAAGGTTTGTCGACATAAGTAGTATCGGTCTACAAACGACGTTTTTTTCAATCGAGAATTTAGAAGCTGATATTTGCTGCAAATTCATCAGAAACGGAAATTAAGATTTACGCCCCCTGGTGGCCAAACCATTTTTTCGCAAAAAATTAGAAATTATGTGCAAACAATTTCCCATCAGGAGCTGTATCTGGTGCAGAAAGAATTTTTCAAAACGGAGATTTAGAAGCAGAGATATAATTGGAAACCCAGTTTACCTTTACGCCCCCCCCCTAGCGGAAATTCTATGAATTACTTGAAAATTTTGAAATTATATGAAACCATGTCACACAGGAAACACTATCCAAGAAAGAACGAATTTTTCAAATCGGACCCCTGGAAGTAGAGATATTCACAAAAATAAGATATGCATCTACGTCCCCTGGCGGAGAAACTGTGGAATATTTTAGGAAGAAAATATTAAAACAAGTTAGTAAAGTCATGCAATGCATTGATTATGATACGCTTTCCAACATACTAGAAATCATAAAATGTCTGTGGAATAAATCTCACTCCTACGCCCTGACCTTTGATCCCATTTCGATGATATTCAACAGAACTGGTTCAGTATACCTCCGAAATAACATGATAAAGTTTTGTCGCAATCGAAGCAATTTTACGTAAGTTATGATGCATAAGGGCTATGGAATAGACCCCGCTTCTTTGTCCTAACCTTTGACCCATTTCGCCCATTTTCAATAGGATTCGTCCTTAGGCGCAGGCCCCTACAACATACTAACATTTCATCCAAATCGAAACATTTTTACGTAAGTTATGATGCATAATGGCGATGGAAGTGATTCCGCTCCTATGTCCTGGCCTTTGACCCCCATTTCGCCAATTTTCAATAGGGTTTGTCCCCAGGGGATCCCCTACCACATACTAATATTTAATCGAAATCGAACCTTTTTTACGTTAGTTATGACGCATAAGAAAGTGGAATGGATCCCGCTCCTATCTCTTCACCTTTGACCCCATTTTGTTCACTTTCAATAGGGTTCCTTCCCAGGTGATTCCCTTCCACATACTAAAATTTCATCGAAATCGAACGATTTTTACGCGAGTTATCGTGCAGACGAACATGCGCACACAACGCGTGACGTAATGAGGCAGATGGGAATCGCGGCCATCTGCTAGCAAAAGTGCGACGTCATAAAACTTTAATAAGATCATGAAATACAGGTCGCGCCATCGTTTTTCTTCCCAATTAATGCGTTCCCAAGGATGAAAATTTGAACATCGATTGAAATAGCTTCATTTTATAACTTGGAATACCTAATATTTTCTAAAACATAATCCAACATTTGTTTGTCTACTGACGTCATCAAAGTACAGGTCGCGCCATTCTTTTTTCTGGTTTCAACACCACCAAAGGAAAATTTATTACTTTTTAATATAATTATGGTTATGTTTTAGAAAACATTAAATATTCCAAGTTATAATATAAAGTAATTTTAGTCGATGTTCAAATTTTTATCCTTGGAAACACATTAATTGTGAAGGAAATGTGTACAAAAGTTTTTCCATTGGAAGTATAGGAAGCAAAATTACTTGACGTCCACCTTAATAATATGGAATAAGGGCGATGTCATGGATCGCAATCCCATGTCCTGACCTTTGACCCCATTTCGTCCATTTTCAATTGGGTTTGTCCCCAGGTGGTCCCCTACCACATATTGAAATTTCATCGAAATCGAACCTGTTTTACGCACGTTATGGCGCATAAAGGCAATGGAATGCATCCCGCTCTTATGTCCTGACCTTTGACCCAAATTTACCCATTTTGAATAGGGTTCGTCTCCAAGTGGTCTCCTACCACATTGTAAAATTTCATTGAAATCGAACCATATTTACGCAAGTTATGACGTATAAGGGCAATGGAATGGATCCCGCTCCTACGTCGTGACCTTTGACCCCATTTGTCCCATTGTCAATAGGGTTCGTCCCCAGGTGGTCCCCTATCACACACTAAAAATTCATCGAAATCGAACCATTTTTACGCCAGTTATCGTGCGTACGGACAAAGCTGGAGCATATACGCTTCTTCAACCTACGGTTAGAAAGCGTAAAAACGGTTTATCGATGTGAGTGGTATTAGTCCACGAAAGAATTTTTCAAATCGGACTAATAGTTGCAGAGATACCGTGGGTACAGACGGACGGACGGACAAACCGATAACATAACGGCGGTGCACAACTTGGCGAAAGTACACAAGGAAGGGAAGACATCATCTAAATATGATTCAAGATACGGTCGGCCGTGTTTGATTTCCAGATAATAAACCAAACGATGTATCGAAGAGGGATTGTAGCAGCCACATAGGGTAAGTGCCAGTGACCTTTCCAGACAATTGCGTATCCTTTAAAAAACGATTAATGCTGTGCTCACGGAAGATTTAAGCTTAATGAGCGAACTAGCCATGTGGGTACCCCACGCACCAACCACGACACAGAATAAATTCCGTTAGATAATTGCAATGAGCAACCTTTCGTGGCATCGTAGCAATAGTAGGGTGTTTATAACGTACATTTTCAATAGTAAAGTGCTCATAAGGTTCTTCTATTACGTACCCAGGCAATGACATCAGTCACCGTCCCGGATTGAACCTTTACTCACTGCAAAGTTGCATGAGCGAAAAAATCTTACTGTTTGTCGGCATGGATGACGGCGGTGTGGCTTTTTGAAAGATGTATGATGAGAACATCAAGGAGGTTTCGGAGCGGTATAAGTCATTACCGGAGGAGCGGATCCCTGAATGGTTATTTCGACATAATGTACAGCGACTTGTCCTCATACAGGGCAACGCACGTCAGCACAAAGCCTGGATTGTTTGGCTGTCCATTGAACAGAACGGTCAGTTTGAGTTTTCCCACCACCGTATTCACCGGATATGAACCCTGCGATTTGAAATATTTTTGGCGATTGAAAAAGAATATATCTAGTATTTCCTACAACAAACAGGATTTGGACATCCGAATCACAACATTTTCTACAAACTTAATGACACTGGTACTTTAAATGGTGTTGCACATCTTCCCATATAGTTTGGGAAACGTATTATTGATAATGAGGGGAACTACTAACAATCGCCCTCAAATATTGTAATCAGTGCCTTACTATTACAGGAAGTATGGTGACTTGAAAGTGTTCACCTACTTCCTGAACCACTTAAATCTCAGTCATCTTTTTAGTTCACTTCATCACTGCTCACGTTCCAATAAGATCACATAAATCTGGTGATTTGGAAGTAAACAAAGACATTTATTCAGATGAATATTACTCAAACAAAAGCTTCTCTCATAAACTAAATAAAAACGGGTAGTAATACGCCAAATAACTAAGTAAAGAACGATAAAATCCGTTTATTGGCATAAGACAGCAAACAAAAGGTTGCAAGCTTTCAGCACCTACGGGTGCCTTCTTCAGGCTTAGACGTGTTTTTTTCCCTGAAGAAGACACCCGTGGGTGCTGAAAGCTTGCAACCTTTTGTTTGCTGTCTTATGCCAATAAACGGATTTTATCGTTCTTTACTTAGCTTCTCTCATGAAAGAAATACGGGATTACGCCATATAATACAAATTTTGAAGATGACAATCCATTTTTTGCCGTAAATGGGACAAGGATGGTAAGTCAGATAATATCCGAAAACTTGACATTTTCATCGTCCTAGAGCGGGTCTCGAACCCGCGTCTCCCAGAAAACGCCCGGTTATGCTAACCACTACACCACCCAGAACGACCAAGTTTCAAGTTTCCGATCAATTTGTCATCTTCAAAATTTGTAAAAGCTTCTCTATTGGTCTTGCTGTTTTCTGACAAATATGCTGATGACAGGTTTCTGCAACACGCCTTTTTGGAGAACACTTAGGTGTACATCATTTCGTATTTACGTATATTGCTTTCTTGTATGCTATGAATGATCAAGTTTTAATTCGTGCGCGATTCGGGTGATGTTTATTACCTATTTTAACTTTCCGTTTTTGTTTGCTTACGTAAATTTTGTTCACCTCTTGCTCCATTTTCTAAACCTAACGTCACGTCTGAACTTCCATATTTTTTTCGTTCTTTGTGTTCAGGCAAAAAACAGACACTCTGCGAGTTGTCTAATGTGTTTGTACATGTTAGGTGACGTGTTTTCGTCTGTTAAACTTTATAAACTTCAATCCGATATATTTGTCATTTTACAAAAACTTAAGTCAACGCAATTGTGTTTGTTAAAGTTTCATAGTTAATAGCCTACCAACATGTTTCAAGGTGTTATTTAATTATTCGTAAAGGTCTTTGTGTTTATGTATGAATGCTACTTTCAGAATGCCAGTAAAATATTAGGTTCGTGCAGATCACATGTCGGATTTTTCAGATTCATGCAGTTGGTAGGCAATTTACGCATGAACACATCGCACGATGTGACTTGTGATATGTACACTTAATGGACAAAATATTAGAGATATCTACGTAATAGCGTGTTAGACCTCCTCTAGAGTGAATAACAACAGCCTGTACACGCCAAGGCATCGACTTCACCAGATGCCAGATGCCGGAGGCTTTCCGGAGATAATGCCAGCCATGTCTGCAGCATTGTCCACAACTCCGTCCGGGACTTCAGTCCAGGATGCATGGATATAATGTTCCGCTGCACCACATAACAGAGAGCTTACACAGGGTTTAAATCCGCGTAACTTGGGGCCACTGAATGGTTCCAAACTCAGATGAGTGTTCCTTGAGCCATGCCTGGGTCGTTGCTGCTTGGTAAAGCGGTGCATTGTCATGCTGGAACAGGTCATCGGTGGGAGGATGCGCGAAAACCATGAAAGCGTGTACGTGATCAGCCAGTACATGTTGATAACGCGCAGTGGTTAAAAACCTCTCCCGATACATTAAGGGCTTTAATGTGAGGCTTCCCAAATCACCACAGAACCACCAGCGCTTTGAGCAGAGCCAACGTGGCACGACGGGACCATGGCCTCATGACATCGACGTCACACTCGCACCCTCCAGTCAGCTGGGTATAGCTAAGAACGATATTCATCGGACCACACGAGTAGGTGCTACTCTGCTGAAGTCCAGTTTTGATGTTCTCGGCACTATAGGCGAGGCGTAATGTCCAATGACGAGCATTCAACAGTAGCACAGGAGTAAGGCGTCGGCTCCCGTAGCCCCCATGGTATACAACGTGCATCTTTCCCAAGTTGACGCAGGTCCGTGATAACGCTCGTCTGGGTAATCCCCAGCTGTTCGGCCATGGTAGAGACCAACCTCTCGTGGGTTGGTCTCTACCATAGTCTTCATCATGTCCAAATCCACTGTTGTGGGTCTTCCGGCTTTGGGACGGTCTGATCAACATTTGCTTCTGGAAACCATTCAAACCAACGGCAGCACTGACGACGTGACAAGGGCATTGGGATACACACTGGTAATGTTCCTTACAGCTCTTGCGGTAATGTTTCTTACAGCACCGCGACGAAACTCATACAGCATACAATGGTAGATGTGCTCCTTGTCTACTTCCATGTTGGCTGGCACTTACGCTCTTCGCCTTCTGACGGCTACCTACCACTCTCTTTAGCCACCTACCTGCGATGTCATACTGGTGTGCTGCGAAATCTCAGTGGCCAATGTGCTTCGTGGCAAGGGCTCCGACTTCCGGTACCTCGTCATGGGACATTTCTTTCTTTCCAACGCAACATTTATCTGCAACGACCTTATAGTTACGTATGACATTTTTAGCACGTCTTTTGTAAAACAAGTTAGTAAAATCATGCAATGCATTGATTATGATACGCTTTCCAACATACCAGAAATTATTACTCAAGTTATGAGGATAATGGCTGTGGAATAAATCTCACTCCTGTGTCCTGCCCTTTGACCCCATTTCGATTATTTTAAACAGAATTGGTTCAGTATACCTCCGGAACAGCATACTAAAGTTTTGTCGCAACATAAACATTTTTAATCAACTTATAAGGATAATGATTGTGCAATAAATCTTGCTCCTGTGACTTGAAATTTGACCCCATTGCGATTATATTAAACAGAATGGTACAGTATACCTAGGGAACAACATACTAAAGTTTTATAACAATAGAAACTTTTTTAATTAACTTATTAGGATAATGATTGTGAAATAAATCTCGCTCCTGTGTCCTGACCTATGACCCCATTTCCATGATATTAAACAGAATTGGTTCAGTATACCTCCGGAACAACATACTAAAGTTTTGTCGCAATGGAAACATTTTTAGTTAAGTTATGAGGATAATGTTTGTGGAATAAACCTCGCTCTTGTGCCCTGACCTTTGACTCCATTTCGATTATATTCAACAGAATCGGTTCAGTATACATCTGGAACAACATACTAAAGTTTTGTCGCAAAAGAAGCATTTTAGTCAAGTTATAAAGATAATAATGGCTGTGGAATAAATATCGCTCCTGTGTCCTGACCACCCCGTTTCGATGATATTCAACAGAACCGGTTCAGTATACCTCCGGAACAACATGATAATGTTTTGTCGCAATCGAAGCATTTTTACGTAAATTATGACGCATAAGGGCAATGGAATGGATCCCGCTCCTATGTCCTGATCTTTGACCCCATTTGGGCCCATTTTCAACAAGTTCCGCCCCCAGGTGGTCCCCTACCAGATACTAAAATTTCATCGAAATCGAATCGTTTTTACGTGAGTTATCGTACGGTCGGACAGACAGACAGACGGACAAAGCTGGAGCATATACGCTTCTTCAACCTACGGTTGGAAAGCGTGAAAAGATCGTGCTTATGTCATCGGTTTGTCCGGCCGTCCGTCTGTAGACACCATATCTCTGCAACTATTAGTCCGATTAGAAAAATTATTTCTTCATTGGGAAACTTGAAACATACGAATGATGAATCCTTAATTCGTTTTTTTCTAAAATCGCCGCTAGAGGTCGTAAATGCAGACGATGTCGAATTCAAAATACTTTTTTTCCATATATTTGCTTCTAAACATCCGATAGAAAAAATTATTTTATCTTTCGATTTCATTTATGTCGAAGAGTATTTTAGGTATAGTTACTTTTTTAAGATACGTATAGATTTTTCGCCAGGGGCGAAAACGTAAATTTACGTTTTACCCGATATCTCTACTTCTAAAATACCGATCTGAAAATATTTTTCTTCAGCGGATACAGCTCTTGATGGAAAATCTTTTGCATATAATTTTTAAGTTTTGGTAAAGAACAGTTTGGCCACCAGGTGGCGTAAGGGTTAATTTTTGTTTCTGATGTATTTGCTATAAAATCTGAGATTCTAAAATCCCGATTGAAAAAATTCTTTCGTAGGCCAATGCCACTCACTTCGATAAACCTTTTCGGAATATTTTCTTCTTAAAATATTGCATGGTTTCTTCGCCAGGAAGCGTAGATGGTTTCTTCGCCAGGAAGCTTATTTTTGTCAATATCTCTGCTTTTGATGGTTCGATTTAAAAAAATCTTTCTTTATTGGATAGTCTCTCCGGTATGACATGTTTTCCATATAATTTCAAAAATTTCAAATGATTCATAGACTTTCCGCTAGGGGTCGTACAGGTAAATATCGTTTCCCCCGATATCTCTGCTTCTAAAACTCCGATTTGAAAAATTCTTTCTGCACCGGATACACCTCCGGATGGGAAATCTTTTGGATATAATTTCTAATTTGGTAAAAAATGGTTTTGGCTAGCAGTGAGCGTAAGTGTTAATTTCTGCTTCTGATGTATTTGCAGCAAAATCTGAGCTTCTAAAATCTCGATTGAAAAAATCGTTTGTGGATCGATACTACTCACGTCGATAAGCTTTTCGGAATACTTTTTTTTTCAAAATTATGCATGGTTTCTACGCCGGAGGGCGTAGTTATTTACCTTGTTTTTGTCAGCATCTCTACTTCTAGGCGTCCTGTTCAAAAAATTAAATCTTTATTGGATAGTGTTTCTGATGTGAAATGTCTTTCACATAAATTCGAAAATTTCAAGAAAATCATAGACTTTTCGCTAGGGGGCGCAAGGGCAAATTGCGTTTTCTGCGTTATTTCTGCTTCAAACACTCCGATTTGAAAAATTCTTCCTGTATCGCATACATTTCAAAATTGTCTTTATTATTCAGTAAAAATAACATTTCTATGTACAAGACAGTGGAATTCTGCCAATAAATACAGTGGAATACACGGCTCCTAATGGAAAATGTTTTCATGTAATTTTTAATATTTGGTAAAGAATGGTTTGGCCATCAGGGGGCATAAGTGTTACTTTCTGCTTCTGATGTATTTGCAGCAAAATAGGAGCTCCTGAAAACTTGACAAATTTATTTTTTTCTTGGACCGATACCGCTCATATGGAAAAATCTTTTGAGAATACTTTCTTCCTAAAATAATGCATGGTTTTTCCGCCAGGGGGTGTAGATGCATACCTTATATTCGTCCATATCTCTGCTACGAAAAGTCCTATTTGAAAAATTCTTTCTTTGTTGGAGAGCGCTTCCGCTGCGAAATGTTTTTCATGTAAATTCAAATTTTTCTTAACGCACAAGTTTGCAACCATAGCTCGTAAGCTCACGATTCCGTTTACAGCAATATCTGCGGGATTAAAAACCCGGTTGAAAAACTTCTTTCTTCCGTCAGATACTATTGTTTTCCATACCGGTTCCATTGCCTTTGAATAGCTTTGATAAATTTAATTTGCGTGAGAACGGATTCAAAAGACGTGCTCATTACACCCGAAAATTCGGTATCGTCTTACTTCTTTATAAGTTTGTTTTGTATTCTCTTCATCGTTATCTAGCTTAGAACCTTAGTGCGTAGTTACAATACAACATGCGTCAAAAACACTTTGTATCGTTTACTTTTTTTAACAAAGTTTTGTTATGGAGCTTTTAAGCTGCATCGAGCTAAAACTGGTTTACTGAAATTCGCAGAAGAAAGCAGCAAAAGAATCATTTAAACTTTAAACAGATCTGAGAAAGGAGAGAATTAAAAATAGTAGAAACAAGGTTCTGTCTTAGCGATTTGTTAAAAAGAAAGAGCCATTCTAAGCTGTAAGTACAGATCACTTAACATTTAACTTTGCTTTTTTTTTTTTTCCTTTTTGTTCTCGGTAAAAACATCACATACGGAACGCGGACTGATGGTTTGTTTTAAATTTGTTTCTAACAATTTAGCACTTGTGTAAAGTGAACATAATGGCGTAAATGAAGAAAGTAATTCCGGGCAGAACCTTTTCTTTTTTTATCTTTCTTTTTTTGTCTCAGTTGGCGACGATCAGTTTTGAACCTTTCTCTGCAGCCAGCAGAAGATTCTGTGCTAACTTCTCTGCTAATGAGCTAATGTCTCCTGTTGTAATGAGTGTGCCTCCGCGTGAGGAGGTTCGTGAAACTGCGCTGATGGAGTTTTAATTGGATTGAAGTCACAAAAATAAATATCCGTCCATCTGTTAACGAGCATTTGTCGTACCAAATCTATGTGTAGAAAATAACACACAAATCATATTTAATGTTTTTTTCTTTATGTTAATTCAGCACGTATCAGTTCTATGCTTAAATAAATTTCCTTTTGCGAAGTAAGGATTTAATTTAAGTATGCATGACAGAACTATTAAAATCGTTGATTTCTAAAAAAAAAAAAAAAAAAAAAAAATTATTTTGTGCGAAGAATAACCTTCAAATATGAGTTGCTGACTGCGCTGTAAAAGGAAACAATATCCAGCAAAGCAGGTACAATGAATTTGTATCATCCTTTTTAATGAAATATACACTATCTACCAACAAGTAATTGGACACCCTTGCAATCGACGATATCTGCGGTCCTGATACACGTCACGGCCGCCGCCGTTAAATATCGTGTTGAAAACAACAACGCAACCAGTCGCATGCAAGATGCCACGCAGTTCGGAGCTCTCTGATTTCGAGAAAGGTGTAATCGTCGGGTATCACAGAAATGGCCGATCCATACGTGACATATCCAGCGAGTTGAAGTACCCAAAATCGACAGTGGCCTACGTGATTGGCAAGTGGAAGATGAGGGGTGACTGTCGGAATGTGCCCCGACCCGGCAGACCCACAAAACTGGGAGTTAGAGACCGGCCAGTGCTGGCCAGAGAAATTCGGAAGAACCGCACCAAATCGATGGGCCACATCCGCGAGGAGTTTCAACAGGCATCCAGGGGTGTTCTCTCGATAAATATCATTTTGGATGACCATGCGCTTCCTACTTTGTGGCAGTTTTACGGGGTGGACCCATATTACTTTCAGGATGACAATGCCGCCTGTCATGTTGCGAGGTCCACCATGACTTGGTATGGTGACAATGGGGTTAATCGAATGGACTGGCCTGCAGAGAGCCCGGACCTTAACCCTATCGAGCGCCTTAGGGACGAGTTGGAGCGTCGACTTAAGGGGTGGCCCCACCGTCCGAAATCGGTGAAGGAACTGACCTGTCTTCTCCAAGCCGAGTGGAAGAAAATACCGCTAGTCGTCGTACAACGCCTGGTTGAGAGTATGCGCCGGAGGGTCGCAGCTGCAATCGCCGCTCGTGGAGGCTCTACCAACTATTGAAGGTGAATAAACTTCGTTTTCCTTTGCTATCACAGGTGTCCAATTACTTGTTGGTTAATAGTGTATTTTTGATCGATAAGTTCTTCCTAACTGTTTGGAAGACAATTAATTATTCGTGAAGGAGGGAACGCTGTTACCAACATATATTAATTTAGAACTCTTTAAAAGTAACTTTTCTGTCGTATATTAGCAAATGATGGGTAGATACACTAGAAACGACAAGAAAAACGAAAATATCCGTCTTATCGGTGTATACTGATACAGTAAACAAGCAAGCTTACACTACAAAACCTGTGGCTTCGTCAGGCAGGACTACCGGCTAAAGCAAACTTACAGTTCGAAACAAACAAATTCAAAACACTTTGTTTAGAACTGTAAGTTTGCTTTAGCTGGTAATCCTGACTAACGAAGCCACACATTTTGTGGTGAAAGCTTGCTGGTTTACTAGAGATGAGTTCGGGCTCAATTTTAGGAGCACGTGCTCGGGCCGCTTTCTTTGATTACTTGTATTTGCTGAGCCTGGGTCCGCCCAGGCCCGGATTTTTGGAAAATGTTGCTTATTAAGGCTTGCATTTATGCATTATACACTGAACAAAGATATGGCCCAAGCAAGGATTAGTTTAAAAATCATTAAAAGTTTAGTTCAGTTAATCCACTTCACAGTATTAATATGTTTTTAGAAATACTACGCATAAAATCAAATGTTCTAAAATGTGGATTTGAAAATAAATAAATAATCAAAATGCCCTTCGACCGTATTAGGGGAATCAATAATTTTGGTAAAAGCTGAAGGAAAGAAAATCGTTTAGAAACGAAAAATTCCATTTGTTATTTCTTTTTTATTTCTAAATTTACTTTTATTTTAAATAAATTGCATTATAAAACGTACAACACCATACAGACAGTTGCAAGTGTTTGAAATTTTGACTCTAGAAAACTTATCTTTGCAATATAATTTACATATGTGCTAATTGGTAAAGGTAGCTCGGATTGATGTTGTAGAATATAGAAAAAAGCATGTAGGGAAATTTCCAAAATTAAAAATGAAGAACGTAAAAGCATTCTAGACCAGATTATTCTGCATTTTGTAACATTAACAAGGCTTTGCGCTTGATAGTATTACAATCACAATATTATCATATGTGTGTGCAGTTTCCAGATCAAGTTCATCATGAAAAAAGAGAGAGAGAGAATTGCATCTAATGCCTCGGTTTTTCAACTTGATCTTCTTTTCTTTAAAACTCGACCTGCTGCACTAAAAACCAACGTTACCCCAAAAATCGCGGGTGAGGAAATTTGAAAAAATAAATAACAATACTTCTAACTGGACATATTTGGAAATTAATACATCATTTTAAAGATAAGATTCTTGTTTTTTAATAAAATCCGAAAATCGGGAATGTGAGTTTTTCCCAGTTTCCCGATACCAGACCTCCTTAAACTAATCCTTGCTCGAGCCATAGCTTTGGACAATGCATAATGCAAGTGTTGCTAAGCAAAATTTGTCTTGCAATGGCAGCTAGCTTAGGAAATTGAAACTCCTTCCTCCATGCTAACAAATCTACAATGAAATTCAACACGTGTAATTCAACCGGGCTCGGAATTACACGTGTTGAATTAATTACAGTAATGAAATTCAAGACGTGTATAATTCCGAGCCCGAACCCGAATTTTTCGGTAGTTAATGAATTCTGAGCCCGTACGAGCCCGAGCTCATCTCTGTAGTTTACTATAGCAGTATACACCGATAAAGCGGTTTTTTTATCTTTTGTCTTAATTTTTCTGTCATTGATTTTAATACCTGAAAAATTCTGGAAGTATGTTTCTTTCTACAAGAATATTTGAGTTGCTATTATGAGCTTGCTCAACTCAATGTAATGTTAGAATTGAGCGAGTGAGCTCCTCGTAATGGAAAACTAAAGATGGGAAAACAAGTGCTGAGAAACTCTCTAGGGAAATTTTCTTAGAAGTACCGACAAAAGTTACAGTGTTACAAAGAGCAGCTTGTGTGTCAGAAACAGGAAGAATAAATTTGTTTACCGGAGGATCTTCAACTAGCAAAAATGTTCTTTTCTACCTCTGAGAAATTTGAGAACCGATTTGCGACATACAGCAATCCCTCGTTATCCCCGTGTTTTTCATCCCCGGTTTCGGCGGTTGCAAGAGTTTGTGAAATAACTAAAAAATATAACAAAAAATCTTATTGAAAAATATTGTAGGAATGAAAAATAGCACGCACAATTATTCCACATCTTGATTCCCTCTCTGGATGATTGCGACACTACGCTCAAAGTGGCCAGATGGGCCCCAATCACCAGTCCATCCCTTGTTCTACCCAACAGAGAAAAATATAGATACTTCGCTACCAATCTGGCACGTCTTGCACAATACTGATCTGAGCAACTTTAACTACACTGTTAAAATTTTTGTGGTAGGTTGCACCAGAAAGTGGTGCTACACCAGCTGCACCACTTTCTGAGGAAAAATATTCATTGTGTGGCGAAAATAGAACTCGAAAATGTGATGCAACTTTTTACCACTTTATGTTACAAGGTTGTACTACATTATGGTGCAAAGTTTCACCATGTTGTTGGGGTTTTTTTGCATCACACAATGGCGTATCTTTCTTCAGAAAGTGGTGCAGCTCGTGTAGCACCACTTTTTGGAGCAACCTACCACAAAAATGTTATCAGTGTATGATATTTAATTCATAATCCGCATCCAGCCCAGTTCTCCCCAAAAGAGAAAAAGATAGACAGATGCTTCGTTGCCGATCTGGCACTTCTAGCACAATACCGAACTAAGCAACTTTAATTCTGGTACGCAATTCGTAGTTCATATCGGACCCTCCGAGAGATGCGCCGAAATGTGAAATCATACACTAACCAGCCGGCGTCGGTCTGACGTGTCAAAGAATCCCTGGATGAAACACCAAGAATCCCTCGACGAAATTAAACCATCCACAATTAATGTACATCAAAGAATCCCTAGATGAAATTAAGCCATCCACAATTAATGAACATCAAAAAATACCTAGATGAAATGAAACCATCCACAATAAATGAACATCAAAGAATCCCTAGATGAAATTAAACCATCCACAATTAATGAACAACAAAGAATCCCTAAATGAAATTTAACCATCCGCAATTAATGAACGTCAAAGAATCCCTGAAATTAAACCATCCACAATGAATGAACATCAAAGAATCCCTGGATGAACTTAAACCATCCACAATTAATGTACATCAAAGAATCCCTAGATGAAATTAAGCCATCCACAATTAATGAACATCAAAGAATCCCTAGATGAAATGAAACCATCCACAATAAATGAACATCAAAGAATCCCTAGATGAAATTAAACCATCCACAATTAATGAACATCAAAGAATCCCTAGATGAAATTAAACCATCCACAATTAATGAACATCAAAGAATCCCTAGATGAAGTTAAACCATCCACAATTAATGAACATCAAAGAATCCCTAGATGAAATGAAACCATCCACAATAAATGAACATCAAAGAATCCCTAGATGAAATTAAACCATCCACAATTAATGAACATCAAAGAATCCCTAGATGAAATTAAACCATCCACAATTAATGAACATCAAAGAATCCCTAGATGAAGTTAAACCATCCACAATTAATGAACATCAAAGAATCCATAGATGAAATTAAACCATCCACAATTAATGAACATCAAAGAATCCCTGGATGAAATTAAACCATCCACAATTAATGCACATCAAAGAATCCCTAGATGAAATTAAACCATCCACAATTAATGAACATCAAAAAATCCGTAGATGAAATTAAACCATCCACAATTAATAAACATCAAAGAATCCCTAGATGAAATTAAGCCATCCACAATTAATGAACATCAAAGAATCCCTAGATGAAATTTAACCATCCGCAATTAATGAACATCAAAGAATCCCTAGATGAAATTAAGCCATCCACAATTAATGAACATCAAAGAATCCCTAGATGAAATTAAACCATCCACAATTAATGAACATCAAAGAATCCCTAGATGAAATTAAACCATCCACAATTAATGAACATCAAAGAATCCCTAAATGAAATTTAACCATCCGCAATTAATGAACATCAAAGAATCCCTAGATGAAATTAAACCATCCACAATTAATGAACATTAAAGAATCCCTAGATGAAATTAAGCCATCCACAATTAATGAACATCAAAGAATCCCTAGATGAAATTAAACTATCCACAATTAATGAACATCAAAGAATCCATAGATGAAATTAAACCATCCACAATTAATGAACATCAAAGAATCCCTGGATGAAATTAAACCATCCACAATTAATGAACATCAAAGAATCCCTAGATGAAATTAAACCATCCACAATTAATGAACATAAAAAGTCCGTAGATGAAATTAAACCATCCACAATTAATGAACATCAAAGAATCCCTAGATGAAATTAAGCCATCCACAATTAATGAACATCAAATAATCCCTAGATGAAATTAAACCATCCACAATTAATGAACATTAAAGAATCCCTAGATGAAATTAAACCATCCACAATTAATGCATGTTGGCGGAAATTGTGAGAGATTCCAGAACTCCAGCGATAGTGGACCAAATCGTAACAATCGCACAAAACATAGGATGTGAATGCTTCGATGCTATTAATACGACGGACGTAGAAAAAATTGTCGCAGGAAATGAATGTGAAGAACCAACATCGGAAGAGTTGGAAGAAATTATTACTGACCAGAAAGTGAATTGGAAAATGAAACAGAAATATAAGTTTTGACGTGGGACTACGTCTAACTCCGCTGATAGTATGGGGCGACTTACGGCCAACCGCCTGTGACTAAATTCGGTCCCAGTTGAAATCATTATAGCGTTAAAAATACGTGCCGCACACTAATCATGTTAGCACGTTCGTAAACTGCGTGGAGTCCAATTGGCGTACTGCGCAATACATTGTGTGTGCGACTCTCCCTTCGCTCCCTGTGCGCGGGGGAGGTGATGCAATATTTCTCGGTGTGCCGCAGCGTTTGACTCAGTCTATCTCGACAACCGTAAGCGCGATACAACTGTGCGTGGGCCACCCCGGTGGCGCAGTGGTCTAAGGCGCTGGCCTCTGGTCATTCGTGCGTAAGGGGTCCGGGTTCGAATCCCGGTCAGGCATTGATGTTGTGTTTGTCTTACGGCACTGGCTCTCTCCCTTCCCTGGAACCAGGGACCCTAAATTAGGGACGGGCGACTGCTTATAGCCCATTGAGTTGCTCACGGTGGTCGTTAAACCTCCAATAAAAAAAAAACTGTGCGTGGTATTGTTTTAAAACTCACGACAAGATCTATTCAAATATATGAAGAGCATTTCACAATGGTTTGAACTGAACGTTTTAAAATTTGTTTTCTCGTGAACCGGTGAACATTTTTGAAAGTATCTCGGTTTATCTGGACAACCGTGAGTGCAAAACGACTGTGCGTGGTATCGTTTTAAAGCTCTCGACGAGATCTATTCAGATTTATGAAGAACGTATAGCAGTGGTTTAAACTAAAACTTTTAAAAATTGTTTTCGTGTGAACGGGTTAACATTTTCGACAATGCCGCAAAATTCGCAGAATGAACGCAAGCAAAAGTGGAGAAAATCAAAACGTGAGGCAAGAGCAAGTGATGAGGAATGTAATAAGTTCAAGAAGACAAGTTGGGTAATTCGTGTATTGATCTGCTTTGTGTTCGCAATGTATCCAATATTGCTTGTAAAAAATTATATAAGCTACTTTTCATATCATAGACCTGTGTTAGCTATAACAAATGAAATAAACACTTTGAAACCATACTCGACTAGCTCATTTCAACTCTCCGATCTGCAAGTCGTAGTCCTGCATTCCAAACTGACGGCTCAATCAGAACTGACCCTGCCTGCTTCTTTTCTTTCTTTTTTTTTTTTATTATGGGGGCTGTGTCAAAGACAAAGTATTCGACTCTCCCCTTCAAGTTAATTTAGCTTATTGGAAACAACGTGTCACAAACGGTATTGCTGGAGTTGATGAGGGTATGTTAACGCGTGATTGGCAAGAATTCGGCTACCACGTTGATCCACGGCGTGTGGCTAAGGGTGCACAAATAAAACGTGTGTAAGTTTCGTAGCCACAAACTTCAAGAGCTTCCCTACAAAACTGTGCAAAGTGAGTGTGTCAATATCTTAAATAGTGTTGCTTTTATAAAATGTTCAAACACTGTCTATTTCATGTGTAATAAACCCTCTATAATTATGCCTGAAGTGGGATATACGGATGACAGCAAAACGAAACAAATTGCAATTTGGTATAAACAGTACTACAACGTTTTTCCGTCATAATGGCTCGCAGTAATGATGCAGAAAGAGAACCTTCCATATGATGATGTTCCTCCGCTGATAGAGAATGTCCCGTTATATCGGCGATATCCTCTTTTTGGATGTTATATCAAAGAAATGGTACAATGAAGTAAGTGTATATTCATCCAGTTATGTCCCAGACCTTTTGTACTGAAGACAAATCGCATGGTCTTTGAGATCAGCGAATCATCCCAAGGAAAAAACCTCTTATCAATCTAAAGAATTTTTCATGTTAGACGAATGTGATGTGAATGTCATTAAATTGCCATTAAGCAATTTATACTAACTTAAGTGAAATTTTTAATTTATTCATCCTTCAGCTGCGTCATCAAGAGTGCGAACAACACCTCATTAATCATTTCCTTTTCTACTTCAAATGGAGGCAATTTTAGCACCGAATTTATTTATAATCACTTTAAAGAAACGGTTTGTAGAAAAGGATAAATCGTTGTGGGATTCTCAGAGTTTACCAAAACAAACTATATTGGTAGTCATTTGTATTAACGATTTTCGTTATATAACTTTCCTAGGTATACGTTACGTGCAGTAATGTGTGTTTTGACAATCAGACTCATATTAATACTATAACACAGTGCGTCAAAGAATTTTTAAGACTGGCGCTAGATTTCAGCCTACGGTGGCGCCACCAGTGTAATCGTGAATGCGTTATAAATCGTGACCATCTGCTTGCTTTTTGCCAAAAGTACTGCGCAGTTGTTAAAGTAACTCAAACGAAACGGCCGTTTATTAGAGAAGTAAAATTTTTTTCATGTTGAATTATTAAGATGGAACAAAGGGCTGTTATTAAATTTAACGCAAAACTTGGTAAAAATGCCTCGGAAACGTACCAAACGATGAAACAAATTTACGAGGAGTTTTATTTAAGTACATCAAATGTTTTCCTGTGGCACAAACGTTTTCTGGACGGGAGAGATACGCTAGAAGATGATAAGCATACCGGAAGACCAAGTTCATCTAGGACACCTGAGATTATTGAAAAAGTGCGTGATTTCGTGGCAAACAATCGATGTGCGTCATTAAGAATGATGGAAGAGTCTTTAAACATCAACAAAGAAACGATTCGAACCATCCTGCATGAACATTTGGGCAAAACAAAAGTCTGTGCTAAATTTGTTCCACACACGTTAACCAATGAATAAAAATCAAGTAGAAGTGCACATTGCAGAGACATCATTTCAGCCGCTGAAAATGATCCAAACTTCTTAAAATCGATTGTTACAGGTGATGAAACATGGTGTTTTCAATATGATCCTAAAACAAAGCGACAAAGTGCAGAACGGAAGTCAAAAAACTCACCACAAGCCAAAAAAAAAAAAAAAACAAGAAAAAGTTCCATCGAAAATCAAAACAATGCTCATTACATTCTTCGATAGTAAGGGATAGTATATAGTCTTCGATAGTAATCCACAAAGAATTTGTTCCAAGTGGACAAACAATTACTGGTGAGTTTTATTTAAATGTTTTGAGGCGTTTGATGGGCAGAATTCGTCGCATTCGTCCAGAATATCGGGATGAAAACAGTTGGTGTTTGTTGCACGATAATGCACCCAGTCACACCTCGCTTCTTGTTTGTAGATTTTTGGCGAAAAATAACGTATGTGTGTTAAATCATCCACCGTATTCGCCTGATTTAGCACCCTGCGACTTTTCTTTGTTCCCAAAACTTAAAATGACGATAAAAGGGTGTTATTTTGATGAAATTTCGACCATACAAACAGTTCGACGCGTGATTTGGAGGGAATTCCGCAAAGTGAACTGGAACAGGCATTCGAATCATTATTAAATCGCTGTAACAAGTGTATTGAAGCCGGAGGGACTTATTTTGAATAACAAACCAAAACAAATAATAATTTCTTGTTTCTATTTCATTTTACAGACCCAGTCATAAAAATTCTTTGCCACACTGTGTATAATTCCTTTATCTATCCCATGTTGTCTTATTGTATTTTGGCCTGGGGTCAGACAACGGATTGTAACGTTAACAGAATTCTTGTTCTTCAGAGAAAATATAATCGACTTCTAAATTCATCTTTAAATACCGGTAGTATTTATTGTCTTTATAACATACTTTCCTTCGATAAAATATTCATTTTCAGGTTTTTATTACTTATGCATGACAGAGTCTATACGAATAGGCATCTTGAACTATTGCAATTACAGCGTTTCTCCCATTCGCATGATACTGGAGGTCATGCAAGTTTTGTGGTTCCTAGGGCGCGCACCAGATTGCTGCATAACAGTATTATTGCAGCTGGACCTCGTGAGTGAAACAGACTGCCATTATTTATGCACCAGGGAAATAGTGGACTCTGGGGTATTTAAAAAACTGCTACGAGAGATTTTGTTGTTTGATTGAGTTCCTGTATTCTTTCTTTCACGATATGATCAACACCGGTCGGATTTCTAATGTTGCTAATTTTATCGTTTTGACTTCAGGGGCTCGTCAGGCTTATATTTAAGCCTTTTTCTTTGGCTCCATGCTACAGTTCCATGGTACATTACGCCATCTTTCTTTTTCTTTTTTTTTTCTTTTTTTTGATGAATTACTTTGTATTGAATTTTTGGTCAATTTTAAACGAGTTTTAGTGCTTGTATGTTTATGATTATTCTACTAGATATATCTGAGGTGGTTTGAGCTCTTGTTTACTCTTGGAATAAATCATCATCATCATCATTGCCAACCATTATCAATCCACTGCTGGACGAAGGTCTCCCCAAGTTTCCTCCACAACGGTCTGTCTTGTGCCAGTCTCCTCCATGTCACTCCCGCATATTTACGAATTTCATCCACCCATCTCCCATGTGGTCTTTTTCTGGGTCTTTTCCTGTCCCTTGGAATCCAATCTAAAATTTCGGCTGTCCATCTATGGTCTGTCCTTCTGGCAGTATGTCCAGCCCATTGCCATTTCAGGGATTTAACTCTGATCATGATGTCTTCCACTCTTGTCATTTTTCGGATCCACGAGTTCCTCTTCTTATCTCTCCTGGTTATACCAAGTATGCACCTCTCCATGCTTCTTTGAGTTGTCTGCAGCCTTTGTATGTCTCTTTTAGTTAAGGTCCACGTCTCTGCACCATACGTAAGCACTGGAAGGATGCATTGATCAAACACTTTTCTTTTAAGACATAATGGCATATTGCTCTTGAAAATTATGCTGTTTCTTCCAAAAGCTCTCCAGGCAAGTTTTGTACGCCGATTAATTTCTTCATCAATGTGACCCTCACTTGATATCTGCTGTCCAAGATAAACATACGTATCTGTTATCTCCAGTTTTTCTCCATCAATCGATAAATCTTCATTTCTTGTAAAAGCATTGAACATCACTTTTGTCTTCTGAAAGTTCATTTTTAATCCCACTTCTTTACTCTTGTCAGCAAGTTCCTGGATCATACTCTGCAGCTCTGATGGGGTAGTTGCAAAAATGACTACGTCATCAGCAAAACGAAGGTGGGTTAGATAATCTCCATTAATCTTTATCCCTTTGTTTTCCCAGTTCAGTGATTGAAAGACATTTTCCAATGTGGCATTAAAGAGCTTCGGAGATATGGTGTCACCTTGTCTCACTCCCTTTCCAATTTTTATGTGTGTTGTATTTTCAAACAGCCGAATCTTTGCACTTGCATTTTCATAGATGTTATTAATAATATTAATGTATGCATCTTCAATACCGCAGGATTTCAGAGCCGTGGTAACTGCTGATGGTTTCACCGAATCAAAGGCTTTTTCATAATCGATAAAAGCCATGCACAATGGAAGTTCATATTCCCTCGCTCTTTCAATTAGTTCTCTCAGTACATGGATATGATCTATTGTGCTGTAGCCACTCCTGAATCCAGCTTGTTCTCTCGGTTGAGCCATGTCCAGTGTTACCTTCAAGCGGTGTGAAAGAACTTTAGTGAAGATTTTATAAACCACTGATAGGAGGCTGATAGGTCTGTAGTTCCTGAGATCCTCAATGTCACCTTTTTTATGTAGCAGGATCATTGTAGCATTGTTCCAATCCTCAGGAATCTTCCCTTCAGTTAGTACTAAATGTTATTAATTTATATTGAACTTCGTGCTATTACTGTGATTTCATGTTTTCATTCCATTGTGCTAACATTGTGTTAATATTTAATTTTAGTTTAGTACATATGACAATTTTGATGTTTGTGTTTTGTTAAATTTGATGTACTGTGTTGTGTGGCAGAATTTTCATTCAATTCAATTCAATTCAATGTATTAAAGATACACCAGTTCAGTACTTAAGAAATGCTATTTGAATATTTTTCGTATAGTAACGCAATATACTCTTTTAAGTATGAGCAGGAGTCGCGCTGACTCTTTTAAAGTTTTCGCCCATTTATTCGCCAAATTCAATTTTTTATCGCCGACGTGTTATAACAGTACAAAAAGGCAATCGCCAAAACGAATATTTTCGGAAATTGCGAAGATGGCGATCGGGAGCGTGACCCCTGGGTATGAGTTACGTGTAATAATGTATTAAAGATATACCAGCTCAGTTTAAGGAATGTTATTTGAATATTTTTCGTATATTAGCGCCTTTTCTGCTAAATAACGGCTGCAATTGCTTTGTTTCTGCACCCACGTAGGAACCGGTAAATAATCGGTTGTCCGGGAAATGGCACACAGTAAATTTTGAACTGACTGTGTGATAAACAGCTTCAATTTTCTCCTTGGAGACCCGACATCTGTTTGGAATTCTGTGGTCAGTCTGGTTTTTCTATGGAACGCATCTGAACCCCTTTCTATTTCTAAAACAGCCACACATCATATTTTCATGCTTTGAGGTTATGAACTATTTCCGGCAGCGGTAAAGTGAATCCTAAATAAAAAATTTCGATGTAACGAAAATGGGTAAAGGGGAATACTCAAAGTCATTAAATCTGATTTTTGAATGCTGTCCCTTGCTGCCCAGGTCCAAGCCGTGTCTTCTGACCACTAGTCCGAGATGGGTTTGGGTTCGAATTCCGGTGAGGTAAGGATGTTGTGTTTGTCTTTGGACACTGGCTCTCTCCCTTCCCTGGAACCAAGGGACCGCCACTGAGTTGCTGGCAATGGTCGTTGATCTCCCTCCCCCGGGAAAAAAGAATGCTGTCCCATGAAATAACACAACAATAGTTAATTTCATCGTTACTCAACAATATATTTTTAGCACGTCTTTTGTAAAAAAGATCGCGCACATGTTACCTGTCTGTCCGTCCGTCTATACCTACGATATCTCTGCAACTGTTAGTCAGATTTGAAAAATTCGTTTTGCATTGGGAAGCTTGAAATATGCGAATGACGATCTTCGATTTGGTCTTTTTTTGTACGATGTAAAATTTCGCCGCCAGAGGGCGTAAATGCAGATGATGTCGAATTCAAAAATGCGTTTTATTCCAAATATTTGCTTCTAAACATCCGATTGAAAAAAATATTTTATCTTTCGATTCCATTTATGTTGAAGAGTATTTTAGATATAGTTACTTTTTCAAATTAGGTATAAATTTTCCGCTAGGGGGCGTAAAGGTAAATTGCGTTTCTCCGTATATATCTGCTTCTAAATCTCCGATTTGAAAAATTCTTTCTGCACCGGATACAGCTCCTGATGGGAAGTCCTTTGCACATAATTTCTGATTTTTGCAAAAAATTGCTTGGCCACCAGGAACCTAAGTCTTAATTTCCGCTTCTGATATATTTGGGGCAAAATATCAGCTTCTAAAATCTCTATTGAAAAAAAAAAAGTCGTTTGTAGACCGATACTACTCATGTCGACAAACCTTTTAGGAACATTTTCTTCTAAAAAAATTCATGGTTTCTATGCCAGGGGACGTAGATGTATAACTTATTTTTGTCAATGTCTCTACTTCTAGAAGCCCGATTTAAAAAATTTCTTCTTTGTTGGATAGTGTTTCCGATGCGAAATGTTTTTCATATAATTTTAAAGTTTTCAAGTAATTCATAGACTTTGCGCTAGGGGGCGTGGAGGTAAATTGCGTTTCCCCCTATATCTCTGTTTCTAAATCTCCGATTTGAAAAATTCTTTCTGCACCGGATACAGCTTCTGATGGGAAATCCTTTGCACGTAATTTCTAATTTTTGTAAAAAATTGTTTGTCCACCAGGTGGCGTAAGTCTTAATTTCCGCTTCTGATGTATTTGCAGCAAAATATGAGCTCCTAAAATCTCGATTGCACAAAAAGTCGTTTGTTGACCGATACTACTCATGTCGACAAACCTTTTGGAACATCTTCTTCTTGAAATAATGCATGGTTTCTACGCTAGAGGGCGCACATGTATATCTTATTTTTGTCAATGTCTCTACTTCTAGGAATCAGATTCGAAAAATGCCTTCTTTGTTGGATAGTGTTTCCGATGCGAAATGTTTTTCATATAAATTCAAAATTTTCAAGTAAATCATAGACTTTCCGCTAAGGGGCACAGAGGTAAATTGCGTTTTCTGCTTCAAAAACTCCGATTTGAAAACTCCTTCCTGTATCGCATACCAGACCTGATGGAAAATATTTGTCACATAATTTCTAATGTTTGGTAAAGAATGGTTTGGCCACCAGGAGGCATAAATGTTAATTAATTTTTATAGCTTCTGATTGTATTTGTAGCAACATCTGGGTTCCTGAAAACTTGAATAATTTTTTTTTTCTTGGACCGATACCGCTCATATGGAAAAACCTTTTGAGAATACTTTCTTCTTAAAATAATGCATGGTTTTTCCACCAGGAGACGTAAAGTCATCTTATTTTTGTCGATAGCTCTGTTTCTAAGAGTCCGATTTGAAAAATTATTTCTGTGCTGGAGAGCGTTTCTAGTGCGAATTGTTCCTCATATATATTCATGTTTTTCTTAACGCACAAGTTTTCAAGCAGAGCGCGTAAGCTCACTATTCAGTTTACAGCAATATCTGAGGGATTAAAAACTCGATTGAAAAACTTCTTTCTTCCGTCAGATACTATTGTTTTCCATACCGGTTCCATTGACTCCAAATAGCTTTGATAAATTTAATTTGCGTCAGAACGGATTCAAAGACGTGCTTATTAAACATCCGAAAATTCGGTGTCATCTTTCTCGTTTAAGCTATCGCCGAACATTATTAATTCACGTTTTACACAAGCCTAAAAATATCACATTTCGGTCTGAGAAAATTACGAAAATCTGATGCTTAATGTGATAAAGCCATTATGAGAATGCATTTTTGATGCGCTAAGGACCGTTCTTCGTAGCGAAATTTGGTTTTCTCTCAGCGGCACGCCTTCCTCCAAGGGGGTTCAGGGGTCACCTGCTACAGGGTGTGCCATATAAAAGAGGCCCGAGTATAATGAACGACAACAGTCAGGCAATGTTACTATATAAAGAATAGTTGAAATGACAGAAAGCAGGAGTAATTTACCTGCGTTTAGAACAATTGCTGAAAGTGCTGTCCTCCGGCATCAAGACACAGCTGCACACGACGAAACATGTTGTTCGTAACGCACCACAACTCATCGGCA
This sequence comes from Macrothele yani, assembly GCA_039090855.1. Classification (NCBI taxonomy): domain Eukaryota; kingdom Metazoa; phylum Arthropoda; class Arachnida; order Araneae; family Macrothelidae; genus Macrothele; species Macrothele yani. Next base: position 137,725,664 of record CM077004.1, read on the forward strand.
GAAATCTGGGCTATGGTATCTGTTATCTTCACTTTTAATTAATCAAGGGTGTGCAGATTAGGTGCGTATACTTTCCCTTTCAATGCTCCCCACAGATAAGTCGCAGGTGGAAAGATCGGGTGATCTGGGTGGCCATAGTCCCCTCGATGCAGTTCTGTCCTCCCCAAACACTTTATGCACAGCACGTAGACTGTTCCGCGCAGTATGCGCCGTTGCACCATCCTGCTGAAAGAAAGCATATGTTCGCTCTTCTGTAAGTGCGGCAACAAATGGGTTGAACAGTTGCTGAACATAGCGCTCCGAATTGATGGTGTCAGTGAAAAAGAATGGGCTGACTATCCTCTTCGCAGACACAGCACACCAAACGCCTGTCTTTTGGTCGTACAGAGGAGTCTCCATTGTCCGTCTGGGATTTGTTTCTGTCTAAATTCTGCTGTTTTGCACATTGCCATACCCAGACAGATGAAACCATGCTTCATCTGTCATGTAATAAAGTGTTGGGTCCATTTCACCGCTGACAATGGTCTCCTGAAACCACTTACAATATTGCATCCGTTTTGCATAATCAGGAGTTTTATGTTCTTGGAGCGCCATAACTTTGTACGGCCGAAATTGCAAATCCACCTTAAGTATGCGTCGGTATGACGTGGCAGACATTCCCGTTGCAGACGATAATCAGCGAATCGACTTCCGAGGGCTTTGTAACATCATTGTGCACACATCCTTGATATTGTCTGCAGTACAAATTGTCTTGGGTTTGTTTCTTTTCCTGTTGCACACCGTGCCGGTCCGCAGTGACTTCTGTACCACTGATTTCGCCGGTGCTACAGAATGTGGAAATTTTTCTGTAAAGAACTCATTTAAAACCTTGTATGAGTTATTTCTGAAATACTGTTCCACAATAAAAATCTGCTGTTCCGCACTTAAAACCATTTCCGTTGCCTTTGTTCTCTCTTCAATTACACTTATGACCGCGTACCTACACTGCTTTGGCTATGACTAACCACTCCGGAGAATTCATTTGCAGCTGTACACGCAGGAACCGGTTAGAAGTGGAACAAAGCGGTTTTAACTGGAAACCCGCCAAACAACTTTAACCCATCTAACAACGTCTGGACACTCTTTTATATGGCGTACCCGGTATTAACGAGAGCTTTAAAATGATGTTTAACACGATGGAGTGTGACTTGTGGATATCCTAGATCAAACAATACCAATCGCCCGTCCTATAACACGCCTGCGATTCAGCCTTTCTATCTGAGGTCAGATTATAGTTTGGGCATGCGCAGATGGACTTTCGTAGCTACAACACATTTCGTCGGTGTCGTTCTTCCGTTCTTCTACATGTGAGTGATATATGATGATAATAATAATAATAATAATAATAAACATTGTTTTCGAAAGCTATATGTGTGTGTGTGTGTGTGTGTAAATAGTCAAAATACTATTGCCTCCGCCATAGTTTTGTAAATATTTAATTTTATGACACACATATCTTCCTTCATTGGTTTTACAACAAAAACATTCTTTAATCCACATATACCTAAGTACAGCTCAATGTCAGGAATTAGTAAACCTCATTGTTTGTTATTATGATCTAATTTCACTCTGTAGGTACCGGACTGTGGATCCGTGTGGTCGTGAGTGACGCGAATAAATGCAACGTGTTGTACGTAACTTAATGTATGCTCTCGAATCACTCGTTTTATTTCACACCCACAAAATTCTTGGCATGCAAAATATACCTAGCATAAATTATTCATAAAGATTACCAGCGTACTCTGCCGATTTCTGTTTTCTTGCTTTTTTGTAGGGAAGAGGGTGGGCGGGTTATCGACTACCACCGTGAGCAACTCAGTGGTCCGTAAGCTGCGATAATATTTTGAAAACACTTTCATCGGTTCTGGGGTATACCAGAAACGTGTGGTCTACACACATTTTGACTGGTTCCGCAAATTACACAAATATTAATGAATTTTATATGAACACTGCGTTAGTGTTGTTGCCTTTCTCCATGAATTTTAAGTTGAAATTAACTAAGTCGCCCCTGTGGCGCAGTGGTTTAAGCCCGGGCTTATGACCATTCGTTCGAGATGTGTCCGGGTTCAAATCCCGGTGAGGTATGGATATTGTGTTTTGTCTTATTGCACTGGCTGTCTCCCTTCCGTGGAACCTGTGGCCCTAAATTAGGGACGGGCTTTTATTTTCCCCATACAGCCCGTTGATCTGCTCACGGTGGTCGTTAAACCTTCAAACCAAAACAAAACAAAGACAGGAAATTAACTAAAAAATAGATTAAAAATATTGCTAAATATTTTCTCAGAAATTTCAGTTTGTATTCCAACTAATGAACATATAAGTTACTTTTAACTTTGTATTTTTGAGGAGTGTAAGAGTTAGTAGCACCTTTTTCGTTTTTCGTTTCGCTTGATTAGATCGTTAATTACACTGCGTAAAGTGAATCGAATTGTGCAATATCCAGGGTACCTAGAAATACCTTTATTAAGTTTGAAGAAGTTTCCCTGTTCAGTTTGTTTCGTCAGTCTGTTTTTATTTTCCCCATATTTCTGAACACCCGTTGTACTATATTGATGTGTATGGAATAGAACGTATAGAACATGAATAGCAGCCAAAATATTTCTATGTCCAGTATATAACATAGCGAATTTGTCTCTTTCCATGACCCTACATTGCAAGAATGCAGTGACTTTTTTAATAAATTCACTCAACTTTTATAGTGTTTGAATTTCTGCAATATATCATTATATTCATCAATCAGTGCCCTAATTTCTTTATTCCAAAGTTCTCTGGAAGTGGTTTTGGTGGCAATTCAGACAAGGATGAAATCCTGCTCACTGCAACTAAATTTCCATTGAGGTCAGCATACATGGCTTTTAGGTTCTCAACATACTGGGTGCAACTGTACTCCCATGGAGGTCAGAATACCTGGCCTTTAGTTGCTCAATGTACCGGTTGAAATCATACCCGGTGCAACTAAACTTCCATTGAGGTCAGCATACCTGGCTTTTAGTTGCTTAGTGAAGTCATACTGGGTGCAATTAAACTTCCATTCAACATTCCTGGCTTTTAGTTGCTCAACATACTAGGGAAATCATACTGGGTGCAACTAAACTTCCATTGAGGTCAGCATACCTGGCTTTTATTAGTTGCTCAACATACTGGGAGAAATCATACTGGGTGCAAATGAACTTTCCTTGAGGTCAGAATTCCTGACCTTTACTTGCTCAATGTACTGGGTGAAATCATACTCGGTGCAACTAAACTTCCATTGAGGTCAGCATACCTGGCTTTTAGTTGCTCTACATACTGGAGTAAATCATACTGGGTGCAAATGAACTTCCCTTGAGGTCAGAATACCTGTCCTTTAGTTGCTCAATGTACTGGGAGAAAATATACTCTGTGCAACTAAACTTCCATTGAAGTCAGCATACCTGGCTTTTAGTTGCTCAGTGTACTGTTTGAAATCATACTGGGTGTAATTAAACTTCCATTCAACATACCTGGCTTTTACTTGCTCAACATACTAGGGAAATCATACTGGGTGCAACTAAACTTCTGTTGAAGTCAGCATACCTGGCATTTAGTTGCTCAACGTATTAGGTGAAATCATGTTCGCTGTCCTGCACTTTCCGTTTTGCATAAAATTTTAATTCTAATACACTCTTTTTCAAAAAAAATTTCAGGGTCTTCTTTCAGAGAAGCCAATACTAAGTAATACGTTATTCGCTGTCTACCAGGAACAAAAAATATTTTGCAATATTTCTTTACGGAGAAAAAAGTGCCGCAGTTTTTTATTGAAATAAAATACGTTACCTGAAAGAAGTTACTGGTATTTCTGACCACCGTCATTTTGATTATGGTGGTCCGACTTGATTTTTAGTTGTCTTGGACCAGCTGATTTTTATTTGTCTCGGACCAGGAATTCGAGCACTGACTGTATGTTTTTTTTTTTTTTTTGTGATGTTGGTTTGGGCCACGCAGCAGGATCGCGGCGACGGGCTACGTACGTCGCAGATTTTATTTTTGTCCTTGTAGACAAAAACAATATTCCTAGAACCCTTATCAAATCCTCACTTGCTGACTCCCGACGATGGATGCAAGATTTTTGTCTTTGAAAACTTTCTAGAAACGAAAGTTATACGGAGTAAAGATTTCTCCCGCAGGCTAAACGTAATTTTATTTTTTCAATTTTCTCTCTGTCCGATATTGTTACACATCATTTTACTACATAAGTGTTTGTGTTCCAGTTTGAAAATGAAGGCAATGATTTCCAAAAACGGAAGTTAGACGGAGTCATGTGACCTTAAATTCTTTACCTTGCGATGTCTCCTTTGCCCCGTAAGGTTATTAGCACGTCTTTTGTGAAAAAAGATGGTGCTTATGTTATCGGTTATGTCCGTCCGTCTGTAGACACGATGTCTCTGCAACTATTAACCCGATTTGAAAAAAATTCTCATGGGGCAGCTTGAAATATGCGAATGATGATCCTTCATTTCGTTTTTTAACGATGTACAATTTTGCCGCTAGAGGGCGTAAATGCAGATGATGTCGAATTCAAAAATACGTTTTATTCCACATATTTGCGTCTAAATATCCGATTGAAAAATTTATTTCATCTTTCGATACCATTTATATCGAATATTTTTTTAGGTATAGTTACTTTCTCAAATTATGCACAGAGTTTCCGCTAGGGAGCGTAAAAGTAAATTAGGTTTTTCCCCATATCTCTTCTTCTAAAACTCCGATTTCAAAAATGTTTTCTTTAGCGGATACAGCTCTTGATGGAAATTCTTTTGCATATAATTTCAAATTTTTGGTAAAGAATACTTTGGCCACCAGGGGGCGTAAGTGTTAATTTTTGCTTCTGATGCATTTGCCATAAAATCTGAGCTCCTAAAATCTCGATTAAAAAACTTCTTTCGTGGACCGATGCCACTCACGTCGATAAACCTCTACGGAATATTTTCTTCTTAACATATTCCATGGTTTCTCCGTCAAGGGGCATAGATGTATATCTTATTTTTGTCAATATCTCTACCCCAGGAGTCCGATTTAAAAATTCCTTCTCTGTTGGATACTGGTTTCAGTGTGACATGTTTTTTATATAATTTCAAAATTTTCAAGTAATTCATAGACTTTCCGCTAGGGGGCGTAAAGGTAAATTGTGTTTCCCCCTATATCTCTGCTTCTAAATCTCCGATTTGAAAAATTCTTTCCACACCGGATACAGCTCCTGATGGGAAATCCTTTGCACATAATTTCATTTCTAATTTTTTTAAAAATGGTTTGGCCACCAGGGGCGTAAGTCTTAATTTCCGCTCCTGATGTATTTGGGGCAAAATATCAGCTTCTAAAATCTCGAGTGGAAAAAAAAGTCGTTTGTAGACCGATACTACTCATGTCGACAAACCTTTTAGGAACATTTTCTTCTTAAAATAAATAATGGTTTCTACGCCATGGGACGTAGACGTATATCTTATTTTTGTTAATATCTCTACTTCTAGGAGCTCGATTTGAAAAATTCCTTCTTTGTGGGATAGTGTTTCCGATGCGAAATGTTTTTCATATAAACTCAAAATTTTTAAGAAAATCATAGACTTTACGCTAGGGGACGCAAATGTAAATTGCGTTTTCTGCGTTATTTCTGCTTCTAAAACTCCGATGTGAAAAATTCTTCTTGTATCGCATACAACACCTGATGGAAAATATTTTTCACATAATTTCTAATGTTTGGTAAAGAATGGTTTGCCACCAGGGGGGAACATAAGTGTTAATTTCTGCTTCTAATGTACTCGTATTTGTAGCAAAATCTGGGCTTTTGAAAACTAGACCAATTTTATTTTTTTCTTTGACATTTTTTTACTTTCTTCCTAAAATAATGCATGGTTTTCCCACCAGGGGACGTAAAGGTCGCATCTTATTTTTGTCTATATCTCTGTTTCTAAGAGTCCGATTTGAAAAATTCTTTCTGTGTTGGAGAGCGTTTCTGGTGCGAAATGTTTCTCATATAAATTCATATTTTTCTTAACGCACAAGTCTGCAACCAGAGGGCGTGAGCTCACGATTCCGTTTACAGCAATATCTGAGAGATTAAAATTACGATTGAAAAACAAAAACTTCTTTCTTCCGTCAGATACTACTGTTTTCCATACTGGTTCCATTTACTTTGAATAGCTTTGATAAATTAAATTGCGTCAGAACGGATTCAAAAGACGTGCTTATTACACCCGAAAATTCGATGCCATCTTTCTTATCTTTGTTTTTTTATTATTGTGGGTTAAACGACCACTGTGATCAACTCAACGAGCTATAAGTAGTCATCCGACTCTAGTTTAGCGCAACTGGTTCCAGGGAAGGGAGAGAGCCAGTGCCGTAAGACAAATGCAACATCCCTGCATTACCGGGATTCGAACCCGGACCCTACTCGAAGGAATGATGATAAGCCAGCGCTTAAACCACTGCGGTACTGGGGCGGGATATGGTTGTTAAATATCGTTTTATTATACAAATCTTTGTATTTATGTTCAAAAATGGAGAAAAATTTTCCGAAAACGGAATTGGACGAAGCGAAGATTTCTTACGTAATCGTAAAATAGATGCATAAATTTTCGACATCGGAAGCTAAGGGCAGCGATTATTTCTCCCGCAATCGTTTTCTTTCCCCGCGGTGTTTTCCTTGCACTGTATTATTGTTTAAATATCATTTAATTATATAAATATTTGTATTGAAGATCGAAAATGAGTAAAACGTAATTTGTATTGAAGATCGAAAATGAGTAAAGTAGGACTTAGCAAAGATTTCTCCCGTAATCGTAATTTTTTTCTAGCGATGTTCTGTCTGTCCCGTATTATTTGTTAAATATAATTTTATTCCATAAATCTTTGTGTTTGACGTTGAAAATCGTGGTGAAAGTCTAGGCAAAGTGGGCCAACTTTTCTTGATCCTATTTGTCATTGCAATTAATGTAGTACCTAGGCTAGAATTTTTTTATATGTCTTCTAATATGTCTTATATATCTTCTAGAAGACATATAAGTATCTTTCTTTTATTTAACTCTTTAACGACCATTATTCTAAAATCTAGTATCACTCTAAATACCATAAAGCCTGAAACTGTGTGTTTTTTCACTTCTTTACTTAGTAACAACAACGGTGTCTGTCGGAGATTCGTGCTGGTCCCTCATAGGTAGTGCAAATTTAAAGAACAGGTAAGGGTGGGAAATTTGACGCACTCCAGACAGGCGTTTCGGGCACCTATGGTCGTTTGTACGTACGGGCGTTTTGGGCGTTAAAGGGTTAAATGTCTACCCTCAATTTTTTTTTTTTTTTCTATTACTGATCTGGCCCAATAACCACCAGCAGATTTATTGTGGCACCATGATATCTGTCGCAGTCTGATCAGGGAATTTCTGCTGGTGGGGTTTTGGGTAGGGCCAGCAGCAGAGGGCAAACCCAACATCCGTATCTCGCCGGGATTCGGGACCGAACCCGTCTCGGTGAGAGATTAGAAACCTATACATACTTCGTGCCACTCGGCCACACGGACGGCTGTCTCCATGTATCTCGATATTTGTGTAATCCAATGAAAGCATTCGTCAAGTTTGGAGCCCAAACAGCAAAAACGTAGTAGCACCAGATGGGAACCCACATATCCATGATTCTTAATGGCTGTCGTATTCTTTTTCCGTAATGGAGAAAGCATAAAGGAATTCGCGTGAAACATTCAAAGGCTTTCAGCTGTCTTTCCCTTTTCTTTCTTTTTTTTTTTTTTTTTTTTTTCTTCGTTTCTTTTTGTGATTGAATTTTTTTCTTGTGGTAGTATCTCTCGAAGCTTTCGGGAAATGGTTCACTTAAATTACACCGCGAAAAGCTTTTGCCATTGGCTTAGAAAGTGAAACATGACACAAACCTTTCTCAGGCAATCGATCGAAGTTGGTATTTCAGGAATTTATTGAAACTGAAACCGGAGTTCTGCTTTTATTCTGTGACACCCTTCTTCCCACAATTAAATAAAAGCATTTTTAACTTACCCATTGCCCGCTGTCTAAACTCACAAAAAAAATGTCATTCATGACAAGTGTGTATGCGAGCAAAATGCTTGTAACTCTGTCATTCTTCTTTGTGATTTTGATTTCTCATTTTAGTGCAAAAGGGGTTCCAAATCACGCTTCATATTATTGCAAGAAAAGTTTTAGATCATTTGTTTAATTTATACAGCTACATCGATAAAACTGGTTACTGCGGTTCAAATGATCAATGGTTGCTTTTTTATGCTTTCCAACCGTAGGTTGAAGAAGCTTATATGCTCCAGCATTGTCCTTCTGTCCGTAAGTCCGCTCGTCTGTCTGTCCGCACGATAACTCGCGTAAAAATGGTTCGATTGATTTCAATTTTTGGTATGTGATAGGAGACCACCTGGGGACGAACTCTATTGAAAATGGGTGAAGTGGGGTCAAAGGTCATGACATAGGAGCGGGATCCATTCCATTGCCCTTATGCGTCATAACTTGCGTAAATATGGTTCGATTTCTATGACATTTTAGTATGTGGCAGGGGACTACCCGAGGACCAACCTTATTGAAAATGGGTGAAATGGGGTCGAAGGTCAGGACATAGGAGCGGGATGCATTTCATTGGCCTTATGCGTCATAACGGGCGTAAAAATGGTTCGATTTCTATGAAATTTAATTATGTGGTAGGGTACCACCTGGGGACGAACCTTATTGAAAATGGACGAAATGGGGTCAAAGATAAGGACATAGGATCGGGATCCATTCCATCGCCCTTATCCCATACTATTAAAGGAGCAATTCTTGTATGTATGTAAATTTTATTTTGAAAACGTCTCTAAGGATTTTTATGAAAGTCGTTAAATTACCGTTTTCTGGTACTAGAAATCGATTTAACTTGATCTCGACTTTAGGAAAATTCGTTTACTGGGTTAAATAACCACCCCGAATTACTGTGTTTTTAGTGTCATGGCGTTGTCGCATAAATATTACCCATGCTTAGAAATCTCTTTACGTCGCACTCTCGCAATTGAGATGTCGGCGCGCGGTCACGACATCTATCTCATTACGTCACACGTTGTGTGTGAATCCTATTAAAGTTTTATGACGTTACACTCTTGCGAGCAGATGGTCGCGATTCCCATCTGCCTCATTACGTCACGCGTTGTATGCGTATGTCCGTTCGCACGATATCTCGCGTAAAAATCTTTCGATTTCGATGAAATTTTAGTATGTGGTATGGGACGACCTGGGAAGGATCCCTATTGAAAGTGAACGAAATGGGGTCAAAGGTCAGGACATAGCGGGATCCATTCCACTGCTCTTATGGGTCATAACTAACGTAAAAAAGGTTCGATTTCGATGAAATTTTAGTATGTGATAGGGGACCACCTGGGGACAAACCCTATTGAAAATGGGCGAAATGGGGTCAAAGGTCAGGACATAAGATCGGACATTTTTTAAATCCAAGCATTCTTACGCATAATCGCCATTATGCGTAAGAATGCTTGGATTTGGATGAAATGTTAGTATGCTGTAGGGGCCTACCTGGGGACGAATCCTGTTTAAAATGGGCGAAATGGGATCAAAGGTTAGGACACAGGAGCGGGATCTATTCCATAGCCCTATGCATCATAACTTACGTAAAAATGCTTTGATTGCGACAAAACTGTATCATGTTATTTCGGAGGTATACTGAACCGGTTCTGTTGGATATCATCGAAATGGAATAAAAGGTCAGGGCACGGGATCGAGAATTATTCCACAACTATTATCCTCATAACGTAAGTAATAATTTGAGTAATAATTTCTGGTATGTTGGAAAGCGTATCATAATCAATGCATTGCATGACTTTACTAACTTGTTTTTATTCCAAGACAAATTAAGGGATTTTCTCACACATGGCAAATTCACAAACATTACTTAAAAGTATTTCCTAGCTGGGATGTAAGGTCAGGTGATGCGTAACATCACAGCCTCTCCTGACAAATGTCAACCCCGCCTTCTCGTGGTGCATCCTGTTCCCACTGAAGGGGCTCTGACGACCACAAATAGCGGTATAACTATACCATCGGGATCAGAGGAAATGCTATCCCACACTCACCAACCCGCTTGGCCAGCGTGGTGAGTTATGGCCAAACACCTCCAAAATGACTCTACAACTTAAATCTTGGCCTCAGTCTCCGGCAGCTGGAATGTACCTGGCCAAGGCAGCGGCCAGTGCGACATGAAGGCAGAGGGTGCTAAGAATCCCCGGAGGACCGGACTAGGCTGCCATTTGATGCTGACCTTGGCTACCTACAACGGACGCTCCCTATCTTCTGATTCAAGGCTTTGAATTGGAAGAGGAACTACAAAGGATCAAGTGGGACATCGTGGGGCTAAGTGAGGTAAGGAGAAAAGGAGAAGATCTCATCGAACTGAAAAGTGGACACCTCTTCTATTATCGTGGGACAGATACTGGCAGAACTAGTGGTGTTGGATTTATAATAAACAAGAAACTGAAGGATAAAGTGGTAGAAGTTGAAAGTTCCTCTGACAGAGCTGCACGACTCAGTTATCCAACTATCGAGAAGATACCAGGCTCAGATTATTCAAACTTATGCACCCACCACAAGTCATCCTGAAGAAGAAATTGAAGAATTTTATGAGGAAATTCGTCATCTAAATAATAAAGGTAAGCAGCACTTGAAGATAATTATGGGAGATTTCAATGCAAAAATAGGGCACCAGCAACAGAATGAAACTTCAGTAGGTAAATTCGGTCACGGCAACAGAAACCAGCGTGGAAATACTCGTTGAGTTTGCAGAGGCAGAAGGATTTTTCATCTTGAATTCCTTTTTCAAGAAAAAGCCACACAGGAAATGGACATGGAGACATCCAGTTGGGACGACAAGTGAAATTGATTTTATTATGTGTAACAAAAAATTCGTCATCGAAGACTGCAGTGTGCTGAACAAGTTCAACACAGGTAGTGACCATAGATTGGTGAGATGTAAGATGCACCTCAACACTAAACTGGAACGTGGCAAGCTCATAAGACAAACAAAATCTATTGACATAACCAACCTTAAAAAACACCATAATACTTTCAAGTTGGAACTGAAGAACAGATTCTCTGCTTTAGAAGGCCTAACATCGGAAGAAGTGGATATTTCGGAAGTTAACAGAAAAGTAACCAAAGCTCTTATGGAAACAGCAACAAAATTAGCTGGGTCTAAGAACAAGTTGCATGTAAACAAATTATCAGGAAAAACCAAAATGTTGATGCAAAAAAGAAGAGAGATGAGGACAACTAAAGAAGATGTGACTTCCAAAGTGGAATATATAGAGCTATGCAAGACAGTAAGAAAAAGTATCACTGAAGACGTAAGGAAATTCAACTGTGAGCTAGTGAGGAAAGCAATTGAAAACAACCAAAGCCTAAAGATAGCAAAGGGACATCTCAGTAAGGGAAGAAAACAGATTATGGCACTGAGAAAAGAAGATGGTTCTATAACAAGAAATAGAGGCGAAATTTTGACAAGAGTGAAAGATTTCTACTCCAAATTATATGAAAGGGATGATACATGTACTCCAGACATCATGGAAGGTACCAGAGTTCTTCCAGTCCTCCCAGCAGAAGTTGCTCATGCAATCAAGAACATGAAGCGGGGGAAAGCTCCAGGAGAAGATGGAATTACTATAGACATCATACAAGAAGCAAGTGGAGAAATTGAAACAGTACTCGCCCAAATTTTCACTCGATGCCTTAATGAAGGGAAGATTCCTGAGGATTGGAACAATGCTACAATGATCCTGCTACATAAAAAAGGTGACATTGAGGATCTCAGGAACTACAGACCTATCAGCCTCCTATCAGTGGTTTATAAAATCTTCACTAAAGTTCTTTCACACCGCTTGAAGGTAACACTGGACATGGCTCAACCGAGAGAACAAGCTGGATTCAGGAGTGGCTACAGCACAATAGATCATATCCACGTACTGAGAGAACTAATTGAAAGAGCGAGGGAATATGAACTTCCATTGTGCATGGCTTTTATCGATTATGAAAAAGCCTTTGATTCGGTGAAACCATCAGCAGTTACCACGGCTCTGAAATCCTGCGGTATTGAAGATGCATACATTAATATTATTAATAACATCTATGAAAATGCAAGTGCAAAGATTCGGCTGTTTGAAAATACAACACACATAAAAATTGGAAAAGGAGTGAGACAAGGTGACACCATATCTCCGAAGCTCTTTAATGCCACATTGGAAAATGTCTTTCAATCACTGAACTGGGAAAACAAAGGGATAAAGATTAATGGAGATTATCTAACCCACCTTCGTTTTGCTGATGACGTAGTCATTTTTGCAACTACCCCATCAGAGCTGCAGAGTATGATCCAGGAACTTGCTGACAAGAGTAAAGAAGTGGGATTAAAAATGAACTTTCAGAAGACAAAAGTGATGTTCAATGCTTTTACAAGAAATGAAGATTTATCGATTGATGGAGAAAAACTGGAGATAACAGATACGTATGTTTATCTTGGACAGCAGATATCAAGTGAGGGTCACATTGACGAAGAAATTAATCGGCGTACAAAACTTGCCTGGAGAGCTTTTGGAAGAAACAGCATAATTTTCAAGAGCAATATGCCATTATGTCTTAAAAGAAAAGTGTTTGATCAATGCATCCTTCCAGTGCTTACGTATGGTGCAGAGACGTGGACCTTAACTAAAAGAGACATACAAAGGCTGCAGACAACTCAAAGCAGCATGGAGAGGTGCATGCTTGGTATAACCAGGAGAGATAAGAAGAGGAACTCGTGGATCCGAAAAATGACGAGAGGAAGACATCATGATCAGAGTTAAATCCCTGAAATGGCAATGGGCTGGACATACTGCCAGAAGGACAGACCATAGATGGACAGCCGAAATTTTAGATTGGATTCCAAGGGACAGGAAAAGACCCAGAAAAAGACCACATGGGAGATGGGTGGATGAAATTCGTAAATATGCGGGAGTGACATGGAGGAGACTGGCACAAGACAGACCGTTGTGGAGGAAACTTGGGGAGACCTTCGTCCAGCAGTGGATTGATAATGGTTGACAATGATGATGATGATGATGATTTCCTAGCTAATCCATTATGGCTGCACTTGTGGACGAGAAATCAAAGGCGTAATAACCTTGCAAATGCTCGGAGCTAAACCCAGGATACAGAGTTGGGAGAGGCCTGGGTACTACCGTGACCATCGATATAAAAGGCTTTCGGCCAGGGTTGTGACGTCACTGGCGGTGAATCGCAGCCGCGAGAGAGACAGCCTGGGGACATCGAAGCATATTACAATGGTCAGGCTCGTAGTTTCAGAATTTCGGTATTACAATGAAAAATTGCCTCACAAATGTGAGATATCGCTGCAAGTGCTTAACGTATTCTTTTTATTAAAAGAATGAGAAATAAAATTAGCACGAAGTCGTAGCTCCCGTTTTTTAAATTTGAAAATTAATCTGCGGATTCTATATTTTTTTTCTCAGTTAATAACTTTCTTAACAGGAATAAACGATCTCGAGAGAATGTTTTCAAAGACAGCGTCATTGTTTTTGGCTGTTATAAAAAAGTAATATCTAAACACATTTTAATGAAAACTCGTGCCACCTTCCTTTTATTTATTTTATTCTGCCAGTAATTGTTTTCTTGTCCTTTCTTCAGATATCTTACTTTTCCTTCAGAAGATGAAAATAAAACTAGTAATTTTCACTGCTACCATGTAAATTTATATTCACTTATTAAAGTACACCTGAACAATATCAGTTTGCTAAAATATTTTTTTTCTAAATGCTTCACGAAATTAATTAAGGTCTTACGTATTTTCTAGAAAAAGACTGTCCACCGACTAAATTCTTTAGAATTTTTGCGCAAATTTTCGGTATTTGTACGTGCGTAAGCAATGTGTGTGCATTCTATATGTATGCAAATACACTTTTTCTATGAATATAAATTTAAAAAAGAAATGTTCAGAAAACTGCTTGAATTGTTCACCAAATAGTCTACATTAATTTTGAATAGCCAGACGAATACTTTGTACAGTAAGCAAAACTGTTTTTGCTGTGTTTTACAAATAATAGAAGCTGTAAACATGTTTAGTTCCAAGGTACAAACCCTATAATTTAACCTAACGTAGGAATGCTCTGCATTCGAAACATGCAAAAACATCAATACACCCATGTGTTTGATACACACTTCACTTCCTAATGAGCATTTTTGTTTTGGGCAGCAAATATGAAATTCCTTACCGTGCTGTATTTTGTGATCTTGAAGTTTTCTCTTCTTCAGCCATTTTCTTCATGAATCCTCGTCTTTTGGGAATGAAAACAGTATCACCTTTGGTACATTTTGGTAATTTCCGTTACATTCTGGGACGCAACACGTGAGTGGCATTTTCTTTTCAAACTCTAGGAAAATTTAGTATTCAGCGTGTAGCATCAACAAAGATTCATACGAGTGTTAGCATTCAACGTATCTCGGTCGCTGTGGTGGATCCACGAGCGCCCGGTGAATCTCGGTTAGGCGCAGTGGTCTAAGTGATGGCTTCTGATCATTCGTCCGAAAGGGGGTCCGGGTTCGAATCCCGGTGGGGCATGGATGTTGTGTTTGTCTTACCACACTGGCTCTCTCCCTTCCCTGGAGCCAGCTACCCTAAATTAGGGACGGGCGACTGCTTATAGCCCATTGAGTTGCTCACGGTGGTCGTTTAACCTCCATTAAAAAAAATAATCTTGGTAGATCCACGGGTGTGACGTCAGAGCCTTTCGGAGGGGTCAACGCAAAGGCCTTCTAATCGATGGTCACGATTATTACCCTTGTCGTACGGTGCCGGTTACCTACCATAATCACCGGAACCAGTAACCCCAAATTAGACACACGACTTCTTATATCCTTAAATGCTCATTGGAAGTCATTAGAACCCAAATGAAGTCAAGAAACAAATCCGTGATGAACGCTCCTAAACCTCGATGAGTAAAATCTCAGTTATACGTTTCTCAGTTACGTATTTTTCACGGTTACACTTAATTTTGCGTTAATGCTGATATTTTACTGGTTTCTATCGCGTTTTCAATTTGGTTATACGTAATACATTTATACGCGTTTTGAAATTGTACGTTAAAATTTCATTCAATTTCAGATTATTAAAAGTACATGGCTCTTTTGATTTTTTTATACGTATATAGAACTCTGAGAGAATCGAGGGAGCCTTGCTGTGTTCCTTCTTGGTGCAGCCAAAAGTTTAACCTTGATCCCGTCGTCTAAGGATATGTCCTTTAATTTGGATTTGGATAAAAACTTGGTTTTGCATTTCACGACTAACACACATACACTATATTGACAAAAGTCACCGGACACCCCTTCAAAAGCAAATGAACGGATCCGCTGCGTTGTTAAGATGCGCGGTACGGCTTCAAACGGTATAAAAACAAGCCTGCAGCTGACCGCGATCATATTGCACTCTGCGGTTGACTGAAAATGTCGCGGCGGGAGAGAACTGACTTTGAGAAAGTTAAAATTGTTGGGTATTATATTAGTGAGTCGTCCATAAAAGAAACCGACAGGCGTTTAAACATACCCAAGTCAACTGTTTTGGATGTACTGATTAAGTGGAAGACACATGGCATGCCTGAAGCAGCAAAACGTACCGGAAGACAAAAGAAACTCAGTGATAGAGAACGTCGAAACCTTAGGAGAGTCGTTACAGCTAATCAACGGAGTATTGCGCAAGACCTGAGTGTACAGGTGAGTAAAAATGCTGGAACCTCGGTATGTGCACGTACCATTCGCAGAGAACTTCATTCCATGGGTTACCGTGGTCGTGCGGCTGCTTATTCATAAGCTTTTCATCTCCACTCGGAATGCTACTCGTCGTTTAGCATGGTGTAAAGAACGTTTATCGTGGACCGTAGATCAATGGAAACGGGTCCTATGGTCTGATGAATCCAGATACACGATCCATCAGCCTGATGGCAGTGTGTGGGTATGCCGGCAGCCGGGGAACGCTATTTACCACAGTGTACTGTTCCTACGGTCAAGTTTGGAGTTGGCAGTGTACTCGTGTGGGGATGGTTTTCGTTGTATGGCCCCTGCCCATTGTTTATCGTGGACAAACGTGTTAACCAGCACGTCTACCTCGATATTCTCGATAATTATGCTCTACCAACTCTGTGGCAATACTATGGAACTGAGCCTTGTTTTTACCAGCAGGATAATACACCAAGCCATAAAGCAAGGACTGTTACGGCGTGTTTTGACAATAATTTGGTATCTTGTTTGGACTGGTCAGCACAGAGCTCTGATCTTAATCCCATAGAATACCTATGGGATGAATTAGAGCGCTGCATAAGAAGTTGAAAACCAAGGCCTACTACTAAGCAACAGTTAGCGGCAGCATTATGCACTGAATGGAAGCGCATACCTATCGCTGTGTTCCAAAACCTTGTCAAAAGCATGTCTCGAAGGGTCAGTGCATAGATTAAAGCCGAAGGTGGACCGACACCGTAAAAATAATGCATGTCAATAAATGCTATGTTGTGTTTCTCTTCTAGATGTCCGGTGACCTTTGTCAATATTTTGTATGCGCTGTTTAAAAATTGCTAAATTTCTGGAACGTGACTTTTTTGTCTCCACCATTTTGTAAAATAGAATCCTAGATGCATCATCAATGTCCAGTGTTCTGGTTTCAAATTGATGCATCCAGATTTCGAAGAAAAATACTGCTAATCCTTGTGTTGCACATTGAAGCACTAATGTCA
The DNA here is from genome assembly GCA_039090855.1 of Macrothele yani. Taxonomy (NCBI): domain Eukaryota; kingdom Metazoa; phylum Arthropoda; class Arachnida; order Araneae; family Macrothelidae; genus Macrothele; species Macrothele yani. Next base: position 137,742,489 of record CM077004.1, read on the forward strand.
GACTCTTGGTTGTGAGAATATCACTTAATCTAGAATCAGGACTTCTAGATTAAGTGATATTCTCACAACCAAGAATCGAAAGAAGTTTGATTTAGGTATTTTCTTTTTGTGAACTTAGAATTGTACAGTTAAAAATGTTATGGTTGTGAACTTAGAATTGTACAGTTAAAAATGTTATGGTAGTTCATGTGCAGAAGCACAAACATTATTTTATTTTTCCTTTCTTTTTCATTTTTTCCACAGATATAATTAAAAGAATACCTGGTTGTATTCCGAAAAAAAAAAAAAAAAAAAAAATAATTTAGTTATATTCCGAGATTTCCGTGGGTTAAGATAAAAAAAGTTCCCAAATCTTATTTTTTCAACATACCCATGAAATAATAATAACATGCTATTGTCTACTGTATTGGGACTCTCCATGTTTGGACTTAAATGAGAAAAGAAACTGGTTTGACAATCTAAAATAGTAATTTTAGGTTGGCTAGGGGAATCTTAAAATTAAATTTCATAGGATAGGATTCTAAATGAAAAATTCTGTATGTGGGTTAGGAATGAAAAGGTAGAACCAAAATTCATGACGTAACGTTTTCCTGTTTCTAAAGGGTTGCTGAATGATTTTAATCGTGTGACGTAACTCATCTCTGACTATTTTTTTTTTGATTGGAGGTTTAACGACCACCGTGAGCAACTCAATGGGCTATAAGCAGTCGCCCGTCCCTAATTTAGGGTCACTGGTTCCAGGGAAGGGAGAGAGCCAGTGCCGTAAGACAAACACAACATCCATGTCTCACCGGGATTCGAGCTCGGACCCCTTACGGACGAATGATCAGAGGCCAGCGCCTTAGACCACTGCGCTCTCTGACTTCATGTCACAATGATTTAGACGAAATGACGTTACACCAGCAGCTGTGAAAAATTAGTTTTTGTTGCTATGACAACAAAGCAAAGTAGTACATGCATGCGCTATATTGATTGGGTGTATATTATTCTTGTAAGAATCTTGCCTTGATATGGAGTGTCACAAAAATACACGAAACAATGTTTCGTCAAAGTGAAACAGATTTGCTCCAGATGTGAAACAATGAACATTACAAAACTGAGCATAAACAATAGAACAATTAAAATAACAATTAAAAAGGATATTGTTTGAAGCAAAGCACACAGAGGCGTCAACAAAATAAGACAAACGCTCAAACGTTCGTACAAAGGAGCATATATATTTAGATATCTTGTGCTCAAAATATAAATTTTAAAATAGTATTCAAGATTTTGAAATTTCGTTCATACGTTATTTGAGGCCGTCCTCTAAAAATGTCGTATAACCGAGGTTGCACTGTATATGTAAATGCTGAGGTATCTTCATTTTTCAGTGCCGTAACTGTCTTGAAGGCAATACAACGCAATGGCGAGCACAGCATGCGATTGTGGCCAAATGAAGCTTCATCAGTGGAGCCCAATTGTCTGGGGCTTTGATAACGGAATTCATAAAACTTTGAGAAATATAAGGGGAGCAGGTGGTTCTCCCATGTGTATTCTGAAAGCAGAAAACGTTAGAAGATAAGAAAGAAACGTGGAGAGACTAGTTCTTGTACTACCTCGCTTTTCACTCTCTTTCCTATTTCTTCTCTCTCTCTCTCTCTCTCTCTCTCTGTATCTCTTTCTCCGCCTTCCTCTTTCCTCTATCTTTTTTCAGTACCTATTAATGAAGAGTGTTTTGGTGTGGAATGTATGGACCATGAATATATTTGTACACATTTTAATAAGCTGCTTGGAAAGCATCGTCAAAGTATTTAATAAATATTTCAAGCCTTTTAATGTCGTATATCCGCAGTGACTATATAACATTTAACTCGTCGAAATAAACTATATAACATTTAACTCGTCGAAATCCTTACAAACATTCTATAGAAGTCACCGATGTGGATAAAAGCTACGCAACATAATGGGTTCATGTGCGTCCCCTTTTAGTGGGATGCAGGATCAAGTCTCAGTTACAATGATAGTGACTCACATCTGGTGGGACCTGGTGGAGATCTGTTAGAATCAGCAGCTTTAAGCTAATTCATTTTTTCGTTCACTAGGGCAATATTAGGTTTAATACAAGTAAAATATTGGGGAGGATCGGAAAGTAACGCACAGCAATTTTTTTTCTTTTTGCAGGTTGCAGTTTGGTAGACAATGAGTTTGAATATCACGCTACAGACCAGTTTGGCTGGATCACGTGTCACCTTGGTGGAAGACACTGTGAAAGACGGCACAAAGATGTCGAGTTTGTTAGCGTCGTCCACGAATGAAGAGCAACGCAGTGTAGTCCGATTTTTGTGGGCTAAACGGAAAACTCCGACGGAAATTCACAAAGAAATAGTCGAAGTGTATGTTAGTGACTGCCAGGACCGCAGCAACATCTCCAGATGGTGCAGTTTCTTTGCACAGGTCCGCGGCAACTTTACCGATGATTCGCCACGTTCCGGTCGACATGTAACTGCGTCATCACCTGCCACTGTGAAAGGCATTGAGCAGGCGATTCTGAGTGACCGGCGGATCCATCTGTGCACATTGGCCCAGAAGTTCAACATTTCGCACGGTATATCATACGATATTTTGCATGAAAAATTGCAATTTTACGTGGTCAGTGCGCTATGGATTCTCAAGAACTTGACAGACTACCAGAAGGGACAGAGAAAATTGCGCTATTTGGCTGGGTGGTACTCCAGCGCCCGCCGTACAGTCCGTACCTGGCTCTTTCGGACTTTCTTCTGTTTGGTCCCTTGAAAAGATTCCTGGACGGCTGGCACTTCTATTCGGCTGACGAAGTCAAATCGGTTGTCCACAGGTGGATGTACGACCAGAAAACGGACTTTTATGAACAAGGTATACTAAAACTGGTACCAGAAAACGGACTTTTATGAACAAGGTATACTAAAACTGGTACCAGAAAGCGGACTTTTTTGAACAAGGTATACTAAAACTGGTACCAGAAAACGGACTTTTATGAACAAGGTATACTAAAACTGGTACCAGAAAACGGACTTTTATGAACAAGGTATACTAAAACTGGTACCAGAAAACGGACTTTTATGAACAAGGTATACTAAAAGTGGTACCAGAAAACGGACTTTTATGAACAAGGTATACTAAAAGTGATACCAGAAAACGGACTTTTATGAACAAGGTATACTAAAACTGGTACCAGAAAACGGACTTTTATGAACAAGGTATACTAAAACTGGTACCAGAAAACGGACTTTTATGAACAAGGTATACTAAAAGTGATACCAGAAAACGGACTTTTATGAACAAGGTAAACTAAAACTGGTACCATGCTGGGGTAAGTGACTCGAGCGACTCGGTTTTTAGGGGCCGTCCATAAAGTACTTCCTTGATTACAGGGGAAGGGGCTGTTTCTGACAACCGGACCAAATGTGACATGGGGGAAGTTTAGTAATTCTGACGTCCAGCGGCAAAAATATAGTGGATGGTATTTCTTCGTATTGTTTTTTCTTTTTTTTTCTTTTAATAGTTCACAAAAGGTATTAAATATTTTAGATTTCTGATAATATTTAGCTAAATCAGAACATTAATATTAAGTTCTCGTATTTGAACTACCAAATCTATCGTGTTTTGTAGATGGTATAATCGGAAGTGTTGCAACCTTGAATGCGTGCTTTCATTTGTAGATCTTTTTTTTTCAGAATGATAAAGTTCGTTAATGCCTAAATAATAAATATTTTCTGAAGCAAACGTGTAAATATATGGAAGATTCCTTTGAATAATTACATGTTTTCTTTCTGTTTCTCAACGGACTCCTAAAAGCAGTCGTCAAAAATAAAGGGGGTTGCGGGAATTAGGACGTACGTTTTAGGGAGTGGGGTGTCTACAATCGGACAAAATGTAACATGGGGGGGATACTAAAAATTAGTAAAAAATCATGGACGTACCTTACGGACGGCCCCTTATGTTGAAAAATAGCTAAGAAATGTAGTTTCACTGTGTATTTGTTTTGCTTTGCCTATCTATTAAACTGTTGCCAACAGAAATAGTGTGCGTTACTATTCGATCCACCCTATAAGGAAGTTTAGTAATTTTTCTTAGTTAAGGAAGTTTAGTAATTTTTTTCACTCTCTGCTTACTCTTATTTTAAAACATGAGTATTTTTCAAGCGGGCAAGTGGAAATACTTCGGCCATACGATCCGTACTTTGGACAATAAAAAAGAGCATGAAATATCAAAATAGTTATTATATGCTTTTTATAAGATACGATCACTTAGGAATTCATGGTTGGATTTCTGATTATAATTTTTGAGTCAAATCATGAGTTATTTTATTTTCGAATAAAATGAGTTCTCCTGCATCCTTTACACAGAAAGAAGAATCTTGATGATCCTGAGATCAGATGTCTTTTATGGTCTTCACTGCTGCATCTCGTTGTTTCATGAATTTTTATGCACGCAGTTTGATAGGCATGCAAATGAAGTGCTGTAAACTTCATGCCCACAGTAACTACTGCAGAAGCAAAAAAAAAAAAAAAAAGAATTTTCGTTTTGCGATTACCACTAGGTCATACAAGTCCTGCTTTTCAGAGAGTTCCTTATTTCGTCTTTGGAAATGAATTGATTTGCATTCGCTCTCATCCTTTGAATCCATTGCTTTCAGAAAATTTTGTACGAAACCATTTCCATTCGTCTGTTGTCGCTTGCATCATAAATTAATTCAAAACAACGACAGTTTTACCCGCTTTACTTACATAAAACATCTTTCTAATCGTTTTTCTCTTAACAAACTTTTGTAAGGTTTCAATCATGTTTTTTTAACAGAATATGTTTAGTTGATAAACTAAATACATTTGAAACCAAATATGATAACTCGCATTATACTAAGTTCTGCATACACCGAAGTTTCTACAGATTCCTTAAACTTCATAATATTCTTCATTTTATTTTAACCGCATATTATGACCAATAATTTTTGGAGAAACCGCATATGTCCAAGTTTAGCACAGTTATCAGTAAACAAAATAACCTGAATTCTTACCCAGTTTTTAAGCCTTCATCTTTCTATTACGGGGTCTTTTTATCTCTTGTTGACGGGACTGCTCCTTCCCGTTTGAGTTCGGCACATATGATGAGTTGCGCCTTTTTTTTTTTTTTGACGGTGCAAAATAATATCACTTCACGAAAGTATCAAGATTATTTCCAATGTTGAATTTATTAATATTTCATTCGTTTATTAGATATGTCCTGAAGTTATATTTATTACTGAGTTAATTACGATGGCTTTACTTTCTCTGTCTGATCTGCACGTTCTACCTAACTTCTCTTTTAATTAATTTACTCATTATTCTTGTTTCCTCGGTCTCCAAATCATCTTCCTTCCTTGCTCCCCGAAGACATCTTTTACTTCCTTGTTCTCTTCGCGAAGTCCCTCTCCCTTCCAAAAATCCTTCTTTCTTCCAGCAACATCCCCTACGTTCTGACGCCTCCTTGACCCCTTAGCTTTGACCTCTTGTGCCTGTCCCTAGCTTGAAGGAATATGGTATCTCTGATGCAATAAGCTAATTAAACAGTCTGAAATCGTTTGGTGATGGCAATACCCCTGACGTCGGAGTATGCCGATAAAACGATTAGGCACGTTTTGTTTCTAAACCGATCTTGCATATAAAATAAACGATTTCTTTTGAAACTTTCTCTCATAAGTCTAATTACCGATGCCGTCTAAGATAGCCTCTTTCGAACCTACAGTAGAAAATTCCTTGCTTGGAGAAATGAACTGATACATAAATGCTTTAAAATACTACATCCACGTAACATTTCACTGGAAAACAAGGAATTACCCGCTGTTGGAGGACACTCCCTGATTCTCCTTGCAGATAAGTCCGTTGGCATGAAGACAAGAATACAGTCCACCCCGCTTCCCACTCTTCGTTTCTTTTTTTTTTTTTTTTTTTTGGTAGTTTAACGATCACCGTGAGCTTCAACAATTTTTATTTGGAGCAAACATGGACAGGAAGATACAGATGGCCTGTGCTTAACAGTTACCAAAAGATAAACAATTAGATGACCTATTTACAATGACAATGAGATATTTACATTATGTGGATGCACTATATACAATGTAAGCAAATTCATAACACTGACAATACTGGACTGAAGGGTTGACTTACTCTATGTACATCATATGTTCTCAATGTGCATCAGCATAGTGCCATCTCTAACAGGTGAACACCAGTACAAGGTATAACTATAAATTTTACAGTGCAAAAACAAACATGTATATTTTGAGTAATCTTGAGAAAAAAGAAGAAAAGAGCAGAAGGTTTATACTTTTCAGTATCTGAAAGATAAGCGAATAAATGATCTATCCACAATGATGGTGTGAACTCTATACAAATTGAATGCAATATCTCTCTTGTGAAACGCTGTCAAATTACAAAAAGAACTATTACTTAGGCTTAAACAAGTGCCTCAATCACAGTGCTATAGATTAACTTGTAATGAACAACAACATATGTACACAACATGCAACGGCATAGGGAAGACGCTAATCAGGAGTTACAATTCCATGGTACAACTGTAAGTTTCACAGTGCAAAGAGTAAAGTATATTAGTACAAACAGAACTTGCGTTTTACAGAAAATTTATACTTCGGGTACAATACAAATAATGGAAATATGAAACTGACTCTTTGTACAGCAAATGTGCAACACAGCGCAGAATATTATCTAATAGACTTATTATTTCCTGTTAGGCGCATGTGACATGAGAAAAACCACACTGTGTAATATTAACATATAATTGAAATACTATCAAAGCGTTTGCTCCGCACCATGAGCATAAAACTTAAGACATGTAATCGTGACCCAACACGCGAAATGTGCCAAACATAAATTTTACAGTGCAATTAGGAAAGTACATTAGTATATACAAAACTGAGCTTTTGGCATAGCAACTATACTTCAGGTACAGTACAAAAAACCGAATGATGAACAATTACCCCCTGCACTACAAAAGTGCTAAACCTTGCAGAACATGGTGTAATCGACTGATCATATCCCTTTATGTACATGTAACATGATCAAAAACCACACTGTGCAAAATCAATAATACAATTTAAACACTATCAAACAGTTGCTTAGCACCGTGAGCAAAAACCATATATTATAAAGCCCGGCAGACATAAGGAAAGTGCCGAAAAAAAAAACAAAAAACTTTAAACTTATTCTAAGTGCCTGTGGTATAACAAGAAACTCACCTACAGGACCTTGTTGGTGAGAAACATGCAAACGTGCAGTAACATTAAGAAGCAATGATGACAAGGGCACCTAAGAACACGATAATCACAAAACTATACTTCAATTAGTCCAAACAATTTCACAAAAGTCAGAACAAAGTCTAAGGTCTTCTGATGGACCAGAAAACCATTGACGAAAAGGTGACCACACTGACATAAAGTGTGGGATTCGATTCGCTGCCTTAGCAACAGTGAAAGCAAGCCTCAAGCGTGAAGTCAGTCTGTTCCGGAACTGACTGCACATCGCAGCTCCCGCCTGAAAGATGGTAGGCTGTATAGGGGTAGAACGTAGCTGTTGATAGTAGCAAAAAATCACATGTTTTGCTAATATGAATACATAAGCACATGACTCTGATATAGGAATAGGCGGAGTACTTGAACTGAGTAGCGTACTATAGGCTGAGAAGGAGAGATCATTAGTACTAAGGCACTGTGCAGTAGTGAAGGTCAGATGTAGCAAGGGAAGAAGCACTGTGCAATGTTGATACACATGATCTACATCCGCAATCGCAGAGCAAAACATGCAGTTAGGCGAATCAACAAGCGTCATCCTGAATAATTTGGTAGGAACTGGTAACCACCGATGAAGAAACAACCATTGGATGTTTCTTTCTGCTGGAATAGATAGTGGCGAATTAGACATGGACCACACTTGTGAAAGGGCGACATTCGGAACATCTGGAATCATCAATGGTGTAGCATATAGTGGATCAATGAGACAACGGTAAAGAGACGAGATAGAAAAACTGGAGAGAGGAAGTGATGAGCCCCGAACGGAAAGGAAAAAGGGAAGAGGAAGAGAGGCAGAGGGAACAAGAGTTAACCCAGCTTGAGAGGCAAGGTTAGGGAAGAGGGTAATGATTGAAGAACGGAAGGAATCATACAGCAAAAGAGAGGAAGAGGTAGGGGGAGGAGGGGGGAAAGATCAGAGAAGGGTTTCCAAGAAAGATCTGGAGAAATTAGATCCTGAACAGATACTATTCCGGCGGGGAGCCAGGAAAGGTCAGTAAAGTAGGGAGCATTAGGGGGATGAAGGATGGAAGAAAAGAACAGGGGCTCAGCTAATAGTTCAGTGGTGGAAGCCGGTGGAGCACGGAAGAGGGGTAGAGAACGGAGAAAGGAAAGGACCTCTTTGTAGAAAGGGGAAAGTTTAGAATGGAAAAAAGGAGATTGATCCATTAGAAGATACATGATGAAAGTGATTCGGGAATTCCTAGGCGATATCATGACATCTCTAACGAGCGTAACTGGCGACTCTGGTGCACTTAGTAGCCGCAGGAAAGAAACCACTTTATGTGCTTTATAGTAGGTACGAACATCCAGCAGTGAAATACCTCCATCAGTGACTCGACGACAGAGAGTGGAGACCTGGATCCAATGGTACCTGTTCCATATTATCGTTGAGATGATTCGAGTGATTTCATTGAGGTGATAAATGGGCATACGTTCAGCTGACCATGCATATAGGCATGGTGAAAGAATATAAGTCTGAGCTATTCTAGCTCTTGAGAAGTAAGAAGTACAAAACTGGGAACCTCGCCAGAAGGCAGCAGTTCGAGTAAGGCGTGTTCTGAGAGCATTCGGTGTTTCATTTTGAGCAGAAAGACGGACTCCGAGATGGACCCCAAGGAATTGTTGGGATGAAGCAGTCCATGAGGCGCCCCACGGGGTGTCAGTCCTAGAGGCCCACGCTCCGCTCCATAGACCTGCACATTCTTGGATGTATTAAGTGATGCCGCTGAACATGAAGAATATTGATCGTAAATCTGGAGCAAGATGTCGAATTGAGCGTCTGTCCGTACACAAAAGGTCGCGTCATCAGCATATGCAGAGTATGTCACAGAAAAGTGCCTAGTACTTGCAGTAGGCGGTGGCAGTGCATCGATAAACACTCGATGGACAGACCGAAGAAACGGCTCAAAAGCAATGGCAAAGAGCTGTCCAGAAAGTGGGCAACCCTGCCGAATGCCTCGCCGAAAAGGAATAGGTGCAGTCAAGAAGGCGGCCGTCTTGACATGGAAAGCAGCGTCCTGATAAAGGGCAAGAATAGAGGTAACAAAAGCAAAAGGAAAGCCGAAAGCAATAAGAACAGCAGAAAGATACGAATGTGAGATATTGTCGAAAGCAGCTCTTTGGTCAAGATTAAAGAGGGCAAGTGGTTCAGAGTTAGTACGAGCCAGATGTAGGAGATCTCGAAGGAGATTGAGATTAGAAGTGATGGACCGACCAGGAACCGTGTAGGTCTGGTCCATCACTTCTAATCTCAATCTCCTTCGAGATCTCCTACATCTGGCTCGTACTAACTCTGAACCACTTGCCCTCTTTAATCTTGACCAAAGAGCTGCTTTCGACAATATCTCACATTCGTATCTACCGACCAGGAACCGTGTAGGTCTGGTCGGGAGAAAGAAGAAATGGAAGAACTTGGTTGAGTCGATTGGAAAGGAGTTTAGTGAAGAGTTTATAGTCAATGTTTAGTAGCGAGATAGGGCGCCAGTTTCCCAAGTCAAGCAGATCGCCTTTCTTGGGGAATAACACCATATGAGCCTCTGTGAAACCCCTCGGAAGAGAAGAGGAAGAAAGAGCAGCATTGAAAGCGGCGAGAAGAAATGGAAGCAACGAAGGGAGAAAAGTACGGTAGAAAAGGAGCGGAAGGCCATCTGGACCTGGGACAGCACGGGAATTTAGAGAGGCAAGAATGGTCCGAAGTTCAGTCTGCGAAATAGGTTGTAAAAGGGAATCAGAGAGATTGGAAGGAACTTGGGGAAGAGCAAAGAGTAAAGTAGCAGAAGCAGAAACAGAAGGCTGAGGAGTTTCACTGTATTTGATAGTAAAATATCAACGAACCTGAGAGCAAACTGCATCCGGATCAGAGATGATTTCACCATCAGGCCGCCGAAGTAGTCGAAGCTGATGCGACGAGCGGCGCTTTTCTTCTAACGCGGACAGAAACTCAAAGGAGCAGTCCTCTGGTGATATATGTTGTAGACGGAGACGAAGAATTACCTGACGTGCACGAGGCTCAAGAAGTGCTCTAAGATCCGCTTGGTAAGCTGTATACATGGGATGACTCGCACCAAGCTGTAACAGGATGTTTCGGAGATTTTGCTCTTCCATGGAGCGCTTCGTGCCTTCGGAGAAGGAATGACGTCTGAGAAGATAAATTAGGTAAGATTTTACCTCTAGCCAGTAACTGATGGCACAAGGTGCAGTGGACAGGCCCTCTCGCATATGATCAAGAAGATTTCTGATCTCGGTGCACATATTCTCATCAGCTAGGAGAGAAGTGTCCAGTGTCCATGACCGAGGCCTAACATGCAGACGAGATGAAGAGCTACAGGAGATAGTGATGGCACAGTGATCCGATGAAGCTGTAGGAGAGTGCATACAATCCGTTGTAATGGGCAATAACGGAGCAGAAGCGTAAAATCGATCCAGCCTGGCAGAAAGAGAGGAGGATGCAAATGAAGCTCTCCAGGTATGTGAAATGGATGTCGGATGCAATCGTCGGAACACGTCATGTAAATCAAAATCAGACACTAATGATCGCAATTGCTCCACAAGACGTGAACGATGTTCAGTCCTCGAAGGAGCGCGATCAAGCTCTGGTTGAAGTGTACAGTTAAAGTCTCCTCCAATGAGCACATGATCTGATGGTAATGCTGACTGAAGTGCAGTGCGGAGCGACGAAAATAACAAGGTTAGATGTGTAGATGAACATGGAATATATATGTTGAAAACTAAATATCGTTGCCCATCTAGGACGAAAGTGAGTCGCTGCAATAAGTCTCGGCACAGGTTATGAACTTTAACAGAGGAGAGTGCTTGACGAAATCTATTATGTACACCAATCGCTAAACCTCCACGAAGAGAGAGCCTATACGCGTGATGAAACTGATAGTCCCATCTCCTCCAGCGATGGAAGGGTGAAGTGGATAGACAATTTGTCTCTTGCAAAAGTAGGAGATCTGCTTTGAGGTGGTGGACGTCTTCATACACTAAAGCATTCGCCAAAGGGGTACACATACCCCTACTATTCAGTGAGACTGTCTTGAACAGAATAGTCTGATGATGGTTGGAGGATGTTGTAGGCCGCGTTCTGTAACTTGGCGAGGCGGCTACGGGACTTCTTTGCCCAGTAGGGACCACCCAGATTTCTGCCCGGAACGGTACGTAAATGAGAATGTATCGCCAACATTTGATTCATGGTGTCAGACAGACAGTGGGAGTATCCTTCCAAAAAATTGCGAGACAGCTTGTCTCTACGGGGACTTATTAGGAACGCATACACCTTCTCCCCAGACACAGGTGTCTGTGGAAGCGAGGATGCCTCTAGAATATGTAAAAAGTTTTCACAGGAGATCGGAATAATTGTTCCATCATCTGTATCAGATTCCATAGAGCCTTCAGACGTGAGCATCTGACTACTAGAACAATCACGTCCTGCCTTAAGGGTAGTTGTAATTCTAAACTTCTTATTCTGAGCGCGTGAAGTTCTACGTCGCTTCGCCCGTCCACGACTTTGTGCTGTAACCGGAATTGGAACTTCCGGCAATTTAAAAGGAACTGAAGAAACAACCTCAACGGTCGGTGTAGCAGTATGACGAGAATCGTCATCAACCATCTCTATAGGAGACTTTGGATTAACAATTGATGCCTCATTTGACTGAAGAGATAAAGTGGGCGCCAATGCATCACCCGAGGTCGAGGGTTTACCCATAGACGTCGGTTGACCAACGGCTGTCTCACTATTTCAGGTAGACGTCGGTTGACCAACGGCTGCCTCACTACTTCTGGTAGACGTCGGTTGACCAACGGCTGTCTCACTACTTTTTGTAGACGTCGGTTGACCAACGGCTGTCTCACTACTTCTGGTAGACGTCGGTTGACCAACGGCTGTCTCACTACTTTTTGTAGACGTCGGTTGACCAACTACTGTATCATTACTTTTTGAGGAAGTCTGCTGTTGCTGGTCTTTAGCAGCAGAAGAGGATGCCGAGTGGCGTGACAAAGAGGAAGAAGGTCGTGCTGTTGACTTGGAAAGAGTGTTCGCATTATGAGGGCATAGAGCGCGGGGATGTCCCGTGCCTTTACAATTCGGACAGACGGAGCCTACTGTGATGAATATCTCTCTAATGTGCGTGCAACAGCGTACACGTAAAGTGGGTGGAATACGCAGCATGTGCTCCTCTGAAGGGAAGACCACACGAACATTGCGGCGAAACCCGAGTAGGTATCTATCTTCTGGCACCTCTGGAAACGAAGAGTAGGTAGTTACACCTCCAATGATCCGGCCATAAGGAAGAAGAGCGGCAATCAAGAGATCATCTGAAACTTCAGGTGGAACTGGTGAGAAACTTACAACAACGGAACTCTGTGAAACAGGTTCGGCATGGATGTGACGATCACCAATTGAGATGCCCTTGGTCAGTACATGTAGGGAATGGACAGGAGTAGAGAAGTAAACAACTACTTTGTAAGGCTTCCTGCCCGCATGAGTTATAGCTGATGCAGGAACAATCTCTCGAAGAGCAGCAGTATATGCAGTAAGTTTTGTATTTCTCAGGCTCGGAAATACAACACCATTCTCCATAGTTTAAAGGAATTTCAGCCCAGAAGGGGTATCTTCTTTAAGGACAACCTCAATGACTTCAGCATTATGCGTCATCTCATATTGTCCAGGAGAAAAAGAAGACTGGGAAGGTCCCGACTTAGATGCGGTTACGTCAGCATATGAGAAGGTAGTTGTACGTTGCTTTGGAGATGATTCCGGCATGGAGTGCGAAACATCCATGGCGTCATCATTAGCTTTCAGAGAAGACATCGTATTGCCGCTGGGAGACTTGGAAGAAGAGGCGATATCCGATGGTAAGGCAGCAACAGAAGGCTGCAAGGAGGAGTGGTTTATCGAGATTGACTCGTCATTGGTAGTAGTATTTAGAGAAGCTGTTATCGGGAGATCATCATTTCCGGTAGCAAGGGTTAGGACGTCATTCTCCCCGGAAGCCGCCATTTGCAATGGCGAGGAAAAGCTTAGCCCTTAGCCAGCTTGGCCAAGGCAAAAAAATAAGGTAAACTAATCAAAATAAGCACTTACCAGCTCAGGAGGCATATAAAAAGAAACACGGAACCTTCACACACAACACACACACGAAATAGAACACTGACAACGAAGAAAAATAACACACCAACGAAAACTTGAGGAGCACAGATAAACACGACTAACCCACCGTGAGCAACTCATTGGGCTATAAGCAGTCGCCCGTCCCTAATTTAGGGTCACTGGTGCCAGGGAAGGGAGAGAGCCAGTGCCGTAAGACAAACACAACATCCATGCCTCACCGGGACTCGAACCCGGACCCCTTACGGACGAATGATCAGAGGCCAGCGCCTTAGACCACCGCGCCACCGGGGCGGGGCGGCTCTTCGTTTGCCAAACATACACTGATGAACTATTCCATTATGACCACCCCCAGCTTACAGAAATGAGCGCGCCTGGACCACCGAACGGTGGTGCAGATGAAGTTAACAGGGCAGTATACATACAACCCGAGGACCCGCCTTCGGTTAATAGAGTGTTTCGGGTCAGTATGGAAAAAGCTGCCGATTTATCGGAGTTGGATAAAGGACAAATTGTGATGGAACGGAGCCTCGGAACTACGCTCTCGGAAACGGCGCGACTTATGGGTTGTTCACGTATCGCTGTAGTGCGTACGTATCAAAAGTGGTTCACAGGTGGCCAAACGACGAACCACCGTCCAGCCGTGTGTTGTCCGTAGCTCATTGATGCCAGAGGGGAGCGGAGATTGTCGCGCATTGTTCACAGCGACGGCAGGGCTGCAGTGCGATATATCACCCGCAGCTACAGCAGTGGTGGTCAGAGCTCTGTGTCACAGCTCACAGTTCATCTCAGCCTTCTGCTTATGGGCCCGCGTAGTCGAAGACCCAGCAGGGTCCCCATGCTCACTGCACGTCGTCGTGACCAACGCATGAAATGGGCCCAAATAATCGAGATTGGACCGTGGATGATTGGAAGAAAATGGCCTGGTTTGACGAATCAAGATTCCTGGTGCATCACGTAGACGGCCGAGCGAAATCATTTTCCACAGCATACGGCAATTATCAACGGAGGCAATGCACCTGGACGCACTGTAGGGCGGAAACAGGCCGGCGCCTGCGGTGTTATGCTGTGGGCGATGTTTTCTTGGCACACTTTAGGCCCCATTATCCCAAGAGCGACAATCCCTGACAGCTGTAAGGACATCGTTGCGGACCAAGTTCACCCATTCATGGCAACTGTGTTCCCTGCTGGTGATGACCATTACCAACAGAATAATGCGCTGTGCCATACTGCCAGAATCGTCAAGGAGTGGTTCGAGAAACATGCTGGTGACTTTCTGTTAATGTCCTGACCTCTAAAGTTACCTGAGATGAACCCAACTGAACATTCGTGGTTCGACTTGGAAAAGCGGGTTCGCGCTAAATCACCACCACTCCGAAATGTACGGGAACTAGAGGACCTTCTGTTGACATTACGTTACCAGATACCCCACAACTCCTATCGCCATCTCATTGAATCGATGTCTCGCCGAGTGGCCGCTGTTTTGCCGGCTAAAGGGGGTCCTACAGCTTATTCTGTAGGTAGTCATAATGTAATGACTCATCGGCGTACATCTGCTGCGCAAGTACTGTCTTTTATCTCTTTCCCTCACCACCTTTTAATCACTTAATATCTGTTTAGGAAATCTTAGAATTTATTTTGCATCTAGATACATCTTATCCACCGTATCTCAAGGAGTTGAAATACATTTAAAACAACGATCATGATAAGCACAAAACAAGCGGGAATCGGCTCATATATCCAAGGTGACATCTCACAAGTGAAATTTCCAGTTTGGGGCAGTTACTTTAATTTGTACATTCATGAAATGTTTTCCTTCGGTAGATATACACTGGCGGAAAGTGAAAAAATAAAACACCAAGAAGGAGACGTGTGATACCAACGAAATTTATACAGCATAATAACGGAACACAGAGGATAACGTGATCAAAACATTATGGCAAAATACAGCTGTATTTGCTGGTAAACTGAAAAATAACATTTCCATGTAACATGGTTAGTACGAGGTTGAACCGCCATGAAATGCGTCACACTGTGCAATTCTGGCATGGAGTCTGTCGTACAGATGTTGGATGTAAGTTTGGGGTATTGAGTTCCAAGCATCCTCAACCTGGACGCGTCAATCGGGGATGGTCGTGGCTGGCCGTGGAGACCGGATAAGCCGTTCTCCCATAAAATCCCACACGTGCTCAATGGGGGACAAATCCGGTGAACGTGCAGGCCATGGAAGTTGTCTCACACCCTGAAGTGCATGTTGCGTTGCACCTGCCGTGTGTGGGCGTGCGTTCTCTTTGCTGGAAAATACCACGATGGACCGACCTTACAAATGGCACAACAACGGGCTGAATGATGTTGTTGATGTAGGAGATGCTGTTTAACAAACCCGGTACAGACACTAGTTGTGTACGGGAGCGATAGCTGAACGCACCCCACACCAGGAGACCAGGTGTAGGCCCTGTGTGTCGCTGGCGAGTGCAAGAAGGGTGGAGACGCTCCCCTGTGCGTCTGCGAACACGCATACGGCCATCGGAGGCTACCAAGCAGTATCTGCTTTCATCGCTGATCACGACAGATCGCCATTGCGTTCTCCAATGCAAACGTTGGCGACACCACTGCAGCCGTACCCAACGGTGGACTGGAGTCAGAGGTACACATTCCAGAGGCACACGTGCACGTAGTCCTGCATCCAGTAGACGGTTGCGGATTGTTCGCACAGTCACCTCAGGTGCAACGGCAGCTCGGATTTGCGTCGCAGTGGATGTTCTGCTTGACAACGCCGCTCTTCTTATGCGTCGATCGGTCCGTTCATCAGTCCGTCTGTGACTCCCGGTTCCACGTCTTCTCGTGTGGGAATGTTCCTCGGACCATCTACGCCACCATCGTCGTACCACCACCGATACTTCCCGTCCAATTCGCTCCGCAATACAACGATACGACCACCCGGCCTCGCGGAGTCCAACTAGACGACCTCGCTCAAAGTCCGATAACTGCTGAAATCGTACACGTCTTCCATGTCCAGGCATTGCAGCTTCTTCAGGGTCTTTGCACGTGTCCGTACGCCGACGACTGATTACATTCACTTCGCCGTACTCCTTAAATACCACCGACGATCATTTGCATATATTGCCGTGCTGCGGCGTAAGCACTCACCGGTTGGTCCCGAAATTAACATCACACCTACGTAAACTCGCCCCCATTAACATATGTAAATTTCATGATCGTACGCCAATTCCTTCTTGGTGTTCTTTTTTCACTTTCCGCCAGTGTAGTTTTCAATTAACATGTATTGCTTACCTTCGATTAGCTGATACACAGTTTATGAATGGCCAGTTTTAATCTCACATAATATAATATGCCAAAAATCCGCCAGTTTTTCTTCTATCTCTCCGTTTACGACGAAGGTCGCATATATCAATTGCTTTTGACCCTCCCTTCCACTTCGTTATGTACGGGTTAGACTATATTTGTTCTTTGCATCTTTGCCTATGCTGTGTTCAGTTAACTTCCATATTCACGTGTGAATGTCAAGAGTTGCGCCAAAATGTACAAGCTGTTTGGGGAAGTAATGTGCAGTTCATTGAGAATACCTTTAATCTAGGGTTAACGAAATCTTACATAAGAAATCAGAAATTCAAGAGGAAGATGAAATAGAGATATGCACTATATTAACGAAAGTCACCAGACACCTCTTCAAAAGCAAATGAACGGATCCCCTGCGTTGTTAAGAAGCGCGGTACAGCTGCAAACGGTATAAAAACAAGCTAACCGCGATCATATCGCTTTCTGAGATTGAGTGAGAATTTCGCGGCCGGAAAGAACTGACTTTGAGAAAGGAAAGATTGTTGATTAGTGTGTTGTCCATAAGAAAAACCGAGAGGCGTTTAAACATACCCAAGTCAACTGTTTTGGATGTACTGAATAAATGAAAGACACATGGAGCGCCTGAAGCATTAAAACGTACCGACAGACCAAAGAAAATCAGTGATAGAGGACGTCGAAGTCTCAGGAAGAGTCGTTACAGCTAATCGACGGAGTACTGCACAAGACCTCAGTATACAGGTGAGTAAAAATGCTGGAACCTCGGTATGTACACGTACCATTCGCAGAGAACTTCATTCCATGGGTTACCGTGGTCATGCGGCTGCTCATAAGCCTTTCATCTCCATTCGGAATGCTACTCGTCGTTTAGCATGGCGTGAAGAACATTTATCGTGGACGGTAGATCAATGGAAACGGGTCCTATGGACTGATAAATCCATATACACGATCCATCAGTCTGATGTCCATGTGTGGGTATGGCGGCAGCCGGGGGAACGCTATTTACCACAGTGTACTATTCCTACGGTCGAGTGTGGAGCTAGCAGTGTACTCGTGTGGGGGTGTTCTTCGTGGTATGGACCCGGCTGATTTGTTATCATGGACAAATTTATTAACCAGCACGTCTACCTAGATATTCTGGACAATTATGCCCTAGAAACTCTTTGGCAATACTATGGAACCAAGCTTTGTTAGTACCAGCAGGATAATACACCAAGCCATAAAGCAAAGACTGTTGCGGAGTGGTTGGACGATAATTCCGTATCGTGCGTGGACTGGCCAGAACAGAGCCCTGATCTTAATCCCATAGAGCACCTATGTAATGAATTAGAGAGTCGCATAAAAAGTTTGGAACCAAGGCCTACTACTAAGCAACAGTTAGGGACAGCATTATGTACTGAATGGAAGCGTATACCTATTGCTGTGTTCCAAAACCTTGTCGAAAGCAAGTCTCGAAAGGTTAGTGTTGCATTAAGGCCAAAGGTGGACCAACACCGTACTATTGTATGTCAATAAATGCTATGCTGTGTTTCTCTTCTAGGTGTCCGGTGACTTTTCTCAATATAGTGTATATCACATGTCTTTGAGATATATTTACACTCAGTAGGCAAAACATTAGAGATAGGGGTGATGGGTAATATTGACATGGGTATCCCCCACGCACAATGGAGCAGACCTAAACCATACGCATACAACCGAACCATACATAAATAGGCGAACTGTAGAGGCTCCCAAAAGTATATCACAGTCGACGAACATAGATAAACGTGGTGATCTTAGTATCATTGATCGTAGACGCATTGTCGCCGCAAAACAGATCGAGTCATTCTGTCGCCCAAATGGTGAAGAACCCTAGGATTCCCGAGGGCATCCATATCAATGGTGTGCCAGAGTATACCATCGGAGGACGTACCAGTACCCAGAAAGCAAACGGTGGCGGAACGCACGCCATTGATGACCGGGGTCAACGTTGAGTATCCAGGTTCGTACGTACGGGAATCACATCCGGGTAAAATGTCGGAAGCCTAAGCAGCGTCATCGAATGAACGGTACGGTGCATATATATATATATATATACGGTAGGGCGTCGGCTCCTGGGATACGGGAGCCGACGCCCTACCCGTATACCACTGTTGACTGCTCATCATCGGGTATTACACTTCGCCTTGCGCCGGAAACATCAAACCTGGATCTCTGCAGACTGGTACGGCGTCGTGTGGTCAGATGAATCCCGTTTTCAGTTTCACCGAGCTGATGGGAGGGTGAGTATGTGGCGTCTACAGCACGAGGCCATGGCTCCGTCGTGCCGGGTCGGCTCTGTTCGAGGCGATGGTGGCTCTATAATAGTGTGGGAGCCTTCTCATGACATACATTGCGTCTCGTTGTGGGCCTGGAGAGGTCCTTAACCGCTACTCGCTCCCAGCATGTCCTTCGCGCATACTGCGGCCGATGGTCTGTTCCAGCGGGACGGTGCGCTGCCCCATCGTGCTGTAACCACCCAGGTATGGCTCAAGGAACACTCATCTGAGTTTGGAACCATTCATTGGGCCCCAAGGTCCCCCGAATTTAAACCCTGTGGAAGCTCTCTGGGATGCTGTGGAGCACAACATCAGACCCATGGGTCTTGGACCGATGTATCGAGAGGAGTTGTGGACAACGCTTGAACATGCAGTGCTGCGTTACCTCCGGATACCCTCCTGCATCTGGTGGAATCAATGCCTCTCCGTGTATAGGCCGTTATTAGCGCTAAAGAAGGACCCATACGCTATGTTTGTCTATTTATTGAATATTTATTTGTCTGTGAAGGTGGGGGTTAACGACCACAAAGAGCATCTCTTACGGCTAAAACGTAGTCGCTGGTCCATTATTTGGGGCCATCGGTGCCAGGGAACGTAGATAGTCAGCGCCCTAAGGCAAACACACCACCTATGCCTCATCCAGGAACCTATGCGTTTGACCCCTCTGCTACTGAGAACTGATGTTTAAACCAGTCAATGATCTACGTACCACTACTAGAGCCGATCGGCTATGGTAAGCAATGTCTTCCCAGAGCATAATGCCGCGGTGGAGGCGGTGTGGTGCTCGATAGCGAGGTTGGGATTGTGCCGTTGACTCGAGGAGGACCTCCACACCCGGGCACGATGATCATCTGTCACTAAAACGAAGCGGCACTCATCGCTAAACACTACACGTCGCAAGTCTGTGGCGTTCCACTTCGGTCTGGCCTGGCACCACTTCACGCCGGCGATGTTCCGGTGTTAATGACAGCACGTAAGGAGATTCAATTTCGCGAGGCGTCGGCAAATGGTTGGTGAACGCACTGGATCCGCTGCATCTGTCTGTATATTGGACCGGGTCCCCGTGGGATCCGTTCGTGCCTAGCGCACGATCTATCGATCCACTCTACCGGTGGCCGTCCTGGTCCGTCCGGAGCCGCTCCGCCGTGTGGCAGTGCCGTCACGTGTCCACTGCTCACAACACGGTCGAACGGTATGGTCAGGACGATCAACGTGGCGGGCCAACCACCCTGCGGTTTTCAGTCCGATGATCAGGCCTCTCTCAAAGTCCGTAATTTGCGTAAATCGACGTCTCTGGTATCTACCCGGAATTCTTGTCACAATGTACTCTTGCTTGCGTCGGCCGGTGCTTTTCGCTTTCATGGGGCATCGACTACACGCCGCTTTGTAAGGCTGCCGGTTTGTGCTTGCAGCGCCACCAAAGGGTGTGCGTTCATGCGCGGTCGCACCCCACATGGATCATTTGCATATAAGCTCGCACTGTAGCTATTTGCAAAGTTTCGCTGTTGTAGCATGTTTTCTTCTAGGTGCGCAAATTTCATTGTCCGTGAGTATATCTCGTCAAAACAGGACAGGTAAACATGGGAGAAATCAGAACAGATGACCACTTTTAAAATTTGTCCCACCCCCTCCCCAACATAATGCATTCAATTTACTTTTTATGAATGAGTTTAAATATAAAAATAATTATTTTGATGATTGCTATTAGATCAAGATTTATGAGCAATAATACTGAAAAAGAAAAACACAGCACATTTCTCGCCTAACCAGAAATTAATGAAGAAACGCATTAAAGTCAGTCAGCACCCAAATATAGAATATATAGAATACAGTGTATGCTTTTACCAAAAAGCTGCGTGTACGTATAATACACTAAAAACAGACGTGCTGTTACTGAGCTGGAGACGAAATGGCTGTCTCAGTAACTACTTTGCTAAGAGCATCAGCACCGGTCTGCTCTCTCGCATTGGACAAAATCCCTGTCTTTCTCCAATAGAAACACAGACGCCAGTCGATTTTAGGCGGCGTTCAAGTTTTGCTTCAAAATCTGAAGAGAAAATCCAGGTTAGTGGATAGGAAATCATGATCTAGAGAACTGGTATTTTCCCCATCTCCACGCTGTCTCCTGTCTGTTGTAAGCTTCGTTGAAACAGAGACGACTCGAATAATCGCCTCTTTAGGCGCTCAGAATATGCTCGTTTCAACCTCTTAGCAAAAACAGTATTTAAACTTTATAAATTTAATGCTCATTAAATTAGGATTCATTCTCTGGTTGAAGCCTTTTTTAACAAAATTTACGAATCATAGTGAGAATTTCAGAGTGTTATTTAGCCTGTACAACTAAAGGCGTATTACACTGAAGAGCAATTGAATTTAGGATACCTGTCTAGTAACGTATAGTTCCACCTTTTGCCCTGATGACGGCGGCGATTCGTCTCGGCATGGACTCGACAAGACACCGGAAGCGTTGGGAAGCCATACGGATCCACGACCCTGAACAAGCTCCCACAGTTCACGAAGATTTGATGGAGGGAGGTCAGAGCCTCGAACACCTCTCTCGATGGCATCCCAGATGTGCTCGATGGGATTAAGGTCAGGTGACCTAGCTGGCAGAGGAAGCGAGGTCACGTCGGTGGAGTGTTCATCCAACCAACCATTCGGATACAATTCGGGAGCGATGGCACGGTGCATTGTCTTGTTGCAGGATGAGGTCCCCAGTGGGATGTTGAAGTCGCACAAACGGGAGCAAATGGTCGTCCAGGATATCCCGGTAACGTTGACCTGTGAGGGACGATGTCACACGTACCAGGGGTCCCATTTCAGTCTACGTAAACAGTCCCCAGACGAGAATGCCACCCCCACCAGCTTGAAGAATACCCTGCTGGCAAGAAGGATCCATCGCTTCATGAGGTTTGCGCCGTACTCGTATCCTGCCATCCGCATGTACCAACGTGAATCTCGACTCATCAGTCCAGGCAACATTTTCCCACATGTCTAGGGTCCAGTGGCGATGTTCCCGCGCCCATGCTAATCTTTGCACCCTGTGATGTACCGTCAAGAGCGGTACCCTCGTGGGACGATGGCTTCTGTACCCCATAGCGAGGAGATGGTTCTAGATGGTGTGGCTGCTTACACGTTTTTGTGCACCAGCGTTAAATTGCCGAGTTATTTCTTGCACTGTGGCCCGTCTATCCGCTGTTACAAAGCGAGCAAGCCGACGATGACCCCGCTCATCCACACGCTGTTGTCCACGGCAGTTGGCCCTTGCAGGGATGGTTTTACCGGATTCGATGTACCCACGGTGCACCCGTGACACAGTGGCTCGTGAAAATCCCAGTGCCTGCACGACTTCCGAGATGGGGTGACCCATTCGTCGGCCCTCGACAATTTGCCCACGATCAAATGCGCTTAGATCCTTCTTCTTACCCATACTGCGTCCGACTCTTACTGATTCCTGTCGCATCACTTTTTAGATTGTCGGATCGCTGCATACGTCATGTCGTTTCCGTTTACAGGGCCGCCCACAGCGCCACATTTGCGTAACGCCAGCTGTCTCTAATTCAATTGCTCTTTAGTGTATATCTTACATACGTCAAAACTTTCTTCATAGACGAAAAATTTCTGGTGAGGCGCCGCCTCACTTGCCTCACATGACCAGGCGCCCATGCCCTGAAAGCTCCTTCCTTATCTTATCTAAGAATCTCCACGCTAAAATCAGGTTCAGAAATGTTCTAGATCACTCGCGGACGTCTTCATGAGATACTAACTGCATCCCAGAAGGCTCCTTATCTAAGAATCTAAATTCTAAGAATCTAAATTCTAAGAATCTAAATGTTCTAGAAATATCACTCGCGGACGTCTTCATGCCACACTAACTGCATCCCAGAAGGCTCCTTATCTAAGAATCTAAATCTAAATTCTAAGAATCTAAATGTTCTAGAAATATCACTCGCGGACGTCTTCATGCCACACTAACTGCATCCCAGAAGGCTCCTTATCTAAGAATCTAAATTCTAAGAATCTAAATTCTAAGAATCTAAATGTTCTAGAAATATCACTCGCGGACGTCTTCATGCCACACTAACTGCATCCCAGAAGGCTCCTTATCTAAGAATCTAAATTCTAAGAATCTAAATTCTAAGAATCTAAATGTTCTAGAAATATCACTCGCGGACGTCTTCATGCCACACTAACTGCATCCCAGAAGGCTCCTTATCTAAGAATCTAAATTCTAAGAATCTAAATGTTCTAGAAATATCACTCGCGGACGTCTTCATGCCACACTAACTGCATCCCAGAAGGCTCCTTATCTAAGAATCTAAATTCTAAGAATCTAAATTCTAAGAATCTAAATGTTCGAGAAATATCACTCGCGGACGTCTTCATGCCACACTAACTGCAGCCCAGAAGGCTCCTTATCTAAGAATCTAAATTCTCCAGGTCAGAGTTAAATTGAGGATGGTTTTCAAAACATTGTAAGAACGTCATCGTTATACAACAACTGCATCCCAGAAAGTTCTTTACATAAGAATCTAAACTCTTCAGATCTAAATAAAATTAAGAAAAGTTCTTCTAAAAACACTACCAGAACGTCTTCACTCAATACCAATTACATCCCAGAATCCCTTTGTCTAATAGGGGCGAAGAGTGCGAGTATGGCATGAAGACGTCTTACCAATGGAAACAGTTTTAAATGAATAGAAATATTTTATTCAAATATTAAACCGTAATGCAGTACGAATGACGCATAACATCTTTCATTCCATATTGTCCATAGAAAGATATCGCGCTCTAATCTGCCTTGGGAAGGAGTAATAATTAAGCCATTGCCAAGGAGCAAGCTCAAGCGTTTCCACTTCCGATAGTGGTTACGAAACACTGCGAGTTCTGTTGACTGCGCGGGAAACCGACAGGACAGTAGAAACTTTGAGCATACGTTCGCTGTCAGCACTTCTGTATTTGGAAACACGCGTGTTTTAAGATGGTGATTTTTTCTTTCTTTCATTTCAGTGATTTTTCCGCGTTTGTTTTGCGAGCTACGTACTGCAAATGGAAAACTGTTTTGCTATTCCTTAGAGAATTCTCCTTACTTATTTCAATCTTCCAAGTTATGTTGCAAACAACCAGAATGAATGACAATACTTTATCTACACTTCGGGTCATTCGAATATTGATATCGTGAGTAAATGTGCTCTTGTGGTTACAAATCTGCCGAATCTATCGTTTTCTGCCGGAAATTATGATGGAATAAAAAGGGGGAAATATTTGAGAAAGCCATACCCACTCCTTTGCTGAAAACATTAAGAAAAGAACAATCTAAAAATACTGTCCGCCACTTTCACGGTTCTTGATATCCTGGTTTTTCGTATGGCTGAGTAAAAACCGAATAGACTTTTTAATGTTGGCAGTGTTTTATATTTCCTCCAGAAACAAACGATTGAACTAAAGATGATATGCATGACTTAAGACAGTTTCCGAGTCTTGAAACGACGTCATGAAGTTTCTCCACGATACGTCAGTTCCGTAGATGGTAGATTCAGTTTGGAAAAAACCTAAAGAATTTTGTTTGAGCTCTCTCTCTCTCTCTATCTCTCATTTACTTTCTTAAAATTCCTTGACTGAAGAATGGTCTTTACAGTTCTTGTGTTAAAAATTCATCGTTGTGTTTTATACTCTTCTAGAAACAAATAATCTTCGAAAATAGAAATATAGAGATTTGTGCTTATAAGTATCCTCTCACCCCAAAAGATAACTCTTAAGAGTGGAATAACTAAAAAAGCAAATCCTGCAGACGAAATAAACTTTCAGGTTAATGATTAAAAAATACATTAACACATGTAAAACGGACACGCCCCACCACTGTTCTCCAACAATCCAAACCATCCAGATTAAAACTAAATAGAACAAGGTTTTTCTCGAAATACCATCTCCATCCTAGTGGCGGAGCTGTCTGACACGCTGGCTTCTCACAATTCGCCCGAGTTAAGCCCGAGTTCGAATCTCTGATGGAGTGTGGGTAATGTGTCTGTCTTACGGCACTGGATCTTTCGCTTCCCTGGAAGCAGTGCCTCTACATTAGGCACCGGCGACTGCTATCGTAGCCCATGCGGTTCGTCGCGGTGGTAAGTACCCCCTCTCCCCCCAATCCCAATAAAAACATCAGGACGACTAAGTACCAATCACATCCCAGATGCTCTTTGCCTAAGAATCTAAATTCTCCAGGTTAAAATTAAATTGAGAAATTATCTCTAAATACCTTCAGGACGTCTTCACTGAATACCTATTACACCCCACAAGCTCTTTGTCTAAGAATCTAAATTCTCCAGATTAAAATGAAATTGAGGAATTATCTCTAAATACCTTCAGGACGTCTTCACTGAATACCTATTACACCCCACAAGCTCTTTGTCTAAGAATCTAAATTCTCCAGATTAAAATTAAATTGAGAAATTATCTCTAAATACCTTCAGGACGTCTTCACTGAATACCTATTACACCCCACAAGCTCTTTGTCTAAGAATCTAAATTCTCCAGATTAAAATTAAATTGAGAAATTATCTCTAAATACCTTCAGGACGTCTTCACTGAATACCTATTACACCCCACAAGCTCTTTGTCTAAGAATCTAAATTCTCCAGATTAAAATTAAATTGAGGAATTATCTCTAAATACCTTCAGGACGTCTTCACTGAATACCTATTACACCCCACAAGCTCTTTGTCTAAGAATCTAAATTCTCCAGATTGAAATTAAATTGAGGAATTATCTCTAAATACCTTCAGGACGTCTTCACTGAATACCTATTACACCCCACAAGCTCTTTGTCTAAGAATCTAAATTCTGCAGATTAAAATGAAATTGAGGAATTATCTCTAAATACCTTCAGGACGTCTTCACTGAATACCTATTACACCCCGCAAGCTCTTTGTCTAAGAATCTAAATTCTCCAGATTGAAATTAAATTGAGAGAAATTATCTCTAAATACCTTCAGGACGTCTTCACTGAATACCTATTACACCCCACAAGCTCTTTGTCTAAGAATCTAAATTCCCCAGATTAAAATTAAATTGAGAAATTGTCTCTAAAAACCTTTAGGACGTCTTCACTGAATACCTATTACACCCCACAAGCTCTTTGTCTAAGAATCTAAATTCTCCAGATTAAAATTAAATTGAGGAATTATCTCTAAATACCTTCAGGACGTCTTCACTGAATACCTATTACACCCCACAAGCTCTTTGTCTAAGAATCTAAATTCTCCAGATTAAAATTAAATTGAGGAATTATCTCTAAATACCTTCAGGACGTCTTCACTGAATACCTATTACACCCCACAAGCTCTTTGTCTAAGAATCTAAATTCTCCAGATTGAAATTAAATTGAGAGAAATTATCTCTAAATACCTTCAGGACGTCTTCACTGAATACCTATTACACCCCACAAGCTCTTTGTCTAAGAATCTAAATTCTCCAGATTGAAATTAAATTGAGAGAAATTATCTCTAAATACCTTCAGAACGTCTTCACTGAATACCTATTACACCCCACAAGCTCTTTGTCTAAGAATCTAAATTCTCCAGATTAAAATTAAATTGAGAAATGATCTCGAAATACCATCAGTACGTCTTCATCTCAATATCAATCGCAGTCCACAAGCTCTTGGTCTAAGAATCTACTCTCAACATCAAGATTAAATTGCGAATGGTTCTTCTTGGAACAAAAGTCAGGACGTCGTCGCTAAATATCATTTACCTCCCCGAGGCTCTTTGTCTAGTTGTAAAGTCTCCAGATCAAAATTGAATTGAAGAAGGTTCCTCTCGAAATGGAATCAGGGCGTCTTCACTCAATACCAATTACCTCCGAGAAGTTATTTGTCTTAGAATTTAACCTTTTCATATCAGAATTCAATAAAGCGTGATGTTTTCATTGATTTCGAGAATCTCTGTTCTGTCCGAAATCGCAGGTTTCGTTTTCTTAAACCCGAAAAATAGGATTTGTAGATCATAAGATCTGTCAACTTCCAAATTTAACCTTTTTTTTTTTTTAATTCATTTCTAACGACAAACCTTCTCTGTGACAAAGTTAGGTAAATATGTTTTATACAAATACGTCTTCGAGATAATACCAGGTGTATCCCCGAAAACCGAAGCATCCAGATCTTATCTTTCCCGTTAAAAAAATCCCCTAAAGTGCTTCTTAAAGGAGAGCAATTAGTGTTAAATATACAATTCCAGAATTAAAATTTCTGTCTCGAAAAGTTAAGTCGAAAACAAATATCAACATTGAAGTTGTATTTAAAACAAAATAGCGATGAAGATTGACATAAGTGAAATAAAAAAAGTATCTGCTTCTTTCGGAATCAAGTACGAAGTGAAGTTGTCACTTCGTAGATCGGAAGGAGAAATCAGAAGCTGGAATGTTTAAATAAATGTTCCCCGAATTTCCGATGATTGCGGGACCCAACAACAAAGAATGTTTTCTAAAAGCGAAAGTATCTACTCTTATCAGAATGAAATATGTGCGATTAAACGGGAGCGATGGCCGGGAAGTGATGGGAAAGCGGCTTTGAGAGGTGAGTTTCTGCAATCGTATCTCCCTCAACCGAACCGCCGGAATGTCTGAATGCGAAAGGGACATCGATTGAAGCTATTTTAAGACTGATATTCCTCCCTCCGCTGCTGCCTCGGGCGACAGGAAATCATAGCTGTGAGTCCCCAGGGCAGATAGTGTTGACACATCCATCCAACGCAGGCTCTGTATGTGTGTGTGCGTAGCGGGGAAACAGTGTTCTCACAAATGCAGGGTGCTTGCCACATGGTTCCTGAAACTCGGTTTCATTACACCACAACAAATAAACCAACACAACGCAGCTTGCATTGCACTAATAAACGCAGAATGCCCTATATCACTATCATAGAGAACACTCGCCTATTACAACAACAGCCAGTTTTTTAAACATTCCCGCTGGGCAACTTGGTATGCATAAATTTCCCGTTGAAAAGCCACTGTTGAAAGTAAATAAAAGGTGAAAACGAGAGCCGGAATGTAATACAAACTTATATGTTTTTTTTTTTTGTTTTTTTTTTTTTTTGCTTCTAGTTTTCTGAGATTTAACGACCACCATGAGTAACTTGTTAAAGATATGAGTAGTTTCCGTCTTTAAGGGCCCTAATTGCAGGAAAGAGACAGAGCCGGCTAGTGCCATGAGGCAGGAACAACGCCTATGCCTCATCTGGGGCTTGAAAGATGGGCCCGGGTTCGAGTCCCATATGAGGACACACGCACACAGGGACGACTTTGATATCCTTACATTTCGGGGTCGTTTTTTAGTTGTTTTTGTTTGCGGGTTTATCGACCACCGTTGGCAACTCTGCTGTAAACAATCGTTTTTCCCTAATATAAAGACATTGGTTGATAGTCATGACTACTTTGGGAGGTTTTCACAGGAATGATGGGTTTTCAAGCGAGTCCCGCACGGCTGTGTATAAAAGTGTAATTGTTCCTACTCTGATGTATGGCAGTGAAACCTGGGTACTACAGAAGATCCATGGGATTAGTTTGTGTCTGGAGAAATGCGTTTGTAGCAGGACACGTTCTGATTGTGTGAGGAATGAAGATGTGTTGCAGTTGTGTAATGCGAAGCAAAATGTTGTTAGCAAGGTGGAGACTAATATGCTTCGGTGGTTTGGCCATGTTGAAAGAATGAGTGATGAGATGCTTACTAAAGAAAATATTTTTAGCCCAAGTGGCAGGAAGGAAAGGCAAAGGAAGGCCAAGGAAGTCATGGGAGGATCAAATTCAGGAGTGTCTGCACGAGAAAAGATTATGTGTATGAAGTACAGAAGATCTTGTGTACGGCGTGTGATGGATGTTAGTGAAGCCCGAGTGGTATGTCAAGATCGCTTTAAATGTAAAGGTTTGACACGGCAACAGTAAGTGAACATTTTCTGGTAGTTTGCATTTCTTTTTGGAGATAAGCTCCTCAGAAAACAGCTGAGTGATGTGTATGTATGTATATATGTATGGTTCCATTGAGTGGACAGAACCACCACAGTAACACAAGCACAACGCTCATGCTTAGTCCGCGACTCCGAACCTGGGCCCATCTAGGGAAGCCAACGCCTCAGACTACTCGGTCAACGAGAGCGGCTGACAAGCTCTTACTTTTCATCGTTTAAAATGCAATGACTATCAAAGTACACATTTTGTGCAACGTGGGATGGCAATAGCGAGACGATGGCTGCTTAAATTTCCTTTATTCTTCAGAACCGTCATTATCATTTGCAATATTTTCTTCTATCAGTAACAACAGCAGCATTAGTGGTAGTAGCATATGGGCGCCGAAAGGGGAAGCTTAGAGGTCACTTTACCCCCCTGTAGAATTATTTTATTTTATTTTATTTTATTTATCCCTTTTTTTACACTCACAGAACTGGACCACAAGGAAAGATGGAGTTTGGGGCGTTTAATTTAATACCCCAATTTTATTGGAAATTTGGAATTGGAAAACGATAACGTGAAAGCAGAAAACCTAGCAAACCGTAAGGTAGTACGCCCAAACAAGTTCCGCTCAGGTTGGCGTATGCCAAGGAGGTTATACAGTATTACTGGAGACACCACTGGCTCTGCCGCCATAGTTCACAGCGAATCTGTGGTGTGACGTCACAAGCAGGAAAAAACGAACTAAATTATACCGTTGATAAAACAGTAAGCTTGTGTATCATTGATAGAGATTATTGAATTACTCATTTTATCTGTTTATACGCTTAGAAGCGTTTGTTCCATTGGTTTCAAAGCAGCTTCTTTTCTGCGGCTGCGTCGTGCCTGCTCGTGACGTCATTTGCAGCACGGACGATGACTTACGGCGGCCAATGCTGCGTGGATAGGAGTGGTGTCTCCAGTAATAAAACCTCCTTTGTGTATGCTGAACTTAAAAGGCTTGGCGTGGTACTGCTCGACACTGTTCATTATTTTGAAAACAGTTACCAATATACATGATAATATATGACTATTAAAAACACTAAACTGGAACGTGGCAAGCTCATAAGACAAACAAAATGTATTGACATAACCAACCTTAAAAACACCATAATACTTTCAAGTTAGAACTGAAGAACAGATTCTCTGCTTTAGAAGGCCTAACATCGGAAGAAGTGGATATTTCTGAAGTTAACAGAAAAGTAACCAAAGCTCTAATGGAAACAGCAACAAAATTAGCTGGGTCTAAGAACAAGTTGCATGTGAACAAATTATCAGGAAAAACCAAAATGTTGATGCAAAAAGAAGAGAGATGAGGACAACTAAAGAAGATGTGACTTCCAAAGTGGAATATATAGAGCTATGCAAGACAACACGAAAAGTATCACTGAAGACGTAAGGAAATTCAACTGTGAGCTAGTGAGGAAAGCAATTGAAAACAACCAAAGCCTTAAGATAGCAAAGGGACATCTCAGTAAGGGAAGAAAACAGATTATGGCTCTGAGAAAAGAAGATGGTTCTATAACAAGAAATAGAGGCGAAATTTTGACAAGAGTGAAAGATTTCTACTCCAAATTATATGAAAGGGATGATACATGTACTCCAGACATCATGAAAGGTACCAGAGTTCCTCCAGTCCTCCCAGCAGAAGTTGCTCATGCAATCAAGAACATGAAGCGGGGGAAAGCTCCAGGAGAAGATGGAATTACTATAGACATCATACAAGAAGCAAGTGGAGAAATCGAAACAGTACTGCCCAAATTTTCACTCGATGCCTTAATGAAGGGAAGATTCCTGAGGATTGGAACAATGCTGCAATGATCCTGCTACATAAAAAGGTGACATTGAGGATCTCAGGAACTACAGACCTATCAGCCTCCTATCAGTGGTTTATAAAATCTTCACTAAAGTTCTTTCACACCGCTTGAAGGTAACACTGGACATGGCTCAACCGAGAGAACAAGCTGGATTCAGGAGTGGCTACAGCACAATAGATCATATCCACGTACTGAGAGAACTAATTGAAAGAGCGAGGGAATATGAACTTCCATTGTGCATGGCTTTTATCGATTATGAAAAAGCCTTTGATTCGGTGAAACCATCAGCAGTTACCACGGCTCTGAAATCCTGCGGTATTGAAGATGCATACATTAATATTATTAATAACATCTATGAAAATGCAAGTGCAAAGATTCGGCTGTTTGAAAATACAACACACATAAAAATTGGAAAGGGAGTGAGACAAGGTGACACCATATCTCCGAAGCTCTTTAATGCCACATTGGAAAATGTCTTTCAATCACTAAACTGGGAAAACAAAGGGATAAAGATTAATTGAGATTATCTAACCCACCTTCGTTTTGCTGATGACGTAGTCATTTTTGCAACTACCCCATCAGAGCTGCAGAGTATGATCCAGGAACTTGCTGACAAGAGTAAAGAAGTGGGATTAAAAATGAACTTTCAGAAGACAAAAGTGATGTTCAATGCTTTTACAAGAAATGAAGATTTATCGATTGATGGAGAAAAACTGGAGATAACAGATACGTATGTTTATCTTGGGCAGCAGATATCAAGTGAGGGTCACATTGATGAAGAAATTAATCGGCGTACAAAACTTGCCTGGAGAGCTTTTGGAAGAAACAGCATAATTTTCAAGAGCAATATGCCATTATGTCTTAAAAGAAAAGTGTTTGATCAATGCATCCTTCCAGTGCTTACGTATGGTGCAGAGACGTGGACCTTAACTAAAAGAGACATACAAAGGCTGCAGACAACTCAAAGAAGCATGGAGAGGTGCATACTTGGTATAACCAGGAGAGATAAGAAGAGAAACTCGTGGATCCGAAAAATGACGAGAGTGGAAGACATCATGATCAGGGTTAAATCCCTGAAATGGCAATGGGCTGGACATACTGCCAGAAGGACAGACCATAGATGGACAGCCGAAATTTTAGATTGGATTCCAAGGGACAAGAAAAGAGCCAGAAAAAGACCACATGGGAGATGGGTGGATGAAATTCGTAAATATGCGGGAGTGACATGGAGGAGACTGGCACAAGACAGACCGTTGTGGAGGAAACTTGGGGAGACCTTCGTCCAGCAGTGGATTGATAATGGTTGACAATGATGATGATGATGATGATATGACTATTACTAACATACACTTTCTTCAAAAGCAGCATCAATTAATAATAATAATAATAGTAGTAGTAGAATAGCGTTCTAGTGTAGTAAGTAAGTAAGTAGTAGTAATAGTATTAATATTTCATTTTCAAGAATTACTGTTTTCTACATGGTAGCCAAACCTTAATTAATTACACTTGACCCCCTTGAAAAATTTCCTGCAGGCGCAAGAGAAGTTTTGATCTTGTGTAACTAAAAATGGGGTGCACAATATAGTTATTCTGGACTTTGAATGTTTCGTAAACTGAAAGAAAACGTACTTAATTACGATGATTCAAAAAGACATTGCGGTTTTGAAGAGTCGTCCTGTGTCATGCAGCAGCTACTCGGTGCACATGCATCCCAAGTAGCAGTGAATATCGCCTAGATATCGGGCCGATATTGGTTATGTCGGCCGAATGTCGTTAATATCAGTCGACATTGAGCCGATATCGGCATTGTCGACATATCCGACATTGTCTTGCCGTTCTTCAGCCGATATCGGCATTGTCGATATATACGATATCGTCTGGCTGTTGTTCACCCTGATATTGGCATTGCCGAAATCATGATGTCGGCAATGTCCATCTTTCCGTTCTTCACCTTTTGTGCAAATAGGTAAATTAAATAATCTAAAGTACACCGCTAACGGTTTTTATGTCATGTAAAATAAAAATAGTATTATATATATACAGAACCATCTTCTTTTCTCAGTGCCATAATCTGTTTTCTTCTCAGTAAGGGAAGAAAACAGATTATGGCACTGAGAAAAGAAGATGGTTCTGTTACAAGAAATAGAGGCGAAATTTTGACAAGAGTGAAAGATTTCTACTCCAAATTATATGAAAGGGATGATACATGCACTCCAGACATCATGAAAGATACCAGTAGAAGAATTCCTCCAGTCCTTCCAGCAGAAGTTGTACATGCAATCAAGAACATGAAGCGGGGAAAAGCTCCAGGAGAAGATGGAATTACTGTAGACATCATACAAGAAGCAAGTGGAGAAATCGAAACAGTACTCGCCCAAATTTTCACTCGATGCCTTAATGAAGGAAAGATTCCTGAGGATTGGAACACCGCTACAATGATCCTGCTACGTAAGAAAGGTGACATTGAGGATCTCGGAAACTACAGACCTATCAGCCTCCTATCAGTAGTTTATAAAATCTTCACTAAAGTTCTTTCACACCGCTTGAAGGTAACACTGGACATGGCTCAACCGAGAGAACAAGCTGGATTCAGGAGTGGCTACAGCACAATAGATCATATCCATGTGCTGAGAGAACTAATTGAAAGAGCGAGGAATATGAACTTCCATTGTGCATGGCTTTTATCGATTATGAAAAAAAGCCTTTGATTCGGTGAAACCATCAGCAGTTACAATGGCTCTGAAAACCTGCGGTATTGAAGATGCATACATTAATATTATTAATAACATCTATGAAAATGCAAGTGCAAAGATTAGGCTGCTTGAAAATACAACACACATAAAAATTGGAAAGGGAGTGAGACAAGGTGACACCATATCTCCGAAGCTCTTTAATGCCACATTGGAGGGTGTTTTTCAGTCACTGAGCTGGGAAAACAAGGGGATAAAGATTAATGGAGATTATCTAACCCACCTTCGTTTTGCTGATGACGTAGTCATTTTTGCAACTAGCCCATCAGAGCTGCAGAGTATGATCCAGGAACTTGCTGACAAGAGTAAAGAAGTGGATTAAAAATGAACTTTTTAGAAGACAAAAGTGATGTTCAATGCTTTTACAAGAAATGAAGATTTATCGATTGATGGAGAAAAGCTGGAGATAACAGATACGTACGTTTATCTTGGACAGCAGATATCAAGTGAGGGTCACATTGATGAAGAAATTAATCGGCGTACAAAACTTGCCTGGAGAGCTTTTGGAAGAAACAGCATAATTTTCAAGAGCAATATGCCATTATGTCTTAAAAGAAAAGTGTTTGATCAATGCATCCTTCCAGTGCTTACGTATGGTGCAGAGACGTGGACCTTAACTAAAAGAGACATACAAAGGCTGCAGACAACTCAAAGAAGCATGGAGAGGTGCATACTTGGTGTAACCAGGAGAGATAAGAAGAGGAACTCGTGGATCCGAAAAATGACAAGAGTGGAAGACATCATGATCAGAGTTAAATCCCTGAAATGGCAATGGGCTGGACATACTGCCAGAAGGACAGATCATCGATGGACAGCCGAAATTTTAGATTGGATTCCAAGGGACAGGAAAAGACCCAGAAGAAGACCACATGGGAGATGGGTGGATGAAATTCGAAAGTATGCAGGGGTGACATGGAGGAGACTGGCACAAGACAGACCGTTGTGGAGGAAACTTGGGGAGACCTTCGTCCAGCAGTGGATTGATAATGGTTGACAATGATGATGATGATGATGATATACTGCATAGCCCCAGTAGAAATAACAAAATACTATTATGCTTCTCGTATCAGTGCAATGTCGAACTAAGCCAAGAACGGCTGCCCTGGTGGCGCTGGCTTATGACCATTCGCCCGAGATGGGTTCGATGTTGTGTTTTTGTGGTTTTTTTTTTTTAGTTGGAGGTTTAACGACCACCGTGAGCAACTCAATGGGCTATAAGCAGTCGCCCGTCCCTTATTTAGGGCTACTGGTTCCAGGAAATGGAGAGAGCCAGCGCCGTAAGGCAAACACAACTTCCATACCTCACTGGGATTCTTCGAACCCGGCCTCTCTCGGACGAATGATCAGAGGCCATCGCTTAGACCACTGCGCCACCGGGGCGGCGGATGCTGTGTGTCTTACGGCACTGGCTCTCTCCCTTCCTTGGAACCAGTGTCTTTAAATTAGGGACGGGTGACTGCTTATAACCCATTGAGTTGCACACGGTGATCGTTAAACCTCCAAACAAAAAAAACAAAAAATAATATAGGCTAAGAACGTAAGCAGAGAGTTCTTGCCACCTGATGTTGAAGTTTTAGCCAATGAATTCTAATCCCGTTTGGTAAACAATAACCGTAACCTTTAGATACCAGCACATCGTGGTCGGTGCAAATCACATGCGAGCTTTATTGTTAATTACTGTTTACTGATTGTACTTTGCTTCGGTGCCTAATTCCTTTGCAACATTTTTTTTTATATCAGCTGGTATGTATAAAAGTAAACTTACCAAATCTCGGCAAAAACGTGTCGCAGCTGACATGCTTACGGTTTTTTGTAGTTGAGCATCTGATAATCGCCATAATATTTTGAACGATAACGGAGTTCCTTGTAAAATGCCTAAAATTAATGAAAACTCTCAACAGCCTTTTCCCATTTTTATTGCAGCTAATAATCCTGTTTTTAATGGTGAAACAACTTCACAGGAACGTAGTGTTAATTGAGAATGCTGATGAGATATAACTGTCATCTAACCGATATCGGCTAAATATCAGGGAGGATAACTTTCTGCAATATCGGTCCGATATCGGCTGCGGATATTGGACGGATATCGGCTCCAGATGTCGGATCGATATCGGCTGCAGATATTGGACCGATATCGGCTACAGATATCGGACCGATATTGCAAAAAGTGATCCTCCCTGATATTTGGCCGGTATCGGTTATATCGGCTACCGACATGGTGCCGATATCGGACCGACATTAATTGCTACTTGGGATGATGCAGGTAGGAACAACGCATGACCGGAAAACTGGTATCTAGTTTGTATAAATAGGACAACACGCTGCCGTGATTTATTGGAAAACGTTCTATTGTCAAAAGCTATGGACGAAACACACACGATTCGAGTGCTGTTACGGTTTTTCTCTAAAATAAAAAGTTGACAGCTGCAGCGAGGGAGATTTGTGCTCTTGAAGGTGACCACAACAGTCCTTCCTAAATGGTCTTTTTTTTTTTTTTCATTGAAGGTTTAACGGCCACCGTGAGCAACTCAATGGGCTATAAGCAGTGGCCCGTCCCTAATTTAGGGTCACCGGTTCCAGGAAAGTGAGAGAGCCATTGCCGTAAGACAAACACAGCTTCCATGCCTCACGGGGATTCGAACTTGGACCCCTTCACGGAAGAATGATCATAAGCAAGCGCTTAGACCACTGCGCCACCGGGGCGACCTTAAATGGTTTTCATTCTCAGTGCTGGAATCATCACCATCATTGTCAACCATTATCAATCCACTGCTGAATGAAGGTCTCCCCAAGTTCCTTCCACAACGTTCTGTCTTGTGCCAGTTTCCTCCATGTTACTCCCGCATACTTTTGAATTTCATCCACCCATCTCCCATGTGGTCTTCTTCTAGGTCTTTTCCTGTACCTTGGAATAGAGTCTAAAATTTCGGCTGTACGTCGGTGATCTGTCCTTCTGGCAATATGTTCAGCCCATTGCCATTTCAGGGATTTTACTCTGGTCATGATGCCTTCCAGTCTTGTCATTTTTCTGATCCACGAGTTCCTCTTCTTATCACTTCCGGTAACACCAGGCATGCACCTCTCCATGCTTCTTTGGGTTGTCTGCAGCCTTTGTATGCCTCTTTTAGTTAAGGTCCACGTCTCTGCATTATACGTAAGCACTGGAAGGATGTATTGATCAAATACTTTTCCCCTCCAAAATGACTGCAGAACTTAAAGTGCTGGAATATCCTATCTTAAATGTAGCAACCTACTTTTTAAATGTGGAAAAGGAAGGTCACCAGGAGCGTAGCAATCTTGCTTATCTGGAAAGGCGAGACTTGAAATTACGCCCCTTCGAGTTCCACTCAAATAATACGTGGTTTTTACTTTCTCACACACCGCCGTTATGGGAAAGTATTATGATCGTTCAAAAACCGCATTTTAGTTTTTTAATGTAATTTTATTTAAAATGTAAAAACTAGGTAAATATCCAAGATTAAGTTGTAAGTACCAAGTAGAGCGTAAACGCTATATGAACGCCGTCAACACAACACTCCACAGAAGTGCAGAACGACAAACAAACCAGCCCAGAACGAATGACTGTCAAATACTGAACGTAACAATTGGAAGGAGCTTTAGAGGTAGGGCATGGAAAATTTTCGTTCAAGATTAAACACTCAGAAAACTTTCTGCCACAGCGCACAAATGATTAATTAGCTCTTCATCCCAACGACATGTTCGAGAAATTCATGGAAGTTAGACATATCACCATATTGTTTGCTATGCCTCTAATCACTGTTTTGGAAAATTTCCTTCGGGGATACGAGTGTTCACACCTCATGGTGTACATTACTCTGTACCCTCATTAACTGCATGGAATACTGTATGAGACTAATTAAAGTCTTTAAAGAGAAAATGCTGAAGGGTAAAAATTTCATTTTTAGTTACAATTTCTATTTTTACGCTTTCCAACCGTAGGTTGAAGAAGCGTATGTGTTCCAGCTTTGTCCGTCTGTCTGTCCGTCCGTCCGCATGATAACTCGCGTAAAAACGTTTCGATGAAGGTTCGGTATGCGGTAGGGGACCACCTGGGGACGAACCCTATTGAAAATGGACGAAATGGGTTCAAAGGTCAGGACGTAGGAGCGGAATCCATTCCATTGCCCTTTTGCGTCATACCTTGCGTACAAATGCTTCTATTACAACATAACTTTAGCATGTTGTTCCGGAGGTATGCTGAACCAATTATGTTTAAGATCATCGAAATGGGGTCAACTGTCAGGACACAGGAGCAAGATTTATTCCACAGCCATTATCCTCATAACTTGACTAAAAATGTTTCTATTGCGACAAAACTTCAGTATGTTGTTCCGGAGGTATACTGAGCCAATTCTGTTTAATATCATCGAAATGGGGTCAAAGGTCAGGACACAGGAGCGATATTTATTCCACAGCCGTTATCGTCATAACTTAATTGACTAAAATTGCTTCTATTGCAACAAAACTTTAATATGTTTTTTCCGGAGGTATACTTAACCGGTTCTGTTTAATATCATCGAAATGGGATCAAAGGTCAGGACACAGGAGCGGTATTTATTCCACAGCATAATTATTACTCATAACTTGAGTAATGATTTCTGGTATGTTGGAAAGCGTATCATAATCAATGCATTGCATGATTTTACTAACTTGTTAATATCCCCCAGAGCAGGAATTTACGTACCTGGAATGACCATTCTTAGGGGAAGGACATCGTCCTCCCTGCCCATCCGGTAGCTAAGGCCTTGAAAAACTCTCTTCATTTCACTGTTGATTTATTTTGCTGTCTTTCCCTTCAGGGATAGGAACTTACTTCCTGCTCTGCTTTCCTTCACTTGAACTCTATACAAGAGAGGTCACCATCTTTACTTCAGAGTGGAAAATGAAGTGGTTCTTCATGTCAGAATGGGATCAAACTTCGTCAAAACATATTACAAAGTATACACTGAAGCAAGAATTTATTAGGAACATCTACTTAATAAATTGTTGATCCACCATGTCCTTCAAAGTAGTCTCAATTCGATGTGGTATAGATTCATCGAAGTACTGATTCGTTTGGCAGGTATTTTTAGCCAAGTAAATCTGATGAACTCCTTTAATTGCCAAATGTTTGCTGGAGGAGAATCTCTCAATCTCATTCCACGATTGTTCAACTGGGTTAAGATCTGGGAAATGCACGGCCATTTTAGCACTTTGAAGTCACTCTCATGCTTCTGGAACTACTGACAAGGAACACCCCCAGGGTTGAACAAATAAAACCGCACTAAACTTCCGTTGTAAGCCATTTACGTACCTCTGAATTCAATGGTGATATTCGTTTTTCTGTAAAACTCCGCAGTTGACCAGTAAAGGTCTCTGAAGATAGGTGCCACGTCGAAGCGTGAAGAGCGGATCTGCACGAAAATAATTATCACGTACATAGGACTGTTGACGTCCGTAACTTCATAACGAAGGGTCAGGGTGTGCAAGTGTCAATTCATGTGAGGGCTGTCTATAAAATGATCAAAGCAATAACTATTGCCGCAAAATGCACAGCAATTAATAAATGCAACATCGGTGCACCCACAGAATGTCCTCGCACGAAGAATATTAGCACTGAAAGCCACGTCGATGACACTTTTGAAATTATTGCGCAGGTTCAGCACAATGGTAGCAAGCTTTCTGCAGTGCGTAATGAAGCATCGGTCTATAGATCTCCTCAGACAACTGATTGTAGATAACAGAAGGCATCTTCAGAAGGAATATTCTGTGATGTAATTTTGGCTACGGCATGTTGGATCGTAGTTTTATATAGTCTGTAATCCTCTTTGCGTAAATTTGATATTGTCTGAAAAAATGGACGCCGAGGAGTTGAACATACACAGTGCGTCAAAGAATTTTTAAGACTGGCGCTAGATTTCCGCCAACGGTGGCGCCACCTGTGTAATTGCGAATGCGTTATAAACCGTGACCATCTGCTTGCTTTCTGCCAAAAGTACTAGGCAGTTGTTAAAGTAACTCAAATAAAACGGGCGTTCATTAGAGAAGTAAAATTTTTTTCATATTGAATTATTAAGATGGAACAATGGGCTGTTATTAAATTTAACGCAAAACTTGGTAAAAGTGCCTCGGAAACGTACCAAATGATGAAACAAGTTTACGGTGAGTTTTGTTTAAGTAGATCAAATGTTTTCCTGTGGCACAAGCGATTTTTTTGACGGATAAGATTCTCTAGAAGATGATAAGCAAGCCAAAAAAAAAAAAAAAACAAGAAAAGTTCCATCGAAAATCAAAACAATGCTCATTACATTCTTCGATAGTAAGGGTATTATTATCCACAAAGAATTTGTTCCAAGTGGGCAAACAATTACTGGTGAGTTTTATTTAAATGTTTTGAGGCGTTTTATGGGCAGAATTCGTCGCATTCGTCCAGAATATCGGGATGAAAACAGTTGGTGTTTGTTGCACGATAATGCACCCAGTCACACCTCACTTCTTGCTCGTAGATTTTTGGCGAAAAATAACGTCTGTGTGTTGAATCATCCACCGTATTCGCCTGATTTATCACCCTGCGACTTTTCTTTGTTCCCAAAACTTAAAATGACGTTAAAAGGGTGTTATTTTGATGATATTTCGATCATACAAACAGCTTCGACGCGTGCTTTGAAGGCAATTCCGCAAAGTGAACTGGAACAGGCATTCGAATCATTATTAAATCGCTGTAACAAGTGTATTGAAGCCGGAGGGACTTATTTTGAATGACAAACCAAAACAAATTATAATTTCTTGTTTCTATTTCATCTTACAGACACAGTCTTAAAAATTCTTTGCCACACTGTGTATTTCGCAGTTTCTGGTGGAATGATTTTTAAATGAATTTGTTTTCCCCCGGAGGCCTCGTGAAGTATTCGTTCATCCTTGTGTCCAGAC
Source organism: Macrothele yani (assembly GCA_039090855.1). Lineage (NCBI taxonomy): Eukaryota > Metazoa > Arthropoda > Arachnida > Araneae > Macrothelidae > Macrothele > Macrothele yani. The sequence goes on from CM077004.1 coordinate 137,782,988, forward strand.
CAGGATTCACAAAGTACGAGTGGCTTGTCAGACAGATGTATTTTCAAAACTGGCGCAAAAAAGGTCGAACCATTGTGTCGTCTCACTACGTACACAGACAAACAAGGCATGTGATACAAGCAGCTGCACACTCTCGACTGGCGTAGCAGCCGACGAGCGACTCAACAGAGCCCTCTAGTGAGCAACTGTGGAGTTTTACAGAAAAACGAATATCACCATTGAATTCGGAGGTACGTAAATGACTTATAACTGAAGTTTGGTGCGGTTTTGTTTGTTCGAACCCGGGGGTGTTCCTTGTGAGTAACAATGAGAGAGAGAGCCTTGTGGTGTAGGGCATTATTCTGCTGAAAGCAGTGCTTTCCGTCAGAAAACACTCTGAATATATACGGGTGTGCTTCGTCCTCAGTGACGTTAAAATAACACGTGACATCTAAGTGCTGTCCCAGAGGTATTAAGGAGCACAATGCCTGTTATCAGAAGTGATGACAGTCAGTCAATGGAGAAGAAAGCCTTCTGTGAATAAATCTAAGAAATTTCTCAAGAGATCGAGGAACAGTAGTTGTAGTGGAAGTTTTCTTTACATACAGCGGTCGTTCCAAAAAAACAGAGTAAAACCATACAAAATGAAAAAATATAGGTACAGCAAAATATATGTTATTCCTTCTCAAAGTATCTTCCCTCGAATAATATGCAACGGTCCACTTTTCAGAGCATGTGGAGAAGGCATTTTGTGGAAGCTGCTTCAGTGACCCTTGTACAGCATGAATAACGTCAGCATATGAGTTGAATGTTACGCCATAGAACTCCTTCGTTGTTGGAAACAAACAGAACTCGCACGGGGCGAGATCAGGGTTGTAGGCAGGCTGTGGCATGATTTCAATACTGCATTTCGTAAGAAATTTTTAAACACAAGCCGCCACATTTGGGCGGGCGTTATCATGGTGTAGGGTCTACTTGCCCACCAGGTCTGGTCGCTTAATCGTATATGTCGTTGCTGACGCTTCAAGACTGAAATGTAATACGCAGCATTGCCAGTAATTTGTGGAGGAATGGCATGGTGGAAAACTGCACTTTTATGATCAAAGAAAATTAACATCATCACCTTCCCAGCCGGTTTGGTTTGGCGTACGTTTTTCGGAGGAGACGGTCCTGTGTGTTTCCAGACACCCCTTGCGCGCTTCGGGAGGGGGTCGAAATAGTGGGCCCATGTTTCATCGGTAGTTATTACTGTGTTTAGAAGGTTTGGATCCTTTGCAATCATTTGTTTCCACTCATGACACACCTGAACTCTGGCTAACAATTGTTTTCTCGTCATGTAATGAGGTACCCATCTGGAACACGCACGATTCAGCAGTAATTTGTCGCGTAGAATGCGGAATGACGACGTTTTTGAAATATTAGTTGACGCCCGCTATGTCTTCACAAGTCATTCATCGATCTTCTTGCAGGATTACCCAAACATTGTTAACGATACGCTCCGTAACAACACTCGATCAGCCCTAGGAGCGAGTTCCGCCGACAAACGCCCTTTTTTTTTTTGAGAATCATGGTGCCATCTAAATATGTTGCTTCACCTAAATATTTATCTTTGTAAACTTTTTCGTTAAATGAACTGTTTCTGGAGCCGTTTTACCCAAGCGATAGTAAAATTTTATCGCACATCGCATTTCACTTCTTAACACTGAATCACTCACCTCCATAGCTCTATGGCGAAATGCACCTTTAGCAACTGCGCATTGACAAAACCGGAATCGTCTGCCACGGCTAATAACTGCTGCCATAGTTACTTCCTTAATTCTGTTAGTCGTCTGCGTGGTTATTTTTTCCCTTCGCACTGTTGCCAACTTAAAAAAAATACTCTCAGATTTTATGGAACGGCCTTTGTAATTTTTAGAAGACTGGACTGAGCCTCTTTGATACCGCTCTAAGAGACTCTTGGATCCTCCAGTTTCTTTTAAGCAGATGTCAAGGTAAATTAGTAACAACTGCAGATTTTGTAGATGTAGATGCCACAGCGAGTAACAATTTGACACAAATGAAGTCCCAATCACCCACGACTCGCAGGGCCTTTTGGAAAATAGGGAAATACAGAGTGTCGTAAACAGAAGAGATTTCACAGAAAGTTAAAGAAAATATTAGAAGCATTTTAAAAGCATGCAGTTTCTCGTAATGAATAAATTGTAAGCTACCTTATGTACTTACTAGAGCAAATACTGACGTTGGCACACATCAGGCAGAGAAAAGGACGAATAGGTCGATGAAAGGGGAGAACCCACTGTGAAAAAAAAAATAACACCGCAAAAATAAAGTTTCGCGGTGTTATTCCAAGTTTTCCACCAACGGCCTTTAATCCAACCGTTTTGGGGTTTTTTATAGCACACTTCTGTTGTAAAATATGATTGTGCTTATGTTATTATTTTGACCGTCCCTGCAATGGGCACCATATTTCTGCAGCTATTAGTCAGGTTTGCAAAATTGTTTTAACCCTACAAAGCTTGAAATGTGAGAATGATTATCCTTGCATTCCGGGGTTGTTTTCTGATGTATAACTTCGCCACTAAAGGGCGTAATTGCTGATTATGTCGAATTCAAAATGCATTTTATTCCACACATTTGCTCCTAAGTATCATTGAAAAAATTATTTTCCTTTCGATACCATTTATATCGAAATCTATTTTAGATAGTCTCTTTTTCAAGTAATACATACATAGGACGTAAGGGTAAATTGCGTTTTCCCCAATATCTCTGCTTCTGAAAGTTGAAAAATTCTTCTTGCATCAGATACAGCTCCTAATGGGAAATGTTTTGCATATAATTTCTAATTTTGGAGAAAGAATGATTTGGCTACCAGGCGGCGTACATGTTTATTTCTACTTCTGATGTATTTGCAGCAAAATTTAAACTTCTAAAAAATTGATTGAAAAAATTATTTCGCAGACTGATACCGTTTACCACGGAAAACCTTTTGAGTATTTCTGTCGATATCTCTGCTTCTACGAGTTCGATTTGAAAACTTCTTTCTTTCTTGGAGGCAATTTCCCGTGCGAAACGGTTCTCATATAATTTCAAATTTTTCTTAACGCGCAACTGTGCCACTAGAGAGTGTAAGTCACGTTACGTTTACAGCAAATTTTGCGGGACCAAAAAGCTATTGAAAAAATTCTGTCTCGGTCGGATACTGTTAACTATGAAAACGCCGTGTGTTTATTTTCTTCCCAAAATAATGCACAATTTCGCCGCTAGGGGCGCCAAATGTTTTATCTGTTTTTCTCAATATCTTAGCTTCTAAAAGTGCAATTTAAAAAAATATTTTAACACCGGATACCATTTACTTTGCAGAATAATTTTGATGTGTACTTGAGAAGTTTTGTAGTTCATAGTTCTGTCGCTAGGTGGTGTTTCTATACTTCTGTTTACATCTCCGCTTCTAAAAACTTTGTTGAGAAAATTCTTTTTTTACTGTATTTATTATTATATCGCTACAATATCTTTGAATAATGTACAGCTACGGGGGCGTAAAGCTTAAAACCTCTTTCTCGCTATCTGTGCTTCCGGGAGATGTAATTGAAAAGGTTGTTTTTTTGCATAGCTTTTGCCATGCATAATACTTTCCGCTTAATTTGAACTTTTCCATTAGGCAAAATTCTTCAGCTAGAAGGCGTAGAATTATATCATGTTTCGTTCTACATTTCTTCTTTTAACTGTTCGATTTGAAAATCTTCTGATATGAGAAGAAACTTTTTGTGGGCCATTTGTTGATTTTCGTAGCACACTATTTAGCCGCTGTAAGTATTTTATCGATTGTAGAAATCTGGTTGATTTTATTAAAAAAAGCGTCATTAAGTGGTACTCAGAAGTCACTTACTAGAGCAAATGAGCTACCTCTCTCATCGCAAACAGTATGTCACTGTAAATAAAATAAACTCCGATCTACTTAATATTTCATATGGAGTGCCTCAAGGTTCGGTATTGGGACCGTTACTGTTCCTGTTATATATTGATGGCCTTCCTCTGTGCCTGCAATTAACTCATGCTTTGCTATGCGCTGATGACACTCAAAAATGTCATGATTTGCATAAGTTACAGATAATGATCAATAATGACCTATCAAATTTATCTCATTGGTTATGCTCTAACAAATTATCACTTAATATTCTAAAAACCAACCCCGTATATTTCCGAAACGTTCATAAAAGAGAGGACATAAATAAATTTCCAGTCAGGATTAATGATCTCCCCCTTAAAATTGTGGACAAAGTTCAGTATCTTGGTGTTTGGTTTGATGAATTCTTTAACTGGAATACGCATGTTCAGTTTGTTTTAAAAAAAGTTTCCTTACAGGTTGGCCTGCTTGGTAAAATTAAGCATCTCTTCCATATCAATGTCCTAAAAACATTTTACTATGCTTTTATTTATACCCATCTCTCCTATTGTCTGGAATCTTGGTATTCAAATATAAGTGCAAACAATAAGTTATGCTTGCTCAAATTACAGAAGAAATCTGTTCGCTGTATGCTGAACACAGATTACATTTCTCATTCGAAACCATTCTTTCTAAAACTAAATATTCTAAAAATTCATGAAATATTTACCTTTAAACTAGGTATCATGTTTTTTAAAATAATGCATCTTAAACTGCCTATTTTTCAATCTGACATCAAATATCTGGATTATTCTATCTTCACCAGATCTGTTGCTAACAACAAATTATGTCAGCCGTGTGTTAGACTTAATTATGGTTTAAATAGCATACCGTATAAAGCCATTATCCTATGGAATAATCTCTCAGAGAGCATCAGATCCCTGTAAAATATCAAAAAGTTTTCCTTGTCTCTGCGAAATTACATTGTAAATCACCCTGATCTCCATAACGAATCTCAACCCTATCATTAAATTTTAGTTCCAAGCATGCTGCTAACAGTGGTGCTTCTGTTGTAACCATCTTACTTGCTTTCATATATGCCATATGTTTTATTCTTTTTCTTACATCTGATAGGGGGAATCGCCTTACAACCAATGTGTTCAGATTCCTCCTGGTGTATTGCATTTTCATATAACTGTAAGTTTTAAATGTGTGCAATAAATAATTGTATTGTATGTACTATTTGTGCCTTCTGAGTGACGCTTTTTTGCCCATTTTTCGCCATATAGAAAATGCGTACAAACCTGTCAGCATGAAAACCAGAAGCAAATTGACGCTCGCACGCTTTCCCCCAAATCCATGAACAGCTGCCGCTGTAAGATGAAGCAACATTGACCAAAACGTTGAGCGCTCTTTGGTCAAACATGGCCCTTGCGCCATAAAATTGATTGAAAGTTGAGTAATACAGACAGTAGCTGACACAATCAGCAGAAATCTCCTAATACCAACAGGTGGTCTTAAACTTAAGCAAATGACTGTATATCTCAACCTGCTTCAAGAACACTCAATACATCATCGATTTGGTCTACAAAACCCGAACAATTGTATTACAAAGTTTAAACCGATTGATAGCCAGATGAAGATTGTTCTGTGTGTTTCAATTCTTCATTTAATTCTCTTTCGACAGGCACATACTGCTTCTGTCGACATTCACGCTCCACCATTTGTGCCGTATAATTTCAGCGTACCTTTTGTCGTTGCCGACGATTATATATCCGTTCATCAGCGAAAACCAATATTTCAGAGCTGGTATTGTTTCTCCCTTTAGGGTCATCAAATGCATCATTAGCTCTCCCGGCTACGCAAAAGCGGAATTGCTCTAAATTTTCTGACTCCGCTTTTATGTCTGCGATATTCATAGCTCGAGGCAACCAGCGGCATACCATTTTCTCATAAATCACGTCTTTATTTTCCCGACCTGGGAAATGCCTCGCCACAACATCCCCCCCTGTACATTGGGTTCGTCCTCTTTCCAAAGGGGAGGAGGCGACCGGGAAAATGAGTAGTTTTGACAATCCACACACATTAATGAAAATAAACGGTCCTAGGCTAATACTCAGAGCTCTCCCGCTGTCGTGTAATTAATGCGCTCCAGGGACTTTTTCTTTTCTTTTTTTTTTTTTTTTTTTTTTTTTAAGTTTTCTCTCGCAACATTTTTTGAAAGCACTATTTTATCCTCCGCTCGTCGCAAATAAATGCGTTCGTATAATAAACAATGATTCCACACAGACGCTGTATTTTATTTTTATTTCGTAAATGACTATTCAAATTGTACAGCTCATTAGTTACGCAGTATTAATGAAAACAAATTAAATGCCAAAATAATATTTTGTTCAGAATATGAAAATGGCAAAACCAGTGAAACAACGAAACGGAAGAATGGGAGGAAAAAAAAAAAGAAATTACATTTTCCAAGGGATAAATACTTAATGTTATTCAGAAAGGAGAACACAGAGATTTCGATCTATTTGCACGAAGACTACATATTTTTATCCCTTTTGGCTGAGGTTACGTGCAAACAATATTAGCCAGTTGTTTAAACATTGTATGAAACTTAGACACTGATTTTTATATAAAATGGAAACATTTTCTTTCTGTCTCCGCAACAAGCCACAAAATGTGATTGGTTATTGAATAAGTTATTGTCGTTTCTGCAGCGTTTACATTTGAATTACTAACTGTGGTAAAGTTAATAATTCAAATGTAAACGCTGCAAAGACGACAGTTTCTGCAAGTAGATTGTGTAAAAGCAGTGTTTCAAATACTAGATTACCTGTCTGATAAAGAAGTTTTAATTTTTTATGGTCTTTCTCTATTTTAACATACCGCCCTGTGGCGCAGTGTTCTAGTGGTCTATGCGCTGACCATTCGTCCGAGATGGGTCCGGATTCAAATCTCTGTGAGGCAGGTATTCTTTTTTATTGGACTTTTAACGAGGTTAACGACCACCGTGAGAAACTCAATGGACTATAAGCAGTCGTCTGTCCCTAATTTCGGGCCACTAGTTCCAGGGAAGGGAGACAGCCCAGCGCCGTAGGACAAACACAACGTCCATGGCTCACCGGGATTCGAACCTGGACCCATCTCGGACGAATGATCAGAAGACATCGCTTAGACGAGGGGTCACCAAACTTTTGGAGATAAGGGCCAAATGAGAAATTTGGTAAAGGTCGGCGGGCCGGATTAAAAAGAAATGGTAAATCAAAGATTAATTAATGCAGATATTGTAAACTTTCAATGATTTAATTACTAATATGTGTCAATGTGTAAGTAATTTGACATGTTCTGTAGTTTAACATAAAACTTTTCAAATAAATATTTCAAGAAATTTATACACATCTAAAACAAATACAAAGATAAACTTACTAAATGACTTCAAGACATCTAAACTAGAAAAAACAAAAAAAAAAAAAAAAAAAAGAGAAGAATGGTATTTTTTCTGGAATGATTTAGCTACATTTCCGATATTTGGTTTCAAATCGGGCAACCCAATTTTTAAAAAGTTAGACAGGTGGTTGTCGGTCAATCGTGAACGAAGCTTTGATTTAACATATTCCATTCTGGAGAAAGCTTGTTCACAAAGATATGTACTGCCAAACCCTAAAATCCTTTTCCTGGCAAAACTTTTCAGGTGTGTAAAATTATTTCTTGGCAAGCAAAAGAGAATAAAAGGTTATCAAACTTTCACTCTTAAGGTGGACGTCAAGTAATTTTACTATCTATAATTCCAATGGAAAATGTTCTGTATACATTTTATTCACAATTAATGCGTTCCCAAGAATGAAAATTTGAACATCGATTAAAATAGCTTCATTTTATAACTTGGAATACTTAATATTTTCTAAAGCATAACCATAATTATGCAATCCAACATTTGTTTGTCTAATGACGTCATCAAAGTACAGGTAGCGCCATCTTTTTTCTGGTTTCAACACCACAAAAGGAAAGGCTTTTGAGTTTTAATATAATTATGGTTGTGTTTTAGAAAATACTAAGTACTCCAAGTTATAAAATGAGGCTATTTTAATCGATGTTCAAATTTTCATCCTGGGGAACGCATTAATTGTGAAGAACATGTGTACAGAAGTTTTTGCATTGGAAGTATAGGAATCAAAATTACTTGACGTCCACCTTAAACAATGCCTTCAAATTACTATTAGATTGCAAATCTAACAGTTCCAACTGTAAGTTCTCCTCGGCATCATTAACTGTAAAAGTAAATGGATCCTGCAATAGCTGGAATTATTTTTCATGCTTGTTAAAAATCACCAAAACGTCGTTCAAACTCAGCTTTCAACAACTTAATATTTGTGACACCGTGCTCAACATCAAAAACAAACTTATCAGACATCTTTCCCACGTATACTAACAAGATGGAAAATGAGAAAAATTTAGCTGTGCAAATTGTCGCTTGAATAGTTCCAGGACAGAAAATCCTCCATCACTCTTCTGAAAGGCGCTTTAGTAGTAATAATAAACAGGTTTTAAAAGCGAAGCATCAATCAAACGTTGCTATGATATGCGGCCATGCTGTGACATATAGCAACTCTCTCTTTCAGTCAGAAAAGAATTAAAATATGTAAAATTAATTTTAAAACTGTAAAAATAGAAATTTCCTGGCCGGCCGGATTTTGCCCGCGGGCCGTAGTTTGGTGACCCCTGGCTAGACCACTGCGCCACAGAAGCGGCCAAGAGGTATTTCCCTTACAGTACTGGCTCTCTCCCTTCTCTGAAACCATTGGCCCTAAAAATTAGGGACAAACGACTGGTCATATATCCCATCCATGTTGCTCACGGTTGTCGTTAAGCTCCCAAACCAAATAAACAAACAAACAAAAAATACATCTACTGCAGAAAAATGAAGAAATGGTTTTATTTTCTGTTGTGATAGTTTTTTCTTTGTTTGGGATTTAATGACCACCATGAACAACCCTTACGGATATGAGTAATCTATTGTCCCTAGTTTTGGGAGATTGATTCCTGAGAAGTGTGCGAAAGTCAAATTTGCAAGTGGCTAGGCTCAAACCCGCATCCGTCTGCCCCGGATCAGAATGCTCTCCCAATGAATCTACACCGACAAGCTCTTATCACTGCTGCATGCCGTCTTGATATGTGTATCACCTCTGTATTATGTCACATACACAGCCCAGACAAAACATTATGACCAGAGATGGAAACGGGTCAGCGGGTCCACGGGTCTACAATTCCTTGCTGGTTAAATAGGTCGGGTCAAGGTGTTCCTGATCCAATTTCAACCCGGTTTTATTTACGTTTTATTTTTGAAAAGAAAACAAAATATTTCAAAGACAAATGCATTCTGTGAAATTTTGTGCTCGATACTGGTGCCAGCTGAATGAAAAATCATTGTCATACGAAAATGTTGCCGTCTCTTTCTTAAAGAAAAAAATATTTCCACGACGGACGAACCAGCGCAGATGCTAGGCTCCCTGATACCATATTGTAAAACAATACTTCCTTTGCGTTTGTTTGCAGTGCAACTGTCCGGAGAAAGATACAGGCAAACCCCTATCCCCTGCTTCTCTGATGATTCACTCTCTCACACCCCGTGTGTCACATTGTAAGACTGAGAGTTACTTTTCACATCGCATCTTTTGCATTGAGCATTCAGAGGTTTTCGTTTAACGTGCTAACATCCCGTTCTATTGGACGCCCTGTCGGAATTAATGCCTTATTTGTTAATATGGACGAATTTAATATTAAGGAGATTGAAAAAGGCGTCGAGGCCAATAAATTCGTGCTTATTAAAAAAAGGGGGGGTGCAATGCTGTAAGTTGTTTCGTCTCATTAAAAAACAAAAATATATTTCACAGCAACTCCACAAGTTTCACAAGCATGTAATGAATGGAAAGTTTCGAAAATGTGATTGTTGATTTTATGAGTGTTGATTCCTTCTGAGGGGTAATGATTAAATCAACATCCACATTTTGGAAGCTTTCAACTAATTAGAAGCTTGCGAAAATTGGTATTTTTGTGAAATACTTGATATTTTATAAAGAAAACAGTAAAAACTGAAATTAAACATACAACAAGTTACTTAACTCAAACATTTGACTGGAGCACCATAAAAATTAAGTGGATCAGCCTTAACATCACTGCGGAAGGGCTTTTTGACTATCGCAGAAGTGTTTGAAAACGTTTGTAAAAGAGTTAAGTTATGTTAAGGATGCAAGTTTCAACACTATATATATATACACTGAGTGGCCACTATATTATGACCACTTGACAGTTTTAAGGAAATGATCTATGGTTGCACGCTGTTGTCGCCAGAGGGCGAGGCTAGTATAAAAAGGGAAAGCTTAGTGCTTGCGACAGTAGTAGAAGTGATTTTTGGGTGACGAGATGGGTAAAAAAATGGGATTTGACGTACTTTCAGCGTGGGATGATTGTGGGAGCTCGGAGCCATGGAGCAAGTATCACCGAAACCGTCGCATTTGTGAAATGTTCCAGAGCAGCTGTTGTCAAAGTGTTTAAAGACTGGACTGTCAGCCAAAAAACTGGGACTCTACGTGAAATCTGTGGTCGTCATCGACTAGTGACTGCTCGAGCGGAACGGAGAGTGTCTAGACTTTTAACAGACAACAGAAGGGCAACTGTGCAGCAAATTACAGACCAACTTAATCAAGGATGCCCTCAAATGATCTCTGCACGCACTGTTTGCCGTACACTGCATCGGATGGGATATGGCATCCGAAGGCCTGTTCGAACATCTTTGGTGTCTGCAGTTAACAAGAGGAAGCGTCTCCAGTTCGCACAGGAGCACAAGGATTGGACAGTCGATAATTGGAAAAAAATTATGTGGTCCGATGAATCACGTTTTCATTTGCACCATGCCGATGGGCCGAGTGAGAATTTGGCGGAAACAGCACGAAAGCATGGACCCCAAATGCATTGCTACAACCCTTCGAGCTGGTGGAGGCAACGTTATGGTTTGGGGAATGTTTTGCTGGCATGCTTTGGGCCCTTTAACTCGTGTTGATCAATGTCTGACTGGCACATCATATCTAAACATCGTTGCGGACCGAGTGCATCCTATCATGTGGATGGTTTATCCCAATGGCGATGGCTACTTTCAACAAGATAATGCGTCCTGCCATAGTGCTCGTATTGTACAGGATTGGTTTCAGGAACATGCTGGTGAGTTTACTTTACGTAGGTGGCCCCCACAATCTCCAGATCTCAACCCCATTGAGAATTTCTAGGATGAAGTTGAAAGAGCCATCAGACAGCTGAATCCACAGCCCTTCAATCTCAGACTCCTGGAAAGTGCTATTCATCAAGCATGGTCTCAGATTCCACAAACCACCTATCAACATCTCGTGGAGTCCATGCCACGAAGAATCGACGCAGTATTAAAGGCAAAGGTGGCCCAACGATAATAAATAAGGCCCCCCGGTAGTAAATAAGGGCGTCTTCCTCCCCCTTTGTACTTCGCTTCCGTGTCACTTTCCTATCGGGCACTCTAGCCCAAATCTCCTAGCTTCCTATTTCTAAGGGTTGTTTAAGACTTGGGGTCAGACACTCCCTTCCTAAAATCCTCTGCATAAAAAAAAAAAAAAAAAAAAAAAACCGAAGTACTGAGGGGGGGGGGGGGTCATAATAAAGTCGCCACTCAGTGTATACATATATGGTCGAGTCACATTATTATGACCACCAGCTATTATCCAGAGAAACCGCCATATACAACGCGGACAGCAGCAAGACTGGCTGCAAGTGTCTCAGTAAGGTGCCGAAAGGTGTTCACAGATATGGGGAGCCATGTTGACTGCAGTGCATCTGACAGCTGCTGGAGAGTTCGTGGTGGAAGATCCAAAGATCCATAGAGCGAACCACACGATCGATGATTCTTGATGACCTGCGAGAAGTTCTGGTGTCTGCATGGTATAGCATCCCTACAGAAACGTTCAGATTCCTCATTGAATCAATACCATGCCGTATATCTACGGAATTGGCGGCCATACCTCATACTAACAGGTGGTCATAAATTTTTTTCGGTTGGGCTCTGTATACCCCCCCCTCATCCCCTTGAGAAAGGCGAAGGCTCGAAATCGCAGGTTTCTGGTCCACCGCATGCTGTGCTTGAAGCAAATCGGTTGAAGAAGGAATTATCACTAATTCTAGACATTGTCTGAAAGAAGCATCCAAAATTTTTCAAAACGCAGAAGGAATTCTCGTTAATTCCAGATGACGCGTAGAAGGAACGTCACACCTTTTCCGAAGAACCTAACGTTCAATAAATCCATTTTTATCTTCGGGCGCCAATGTGGGGACACAAATATGCCGGTGACGCGGCTCGAATCAGTATCCTTCTGCTCTAGAGCCGAATACTTTCCCAATTTAGCTTCACCGACAAGTGCTTATCATTGCTACTTGCCGTCTTCACATGTGCGTCATCTCTGTAGTACGTCCCAAAGAACTGAGCTATCAGACAAATCGGGCACCTGGGTGGCTTGTGGTTGGTGTTGAGACAGGTAATTAGTTTTATTTTATGTTTCGCTCTCTTTCTTTTTGGAGGGGTAAAGGGGGTCAACCAGCACCGTGAGCAATTCAGTGGGTGTAAGCTGTCGCCGGTTCATAATTTAGCACCACTGCTGAGGGAGAGAGCCAGTGCCGTAAGACAAGCACACCATCCGTGCCTCACGGTGATTCAAACTAGGACCCATGTCGGACGAATGATTAGAAGCCAACGCTTCGTAGCACTCGGACACCGGGGTTGCTTGTAATTCGTGTTATGTGACCGACACCAGGTCTTTAATACAGCGATACTTGTTTTGTGGCGGTCACTCGCATTCCACGGTCAGCTGCCGAAAGCGGGAAGTTTTGTCTGGCACGGATATTATCACCAATAGAAACAATGCATAGCAGAACTTTACTTGGCGACCACCAGGAAGATGAGGCAGGCCACCGACTGCCATTTTAAAAGAGCATCAAGTAACCACAAAAGTAGTTGCGCTTTTCGGAGATTGAGACAAAAGTATAACACATACGTAGTAGAAAAGCAATTTATTCGTCAAAACACCAATTACCATGGGGCATCAAAAACGTTCTGCCTACGATCATGGGAAGAGAAAACGTTTTTAGCTCAGCGTGCAACTCTTCAAAGTTGGAGATGTCAAGTCCATTCAAATGATTGTCGAGTGAAAGAAAGAAGTGATAGTCTGAAGGAGAGATATCTGGTGAGTAACTTGGATGACATATAATCTCCCACCCAAGTTCCTTTGATAGCGTTTCTGGTCAATGCGCAGTGAACACGAGCGTTATCTTGAAAGAGCAGAACTCCCTTTCTGTTGACCAGTACTGCTTCAATCTTTTTCAGGTCCTTATGCACACGTTTCAGTTGCTTTGATGTGTGAGGAATTGAGTCACTGGTGGACAACCAATGTCTGGAAAGTTTTGGGGTGCTTACTGAACCCACTTCTCATCACATGTGAGTACCCTACCCAAAAAATGGTTCCTTGTCATAGCGAGACAGCAATGCAAGACAAGCTGAGAAACGTTGCTGTTTGTTCACTGCAGACAGTTCGTGGGGGAATCACTTAGACAATTTGTATGCCTTACCTATTGCATGCAGATGTCTTTGGACGATTTCATCACTAACACAGAATCACTGGGCTAGTTTCTGGCATGTTTGGCTATTGTCCTGCTCTACAGCAACTTTCAGGGCTTCTGTGTTAAGGCTGACAGGAAAACCACTCCGAGCCTTTTCTTAAAGGGATTCATCACCGTATCTGAACTTTCGAAATCAATTCTGAGTTGTGCGATCCTTCGCAGCATCTTCTCCGAATGCTAAGCAAATGCGACGAGTTGTTTCTGCAGCAAATGAACCAAGTTTAAATTCATATAAGAAACATCCACGAGTAATTTCCACTGATAATGCCATTGTAATAGCACGTTTATCCACTACCAAGCAGTTAACTCATCTGATTCACACATCTATGAGCCATTACATTATGACTACCCCCAGACTAAAAAAATGAGCGCGCTTGGAGACCGTACGATGGCGCAGGTGAAGTTCACAGAGCAGTATGTATACAACCCGAGGACCGGCATTCGGTTAACAGACTGTTCGGAGTCAGAATGGGAAAAGCTGCCAATTTATCGGAGTTTGATAAATGATAAATTGTGATGGCACTGCGCCTCCGAACTATGATCTCGGAAATGGCGCGGCTTGTGAGTTGTTCACGTGCCGCTGTAGTGAGTACGTATCAAAAGTCGTGCACAGATGGCAAAACGACAAACGGTCGTCTAGCCGCGTGTTGTCCGCAGCTTATTGATCCCAGAGGGGATCGGAGACTGTCACGCATTGATCACAGCGACCGCAGGGCCAAAGTGCGACAAATCACCCGCAGCTACAACAGTGGTGATCAGGGCAATGTGTCACTGCACACAGTCCACCGCACTCTTCTGCGCATGGGCCTGCGTGGCCGAAGACTCAGTCGGGTCCCCAGGCTCACTGCACGTCATCGCCAACATCTCATGAAATGGGCCCAAGATAATCGAGATTGGACCGTGGATGATTGGAGGAAAGTAGCCTGGTCTGGCGAATCAAGATTACTGGTGCATCGCGCAGACGGCCGAGTGCGAATACGCCGATTACCAACGAAGGCTACAGCACCTGGATGCATTGTTGCGCGGAAACAGGCCTGCGGCAGCGGTGTTATGATGTGGGCTATGTTTTCTTTGGGCACTTTAGGCCCCATTATCCCAATAGCACAATCCCTGATATCTGTCAGGTATCTGAACATCGTTGCGGACCAAGTTCACCCATTCGTGTCAACTGTGTTCCCTGCTATTGATGGCCATTACCAGCAGATAATGCGCCATGCTACACTGCCAGAATCGTCTAGGTGTGGTTCTAGGAACATGCTAATGACTTTCTATTAATGCCCTGGCCTCCAAACACTTGGCATGAACCCAATCGAGCATTTGTGGTTCGACTTGGAAAATCGGTTTCGCGCTAAATTACCATCACCTCGAAATTTACGAGAACTGGAGGACATGTTGTTGACATTATGGTACCAGATATCCCAGAATACCTATCGCCACCTCATTGAACAGATGTCTTGCCGAGTGGCCGCTGTTTTGCGAGCTAAAGGGGATCCTATAGCTTATTAGGTACGTGGTCATATAGTAATGGCTCATCGATGTATGCGCAGGGCATCTTGGGATTTCAGGTGACGATATACCTCGGGCGGAACGCCATCGGTCCGCAAATTCAGTCATTACAAAGTGTTTCTTTTGCACTGTCGAAAAACGTCAATGCTTTTGTGGTTATCTGATATCTACATTTTACGGTCACCAACATACGGAAAAATCATGTTTTGGAAATTCCAGAACGATAATGAAAATGTTGTTCTCTAAACACATGAAACACCTTTGTCTCGCTCTGTCACCACCCTTTCTGACACTGTCAATGGAGGGTGGTCCTTGGGGTCAGTCACGTTTTTAGAATTTTGTTTGCAGACATTATGGTTTTCTGTTAAGTAGGATACGCATGTTCGATCTTTAGTTGTCTTAATTAAGAGCGTGAAGCCAACGTAGGAGTTTATCCCTTTCATTCCAACAAATTCGTCCTTCTCACACAGCGTCCGCATTGTTTCAGCTGGCTGTGTACGCTCCAATGGCATAGAAAAATATCACTGACTGTAAGGAAGCGGAAGAAGGAAAAGGATGGAAGTGGCTTCAAAACTCAACCGCAGTAGTGCTGCTATCGCGTTCGGCTTCTCCTTACCTTCCATTTTCTTGGGGGGTAACGTCTGGTAGGAGCGCCCGATTTGCGACAACGCATAATACATGTGTTCCAAATATCTAACTCCTTTCCTCAATATTAGTAGGAGATTAGTGAATAGCATGCCTAAAATACAAAAATAGGAGAGGAAAAAGTTGTGCAGGCACTTCACAGGACGCTGTATTACAAACGCTAAGTCTTTATTATTTTAGTTTTAAGTTGGGAGGGTGTTATTTTACCTCCTTCCTAACAAAGTTTTCCTTTGTAATACTTTTTAGCTTCTATCTAAATACGTTTTACGGTAAAAACATCTTTAAAAAGGTCATTGTAAATGTGCATATTCCGCGTGTGTCTTACACAAAATTTATTACTTAAAAATTAACAAATTCCCTCTATTTATTTAGAATCATCTGTCCAAAAAGGAATTCGGAAGTAACATTTAGATAAACAATTTGTCCTTTTTGTGAAAGGTGTGCGGATGTTCTCTCGTCTATCTATTTTCTTCAGCTATCAAATAAATTTCGAGCCTGACAGCAGATATTACGCGTCCGTACAGATGTATTATTTATTTGTCGCACGAGTGGAGAATTTGATTTCTGCTGCTTTAAATCTTATCATTGTCATCATCTGCCCGTGACAGAAAATTGCCCTGGCATTTTGCCAGAATAATGACAGAGCAGGGGAAACACTTGTTGTTGGCAGACGCTTTGTCAACAAGTGAAGTTATCATAAATCCATTAAGGCATCCGACGCGTACGGTTAGTTCTCAGTTCGCTTAGCAGGAAATTAATGTCAGTGGCACACGCGCAAGCATTCATTAAAATCGCGCAGAGTAATGTATCATTCATACGCACAATACACGCGGCATGTAGATGGGTATCAGGAAATTCAGTGACATATTTGATGAGATATTGACCCATATATCATATGCGCCTAAACAAACGTAAGGAAGCACCTGTGCTACCGTGGAAATTTCAATAACCTTACATTTAGCTGAAAGCAAAGGAAATAAATAAATTGCAGATCGTAGTATATTTATGTCATGTGTGTTTATTCAGTTCTGTAGATCACTGTACTAATCAGGGGATCGTTTCCACAGGAATAACTCATTGCGATAGACTAGAAATCAAAAGACATAGTCGTCAAAATTCATAATACTCTGTGACGTATATTCTAATTTAACTTTCATTTTTAGTTATTTTTCCTATGTCAATTTGAGTTTGTTCTCTTTTACACTTTCCAAACTTAACGTGATATCTTCTCTTTCACATGAATGAGGTTGGCAACACTTTTGAGGTCAGAGAGAGTGATGTATGAATGTGATAAGAACGTTAGATAAAAAGGACGATACAGCAGCTGCTTAGTGTGTGTCTGTGTGGAGATGTTCGCTCGTTGTTAAGCTAGATTATACGGCAGATAATTAAGGTATGTGTGAAGTGTAAAACACTCAGTGCTATATTTTAGATTTCATCTACTGTGCTTGACCAAAAACAGGTTAAATGTTCTGTATATGTTTCGTCTGGCCTTAATAAAGCCTTAATTTGAGCTATCCCGTGCAACTATTGCATCGTATTCTCATTTAGTTCAGCATTTCCTTAGTTATGGTTATAGACATAGCGTAACACCAATCTCGCACACGAAAAAAAGGGGTTACGTTATAACTCATAAGGTAACTTCACCAAAAACCGTTATCATTTAATTTTAAAAAGTTCTGATCGATGGGACTAATTGCCTGCGACGTGCTTTTAGGAAAGAGGTGTGAATCGTTATTCGCTGTTGTCCCTTTGCCGGACGAGAGCACTAACAATTCACAGTACTCACAACGTAATTTCACAGAAATATCCTTTAATCTTGGAATGCCCTGACGAATGGGTTTAATTGTCTGCGACATGCTGTTAGAAAGAAGTGTCGAATAGTCTTTTTGGCGTTTTATCTTAGCTGCTGAAGAGAGTAAGCGCTATTCGTAAAACTCAGCAGTGTTCAAAATGGGCCGGTATGACATACTGGCACTTCTTTTTTCCTAGTATTTCATACCGGCACTTGTTTTACGCGAAATTTACATACCGGTACTAATTTTAGTAGTGGGAACCGAAGAAATGATTTTTTTTTTGTCTCTGACTTACAAGCAGGCATTCTTAAACATAGAAACATCATGTGCCTTTGAGAAATAACTGTGTGGGAACCGTAAAGAGTAGAGGAGTGGTGTATACATGAGGTACAGGGGGATTCAGAAGTCCCCGAACTCTAAATTTTAAAACGTATTTGCTGTAAAACCATAAAAGATGTCCTAGTATTGCTGCTTGTGGCTGTTGTGTGTGACCTTGGGGAACGAGCTGCGCCACGTGATAGCACCACGTGACACTACGCTTACGCGGGCGCTGGCAAGCAGTAACGTTCAGTCAGCCATGAGTCTCACGCAAGAACAGAGTCGCTTTGTTAGAAGTTTATTTTGCGGAAATATCTTACCAACGTTGCATCCAGCTCTTTTAAAGGAAGTTTCCTGATGATCCTATACCAGGGAAAACAACTGTGTATGACCGACCTTGTGAGCCGGTTTTGCGAGACAGGCAGTGTTCAGAATAAGCCTAAAAGCGGCCGGCCGGCCGGCCGTCCGTCCGTGGTGACGACCACGTTTCTGGAGAAATACTCACAAGGTAACGTCGTCGTTACAATTTACAGTACTCACAAGGAAACTTCACAGAAACACTAGGACAAGCCGCCAACTGTAACCGATAACTCGGGTACAGTTGGCAAATTTCTAGCGAAGCTATTGCAAAATCTAACCTCAGTAAGGCGTCTATTATAATAAATTCTAAAAAACCAACGCGTAAAATTTATGAATTCCAGAACAAAAGTACGAAACATTCTAAAAAAGAAATGCCTAAAATTTATCATAAACTGCTTTCCTTCACGCCTTCACATTGGTTGTGGTCAGGTTGCATGTAGACAAAGAAACAGATCGGGAATCAAATTTTTCATTTTGTATCGCGAAAGACACACACACACACACATACACAAACTTCCTTTTATTATTATAGATTAAGCAAGTATTGAGCTAACAGACAGAGTCTTTCCATTTCTTCGTTTTCATTTCAGACGATTTTTTTAAATTAATGTTAGTGAGCCGACTTTCGTGAACCGGTTCAAGTAAAAGGTCATCTAGTTTTAATTGAAATTCCCCAATGACACGGAATTTCGGGAATCGAAAGGCGTCAAAACTTGACCATGGACGATGTCCAATCGCATGACGAAATCACGGTGATCGGATGTGTTGTGTCGTAGCTATGCTCGAACAACTAGTTGTCCTGAGTCTCGTATAGAGAGCAGAATTTTTTCAATTATTATTAAAATTGGTCAGTTTTTTAATGGTCATTATTTTTATACGACACGACCAATTACCATGATACCAACCCCTTGTCACTCATCATGTCCTTCTATTTCTCTGTGGCAAGTGTCACCGCGATCGGCCGAAGATCTTTGGAGGAGATAGGTAGCAAACGACCCCTTCTAAAAACCCGGAAAGCTCCCTAAAAATGCAATTTTTTGGACAATTGTTCGTCAATGACACGGAATTTCGGGAATCGGAAGGCGTCAAAATGTGACCACGGACGATGTCCAATCGCATGCAAAAAAATCACGGTGATCGGATGTGTCATCTCACACCTATACCCGAACAACTAATTGTCTCTAGTCTCGTAAAAAGAGCTCCGCTCAATTAAATCTTCGAAAGTCCTGCTGGATGAGATTTAGTGCCTATGGCGAGAAAAAGGGTATTTTCTTTCCTTGAGTAAGACAAAATGACAGAAATCGCCTTACACCAAATTCGGAAGGGAAACTGAATGAGGCGGCACTTCAAAATGCGCAGTTCGCGAATAAAGGAACTTGATCTTCCATGCAATACAGAAAATCACTACGATAAAGAACTTTCGAAGGTATTTTATGTTTCTACGTTTTGCAGTAAGCGCTTCAGATATTTTTGTGTACTTTCTTTGCACTTGCGTTTTTCGCGTGATGCACATATGTGTACACAGTCGTATCAGAATAACATGGCCACCTACCTAATTAATGAGAATAACCACCCTTGGCCCGGATGACAGCGGCTAGACGGCGTGGCATGGACGCAATGATGCCCTGGAAGGTTGCTCGAGGCACACGTACCCATTCGAGCTACAGCAGAGCATGGAGTTCCCGGAGATGACGTGGTTGTGGGTCGGCACGACGAACCTGTCAATCCAAATACTTCCACAAGTGCTCTATGGGATTGAGGTCGGGCGATTTCGTCGGCTAAGGGAGAACTGAGACATCACTGTCGTCTTTCTGGAACCAGTCGCACACCCCCTTAGCGGTGTGGCAGGGCGCATTGTTCTGTTAGTAGACGCCATCACCACCAGGGTAAACGTCCAACATGAAGGGATGCATGTGCTCAGCGAGGATGGACAGGTAGCCACTGGCGTTCAGGGACCTATCCAGTGGTACCAGCGGTCCCAGGTCACCCAAGGAAAACATCCCCCAGACATGCGCAGTGCCACCGCTGGCCTGTACTTAACCTAAAAGCGTGTCCGGGTGTTGGTTCTCGTGTGTCTGACGTCATATCCGTCACCGCCCGTCACTTCTGTGGAGTAGAAACCTGGATTCGTCGGAGAAGGCAAACATTTTCCATTTTTCCACTGTCCAATGACGGTAGTCCCATTCGAACTGCAGGCGTCGTTGCCGATGGACCTGGGTTAACATGGGCGCCTTGACGTAGTATCGACTCCGGAGACCCATGCGTAACAGGGTTCGCCGTACTGTTATCGGGGACACGTACCTGGGTACCCCAGCGTTCATTTGCGTTATCAACTGCTGCGCGTCGACTGCCTTTTACCAGTCGGCGGAGGCGAAGTTCCCTTCTGGGATCCATGGTCTTTGTGGCTCCACAGTTCTGACGTTGGGAGGTACTCGGTGTGCCAGCGGTCCATTCTGGTACACCCTTACTGCTGCACCTCACGAACAACCCACAAGTCTGCTGTTTGAGATGCATCCACCCTTGACGCTGTAGCCGATGATCATTCCTTTTTGAACGTCCGTCAAATCACTACCTCTGCCCATTGCTCTCACTCCACGCACTATGCCCCATCTGTCCTGGCCAGCCGCTTATACCTCCGCGTGGTCAACCTTATCACGTGCACTCTGTGACGCGCTTGGGCGGGTACACCGTGATTCCGGGGGTGGTCATATTATTCTGATACGATCGTGTATCAGCTCGCTTGTACGCACGTTTATATTATGGGTTTTTCCAATTTTTATGTTGTGCAGATTCACGTATTGTGTTCTAAATAAAATTTTAACTAAACAGAATTTTTTTGTATTTCAGTCCGCAATATTGTCGTTTCTTTGATCAAAATTTACCTGTCCGAAAGTTCTCAATTACTCTAATGATCATTAGGAGCACATTTTTTATCCAAAATAGATAGAGCTAGTGTTTCAAGGTAGAGTTATCAAGAGACGGCGCGCTATAACGACTAGCTCCTACTTACATTTCAGTTAAACCAGCACTATACCAGCAGAACTACGCATGTGCTTAGAATATCATATTTAGTGGCAAAAATATAAATTATTACTCACAAAAAGGGGAAGATATTTCCAAAATAATAGCTAGCACACGTTAATTGAAGTAGAATTTCAGATTTAGCAGCAAAATGATCAATTATTACTCAGAAAAAGGGGAGTTATTTCCAAACTAATAGCTAGCCCACGTTAAATGAAGTTTTTTTTGTTTATATTTTGACAAACTTTGAAACAGTAAGTTTTGTAAAGGCATAAGATACAATACACTGTTCTCTTGCCTTCTCTACCATAACACGATATTGACTGACTACCACCTCTGACTTTTTTGTTTGTTTATTTATTAAGTAACCAAGCGTGTTGTGTTTTCGTATTGATCGTCCATTGCAGCAACAGTACTGAACTGCCAGCAGATTTTAACCTCATCATTATCAATCATTTCTTTCTCACAATGACTTTCTCGGATTATTTGGTAACTATATTACTGTTTCTATGCATCTATATTCCTTTCACCTCTTAAACAAGATCAATATTCGGAGACAGAGGGTAACTCCTTCAATAAAAAAAAAGATAAAGAAACAAGAAGCATTAGCTCACTGAACAGAGCATAGACTTAAAATTATGCTCACATTAGGACGCTGTGATTCAAAACAGTATAATATCTGCGACACGGAAAAAGACAAATAAAAAAAAAGTCCTTAATGCTCACGCACTTTAGTGAGGTAATGTTAAAGAAATCATTCTGCGAACTAAAAAGAGCATATCCACTGGAAATAAGCTAAATATTTCCGAGCTTTCCATTTTCGAAAAGAACATAATGACATGTTACTTCCCACAAAACAAAATGCAAATAAAATAGCGAATTGTGTGTCACGTAAAGAGTCTCAATGGATTAATGCGTGTGGCGAAAGGCTGAGAAAGGTGATTCACTTTTTGAATGAAATGGCTAACAGTCTTCCTAAATGGTATTTTTTTTTAATTATATTTAGAAATATGTTGATTTGATAAATTCGGACCCTAACGCGTCATGCATGATGGACGTCATATGCCACTTATAGTACAACAGTATTGGGTTAATGCATAAGTTCATGCCGTTTTATTTCACGAGTGTTTCCCAGGTCAGTAGTGAAGGTGCAGATGGTCAGTTGTATAGCAAAATGTAGCCTATTTATTGGGTTGATGCATAAGTTCATGCCGTTTTATTTCACGAGTGTTTCCCAGGTCAGTAGTGACGGTGCAAATGGCCAGTTGTATATCAAAATGTAGCTTATTTATTGGGTTGATGCATAAGTTCATGCCGTTTTATTTCACGAGTGTTTCCCAGGTCAGTAGTGACGGTGCAAATGGCCAGTTGTATATCAAAATGTAGCTTATTTATTGGGTTGATGCATAAGTTCATGCCGTTTTATTTCACGAGTGTTTCCCAGGTCAGTAGTGACGGTGCAAATGGCCAGTTGTATATCAAAATGTAGCTCATTTATTGGGTTGATGCATAAGTTCATGCCGTTTTATTTCACGAGTGTTTCCCAGGTCAGTAGTGACGGTGCAAATGGCCAGTTGTATATCAAAATGTAGCTTATTTATTGGGTTGATGCATAAGTTCATGCCGTTTTATTTCACGAGTGTTTCCCAGGTCAGTAGTGACGGTGCAAATGGCCAGTTGTATATCAAAATGTAGCTTATTTATTGGGTTGATGCATAAGTTCATGCCGTTTTATTTCACGAGTGTTTCCCAGGTCAGTGGTGACGGTGCAAATGGCCAGTTGTATATCAAAATGTAGCTTATTTATTGGGTTGATGCATAAGTTCATGCCGCTTTATTTCACAAGTGTTTCCCAGGTCAGTAGTGACGGTGCAGATGGCCAGTTGTATATCAAAATGTAGCTTATTTATTGGGTTGATGCATAAGTTCATGCCGTTTTATTTCACGAGTGTTTCCCAGGTCAGTGGTGACGGTGCAAATGGCCAGTAGTATATCAAAATGTAGCTTATTTTTTGGGTTGATGCATAAGTTCATGCCGTTTTATTTCACGAGTGTTTCCCAGGTGAGTAGTGACGGTGCAAATGGCCAGTTGTATATCAAAATGTAGCTCATTTATTGGGTTGATGCATAAGTTCATGCCGTTTTATTTCACGAGTGTTTCCCAGGTCAGTAGTGACGGTGCAAATGGCCAGTTGTATATCAAAATGTAGCTTATTTATTGGGTTGATGCATAAGTTCATGCCGTTTTATTTCACGAGTGTTTCCCAGGTCAGTAGTGACGGTGCAGATGGCCAGTTGTATATCAAAATGTAGCTTATTTATTGGGTTGATGCATAAGTTCATGCCGTTTTATTTCACGAGTGTTTCCCAGGTCAGTAGTGACGGTGCAAATGGCCAGTTGTATATCAAAATGTAGCTTATTTTTTGGGTTGATGCATAAGTTCATGCCGTTTTATTTCACGAGTGTTTCCCAGGTGAGTAGTGACGGTGCAAATGGCCAGTTGTATATCAAAATGTAGCTCATTTATTGGGTTGATGCATAAGTTCATGCCGTTTTATTTCACGAGTGTTTCCCAGGTCAGTAGTGACGGTGCAAATGGCCAGTTGTATATCAAAATGTAGCTTATTTATTGGGTTGATGCATAAGTTCATGCCGTTTTATTTCACGAGTGTTTCCCAGGTCAGTAGTGACGGTGCAGATGGCCAGTTGTATATCAAAATGTAGCTTATTTATTGGGTTGATGCATAAGTTCATGCCGTTTTATTTCACGAGTGTTTCCCAGGTCAGTAGTGACGGTGCAAATGGCCAGTTGTATATCAAAATGTAGCTTATTTATTGGGTTGATGCATAAGTTCATGCCGTTTTATTTCACGAGTGTTTCCCAGGTCAGTAGTGACGGTGCAAATGGCCAGTTGTATATCAAAATGTAGCTTATTTATTGGGTTGATGCATAAGTTCATGCCGTTTTATTTCACGAGTGTTTCCCAGGTCAGTGGTGACGGTGCAAATGGCCAGTTGTATATCAAAATGTAGCTTATTTATTGGGTTGATGCATAAGTTCATGCCGCTTTATTTCACAAGTGTTTCCCAGGTCAGTAGTGACGGTGCAGATGGCCAGTTGTATATCAAAATGTAGCTTATTTATTGGGTTGATGCATAAGTTCATGCCGTTTTATTTCACGAGTGTTTCCCAGGTCAGTGGTGACGGTGCAAATGGCCAGTTGTATATCAAAATGTAGCTTATTTTTTGGGTTGATGCATAAGTTCATGCCGTTTTATTTCACGAGTGTTTCCCAGGTGAGTAGTGACGGTGCAAATGGCCAGTTGTATATCAAAATGTAGCTCATTTATTGGGTTGATGCATAAGTTCATGCCGTTTTATTTCACGAGTGTTTCCCAGGTCAGTAGTGACGGTGCAAATGGCCAGTTGTATATCAAAATGTAGCTTATTTATTGGGTTGATGCATAAGTTCATGCCGTTTTATTTCACGAGTGTTTCCCAGGTCAGTAGTGACGGTGCAAATGGCCAGTTGTATATCAAAATGTAGCTTATTTATTGGGTTGATGCATAAGTTCATGCCGTTTTATTTCACGAGTGTTTCCCAGGTCAGTGGTGACGGTGCAAATGGCCAGTTGTATATCAAAATGTAGCTTATTTATTGGGTTGATGCATAAGTTCATGCCGCTTTATTTCACAAGTGTTTCCCAGGTCAGTGGTGACGGTGCAAATGGCCAGTAGTATATCAAAATGTAGCTTATTTTTTGGGTTGATGCATAAGTTCATGCCGTTTTATTTCACGAGTGTTTCCCAGGTGAGTAGTGACGGTGCAAATGGCCAGTTGTATATCAAAATGTAGCTCATTTATTGGGTTGATGCATAAGTTCATGCCGTTTTATTTCACGAGTGTTTCCCAGGTCAGTAGTGACGGTGCAAATGGCCAGTTGTATATCAAAATGTAGCTTATTTATTGGGTTGATGCATAAGTTCATGCCGTTTTATTTCACGAGTGTTTCCCAGGTGAGTGGTGACGGTGCAAATGGCCAGTTGTATATCAAAATGTAGCTTATTTATTGGGTTGATGCATAAGTTCATGCCGTTTTATTTCACGAGTGTTTCCCAGGTCAGTGGTGACGGTGCAAATGGCCAGTTGTATATCAAATTGTAGCTTATTTATTGGGTTGATGCATAAGTTCATGCCGCTTTATTTCACAAGTGTTTCCCAGGTCAGTAGTGACGGTGCAGATGGCCAGTTGTATATCAAAATGTAGCTTATTTATTGGGTTGATGCATAAGTTCATGCCGTTTTATTTCACGAGTGTTTCCCAGGTCAGTAGTGACGGTGCAAATGGCCAGTTGTATATCAAAATGTAGCTTATTTATTGGGTTGATGCATAAGTTCATGCCGTTTTATTTCACGAGTGTTTCCCAGGTCAGTAGTGACGGTGCAAATGGCCAGTTGTATATCAAAATGTAGCTTATTTATTGGGTTGATGCATAAGTTCATGCCGTTTTATTTCACGAGTGTTTCCCAGGTCAGTGGTGACGGTGCAAATGGCCAGTTGTATATCAAAATGTAGCTTATTTATTGGGTTGATGCATAAGTTCATGCCGCTTTATTTCACAAGTGTTTCCCAGGTCAGTGGTGACGGTGCAAATGGCCAGTAGTATATCAAAATGTAGCTTATTTTTTGGGTTGATGCATAAGTTCATGCCGTTTTATTTCACGAGTGTTTCCCAGGTGAGTAGTGACGGTGCAAATGGCCAGTTGTATATCAAAATGTAGCTCATTTATTGGGTTGATGCATAAGTTCATGCCGTTTTATTTCACGAGTGTTTCCCAGGTCAGTAGTGACGGTGCAAATGGCCAGTTGTATATCAAAATGTAGCTTATTTATTGGGTTGATGCATAAGTTCATGCCGTTTTATTTCACGAGTGTTTCCCAGGTGAGTAGTGACGGTGCAAATGGCCAGTTGTATATCAAAATGTAGCTTATTTATTGGGTTGATGCATAAGTTCATGCCGTTTTATTTCACGAGTGTTTCCCAGGTCAGTGGTGACGGTGCAAATGGCCAGTTGTATATCAAATTGTAGCTTATTTATTGGGTTGATGCATAAGTTCATGCCGCTTTATTTCACAAGTGTTTCCCAGGTCAGTAGTGACGGTGCAGATGGCCAGTTGTATATCAAAATGTAGCTTATTTATTGGGTTGATGCATAAGTTCATGCCGTTTTATTTCACGAGTGTTTCCCAGGTCAGTAGTGACGGTGCAAATGGCCAGTTGTATATCAAAATGTAGCTTATTTATTGGGTTGATGCATACGTTCATGCCGTTTTATTTCACGAGTGTTTCCCAGGTCAGTAGTGACGGTGCAAATGGCCAGTTGTATATCAAAATGTAGCTTATTTATTGGGTTGATGCATAAGTTCATGCCGTTTTATTTCACGAGTGTTTCCCAGGTCAGTAGTGACGGTGCAAATGGCCAGTTGTATATCAAAATGTAGCTTATTTATTGGGTTGATGCATAAGTTCATGCCGTTTTGTTTCACGAGTGTTTCCCAGGTCAGTAGTGACGGTGCAGATGGCCAGTTGTATATCAAAATGTAGCTTATTTATTGGGTTGATGCATAAGTTCATGCCGTTTTGTTTCACGAGTGTTTCCCAGGTCAGTAGTGACGGCGCAAATGGCCAGTTGTATATCAAAATGTAGCTTATTTATTGGGTTGATGCATAAGTTCATGCCGTTTTATTTCACGAGTGTTTCCCAGGTCAGTAGTGACGGTGCAGATGGCCAGTTGTATATCAAAATGTAGCTTATTTATTTGGTTGATGCATAAGTTCATGCCGTTTTTTCACGAGTGTTTCCCAGGTCAGTAGTGACGGTGCAGATGGCCAGTTGTATATCAAAATGTAGCTTATTTATTGGGTTGATGCATAAGTCATGCCGTTTTATTTCACGAGTGTTTCCCAGGTCAGTAGTGACGGTGCAAATGGCCAGTTGTATATCAAAATGTAGCTTATTTATTGGGTTGATGCATAAGTTCATGCCGTTTTATTTCACAAGTGTTTCCCAGGTCAGTAGTGACGGTGCAGATGGCCAGTTGTATATCAAAATGTAGCTTATTTATTGGGTTGATGCATAAGTTCATGCCGTTTTTTTTCACGAGTGTTTCCCAGGTCAGTAGTGACGGTGCAGATGGCCAGTTGTATTTCAAAATGTAGCTTATTTATTGGGTTGATGCATAAGTTCATGCCGTTTTGTTTCACGAGTGTTTCCCAGGTCAGTAGTGACGGCGCAAATGGCCAGTTGTATATCAAAATGTAGCTTATTTATTGGGTTGATGCATAAGTTCATGCCGTTTTATTTCACGAGTGTTTCCCAGGTCAGTAGTGACGGTGCAGATGGCCAGTTGTATATCAAAATGTAGCTTATTTATTGGGTTGATGCATAAGTTCATGCCGTTTTATTTCACGAGTGTTTCCCAGGTCAGTAGTGACGGTGCAAATGGCCAGTTGTATATCAAAATGTAGCTTATTTATTGGGTTGATGCATAAGTTCATGCCGTTTTATTTCACGAGTGTTTCCCAGGTCAGTAGTGACGGTGCAAATGGCCAGTTGTATATCAAAATGTAGCTTATTTATTGGGTTGATGCATAAGTTCATGCTGTTTTATTTCACGAGTGTTTCCCAGGTCAGTAGTGACGGTGCAAATGGCCAGTTGTATATCAAAATGTAGCTTATTTATTGGGTTGATGCATAAGTTCCTGCCGTTTTATTTCACGAGTGTTTCCCAGGTCAGTGGTGACGGTGCAAATGGCCAGTTGTATATCAAAATGTAGCTTATTTATTGGGTTGATGCATAAGTTCATGCCGTTTTATTTCACGAGTGTTTCCCAGGTCAGTAGTGACGGTGCAAATGGCCAGTTGTATATCAAAATGTAGCTTATTTATTGGGTTGATGCATAAGTTCATGCCGTTTTATTTCACGAGTGTTTCCCAGGTCAGTAGTGACGGTGCAAATGGCCAGTTGTATATCAAAATGTAGCTTATTTATTGGGTTGATGCATAAGTTCATGCCGTTTTATTTCACGAGTGTTTCCCAGGTCAATGGTGACGGTGCAAATGGCCAGTTGTATATCAAAATGTAGCTTATTTATTTGGTTGATGCATAAGTTCATGCCGTTTTATTTCACGAGTGTTTCCCAGGTCAGTAGTGACGGTGCAAATGGCCAGTTGTATATCAAAATGTAGCTTATTTATTGGGTTGATGCATAAGTTCATGCCGTTTTATTTCACGAGTGTTTCCCAGGTCAGTGGTGACGGTGCAAATGGCCAGTTGTATATCAAAATGTAGCTTATTTATTGGGTTGATGCATAAGTTCATGCCGTTTTATTTCACGAGTGTTTCCCAGGTCAGTAGTGACGGTGCAAATATCCAGTTGTATATCAAAATGTACCCAGTTATATCGTGTATCTAAATCATGTTGCGTTGTGTGATTGTGGCTAACGTTTTTTTGGTTTTCAGGTCCGGAAGTATCGAGTGTCAGGTAGAGATGAATGAACACTTCCGACATCCGCTTCTCTAAGAGCTTAACAAGGGATCCACGGCCGCCATGGCTACTCGACAAATTTGTGGTGTGTATGGGGAGGATGCTATTGCTTCGAGGACAGTCCGCAAATGGTTTGAGCGCTTCCGAGATGGCAATTTTGACCTCAACGACTCTCCACGCTTAGGTCGTCCATCTCATTTTGATGATGATCGTTTGAACCATCTCATCCACTTGGATCCGCGTCAAACCACACGCGAATTGGCCACTGGGATAGACTGTGATCAGACCACCGTGGTACGACACCTGGAACGTATGGCAAAGATTCAGAAATTGGGGTCTTGGGTGCCTCATACTGAAGACAACAAGAATCAGCGTGTTGCCATATGTAGTTCCTTGCTTGCTCGTTTTCGCGAATGTTCTCAGCATCACAAACCCCTTCTGTCACGTATTGTTACTGGAGATGAAAAGTGCTGCCTTTAAGTGAATTTCAGGCATCGGAGGGAATGGTTAAGCCCAAACAAGACGCCCACACCACGTCCAACACATGACTTTCATCCTGCGAAGATCATATTGTGTGTCTGGTGGGACATGGAAGGCATTATTCACTGGGAAATGCTGCCGAAGAATCTGACCATCAACGCTGCACTCTATTGTGAACAACTCCTCTGTGTGGAGGGAACAATCCAGTAGAAACGGCCACATCGACGCCATGGTGTCCTCCTCCAACATGATAACGCACGCCGTCACAGTGCAAACATAACCAAAATGGCCATTCAGGACATGAAATGGGAGATTTTTCCACATCTGGCCTATTCCCAAGATGTCGCCCCTTCAGACTATCACCTGTTCCGATCTCTGTCGAATACACTCCGTGGCAGAACGTTCTTTTTTTTTTTATTATTGGAGGTTTAACGACCACCGGGAGCAACTCAATGGGCTATAAGCAGTCGCCCGTCCCTAATTTAGGGTCACTGGTTCCAGGGAAGGGAGACAGCCAGTGCCGTAAGACAAACACAACATCCATGTCTCACCGGGATTCGAACCCGGACCCCGTTCGGACGAATGATCAGAGGCCATCGCTTAGACCACTGCGCCACCAGGGCGGCTGCAGAACGTTTAACAATGATGTTGATCTCCAGAATTTCCTTGATGATTTCTTCGCAGCGAAACCTACACATTTTTTCAAGAATGGCATTGTAGACCTAACCAGACGTTGTGACACCATCGTAAACAATGTGGGGGAATACATAGTTGATTGATTCCGTTTTCCGTTCTGATGTAATACCTTCCGTAGCGCGGCGAAAAAACGGCATGAACTTATGCATCAACCTAATATTCTTAAATGAGTGGTGTTCGGGAACTTGATTTGTGCTTCAGAAACGAGGAAATGATTCACATTTCCCATTATGTATAGCACTTATTGATTATTGATTATGAAAGTACTTCTGATTTCAGGAGATGTGAAAACACAAGTTTGTTCCTGACGATATTCGATTCCGCGCCCCCTCACTTCGGAGTAAGTTGCTCACCCAACTAAGCTACCCGGACAGAATGTATCGCTGCAGATTTGTCGTCTTAACACGTACTTTGCCTCCGTAGTAAGTAACAATTACCGTTTGCAAGGTCTTATAAATTCTACGGTATTAACCCTTTAACCGTCTGGAACGAATATAACTCGGAGTTACAAAAATGGGCTCAAATCAGCTCGAATTGCTATCTAAAAAGTGGGACGAACTCGCTGCAACGAGTGAACCTTAGCACCAAACGGCTTTGCTTTTTACTGTTAGTTTTGTTATTCAAAGTAGTCATTTAAAGAAATGATTGACGCTAATCCTTATGGCTGATTGCTGCTGAAAGGGCTATAACAATGGTAATGAACCTAACAAACGAGAGTCAACATGTTTCAGTTACTTTCTATCCAATGGCATTATATCCATCTCAGGAAGACTAGCCATTTCCCATCATGCCTTGCGTCATGGAACAGATAATAAAATAACAGAAAGCAGCGCTTATCGCTAGTTACATGTTTACGATCTGTACTGCTGAGATGTGAGATAGAAAGGAATTGCTTTGCCGGAGCTTTCATAAAATGCGGCCGCTTCAAGTGTTAAAAATTCATAAGTTAATGCAGTATTATTAATAAATTCTAATGAAATGGAAGTGCGAAGGTATAACTTCTATGAAAATGGAAGAGCATATATACACTATATTGACAAAAGTCACCGGACACCTAGAAGAGAAACACAACATAGCATTTATTGACATACATTAGTACGGTGTCGCTCCACCTATGGCCTTAATGCGTGCACTGACCCTTCGAGACATGCTTTCCACAGGATTTTGGAACACAGGGATAGGTATGAGCTTCCATTCGGTACATAATGCTGCCGCTAACTGTTGCTTAGTCTAAGTAGGCCTTGGTTTCAAAATTCTTATGCGGCACTTCTAATTCATCCCATAGGTGTTCTATGGGATTAAGATCAGGGCTCTGTGCTGGCCAGTGCACACACGATACGGAATTATCGTCAAACCACGCGGTAAACAGTCCTTGCTTTATGGTCAGTGCATTATCCTTCTGGTACCGACAAGGCTCAGTTCCATAGCATTGCCACAGAGTTGGCAGGGCATAATTGTCCAGAATATCGAGGTAGACGTGCTGGTCAACAGGTTTGTCCACGATAACCAATGGGCCAAGACCATACCACGAAAAACACTACCACACGAATACACTGCCAGCTCCAAACTTGACCGTAGGAACAATTCACTGTGGTAAATAGGTTCCCCTGGCCACCACCATACCCACACACCGCCATGAGACTGATTGATCGGCTATCTGGATTCATCCGTGCATAGGACCCGTTTCCATTGATCTACGGTCCACGATAAATGTTCTTTACACCATGCTAAACGACGAGTAGCGTTACAAATGGAGATGAAAGGCTTATGAGCAGCCACACGACCACGGCAACCCATGGAATGAAGTTCTCTGCGAATGGTACAAGCACATACCGAGGCTCCAGCATTTTTACTCAGTTCTTCCACTGAGGTCTTGTGTAATACTTAGTCGATTAGCTGTAACGACTCTCCTGAAGCTTCGACGTCCTCTATCGCTGATTTTCTTTGGTCTGCCGGTACGTTTTGCTGCTTCAGGTGTGCCATGTGTCTTCCACTTATTCAGTACATCCAAAACAGTTGACTTGGGTATGTTTAAACACCTCTCTGTTTCTCTTATGGACAACCCACTAATACAACACCCAATTATATTTCCTTTCTCACAGTGAGTTCTCTCCCGCCGCGACATTTTCACTCAACCTCACAGTGCGATATGATCGCGGTCAGCTGCAGGCTTGCTTTTATACCGTTTGCAGCTGTACCGCGTATGTTAACAACGCAGCGGATCCGTTCATTTGTTTTGAAGGGGTGTCCGGTGACTTTTGTCAATATAGTGTATTTATACAGTGTATAACTTCTATGAAAATATAATACAAAAACTCTTATAATATAATTTAAAATATAATAACTTCTATGAAAATGGGAGAGCAAAGGTTTTACTGTTCATGGACATAGCACGGATAAAAATTCGAAATGGAGTGAGTCATTGTGACACCATCATATTTTCCAAGCTCGCCAATGCAATATTTCGGAATTATTAACCCAGCAATCAGATGTATCTGAATTGACTGTATTTACTTTTCGTCACATAACATTAATCACATCATAAAACTTGAAAACTGCATCTCCCTGGAGCTGGAATCGAACCAGCATCTCACGATTTCCGTTCGAGAATGCTATCCGTTACACCAACCATGACAATGAAATCCCAAGTATCTGAATGTTAAGAATCAAAACATCCTCTGATTTTCGCCAGTCGCCGCAAATTACAATGTTCTGATTCTTAACACTCAAATACTTGGGACTTAACCGTCCCGGGAGGTGTAACGTATAGCATGCTCGAACGGACACAGGGAGATGTGGGTTCCATTCCAAGGCTATATTTTTTTCAATTTTTCTATGTGATGAATGTCACGGGACGAATAAAAAATTCAGGAAATTCAGAGACATCTGACTGCTGTGTTCATAATTCTGACGTATTTCCACTATTACGAGAAGAATATTTCTTCCACAGAATTGTCCATATTTCAGAATGTCTCTCAGCAACCGAACTGGGAAGACAAAGGGATAAAGTTTAATGTAGACAGCTTAATCATCCTTCATTTTGCAGACGACGTAATCAAGTTTGTAAGTAACCCTTTAGGATGATTCAAAGGGATCATCCTGAAGGGTAATCTTTAAGATGATGTAACACCTTAGGATAATGCGACTGAACTGGAAAAAGGGCGTAAAGGTAAATGGATACACCTTAACCCTTCTTTGTTTTGCAGATGACGTAATCAAGTTTGCAAGTAACCCATTAGGGTGATTCAAAGGGATCATCCTGAAGGGTAATCTTTAAGATGATGTAACACATTAGGATAATGCGACTGAACTGGAAAGACAAGGGTGTAAAAGATTAATGGATACACCTTAACCCTTCTTCGTTTTGCAGACAACGTAATCAAGTGTGCAAGTAACCCTTTAGGATAATTCAAAGGGACCATCCTGAAGGGTAACCTTTACGATGATGTAATGTAAATCTTTAGCATGATGCGACCGAATTGGAAGACAAGGGAATGAAGATTTATGGAGACATCTTAACCGTCCTCCATTTTGCAGACGACGTAATCAATATATTAAAGTTTGCAAGTAACCCTTTAGGATGGTTCAAAGGGATCATCCTGAAGGGAAATCTTTAAGATGATGTAACACCTTAGGATAATGCGACTGAACTGGAAAGACAAGGGCGTAAAGGTAAATGAATGTCCCTTAACCCTTCTTCGTTTTGCACACAACGTAATCAAGTGTGCAAGTAACCCTTTAGGTTGATTCAAAGGGACCATCCTGAAGGGTAACCTTTGAGATGATGTAACACTTTAGAATAATGCGACTTAACTGGAAAGACAAGAGCGTAAAGGTTAATGGAGACAGCTTAACAGTCCTCCATTTTGCAAACGACGTAATCAAGTTTGCAAGTAACCCTTTAGGATGGTTCAAAGGGATCATCCTGAAGGGAAATATTTAAGATGATGTAACACCTTGAGATAATGCGCCTGAACTGGAAAGACAAGGGCGTAAAGTTAAATTAATGCACCTTAACCCTTCTTCGTTTTGCAGACAACGTAATCAAGTGTGCAAGTAACCCTTTAGGTTGATTCAAAGGGACCATCCTGAAGGGTAACCTTTAAGATGATGTAACACTTTAGAATAATGCGACTGAACTGGAAAGACAAGAGCGTAAAGGTTAATGGAGACAGCTTAACAGTCCTCCATTTTGCAAACGACGTAATCAAGTTTGTAGGTAACCCTTTAGGATGATTCAAAGGAATCACTCTAAAGGGTAACCTTTAGGATTATGTAAACCTTTAAAATGATGCGACTGAACTGCGTCATTTTGCAGATCGCGTAATCAAGTTTGCAAGTATCCCTTTAGGATGATTCAAAGGGATCATTCTACAGGGTAACCTTTAGAATTATGTAACCCTCTAAGGTGATAGGACTGAACTGCTTCATTTTGCAGACGACGTAATCAAGTTTGCAAGTAACTTTTTAGGATGATTCAAAGGGATCATCCTAAAGGGTAATCTTTACGATGATGTAATGTAAATCTTTAGTATGATGCGACTGAATTGGAAGACAAGGGAATGAAGATTAATGGAGACAGCTTAACCGTCCTCCATTTTGCAGACGACGTAATCAATATAATCAAGTTTGCAAGTAACCCTTTAGGATAGTTCAAAGGAATCATCCTAAAGGATAACCTTTAAGATGATGTAACCCTTTACGATGATGTGACTGAACTGGGGAAACAAGGGGATAAAGGTTAATGGAGACAGCTAAACCGTTCTTCATTTTGATGACGACGAAATCGAGTTTGCAAGTAAACCTTTAAGATGATTCAAAGGGATCATCCTAAAGGGTAGCCTTTAAGGTGACGTAACCCTTTAGGATGTTGCGACTGAACTGGAAAGACAAGGGCATAAAGGTTAATGGAGACACCTTAACCCTTCTTCGTTTTGCGGATGACGTAACCAAATTTGCAAGTAACCCTTTAGGGCAACATAGTGCGATTCAAAAACTCCCAGATAAACGTAAAGGAGTGGAGTTAAGAATGGACTTATACACTGCAGGCCACCCAAAATGCAACACCAAAAAGGAAGCACCCGATTGGCCTGAAATTCGCAGCATGCGTCACCCACGAGAGGCCATGCAAACGATTAGCATTGCAGGGCAGATGCAAATCATGTGCACCCGGCACGCCACCGAGAAGTACTGTAAGAGGGTGCACAGAAGGCGGGGTGTAAGTAGTGGAAGTGTGTTGTGCTGCCGGACCTGTGCGTGAGAAGCTTTCTGATGCCTCGTCGCAGAATACGGCAATCATTCCAGCACGTTTCGGAGTTCGACAGATGACGAATAGTGGCCTGTCACGACAGCGATTTATCGTACCGAGACTTCGGCGTCCATGTGGGACGACATCCAGCCACAGTGAGGCAAGTATGGATTCGGTGGGTGCACGAGGGACGGACGGACCGACGTGAGCGATTGCCGCAGCCGCGGCCCACCACCGAACGAGAGGACCGGCATGTTGTGTGGCGGGCATTGACATTTCGCACCGCCACATCACGAACGTTAGCGCGGGAATTAGGGTGTGCTGCGCAACAACCTGTGTCAGCACGTACTGTTCGACGTCATCTGCAGGAGCGGGGACTTGTCGCACGGCGCCCATTGCTCCGATTACCATTGACGTTGCACCACCGGCGGGTGCGGCGGCAGTGGGCCGTTGAACGCCGCACCTGGACTACGGAATGGCACGACATTGTCTTCTCCGACGAATCCCCCTTCTGGCTGCAGCACCACGATGGTCGGATACGCGTGTGGCGGCATCGCGCCGAGAGACTGCATGACGCCTGCATTATGCATCGCCATACCGGTTTGTCGCCTGGCGGTATGGTTTTGGGTGCAATTGGATATGAGACCCGCACCCCTCGGTACGCATCGCCGGTACACTCAACAGTCATCGCTACATCTCCGACGTTTTGCAGCCTGTAGTCTTCCCTTACCTGCAGGACCTGCCAGCGGCCACGTTTCAACAGGACAATGCGTGCCCGTACGTGGCACGCGTCGTGCAACAATTCTTCACGGCCCACCAGGTGTCACTGCTGCCGTGGTCCGCCTGTTCTCCGTATATGTCGCCCATCGAACACGTCTGGTCGCTGATCGGCAACCGAGTGGCCCGGCAAGCACCACCCGCGGCTAGGCCTGATGAACTGTGGCAATGTGTGGAAGCAGCCTGGACCGACATAACCCAAGCTCACATCCAAAGCCTCTTTCGTTCGATGCCGCGGCATGTAGCGGCCGTTATTGCCAGCCACGGGGGCCACACGAACTATTGATGTTTGCGTGTTCCGCCAGTCGCACGGGCCTGTAAGCTCAATCGTTTCATCTTTGTATCTGTTGTTTTGTGTCCAGTAAATCTGGCTTTGCTATCTGGTGTCCTTCTTGGTGTTGCATTTTGGGTGGCCAGCAGTGTAGAAAATAAAATTAATGTACAATGCTTTTACAACAACTGAAAGTACAAAGTTTTATGGGCAAATTTCGAAATGACGGATACCTACATCTATCTTAGATAACACATATCTTGGGAGGGCCACATTGAAGAAGAAATTAATAGGCGTGTAAAATTGAGTGGAATGCATTTAAAAGAAACGGTACAATTTTCAGGAACAGCTCATAATTATGTCAAAACAGAAAAGTATTTAATCAATGCATTTTTTTTTCAGTTTTTGCTCGTCAGTGGTTCAGAGACATGGATCTTAATTAAAAAAGGCATACAGAGGCTACGGGCAACTCAGGAATGCATTTCTGCTGTAACCAAGAAAGATATCGAAAGGAAATCATGGATCAGGAAAAATAAAAGAGCGGATTACAGCATGATCAAAGTAGAGACCCAGAAGTCGCTGTGGGCTGGACATATTGCTAGAACTGCCCACCGTTGGACAACTGAAATACTTGGATGCTATGGAACATGAAAACACACAGAAGACCATAGATTAAATGAAATTTTAGTTCCAGATGCGGAAAGCATCCAGTGCCATGGCAACGAACGAAACGCTCATGTCCTAACTACGGAATTAAAGCCCCAAGACAAGCAATACAAGAAACCAGAATTGCACACCCTACGTCACATGACATTTGATCCACTGGGAATGTTTCTTGTGTACTAGGAAAAAGGGGGAAATTTAATATTTTTTATTTAAAATGTTCTCTGCTCTTGCAGTTCTAAACTTATGTTGTACATTTGTGCAGCATATGAGTTTGTATCAAAACCAAATCCAATTTTTCTGCGATTTCCCTTTTTTTTTTATTATTTGTTAAGGGAACTTGCTTCTGGTCGATGAGCTAACTTCTCACGCCGTTTGATGCACGGAGAGATAGAACTTGCAAAGAACTGTTCGTAAATCCATTTGGAAGAAGGCCCTGACCTCACCTTCTTTCGCTGTGCGTGGAAATCCAACATCACCTGACCTCGCCCACCTGTCAGACGACATCACGTGACTCACCGCTGGAGAAACTCATATCGATTATTTGTGATATCGATTGAAGTTCTTTGCTCCAAAGAAGCCGCGGACACATTGAGAAACTGTCTCTCTCTTTTCCTTCAGCTGTCCTTGCCAAATGATCGCTCAACTGATTTCCTTTACCAACAAAGGGGTGATGTCCGGTGGAGCGAAATAAACTGTAAATCGTGCTTTACAAAAGCGGCATTGCAAATTGCAGTAGCCTTCAGACGAAGATTGCATACTCGCGCATAATGTATTTCCATCCGTATGCAAACAATAACCTACACAATTACAATTAAAACTAAAAAGCGAGGAATAGTAATTTTAAACAAAATATATTACGTTCCTTCCATAAATCCTAAATATTACATGTCAGTGTTGTTGCTTTCACCGAACAAGTTAGTAAAAATCATGCAATGCATTGATTATGATACGCTTTCCAACATACCAGAAATCATTACTCAAGTTATGAGGTTAGCGTTGAAAGTTGGAGGAGGACCATTTTATTTCTGGTTTCCTGGTGTTATGAAAGGTTTGATAAATGACTGTGGAATTCATCTCGCTCCTGTGCCCTGACCTTTGACCCCATTTCGATTATATTAAACAGAGTCGGTTCAGTATACCTCCGGAACAACATACTAAAGTTTTGTCGCAACAGAAGAATTGTTTGTCAAGTTATGAGGATAATGGCTGTGGAATAAATCTTGCTCCTGTGCCCTGACCTTTGACCCTATTTTAATGATATTCAACAGAACCGGTTCAACATATCTCCGGAACAACATGATAGAGTTTTGTTGCAATCGAAGCATTTTTACGTAAGTTATGACGCATAAGGGCGATGGAATGGTTTCCGCTCCGATGTCCTGACCTTTGATCCATTTCGCCCATTTTCGATAGAATTCGTCCTTAGTTGTCCCCTACCGCATACTAAAATTTCATCGAAATTGAACCATTTTTACGCGAGTTATCACGCGGACGGACAGACAGATATGCAGACGGGCAAAGCTGGAGCAAATACGCTTCTTCAACCTACGGTTGGAAAGCGTAAATAAGTTAGTAAAATCATGCAATGCATTGATTATGATACGCTTTCCAACATACCACAAATAATTACTTAAGTTATGAGGATAATAGCTGTGGAATGAATCTCGGTCCTGTGTCCTAACCTTTAATCCCATTTCGATTATATTCAACAGAACCGGTTCCGTATATTTCCGGAACATACTAAAGTTTTGTCGCAATAGAAGTATTTTTACGTAAGTTACGATGCATAAGGGCAATGGAATGGAACCCGCTCCTATGTCCTGACCTTTGACTCCAATTCGTCCGTTTTTACTAGGATTCTTCCCCAGGTGGGTCCCGTACCACATACTAAAATTTCATCGAAATCGAACCTTGTTTACGCAACTTATGACGCATAAGAGCAATGGAATGGATTCCGCTCCTATGTCCTGACCTTTCACCCCATTTCTCCCATTTGGAATGGGGTTCATCCCTCGGTGGTCCTTTACCACATACTAAAATTTCATCGAAATCGAACCATTTTTACGCGAGTTATGGTGCGGACAGGCAGACGGACAGAGCTGGAGCATTTACGCTCTTTCAACCTACGGTTGGAAAGCGTAAAAAAGCATTCATTTTAGTGGCAAAACAAAGATCTTAATGCCGCCTCTGTGGCGCAGGGGTTAAGCGATGATTTCTGGATATTCGTTCGAGATGGGTACGGGTTCGAATCCCGTTGAGGCATGGATGTTGTGTTTTGTCTTACGGCACTGGCTCCCTCCCTTGCCTGGAGCCAGTGTCCTTAAATTAATGACGGCGACTGCTTATAGCCCACTAAGTTGCTCACTGTGGTTGTTAAAAATCATTTAAAAAAAACTCTTAACCACATGAAAAGAACACGATTCCTAAAATGTTAGGTATGAAAAAAAAAAAGTTTTGAATTTACAGTCATGACGTAATTTTCCTGTAATTTGTAAATGTAAAGATGCTGGAAATATGAATCATTAAAGTTGTATTAGTAAAAGAAATCAGCTTATTAGAAGTGGTTTTACAAAATTAGAGTTAAAAGATTAGATTTTTTTTTCTGAATTTCCCTGACCACGAAAGAGGTGTAAAAGGAACGGAGTATAAAAACACAATACGAAATTCTGTGGTTTCCAGAAAAGAAATTTAAAGCATCTAAAATGACTGTTGTAGCTTTATTACTTGTTTAAAGCATTAAGATTGTTGCGTCCATAGTTCAAAGCAATTAACAATATCTCTGGTACAGTGTCGCAAAACCAATAAAACCGGAGAAAATGTTTTTCACAAAATGAAACCACGTAAGTTCAAAGCCTTACAGTTCGACAAGTATTTGTAAACTCAATAATTCCAAACTTTGTACTCAATAATTCCAAAATTTGTAATTTTCAGAACCGTTTCAATCCTAACCGATATTTCAAATTCGATTTAAACCTTATATCTGGAAATGTTGTTTTCATTGAACAAAACCGTTCCTCCAAAGGGTGCATTATGTATTTCTTTTCAAAGATAAATTTAATAAAGATTTGAAAACAGTGCAGACTATAGAGATCGAAACACAAAAACCTTCCAGTACAAGAAATCAAAAGATATACTTCGTCTAATCATTTCTTAATTATTAAGGTCCTTCTGAATTTAGCCCCACAACTGGGCCTCCAATCAATGGGCCTGTATTCCCTTCAGTAACGAGATTCGGTACAGCCTAAGCACGGATTCTGGACGTGTGTTGATTTGGAGAGGGACAGAAAACCGAAATCCTCCCTCCAACATTAGGGAAAAGACTCCTGGTTTGGGCTGATTTTTTTATTTTTTTTTATTAGGGATTTAGCGACCACCGTGAGCAATTCGATGAGCTATAAGCAGTCGCCCATCTCTAATTTTTTTTTTTTTTTTTTTGATTAGGGATTTAACGATCACCGTGAGCAATTCGATGAGCTATAAGAAGTCGCCCATCCCTAATTTTTTTTATTAGGGATTTAACGATCACCGTGAGCAATTCGACGAGCTATAAGAAGTCGCCCATCCCTAATTTTTTTTATTATTAGGGATTTAACGACCACCGTGAGCAATTCGATGAGCTATAAGAAGTCGCCCATCCCTAATTTTTTTTTATTAGGGATTTAACGATCACCGTGAGCAATTCGACGAGCTATAAGAAGTCGCCCATCCCTAATTTTTTTTATTATTAGGGATTTAACGACCACCGTGAGCAATTCGATGAGCTATAAGCAGTCGCCCATCCCTAATTTTTTTTTTTTT
This sequence comes from Macrothele yani, assembly GCA_039090855.1. Lineage (NCBI taxonomy): Eukaryota > Metazoa > Arthropoda > Arachnida > Araneae > Macrothelidae > Macrothele > Macrothele yani. The sequence goes on from CM077004.1 coordinate 137,823,672, forward strand.
ATTAGGGATTTAACGATCACCGTGAGCAATTCGACGAGCTATAAGAAGTCGCCCATCCCTATCTTTTTTTTTTATTATTAGGGATTTAACGACCACCGTGAGCAATTCGATGAGCTATAAGAAGTCGCCCATCCCTAATTTTTTTTATTATTAGGGATTTAACGACCACCGTGAGCAATTCGATGAGCTATCAGCAGTCGCCCATCCCTAATTTAAAGCCACTGGTTCCAGGGAAGGAAGAAAGTCAATGCCGTATCACAAAGCACAACATCCATGCCTCACCGGGATTTGAACTCAGACCCATCTCGGACGAATGATCAGAAGCCATCGCTTAGACCACTGCGTCACCGGGGCGACATGGTTTGGGCAGACAATATGTTGGCTGGACGTAGGCCGCTCTACGTGCTTCCCAGAGACACTACGACTGCCACACTGTACAGGGATGACATCCTAGAAGTCTGTGTATGGCTCCTCAATGGAGCAGTTGGCCTCCAGTGCCTTTCTATGGAATATAAAGCCCATTTCCATAGGGCTCGGCTAGTCTGCGAATATTTGGAATGTGAAGATATTCACAGGATGAAGTGGCCTGCGAGATCCTGGACGTACACCCGATACAGCATGCCTGGGATGTCCTTGGAAGAGAAATTGCAAGCCGACAGTCTCCTCCCAAAACCCACCCGAGACTCCGGCTCTCCTTGGTGGAGGAGTGGCACTTACACTGGTGTGCAAAAATTAAGGACGAAGAGGAGAAATTAACATAACAACGGTACGAGCAGGCAGAACGGACCGAAAGACAACTCAAGAGATAGACTAAGGTCCGGTACAGTAGGGCATGCGCATATATGCAGCATGGCGTAGGGGGTGTCGGAAGGGTATAAAGCACACGGGTGGTGTACGCTCAGCAATTCGGTGAAAGCTATTGCACGGTGTACATCGGTTTGAACGACGTCGAGTTGCTGCCACCGTGTGATATGGCCTACAGGCAATCTAGTAGACGACATCTGGATAACTTTACCCGAGGTCGCGTCATTGGGAAGTTGGAAGAAGGTCGAAGTGTGACTACTGTGGCCGAGGAGTTCGGGATCGCTCACAGCATCGTTTCACGAGCTTGGAGAGCATTTCAAACGACAGAAACAGCTGTCCGAGAGTTTAGCAATGGTCGTCCACGAGCAACCACGGCGGCGGACTCCGGTATATTGTCCTACAGGCGAGAAGAGACAGACGGCAGACAGCGGGAGAAATCGCAAAGCACATGCAACAGACAACTGGACGTCCGTTATCACGTTTTACCGTAGCCAGGAGGCTGCACAAAGGTGGTCTATTTGCACGACGACCAGTACGGTGTGTACCATTAACGCCTGCTCATCGGAGACGGCGGTTTCTGTGGTGCCAGGTACACAAGAACTGGACACATCAGCAATGGGGTCGAGTTCTATTTACGGATGAGAGCCGATTTATTCTGACGAGCGATTCTGGACGTATACACATCTGGAGAGAGCATGGAACACGCAATCACACCTCCAACATAATCGAAAGTGACCGGTTTGGAGGTGGCGGAGTTCTCGTTTGGGGCGGTATCATGCTTGGTAGCCGTGCTGACCTCCACATCTTCCAAGGAGGTTCAGTCACTGGTGTCCGCCATTGTACCAATGTTTTCCTGCCTCGCGTGCGTCTGTTTAGTGGTGCTGTGGGTCCTGAGTTCCTCTTTATGGACGACAACGCTACACCTCATCGTACAGTGGCTGTCGCAGAGCTGTTGAAGAGTGAAGATATTCAACGCATGGATTGGCCCGCAAGGTCCCCGGACATAAATCCAATCGAACACGTGTGGGACCTTCTCTGGAGACGCTTGGCAGCACGTCATCAGCCGCCAGCAACGATTCCGCAACTGCGATTGGCGCTACAAGAGGAATGGGCCGCGATGCCTCAACAGCTCCTTGACAACCTCGTCCTCAGCATGGACTGACGTTGTAAATCATGCAACGCTGTCAGGGGTGATCATATCCCCTACTAAACACTGGATCTTTCTTGGAAGCCGCCTGTCACATGGACGTTTCTGTCTTCTGTCCAGTTGTGCTCGAAGCTACCTTTTCAATAAAGTGCCTTTGTATCATTTGGATTCCTTGTTTGGACGGTTTTGCTCACTTGTCCGATATTCTTACATCTTGGGGATCTTATGGTATGATTTGAGTCGATGTGGAGCACTTCTGCACGACGTTACATTCGAAAAACTGTCTCGTCCTTAATTTTTGCACACCTGTGTCTTTCCCCAAACTCTCATTCACAGCCTTGTAAATAGCATGAAGACTCGTTGTGCGAGCTATATCACTATTCGGCGGGGTAATCACACTCCCTATTAGCCCCTCGAAATCCGCACCACTTGCCGCATAACTTTTGTACTGTGATGGTGTCAAGCGCATGCTTCCTCCAGTGACAGAATTCCTTTGCTGCTGTGTATGAGTGCGTTATCGATATATGTATGTCCTTACCAACTGTCGTGTGGATTTTGCGTTATTGGTGATTTTGTGTTTATCACTTTGATTTTGGACAGCACTGTAATTCATCGCGTCTCCTGATAAAACCGAAAAAAGTGCATTTTTTGCTTTACACTGCCGACCACCCATCTATTGGTAAAATGTAGTATAACTTTATTTCAACCGTAATTTTTTTTTCGCTAGATACTTTATGACATGGAGTTGATAACGTACATTTGTTACATAGAGTTCGGAACTTCATTCCACCATTTGGAAATTTTAATTGTTAACTGTTCTTTTAATGAGGAAATTAGGAAAAAATTAAAGAAAATTAAAGAGTAAATCACACAGTGCGATGGCGCTCGAATGGAATAAATGCATTTTTATGTTTACCATAATGTATAGAGTTTTGAAAGTTGAATAAAAAAACAAATGCTTTTGCTTTCCGTAACTGGAGCTAGGTGCCAAGTTACTCATGCATATTTTTTTGCAGGGAAAAGAATACGTTTAACTGAAATTTGAGTAGTATCTCCGCTTCCAAAAGTCCCCTCTGATTTTTTTCTTTCTTCCGATAATCGTAATTGTACGCAGTGCTTTTCATGCATTTATGGAATTTTTCCTCTGTAAAATATCCCCGCTAGATGGCGTAAATTTAGATTTGGGGTTCGATGATACCTCCGTTTCTAACAGTCGGACAGAAAGGTTCCCTGTTGCAGAAAGTAGCTTCAGCCAGGATGAAGTTACTACACACATGTCTGATTTTCCTAGTGCATTATTTTCCTTCTAGAGGATGTTGCCATAAACTGTACTTTGGAACCCTTTCTGAGCTTCTAAAAGCCATATTCGAAATTTTTCAACTGTTCTGTTTCAGTAGGTCGAATTGAAAAAATTATATTAGCACTGGATATTTCTGTCTGCTATCAACCTCATCCAGAAGCATATTGTTTACTACATGTATGTTTTTCACGTTTGGATGGGAAAGAGAGTACAGTACTTGTATTCGCGCTTTTAAAATGCTTTTTTATCTTATGTATTATTGTAATCATGATATGTGCGACCATTTTCCACGCATTATTCAACTTTTCTCATGCAGAATTTGTTGTTAGGTCAAATCCTATTTTATTGTTAGATAACTAGTGACGCCACATTTTGAAAAGAAAAAAAAACCATCATCAAGTACTTTTAATATATCTAATAGTTCTTAAAAATAGAGCATTTGGGGAGTGAGGTAATGACCCCTGAGAGAAGCTATGACTGTAATAAATCGTCTGTTACCACTGGCTATACCGCGCATGCCTCATAAATACAATGCAGTTCCAACTCCGACTATCAGTCAGAAAACCGCACCGCTGACCACTCAATCACCGGGGCAGCAGTTAATCGTAGAATTCCTCTTCATCCCTTTCGTTTTTGCTATCTGAAATACCACGGATTATATCTGGTCATTGTAGCATTTATTGTAAATTCCGGATTTCCTTCTACAGCGCATATTTGAGAAAGATAACCAGATAAATTCAGGTGAGCTATGTCGGAAAATTAAATGACCAGCTTCAGTTTCGTGGAAACAAGTTCAATGAGCAGTCCTTCCTTTTGTAATACGCACTGTGTCTCACATAATTCTTCGAACTTAAATGGGTTTCCCAGAATTCTTTTCTGTGGTCATGCTTGCGCGCACATATACCCGCTGAGCCAAATGTATGTCATAAAAGTTCGTTCCACGTATAACGAAGTGAATTTCTCCGTCATTTTTATCCGCGCCGGGGTTCGAACCCGGGTCCACTCATTCCGGAATAAGTTGCTCTACCAATTAAGCTACGCGGACATTTTATTCTGATTCCTATCTGCCTTTATGTCGTGTGCGTCCTTCTGGCAGGTACGTCACATCTCCTGGTACGTTACATCATCTCCCCCTTATTTTTATTTTATTTTTTTTTCGAAGTGCTGGAGAAGGGATTCTCTTATTTTTTCCTATCTCGCGGTGTGGAAAGAACATCACACCAATGCGAGATTTTGAACGGTCGGGTCATCCGGGTAGTTCGGGCGCCATTATAACGAAGTGAATTTCTCCGTCATTTTTATCCGCGCCGGGGTTCGAACCCGGGTCCACTGATTCCGGAATAAGTTACTCTACCAATTAAGCTACGCGGACATGTATTCTGATTCCTATCTGCCTTTATGTCGTGTGCGTCCTTCTGGCAGGTACGTCACATCTCCTAGTACGTTACACACGTAACTTAACTGCCCGAATCATTTCATGTCAACACGACAGCCTCCTTTCTCTAATTTCTACTAGATGACTTCTGTAGTAGTCTTTGAATCAGAAATTTGATGATTCTCATTTCCTTGTACCGAGCATGTTTAGGCAGTTGCCATCTTCGGTTGTCTTTACTGTCAGTTAGGGATCGTGGGATCCATTATCCCTTGTGCTGGTGAATTATTTTAATAAACTTATAACCTACCCGTTCTCTGTCCTTTCTTTTTCTTCAGTTACCATCCAATTGTTCTACTGCAAATAAAATGTCATTCACCAATTAGTGTGCCCTCAATGGTAAATTTCCGCGTTCAGTTCGTTTCTAAATAAAATGTCCGTTTCTCATTTATCTTCATCAAGCATTCTCAATCACCTGTTGGATAAAGGTCTCCCCAAGTCTCTTCCACAGCTCTCTCTCTCTCTCTCTGTCTCTGTCTCTCTCTCTCTCTCTCTCTGTATCTCTCTGTCTCTGTCTGTCTGTCTCTCTCTCTCTCTCTCTCTCTCTCTCTGTATCTCTCTGTCTCTCTCTGTCTGTCTCTCTCTCTCTCTCTCTCTCTCTCTCTCTCTCTGTATCTCTCTGTCTCTGTCTCTCTCTCTCTCTCTCTCTCTCTTTCTCTTTGTCTCAAGGACGTCGCTAGACTTCGAAGTCAGGGTGGGTGAGTATTATTTCTGGTGGGGCAAGTGTACAACTTTATTCACGAAACAGTTGCAGAAAGAATTTTTAATGCTTTTCACTACCGGCTACAAAGGAATTTGTGCAATTCCCATCCCCTCTCCCTGGACACACACACACACATGGATCTGACTAGGTACGGCCCTGATGTAAGGTGCAAGTGTTGGTAGAAGGTCGCCTTCGACTTTTTTTTTCTTGCTTTTTAAAATTTTGCATTTTTGCTTATTGAACGATTTCTTTAATGGAAAAATTGCCTTTTTTGTTTATGTAAATCAAGTTATGACGTCCTGACACTCAGACACAGCACCTAACGCCTCCTTACCTCCCTTCGCCACCCTGTTGTCGTAGTGGGCTAAGCGCTGGCTTCTGGCTATTCGTCCGAAACGGGTCCGGGTTCGATTCACGGCGAGGCATGGATGTTGTGTTTGTCTTACGGCACTGGCTGTCTCCCTTCCCTGGAACCAGTAGCCCTAAATCAGGGACGGGCGACTGCTTATATAGCCCATCTAGTTGCTCACGGTGGTCGTCAAATCCTCCAGACAACAACAACAAAAACTAACTCCCTTCCTTCAACCCAGCGGTCTTACCTTGCACTTCGCTTCCCCAAAGTAATCGCCAGCCATATGCTACTGCCCCGGGAAAGACTAAATAGTGCTGGTATAGTTTTTTTCGGGTTTTGCGTCTACCATGAGCAATTTCTCGATGGGCTATAAGCAATCGCTCGTACATACTTTTAGGGACATTGCTTCCAGGGAAGGGAAATAGTCACTGCCATATTACAAATACAACATCCATGGGTCACGAGATGTGAACCTAGACCCATCTCAGACGAATATTCAGAAGCCAGAGCTTAGACCACTGCGCCAACGGGGCCGTATAGTACAGCTTCAGACTTCATTTTCCGTATTGGAATCCCGTACTTAGTAGCACAAGCAAACAACAGGGCAATTAATTATAACCTCCCTCAGGGAATTCCTATTCACCCTCCTCATTCGCCATACTGACCTGAGAAAAAAAGACTTTAAACTAAGGATTTGGAAGAGGACAATTGCATTTTCATGGCCCTAGGAATGTTACTTTGATGACCTTTCTACGGAGAAACAAACAACGCACTTCCTACAGGAAAACACGTAGGGCTACATGACGAAAGACGCGAGACTTAATTATTCCTTGACAAAGTCCGGATCATGTTTTAAAGTTTAAAAAAATTAAAAAAATGACACATCTTGAATTGAGTGAGCGGCAAGGTGGGCAAGACAATTTTCAGGCTCGCACCCTCCTTGGCGACGCCTCTCTTTCTCTCTCTCTCTCTCTGGCTGTCTATCTGTCCTGTCTGTCTCATGTTTCGAATTTTACATCCAACCATGTCTCATATGGTCTTCTTCTGGGTCTTTTCGCGTACCTTGGAATCCAGCCTAGTATTTCAGTTGCCCAACAGAGGTCAGTTCTCCTAGCAATATTTCCAGGCCATTGCCATTTCGGTAACCTTTATCATGATGTCATCAACTCTTGTCATTTTTCTGATCCATTAGATCTTTCCCCTATCTTCCTTGGTTACAGGGCCGAATTAAGACCGTTTTGGGCCCCTAGGCTAAGACATCTGAGTGGCCCCCCAAAGGACTTATGAATAAGAATCATTATTGAATTCCGTTGAAACATGAAACTGTAACTACTAAATTATCTGCAGAGTTTTCATAAAAAGTCACTACACTTTTCATTGTTCACATATGAACATCAGTTAAAAGCTTAAGATTCCTAGATTTCGTTATGGATTTTCTAATGATTAAGCATTTTGTTTAAGATGATAATCCGTTTTTTGGGGGTAAATTTTTTTTGGTGTAATATGAATCGGAAACTTGAGGCTTGATCGTGATGGGCGGTGTAGTGGTTAGCATAACGGAGTGCTATCTGGGAGACTCGCGTTCGATTCCCGCTCTAGGACGATGAAATTTTCGGATATTATCTGGCTTACCACCCTTGTCATATTTACACCAAAAAAGGGATTGTCATCTTCAAAATTCTTATTATATGGTGTAATCCCGTATTTCATTCATGATTTATCTGCTCCTCCGGGCAATCACGTGATAGGATTCTTAACCTCCAGATTCGCTAAACATAAATGCCGGTTGCTTCGACTAACGAATGCTGTGATGGTTATTATATTCATATTAATCGGAAACTTGCGACTTGGTCGTTCTGGGTGGTGCAGTGGTTAGCATACCCGGGCACTATCTGGGAGACGCGGATTCGATTCCCGCTCAAGGACGAGGAAATTTTCAAGTTTTCGGATATTATCTGACTTACCATCCTTGTCATATTTACAGCAAAGAAACGGATTGTCATCTTCAAAATTTGTATTATATGGCCAGTATTTCATTCATTATTTAGCATTGTACACCTTCCTTAGTGTATCTTTTTGTTATGCAATGTGAAGTCATATGGCACTTCGACCATTAACGGTTCCAAGTGCGAATTGGGCGGTGCGGGGGACAGTAGTGAAAAATCTGGAACTGTCTCTCCGAACGCCCGCTGTACATCGCGACATATAACCTTTACCCTTAGTGAGTCATTGTCTTGAAATCTGTTCGTCTTCCAGCCTGTTCCTGACCAAGTGGAAAACTTACGAAACAAAAGTAAAACCATTTTGTAAACCTCACTCTGTCTCACTATCTATCTGTAGTTTGCCCAGGCGTGCCTCCTGGGCCCTTGGTCATGGTGGGCCCCAAGGCTATAACTCCTATAGACCCCCCTCCCTTTATCCGGCCCTGCTTAGTTACACCAAGCACGCATCTCTTTATTCTTCTTTCAGTTGTCCGCACTCTCTGTACGGCAAACTTTCCCTTTACGCGTTGCAACAGTTTTTATCCAAACTTTATTGACACGTATATAAAACGGTGGACCCACTAAAAATACCTGTCTTACCGCCGATTTGGGGTGCACCTCAGGAGTTTTAGTGCTTCCCCCCCCCCCCTCGCTCGTTAGCTCGTACCTAGGTGAGCTGATCCCAAGACGAATACAGGTCTTGGCAAAAAAAAAAAATCTGCAATTATTTACAATGCATCTCAAAGGCTGATGAAGAATCTTGCTTTTTAGCACGTCTTTTGTAAAAAAAGATCGTGCTTATGTTACCGGTTTGTCCGTCCGTCTGTACCCGCAATATCTTTGCAACTATTAGTCCGATTTGAAAAATTCTTTTTGCATTGAGAAGCTTGAAATATGCGAATGATGATCCTTTATTTCGTTTTTTTTTTTTTTTACGATGTACAATTTTGCCACTAGGGGGCGGGGCGTAAATGCAGATGATGTCGAATTCAAAACTACGTTTTATTCCACATATTTGCTTCTAAACATCCGATTGAAAAAATTCTTTTATCTTTCGATTCCATTTATGACGAAGAGTATTTTAGATATAGTTACTTTTTCAAATTACGCATAGATTTTTCGCTAGAGGACGTAAAATTAAATTACATTTTTCCCTATATCTCTTCTTCTAAAACTCCGATTTGAAATTTTTTTCTTCAGCGGATACATCTCCTGATGGAAAATCTTTTGCATATAATTTCAAATTTTTGGTAAAGAATACTTTAGCCACCAGGGAGCGTAAGTGTTAATTTTTGCTTCTGATGTATTTGCCATAAATCTGAACTTCTAAAATATCGATTGAAAAAAATATTTCGTGAACTGATGCTCCTTACATCGATAAACATTTTCGGAATATTTTCTTCTTAAAATATTCCACAGTTTCTCCGCCAGGGGGCGTAGATGTTTATCATTATTTTTGTCAATATCTCTACTTCTAAGGGTCCGATTTTAAAAATTCCTTTTAGTTGGATAGTGTTACCAGTGTGACATGTTTTAAATATATTTTCAAAATTTTCAAGTAATTCATAACTTTCCGCTAGGGGGCGTAGAAGTAAATTGTGTTTCTTACTATATCTCTGCTTCTAAATCTCCGATTTGAAAAATTCTTTCTGCACCGGATACAGCTCTTGATGGGAAATGGTTTGCACATAATTTCTAATTTTTGTGAAAAAATGGGTTGCCCACCAGGGGGCGTAAATCTTAATTTCCGCTTCTAATATATTTGCAGCAAAATATGAGCTCCTAAATTCTTGATTGAAAAAATTCGTCGTTTGTAGACAGATAGTACTCATGTCGACAAACCTTTTAGAAACATTTTCTTTTTAAGATAGTGCAGGATTTCTACGCCAGGGGGCGTAGATGTATATCTTATTTCTGTCAATATCTCTACTTCTAGGAGTCCGATTTGAAAAATTCCTTCTTTGTTGGATAGTGTTTCAGGTGTGACATGGTTTTCCTATAATTTCAAAATTTTCAATTAATTCATAGACTTTCCGCTAGGGGGCGTACAGGTAAATTGTGTTCCCCCTATATCTCTGCTTCTAAATCTCCGATTTGAAAAATTCTTTCTGCACCGGATACAGTTCCTGGTGGGAAATCCTTTGCACACAATTTTTAATTTTTGAAAAAAATTGTTTGGCCATCAGGTGGCCTAAGCCTCAATTTCAACTTCTGATGTATTTGCAGAAAAATATGAGCTTCTAAGATCTCGATTGAAAAAACAGTGGTTTGTTCACCGATACTACTCATTTCTACAACCTTTTTAGCAACATTTACTTCTTGAAATAATGCATGACTTCTACGCCAGGCAGCTTAGATGTATATCTTATTTTTGTCCATATCTCTAGTTCTGGTAGTCCGATTTGAAAAATTCCTTCTTTGTTAGATAGTGTTTCCGATGCGAAATCGTTTTCCTGTAAATTCAAAATTTTCAAGTAAATCATAGACTTTCTGCTATTGGGCACAAAGGTTAATTGCGTTTTCTGCGTTATTTCTGCTTCTAAAACTCCGATTTGAAAAATTCTTCCTGTATCGCATACAAGACCTGATGGAAAATATTTTTCACATAATTTCTAATGTTTGGTAAAGAATGGTTTGGCCACCAGGGGGCATAAGTGTTAATTTCTGCTTCTGATGTATTTGTAGCAAAATCTGGGCTCCTGAAAGCTCGACAAAAAAAAAATTCTTGAACCGATAGTGCTCATACGGAAAAACCTTTTGAGAATACTTTCTTCCTAAAATAATGCATGGTTTTCCTCCCAGGGGACGTAAAGTCACATCTTATTTCTGTCGATATCTCTGTTTCTAAGAGTCCGAATAGAAAAATGCTTTCTATGTTGGAGAACGTTTCCGGTGCGAAATGTTTCTCATATAAATTCATGTTTTTCTTAACGCACGAGTATGCAACCAAAGGGCGTAAACTTACAATACCGTTTACAGCAATATCTTCAGGATTCAAAACCCGATTGAAAATCTTCATTCTTTGGTCAGATCTATTATTTTCCATACCGGTTCCATTGACTTTGAATAGCTTTGATAAATTTAATTTCCGTCAGAACAGATTCAAAAGACGTGCTTATTACACCCGAAAACTCGGTGTCATCTTTCTTGTTTTTAACTAGTGGACAGCATCCGCTTTTATTAGGGCGATTCAAAAGTCATTGCCGTTTTGAAGAGTCTTCCTGTGTCAAGCTTACTCGGTGCGCATGTGTTATGCAGATAAGAACACCGTGTGACCAAAAAAGCGGTAATTGGTATAAAATAGGAGCACACGCTGCTGTGATTTATTGGAAAAGTTTCTGCTGTAAAAGCTATGGACGATAAATAGACGATCCGAGGACTGTTACAGTTTTTCATTTTAAAAAAGTTGACCGCTGCAGCGAGGGAAACTTGAGCTGTGGAAGATGAAGGAGCAATGTGTGCAAGAAATGCAAGATTTTGGTTTCAGCAATTCAGAAATAGAGACTGCAGCCTTGAAGACAAGTCACTTGCTGGAAGACCTTCGAGGATGCATTCTAAAGCTTCACACCAAGCCGTAGAGTCAAATCCGTGCACAAGCACTGAACAACTGTCAAATGAGCTGGGAATGCCTCAGCCCACACTTGTTCGCGAACTGCACAAGCTCGGCAAGATGCACAGAAGCTGTCAATAAATATCCCATGAAGTGGCTGCTGTTCAAACTGAGCGACGTGTGCATGTGTTTCGCCAATTGCTGGAAAAAGACGACCATTTCTTTAGGCGAATTGACACATGTGATGGAAAGTAAATAATTTCCCGTAGTTCTGACATGCGAAAACAGTGGTTAGATTCCAGAAGGATTGCCCCCTAAGTACTACGGAGAAATTAATCCTACTATTATTGCCATTCATTGAGGATCCTAGGATGTTCAACGTACTTTCAAGCGTTGAGTTTTCTTATAGGAAAACATTTATTAGTAGTAGAGAGCACTTATTCGAATTAACTACAACATCGGGTACATAACTATCAGTGGTGTATATTCGAGGCTAGCTGGACTATCTGCGAAGCCCAGAGAATGCAGAAATAAAAGTCAATTAAATATACACAAATAAAAGTCAATTATCAACGGTATTAAGATATGTCCATGCTTTCACTGCGAGAAAAACACGTGCAGATTCGCTTCTTTGGCTCACTCTGACGAGAGAAGACCAACGGCGTAACGCAGCCAGATTTTCCAGTATTCGTGTTCTGATTCGAAGACCTTCTATGCGACCGCCAGCTAGCGTTTCCATGACAACATGAATGAGCGGATGGAGGGGAATGGGCCATTGCTTTGGGCAACGGTTCGCTCAGAAAAGGCTTACACTACCTCAGACACTTGCATGCTCCCGCCCATAAGAGTGTTCCGCGAGAGTTGTTTCAGTTTTTGTGAAGTTTAAATGAATTAAAATCGGGGATATTATATCTTAAATTGTGGCTTTGTCGGATTCGAACTGTTTTGATAAATTTTGTGAAAGCTTCCCTGAACATCTACTGTCAGAACTTAAAGAACTCTATGCTTCAAATTTTGATACAGCTCGACTAAAGAATGAACTGAAGGTGTTTTATTCCCTTGATGAATACAAAAACAAATCGGCAAGAGAAATTACTTGTTACATAAAGTTGAATAAATTGGTCATAGTGTTTAATGAGGTGTACAAATTAGCAGACCTAATATTAAAGTGAGCATCAACAACTGCAACTGCCGAAAGAAGTTTTACTGCGTAAAAAGAATCTATCTTAAAGCCGCACAAAGACATGTACATTCGAGCAACTCGGCTGTTTTGTCAATAGAGAAAAAGTTCGTTTTAAATATGAAAAAGCACACGGAAGAAACTTTATGAAAACGTAACTCTCAAGTTCACACAAACGGAAAGAAGAATGGAGTTCATGCCCAAATAAAGTACTCAGAAGAATGGAGTTCATGTACAAATAAGGTATTTCATGTACAAAAAGAGTATCCATTCTTCAACGGATTTCATGTACAAATAAGTGTTCAAATCCTTTTATTTATTTGGCATCATGTTAGCAATAGCATGTACCTAAAATTTAGAAAAAAAGTTACTTCTATTATATTTAACAATTAAAAATTAAACTTCGAAATTAAAAAAAAAAAGTACTGGGGGGGGGGGGACGAAGAGTGTGATAGCCCAGGTCTCTGACCCAAGATACGCCACTGATAACTACCTACCTATCGGGGACCAGAAAAGGAATTTGCAAACTGCGCATACGGAAGTCGGAACAGCCGTCCAGATGACCGAGTGGTACGAAGCGATGGTGTCCAATCAGTCGTCCAAGATGGGTTCCTGTCCGAATTCTGCGTGGGGCATGGATGATGTGTTTGTCTTACAGCACTGTCTCTCGCCCTTCCCGGGAACCAGTGGCCCCAAATTAGGGACAGTTGACAGCTTAAAACCCATTGAGTTGAACACAGTGGTTGTTTAATCTCCAAACAAAATGTAAATAAAATGAGGTCAGAGAGTTTCATTGACTTATGAAGCGGTAAAGTCGTATATTTTTCTGTTAGTTGCAAACAACACTAAAGGGAAGTTTACATGAACCCCTTCAACTTCTGTTGAATTGTGGGAATCACATGTGTCATCTAAACTTTACAGGAACATCTTCAGCTTCTGTTGACTTGTGGGAATCACATGTGTCATCTAAACTTTACAGGAACGTCTTCAACTTCTGTTGACTTGTGGGAATCACACGTGCCATCTAAACTTTACAGGAACATCTTCAACGTCTGTTGACTTGTAGGAATCACATGTGTCACTAAACTTTACAGGAACATCTTCAACTTCTGTTGACTTGTGGGAATCACATGTGTTGTGACGTATATTCTAAATTAACTTTCCTTTTTAGTTTCTTTCCATATGTAAATCTTGAGTTTGTTCTCAGTTATACTTCACTCTTAACGTGATATCTTTTCTCTCAAACGAATACTGTTGGCAACATAATTGACGTTGAATGAACGTGACGTATGCCTGTGATGATAAAAACGAGAGATATACACTACGAGTAAACCGTTGCTTGTGAAGCGTTGTGTTGGAGAGCGATTAATGTGGAACGTAGCGTTTTTTGGTGTGTGGTGTGTTTAATGTTGATACCGATTTGTTATGTGAAGTGCTACATTGAGAAATAAAGCATCTTTTCCGTAAGTTTGACTTCTGCTTTCTAAATGTTTCGTCTGGTCGTTAAGGTTTAATTTAGGAACTATTTCATAGTATGGTTTTGTTTCAAATAACGACAAGACTTTTACGTTATAGTGTCTTCTAAACTTTACGGGAACATCTTCAACTTCTGTTGACTTGTGGGAATCACATGTGTCATCTAAACTTTTTTTTTTTTTTTTTTTTTGATTGGAGGTTTAACAACCACCGTGAGCAACTCAATGGGCTATAAGCAGTCGCCCGTCCCTAATTTAGGGTCACTGGTTCCAGGGAAGGGAGAGAGCCAGTGCCGTAAGACAAACACAACATCCATGCCTCACCGGGATTTGAACCCGGACCCCTTACGGACGAATGATCAGAGGCCAACGCCTTAGACCACTGCGCCACCGGGGCGGCATCTAAACTTTACAGGAGCATCTTCAAGTTCTGTTGACTTGTGGGAATCACATGTGTCATCTAAGCTTTACAGGAACATCTTCAACTTCTATTGACTTGTGGGAATCACACGTGTCATCTAAACTTCTTGTGAAACACTCGCATCCAAAAGGTGTTGCTGCTTAATTAGCATCCAGTGCAAATTATGCATTTTTTGTTTATAGAATGAAGAAAATTTTTGTTTTACATGTATTCCTTTTTATACGGTAAAAACAAATTGTGTTTTTTTTTCTACCTTTCTAGCTGACTGCAGTTTCCTATTGGCCAACGCCCAGATTGTAGATTTCCCTATTGTATACTGTTCCGAGTCCTTTTGTAAAATATCCGGTTACAACCGAGCGGAAGTGATGCAGAAGTCTTGTCGATGTTCCTTCATGTACGGCGAACTCACCGACCGTGCCACTATCACCAAGGTAGAGCAAAGCCTTGAAAACCACAAGCAACTGCAAGTCGAAATTTTGCTGTACAAGAAGAACCGTAAGTGCCTCTCTTTTCGTTTTTTTTAACTTCAGCACTTGAAGCACAGTTTGTTTCTTCCGTGCAAGTGAAGATGAGTTCGGTAAATTAAATTTGTGTCAGAAGTAATATCAGTGTTTACTTGTAGATAGATACTCTTAAAAACGACATTTTGATAATGAAAATCCTTCGGATGATGTTTCATACATTCTACTAGAAACGGATTAACTTAGAGAAACAAAAATACAAAGGCATAATAATTGAGAGTAATTTTTTTGGAGTTGGCAACAGTACGAAGGGGGAAAATAACCGCGCGGACGATCAACTGAATTAAGGAAGTATCTATGGCAACAGTTATAAGCCGTGTCAGACGATTCCGGTTTTGCTATTGCGCAGTTATGAAGGTGAGTGATTCAAAGTTAAGAAGTGAAATGCGTAGTGTGATAAAATGTTGCTATCGTTTGGGTAAAACGGCTCCAGAAACAGTTGATTTAATGAAAAAAGCTTGCAAAAGTAAATGTTTGGGTGAGACAACGTTTTTTTGATACTCCATGGTTTCAAAAAGGGAGGTTTGTCGGCAGAACTCGCTCCTAGACCTGGTCGACCTGAAAGTGTTGTTACGTAGCGTATTGTTAACACTGTTTGAGCAATCCTGTAAGAAGATCGACGAATGACGTGTGAAGACATAGTGGGGCGTCAACTAATATTTCAAAAATGTCGGCATTCCGCATTCAGCGCGACAAATTACTGCTGAATCGTGCGTGTTCCAGATGGGTACCTCATCACCTGACGAGAGCACAATTGTTAGCCAGAGTTCAAGTGTGTCATGAGTGGAAACAAATAATTGCGAAGCATCCAAACTTTCTAAACACAGTAATAACTACCGGTGAAACATGGATCCACTATTTCGACCACCTTCCGAAGCTCACAACGAGTGTCTGGAAACACGCAGGCTCGCCTCCTCCGAAAAAAGTCCGCCAAACCAAATCAGCTGAGATGGTGATGATGATCATTTTCTTTGATCATAAATGTGTAGTCTACCAGCCTTTCGTTCCTCCACAAATTACTGTCAATGCTGAGCATTACATTTCAGTCTTGAAGTGTCTGCGACGACACATATCGATTAAGCGACCGGAACTGGTGGACAAGTGGACCCTACACCATGATAACGCCCGTCCACATGTGGCTACTTGTGTTCACTAGTTTTTTACGAAATGCAGTATTGAAATCGTGCCGTTCGATTTCTGGTTGTTTCCAGCGATAAAGGAGAAGTTCCGTGGCGTAACATTCAACACAGACGCTGACGCTATTCAAGCTGTATACAGGGGTCGCTAAAGCAGCTTCCACAAAATGCCTTCGCCACATGCTTTGAAAAGTGGACTGAACGATGGGACAGTTGCATATCATCCGAGGGAAGATACTTAGAGAAAAAATAACATATATTTTACTGTGTCTATATATTTCTTCATATTGTGGAATTTTACTCTCAGTTTTTATAGAACGGCCGTTGTATTTAACTTTAGACCAAGAGGCCGCAAAACACCCAGAAGGCAGTCATCTGGATGAAATTAGATAGTTTACTTAAATCACAAATGAAAGAATTGCATAAGGCAAATGGTTTATAATGAATATGGTTTTCTCCGTCATTTCTGTCCACGCCAGGATTCGAACCCGGATCCCCTCATTCCGGAATAAGTCACTCTACCAATTGAGCTACGCGGACGTTTTATTCTGATTCCTATCTGCCTTTATGTCGTGTGCGTCCTTTTGGCAGGTACGTCACATCTCCTGGTACGTTACAGGTTATGGAGGAAAATTGAAGATACTTTCATTTAAGGAAACGCAGCGCAAGTTTTTGCTGACGTCATCATCAGATGAAGCTGTTAGCAATAGCGAAGGCTGTACATCTGTAACTCCCGGTAGAAGAAAGCCTCACATCTCGTTTTAACGTCATCGTGAGTGACCCCGCTGGTAAGTAATCCAATTTTATCTACAGGTACACTGTAAAACCTTTTGTGGAAGGTTGCACCAAAAAGTGGTGCTACACCAGCTGCACCACTTTCTTAGAAAGGGCACACCATTCTATGGTGCAAAATAAACCCAAGAACGTGGTGTAACCTTGCGCGCAACCTTGTGGTGAAAAGTTGAAGCACGTTGTTGGGTTTTATTTGCACAACACGATGGTGTAACTTTTCTCAGAACGTGGTGTAGCACCACTTTTTGGTGCAACCTACCACAAAATCTTTAACAGCGTAGTGTACGCGCGGAATTTAACATGTGCATGTTGCAACACAAACAGTAACATGTTTTTCGCAAATACCTTGCAAGCAAGAAGGCGGGGAAGCGTTGGAAGGAACCAATCTAGAAGGCACTGGAAACAGTCCATTCCTGCTGACTTACCCGAAGTTGCTCCCATAGTCTGAAAGGCTTTTTACTGGGGGCCACGGCAGATCAAGAATCAAAGATGAATCATGCTGAAGCTGTTAATAGTAGTGAAAACTATACACTCAGCAGACAAAACGTTAGAGATAGGAGTGGTGGGCAGTTGACATGGACATCCCCCCGCGCACAGACCCAAACCGAACGAGGACCAAAGAATCGCAAATGAACTAGTACCAACAGAAATGCTGAAGAAGAAGTACAATATGCATACAAGAAAAAATAAAAAGCTGAAAATATTCATTAAACACAGTATCATGCACGAGGCATAACCAACACGGTACACGTAAGCAATGTAACAGCGATAAAACCTTGCAAGCGAGTGCGAAAAGTAGAAACACAGTGCGCGCGGCAACCGGCGAAAGCTTAAGGAAAAACTGGGTAAAATAAAATAGCATTTACAGGTCAATGAGCTTTCACCAACCGAAACAAATCGAAGAACGTGAAAAAGTATGCGGCAGGGTGACGTTCACATAGCAGAAAGACATCAGGGGAAGAAGAGTCCAATAACTTGTGTAACGTACCAGGAGATGTGACGTACCTGCCAGAAGGACGCACACGACATAAAGGCAGATAGGAATCAGAATAAAACGTCCGCGTAGCTCAATTGGTAGAGTGACTTATTCCGGAATGAGGGGATCCGGGTTCGAACCCCGGCGCGGATAAAAATGACGGAGAAATTTACTTCGTTATAATGGCGCCCGAACTATCCGGATGACCCGACCGTTCAAAATCTCGCATTGGTGTGATGTTCTTTCCACACCGCGAGATAGGAAAAATCAGAGAATCCTTTCTCCAGCACTTCAAAAAAAAAAAAAAAAAAAAAAATAAGGGGGAGATGATGTAACGTACCAAGAGATATGACGTACCTGCCAGAAGGACGCACACGACATAAAGGCAGATAGGAATCAGAATAAAACGTCCGCGTAGCTCAATTGGTAGAGCAACTTATTCCGGAATGAGGGGATCCGGGTTCGAACCCCGGCGCGGATAAAAATGACGGAGAAATTTACTTCGTTATAATGGCTTCCGAACTATCCGGATGACCCGACCGTTCAAAATCTCGCATTAATGTGATGTTCTTTCCACACCGCGAGATAGGAAAAATCAGAGAATCCTTTCTCCAGCACTTCAAAAAAAAAAAAAAAAAAAAAAAAAAAAATAAGGGGGAGATGATGTAACGTACCAAGAGATATGACGTACCTGCCAGAAGAACGCACACGACATAAAGGCAGATAGGAATCAGAATAAAACGTCCGCGTAGCTCAATTGGTAGAGTGACTTATTCCGGAATGAGGGGATCCGGTTTCGAATCCCGGCGTAGACTAAAAATGACGGAGAAATATACTTCTTTATACTTGGGACTCGAACATAAACCCTGTGACCACTCACACCTAGTGATATGCTCAATTCACAAAAATCAGCATTGATACGAAATTTAATGACCCAAGACTCAACCGAGGACCACAGATGAACAAGTACCAACAGAAATTCTGAAGAAAAGTACACTATATACATACAAGAAAACAGAAAAAGCTGTACATATTCAATAAACACAATAACAAGAACAAGGCATAAACAACCCGGTACACATTATCAGCTTATCCGTGATGAACACCGCAAGCGAGTGCGAAAAATAGAAGCACAACGCTCGCGTTACCCGGCGAAAGCATGAGAA
Organism: Macrothele yani; assembly: GCA_039090855.1. Taxonomy (NCBI): domain Eukaryota; kingdom Metazoa; phylum Arthropoda; class Arachnida; order Araneae; family Macrothelidae; genus Macrothele; species Macrothele yani. The sequence continues at coordinate 137,842,609 of CM077004.1, forward strand.
AGAAAATCGTATAAAATGATACAGTATTTACAGGTCAATGAGCTTTCACTAACTCAAACAGAACGAAGAGCGTGAAATGTGTGCAGCGAGATCACGTTCACAGAACACAAATACAACAGGGGAACGAGAGTCCGGGAACATTCGGACTCGAACATAAACCCTGTGATAAGCCGAACAATACATGACTGGGAAGAAAAACAAGGAATAAGCAGATTGGGTACACAGGGAAACAGAACATTCGAGTGAGAGGTACGAACCAGCAAACGCTGTTCCTCGTTGCATAGCACTACATAATACACAGTACAACGGTCCAGTGAACAGGAACCATATGAAACTTCAGTATGAATATACACAATGAGCATGCTATATAAATTACAATAATAGAGAACGGAGCTTCGCTGTCTCAGATAACAGTAGGGAAAAAGAAGCAATGGACGAACAATTTACGATAAACAGGGTGCATGACAATCCAAGGTGCGAAAAATAGTGACAATGTTAGAAATTATGTACAATGAAGATAGGTTACAACAGCATACAATTACAGGCAACCAACAATACCACGCCTATTGACAGCAATAAGGTGACCATAAGGAGATATGGTACACATATATCATAAAACACCAGGAAGAAAATGATAAAACTGGTACATGCAGCTTAGACTCGGGTACAAACCTGTACCCAATCAAAAGAAAACGAGCCACATGAGTTAGCAATTCGCAAAACCTATGCCAAGAAAGGCACACACGGTGGACAACTACATACCCTACCATTTGAGATAACAGACACAAAGAAATGCAGATCCAACAAAATAACAAAATATAATTACAAATATACACTGTGTCCCAAAAGGCACATGGAAAAGTAAGAAGAGAAAGCACAACGCAATTAACACGAAAGATACAGCGTCGACCCGTCAACTCGGAACCACCCGGTTTCCTGCGCCCAGGCAGACCGGAAGGAAGCCAGAGATTGGGGGGGGGGGGGTGGACTCTGCAAAGTACTCCAGCCGGAGACGAGCCAAGATGCGATTCCGAAAAATCCTCCGCAGAGCTGCACCTGCAGAAAGGATGCTAGGTGTGGCAGAACGGGATCGTATAGAAAGGCGGTAAAGATGAATAACATGCTTCACAAGGACGAATAGGTAGGCAGAAGCATCCGGAAGTTTAGTTGGAGGATGCTTAGTGAGAAGTAGCCATGGATATGATTGGAAAGGAAGATCCCTGGAGCAAATAATTCCAGCAAGACGAAAAGCAGTATGAAGCAGCGGTAACAGAATGGGACAGTGACAATAAACGTGTGGAACAGCGCCTTCAGAGCCACAAAAAATACAGAGTGAAGAAGAAGAAATAGACATACGAAAGAGAGAGGAAGGAACGGGAAGGCGACGGTGGAGAAACCGCCATTGAAGGTTAAGCTCCAGTGGGTAGGAGAGCGGCGAAATGGATGCAGACCAGATTGTCAAAGAAAGCGAAGAAGAAACATCCGGGAGTGGGTGGGGAAAAGCAAGGGGTGCGCTGAGGAGAGTATAGATCGAACCGGTGGAAAAAGAAGAAATGGGGCAACAGAGGCACGAAGAGGAAGTAAGAAAGGAATAGAGAGGCTAGGACCAGAAACAGAGATGAGATCAGAATCAGAAACAAGGGAATGGAAGAGAGAACAGAGAGTAGAACGAAGGAGATCATGATCTTCCTCCAGGAGGGGAGTAGAAGCGGGGAAGAGATAGGAAAAGGGCTTCCAGGAGAGGTCAGCAGTAACTAAAAAGCTTGAACAGTGAAGATTCCGGAGCGGACCCAATCAGGGAAGATGAAGTAGGGTTGATCAGTAGGGTGAATCAGAGTCGAAAAGAAAAGTGGTTCGGCAAGAAGATCATGAGTAGTAGAGGGAGTTGCGCGAAGAAGTGGAAATGTGCGGAAGAACGCTAGAGCTTGAGTAATGAGGGGTGGAAATTGATTAAAATAAGAAGGATAAGAGTCCATCCGAAGATATAAGAGAAAAGAAAAGGATGGATCTTGGAGAGAGATATGAATATCAAAAGTAGAGCACAGTGATGGAGAAGGAGTGAGAAGCAAGGGAAGGAATGAAACGATGCAAAAGGCTTGGTAGTAAAGGCGTACATCCGGTAGGCGAATTCCTCCCAGAGAAGCTGGAAGAGTGAGAGTCGTAACAGTAACCCAATGCTTCGCTGACCAAATCACGGAAGTGAAGATACTGTTGACAGTAGAGAGACGAGCCGAGGTAAACGCCGATGAGTTCAAAGAAAACAAGCATTGGGATAGAAGGTATCGCTGCACAATTTGTGCTCTCTAAATGTAAGATGCGAAAGAATGCGTGAATCGCCAAAACGCAGCTGAGCGTTGTAATCGAGGAAGGAGTCCCTTCCAGGTAATAATTCCAGCAGTGAATGGATGTCCAATCTGGGCGCCAAGAATTTTCTGGGTCGAGGAGGACCACACCGCACCCCATGGGGTATCGGTGCGGTCCATCCAAGACCCACACCAGAACCCCGTGCTCTTGAGCACGTTCAAGGACGCACCAGAGAGCTGCATACTGTTGATACGTGGAAAGTAGTATATCAAACTGTTCATCTCGTCGGAGACAGAAAGTGGCATCATCCATCATCTGCATAGGCGGAAACAACGAAACGGTGATGCCTGGTGCTAGAAACGGTCAACGGCAATGCAGAAAGAAGAGATGAACGGCTGGCAATCAAGAAAGGTTCAAATGTTAGGGCAAACAGTTGCCCTGAGAGGGGGTAACCCTGCAGGATTCCTCGTTGGAAAGCGATGGGTGCCGTCAAAAATGAGGCCGCCCGAACATGAAAATGAGCACCCCGATAAAGACTGAGAAGGAGAGAGACAAAAGGAGAAGGAAAGCCAAAATGGGTTAGAACAGCAGAGAGATAGTCATGGGCAAACATTATCAAAAGCAGACGGTTGATCAATGTTAAATTAGGGCTAGGGGTTCTGAATGTGTGCGAGCAAGAAAATTGAGATTAAGAAGAAAAGAAATGTTTTTAGAGATAGAACGACTAGGCACAGTGTTTGACTGGTCGGGAAAAACAAGAAACGAAAGGACAGAGTTAAGACGTCGAGAAAGGAGTTTCGTGAAAATTTTCTAATCAATATTGAGGATGGAGATAGGGTGCCAATTTGTCAGATTCAGGAGGTCTCCCTTCTTCGGTTGGAAGATGACATGAGCAACTGTAAATTCCGGCGGAAGCGTAGAAGAAGAAAGAGCACAAGAAAAACCAGCAGAAAGAAAAGGTAGAAGGGACGGAAGAAAAGCACGGTAGAAGGACAGCGGAAGATCATCAGGTCCCGGGGAGGCATGGGAAGTTCAGGGAGGAAAACGCCTCTCTCCTTTCAAGCCACCCTGCCGCCACTCATCGCCCGCACGAGACACCATGTCACCACTTCCGTGGCGTATGCAGATGACGTTACCTTCTGTATACGCCTAGATTCACAGTTCTCTTTGCTCCAAAGTCTTTTCGCCGATTACGCCTCCTGCTCCGGAGCTGCGATTAATACAACCAAAAGCACAGGCCTGTGGTTTGGCTCATGGGTTGACCGCTTGGATTCCCCATGGGGAGCGCACTGGTCTTCAGCCTCTCAACGTTTCCTTGGCGTACATCTTGGCGTCCCAGGTGAAGCCTCCAGCACAACGTGGAATTCCATCCAGCCACGTCTTCATCGGTCAACTGCGTTTTGGCTAAAATCGCAGTTCTGTACTTCATATTTTCAACGTGCACGTCTTGCGCAAACCTATCTTCTCTCCATGTGCACACATTCCTGGCTTGCTACTAAATCCCCACTTCTTCGTCTCAATGATATCACTCGCTGCTTCACCTGAGTTATCTGGACCGGACACCACTGGCTCATTCCCCCCAAGCTCAGCCTTCCTTCTGACCAAGGTGGCATTGGCCTAATTGATACACGACTGTACTATCAAGCTCTCCGGATTACTTCGTTCCTCCGTCTTCATACTTCACCTGTTGCGGACGCCGTTACCGCAAGGAATGTCATCACCTCTTCCAACAACACTAATTTCACTTTCACTTCCTTCATTCTAATGGACCTCCGAACTACCACTCACTCTCGCCTGCCTCCTGCCTTACGGGAGACTCTTACCTTTCTCCGCTCTCTCCCACTCACTCGTTCTCCACCCGATTCCACCACTGAACTCCTTGCCGAACCCCTGTTCTTCTCCTCTCTTCTTCACCCCCCTCATCTTTCATGCTTCGCCTATCCTTCTTGGCTCCTAGTCGGAGTTGTAACCGTCAAAGACCTTGTAACCTCAGATCTGTCCTGGCGACTCTACGCCAGCCTCCCCCAACTGTTCTTCTTTCACCCTCCTCTCGCTCTGTCTATGACTCCCTACTCTCTACCATCATTACTAAGTTCCCTCATCTCGCAACCCCCACTGGCCTAACCTTTGTTCCTTCCGCCTCTCTTCCCCTTCCTTTCTTTATTTTAGTCGGCAGATCTACACTTCCACTCTCCTCTCTTTCAACCTCAGTTCTCTATCGGTTACTTTTAAAATCCCACTCTCCTTCTCCCCTTCACATCCCTGATGTCTCCCAATCCTCTCTCACCGCTGTCTGGTCTGCCACCATTTCTCCTCTTTCAGCTCCTCTTGAAATAAACACTCACTGGCTTTTCCTCCACCGCCGTCTTCCCGTTCCGTCCATCCTCCACCGCATGACCATTCTTGACTCACCTCTTTGCCCCTTCTGTGCTCAAGAAGCTGATGTCTCTCACGTTTATCTACATTGTGTCATCCTCCTTCCACTACTCCATCTTGCATTTTCCATTGCTCAACGTTCAGCCACAACTGATCTTCCTTTCGATGCCTATAAGACACTCCTCCTGCAGGTCTCTCCGCCAGTCAAACTTCCACCCATCTGCTCATATATTTTCATCCTGGTGAAACACGTCATCTACGTATTTCATCAGTGCTGCCGAGATATCTCATCTCCCTATACCATCCACCAAGCTTCTGTGGAACTACTGTGCCACTTTCGGGAGCGTCTCCTCTCAAGACTTCGTCTAGAGAATCTTGTGGCCGTTGCCCAACAGAGAGAACAACATTTCCGTTCCACCTGGTCTCCGGCTACTTCCTGGTTCGCCGGCATGCCAGCGTCGTTGCAACTGACTGTCGGTAATTTTTAACCTCGTTGCAACTGACTGTCGGTAATTTTTAACCTCGTTGCAACTGACTGTCGGTAATTTTTAACCTCGTTGCTCCTAGCTCTGTTGAACTTCAGTTCAACGTGCATGCTCACCATTGGTTCTCGGAATCAAACTTCAACATAAAGCTTATATCTTCTAACAAATGTGAATATAATATGCACCATACTGTACAAATGTATATAGTCTTACTTGTTTTCTCTTTGATTATCATTTTTTCTACCAGTACTAAACATCGTAATTCCGTTTGCCTTAGGTTTCACATTGTCTACTTTGTCATCTACAGTTCTCCTTTTGTACAGTGCTTCATTATAATATTCTCGTTCTGTTATTTGTCAGCACTATAATATACTTATGCTTCGAGACGAAATGTTTCGACAATCTCTCTTATTGTTCTTGTGCAAAATGCCTGCACCTCTTACCACGAGGCTCCTTTGTGAATCAATACATCGTGTTGTATATAATGTACATAGAATTTTAGAGTTTGTATATTTTACCGTACAATATATGTATCAGGACGCCCATGTTCGCCTCCTGAACCCAATCTTGTTAATAAAATTGTGGTGAACTGAAGAAGCGTATATGCTCCAGCTTTGTCCGCCCGTCCGCACGATAACCGGCGTAAAAATGGTTCGATTTCGATGAAATTGTAGTATGTGGTAGGGACCACCGGGGGACGAACCCTTTTGAAAATGGGACAAATGGGGTCAAAGGTCACGACGTAGGAGCGGGATCATTCCATTGCCCTTATGCGACATAACTTGCTGTAAATGCGGTTCGATTTCAATGAAAGTTTACTATGTGGTAGGAGACCGCCTGGGAACGTACCCTATTCAAAATGGGTGAAGTGGGGTCAAAGGTCAGGACATAAGATCGAGATGCATTCCATTGCCCTTATGCGTCATAAAGTGCGTAAAAATGGTTCGATTTCGATGAAATTTCAGTATGTAGTAGGACACCACCTGGGGACGAATCCTATTGAAAATGGACGAAATGTGGTTAAATGTCAGGACATAGGATAGGATTGCGATCCATTCCATTGCCCTTATCCCATATTATTAAGGTGGACGTCAAGTAATTTTGCTTCCTATACTTCCAATGGAAAAACTTTTGTAAACATTTCCTTCACAATTAATGTGTTCCCAAGGATGAAAATTGTAACTTCGATTAAAATAACCTCATATTATAACTTGGAAAACTTAATATTTTCTAAAACATAACCATAATTATATTAAAAATCAATCACTTTTCCTTTGGTGGTGTTGAAACCAGAGAAAAGATGGCGCGACCTGTACTTTGATGACGTCAGTGGACAAAAAAATGTTGGATTGCATAATTACGGTTATGGTTTAGAAAATATTAAGTATTCCAAGTTATGAAATGAAGCTATTTTAATCGATGTTCAAATTTTCATCCTTGTGAACGCATTAATTGTCCAGAAAAAAGATGGCGCGACCTGTATTTTCATGACGTCAGTAGACAAACAAATGATGAATTGTATAAATATGGTTATGTTTAAAAAAATAATAAGCATTGCAAGTTATAAAATGAAGATATTTTAATCGATGTTCAAATTTTCATCCTTGGGAACGCATTAATTGTGAAGAAAATGTGTAGAGAAAGTTTTTCCATTGGAAGTATAGGAAGCAAAATTACTTGACGTCCACCTTAAAGTAGCAATTCTTGTACGTATGTATGTGCATTTTATTTTGATAACGGCTCTAAGATATTTGATGAAAGTCGTTAACCTACCGTTTTCTGGTACTAGAAATCGATTTAGCTTGATCTCGACTTTAGGAGAATTCGTTTAGTGGGTTAAATAACCACCCCGAATTATAACGTTTTCAGTGATGGCGTTGTTCCATTAATGTCAGCAATGCTTAGAAATCTTATGACGTCATAATCTCGCCTTTGAGAATGTTGGCGCGCGGTCACGCCATCTGTCTCATTACGTCACGCATTGTGTGTGGATCCTATTAAAGTTTTATGACGTCACACTTGCGGCAAGTAGATGGTCGCGAATCCCATCTGCCTCATTACGTCACGCGTTGTGTGCATATGTCGGTCCGTAGGATAACTCGCGTAACAATCGTTCGATTGCGATGAAATTTTAGTATCTGGTAGGTGATCACCTGGGAAGGTACCCTATTTAAAGTGAACGAAATGGGGTCAAAGGTCAGTACATAGGAGCGGGATTCATTCCGCTGCTGTTATGCGTCATAACTAACGTAAAAAAGGTTCGATTTCGATGAACTTTTAGTATGTGGTAGGGGACCACCTGGCGAAAAATCTTATTGAAAATGGGAGAAATGGGGTCAAAGGTTAGGACATAGAAGCGGAATCACTTCCATCGCCATTATGCGTCATAACTTACGTAAAAATGCTTCGATTTGGATGAAATGTTAATATGTTGTAGGGTCTTGCCTGGGGACGAATTCTATTGAAAATGGGCGAAATATGGTCAAAGGTTAGGACACAGGAGCGGTATATATTCCATAGCCCTTATGCATCATAACTTACGTAAAAATGCTTTGATTGCGACAAAATGTTATCATGTTATTTCGGAGGTATACCAAACCGGTTCTGTTGAATATCATCGAAATTAGATCAAAGGTCAGGGCACAGGACCGAGATTTATTCCACAGCCATGATTTTCATAACTTGAGCAGTAACTTGAGTAATGATTTCTGATATGTTGGAAAGCGTATTATAAGCAATGCATTGCATGATTTTACTAACTTGTTTGTTGTTAAGTGCTGCAAACGTATTAAATTATCTCGTTTTCTTCTGTTACGGATGATGACGGTATACTTTTGTGACCAACTGTAAATGCTATTTTATTATGCATTTGCTGGTGAGTGTAAGTTCTCTGGAGACTGATGCTAGTCGGGGGAATGCAAGTCATGCTGTCTGAGTGAAGACTAATGCTAGTCCATGAAACACTAATGCCAATGTAAAAGAGTACTGGTTACAAATTCTCAGGGAGCCAGTGAAACGAGAAAACTGCATACCTGTCAAACAATAGCTAACCTTACCAAAAAATACAGACAGCTATAAAGGAGACGTGTTCGAAGGAAAATTCCAACAAAAGGACCGAAGTGAATGACAGCAGCTTCTTGAGGTGGCTTACGAAGAGGCATCCGATCAGTGCAATTTTCTGGTTATTAGCACTGAGACATTCTTCACAAAGCGCGAGAAAATCTTTTAACAAAGGAAGACTGATTCGCTTCAGTCTTCCTGTGATTAGAGAGAGATAATTCCTATCTGAGGTTGAGAGACCCGAACCCTCAGCGCTCTGCGCCTTTTGTCAGGTGAAAAAGAGAAATATTAGATGTTTGGGAACAGATTTCCCTGATAGAATAGTACGAAAGAAAAGTATGGAAATATTAGAGGAGAGGGAGTAGACGATTACCCGTTAAGAAGTGAAGTTGTAAGCTGCCCTACATACTTACCTGTAACAACAAGCCATTTCAAGTGCTATTTCTCTCCGCAGAAAAATGCCCGGTACATCTGTGCCACAGAAGAGCACAGGGGGAAAGGAAGGAAAGGACACGGGAGAGGGGAACCTGGAAAAAAAATCATCACATAGAACATCTTTCCCAGAGAAGAATCGTCTTTGAACTCCGGGTAAGACAAAACTGGCCATTTGCTCAGTGTTGCTCGCCAGCCAATGAGAGAAAGATTTTTCCCCATTGGTTTACAGAATTTTTTCACTGGTTTACTTTTGTTGATTCTTGACAGGCATGTCAGATTAACCATAGCTGAGGTGGTGTGATCACAAAGTTACACCGATCGAGGTTTCAGATGCAACATTTTGCTCGGCTCTTAAAAGGGCCTTTTTTTTTTTTTTTTTTTTTTTTTTTTTTAATTAAGGAAAAACAACAACAAATTTTAACATAAAAGGCAAGACCAACAATACCTTGTTGTTGTTTTTTTTGTTTTTTAAGGGCAGAGATATTTAGTACAAAAAAGATAAATCTTTTATGCAACATTTTGCTCGGCCCTTAAAAAAGCCCTTTTTTTTTTTTTCTCATTTTAATTTAACTAGGTTTCTTCACATGGGTGAAGTATGTTTTCAAAACAGAGTACGGCTCTTAGAGGATCCCACCCCCCCTTTTTTTTTTTTTATTTAACGAGATTAATTCACATGTGTGAAGTAAATTTGCAATCTGAGTAAGGCCCTTAAAAGAGCCTTTTTTTTTTTTTTATCAGAAATTCTTCATAGGTGAGAAATAACCTCTAAACCTAGTCCCAATTATTGTTATTTTTTTTGCAAGGGTAGCTGTGAATTGGGTTAAAAAATTCTGTGAATTGGTTTACAGAATTTTTTCACAGGTTTACTTTTGTTGCTTCTTGACAGGCATGTCAGAGTAACCATAGCTTGGGGTGGTGTGATCACAAAATTACACCGATCGAGGTTTAAGATACTCGTTTAGAGTATGCAACATTTTGTCGGCCCTTAAAAGAGCCTTTTTTTTTGTTTTTGTTTTTTAATCAGAGAAAAACAGCAACAAATTTTAAAATAAAAGGCAAGACCAACAATACCTTGTTTTTTTTTAGGGGCAGAGATATTTAGTACAAAAAAGATAAATCTTTTATGCAACATTTTGCTCGGCCCTTAAAGAGCCCTTTTTTTTTTTTTTTTTCTCATTTTTAATTTAACTAGGTTTCGTCACATGGGTGAAGTATGTTTTCAAAACAGAGTACGGCTCTTAGAGAGCCCACCCCTTCTTTGTTTTTTTTTTTTTTTTTTATTTAACGAGATTAATTCACATGTGTAAAGTAAATTTGCAAATCAGAGTAAGGCCCTTAAAAGAGCCTTTTTTTTTTTTTATCAGAAATTCTTCATAGGTGAGAAATAACCTCTAAACCTAGTCCCAATTATTGTTATTTTTTTTGCTAGGGTAGCTGTGAATTGGGTTCATTTCTGGAACTTTATTCAAGATAGTTTTTGGCCTTTTATAACTGTCAGTTTCATTGACAGTATAGTTAATGGCCGCTCTGACTAGAGGATTAGGATGAATCTTAGCTTTTTCATAGTATCTATAAGCTAAGTCATACATCGTGTAATGGATGGAGTTAATATTTAGCATGCTTCGGATAGCATGGTTTGAAGTTCTTCCATCAAGTCCAACCATATATCGTAGGGTTTTATTTTGAAATGAGGTAATCTTATTTTTCTGCTGTTTGTTGCAGTTACCCCAGATAGGACAGGCATAAGTAATAACAGGGCTGATACAGGCTTTCCATATCAAAGTTTTGTTTTTCCTGCTAAGCCTTTTATTTTTTATTATTGGCTGGAGACTTCCTCTGATCTTAAGAGATTTGGACACAGTTTCTTTAATATGCTTGTTCCAGTTTAGGTTGTGGTCCATGAAAAGTCCTAAGTATTTAACATCATTTACCCAAGGTATTTTTTTTTATACATTTCTATTTCAAAGTCTGGATTGTGATTGCATTTAATCCTAGAAAATAGAATTGCTTGAGTTTTTCGGTATTGATTTTAATTTTCCAATCTAAGAAATATTTCTCAAGTTTTTCAACATAATGTTGCAACATGAAAGTTGCTTGAATTTTATTTTTGGAAGTATAAGCGAGTGCAGTGTCATCAGCATAGAGAGCTGTAGTCAGATTCCTGTTATTATAGTTGGGAAAGTCTGACGTAAAGATAGAATACAGCGTTGGTGCGAGTACACTGCCTTGAGGTACACCAGCTTCGATTTTTTTTAACGATTTTTTCCCATTGATTTTTACACAGAATGTTCTGTTAGTGAGGTATGATTTGATTATATGTATAATCCAGGGTGGGAAATCATGTGCTATTAGCTTGTAGATAATTGCCTCATGTGGGCATTTATCGAATGCTTTTGCCACATCCAGAAATATGGCTGCTGTGTGTTCCTTTTTTATAATTCCTTCAGCACATTTTCAGTTATTCTAGAGAGTTGGTGCACCGTGGAGTGTTTATCTCTAAAACCTCCTTGAGTAAATGGAATTACTGGGAATTCCTCACAGAATTGTTGCATTCTAATAAGAATTATTTTTCAAAGATTTTTCCCATGGTTGGGAGCAACGAAATCGGTCTGTGATTTTCAGGAATTGCCGGGTTTTTGCCTGGCTTGGGTAATAGTATTACCTCTGCTGTCTTCCAAATATCAGGGAAATAATTTAATTTAATGGCACAATTGTATATTTTAGTAAGGGTTTGCGCATACTCTTCCGGTAATGTTTTTCATAATTTTATTATTTATGCCATCATTGCCTGGTGCCTTTTTATTTTTAAGATTGTTAATATGAAACTTAACTTCCCTTTCACTGATGGGTAGTGGATTTTCAAAGTCAGGAGGAACAAAAATTTTTTTTTGGCCCTTAAAAGGCCTTTTTTTATTTCTGATCTTTTCAGTTTCTGGCGTTCCGGACCCGCGAGAGGTCGTAGCACCTTTAACTTGTCTATCGGACGTAAAGGAGACCGTAGCATTTTGTACTTTTGGCTGTTGTTTTCTTTGCCTTGTGCTTCTATTTTTTTTAAAAGAGATTTTCTCTTTGCTTTTAATTAAGGGATGTTAATACAGGTTTTTTTACTAGTAAATTCTTCATAGAGTTGTGCACTTTGGGCGATGACTCTAGAATTTTCTACATCCTCCGCGTGTCTAAAATAAGTATTCAGGGCCTTTTTCATTTTAATGGCTACATCAGTGTCAGGGATGTCATTTATTTTAAACTGTTTTTCTAGTGAGTTTGCAAAAATTTCTGCTTTTTCTTCGTCAGTTCTAACTACCGTCCCATCTTCTTTTTGAAGGGGTATGAGTAATTTGACATTTTTATTTTGCAAGCTCGACGTAAGATTCCATAGAGTCATTTTGTTTTTTTTATCCGAATTTTCAGAGTAGTCAATATGAGCCTCCTCTAATACTTGACCCCATGACCCATTCTCAAATTTTCTGATTTCTCTTTTAATTTGTCTATTTATGCAGCAATAAAGGTCATAGAACGTTTTATTTCTTGTTCTTTGCCACTTGCTTCGGTACCTATTTTCTTTTATAAGTTCCAAAATTTCTTTGGGTAAATAGTACGGATTTTTTTCTCTTTAGCAGGAGTTTGACATTCTTCCATAATTTTTTTAATGGCGAGGTTAAAGAGTTTAATAGCTGTGTCAGTTTCTTCTTTGCTATTACAGTCTCCAATTACTGGGGGTGGCACCAGTTTAATTTTCCCTTCAAATTGCTTGAAGTTAGTGACCATTTTGGGTGCTACCTTCACAGTTTTGTCAGTATAAAGCTGGAGGTGAACTGGATTGTGGTCAGAGGAGAGTGCCGCCTCAGTATGAATTTCAAAGTAATATTTATTATTCTTCAGGAGTGCAAAATCTAGTATATTGCTAGTTCCTCTGAGCGCCGTTCGTGTGGGTTCAGAAGGCGCCCCCAAGTCAATGTTTTGGTTTAAAAGATATCTGAAAATATTGTTCCCACTTTTATTAGCTCTTGGGCAGTGCCAATAGCGGTGTTTACTATTAAAATCTCCCGCAATGACCGTAGGAATATTTTCCTCGAAAAGCTTATCTAGAGCTTCCCTGGTAATAGTGTGTTTGGGATGATTGTATAGTGCCGTAAATTTAATCGGGTTATTTTTTGTTTGAATTATAACCGAGTGCGCTTCCATGCCATCCTCTGTGTTGCATATCGCTTCACTTTGCTCTAGTTTATCTTTCACTGCAATCAAAATTCCCCCACTTTGGGAGGTTTTTGTCTTTTCTGTAAACCTTGTAGTTGGGAATTTTGAATTTAATTCTGTCCATTAGCCAGGATTCATTAATTAGCGCAATGTCAATTTTTTTGTATTTTAGGTAGGCTAAGAATTCTCTATGCTGCCTTTTGATGCCTTGCGCATTCCAAATTAATATGTTAAGTCCATTTGTTTCAGAGGAAAAAATTCATCCTCGGTTTTTTTCATCATTTTTTACTGTATCAATTTTATTTATATTGCTGTTAATTTCGATAACTTGGTCAGAATTACAATTGATTGCTTCCTTGCTTTTGACCAGTTTGGCAGCTAATTCTGCTATTTGATTGATGGTCCATTCACCATTTTTTGTTTTTTATCGGTTTCTCCATTTATTTTTTTTCCGTAAGTTTCTCACTCGTGGACATTCCTTTAACTTTTTTAATTAATAGGTCAAATTTGCTTTCTTCCTCAGAGAATGAGGGAAAGGTTTCACTAAGAGGGCGTTTTTCTTCTTCAGAGAAGGAGGAAAATGAAAATGATCGGCCCCTAAAAATGCCGTTGTTTTCTTTCCCCCTTTCCTCAGAGAAGGTGGAAAATGAGAATGAACGGCCCCTAAAAATGCCGTTGTTTTTTTTTCCCCTTTCCTCAGAGAAGGAGGAAGATGAGAATGAACGGCTCCTAAATATGCCGTTGTTTTTTTTACCCCCTTCCTCAGAGAAGGAGGAAAATGAACGGCCCTTAAAAATGCCGTTGTTTTTTTCCCCCCTTCCTCAGAGAAGGAGGAAAATGAACGGCCCTTAAAAATGCCGTTGTTTTCCCCCTTCCTCAGAGAAAGAGGAAAATGAACGGCCCCTAAATATGCCGTTGTTTTTTCTTCATCGTTGTTATTAGCATACTGCAATTGAGCCTCTTCATTACAGTTATTTTTTTCTGCCTCTTTAATTTCTTTGCTAAGCCTGCCAGCGAAATATTTTGGTTTTTCCACGGTTGGAGTAACCAGTTTTTTTTGCTTATGCGTAGCATTTTCATCTATATTTTTATCAACATCAACAATTAATTTCTCTATCACTTTTGTGTTTTGGAATTTTTTTTGCGATATTTTTTTATTTTTTCTTGGGGCACAGAATTCTGTATCAGGCTCTTAAAAGGGCCTTTTTTTTTTTCTCGCCTAGATATTTGTCAACATCGGCAATCAATTTCTCTGTCACATTTGTGTTTTGGTAATTTTTGCGATGTTTTTCAATCCTTTCTTTTAGCACAGAGTTCTGTACCTTGCTTTTAGGGACAACTCTTTTTTTTTCTCTGTGTAATAAATTAATATTACGCAGGTATTTATTTGTGTCATTTTTCATTAATTCTGTGTCATTTACAGCATTCTTTATTTTTGAGCTTAACTTATGCTCATAAGATGACTGAGGTTGTTAAAGGATTGTCTGCCACTTATAGAAATGAAAGGCACTTTCAGAACTTAGGTAAGATTTAAAAGCACTTTGCAAACTTACAAAGAATTGGAAATTGCTCTGCTAATTTAGCTGAACAAAAAAAAGCTTTTTCGAACTTAAAAAGCGTGCTTCGTGAATTTGGGTTGGACGTCAAAACACCCGTGACGTACTACAGAGGTGAATACATGTGTCAAGACGACAAATCTGCAGCGAGACATTCTGTCCGCGTAGCTCCGTTGGGAGAGCGATTTACTCCGGAGTGAGGGTACTCGTGTTCGATGCCCGGCGAGGACAAACTTGTGTTTTCACATGCCTTGAAAATCTAAATAGAGCCTGAAATCTCTTTTCTAATATAGGTAGAACCTGAAAAAGTAATTTGTTAACTAAAGTAAATTTTTAAAGCAAATTTAAGCATGGGTGGAGCATTAAAAAAATTTGAGCTGTTAGGTGGGACCCAAAAGCAATTTACAAACTTAAGTTGAACTAAAAAATCACTTTCCGAACTTAAGTAAAATCTCAAAATAATTTGAAAACTTGGATATAACATGGAAAAGCCTTTTGTACTTAGGCATAACCTAAAAGCACTCAGGAAACTTACATAAAAAGTAGATATACTTTGTAACATAAGCAGAAAGTAAAGGCACTTTTCCTACTTAGGCATAACCTAAAAGTTCCTTGCAAACTTAGTTATATCCTGAAAAAATATTGAGAATTTTGGCATAACCTGAAGAGCACTTTATAAACTTAGGTAGAACCTCAAAACATTTTAGGAACTTAGAACCTAAAAGTACTTCTAAATACAACGTAAAGGCACTTTAAAAATTGGACAAACCCTCAAAATACTTTGAAAACTTAAGAACCAAAAGCGTTTTGCAAACTTTACGAACTTATATAAAACCTAAAAACCACTTTACGAAGACTTCGGTAGAACGTAAGTGCATGGTCCGAGCTTAGGTAGACTTTTATACACTGGCGTGCAAAAATTAAGGACGATTCGGTTTTCGAATGTAACGTAGTGCAGAAGTGCTGCACATCGACTCAAATCCTACCATAAGATCCCCAAGATGTAAGAATATGGGACAAGTGAGCAAAACCGTCCAAACAAGGAATCCAACGGGTACAAAGGCACTTTATTGAAAAGGTATCTTCGAGCACAACTGGACAAAATACAGAAACGTCCATGTGACAGGCGGCTGCCAAGAAATATCCATTGTCTTTAGAGGGAGATTTGATCCCCCTGACTACGTTGCAGGATTTACAACGTCTGTCCAGGCTGGGGACGAGGTTGTCAAGGAGCTGTTAAGGCATCATGGCCCATTCCTCTTGTAGCGCCAATCGCAGCTGCGGAATCGTTGCTGGCGGCTGGTGACGTGCTGCCAAGCGTCTCCCGAGAAAGTCCCACACGTGTTCGATTGGATTCAAGTCCGGGGACCTTGTGGGCCAATCCATGCGTTGAATATCTTCACTCTCCAACAGCTCTACGACAGCCATTGTACAATGAGGTGTAGCGTTGTTGTCCATGAAGTGAGGAACTCAGGACCCACAGCACCTCTAAACAGACGCACGTGAGACAGGAGAACCTCGGTACAATGGCAGTCGCCCTGCTTATAAACCTTACACAACCAGTGGCGCAAGACAATCACCCCGCCCAGGAATCATTCGGGACCCAAACCAGACCCACTTGAACGAATGGGAAGAGGCCAGCGCTTAGGTCACTGCGCCACCCAGGCGGCTGTTAAATTTTGTTCGGGGATTAACAACCACCTTGTACACTATGTCTTTTTTGCGTCGACCGTTTCTAGGTAGAAGCCGCTGGTTGCAGGAAGGTGAAGATGGCCTTGGGACAATTTCTCCTATCCCTCTGCCTACCTGCTAAATAATCCAGTGCTAGACAGTCTAACGGATGTCTAAGAAATACATTTGTATACAGAGTAACGGATGTCTAAGAAATACATTTGTATACAGTCTAACGGATGTCTAAGAAATACATTTGTATACAGTCTAACGGATGTCTAAGAAATACATTTGTATACAGTCTAACGGATGTCTAAGAAACACATTTGTATACAGTCTAACGGATGTCTAAGAAATACATTTTTATACAGTCTAACGGATGTTTAAGAAATACATTTGTATACAGTCTAACGGATGTCTAAGAAATACATTTGTATACTGTCTAACGGATGTCTAATAAATACATTTGCATACAGTCTAACGGATGTCTAAGAAATACATTTGTATACAGTCTAACGGATGTCTAAGAAATACATTTGTATACAGTCTAACGGATGTCTAAGAAATACATTTGAATTCATTCCGTATGTACTGTACATGGTCGCAAAGTTCTTTTACTCTGTTTCAAAATGTATTCATACTTGACTCCGATTTTTCTCTTTCCGATGGTAAAAACTTCCTTTAGGCAGACAAAGTGAGGAGTCATCCATCCTTGATTTGTGGCACCAGGTTCCAGTGAAATAAACGAATCATTGAACAAGAACTGTAGTAAGTTTAATTAATAATCTGTAAGAAGCGGCGCATAAGAAAAGCACAGATTCCCCAAGTTTCCCTCAAAAACAGTATGGCAGAATTTATTTCAAGATTATACACTATGTACCAACAAGTAATTGGACACCCCTGCAATCGACTATATCTGCGGTCCTGATACACGTCACGGCCGCCGTCGTTAAATATCGTGTGGGAAACAACAACGCAACCAGTCGCATGCAAGATGCCACGCAGTTCGGAGCTATCTGATTTCGAGAAAGGTGTAATCGTCGGGTATCACAGAAATGGCCGATCCATACGTGACATATCCAGCGAGTTGAAGTACCCAAAATCGACAGTGGCCTACGTGATTGGCAAGTGAAAGATGAGAGGTGACTGTCTGAATGTGCCCCGACCCGGCAGACCCACAAAACTGGGAGTTAGAGACCGGCCAGTGCTGGCCAGAGAAATTCGGAAGAACCGCACCAAATCGATGGGCCACATCCGCGAGAAGTTTCAACAGGCATCCCGGAGTGTTCTTTCCATGAATATCATCCGTAAGGAAGCCCATCTGCTCGGTTATCAGGGACGTGCTGCCGCCCACAAGCTATTGATCACCAAGTCCAATAGCGCTGCTCGCCTAAGTGGTGCAAAGATCGTCGACAGTGAACCGTTGAACAGTGAAAACGGGTTCTCTGGAGCGACGAATCAAGGTTCACCCTCTACCGTTCGGATGGCAGGGTCTGGGTTTGGCGTCTGCCTACAGAACGCCTCCTGCTGGAATGTATTGTGCCAAATGTGAAGTTCGGCGGCGGTGGAATTATGCTACGGGGGTGTTTCTCCTGGTATGGCATGGGAGCCTTGGTCGCAATCCTGGTAGACACAACGCCGAGACCTACTGCACCATTTTGAATGACCATGCGCTTGCTACGTTGTGGCAGGTTTGCGGGTTGGACCCATGTTACTTTCAGGATGACAATGCCACGTGTCACGTTGCGAGATCCACCATGGCTTGGTATGGTGACAATGGGGTTAATCGAATGGACTGGCCTTCGCAGAGCCCGGACCTTAACCCTATTGAGCACCTCTGGAACGAGTTGGAGCGTCGACTTAAGGGGTGCTCCCACTGTCCGAAATCGGTGATGGAACTGACCCGTCTTCTCCAAGCCGAGTGAAAGAAAATACTGCTAGCCGTCGTACAACGCCTGGTTGAGAGTACGCCCCGGAGGGTCGCAGCTGTAATCGCCGCTCGTGGAGGCTCCACCAACTATTGAAGGTGAATAAACTTTGTTTTCCTTTGCTATCTCAGGTGTCCAAATACTTGTTGGTAGATAGTTTATTTGCATATATACACACAAATGAGGTGCAATTGAACAAAAAGCTCTGAAGGTCACTAAAGCTAAAAATCTTTTTTTTTGCATTGGAGGTTTAACGACTACCGTAAGCAACTCAGTGGGCTATAAACAACCGCCCGTCCCTAATTTAGGGCCCCTCGTTCCAGGAAAGGAAGATAGCCAGCGCCATAAGACAAACACGACATCCATGCATCACCCGGATTTGAACTCGGACCCATCTCGGACGAATGATCAGAAGCCATTGCTTAGATCACTGCTCCAACGGGTCAGCAAAGTTAACAGAAAGAAAAAAAGGTATTCATATTTGTAAGTTACACATAGATCATCAGATCTCAACGCTCACATCTCCACTTTTGTCTGTGTCCAAGATGACACCTTTTTAACTGCGCAGTTTATAGTCAAGTTCCTCACTCGTCACGTATGGCTGCTGAAGTAGCATTGTGTGATATTCATATTTGTAAGTTACACATAAATCATGAAATCGCTGCACGTACGAGACATGCGTCAATCCTTTGTTTCTTTTTCTTTTCTTTTTCTTTTTTTTTTGTTCCTATGACAACATCTGTGTCCTACCCAGAACTTGTATCCGGTATGACGAATCAGAAGTCTGTGTCCTAGAAATTTCAAGAATTTAGCGACTGTGTTTTTTTTTTTAGTACTGTTAGGTACCTTAATAGGCGTACTTTCTGGATTCTCGTAAGGTGCTCAGATGCGAACCCGAGGAAGTGGTTTTTAAGCATTTTCAGGATCAAATATTCCCAAAGTCGTCCCAAAGTCGTCTCAAAGTCGCTAGTCATCGTCAGTTTCTCTTACACCGTCAGTGAATCTACCGCTAATCAAAATGACAGTTCGACAAAGGACAGAGCGAAGCTACAAATTCCAGCGTAACGTTTCGGTGACTCTATCTATCATCTGGATTTCACATTGGTGGGTGAACCATTATTTCACGAATTGTTGTTAAATACACTGTAAAACCCTAGAAAATTAATCGACAATTAATAGCAATTATGTAACTTTTATAGGGAAAAGGAAGAAACAGCTGGGGTAAAATTTAACGAACTCAATTTCTGGATTTAATAAATGAAATGAATAACACCAAATACTATGTTTGCTCGCGACGTTTTTGTCAAAAATTTTGAATTTACATCCGATGAATTTGTGCTCCATAAAACAGAGCAGTTTAAAACAAATTATGCATAATTTCACTTTTTTTATAGCAATAAACACACGGAAAAGGCCAGTTTTATTAGAAATCTTTTACGTTTTATATCGAAAAGAATGTGTGTGTGTGTGTGTGTGTGTGTGTGTGTGTGTGTGTCACAATTACAATAACTCTGTTCTCGTGTACGTGCCCAGACTTCGCAAAAACGTGGCAATGGCAAAACTCATAAAATTCCCTGCTGCCATTTCAAGTACGTTTCTTGAAATGGCAAAAAATAATTTTTGAGCAACCAGAAAATCTCTTAAATTACTATGATCATCATCTGTCGTTACACCTAAACAGTTGTTTTCGAAAACATATGGGTGACTTTGAATACATAGTTTGGCAGTCGCTGAACTGAACTGAAAGCGCTACATCAAGGTTCAGGTGTACTTACGTGCGAACAGGTACGGTTCGCTGAAAGAATCTTTCGGACATTTGAATGAATCAGATGATTTGAAATAATAGATCAGAAAGTATGGTAAAGGAAGCAGAGTTTGAGGAATATCAAGACACAGCTTCGATAAACCACAACAGTTTCTCCCATTGGCTGGCTATCACAACAAAGCATAACAGTTGCTTCCATTGGTTCACTGGGTCACCTGATCAAGCTAACTAATTGATGGGTCACGCAGATTAAGAATTTTTATGTTTTTGTGGTAGTTCAAGGCCCAATCTGACGGTTATAGAGGCTAGGAGGAATAACTCATAATAGTTTTATGGTTATCGACTACACGGAAGGTAAAGATCCAGAACCAGGAAAAATTCAGAATTAACAGTTCTTTTCACATGCATTTCTGTATTCCAGATTCCAAAAGAAGCTATAAAAACCGTGCAATGCATTGATTATGATACGCTTTCAAACATACCAGAAATCTTTACTCAAGTTATGAGGATAATGGCTGTGGAATAAATCTTGCTCCTGTGCCCTGACCTTTGACCCATCTCGATGATATTAAACAGAAATCGTTCAGCATACCTCCGGAACAACATACTCAAGTTTTGTTCCAATAGAAACATTTTTGGTCAAGTCATGAGGATAATGGCTGTGGAATAAATTTTGCTCTTGTGCCCTGACCTTTGACCCCATTTCGATGATATTAAACAGATTTCGTTCAGTATATCTCGAGAACAACATACTAAAGCTTTGTCGCAATAGAAGCATTTTTAGTCAAGTTATGAGGATAGTGGCTGTGGAATAAATCTTGCTCCTGTGCCCTGACCTTTGGCCCTATTTCGATTATATTAAAACAGAATTCGTTTAGTATACCACCGGTGCAATATACTAAAGTTTTGTCCCAATAGAAGCATTTTTAGTCAAGTTATGAGGATAATGGCTGTTGAATAAATCTCGTTCCTGTGCCCTGAACTTCGACCCCATCTCGATGTTGTTAAACAGAACCGGTTCAATACATCTCCGGAACAACATGATGAAGTTTTGTCGCAATCGAAGCATTTTTACATAAGTTATGACGCATAAGGGCGATGGAATGGATCCCACTGCTATGTCCTGACCTTTAACCCCATTTTGCCCATTTTCAATAGGGTTCGTTCCCAGATGATCCCCTACCACATACTAAAATTTCATCGAAATCGAACCATTTTTACACGCGTTATCGTGCGGACGGGCTGTACAGACAGACAGACAGACGGACAAAGTTGGAACATATCCGCCTTTTCAACCTACGGTTGGAAAGCGTAAAAACAATTAGGTGTTTGACATTTTCGGTCTCAACAAGTAACATAATGATAGTTAACAGGGTTGAGTCAATTTCATTCGCGCGCTTTCGAGTTCTTGCGTTTTACTTTTCTTTCTTTTTGTTCTAACCTGAAGTCTTAAGCTCTTTCTTCTTCTCTCAGCTTTTCTTTCACTGCCGGGTGATGCACATTGTTGTGTGATCAATAAATTGCCTACGCCCCGAGATGATTGAGTGACTGATGTTTGTGGTTTCAAACTCGTTTGTCGTATGAGGTTTTATTTATATTTTAGTGTGATGTTTTCCATCAAATACGTCCTCTTTAATTATTTTTTCACACATGTGCCATTCTCCTTTCTCCCAGCCACTGTTGGCTTTTAATATTCGGTCTGAAACTGTGATGTGTTACTGCAAAATACCAGCGTTTCAGACAGCACGAGAATTTCTACATCGTTTTGTTCTCGAATTCGTAGAACTTTCTTTCGGCGTGACGAAAGAGCTTCTCTGTCACGCTCGTATTGTGCAGGTTTTCTATCTCATCCCATCGATTCCTTAAGAAGCACGTCTCTAACGTTTTGTCAGCGAAGATATTGAAAACAGCTTTCGTAATGCTTAACAATTACTCAGACGGTAGTAACCTAGTACCTTCAGGAGAGCAAGCGACATGTTCAAGCGCAAAATGCCACTCTCGTTTGCACCGTAAATACCAGGGGACACAAGAAAAGATTACCTTTTTTTTGCAATGGAGATCATTTAGATTTCAAACAAATAGCTGTCACAGAAAACATTATTACTTTCAATTTGCCTTGTGTTACACAAAGTAGGGCATCTATCTTGAGAATTGCTCTTATTCTCTTCCTTCCATACCTCCTGAAGAGTACGTTATGTTTAGCCTAGACCAATGCTGCCATTCTACAAATTTATCAGTAGATCTATTGATTTTGACTCCAGTCTACTGATAAATTTTGGTAATCTACTGAGTTTTCTGTTTTAAGACCACTTGCACTCTCAGAGTCATGTTGTCTAAGAATGTCTGAATTCCTTCAGTACTCACCATCTACTGATCCAAAAGACAAGACTCACCTCAGAACTGGTCTGCAGAGAAACTTCTAACCAAGACTAAAATTATTCACCAGGTTCCTATTATTTCTTTAAATTCATACGGGTTGGCATGAAATGTTCTTTTATTCTAAGTATCTAATTACTTAGTATGTTTCACAAAGATTTTTCGTAGTTTTGTTAAAATAGAGAATATTAGGAAAACGGTTATAGTATTGGTTTGATGCATACGTTCATGCCGTTTTTTCACTGCACTACAGGAATGTATTACGTCAGAAGGAAAAACGGAATCAGTTAACTATGTACTCCTCCCCCCCCTACCTGTTTACGATGGTGTCCCAACGTCTGGATAGGCCTGCAATGCCATTCTTGGAAAAACGTGGAGGTTCTGCTGCGAAGAAATCATCAAGGAAATTCTGGAGATCAACATCATTGTTGAACGTTCTGCCACGGAGTGCATTCGACAGAGATCGGAACAGGTGATAGTCTGAAGGGGCGACATCTGGGGAATAATCCGAATGTGAAAGTGTCTCCCATTTCATGTCCTGAATGGCCATTTTGGTCATGTTTGCACTGTGAAGGGCGTACGTTGTCATACTACAGAAGGACACCGTGGCGCCAATGTGGCCGTTTCAGCTGAATCGTTTCCTCCATACGGCGGAGTTGTTCACAATAGAGTGCAGCGTTGATGGTCCGATTCCTCGGCAGCATTTCTTAGTGAATAATACCTTCCATGTTCTACCAGACGCACAACATTATCTTCGTAGGATGAGAGTTACTGTCGGCGTCTTGTTTGGGCTTAATCATTCTCTACGATGCCTGAAGTTCAAGTACAGGCACCACTTTTCATTTCCAGTAACAATACGTGACCGAAAGGGTTTGGGTTGTTGAGAACATTCGCGATAACGGGCGAGCAAGGAACCACATATGTCAACACGCTGATTCTTGTTGTCCTCGGTGAGAGTGTGAGGCATCCATGACCCCAATTTCTGGACCTCTTCCATACGTTCTAGGTGTCGCACCACTGTGACCTAATCACAGTCTATCTCAGTAGCCAATTCGCGTGTGATTTGACGCGGATCCAAGTCGATGAGATGGTTCAAACTATCCTCATCAAAGTGAGATGAACGACCTGAGCGTGGAGAGTCGTTGAGATCAAAATTGCCACTTCGAAACCGCTCAAACCATTTCCGGGCTGTCCTCGGAGCAATAGCATCCTAACCGTACACAGCACAAATGAGGAGCGCGCAAGCAAAACCAAAATGTCACAAAAATGTGAATTATCAAGTAATAGTTGGATATCATAAAGGATGATGGTCTGATTCCGTTTCTGTATCATAAGCTGACCCAAACCAAAGAGCTCCTACTGATTTTATAGGCGAAAAATGCGCGATTCGAGCAAAAGCGAACATGTCCCAGTAACTGGCTCAAGCAAAATCAAACATGTCGAGTGAACCAATCAGAGCTCCAGAATTCGGTCATGTGATGAAGCTGATTATGAGTGACGGAGTGGCATTCATGTTTTCAGACATTTGACGTGTTCTATTAAAAAGTGGTGATTATTTTCGTGCGTTTGTCATAGTTCTGGAGATATGAAAGAGGTCGGAGATGATTTAGTAACGGTGAAGCAAGGTTCAAAAGGACAAAGGAAAAGAACGAAAAGAGAAAGTGCGAAAGAAAAAGCTAAGAGAGAACGCTTTGGTGCACCAGATGGTTCCAAAGTTATCGTGGGTTCCAAACATCAGAACACTCGGTTCTCGTGCTATAAAATTCGTCCTTGTGATGCATTATTCATTTGTGAAAAGTTATTGCCATGTCAAGATAAAAATTTATATGCCTTAATGAACGTTGTGGCTAAAAACCAGACGTGTTCTGTCCAAAACATCACTTTGTATTTTCTGGTTCGCAGCCATAGTTTTCTACCAGCTGAAAACTTTTTCGGGATAATCGAAAAAAAACATAACAAAGTTTCTACTACTTATACGACAGATGAGCACCTGAAAGTGTATAGCGATTTTGGGATAGTAAGGTGCCTAGAAAAAGATTAAATGTAAGTCACTTTCAGCAATCTACAAGACTTTGGATGGCATGAAGAAGGTTAAAATATTCAAAGAGGTAAAAGAGACACTTGCAGCGTGCAAGTCATTGGTCAGTTGTTTTATAGATTTTAACAAAAAAAGACTCAAGTGACTCTTTTAAAAAAAGGGGGATTACTTCGCGTGCAGCCATGAAGTTTATAACACACGTTGTACCATTGGAGCATGGAATTTCAGGTGCGAAAAAATTAGGATGTGGATTCCCTTCTCAAAGACCTTTCTGCAAATTCATGGAGAGAAGTTGGAAAGTTCCCACGAAGAATTTGGTACAAGAGACTGATTAATGGACCTGCTTCACAGCCTAATGAAAATGATGAACACCAGGAAAATTGTGACTGCTTGGAGGACGACTGTGGTCTACATATTTGATTTTTATTAATACATTATTAATCTACTTGTTTTCTAAATTTCATAAAATCCGTTCTTCTCAGTCAATCGTTTTTTATACCACCTATTATTATTTTCGTAAATTTGTAATAAATTAAGCGAAGTAAAGACATACCAAAATGTGACAGCAACTTTGGTAAATAATGAAAAAAAATTTAAAAAAATATATCACCTGAAAAGTTAAAATGCTTCTCTTTCTCCATCAGCTTTTTCTTTCAAACCTTGATATTTTTGTCAGATAATAGGTATTTTATTAAAGGCAGGCTGGTTATAGGTAGCATAGATAGGTAGATTAAATTCAGACTACGTTCAAGCAACATCCAACAAGTCGCTAGGGCATCTGATCAAAAACAAACATATCAACAACGAAAAGATTAATATTTTTATTTTTAAACATTTTTGATCTATCAGATCCATAGGCGTGTTTTGGAGCATCAAAAGTAAAGTGGGGGATAGTTGAACAGTACGAAATTAATTGCGCATAACTCAGTGAACGTTTTTCCTACCTACTGCAAATCTAGATCTAATGTACATGTTTGGTTTTGCTTGCGCGCTCCTCAAACTTGTCAAGTAGTCTCGGCGGCTGAGGATCCCTTTTTAAACTCGTAGGGGAGCAGGTGCCGGAAATGTTCATTCCTCTCTACTTGTCACTCCATACTTCCGGACCTGAAAACCATCAGCCACAATCACACAACGCAATATGATTTAGATGCACGATATTACTGGCTACATTTTGATATACAACTGGCCACCTGCACCGTCACTACTGACCTAGGAAACACTCGTGAAATAAAACGGCGGGAACTTATGCATCAACACAATAAATAGGCTACATTTTGATATACAACTGGCCACCTGCACCGTCACTACTGACCTAGGAAACACTCGTGAAATAAAACTGCATGAACTTAAGCATCAACACAATAAATAGGCTACATTTTGATATACAACTGGCCACCTGCACCGTCACTACTGACCTAGGAAACACTCGTGAAATAAAACGGCGTGAACTTAAGCATCAACATAATAAATAGGCTACATTTTGATATAAACTGACCATCTGCACCATCACTACTGACCTGGGAAACACTCGTGAAATAAAACGGCATGAACTTGAGCATCAACACAATAAACAGGCTACATTTTGATATACAACTGGCCACCTGCACCGTCACTACTGACCTAGAAAACACTCGTGAAATAAAACGGCATGAACTTGAGCATCAACACAATAAATAGGCTACATTTTGATATACAACTGGCCACCTGCACCGTCACTACTGACCTAGGAAACACTCGTGAAATAAAACGGCATGAACTTAAGCATCAACACAATAAATAGGCTACATTTTGATATACAACTGGCCACCTGCACCGTCACTACTGACCTAGGAAACACTCGTGAAATAAAACGGCATGAACTTAAGCATCAACATAATAAATGGGCTACATTTTGATATACAACTGACCATCTGCACCATCACTACTGACCTAGGAAACACTCGTGAAATAAAACGGCATGAATTTAAGCATTAACACAATAAATAGGCTACATTTTGATATACAACTGGCCACCTGCACCGTCACTACTGACCTAGGAAACACTCGTGAAATAAAACGGCATGAACTTAAGCATCAACACAATAAATAGGCTACATTTTGATATACAACTGGCCACCTGCACCGTCACTACTGACCTAGGAAACACTCGTGAAATAAAACGGCATGAACTTAAGCATCAACACAATAAATAGGCTACATTTTGATATACAACTGACCATCTGCACCGTCACTACTGACCTGGGAAACACTCGTGAAATAAAACGGCATGAACTTAAACATCAACACAATATATAGGCTACATTTTGATATGCAACTGGCCACCTGCACAGTCACTACTGACCTAGAAAACACTCGTGAAATAAAACGGCATGAACTTAAGCATCAACACAATAAATAGGCTACATTTTGATATACAACTGGCCACCTGCACCGTCACTACAGACCTAGGAAACACTCGTGAAATAAAACGGCATGAACTTAAGCATCAACACAATAAATAGGCTACATTTTGATATACAACTGGACCATCTGCACCGTCACTACTGACCTAGGAAACACTCGTGAAATAAAACGGCATGAACTTAAGCATCAACACAATATATAGGCTACATTTTGATATACAACTGGCCACCTGCACAGTCACTACTGACCTAGAAAACACTCGTGAAATAAAACGGCATGAACTTAAGCATCAACACAATAAATAGGCTACATTTTGATATACAACTGACCACCTGCACCGTCACTACAGACCTGGGAAACACTCGTGAAATAAAACGGCATGAACTTGAGCATCAACACAATAAATAGGCTACATTTTGATATACAACTGGCCACCTGCACCGTCACTACTGACCTAGAAAACACTCGTGAAATAAAACGACATGAACTTAAGCATCAACACAATAAATAGGCTACATTTTGATATACAACTGGCCACCTGCACCGTCACTACTGACCTAGGAAACACTCGTGAAATAAAACGGCATGAACTTAAGCATTCAACATAATAAATAGGCTACATTTTGATATACAACTGACCATCTGCACCATCACTACTGACCTGGGAAACACTCGTGAAATAAAACGGCATGAACTTGAGCATCAACACAATAAATAGGCTACATTTTGATATACAACTGGCCACCTGCACCGTCACTACTGACCTAGGAAAACACTCGTGAAATAAAACGACATGAACTTAAGCATCAACACAATAAATAGGCTACATTGTGATATACAACTGACCACCTGCACCGTCACTACTGACCTGGGAAACACTCGTGAAATAAAACGGCATGAACTTAAGCATTAACACAATAAATAGGCTACATTTTGATATACAACTGGCCACCTGCACCGTCACTACTGACCTAGAAAACACTCGTGAAATAAAACGGCATGAACTTAAGCATCAACACAATAAATAGGCTACATTTTGATATACAACTGGCCACCTGCACCGTCACTACTGACCTAGGAAACACTCGTGAAATAAAACGGCATGAACTTAAGCATCAACACAATAAATAGGCTACATTTTGATATACAACTGACCATCTGCACCGTCACTACTGACCTAGAAAACACTCGTGAAATAAAACGGCATGAACTTAAGCATCAACACAATATATAGGCTACATTTTGATATGCAACTGGCCACCTGCACCGTCACTACTGACCTAGAAAACACTCGTGAAATAAAACGGCATGAACTTAAGCATCAACACAATAAATAGGCTACATTTTGATATACAACTGGCCACCTGCACCGTCACTACTGACCTAGGAAACACTCGTGAAATAAAACGGCATGAACTTATGCAACAGCCCAATAAATAGGCTACATTTTGAAATACAACTGACCATCTGCACCGTCACTACTGACCTAGAAAACACTCGTGAAATAAAACGGCATGAACTTAAGCATCAACACAATATATAGGCTACATTTTGATATACAACTGACCATCTGCACCGTCACTACTGACCTAGAAAACACTCGTGAAATAAAACGGCGGGAACTTATGCATCAACACAATAAATAGGCTACATTTTGATATACAACTGGCCACCTGCACCGTCACTACTGACCTAGGAAACACTCGTGAAATAAAACGGCATGAACTTAAGCATCAACACAATAAATAGGCTACATTTTGATATACAACTGACCATCTGCACCGTCACTACTGACCTGGGAAACACTCGTGAAATAAAACGGCATGAACTTAAGCATCAACACAATATATAGGCTACATTTTGATATGCAACTGGCCACCTGCACAGTCACTACTGACCTAGAAAACACTCGTGAAATAAAACGGCATGAACTTAAGCATCAACACAATAAATAGGGTACATTTTGATATACAACTGGCCACCTGCACCGTCACTACTGACCTAGGAAACACTCGTGAAATAAAACGGCATGAACTTAAGCATCAACACAATAAATAGGCTACATTTTGATATACAACTGAGCATCTGCACCGTCACTACTGACCTGGGAAACACTCGTGAAATAAAACGGCATGAACTTAAGCATCAACACAATATATAGGCTACATTTTGATATGCAACTGGCCACCTGCACAGTCACTACTGACCTAGAAAACACTCGTGAAATAAAACGGCATGAACTTAAGCATCAACACAATAAATAGGCTACATTTTGATATACAACTGGCCACCTGCACCGTCACTACTGACCTAGGAAACACTCGTGAAATAAAACGGCATGAACTTATGCAACAGCCCAATAAATAGGCTACATTTTGAAATACAACTGACCATCTGCACCGTCACTACTGACCTAGAAAACACTCGTGAAATAAAACGGCATGAACTTAAGCATCAACACAA
Source organism: Macrothele yani (assembly GCA_039090855.1). Lineage (NCBI taxonomy): Eukaryota > Metazoa > Arthropoda > Arachnida > Araneae > Macrothelidae > Macrothele > Macrothele yani. The sequence goes on from CM077004.1 coordinate 137,871,666, forward strand.
TAAATAGGCTACATTTTGATATACAACTGACCATCTGCACCGTCACTACTGACCTAGGAAACACTCGTGAAATAAAACGGCGGGAACTTATGCATCAACACAATAAATAGGCTACATTTTGATATACAACTGGCCACCTGCACCGTCACTACTGACCTAGGAAACACTCGTGAAATAAAACGGCATGAACTTAAGCATCAACACAATAAATAGGCTACATTTTGATATACAACTGACCATCTGCACCGTCACTACTGACCTGGGAAACACTCGTGAAATAAAACGGCATGAACTTAAGCATCAACACAATATATAGGCTACATTTTGATATGCAACTGGCCACCTGCACAGTCACTACTGACCTAGAAAACACTCGTGAAATAAAACGGCATGAACTTAAGCATCAACACAATAAATAGGGTACATTTTGATATACAACTGGCCACCTGCACCGTCACTACTGACCTAGGAAACACTCGTGAAATAAAACGGCATGAACTTAAGCATCAACACAATAAATAGGCTACATTTTGATATACAACTGAGCATCTGCACCGTCACTACTGACCTGGGAAACACTCGTGAAATAAAACGGCATGAACTTAAGCATCAACACAATATATAGGCTACATTTTGATATGCAACTGGCCACCTGCACAGTCACTACTGACCTAGAAAACACTAGTGAAATAAAACGGCATGAACTTAAGCATCAACACAATAAATAGGCTACATTTTGATATACAACTGGCCACCTGCACCGTCACTACTGACCTAGGAAACACTCGTGAAATAAAACGGCATGAACTTATGCAACAGCCCAATAAATAGGCTACATTTTGAAATACAACTGACCATCTGCACCGTCACTACTGACCTAGAAAACACTCGTGAAATAAAACGGCATGAACTTAAGCATCAACACAATAAATAGGCTACATTTTGATATACAACTGACCATCTGCACCGTCACTACTGACCTAGGAAACACTCGTGAAATAAAACGGCGGGAACTTATGCATCAACACAATAAATAGGCTACATTTTGATATACAACTGGCCACCTGCACCGTCACTACTGACCTAGGAAACACTCGTGAAATAAAACGGCATGAACTTAAGCATCAACACAATAAACAGGCTACATTTTGATATACAACTGACCATCTGCACCGTCACTACTGACCTGGGAAACACTCGTGAAATAAAACGGCATGAACTTAAGCATCAACACAATAAATAGGCTACATTTTGATATACAACTGACCATCTGCACCGTCACTACTGACCTGGGAAACACTCGTGAAATAAAACGGCATGAACTTAAGCATCAACACAATATATAGGCTACATTTTGATATGCAACTGGCCACCTGCACAGTCACTACTGACCTAGAAAACACTCGTGAAATAAAACGGCATGAACTTAAGCATCAACACAATAAATAGGCTACATTTTGATATACAACTGGCCACCTGCACCGTCACTACTGACCTAGGAAACACTCGTGAAATAAAACGGCATGAACTTATGCAACAGCCCAATAAATAGGCTACATTTTGAAATACAACTGACCATCTGCACCGTCACTACTGACCTAGAAAACACTCGTGAAATAAAACGGCATGAACTTAAGCATCAACACAATAAATAGGCTACATTTTGATATACAACTGACCATCTGCACCGTCACTACTGACCTAGGAAACACTCGTGAAATAAAACGGCGGGAACTTATGCATCAACACAATAAATAGGCTACATTTTGATATACAACTGGCCACCTGCACCGTCACTACTGACCTAGGAAACACTCGTGAAATAAAACGGCATGAACTTAAGCATCAACACAATAAATAGGCTACATTTTGATATACAACTGACCATCTGCACCGTCACTACTGACCTGGGAAACACTCGTGAAATAAAACGGCATGAACTTAAGCATCAACACAATATATAGGCTACATTTTGATATGCAACTGGCCACCTGCACAGTCACTACTGACCTAGAAAACACTCGTGAAATAAAACGGCATGAACTTAAGCATCAACACAATAAATAGGCTACATTTTGATATACAACTGGCCACCTGCACCGTCACTACAGACCTAGGAAACACTCGTGAAATAAAACGGCATGAACTTGAGCATCAACACAATAAATAGGCTACATTTTGATATACAACTGGCCACCTGCACCGTCACTACTGACCTAGGAAACACTCGTGAAATAAAACGGCATGAACTTAAGCATCAACACAATAAATAGGCTACATTTTGATATACAACTGGCCACCTGCACCGTCACTACTGACCTAGGAAACACTCGTGAAATAAAACGGCATGAACTTAAGCATCAACATAATAAATAGGCTACATTTTGATATACAACTGACCATCTGCACCATCACTACTGACCTGGGAAACACTCGTGAAATAAAACGGCATGAACTTGAGCATCAACACAATAAATAGGCTACATTTTGATATACAACTGGCCACCTGCACCGTCACTACTGACCTAGAAAACACTCGTGAAATAAAACGACATGAACTTAAGCATCAACACAATAAATAGGCTACATTGTGATATACAACTGGCCACCTGCACCGTCACTACTGACCTAGGAAACACTCGTGAAATAAAACGGCATGAACTTAAGCATTAACACAATAAATAGGCTACATTTTGATATACAACTGGCCACCTGCACCGTCACTACTGACCTAGGAAACACTCGTGAAATAAAACGGCATGAACTTAAGCATCAACACAATAAATAGGGTACATTTTGATATACAACTGGCCACCTGCACCGTCACTACTGACCTAGGAAACACTCGTGAAATAAAACGGCATGAACTTAAGCATCAACACAATAAATAGGCTACATTTTGATATACAACTGACCATCTGCACCGTCACTACTGACCTGGGAAACACTCGTGAAATAAAACGGCATGAACTTAAGCATCAACACAATATATAGGCTACATTTTGATATGCAACTGGCCACCTGCACAGTCACTACTGACCTAGAAAACACTCGTGAAATAAAACGGCATGAACTTAAGCATCAACACAATAAATAGGCTACATTTTGATATACAACTGGCCACCTGCACCGTCACTACTGACCTAGGAAACACTCGTGAAATAAAACGGCATGAACTTATGCAACAGCCCAATAAATAGGCTACATTTTGAAATACAACTGACCACCTGCACCGTCACTACTGACCTGGGAAACACTCGTGAAATAAAACGGCATGAACTTGAGCATCAACACAATAAATAGGCTGCATTTTGATATACAACTGGCCACCTGCACCATCACTACTGACCTAGGAAACACTCGTGAAATAAAACGGCATGCACTCATGCATCAACCCAATGGTACGTATGATATTATAGTATATATTACAATATTTGTGTTAATGATACCGTTTTTTTTAGTATAGCACTTATTTCACGCACTTTGGGAACATCTGGGTATCGTTTAATAAGAAAAGAGTGTAAGTATATAACTTTTTTTAGGAGGCAACAAGTGGGACCAATCTAACTGTGAGTACATTAAAAGGCAAATGCCATGATTATTTACACCAACATTAATTTTAATGATGAGTATTATTTTATAAAGCTGATGAACAGTAATATCTTATAAAAAAGAGACTCAAGATTGTATTGGTTTGAATTCCATTCTGGTGTTTAATAGTAGTTTGTGCAGTACTGGTATTATCTGAAATACCAGTAGATTTAAGAGTTCCTTCGTATTGAGATTACATCTGATACTACATTGCATTTTTAAGGTGGTGCATTTTTCTAGCAAAAAAATCTGATCTGTTTTTTTGAGCTGTGGTCTACTGCTTTCAAGTAAAAGTCTCTAGCAACACTGGTCTAGAGTGACAACTCGTCATTATGCACTAAAATAAATAAATAAGCAAGCTTTGGGCATTTAACGTCGTAGGTATAACCTTCTACACGCTGTTTGCTTGCTCTTTATTTTACTTGGCTGCAGTTATGCAAAGTATTGAAACAACGGATCTATCTTTTATATTAATTAGTACTTCCTCCTTGCTAATAAATCCATTTTCGATTTATTTTCGCAGCTTATTCGATCGCGATGTAAGGCCATCAGGAGATGTTTTTGTTTCGGGTTTAACGACCACCGTGAGCAACTAGGAAGGTTGTAAGAAGTCTCCCTTCCCTAATTTAGGGCCACTAGTTTCAGGGATGGGACAAAGGCAGGGTCATCAAACAAGCACGCCACCCATACCTCAATCTAGTCTCGAATCGGGGATCCACGGCCGTAGCTAGCGATAACTGTTAGGGAAGCTACGCAAGTTTTAGCTACTTCTTTACATTAAGGTGGACGTCAAGTAATTTTGCTTCCTATACTTCCAATGGAAAAAATTTTTGTACACATTTCCTTCACAATTAGTGTGTTTCCAAGAATGAAAATTTGAACATCGATTAAAATAACATATTACAACTTGGAATACTTAATATTTTCTAAAACATAACCATAATTATATTAAAAATAAATAACTTTTCCTTTGGTAGTGTTGAAACCAGAAAAAAGATGGCGCGACCTGTACTTTGATGACGTCAGTAGACAAACAAATGTTGGATTGCATAATTGTGGTTATGTTTTAAACATATTAAGTATTCTAAGTTATAAAATGAAGCTATTTTAATCGATGTTCAAATTTTCATCCTTGGGAATGCATTAATTGTGAAGAAAATGTGTACAGAAGTTTTTCCATTGGAAATATAGGAAGCAACATTACTTGACGTCCACCTTAATATTAATCTAATGTAGCACTACTTATTGAAAAGTTACGAGTGTTGAACCGAAAGTAATGAAAAAATGGTCATAACTTTTTTCTTAACTGATAGAAGTCGTTCAAATTGCACATGTTGGTAGAGTAACTCTTTCTCTATAGTAAGCCTTCATCTTCATTGCAGGTAAAAGTGGAATTCAAGCAGAAGCAGCGTGCCGTCATTGAATTCTTGACGAAGGAAGGATGCAGGCTGTCCGACATCCACAGAAGGCTACAATAATGTTTACGGAGATGACACCGTTAACAAGAGCAATGTCCACAAATAGATGAAGAAGTTTTAAGAAGGGGAAACCAGCACTGAAGACAAACCACGCAGTGGGAGGCCATCATCTTCGACCACTGACATGAATTGTCAGCGAGTGGGTGAATTGATTCGCGCGGAGAATGGAGTAACAGTCCGTGAGCTTGTTGCACAACTGGACTGTGGTCACAATGCCATACAGAAGATGCTGGAAGACTTATGGTATCGGAAAGTGGTTACATCGGCAGTTGACGCCCGATTTGGAGGATAGAAGGGTGGAAGTCGGCTCTAATCTGCTGGAAGCGTTTGAAGCTAATGAAGACACTTTTTGTTTTCGATGTGGTGACAGTAGATGAAACGTAGGCGTATCTTTACGATCCGGAAACGAAGAATCAATCCATGGAACGACATCACACCTTTTCACCGAGGCCTAAGAAGTTCAACAGCTTGCGATCAGCACAGAAAGTCATGGTGACTGCTTCTGGAAATAACAGAGGAGTCATTCTGCTTGATTTTCTGGGACGTGGCCGTTTTGTGACCATCGAGCGGTACATTGAGACACCCAAGTAATTTAGAGAAGCCATAAAGAGGAAGAGGCCGAACAAGAATCTGAAATGGATCGACATTCACCATGTCAACGCGAGATCACACGGCAACAAATCAGGCGATCAGCAAATTGGGCTGGTCGGTGGACTCCCTTCCACCGTGCATCTCAGATATGGCGTCCTCCGACTTCCACCTGTTCGGTCCAAAGAAGGACAGGCTCCGGGGTCAACGACTTGATCACACAGACGAGGTGAAAGTTGCTGTGAAGAAGTGGGTACAACGGTCCACAACTGAAGTTTTCAAAGCAAATTCGATAGTTGGGTTCAACGATGGTGAAAATGCATCGCTTGTGATTGAGACTATGTTGAGTTCGATCTTTGTATAGAGAAAGAGTTATTCTACCGACATGAGCAATTTAAACGACCTTTGTTAGTTAATAAAAAAATTATGACCACCTTTGCATTACTTTCGGTACAATCCTCGTAATAAACAGAGAAATACTGTTCTAAGATTCACGTTATCATCTTTATCAACCGTTATCAGTCCACTGCTGGATGAAGGCCTCTCCAAGTTTTTTCCACAACTGTCTGTCCTGAGCTAATATCCTCCGTGTCGCTGCATGATGACGGATCTCTCACGTGATCTTTTTCTGTCTCTTGGTATTCCGTCAAATATTTCAGTAGTCTCATGATGGTTATTTCTTCTAGCAATATGCCCAGCCCTAAAAGGAAGAGACAGGAGAGACAAAAGCCACAAAGGCGCAGGTAGGGTGCCTTAGATATTCCCAAATTGACTGATGCTCGTGATTGCATAGGTGGGGGAATGTATGGCCGTGTGAGAGCGATTAGGAATGTGTTCTATAACGAAGTAAATTTCTCCGTCATTTTTGGTCCACGCCGAGAATCGAACCCGAGTCCACTTATTCCGGAACAAGTCTCTCTACACAACTGAGCTACGCAGACGTTCGTTCTCGCTGCTATCTGCCTTTATGTCGTGTGCGTCCTGCGGGGCAGGCGCGTCATATTTCCCCCTCCCCGAAAGAGGGCCGGGGGCTTGGTCCACGGGTCAGCCGTGACCATGAACCGTTGCAGGTAGCCATCCGTTGTAGAACGTGCACTTGAGAATTCCCAGTCAATCTGGTGTGTGGAATGCAACGTCACACACATTTTATTTTTCGAAGCGCTGAAGAAGGGATTCTCTTATTTTTTCTGTCTCGCGGTGTGGAAAGAACATCACACCATTGCGAGATCTTGAACGGCCGGGTCATCCGGGCGCCATTATAACGAAGTAAATTTCTCCGTCATTTTTGGTCCACGCAGGGAATCGAACCCGAGTCCACTTATTCGGGAACAAGTCGCTCTACCAACCGAGCTACGCAGACGTTCGTTCTCGCTGCTATCTGCCTTTATGTCGTGTGCGTCCTGCGAGGCAGGCACGTCACAGTTCCCATTCACGTTATTGTTTCATTGTAGCATTTTTGTTAGGTGTCGGGTACGCCTGCGCCTTTTCTTTTGACCCTTATTCTGATTCGTTCTTTTCCGTCAAAATGTCGCTTCAGAATAGGGCTGCTGACCTCCGTTTTCCGGTAGTCACAAATGGAATTTTCTTCCTTCAGGAATGGAAACTTTTGTAGTTGCGGCTTGGTTTATGTTAACTTGACATTGCGCTTAGTAAAAGTTTCTTAACTGCAGCTACTGGAGGGGGAAATGGATGTTTTAGCTTGAGTTGAGACTCAGGAAGAGATATTTGTACTAAGAAATCCAAGAATACGAAGATTAAAGCCTTTTTACTATCCACTGAATACAAAAACATTTTAAAAATGGGGATTTGAGGTGAGTACAGGGAAATGAACGGGCGTATGATGTGCGACTGCAACAGTTTGTCATGGAAGCCAGAACGACAAACAGATCTACAAATTGTATCACCGTGTCTTAAAAAATAAACTTCCATAAAAACACTAAAACCTTCAATATCCGTAGTAAGTGATGGCTCAACGGATATGATTTGGAATCTGTTGATCGGCGGACTTTTTTTCAGTCAGGTCGTTGTATCAATCACTGTGTACGCTAAATGTTTTTGGTTCAGTTTTTTTTAATACGGCAAGTGCTAAATATTACTACGTTAGTTGAGTATTTCTTAGGAGAGGCTGAGCTTCCCGTAGCGGCCTTCAGGCTACGTCCCTGCCGGTGCCATCCCGAGCGCAAAACCGTAGAATATTCATCCAAGGAGTCTGCAGCAATCAGTTTTCGTGTTTACTGAATTTCCAACTACAAAATGTTCCTCAAAAATAAATAATTTCCTAATATGTTAGAAGAAAGGAAAACACTGAATGAGAGCGTTGTTAAAATAAAAAGAACCTATTGCTATCATGACGGATTAGTAAACTTCTCGACGTTGTTGCTATTTTCGATGAAATCCTTCGGACCTTCACATCTGCCACTTTGACGAGCACGTCAGTAGATCCAGGAAAAAGCCCCTTCAGGCGAAGGGACACATGCGCTGCTTTTTGATATACGGACGTGGCGCTCAACCGAGAGAAGAAACTGGATTCAGGAGTGGCTACCGCACTATAGTTCATAAACCGACGAGCCATTTCATTATGACCACCCCCATCCTAGAGAAATGAGCGCGTTTGGTTACCGAACGGTGGCGCAATTGAAGTTCACAGAGCAGTATATATACAACCCGAGGACCGGCTTTCAGTTAGTAGAGTGAAAAGAGTCAGAATGGGAAAAGCTGCAGATTTTTCGGAGTTTGATAAAGGACAAATTGTGATGGCCAAACGACGAACCGTCGTCCGCAGCTCATTGATGCCAGAGGGAAGCGGAGAATCTCGCGCATTGCTCACAGCGACAGCAAGTCCACAGTGCGACAAATCACCCGCAGCTACAACAGTGGTGATCATGGCAATGTGTCACACCACACAGTTCATCGCAGCCTTCTGCGCATGGGCCTACGTAGCCAAAGACCCATTCGGGTCTCCATGCTCACTGCACGTCATCGCCAACAACGCATGAAATGAGCCCTAGGTAATCCAGATTGGACCGTGGATTATTGGAAGAAAGTGGCCTGGTCCGACGAATCAAGATTCCTAGTGCATCAAGTAGACGGCAGAGCGCGGACGCGCCAATTACCAATGGAGGCTATGCCATCTGGATGCACTGTTAGTTGGAAAGAGTCAGGCAGCGGCGGTGTTATGCTGTGGGCGATGTTTTCTTGGGACACTTTAGGCCCCAGTATCCCAATAGCACAATCCCCGACAGCTGTCAGGTATCTGAACATCGTTGCGCACCACTTTCACCCATTCATGGCTACTGTGTTCCTGCTGGTGGTGGCCATTGCCAACAGGATAATGCGCCATGCCACACTATCAGAATCGCCAAGGAGTGGTTCGAGGAACATGCTGGTGTCTTTCTGTTAATGCCCTGACCTCCTGTGAAGTTCGGACGAGATTTAGTCACGGCATTTCTGCACCAGAAGGTGGTAATTTTGTATATTATGTTGTTGCGGATAAAATGTCAGATTTTGCCGACTCGTGAAGAATAGGAATTAACACATCTAGCGAAGTGGCTTATGATATGTAAATTTAAAGCTTCAAGACTTCTGCCTATAAAGCACTGGTAATTTCGTCAGTGGCATGAGTTCAAAGGGGATTGCGCTACACTGAAGAGGGCGATGGATCAGAACCTAATTCGAGTCAATTTGTTATATGAGTATGAACTTGGACACAGTACTTCGGAGACAGCTCGCAACAACATTACTCTATATAGAGAAGACACCGTTAGTGAGCGCAAGACACTACGTAGGTTTTTAAATTCCGGTCCAGCAATGAGAGATTCGAAAATAAACCACGCGGTAGAAAAGAAGGAGCTATCGATGATGCCGAGTTGAAAGTCTTGACTGGGTCCGAACCACGTCAAACTGTACGGTAACTTGGCGAGAAACACGAGGCATGCAACCATGTCCGCCATTTAATGGTCATGCAAAAGTGAAGAACATGGACAAATGGGTTTCACATTTTTTTACTGCTCTTCTTTGCATATCCACTTCCGAACGAACCACATTTTTGAAGCACCGTGTGATGATAAATGGACACTGTTTAATCAAAGACATTTGCAACAATGGCTCGACCGCGGTGTAGCCCCGAAACATACCCGAAATCTGTTCTCCATCCCAGGAAGACGATTGTCAGTGTTTGATGGTCCGCAGCAACAGCAAACCATTCCTCCTTCTTATTGCGGGGTCAGACATCACGACGGACTGGTGTTTGTCAAGAATTTCACATTCTGCATGGAAAACTGTCCATCAAACACCCGGCAGTAGTCAGCTTCCATAGGCCTACACTTATCCACGGTAATTATATCCTGGCAGCACATAAATTCAAATAAATCAGAATTACGCACTGAAATTGCCTGTGGTTGCTGGTCTTCCATGTAAACAACTCCTCAGAGATTTTGAAAATTGTATCGCCCTGGAGTGCGAATCGAACCAGTATCTCCAGATTTCCGTTGGACTATGCTAACCGTTACACCTCTCAGGACAAAGAAGTTCCAAGCAACTATATAAGGTCTTAGGAATCTGAAAATCTCAGATTTTTCGCTAGTCGAAGCTATCAGGCTCATTGTTGCGTCATTTGGCCATCTCCATTCAGCCTTGGATGTAGGTCGTAATGTACCTGTATTTCAGAAAAAGAATTTTTGAGGATGAAATATTTCCTCAGAAATGCATAGGAAACATATTCAAAGCAATTATATTGCTGTAGAAATGCAATAGGAAATTACCGGTTTCACAGCGGATATCGTGATAGCATTGTTGGGAGATAAATAGCACTGACGTAGTCTACAGGATCATTTCTGTCTCGTGCAGTGATTTAGTCTGCAATATCAGCCGTCAGACAGACATTACTGAGTGGCAAAAAGGAGCCATCGTGTTTGGCCGTTCCCACGGACACAAAGTGAATGAAGTCGCCTAGTTTGTTGGTGTGTCGAAGCTTACTGTCCAGAGGGTCTACAAACAATGGAGTAATTCGTAGTCAACTGAAAATCGGCGACGTAACTGTGGCCGGAAAAACGTTTATAACAACAGTGACCGCCGTCATGTTTCGCGTCTAGTAACTGCAAATCGGTTTCGAACCAGGCAACAATTGCTCCAAACAATCAATAAAAGTCCACTCCAACCGATTTCTGAAAGGACATTGCGACGAGAACTGCATGCGATGGACATCTGCAGCAGAGTACCACGAAAGAGGCCTCTTTTAACAGCAAGTCACAAAGTCGCACCTTATCAATAGGCTGAGAGGCACCAAACCTTAACTGTACATGATTGGAAACACGTAATTTGGTCTGATGAGTCTCGTTTTTGTTTGTACTCCATTAATGGAGGCGACGAGTGCATCGCAGGCCGGCTTTGGACCATTTCACCGAAAACCACTTGACCGAAGTGTCACTTTACCGAAAAGTTCATTTCATCGAAAGTTCGTTTCACCGAAAAGTTCACTACATCGAAAGTTTATTTCATCGAAAAGTTCATTTCGCCGAAAGGTCGTTTTGCCGAAAAGTTCACTTCACCGAAAGATCACTTTGTCGAATGTTCACTTCATCGAAAGATCGTTTTAACCGGCTGCTAATTCCGATCGAAAGGCAATGTTCTTTGAATTTGAAACTCAAATATATTTATTTATTTTCGTGAGATGCAACCTAATGTCGATCTCATCCACAGATTTGTCTCCTAATACCTCAAATATTAATGCTACTCTATAAACGTGTATTTCAGTAAACTCTCACGTGAGGAACATTTATTTGCCCATATTTAATCTTATGAAGACTAAATTACATAGGTTTTTATATATATCGAACTAATTTAGCGCACTAAATCTAAAGACTGTAGGTCTAATAAACCGAAGTCTGTAGGTAGAATCTCACATTGAACCTTTTGATGATATTGACCGTGAACTCACGCCCCCTCCCTTTTTTAAATTGAAGGTTTAACGACCCCCGTGAGCAACTCAATGGGCTATAATAAGCAGTCATCCGTTCCTAATTTAGGTTCACAGGTTCCAGAAAAGGGAGAGAGCCAGTGCTGTAAGACAAACACAACATCAACGCCTAACGGGATTCGAACCCGGACCACTTCACGGACTAATGACCATAAGCCAGCGCTGAGATCAATGCGCCACCTAGGCGGCGAACTCCCTTTACACTAAGATGTGATATTATTTGTTTTAACCTAATTACTAATGAAATCCAGATTGCTAATATATTAAAAAAAGAAACTAAATAAAAATGCGTACACTACAAAATACACTACAAAACTAAATAAAAATGCGTACACTACAACCTGTTTAGTACTGTAGATACCTTCGTACATACAGTACTATCTTAACGGGTTGGTCTCGAGACTCGCATTAATCAAGGGACTCCAACTTAATGTTTTAATTGAAAATAAAAACGATATTTCCTGAGAACTTTGAAGTGTAAAATCAGTTTTTGGAAATTTTCCATGTAAGTTAGTTTGACCCCCCCCGGCTGTATGAAGGAAACATACCCTGTCGTCATTTCTGATATACGTTTCACAGTCGATTTTCAATATTTCATTTTTCTGTTGCCTGTTCTGAAAGTTTTTGGAAGTATTCCCATAGCAAGTAGTTTTTCGTTATGTGTATTCTTACAGGATTCTCCCTCGAAATACAAATTGGCAGTTTGTGCAGGTTTTCACTGAATTTTTTGAAGATAATTCCATAAATAATGTTATCACTATGTGGACTGCGTGCCTCAAGAAATGTGTGTAGGGGGAGATATGTGTGTAACAAAACATCTTAATTTCATCTAAAGGCAGCCAGACCTCCACCATGCACACGCATGAACAATATCACGGGCCGGCCCTGTATATATAGACTACAGAGAGAGAGAGAGAGAATGCTGTTAAAATGTTCAAGAAACTGCTCCCTTCCCCCAACACACACACATTTTTGTATTATTTGAACAGTTTGGAGGTGTAGTAATCTTTTTCATTGAGCAAAGCTGTATTTTTCACTGCAAGCCAACAAAACCGTCAGCGTCCTGGAGAAATTTTTGTTTTAAAAATATGGTAGGCCTATTTTAGCCCCGTATGATATTATAGTAATTTTGCATATATAGTAATTGCTACCTGTAAAAATAAGTTTAATTGAGAGTTCAGTTGTTCTCTTGATGTAATACACTTTCTATACTGTACTACATGTCATTGAACGATTTTATTTTTCATTTCAATGTCATCCCAAATTTGCAGAAACTTGAATACTTCCTTAATGCTACTTATGAGATTCAAAATAAATCTGGCAACAGTAATCACCCAAGTCATACATTTATAAGTCTTAAAATTCGACCTGGAGTTTAAATTTCTGCATACTTATATTGCATATAATTTACGATGCAAAAGTAGTTTTCATACTGTATAAACATTCAAAAACAAATGCACAATTTGTGTGTAGTAAAAATTTCAGTCACTATATAAAAAAAAATCAAATTTAAGATCATCTTTCATCATGGAGCTTTTCGAAGAATGTGTAGTTTTATTACAGCGATCGATTCTTTTCTGGTTGAATTTTTTTTTTTTTTTATTTTTGTATTTTCTTTTCCTCTCTCATTTGCCGGAATCACCGACTGATAGCAATTAATGATTCTGTAAGTGATAAATTCGGGACATTGTGGACTTCCCGATTAAACATCTAAGAAGTTACTGACATCGCATAGACAACAGACTACAATGGGGATGTTACGTTTCGGTGAAGTGATCTTTCGGTGAAACGACCTTTCGTTGAAATGAACCTTTAGGTGAAACGACCTTTCGGTGCAATGAACCTTTAGGTGAAACGACCTTTCGGTGAAATAAACTTTTCGATGAAATGACCCTTCGGTGAAGTGAACCTTTCGGTGAAATGACCTTTCGTCGAAATGAACTTTTCGGTGAAGTGATTTTCGGTGAAATGAACTTTTCGGTGAAATGAACTTTTCGATGAAATGACCCTTCGGTGAAGTTAACTTTTCGGTGAAACAACCTTTCGGTGAAATGAACTTTTCGATGAAATGACCCTTCGGTGAAGTGAACCTTTCAGTGAAATGACCTTTCGTCGAAATGAACTTTTCGGTGAAGTGAACCTTTCGGTGAAATGACCTTTCGTCGAAATGAACTTTTCGGTGAAGTGATTTTCGGTGAAATGAACTTTTCGATAAAATGACCCTTCGATGCAGTTAACTTTTCGGTGAAATGACCTTTCGTCGAAATGAACTTTTCGGTGAAGTGATTTTCGGTGAAATGAACTTTTCGATGAAATGACCCTTCGGTGAAGTTAACTTTTCGGTGAAATGAACTTTTCGATGAAATGACCCTTCGGTGAAGTGAACCTTTCGGTGAAATGACCTTTCGTCGAAATGAACTTTTCGGTGAACCGAAGGGTCATTTCATCGAAAAGTTCATTTTCGGTGAAATGAACTTTTCGATGAAATGACCCTTCGGTGCAGTTAACTTTTCGGTGAAACAACCTTTCGGTGAAATGAACTTTTCGATGAAATGATCCTTCCGTGAAGTGAACCTTTCGGTGAAATGACCTTTCGTGGAAATGAACTTTTCGGTGAAATGAACTTTTCGATGAAATGACCCTTCGGTGAAGTTAACTTTTCGGTGAAATGAACTTTTCGATGAAATGACCCTTCGGTGAAGTGAACCTTTCGGTGAAGTGAACCTTTCGGTGAAATGACCTTTCGTCGAAATGAACTTTTCGATGAAATGACCCTTCGGTGAAGTGAACCTTTCGGTGAAATGACCTTTCGTCGAAATGAACTTTTCGGTGAACCGAAGGGTCATTTAATCGAAAAGTTCATTTTCGGTGAAATGAACTTTTCGATGAAAAGACCCTTCGGTGAAGTTAACTTTTCGGTGAAACAACCTTTCGGTGAAATAAACTTTTCGATGAAATGACCCTTCGGTGAAGTGAACCTTTCGGTGAAATGACCTTCGATGAAGTGATCTTTAGGTGAAATGAGCGATACCCTCGCATGCCCAATGAAGCCATTAATCCTGATTGTTTCGAAGGTGTTGTTCAAGCTGGAGGGGTTCTGTGATGTTTTGGGGATGCTTTTCGCACCACGAAATGGGCTCTCTTGTTGCAGGGACGATGAATTTGAACCAGCATTAGTACCTCCGCATTCTGAATGACGAAGTGTTGCCTTTTGCCCTACATCTCCAGGAGCAGCATCACATTGCCACTCCTGTCTTCCAAGACGACAATTGCCGAGTGCACAGGGCTAAAAAATGTGTCAGAGTGGCACGACGAACAATCAGAAATGCTGTCTCACCTCGACCGGCCAGCGAAATTCCCAGATTTAAATCCTATTGAAAATCTGTGGGATCATTTGTAACAGAAGGTGAAACACCGGAATAGACACCCACGTACTCTGGCGGAACTTCGGGACCGATTGGCGCACGAGTGAATGCAAATCGATGTTCAATACATTCACAACCTCGTGGAGTCTCTACCACACCGAATTCCTGCTGTTATCAAGACAAGAGGCACCGTCACTCGTTATTAGGTAAGTTCTGACAGGGGTGACTAATTTTTTGTCTGGTGTTCTTATTTCTGAGGAAATATTTCTTCCCCAAAAATTCCATATTCTCCACGGTAACCTGAGACCCCACGTTGCACGCCAGACGATCCAGAAGCTACTCCAGTTAAGGTACGACACCTTACCTCCTCAGCCTTATTCATCTGATTTCTGCCTAACGGACTATCACTTTTTCAATCCTTGCCCAACGAACTATCACTTCTTAAAGCCTCGCCTAACGGACTATCACTCCTTTAAGCCTGGCCTAATGAATTGTCACTCCCTCAAGCTTTGCCTAACGGGCTATCACTTAGCCTTGCCCAACTGACTATCACTTCTTCAAGCCTCGCCCAACGGACTATATCTTCTTCAAGCTTCGCCCAACTGACTGTCACTCCTTCAAGCCTTGCCTAACGGAATATTACTTCTTCAAGCCTCGCCCAACGGACTATCACTTCTTCAAGCCTTGCCCAACGGACTATCACTTCTTCAAGCCTTGCCCAACGGACTATATCTTCTTCAAGCTTCGCCCAACTGACTGTCACTCCTTCAAGCCTCGCCTAACGGACTATCACTTCTTTAAGTCTGGCTTAATGGACTGTCATTCCCTCAAGCCTCGCCTAACGGACTATCACTTAGCCTTGCCCAACGGACTAACACTTCTTCAAGCCTTGCCCAAACGGACTATATCTTATTCAAGCTTCGCCCAACTGACTCTCACTCCTTCAAGCCTCGCCTAACGGACTATCACTCCTTTAAGCCTGGCCTAACGGACTATCACTCCTTCAAGTCACGCCCAACGGACTATCATTTCTTCAAGCTCCTCCCAACGGACTATCACCTCTTCAAGCCTTGCCCAACGGATTTTCAGTTCTTCGAACGCCGCAGTACGGAGATGAAATTCTGCCCGAAGGGCGAGGAAAGGTGGGAGTTTTGATCAACACCATACCTGGACATGCTACAGATCTTCTTGGTACCACAACTGGATAACGATGTCATTTTACAGCAAGACGGGGCCCCACCCTACTGGTCACTGGAAGTCTGGAACTTTTTGAACAACACATTCAGTGACTACTGGTGTGGTCACGATGGTCCTGTTCCTTGGTCTGCAAACTTCCCGGATCTCACTCCCTCCGAATTCTTCGTGTGGGGGGTTGTGAAACGGTCTCGTTCATTTCGTTGGCAATCATTTCGTCGACACGATATATGCAAACAGTCGATTCCTACAAAACTGAAAAAAAGTTCAGAATTACCAAATTTGGTATACTATCTCATGGTACTCTAACTTAGACCGTACATGGTTTTTGGAAGGGGTCGGGGCCGTGGTCAAGGGGCCCCCATACAACATTTTCGTGAAATCTACAGTTTTCAATTCAGAACCCCCAAATTTGGTATACTATCTCATGGTACTCTAACTTAGACCGCAGATAAGGTATTGGAGTGCAGAATTGTGTTGCAGTTCTTAAAGTAAAAATTGGAAATTTTTGAGAACATTTTGTATGGGGCTGCCTCTACCCCGGGCCCGACCCCTTCCAAAAACCGTGTACGGTCTAAGAGAGTACCATGAGATAGTATACCAAATTTGGTGGTTCTGAACTTTTTCGGTTTTTTTAGGAATCGACTGTTTGCATATATAACGTCGACGAAGTGAACCAGACCCTTGTGAAGTATATTATCTAGGCACAACTTCCTCAAAACTTGGATGACTTGAAGGTGATAATTTCTGCAGCATTCGCACAAATCACTCCGCAGATGTTAGAAAACACGTGGCTGGCAAGAATTAAGCACCCGTTATGAATTCTACCGAGTCCGCGAAAGGGGTCATGTAGGGTCCTAGACAAACTCCCATCCATAAAAATAATTTCTTCCAAATATTGACTTATATTTGTTACAAGCCATACCACAACATTTTTAAATTACCCCTACCCAAACGGATCACCCTGTATTTACAGCGATTATCATATCTTACTTAACAAAGAAATTAAGAGGGAGATTTATTCATTGCTTCAATGACATTATTGGAGCTTTAATTGCCACGACTTTAAATCAAGGCTCTTCAACAGGCTGTTTCTGATACTTTACTGTTTACCGATTTTATTTTTTAGCAAAACTCCTTCGTTTTCATTTTCAGTTAAAGCTTGGATATGAATTTTATATCCAAGCAACAGAAGGAAATAAATGAAAAATAACGGTATGCTATTCTGAAACAGTTCTCATGGCAAAAGAAAGCAAAAAAGAAAAAGCTTGTGGAATTCTTTACCGATTTATCTTCTCTGCCTCGACTTAAGAGGCTGTGTTGAGCCCAACGCCTGGTGGAATCCAGTCGGAAACTGCCCACCAGTTCGCTGTCTCGTCACGTAGAACAGGGAGAGAAGATGTTGTCATGGTAACAGAAACATGCCAAAGAGCCATCCTTTCCACGAGGAGTGGAAACATTCCTTTGAAACAAACAAAACACGTTCAGCCTTCCTATTAAACCATCATTAGAAGAAGTTCTTCAACTGCAAACCATCCATCCATCTTTACCTATCTCAAGCTGCTTATAAGACTTGTTGGATGTCGTTATAAAAAAGAACACATGTCCGTATGTGAGGGGTGCTCTTAATCGCTGGAGATTGCGATCAATTCGAATTTGCGATGAAGGTGTTTGCGTTTTTAAACCTGAGACAGCAAATCAGATGCGATATTTCCCAAGATTAAAAGAGAATAACAAACTAGAGATCTTATAAAGTAACGGGAAAATATTAAAAACACAAAAGTATGTACGATTACAAAGACGGCTTCTAGCCGAATAGCTCATAGTAGGAAACGGATTTTTTAAGCACCAAAAAAACAGAAAAATGTTTATTTTTTATGTACTAATAATATCCAAATATTTGCTTAAAAATGGAAAAATATATGTTAAAAATAAAAACATCTTTTCTTCAAAGATAATGTAACCAGTTATATTATGTGATAAAAAAAATCATTTTAGAACTCAGCTTACTAATCACAGCTATGGAAAATATTCTTTGGAGTTACAGTGGACAACAAACATTATCTCTAGACTTTCTATCGCAAATCCATTCCTATTGTGGCTTCTAGATCCCGTAACGTTTAATTCTCACACGTGGACCAAATACGTACCAGGTTTGGACAGATTAATGTGAACACCTAAGAAAAGAAGGTTTTACGTACCTAATAGGGTGTAAGACCACCTTTCGCATTCAAAACCGCAAGAATCCTCCTTGGAATGGACGCACACAAATCCTGGATGGTGATTAGTGGGATGTTACACCATTCTTCATGCAGAAACTGCTCGAGGTCCTTGACAGATGCAGGAGGAGAATAACGGGATCTTACTCTGTTTTCTAACACAAACCACAGTGGCTCAATGATGTTTAAGTCTGGTGATTGGGGAGCCCAAAGAAGGTGTGAAAGGTTGTCCTCCTGTTCCTCAAACGATGATTGGACATTCCGAGCTCTGTGAATTGGGACGTTATCATCTTGGTAGATGGCATCCCATGCAAGAAGCAATGCCTGAGCCATTGGATGGACTTGGTTGGCCAAAATGGTTTCATACGCCCTGACAGTCATCCGTCCTTTCAAGGTGATCGGGGGGGCTGCTCAAAACCACGATATGACCGCCCAGAGCATGATAGAACTAGCACCATGACCACCATACTGCACTGTTGGCAGCAGACAGTATGTGTTGTACGCTTCTGACGTTGTTCTCCGCATCTAAACACCTCCTGTGGTGGGGAATACTGTAAAGGTGGATTCATCCGACAACATTATACGCTTCCATGAATCAGCAGTCCACGTTTTATGCTCCTGGCACCATTGCTGTCACCGTTGTGCATTTGCCAGAGGTTTAGCAATAGCAGCTCGGCCATGAATATCTTGTTTATGCAGTTCCCTGCGCACTGTTTCTCTTGATACTGGGGTCTAGATATGGAGATTGGGCTCCTCACTAATTTTCTGCCCCGTATTACGGGGAAAAATCCTTTTAATGCTCTCCTGTTTCTATCAGTCAGAGTCGTTTTCTGGCTGCTCTTGTGTTTCGCAGACAAGGTTTTGCCACGAACACAGTATACTGTCATGACGCTAGACACAGTAGCTCTCGATACGCCTAACTATACTGACGATTGTTGTCACAGAGGCACCAACTAGCCGGCCACCAACAACAATTAACCCTCTTTCGAAGTCCGTTAGGTCGCTCATTTCGTCATCACCCTTAAAGAAAGTTTGCAACATGACACTTTAAATGCGCTTAAACAGGACCTTGAGGTTCTAAGCAAAGCTATTACAACCAAAAAGTGGTGTATCCCTTTGGGTATTGTGACGTACGCAGCTGGTGTTCACATTATACACTTGAGGTTCTAAGCAAAGCTATTACAACCAAAAAGTGGTGTATCCCTTTGGGTATTGTGACGTACGCAGCGTGGTGTTCACATTATTCTGCCCATCCCTTGTATATCCCAGCTTCGTCATAACACTTTGGAAGGTAATTTTTCTTTAGGGTCGATTCATAAGGGGATCAAAGTTACTAGAGCTGATAAGAAACTTTCTGAACTCCGGATTGTTAATTTATTGTCGGGAATATCAGTAGAAACAAATGCCTTACATAAATCTGAATAATATACGGAACACTTTGAAGGTATGGAATCCATACAAGGATGGAACTGGTTCTCCTAGAAGGGCTTGTCGAATTGTCACACGCAAAGCAGCGACGATATGTTTATTGCTACGCAAACGCTGTGTTACTAGGAAACGCTGATCTGCTTTTATAAGTAGTACTTTTCTGCTGTTAGTAAACGTGTTTTAAATTCCACGGCGTACTGCTGCAGACAGGAATTTACATTCAATTTCACTTTCGGCATTTTATTTCTCTCCATATTTTTTCGAAGAATCTGACTATGTCACAAATTAATGAGACTGCTGAGTACTGAGTACTGAAACTAAAGAGTCGATCTAGCAGTTCAAATCAAAATTTCTAACTGGTTAAAACCTTCATTTGAAAACCATGCAATCCACAGACGCTGGTAATAGGTGTAAGAAATACGAAGTAAAATAGCAAATTTCGCAAAATGTTTTTTTTTTTTTTTTTTTTTGGATGTTAGGTTTTTGTTACTTTTCTTGGGCCTCGGTTTCGAAGAATCCTTTCTCACTCAACTACTCGCAATGAAGAGGCAGAACACTCATTAAAACTCAACACAAAAATTTATTAGACACAGTGTGACGTATATTCTAAATTAACTTTCCTTTTTAGTTTATTTCCGTATGTAAATTTTGAGTTTGCTCTCAGTTATACTTCACAACTTAACATGACATCTTCTCTCTCAAACGAATACTGTTGGCAACCCAATATAACGAAGTAAATATCTCCGTCATTTTTGTTCACGCCGGGCATCGAACCCGAGTTCCCTTATTCCGGAATTAGTCGCTCTACCAACTGAGGTGCGCAAACTATGTTCGCACTGCTATCTGCCTTTATCTCATGTGCGTCCTGCGGGGCGTCACAACAGTTATAAGCCCCTTTGGAAAATTTTGGAATTTACAACCACACTTAGCACGGAATATAGGAAAAGAATAAAATCGCAGATAAAAAAGAACATGGTGACGGTAGCAATTAAACTGAAAGGCATCAATAACAGGGACAATGATGCAAGCAGCATATATACACTGAGTGGCCAAATTATTATGACCACTAGACCTTGTTACGCAACGCAACTATCCCGCAGATGCTACTGATGCAAGGTGGCTCAATCGGTATAAAAAAGAGAAAGCTGAAGGCATGTAGAGACTAATGAAGTGCTTTGCGCAAGAAATAATGGGTAAAAGATGCGGTCTGATGGACTTTGAATCTGGAATGATCGTGGGTGCTTGAAGCATTGGTGCGAACATTAGCAAAACGAAGGCACTTGAGAAATGTTCGAAGGCAGCAATTGTTAAGGCTTACAGAGGGTGGACCATCAGTCGGAAGAACGGGTCTGAGTGCAAGGCGTGTGGTCATCAACGACTACTAGATGCTCCAGCTGAGTAATAAATAGGCAGACTTGTTGAGTCCAACAGACGGGCAACACTTCGCCAGATTATAGATAATCTGAATCAAGGACCAAGTCCGATTGCTCAACACTTCGCCAGATTACCAAGGGCCAAGATAATCTGAATCAAGGACCAGGTCCGATTGCTCAACACTTCGCCAGATTATAGATAACACTTCGCCATATTATCAAGATTTAAGATAATCTGAATCCAGGACCAAGTCCGATTGCTCAAAACTTCGCCAGATTATCATGGACCAAGTCCGATTGCTCAACACTTCACCAGCTTATCAAGGACCAAGATAATTAACACTTCGCCAGATTATCAAGGACCAAGATAATTAACACTTTGCCAGATTATCAAGGACCAAGATAATTAACACTTCGCCAGATTATCAAGGACCAAGAAAATCTGAATGAAGGACCACACACTTCGCCAGATTATCAAGGACTAATATAATTAACACTATGCCAGATTATCAAGGACCAAAACAATTAACACTTCGCCAGATTATCAAGGGCCAAGATAATCTGAATGAAGGACCAAGTCCGATTGCTCAACACTTCGCCAGATTATCAAGGGCCAAGATAATCTGAATCCAGGACCAAGTCCGATTGCTCAACACTTCGCCAGATTATCATGGACCAAGTCCAATTGCTCAACACTTCACCAGCTTATCAAGGACCAAGATAATTAACACTTTGCCAGATTATCAAGGACCAAGATAATTAACACTTCGCCAGATTATCAAGGACCAAGAAAATCTGAATGAAGGACCACACACTTCGCCAGATTATCAAGGACTAATATAATTAACACTATGCCAGATTATCAAGGACCAAAACAATTAACACTTCGCCAGATTATCAAGGGCCAAGATAATCTGAAGCAAGGACCAAGTCCGATTGCTCAACACTTAGCCAGATTATCAAGGACCAAGTCCGATTGCTCAACACCTCGCCAGATTATCAAGGTTCAAGATAATTAACACTACGCCAGATTATCAAGGTCCAAGATAATTAACACTACGCCAGATTTTCAAGGACCAAGATAATCTGAATCAAGGACCAAGTCCGATTGCTCAACACTTCGCCAGATTATAAATAAAATGAATTAAGGACCAAGTCCGATTGCTCCACAACGTACAGTTCGCCGGCTATTTCATTGTATGAGCTACAGAAGCAGAAGTCCTGTTCATAAGCTATTGCTATCTGCACTGAACAAGAAGAAACACCTCCAGTTCGCTCAGAAATTGGACAGTAAATGAGTGTTGTCCGACGAATCACTTGTTCAACTGCACCATAAAGATGGAAGGGTGAAGACATGGCGACGGCATCACGAAAGCATGGACCATCTTGCATCGTTACTACTTTTCAGGCTGGTGTTGACAACGTAATAGTCTGGGGCATGTTTTTGTGGGAGTGTTTGGGCCCTTTGGTCTTGTGGAGCAACGTCCATCTGCTCACAGGTATTTAAATATCGTTGATTACCAAGTCCGCCCAGTTATGTTCATGGTTTATCCCAACAGAAATGGATACTTGCAGCAGGACAACCTCTTATCATAGTGCTCACGCTGTGCGCGAATGGTTTGAGTAGCATCACGGAGAGTTTTCTCTGATATATTGGCTTCCCCAGTCACCGGAACTTAATCCAATGGAACATTTTGTGATTAAGTCGATAGGGGCATTAAGCAACTGGATTCACTACCATCAGATCTTCAAAAGCTGGAGAGTACAATTCGACACATTTGAGCTAATATACGCCAAGCCACTTACCGACATTTAATAGAGTCCATACCAAGACGAGAATTAAGCTGTATTAAGGGCAAAAGGTGGCCCTACAACGTATTAACCAGGTGGCCACTCCATATATACTCGCCATGGTGGACTTTGAGACCTATCCGTGTGTTACTGAACGCTTCGTGGGTACGGTTTAGTTGGAGAATTGAAGAGACCACGAAGATGGATAAGTTGAGACTGATAATAACTGAAACTTCATCAGATCAAAAAAGGGAAATCATAGTCGCCCTGGTGTATGAGGTCAGAGGAGCAATTTCCCGGCTAATAACTCGAGTTAGACTCTGGTTCAAGTCCCGAATGACGAATGAGTGATTTTTGGTGTTACAGGTAGTAGTTTCTGCTTTCCTAGAGCCGATGGCTACAAATTAGGTACAGCCGACTGCTTATATGCATAGACAGCCCGGTGATCGTTAAAACCTGAAACAAAACAAAAAGTAAAATCAGAAATCCCACACTGATAATAACAAGAATCAACCCGGTTTTGCTGTTTTGTCGTATAACGACGCCAATGAAGTCTAAGGAAACGCCCGTGCCAAAATTTAGGGACACTGGTTACAAGGAAAGGATAGACCAACGCTGTAAGACAAACATGCACATTGGTCAGATGATATGTACACACTATTTTGTATGCATATCTTTCTTTGATTGTGATGCTAATATGTTCACGACTTTTCAGTACGACCCATGAAAGGATCGCAGCCGTGTCGTCCCACTTTCGTACGTGCCATTTTCGAGTTAATTAATTTTTGTCACATTTCCGTACACATGCAGATCATCTAGTGCCACATCCGTAAGCACATGTGATGATCCGTAAGCAGTGAGATGTGCGTGAATGAAGACATAGGATCGGTGGCGTACTGATAGTCCCCGTAAAGGGTTTCACGGCTATAAGAGCCTCTAGTTTCAGGAAAACGATTTTTACAAAATCTTTTGGGGACACTTCATACGAAACTGGTTAAATAAATAGTCCGGAATTTTTGTCGGCAGCTTTGAACGAAATATTAAAAAGAAAAGCATTTCTTTTTCGCGGTTTTGAAATTAAACATCTGCGACGAATATTGAAGAACGTAAAGATGGTAATAATGGACAGTCTGTTTGCCCTTTGGTTTTTAGTGCTGTTTCCGTTTACCCTACAATGAGTGCCTATTGGTTGACGAAAACAATGAATGATGATCTTTGCGACATCGGAGGAATTCGACAGGGGATCAGCATTTACTTTCTTAGCTTTTCCCACGTCTGTCTGATACCGCAGGCGCAGTGAAGCAGTACGGAAATGGCACTAACCGGTCTGCTATGTACGGAAATGTGACAAAATTCCTTTTGTACGGAAATGACTCGTGCGGAAGTGGGAGACAATCATCCCAACAACCGTACAGTAAATTCTTTCTCGAAGACAATACCACAGTGAAACAACTAAGTGCTTTGACTTCCTGAAAATAACGTTCAGCAAAGTTTCCCGTAGGTCTTTTTCCAACGAAATTTCCATTTCTGATAATAGAAATTTCGGTATTTTGATAGATTTTGGCGTTGTCACTAATCCGTTTTATTTTCAGAAATGTCATTAACGAGTTAATTTATTCCATCCGGTTAAGGGGCTAAAATGTTATATCAAAGCTGGGGAAAAATCAGCGCTTTGTGGTGCGCAGATTTGCGCGTTCCAGCCGTGTTCTGCCCATTTACTAGACAACAAATATATTCGTTCGAGCTGATTTAAACCCATCTTACTACTGTACTGTGCAAATTAATTGGGACAAAGTCAAAAATCACTCTTTTTTTCAAAACTATGCATGCCTTGATATACACTGATAAATATCTGTATTAGTAAGCACATGTGATGATCCTTCTTTAGCAGAAATGACCTCTTGAATTCGTTGTGGCATTGACTCCACTAATTGAGTGCACATATTTTTGACTTCATAATTGTGGAACCACTTTTTTATAGTATTCGTTACCATGCGTTTTTTGGTTGTACAGTTCATTTTACTTAAATGTCCCTTCAAAATATTCCACAAGTTTTCTATGGAATTTAAGTCTGGTGAATTTCCAGGCCAATCAAGCAAATGAATTTGATTTTCCAGCCTGAAATTCTTGAGCAATTTCGAATTGTGACGTAAGGCCAAGTCATGTTGAAATGTCCCGTCAAAAGTTTGCAAGAATGGAGCAATCCTACGTTGTAATATTTCTACATACTTGGCTGAATTCATCATACTTTGAACAGGAACTAAGCTTCCAGTATCATTTGATGTGAAAAAACCCCAAAACATCTGTTTCAGAGGGTGTTTTACAGTTTGTTTGACATTCTCAGGTCTTAAGGGTTCACAGTTGTTTCGTCTAACGACATTTGCTTGGTAACCTTGCACAAATAAATGAGTTTCATCACTGAAAATTACCTTTTTCCAGTCGTCAGCAGTCCATGATTTATATTTTTTGGCCCATGCTAAACGTTTTATCTTCATTTTCGCATTCAAATATTGTTTTTTCGTTGGTCTTCTTGCCTTCCGGCCAACTTCCAGAAGCCTACGGCGTACAGTTGATCACTAACATCACAACCACTAGCCAATAAATCTCTTTGAAGGTCGGTGCTTGTTGGTTTTTTTGGATTTATTTTACTATTTCTGATTAGATATTTATCGGTTCGCGGAGTTGTTTTTCGTTAACTTCCACATTTACCTCTCCTTTTTGGAGACGATGATCTAGATGCATTGTATCGCGTAAGTAGTCTTGATACACTTGATTTGCTTACACCAACTGCAGAAGCGATATCTCTCACTGTCATAGAAGTGTGATCCTTCAGAGCAATTATTTTTGCACGCTTCCTTGGGGAAATATCCATTTTTCAATACACGAAAGCAACACGTACCCACAGAGAGCAAAAACTAACATCTACCTGTCACACACGAAAGCTCACAACTGAAGCTGAAGTGCCTATTTTCTTTTTAAAACCGGTCAAACCACATTCTTACTATCAAGTTCTTACAGTCACACCACCTCAC
Source organism: Macrothele yani (assembly GCA_039090855.1). Classification (NCBI taxonomy): domain Eukaryota; kingdom Metazoa; phylum Arthropoda; class Arachnida; order Araneae; family Macrothelidae; genus Macrothele; species Macrothele yani. The sequence continues at coordinate 137,897,699 of CM077004.1, forward strand.
AGCTGATAAAACCGGTTTACGAGGGTTTCCGACATCAACTGGCGATCACATTACAATTCTGAGAATAAAATAACTTCTCCCAATTAATTTGCACGGTATAGTAATTCCGAGTTACTTCTTTCCAGCCGGCTAAGGGTGAAAATGTTATAACAAAGCTAATGGTTAGGTAACGCTTTCTGATGCGGTGGTTCACTCGTTCCAACCGCGTTCTGCCCACTTCTTAGACTACGAATACACACGTTTTGCACACTTCTTAGACTACGAATACACACATTTTGCACACTTCTTAGACTACGAATACACACATTTTGCACACTTCTTAGACTACGAATACACACGTTCGAGCCGATTTCAGCCCATTTTGATAACTCCGAGTTAATTGGTTACAGCTGTTTAAAGGGTTTAAGCTACGTCAGTACGAGAATATTTGTACTGTTTGCTTTTTCAAACTCCTGTTCTGCTAATTGACCGTATTGCTAGACTTGCTCCTAATGAAGACAGAACTGTGTTAGATCAGAAACATGTAGAGCTCTTATTATTTTGTAAGTTTCTAAGCTTACTAATGCCTTTTTGGGTGCGTAAAATTTAAAAAATCGTCGTTTCCAGCCAGTATTTTTAGTATTTTTATGTGCTACTACATAGTACTTTTAAACAAAACCCCTAAATATAAAATTTATTTTTGATAGCTATAATAGCTTTTACGTTTAGGGCCCCACACAGACTGATATATGACATCACGTAATTGCCCGTACGACACTACAAGTGCCCGTTTTCTTATGTTAACGCAATATTAAATAGCAGGTGTGCTAACTAGTGGGGGATATCCGTTGCCACAGTAACCTTTATATCATGCGATATGCTATCCACAATATCCGGCACATAACCACACAATAACGTCCACCAACAGACGACTGACATTTAATAGTTGATCAAACTTTAAGTATTTCCGCAAACCGCTCTCATTAAGGGAAATTTTTGGAGAAATGGATGCGGAAAAATTAAGAACATAATTTTTTCGTTAATATACAAAAGGAGCTACGGATAGGTTCCCTGAAAATTAAGGATTTCTCTTTAGCACCTCTTAAAAACGGCAACTTTCCGTTATTAACGGGAGAAATATTAACAAGAGCATTGTTGTCAGTTCCCGTAATCCGTCAGGATTTTTTCTATCATTTCACAGAAAAAGGGGAATCGGAAATATGTTTTGGCGATTCGCGAAAGAAATCGCGGAAAATGGTGAGGCTCAGAATTTCTGAAAATTTTGTGCAGTGTTTTAACTTGTCCTATTCCTCAGAACTAAGTGACTGCCGAAGCCATCGTGCATGAACATGTAAGAAGAAGCATCCGTTTTACCTTCCCCAGTAATAAATCGATCTAGAAACGGTGCTTGAAACCAAAAGGGACGATGTAGAAGTGTTAACTTGTTTTGAATTTGGATATCGGTGTATCATACAATAAAAGTTATCTCCGGACCTCAACTGCTGGAATCAACAGCAAAACTTATCGCACTTGTGAATTTTTCCCTCCTTACAGTTTCTGAAATAATACGTAGAATCAATCATATTGTTCCGATGGTCACACAAAAAAAAAAAAAAAAAAAAAAAACATTTGCCACTTCTCAAACAAGCTAATAAATTTGTGTTTCCATTCAAACAATAAATTCATGTTATTAAGGATTTGACTTATGAGACAACCTCGTAAAAATCTATTTTCGCGTGAGTTTAATTCAGCAGTGGAGCTGTGTCGTACGTACTACAGAGGTGAAGCATGTGTCAAGACGACAAATCTGCAGTGATACATTCCGTCGGTGTAGTTTAATCGGTTGAAGTAAATGGCTCCGGAGCGAGGAGTAGACAATTCGATCCCCGTCCCCGATTAATTTCTGTTTTCACAGATCAAGTTATGTGTTTCTAAAAAGATCAAAATGTGCTTTCATTAATTCTTGACAAAAAAAAACCAAACAAATCTGGCTGAGTTCAGCAATCGTGACATGCTTTCTGTGTTTTCAGGTTGGAGGTGTTAAAAGAGAAGCTTCACTTTCATCATCAGTCAATCATTACGTTTTGTTTTTTTTTTGATTGGAGGTTTAACGACCACCGTGAGCAACTCAATGGGCTATAAGCAGTCGCCCGTCCCTAATTTAGGGTCACTGGTTCCAGGGAAGGGAGAGAGCCAGTGCCGTAAGACAAACACAACATCCATGCCTCACCGGGATTCGAACCCGGACCCCTTACGGACGAATGATCACAGGCCTGCGCCACCGGGGCGGCCATTACGTTTCAAGTAAATCCAGCCGTTTTCGGAAAAATTGTACATTTGAGGTAATTACTTTTCCAGCACGATAGTTTCTTAAACCAGTCAGGTTCCAGTCTCACCTAGATTCAGTTTCTGGAAACCAGTTTCTGAAATCAGTCTGGTTCCAGTCTCACCTAGATTTTTCGGTTTCATTTTTTTCTTTTTTTTTTCAAAATTTAACAACTACCACGAGCAAATCATTTGGATTATAGGCGGTATCCCGTCACTAATTTAGAGGTACGGGTTTCAGAGAAGGGAAAGAGCCAGAGCCAGAGCCTTTAGACAAACACACAACCCACACCCCAACTCCGGGCCCATCCAGGATAAACAGTCAAAGGTCATGGCTTAGACCAGTGTACCACCGGGCGAGCAGTCTCACCTAAGTAGACTAGGTTATTGTTCAGCAAGTTTGCATCAAGAAGTTCATATATATCATAACAAGTCTTCAGGAAATTACAGATCAGATATCGAAATAGAATTGTTTTTTCTTTGAGTAATATCCACTAAAGCATGACGTATCGGTTGCCAAATGGTCTGAGGCACTGGCATCTAACAATTCCAGATGGGCCCTGGTTCGAATTCCGGATGAGGCATGAGTGGGGGGATTGTTCATGGGCTCTGGCTCTGTCCCTTCTCCGGAACCAGTGGTTTTAAATTAGAAACGAAATACTACCTATCGCCCTATATTGTATGTTGCTCATGGTGGGCGTTAAACCTCCAAACATGGCTTCTGATCATTCCCCCGAGAAGGGCCCGGTTTCGAATACCGGTGAGACATGTATGTTGTGTTTGTCTTACGACACTGGCTCTCTCCCTTCCCTGGAACCAGTGACCCTAAATTAAGGACGAGCGACTGCTTATAGCCCACTGAGTTGCTCACGTTGGTCGTTAAACCCCCGATCAAAAAAAAAAAAAAACGAAACAAAGAAAAGAACTGAAGCGTCAACAGAATTGTTCAGCTCAGAACAAACCAGTAAATATAAATTCATGTTTCCTACAACGTGGTAACTATGTTTTTGCTATTATAAATTAGAGCGTTAAAAGAAGATAAAGTGTTATTAGTTGAATAATTTCGTAATTTCAAGCCTTTGCTATACACTGAGTGGCCACTTTATTATGACCACCCCCTTAGTACTTCGTTGGGACACCTTTTGCGTTTAATACTGCGTCGATTCTTCGTGGCATGGACTCCACGAGATGTTGATAGGTGGTTTGTGGAATCTGAGACCACGTTTGATGAATAGCACTTTCCAGGAGTGTGAGATTGCAGGGTTGTGGATTCAGCTGTCTGATGGCTCGTTCAACTTCATCCCACAAATTCTCAAGGGGGGTTGAGATCTGGAGATTGTGGGGGCCACCTAAGCAAAGTAAACTCACCGGCATGTTCCTGAAACCAATCCTGTACAATACCAGCACTATGGTAGGACGTATTATCTTGTTGAAAGTAGCCATCGCCATTGGGATAAACCATCCACATGACAGGATGCACTTGGTCCGCAACGATGTTTCGATATGATGTGCCAGTCAGACGTTGATCAACACGAATTAAAGTGCCCAAAGCATGCCAGGAAAACATTCCCCAAAACCATAACTTTGCCTCCACCAGCTTAAAGTGTTGCAGCAATGCATTTGGGGTCCATGCTTTCGTGCTGTTTCCGCCAAATTCTCACTCGGCCATCGGCATGGTGCAACTGAAAACGTGATTCATCGGACCACATAATTTTTTTACAATTATCGACTGTCCAATCCTTGTGCTGCTCTTATACGAACTGGATACGTTTTCTCTTGTTAACTTCAGACCGCAAAGGTGTTCGAACAGGCGTTCGGCTGCCATATCCCATCCAATGCAGTGTACGGCAAACAGTGCGTGCAAAGATCATTTGAGGGGATCCTTGATTAAGATGGTCTGTAATTTGCTGCACTGTTGCCCTTCTGTTGTCTGTTACCAGTCTGGACACTCTCCGTTCCGCCCGAGCAGTCACTAGTCGATGACGATCACACGTTGCACGTAGAGACCCAGTTTTTTGGCTGACAGTCCAGTCTTTAAACACTTTAACAACAGCTGCACTGGAACATTTCACGAATGCGGCGGTTTCGGCGATACTCGCTCCATGGCTCCGAGCTCCTACAATCATCTCACGTTGAAAATCCGTCAAATCCCATTTTTTTACCCATCTCGTCACTCAAAAATCACTTCTACTACTGTCGCAAGAACTAAGCTTTCTCTTTTTATACTAGCCTCGCCCTCTAGAGGCAAGAGCGTGCAGCCACAGCTCATTTGCTTAAAACTGTCAGGCGGTCATAATAAAGTAGCCACTCATTGTATACCGCGCTCCTAAAGAGTCAAAACGTAAATCCCTTCAGATAATCAAACAAGAAATCATCATTAATTATGACATCAATTAGAGGCTTTCGAATTCTAACTGTACGAGTAATGAATGCTAACTATTTTTATAAGATCTTCTTTTATAAAATCCTCTCGAATTTTATATTCAGGCTATGTTAGGATTTGAATAGGAAATATACTGTATTCCAGCGAATAGTGTATTCAATGTATATAATAAACTATGTAGATAACAGTATTCAGACAACTTCACATATGCAAATAAATGCTTATTTGCCGAACTAGGCGTATTCACGCTGGATGTGTTAGGTGCTGTATGTAAAGAAGAGATCTGTAAGACGTACCCGTCAGACCGCATTGGAAGCTATAATGTAGCGCATATCTGAACTGACTGAGTTTGAAAGGTGTATCATGGTTGGATGTCACCTGAATAACCAATCAGTGCGTGGTATTGCCGCTCTTCTGGGATTCACCAAATCCACTGTCGCTGATGTTCTTTATCGATGCAGAGTAGATAGTACTACCACGTCGCAGTCGTACTCTGGGAGTCCGCATAAACTAAGTGATCCAAGGTTACTGCGGCGTCTTCAGCCACAGATCTGGCCTGCGACGTGGCATGGAAAAGCTATACCCATGCTAGATAACTGTTCACCAGCTATAAATCACTCCAGTCAATGTCACATGATAACTGAAGGGGGACCTCGCTAGCCGTTCATAGACAATAGAAGAGTGGAAGAAGATCGTGTGGAGTGACGAATCGCAGTACTCACTCTTTTGCTAGGATGAACGCATTTGGTTGCAGGGTTTGCCCAAGAGTCGCTGTCAGGCGGACTGCTTGCCCCTACAGTTAAGTTTGCAGGGAAATCTATGGCGTTGTGGTGCCGTTTCTCGTAGAAAGGATTCGGTGGTTCGGTTGCAGTGTCCACCAGCCCTAACGGCACGAAGACATTCTGCGCTGTGGCAGTACTTCTGCAGAAATCGATGCCTGTTTCAGCAGGCTTTGCGACACTGCCAGATCTGACCCTGGCTGGTTTGAAGAGTACGACGTACAGAGGTTGGACTGGTCAGCCCAAGCTCAGATTTCAATCACATAGAACATCTGTGGGACAGAACATCGGACGGTGCGACATTCGATCTCGTCCGGTACGACGTTCGGACGAGATCAAACGTTGGCCTCTGATCATTCGTCCGAAAGGGGTCTGGGTTCGAATCCCGGTGAGGCATGGATGTTGTGTTTGTCTTGCGGCACTAGCTCTCTCCCCATTCCCTGGAACCAATGGCCCTAAATTAGGGACGGGCGACTGCTTATAGCCCATTGAGTTTGTAACGTACCAGGAGATGTGACGTACCTGCCAGAAGGACGCACACGACATAAAGGCAGATAGGAATCAGAATAAAAGTCCGCGTAGCTTAATTGGTAGAGCAACTTATTCCGGAATGAGTGGACCCGGGTTCGAATCCTGGCGCGGATAAAAATGACGGAGAAATTCACTTCGTTATAAGTTGCTCACGGTGGTCGTTAAACCTCCAATCCAAAAAAAAGAATGAAAGATCGAACGTCGTATTGCCGGATCTCGAAGACGTTCTCCTGTGGCATCTCTGGCAGAAGCGTTTCAGGAGGAAAATACCGGTAAAGAACTATCATCATCTCGTTGAAAGCATGTCTAGAAAGATCGCTGCAATCGCAACTGCCAATGGTGGACCCACTGTGTACTGATTTCGGCAAATAAATGCTCTGGTTTCCGTTCGACTCAGGTGTCCGAATACTTTTGTAGTGTTCTAGAATCTTACGAAAAAACAATGTCTGAAGAATTTTTAAAAGAAAATGAAAACCGTCATTAAAGTGGTAGCCAAAAGATTTCTTAAAAGGAAGGCTGTACTGAAATTAGCAGTGGATTAAGGAATTAGTTTTCGATTCACGAAACAGATTAGTGTGGCTTAAGCTCATTTAAGAAGAGAAAGTGAAAAATGTCAGATTCTTCCTCTGGAAAATCAAGAAGAATTATATCAAAGAGAAAAATGTTTAAAGTTTCATTACCAAACCAAAAATAGGAATTATATGTTTTAATCCTTAATGTAAATGTTCTGTTCAAGGCTGCATGCTTAACGAAGACTGGAGGGAACCCAAAACTTTCAGAATTTCTAAACGTTAAAGAAAAAAGCTTCAATGATTTTACATCTGAATTTCAAAACTCCCAGATCTTGTTGCATTTAAAGAGCAAGATGAAAAAAATCAAGTAATTAATTAAAATGTGACACATCTCCAAGTGCTGCTGATAAATTCATGAATTAGTTAAGATTCGGGATGTAATTGGAATGGCGATCTTTTCTAGAATGATTGCAATGATTTTGGAATCTCGTCAGCGGTTGTTTAATGGACGCAGATTAATTTTCGCGTTTCTCACTCTTTTATATGCTTCGATTTCCATAAAAGAATAATCTCAGGCAGTGTTCCAATTGTTGAGTCATAAATTAAGCTCTCGAGTCCACAAAATTCATCTGTAATTGATGATATCAGAATGTGAGCGAAATTAAGAAAGCGTGTGTTTGGAAATTACGTTGGCTTTGAGAGCGAAAGAGGAATCTGTTGCTAAAAAATGAATTTTGTTAAAAGCGATCTTTATTTGCGGTTTAATTACTGTATTTGTACCAAGCTACTCGAATAAGTGCAATGCAAATGAAATAAAGGTGAACATCTGGTCCCCAGCGTATGTACAGAGATTGAGGCGAAAGTTATACTATATTTGCATAAACGCATATTGCTGCGGCGGGTATGTCACGTGTTTATGCTAGTTCAAGTCTCGCACTGCAGTCAGTCGAAAGGGATATAAAGTGGTAGTCGTTGCTGTGGACAGCATTGCATCTCGTCGGTCTGCCTGTGGCTGGGATGCCTAAAAGAAGAACAGCCACAACCGGCTAATTAGGGAACTTTTGCTTTACGAGTTTGAACTCGGCCATAACGCTGCTCAAGCAGCACGAAACATTTGTCATGTGAAAGGGGAAGGTTCCGTGGACCACAGCACCGCAACCAAATGGTTCAAGAAATTTCGCTCAGGTAACAGAAACCTCGACGATCAGCCAAGGACAGATAGGCCGCGAACCATGCATTCGGAGCCGTACGCCAGGCAGGAGAGGCAAATCCAACAACCAGCACTCGGATAATATCAGGGCGAGCTGAGCATATCACAGACCACCGTGGTTTGTGACCTTCAGGACCTCGGCAAGGTCTACAGGAGCTGCCGCATTGTCCGTCACGAATTAACTCCAGCTGAAGCAAGCCGCTGAGTGGAAGTGTGCACGAAACTCCTAGAAAACCCGTGCGATGTACGTTTCATCAGGAGAATTGTTACATGCGATGAAAAGTGGATCTATTTCTGTAATCCTAACATACAGTGGCAGTCGTTGAGCATGGACCAGCTTCCTGAAGCTCCATTACGAATTTGTTTCAGACGGTCGGACCTACAACCCCAACTTCTTCTTTGAACAGCTGCAGCGGATGTATGCCGTTTTTTGGAGGAGACGTACCCGGAGCTGGTGAACAGACAGCGCGCTGTCCTACACCAGGACAACGCTCGGCCTCATAACGCGCGAACTATCCGGGCAAAACTCCAGTAACTTGAGGGGCATCGAACTGATGCCACGCCCAGCATATAGTCCGGACCTCGGCCCGTCGGATTATTACCTGTTCCGGTCCATGCCCCACTTCCTTCGCAGGCGGCACTTCAGCAACCAGGAGAAGGTGGCAGCTGTAGTGAAGGAATTCTTCGCCTCGAAGGACAAGAATTGGTACCGCCGAGGAATCGAAGAACTGGCAGACAGATGGCTAAAGACGGCGCGACACGATTGCCTATACTTTGAATACTAGTCAGCTTTCGTCGTAAAGGTACGTATAAAGACATAAAGTGATCCAAATATTGCAATGCTTTCAACTCACCCTCTGTAAATGAGCTAACGAAAAATCTATATCGCGATTCGAAAGCTGCTTAGAACATACACAGGAATTCAGAATCAAGAGCACCAAACAAAAATCATCGCTATTTGAATTAAATTTAGAATCAGGAGGGTGTTTATTTATCAAACAGCTTTCCATTTTTTTTTCTGAAGATGTTATACATTCAGTAGACAAAACATTAGAGACAGGGATGATAGGAAGTTGACATGGGCATCCCCCGTGTAGAGTGGAACAGGCCACAGGAGGTTAATAAGAGGACAGCAGGGTTTCCTAACGCTGTTTCGCAATCGACAAAAATGGGTAAATTGGTGATCTGAGGGACTTTGTTCCTGGACGAATTGTCTGCGCAAGACAGATCGCTCATTCTATCGCCCAAGTGGTAAAAACACTAGGGTTTCCGAGGGCATCCGTATCAAGGATATACCGCGAGAGCACCCGGAAAGCAACCGGTGGCCGACCATGTGCCATTGATGACCGGTGCCGAGGTAGACTATCCTGGCTCGTACAGACCATCCGCTTGGGCCCAGGTTAAATGCCTGAGGCCTAAGCAGCGACAGCGAGTGAACGGTACGATGCACGCCGTGGGCTACGGGAGCCAACGCTCTACTAGTGTGCCACTGTTCACTGCTCGTCATCTGGCATTACGAATCGCCAGCTGCCGGGAACATCAAAGCTTGATCTCCGCGGAGTGACACAGCGTTGTGTGGTCAGATGAATTTCTTTTACAGCTGTTCCGAGCTGACGAGAGGGTGCGGGTGTGGCTTCGGCAGCATGAGACCCTGGCCCAGTCGTACCAGGTGGGCTTTGTTCAAGGAGGTGGTGGATCTGTCATGGTTTGGGGAGCCTTCTCGTGAGACACATTAGGTCACGTAGTGTGTCTGGAGAGGTCCGTAACCACTGCGTGCAACCAGCTTGTGCTGGCTGATCACCTACACGCATTCATGGCCTTCGCGCATCTTGCGGCCGATGGTCTGTTTCAGCAGGACGGTGCGCAGCCCCATGGGCCAGAAACCACCCAGGCATGGCTCGAGGAACACTCATCTGAGTTTGGAACCATGCAGTCGTTCCAAAGTCCCCGGATTTAAACACTGTGGAAGCCCTCTGGGTGGCCGTGGTGTGGATCCATGGATCCTGGACTGGCATCTCGGGCGGAGTTATAGACAGTGCTTCTGCAGGCATGGCTGGCCTTACCTCCGAAAATTTCCCGGCATCAGGTAGAGTTGATGCCTCGGCGTGTACAGGCTGTTATTCACTCTAGAGGAGGACCAGGTAATCTCTAGGTATTTCTAATGTCTTGTGCATTGAGTGTATGTCAGTCCCTACAGGATAGAAAACGAAACCTAAATGCAGATATCCTGGTGATGGAACAGCATATGATTATACAGCGGGTACAGTGGCGTTCTTAAGTGAAAAGAAAGGAGTGTAAGATTATTTCGACGTGTGACGGTAATTACTAGCACCAACTCCCGTATGTTTCTAAATCGTGCACCGAAGCTGGCGGGAACGAGTGTTGATTCCCGGAATATGATCCGTTTGCTGCGGTGTCGCTTGGATCAGTTCCTTGTGAAATTCAAACCCTCTCTCTGCCGGAGGCGGTTCAAATCTACATCTTTCTGCTCCGGATCCGAATGCTTTCTCAAGTTATCTATGCCGGCAAGGGCTTGTCACTGCTATTTGCCGTCTTTATACTTGCGTCACCTCTGTCGTACGTCACATATACCTCCAACCCCACTCTTGAGAAAGGCGGGGGCTCGAAATCGCAGGTTTTGGATCCGCCACAAACCATGTTTGAAGTAATTCTTTGTAGAAGAAGGGATTCTCACTAATTCCAAACGATGCGTGGGAGAAGTATCAAACATTTTTCAAAGCGAAGAAAGAATTCTCATTCATTCCAAACGTTGTGTGCATGGAAGAGGAATCACACATTCTTCGAAACGGAGAAAGAATTCTCATTAACTCCAGACGATGTGTGGAAGAAGAATCAAAACATTTTTCAAAGCGAAGAAAGAATTCTCATTAATTCCAGACGATGTGTGGAAGAAGAATCACACATTTTTCAAAGCGAAGAAAGAATTCTCATTAATTCCAAACGTTGTGTGCATCGAAGAGGAATCACACATTCTTCGAAACGGAGAAAGAATTCTCATTAATTCCAGACGATGTGTGGAAGAAGAATCACACATTTTTCAAAGCGAAGAAAGAATTCTCATTAATTCCAAACGTTGTGTGCATGGAAGAGGAATCACACATTCTTCGAAACGGAGAAAGAATTCTCATTAACTCCAGACGATGTGTGGAAGAAGAATCACACATTCTTCGAAACGGAGAAAGAATTCTCATTAACTCCAGACGATGTGTGGAAGAAGAATCACACATTTTTCAAAGCGAAGAAAGAATTCTCATTAATTCCAGATTATGTGTGGAAGGAACATCACGCATTTTCCGAAGAGCTTAACGGCCAGTAGATCCATTTTTACGTTCGGGTGACAGTAAGAAATCCACATTTGCCGGTGGCGGTTCTCAAACCTGCATCTTGCTGCTCCGGAGCCGAATGTTTTCCCGACTAAACTACGCTGGCAAGAGTTTATCACTGCTACTTGCTGTCTTGACATGTGCTTCAGTACATCCCATATATGCCCCCCCTCCCTCTTGAGAAATGGCTGGGACGAAATCGTTAGTTTCCGGGTCAGCGGGCAAACCATGCTTGAAGGAGCTCACTGTATATGAAAGAATTCTGATTAATTACATACGATGCGTTGAAAAAGCGTCACACATTTTTGAAACGTTCAAGGAGGAATTCTCATTAATTCCAGACGATGTGTGGGAAGAGCTTCGGACATTTTTCTACGAACCTAACAGCCAATAGACCCATTCTTACGTTCGGGCGCTAATTTGAAAGCAAAACTTGCCAGTGGCGATACTCGAATCCTCAACGTTATGCTCCGGAGACGAATGCTTTCCCAATTAAACTAAGCCGACAAGGACTTATCACTGCTACTTGTCGTCGTGACATGTGCGTCATCTCTGTAGTATGTCACATCCTGTAGGGTCTCTCCTACTTTCCGCCTCTCAGCTGATAATGTTTTTCTTTTCTGTAGGGTACACTAACCTCAATTTTCTAACTTGTTATTTCTAAGGGCTGTTAATACCAGGAATCGAACTCTGCATTCCTAAAATCTTCTATGCTGTGATTGATTGTTAAAGTTTAGCTGTGTAGGTCATCCAAATCCAGTGAACATTAATAGGTGGAGATAACGAGAGAAACTCTTGCATCTAAACTTCAGTATCTTTGGTTCAAAAATTCAGCTGCATACCATTAGTTGACCGTATTCATTGTTCTAGATCTGGACATTTCCACTGCTAAACGGAGCTCATCTTCCTGTAGGCTAACATTATGCAGTCTGAATTCTGTTCTACCCATCGCTACAATTGCTGACTGTCTCTGACTTCCATGATTTTCTCATCCCAAACACAGCTCGCAAACAATGTTAATTTAGGCTTAACCTCTGAACAGCACCCACCTCCCAAAAACGGTCACTTTTTCCCGGTCCGGGCAGTTACCGTTATTCAGAGGTTTCATTGTACATAAAAACCCACGATGGGCTTATTTTTCTCTTTCAATAGTCATTCTCTTTTATGAGCTTTTTATTCCGCTTCAGTTTAACAAATAAGAAAACATTCTGCCGTTTCGAGGGATGAAGGACGCATTCTTGAATAAACAAGTCCGTATTTATTTATTTCTCCGTGTGTTTCTCTTCGAAATTTCCGATAACTTTGTTATCATTATTTCAGTGCCAGACGGCAAATCTATTATGTTTATTCTGCCAGCAGATATCGAGCTTCATATAAGACACAGACAAAGGGTGTTTATACTATAGATTTTTCATTTGAGCTTTTCCCTGTGTTTATTCATAAAAGGAATGTTAGATGCGAAGTGAAATCCAATTGCCGTGTGACGCATAAATATTACTTCAGCGTTCTTTAAAGAGAAACGACTTTCAGAAGAAACACTGGCCATGCCAGCTTGTCTTGTAAGCCTCTTTGTATCGTACTGACATGAAGAGATGAGATTTCCTTGAACTGAATTCTAGTACATCACACGGGGCGTCCGATTGAAACGACAAGAAATTCAGATGTTTCGTCACTATGCATGTTAGAGTGTGGTGTATTTAGTACGCATGCGTTTCTAGAAAGCACAAGCCCGCTGATGGGAGAAAATAACTTACCAAGACTCAAAGCTTTTCTCATTTCACTTCAGTTCTTTTCTACGAAAGTTAGACATTCCGTTTTTTCACGTTAACATAAAAGTTGGTGACGCAACTGTTACCGGCATGGAACTTTTGGCGTCACGCAACCAACAGCTGAAAAAAAAATAGACGCATTTCCTATTAATGAAAGACATTATTCGACACACACATTCCTTGTGTTTCCAAATGTTACCCCGTATCTTTCTTCTTCTCGTTCTTTTAGACATGAAACTGTGTTGCGCGATTTATGTTCTCCAGTGGAATCAGGGGTTTAAACATACTACTACCCTATTTTAGAGAAGAGAACAGACAGAAAGAAACTTGCTCTTCATGCTTTTTTGTATTGTTCTTTAGAATAAAATTATTGCACATAACGGAATCTGGCCTTGTGCATTTTGACCATTAACCGTCTGGAACGTATTAACTTGGGGTTAGTAAAATGGACTGAGCCGCCCCGGTGGCGCAGCGGTCTAAGCGATGGTCTCTGATCATTCGTCCGAAAGGGGTACGGGTTCAAATCCCGGTGAGGCATGGATGTCGTGTTTGTCTTACGGCACGGGTTCTCTCCCTTCCCTGGAACCAGTGACCCTAAATTAGGGACGGGCGACTGCTTATAGGCCATTGAGTTGCTCACGGTGGTCTTTAAACCTCCAATCCAAAAAAAAAAAAAAGGGCTGAAATCAGCTCAAACGAATCTACGTATTCGTTGTCTAAGAAATGGGCCGATCGCGGATGGAAGGAGTGAGCCTGAGTATCAGAAAGCGTTGCATTCCCCTTAACTTTGTTATTCAAAGTCGTCATTAATAGGTAAAATTGACCCTAATCTTTTGACCGATTACTTACTAAAATGGCTATAACAATGGAGACGAACCTAAGAAAGGAGGGAGAGAGAGGTTTGAGTCACTCTATCTACGCAGTGGCATGGTGCCGGTGTCAGCTCTACCTCATCATGCCATACAGTACAGAATAAAGGACTAGTAGGGAGCACTTATCACCGGTAATAAGCATATGGTCGCGACGATCTGGGCGATCAGAGGGGGAAAGGAATTGTTTTGCCTTAGCTTTAGTACAGCCCGGCTTTCATGCGAACACTTCTGCCTGAGGAGCTCCTTTGAGTATCATTTGGTTTAGGTACATCCGCAGCTTAAAGTGTCGTGAGATTTATAAGCTACAATTTCAAAAGTCATCTTCTGCCTACAAATTTTCACAGAATCGGGCTTTTTCTCTGTGTATAAATTGCGTGCTGCGATATACACAGTCGAGTCACATTATTGTGACCACATCCTACTTTTGACGTCAACAGCGCGTAGCCAATGAAAAATGGCACGTGTAGTGAGCTGACTTGTAGTGTATATAAGGTGTGCTGAGGGCATTCTGAAAACACATCACTCGTTGCTGTCATGGATGAAAGTAGCGATTTATCAAATTTTCAAAAAGGAATGTTTATCGTCTTTCGGGCCAAGGGTGGCAGCATTTCTGAAGCAGCGCAGTCTGTTAACTGCTAGCGTGCTGCTGTGATTGAAGTGTATCGTGATTGGAGAAATGGCACCATTGCGAATAAGCGATGTGGAAACTGCGGAGCGCCACGTGCCATTGATGTGAGATGTGAACGTCAACTTCGTAGACGCGTGAGGGCCGATCAACACCATAGAGTGGAGCAACTCACTGTCCGAATGAACCAGAAGTGTGTCTAAAACGACAGTTCAGCAAACCCTGCTGCGTATGAGGCTCCGATGCAGACGGATGGTCACTGCACTTATGCTAACGAAGCTGCATTAGCAGAAAATGCTTAGATTTGCACGGCAGTATCGGAATGGGACCTCCGCTGATTGGCAAAGGATTGCCTTCTCCGATGAGTCACGTTTTCTGCTTCATTGAACGGATGGACGTTGGCGTATAAGGCGAGAAACATTGGAGAACAAACACACTTCAACCAATGCTGGAAGAACACAAGCTGGTGGAGGCAGCGTTATGGTCTGGGAAATATTTTCCTGACATTCTCTGGGACCACTCATACCTGTGGAAGGCACTATGGATCAAATTCGTTATGAATCCATCCTTGCTTACCACGTACACCCATACATGCTGATTGTCTTCCCTGCGGGGGATGGGATCTTCCAGCATGACAATGCGACCTATCACGCAGCTAGAAATGTCCGAGAGTGGTTGGAAGAGTGGTTGGACTTAGAGAGCAAGTGAAGTACTTTTGAAGTCTTCATCGCGCAGCACGATAAAGACTTCAAAGTACTTCGCTGTCCCCCTAATTCCCCAGACTTAAACCCAATCGGACATCTGTGGGACCACCTCGATCGTGTTGTTCGCTCTATGGGTCTTCCACCAAGCATTCGCCAGCAGCTGGAAGATGCACTGCAGTCAGCGTGGCTCCACATACCTGTGAACACCTTCCAGCAGTTTTTGAACCACTTTCAGCCCTTCTGGCAGCTGATTGCGCTGCAAACGGCGGTTACTCTGGATATTTGCTGGTGGTCACAACAATGTGACTCGACCGTATATGTATTAATAAATATAATTTTATTGCTACGAAGCAGCGTGTTATTTTCCAGCAATAAAAGAGTGTTTTATTTATCGAAATGCCTAATTTTCCTTTTGCGCACGACTTATTGAGATCGGCATAGATTTGCGAAATGTAAGGAAATGCACTCCATTTGTATTCTATTTGTAGTTACATTCGATTATTAAATCTTGCACGGTTATTAACTGTGATCAATCCAATAAGACATGAGCCTAATATACGTTTTATTTGCTAGACGCATCGAAGAGGTAATTTCCACATTAAACGAATTCTTTATCTAATCACACGAAAAACATCTTACGTGTATTTTGCAAAAGAACACTTTTAGGTAATCGTTTGGAAACCAAGAACGGTGCAGATTTTTATTTAGTAACTACAGTAAAAGCTCTGAATAGCGGACACCCTGGAACTTCAACATTTGATCTCTATTAGGGACGTTGACTTCTGACCCCAGCTAGGCTCCCAATACAAAAAAAATATTTAAATAAGTATGTACAATGCAATATTAAAATGGTGTTTTCAAATTAAATATTTTATTTTTTTCCTTTTGTTTTACAGTAAGAAAGAATACAATACGTGTGGATACAATAGTACTTTCACAGTATTTTCATTTTAGAATGCAGTACATACAATGTGCGTGTTTCAACACACGTACGCCCCAAAATTCTTCGACAGTGCGTATTCCCCATATCCCCTTTGATTAGAATAAACTTTTGTAAGTCTTCACTACACTTTACTGCCTCTTTAAAAGAATATCGCACAACCTCTTTTCTACAGCTGCATTGGATGCTTCCTCAATGAAATCATTCTCTTCCGATTATTTCAAAGCAACAAATTTGCGCACATTGTTCGCGTTGCCTCTTCGGTACACAGATCTTTCTCGACCGTAATGAAATCTTTGCATTTCCTTCACCGTTCAGAAACTTAATAAGTTCTAAAATGGCATCTAAATCCTCTTTTTCTGGATTGGCAACGAATATCCCATTATGTTTGAAAGAAGCTTTTTACCCACTTCTAAGAAAAGATCGGCCATATTGAAACCACAGAGCAATAAATTTTGTAAGAGGGATCTGGATGGCAAAACCTACCCTATTTCCGTCCAAAGAAGCTGAACAAAATCTTTGCAGCAGAAATTCGTAGTTCTTGCAATGGGGATCTGGAGGACAAAAATTGCCCTAATTGCGTCCAAAGAAGCTGAACAAAATCTTTGCGGGAGAAATTCCTAGTTTTTGTAATGGGATCTGGAGGACAAAAAGTACCCTATTTCCATCCAAAAAAGCTAAACAAAATTTATGCAGCAAACATTCGATGATTCTTTCCCCCTGTAGGGGTGGAAGCTCATTATGTTAATTAATGCTTATCGGCCAAACAACACTGGCTTCCAGCATTGATGAAAATTCCCCACAGCAGGAAGAAAAAATATTTGTAAGGTTCTTTTTGTCTGGAAACTGTCTATCAACGAAAAGTTGAAGACAGCCCGGCGTTCTTGCCCTCCCAGCTTTACTAGAAATAATCTGCTATTCGGGAGAGGGAAGCAAAAATAATGGCAAGACATTCAAAGCATGAATTCAATCGCAGGCTTGTTGAAAACTTTACAAAAATGTTTAATCATGATAATCGTTCCGGCAGCTATTGTTCCTTGACCCGAGCTCTTGCAAGTAGCAGTTCCACGAACAAATGGTCAGAGTCTCTATTCATTAAAGAATAGTCTTTCCTGCTAATACTCTTTGCCCGTTCTTTTTCTATCACAGACGTGAAAGGTTTTAATCGTCGTAACCTTTCGTTCACCTCACTCTTCCTTTGTTCGGAAGCTATGCCTCGTGTTCTGTTCCCGAACACGTGCCCTCTCAAATCGCTTTCTCCGTACGTCGTTACAGACCGCCGGTGTCTCCGTCCGGCTGTTCCAACCACGATCGTTTTCCCCGTGCCCTAGCTGGCACGTCCTATCAACAACTTTCTTTTTCGTGCTGCTCCCCGGCACCTTCCCCGATCAACTATGAGCTCTAAC
Organism: Macrothele yani; assembly: GCA_039090855.1. Taxonomy (NCBI): domain Eukaryota; kingdom Metazoa; phylum Arthropoda; class Arachnida; order Araneae; family Macrothelidae; genus Macrothele; species Macrothele yani. Next base: position 137,915,078 of record CM077004.1, read on the forward strand.
TGTCTGTGCTGCCCCCCAGCACCTTCCACGATTCGTTCCCAGCTCTAACTCTCTTCCTTCCTAAATCCTATCCTGAAGTTTTTTTCCCAGTAACTTCTCCTCGCCTCCTGATTCGCTCCTGCCTTCCTCGCCAGAGGCGCTCCCTCTCTTTCCTAGTCGGAGCACACCACCCCCACCCCCAGCCTCTCTGTGCCCCCTACCCTTCTCTCCTTGACCTGTGAATTCCGGGGCTGACCTTGCGCTATCCCCTCGCTGACCTTGAGCTCCCCGTGTGCCCTGAAGCTTGCATTCCCCCCGGCCAGAAACAATAGCGGTGCCTCCGTGAATACAATCGTCATTAAAATAGGCATATTTACATTTGGTACATTTCCACGTTTAACATCCGTTCTAAGTAATACACATGAAATTTGTAGATGTGAAATGTTCATATCTTGTAAGATCAATGTGATTTAATGTCCGTCACACAATTTACAGATGTGTATAATTTCTTGCCCCTACACCCCTTCCCCTCCTTGAACGTCATGTCTTTAACAGACTTACTACGAAGACCACTATCCGTTCTTTGGACGGTTTGCTTTGTAGGTAAATATACAGAACCTTATGTACTTCAGGACTAGGGATCATAGAGAACTGACCGCTAACTGGAAGGATCCGTTACATTTTAGCGGCAAAAATTCCCATTTTTTTTCCTTGAATCTTCATTTTTTAACTGACTTATGAGCAGGGCCCGGATGTTGATGACCTAAAAATTCTTAAAAAGTGCCCTTAAAAATATGACAAAATGCTTTTAAAATATGAAGGGAAAATCCCAAAAAAAAAACAGTTTGTATTATGTTTTTTTTTTCAAAATTATAAATTAAATAACTTCATGCTTAGACAATTCATAAACTAAGACTTTGTCTTTTCTTTGTAAACTGCACTATAAAACTTCAGAAGAAGAAAAAAAAAGCAAGTAAATACCTGCCAGGTAGTACATTAAGGGTTTGGAATGTCAACAGCAGTACAAGATAAGAAGCTCTGAATTTGAATTCTTTTGTTCACTTCCCTTCCTCATAGTCCCTTTCAAAAGTGGACAATGGGGATTCTCTTTCCCCAAAACTGGATAGCACCAAACAGTGTCTTGAACAGAGTTGTCAGAATGAGGTACTTTTTCAGGCGCTATCCGGGAGACGCGGGTTTGATTCCCGCTCCAGGACGACGAAATTTTCAAGTTTTCTGATATTATCTGACTTACCATCCATTTTGTACTATTGAAAATTTTTCTTTCTTTCTCTTTTTTTTTTTTTTTTTTTTTTTTTTTTTTTTTTTTGGCCATCTGGCAGCCCTGGTTTTGAGGTTGCAATTAGAAAGCATAATTATCATGCAAATTTAATTTTTTTATTAAAAACTTGGCAGAAAATGCAAACACGTGACCTAAAACGAAAAAAAAATGCTCCGAAAATAAAAAAAAAATACCCTACAAACTCTAAAAAATGTCTAAAAGAGAAAAGAAGGCCCAAATATGCAAATGTCATTAAGTCCGGGCCCTCAAGATCACTATCCGTTATTATTATTATTATTTTATTAATAACCACCGTAAGCAACTCAGTGGGCTATAAGCAGTCGCCCGTCTCTAATTTAGAGCCACTGAGTACGAGCTCTCTCCCTGACTCCAGGGAAGAGAGAGAGTCAGTACAGTAAGACAAACACAACATCCATGACTCTTCGGGATTCGGGCCCGGACCCATCTCGGACGGTCATAAGCCAGCGCTTAGACCACTGCGCAACCTGGGTGGCAATCGTTATTCGGAGGGTCCGCTATGTAGAGGTAAATATACAGAATACAGAACCGTATATATAACTGAGGATCACAAAACTATCCGCTAAGTGGAAGTATCCACCAGAGATGGAAACGTGTCACGGGTCAGCTGGTCAACTTGTCGACAATTTTTTGCGGGTCAAACGGGTTGAGTCAAGGTGTTCCAGACCCGATTTCGATCCGATTTTATTTCCGTTTTATATTTGAGAAGGAAAAAAAGTATTTCAAAGAAGAATTCCTTCTGTGGAATTGTGTGCTCAATACTGGTGCCATCTGAGTGAAAATGATTTGTCGTGCAAAAATATTGTCGTCTCTTTCGTAAGGCAACGAAGATTTCCACCGACCAACGATACGGCGCAGACGCTAGACTCACCGATACCGTACCCTAAAACGACACCTCCTTTGCGTTTGCTTTCAGTGCGATTGTCCGAAGCAAGATAGAGACAAACGCCTGTCACCTGCTTCTCTGGTGATTCACTCTCTCACGCCCCGCTTGTCACATTGTAAGACTGAGAGTTACTTTTCATATCGATTTTTTTTTCTTTCATTTAGCATTCATAGGTTTTCGTTTGACGTGCTAACATCCCGTTCCATCGCATGTCGTATCGGAATTATTGCCTTGTTTGTTAATATGGATGAATTTAATATTAAGAAGATTGATAAAGGAGGGGAAGTTGTTTCGTGTTATTAAGAAATCACAATATGTTTCACAGCAACACCAGTTTTCACAAGCTTCTGATGAGTTGAAAGACATGTTGCCAGAAGAACGGACCACCGATGGACAACCAATTTCTAGACTGGATTCCAAGGGACAGGAAAAGACCCAGAGGAAAGCCATATGGAAGATGGGGGGGGGGGGGATAAAATTCGAAAGCATACGGGAGTGACATGGAGAAGACTGGCGCAAGATTAGACCGTTGTGGAAGAAACTCGAGGAGACCTTCATCCAGCAGTGGATTGATAATGGTTGACAATAATGATGATGATGTACAATTAAAAATTGAGTTTCGAATTTATAGTTCAAAAGAGATTTTTTCGGGTCAGGGGAAATTACGTGACCTCCGGGTTCAAAATTTTTGACCCGTTTCCAACTCCGGTATGCACTACTCGGGAGTGTCCGTTAAGGAGGTTTTACTGTATTTAGAGCTGACTGCAGATGTCGAGATTTACTTCTTGAATTATCCACACCAAAGATTTGATACGCATGGCAATCACTGTTGCCCTGAACTGCCGAAATTGAACTTTTTTGTGATAAGGATAGAAGCATTGGCGTCGCTGGACCATTTCATGGGTTGGACTGCTGCCCCACCTCCACCTATCGTATCTGAAAAGCCCCCATCCCCCAATAATTTTACAATAATCTCTAAATCAGTTTTTCGTTAAGATAAAAAAAAATGTCTAAACCTTTGCTAATTTCCAAATATTATTATTATTATTTTCAATCAATCATCAAAAAATAAACAAATAAATCAGACAAAAAAAAAATCAATGGTAAATTTACATTTGACCATTATATGCTGCCGAAGAACGCCTCTTGATCAAGGACACGTCCCGGAGATAGTCGGGTGTGTAATACGGTTTGTTTATATTTTTGCTTTTTAGCCATAGGCTCTCTTTAAGAGTTGACAATAGTGTATACGCCTGGTGGACGTGTAGTTCAATTGGACGCTCAGAGATTTTGGGGCTGATATGCTGGATTTGGTGTTACAGGTCTATCAAACAAAGAGATCTTCGCTCTTTCCACGTTTATAAGTAAGTCACGGAAAAATTCTCATTGGCCGCCACCGGGTGTCGAACCCAGGGTCTTCCAGTTTCGCGCCGGATATGCTTCCGCTACACCACAGCGGCCTCGAATTCCTCCAGACTCACACACGCTAACTGCCAAGCCAATTTGGCAGGTTGCTTCTTGGAGTCCCGCACAATGCTGGGGATTCACCAAAGATGGTAAGCAGCAACTGAAGAAATAATTAGAAGGCTAATGAATAATTAATAAAGACATTTAACGTGGACCAGGAACATCAAACAAAGATCTTCGCTCATTCCGCGTTTATAAGTGAGTCACGGAAAAATTCTCATTGGCCGCCACCGGGAGTCGAACCCAGGGTCTTCCAGTTACGCGCCGAATATGTTTTTTTTTTTTTTTTTTTTTTGAGATTTAACGACCACCGTGAGCAACTCAATGGGCTATAAGCAGTCGCCCGTCCCTAATTTAGAGTCACTGGTTCCAGGGAAAGGAGAGAGCCAGTGCCGTAAGACAAACACAACATCCATGCCTCACCGGGATTCGAACCCGGACCCCTTCCGACGAATGATCAGAGGCCAACGCCTTAGACCACTGCGCCACCGGGGCGGCACGCGCCGAATATGCTTTCGCATCTTTGGTGAATCCCCAGCATTGTGCGGGGCTCCAAGAAGCAACCTGCCAAATTGGCTTGGCAGTTAGCGTGTGTGAGTCTGGAGGAATTCAAGGCCGCTGTAGTGTAGCGGAAGCATATCCGGCGCGTAACTGGAAGACCCTGGGTTCGACTCCCGTTGGCGGCCAATGAGAATTTTTCCGTGACTCACTTATAAACGTGGAAAGAGCGAAGATCTTTGTTTGATGTTCCTGGTCCACGTTAAATTTCTGTATTAGTTACAGGGCTATTTTTCATGCCCTGCGGTGGGTGTATATACAGTATCTCTCAAGGTTATGTATATTTGGCACTTCCGCTGGTTAGTGTCTCAAGGGTTGTCTTCGTGACGTCACTGTCCTCGACCGCTCCTGTCCGGAGTCATCGTCCTGTCCCACACCCTGCCCCTCAGGCCAGTGGAGAACTGATGAATCATAACAACTCTGGAAGCGAATTTTTTTTTTGCGGCATACTATGTGCAAAGAATTATTACGTTGTCCCTGAATTAATCACGGTATGTCACTATTTTCATTTCGTGCTTAAACGTGTTTCCAACACCCCCTTTAAGAGAGCCTATTGCTATTAATTGTTGCGGCGTTTAAGTATTTTGCCAGTTTTTCAAGACTGTATTGTTAGATATCCTTAGTAAAATTTCACATTAAGAGAAAGCATTAATTTCGCTGCTAAAGTATGGAATATGGCACGGCACGTTTTATAAGTGAGATTCTAGAAGATTTTGTTCCGTACAGTTCTGAATCCAATAGCTGGATTCAAAATTTGAAAAAAAATCGTTTTCAGTGAAAAAGGGAAATCCAAATGAGTCAAAATCAGGATTGTTTTAAGACTTACGTATATCACAAGCAAAATAATTTAGAGAAACTCTTTAAAAAATTGGAAATTTGTAGGACTGCAGGAATTTCAAGGTAAATGTTCAAAAAAAAAAAAAGAAAAAACAGAAATCCACGAGTGTGCGAATTAATGTTTGTTTAGTTACTTGAAAATAAAAGCAGCATTTCTGCTGCCGCTGAAATAGATTTTTTTAAACTGCAGATTAGAAATTTGTGAACCTGTAAGATCCTAACAGTTGTAAATGGCATGCTGATCCAGTACGAACAATATATGCATACGTAACGAGAAAGCAACCCAGAAATTTCCTGTAGGTGAAACTTAAATACTTGAAAGTTTTCGGCATAAGCTGGTTTCCTCTGTTTATCTATAACATGGCGAAGTAAAAAAAAATTGGTTGGGTTGGTCTTTTTTTTCTTTTTTTTTTTTGTAAGCGGGTGCCTGCCTGCCCAGTGTACGACGCCTCGACATTGTTGCACGATGTCAAGGATATCTAACAGGTGCAGCGATGTCGAGAATATTTAACAATCGCTACGACGCCTCGACATCGCAGTGATTTTGCTAGGGATATCTAACAAGGTAGGAGGCCTGCCCCCACCCCCGGAAAATTTTACCGGTATCCCGACGGCGCAGTCCGGGTCTGCCTAAGACTACTTTTTTCTTTTCTTTCTTTCGACCTGAGGAACTATTAAATATTGTGTCTCACATCAGAGAATTTACCGCTCTGTTTTTGTAAGCAACTAATTTACTTTGTTCTGGATATACACTGCCGAAAAATGAAAAAAGAACACCCTTAAAAACTGCAGCTGCAAGTATGAGATTTATGTCGCAGCAACAACTTGTCAAGAAAGGAAAGTGATCACGTGTAAAGTGATTCAATGTTTATTTTACCTTTTAATGCGGATTACAGTGTACAGAATGCACGTTTTCATAAGGTGTTGCACCTCCTCCAGCAGCAATACAAGCTTCCAATCTGGCGTGTAATAGGTTGTACAAATGTTGGATATCGCGCTGATGGGAGATAGCTTTCCAAAGCGCTTTCAACTTGGACGCTTAGTTCAGAGACGGTCGCTGCCTACCCGGGTCCCATGTAGAGTCTTTGTCCGATCCAGTCCCAAACATGCTCGATTGGAAACAAGTCCGGAGAGCGTGCTGGCCAAGGGAGTTGATGCACAGCCTGAAGAGCATGTTGACTTACCCGGGCGGACTCTGTGCTGGCGTTATCCTGCTGGAATATAACATTGGGGATCGCACTCAAAAATGGCAGGACGACAGGCTGCACGATGTCGCTGACGTATGCACTGATATTCAGTGTACCCCTTTACAAACATCAAACTCGTACGGGAGTGATAGCTAATCGCTCCCCACACCATGATGCCCGGCGTGTGGCGCCTGTGTGTCGCTGACGTATGCACGATGGCAGAAGCCACTCATCTTGTCGCCTTCGGACGCGTACACGACCGTCAGACTCTATTTCATCACTGAAGACCATTAACCGCCATTCTTCCCTCCAATGAACTCGTTCTTGACACCACCGCAAACGTGCTCGACGGTGACCAGGAGTCAATGATAACAGTGCCCGTAATCCTGCTTCCAACAAACGATTCCGTATCTTTCTGGTAGACACCCTTGGTATAACAGAGGATCGAATTTGTGACACCGTAGTCGTCTGCTCTGCCAACGCCGCTCTACTGATACACCGATCCTGTCGTGCGTCTGTAACTCTGTGTTTCCCGCCACGTCTGCGAGAGTGCGAATGCTCCTCTGACAACCGATGGCACCATCTTTCCAAGGCTGATACCTCTCGTCTCACTCGGTCCGCAATTTGACGGAAGGACCAACCTCCTTCCCGCAGACCCACTATACGGCCTCGCTCGAATTGAAAAATGTTGCGCGCCTTCGTCGTCCACGCATGGTAGCTTCTTCAACGAGCACTTCACGACACGACACCAGACGAATGATTTCGTTCAGATCAGATCAGATCATATGTAGAGGATTTTAGGAAGAGAGTGCCTGACCCCAGGTCTTAAATAACCCTTAGAAATAGGAAGCTAGGAGATTTGGGCTAGAGTGCCCGATAGGAAAGGGACGTGGAAGCGAGGTAGAAAGGGAGAGGAAGACGCCCTTATTTGTTACCGGGGGCATAGTGCCCGGAGCCCGACGGCTCAACGTGCCCATCCGACGCACGGCGGATACTTACTGGTTCGAGCTTTCGTACCTGACTGGGGTTGAACCCGAGGTCTTCTCCGTGGCAGTCACGAACGTTGACCACTAGGCCCCCGCGGCCCGAATGATTTCGCTCTGCACTCCCTAGTCCTTAAATAAGCGCCGTCCGCAGTGACGTCATTATTTCATCCACTGACATTCCAAACTGGACCACAGCTTCTGCTGCCCTTAACAATTAAGATATTATTATATGACGTTCCTACCGGCATTCCTTCTGTATGTTCTTTATTTACTTTCCGGCAGTGTATATTAAAATACTGAACATGCCTGGTACGCGCGCGATAGCAACGCGGCCGAATTAATATTCGGAAGCAGAGACAATGACGTCATTATTTCGTCCTTGCCATAGGTTTCTAAAAAACGAAGTTTTGCTGAAAACACAGAAATTGAGGTGCGAACGAGCTGGCAGTTTCAACGAAATTAATTCAGTTATTTGCTGAAAACATTTCCCTGAGGAGTACTACGAACGTGATTTATGGAACGAATTTCTGGGTTTGCTGTCTGCAAAATGCTAAAGGACACTGCAGTACCAAGCGTAAACTTCCCTGAAAGCTATGATGAAAATTTTAATTTAGACAAGGAGAACAGACAGATTAAATGGACCCTGGGTACTACTGGCCCCCAGGGTCCATTTAATCTGTCTGTTCTCCTTGTCTAAATTAAAATTTTCATTATAGATTTCAGGGCAGTGGTTATCCAATTAAATATTAAAGCGTATTTTGCTTGTTGGTCAATTATTTCAAGTGTCCTGTAAGTGTCAATAATGTACTGTACAGTAATTTTACGTTAAATGTACACTAATTTCACAAATTCCATTATTTGTTGCTTTTTATGACTACACGATGTACTTTTGCATTTAACTTCACTCCTATTACTGGTAGTAACATTCTGTAAAAATATTTGGATTCATCATAAAATTTCCCCTTTTTTTTTTTTTTTGATTGGAGGTTTAACGACCACCGTGAGCAACTCAATGGGCTATAAGCAGTCGCCCGTCCCTACTTTAGGGTCACTGGCTCCAGGGAAGGGAGAGAGCCAGTGCCGTAAGACAAACACAACACCCATGCCTGACCGGGATTCGAACCCGGACCCCTTACGGACGAATGATCAGAGGCCAACGCCTTAGACCACTGCGCCACCGGGGCGGCAAAACTTCCCTTAAGATGATGTATAATATGTATTCTTGACTTTACCATTACGCTGTATAAGTTCACTTCAAACATCAAAAATTTGACTTTCAGTTTACTGGTGCAGGACTTTTGGCCGCGATTGTGTTTAGTATCTTAAGAGTTATACCCGGGCCGCTCGAATTACAGTTCTGTTCGAAATAAAATCTCCTTTCATTAGAACCTTGTCTATCCTGGTCCTGTGACATACCTGCCTGCAGGACGCACACGACATAAAGGCAGATAGTAGTCAGAACAAACGTCCGCGTAGCTCAATTGGTAGAGTGACTTATTCCGGAATGAGGGGATCCGGGTTCGAATCCTGGCGTGGACAGAAATGACGGAGAAATTTACTTCGTTATAGTCCTTAAAAAGCACGGTCATCCCCTGCCTGCGTTTGGTAATTTTGTCAAGTAAGTCATTTTATTTTTCATATCATACATCTCGAATATTCATGAGCGCACACGGCTTATTATCTATAAAAGATTTTTCCATTCTTTTCATAAGGTAACTGTCTGGACGATTTGCTTGATTTTTAAATTTTTGATTCAGCTGTCTCTCCGAAATCAATGATACGAAGCTGACGTGCTTTTGAAGTTTGCTGATATGATATGAGGTCAGAAAATTCAGGATCAGAGATGTACAGAAGATGGCGGCAACTCTCTCATCAACGCGAAAGCACGCTGTTAAACAATTGCATGAAACGGATTTGCGGAATCACCCATGAGGTTTCTGAGATGTGGAAATTTCTCCCTCGCTTTTAAAATCACTCGTCCTTTCTGGCGGAAACTTTTGAATTTACTCTCAGCTGTTCTTTCATGCAAGAAGTTAAACGAACTGGGTAATGCTCATACTGCAGTCATTTCTTTGTGGTTATTTTCAGGAACATCATCCTCATGCAGTGTGTTGTTGCATAAAACGATCGTACCCTTATTCGCTTATTCGACACTCTTATCTTTTTATGTCATGTAAGGATCGCTGTTTTCTATTTTCTCCAATTTCATTCCCAACGTTTCATTGTGTTGCTTTCCATTTCAGTGCTTCGTCTTCAGCCCACACACACACGCACATACGCAGAGAAACACACAAAAACGCGCGCGCGCATAAACCACCGAATCGCAGCAAAAGAGTTGGCAACAGTTTTTTTTTTTTTTCATTCTTAAGCCTTGTCTTCACAGACAGCTGTTTTATAAATGTTCGTATTTCATAATTTTTTTTAAGGTTTAACGACCACCGTGAGCAACTCAATGGGCAATAAGCAGTCGCCCGTCCCTAATTTAGGGTCACTGGTTCCAGGGAAGGGAGAGAGCCAGTGCCGTAAGACAAACACAACATCCATGCCTCACCGGGATTCGAACCGTGACCCATCTCGGACGAATAATTAGAGTAGCCATCACTTAGACCACTGCGTCACCAAGAATTTCGAGTTCAACTTTAGATCAAAATTATAAAAATTTGGATTCGTCGAGCTTTTGATCGGTTATCACTAACATGTCTGTTAAATATTTTCCTACGTTTTGGATTCCACTACAACTACGTGCTACTACGTACTCTAATTGTTTTGTAGGAGGGGCATGTCGTAAAACTTCTATTTTTTTCCAACAGCGGATATTATTCAATCTTATCCTTCTGCTGTATGTTGTGAGATTTCCAAACGAGAAAGGCACCGTACAGCGATTGTTTTGCTCATAAAAAAACACCAAAAAAGCAACAACAACATGCTCAGCCCATGTCTGTTTTACATTACATATTGAAAGGCCCGGGCGCGGCCGTTTTCCCAACTTAGAAATGAGCAACGGTCCGCCCGGGTCCGGGCCAGTGCAGACCTCTACGGAGAGCCTCTCCTAGTAAGTGGGTTAATTGCACTTAAAGATCCCCCACACTCTTCGGAGCTTCACCCTGCTGTGGCAATTCAAAGACTCTCTCGAAGTCTTTTTCCCTGTTGGTGAAATTGTGCTTATAGAACCGTAAGTGTGTGTGTGTGCTGAGTGATCATTGAATTATGACCACCTGTTCAATACTTCGTAGTTCCTCTTTTCGCCCTCAGTACAGCAGCTATCCGACGTGGCATCGATTCAACATTTACTGAGTGATCACTGAATTATGACCACTTACCTAATACTTCGTAGATCCTCCTTTTGCTCTCAGTACAGCAGCTATCCGACGTGGCATCGATTCAACATTTACTGAGTGATCACTGAATTATGACCACCTACCTAATACTTCGTAGATCCTCCTTTTGCTCTCAGTACAGCAGCTATCCGACGTGGCATCGATTCAACATTTACTGAGTGATCACTGAATTATGACCACCTACCTTATACTTCGTAGGTCCTCCTTTTGCTCTCAGTACAGCAGCTATCCGACGTGGCATCGATTCAACATTTACTGAGTGATCACTGAATTATGACCACCTACCTAATACTTCGTAGGTCCTCCTTTTGCTCTCAGTACAGCAGCTATCCGACGTGGCATCGATTCAACATTTACTGAGTGATCACTGAATTATGACCACCTACCTTATACTTCGTAGGTCCTCCTTTTGCTCTCAGTACAGCAGCTATCCGACGTGGCATCGATTCAACATTTACTGAGTGATCACTGAATTATGACCACCTACCTAATACTTCGTAGGTCCTTCTTTTGCTCTCAGTACAGCAGCTATCCGACGTGGCATCGATTCAACATTTACTGAGTGATCACTGAATTATGACCACCTACCTTATACTTCGTAGGTCCTCCTTTTGCTCTCAGTACAGCAGCTATCCGACGTGGCATCGATTCAACATTTACTGAGTGATCACTGAATTATGACCACCTACCTAATACTTCGTAGGTCCTCCTTTTGCTCTCAGTACAGCAGCTATCCGACGTGGCATCGATTCAACATTTACTGAGTGATCACTGAATTATGACCACCTACCTAATACTTCGTAGGTCCTCCTTTTGCTCTCAGTACAGCAGCTATCCGACGTGGCATCGATTCAACATTTACTGAGTGATCACTGAATTATGACCACCTACCTAATACTTCGTAGGTCCTCCTTTTGCTCTCAGTACAGCAGCTATCCGACGTGGCATCGATTCAACATTTACTGAGTGATCACTGAATTATGACCACCTACCTAATACTTCGTAGGTCCTCCTTTTGCTCTCAGTACAGCAGCTATCCGACGTGGCATCGATTCAACATTTACTGAGTGATCACTGAATTATGACCACCTACCTAATACTTCGTAGGTCCTCCTTTTGCTCTCAGTACAGCAGCTATCCGACGTGGCATCGATTCAACATTTACTGAGTGATCACTGAATTATGACCACCTACCTAATACTTCGTAGGTCCTTCTTTTGCTCTCAGTACAGCAGCTATCCGACGTGGCATCGATTCAACATTTACTGAGTGATCACTGAATTATGACCACCTACCTTATACTTCGTAGGTCCTCCTTTTGCTCTCAGTACAGCAGCTATCCGACGTGGCATCGATTCAACATTTACTGAGTGATCACTGAATTATGACCACCTACCTAATACTTCGTAGATCCTCCTTTTGCTCTCAGTACAGCAGCTATCCGACGTGGCATCGATTCAACATTTACTGAGTGATCACTGAATTATGACCACCTACCTAATACTTCGTAGGTCCTCCTTTTGCTCTCAGTACAGCAGCTATCCGACGTGGCATCGATTCAACATTTACTGAGTGATCACTGAATTATGACCACCTACCTAATACTTCGTAGGTCCTCCTTTTGCTCTCAGTACAGCAGCTATCCGACGTGGCATCGATTCAACATTTACTGAGTGATCACTGAATTATGACCACCTACCTTATACTTCGTAGGTCCTCCTTTTGCTCTCAGTACAGCAGCTATCCGACGTGGCATCGATTCAACATTTACTGAGTGATCACTGAATTATGACCACCTACCTAATACTTCGTAGGTCCTCCTTTTGCTCTCAGTACAGCAGCTATCCGACGTGGCATCGATTCAACATTTACTGAGTGATCACTGAATTATGACCACCTACCTAATACTTCGTAGGTCCTCCTTTTGCTCTCAGTACAGCAGCTATCCGACGTGGCATCGATTCAACATTTACTGAGTGATCACTGAATTATGACCACCTACCTAATACTTCGTAGGTCCTCCTTTTGCTCTCAGTACAGCAGCTATCCGACGTGGCATCGATTCAACATTTACTGAGTGATCACTGAATTATGACCACCTACCTAATACTTCGTAGGTCCTCCTTTTGCTCTCAGTACAGCAGCTATCCGACGTGGCATCGATTCAACATTTACTGAGTGATCACTGAATTATGACCACCTACCTTATACTTCGTAGGTCCTCCTTTTGCTCTCAGTACAGCAGCTATCCGACGTGGCATCGATTCAACATTTACTGAGTGATCACTGAATTATGACCACCTACCTAATACTTCGTAGGTCCTCCTTTTGCTCTCAGTACAGCAGCTATCCGACGTGGCAACAATTCAACATTTACTGAGTGATCACTGAATTATGACCACCTACCTAATACTTCGTAGGTCCTTCTTTTGCTCTCAGTACAGCAGCTATCCGACGTGGCATCGATTCAACATTTACTGAGTGATCACTGAATTATGACCACCTACCTAATACTTCGTAGGTCCTCCTTTTGCTCTCAGTACAGCAGCTATCCGACGTGGCATCGATTCAACATTTACTGAGTGATCACTGAATTATGACCACCTACCTAATACTTCGTAGGTCCTCCTTTTGCTCTCAGTACAGCAGCTATCCGACGTGGCATCGATTCAACATTTACTGAGTGATCACTGAATTATGACCACCTACCTAATACTTCGTAGGTCCTCCTTTTGCTCTCAGTACAGCAGCTATCCGACGTGGCATGGATTCAACATTTACTGAGTGATCACTGAATTATGACCACCTACCTTATACTTCGTAGGTCCTCCTTTTGCTCTCAGTACAGCAGCTATCCGACGTGGCTTCGATTCAACATTTACTGAGTGATCACTGAATTATGACCACCTACCTAATACTTCGTAGGTCCTCCTTTTGCTCTCAGTACAGCAGCTATCCGACGTGGCATCGATTCAACATTTACTGAGTGATCACTGAATTATGACCACCTACCTAATACTTCGTAGGTCCTCCTTTTGCTCTCAGTACAGCAGCTATCCGACGTGGCATCGATTCAACATTTACTGAGTGATCACTGAATTATGACCACCTACCTAATACTTCGTAGGTCCTCCTTTTGCTCTCAGTACAGCAGCTATCCGACGTGGCATCGATTCAACATTTACTGAGTGATCACTGAATTATGACCACCTACCTAATACTTCGTAGGTCCTCCTTTTGCTCTCAGTACAGCAGCTATCTGACGTGGCATCGATTCAACATTTACTGAGTGATCACTGAATTATGACCACCTACCTTATACTTCGTAGGTCCTCCTTTTGCTCTCAGTACAGCAGCTATCCGACGTGGCATCGATTCAACATTTACTGAGTGATCACTGAATTATGACCACCTACCTAATACTTCGTAGGTCCTCCTTTTGCTCTCAGTACAGCAGCTATCCGACGTGGCATCGATTCAACATTTACTGAGTGATCACTGAATTATGACCACCTACCTAATACTTCGTAGGTCCTCCTTTTGCTCTCAGTACAGCAGCTATCCGACGTGGCATCGATTCAACATTTACTGAGTGATCACTGAATTATGACCACCTACCTTATACTTCGTAGGTCCTCCTTTTGCTCTCAGTACAGCAGCTATCCGACGTGGCATCGATTCAACATTTACTGAGTGATCACTGAATTATGACCACCTACCTAATACTTCGTAGGTCCTCCTTTTGCTCTCAGTACAGCAGCTATCTGACGTGGCATCGATTCAACATTTACTGAGTGATCACTGAATTATGACCACCTACCTTATACTTCGTAGGTCCTCCTTTTGCTCTCAGTACAGCAGCTATCCGACGTGGCATCGATTCAACATTTACTGAGTGATCACTGAATTATGACCACCTACCTAATACTTCGTAGGTCCTCCTTTTGCTCTCAGTACAGCAGCTATCCGACGTGGCATCGATTCAACATTTACTGAGTGATCACTGAATTATGACCACCTACCTAATACTTCGTAGGTCCTCCTTTTGCTCTCAGTACAGCAGCTATCCGACGTGGCATCGATTCAACATTTACTGAGTGATCAGTGAATTATGACCACCTACCTTATACTTCGTAGGTCCTCCTTTTGCTCTCAGTACAGCAGCTATCCGACGTGGCATTGATTCAACATTTACTGAGTGATCACTGAATTATGACCACCTACCTAATACTTCGTAGGTCCTCCTTTTGCTCTCAGTACAGCAGCTATCCGACGTGGCATCGATTCAACATTTACTGAGTGATCACTGAATTATGACCACCTACCTTATACTTCGTAGGTCCTCCTTTTGCTCTCAGTACAGCAGCTATCCGACGTGGCATCGATTCAACATTTACTGAGTGATCACTGAATTATGACCACCTACCTAATACTTCGTAGGTCCTCCTTTTGCTCTCAGTACAGCAGCTATCCGACGTGGCATCGATTCAACATTTACTGAGTGATCACTGAATTATGACCACCTACCTAATACTTCGTAGGTCCTCCTTTTGCTCTCAGTACAGCAGCTATCCGACGTGGCATCGATTCAACATTTACTGAGTGATCAGTGAATTATGACCACCTACCTTATACTTCGTAGGTCCTCCTTTTGCTCTCAGTACAGCAGCTATCCGACGTGGTATTGATTCAACATTTACTGAGTGATCACTGAATTATGACCACCTACCTAATACTTCGTAGGTCCTCCTTTTGCTCTCAGTACAGCAGCTATCCGACGTGGCATCGATTCAACATTTACTGAGTGATCACTGAATTATGACCACCTACCTTATACTTCGTAGGTCCTCCTTTTGCTCTCAGTACAGCAGCTATCCGACGTGGCATCGATTCAACATTTACTGAGTGATCACTGAATTATGACCACCTACCTAATACTTCGTAGGTCCTCCTTTTGCTCTCAGTACAGCAGCTATCCGACGTGGCATCGATTCAACATTTACTGAGTGATCAGTGAATTATGACCACCTACCTTATACTTCGTAGGTCCTCCTTTTGCTCTCAGTACAGCAGCTATCCGACGTGGCATTGATTCAACATTTACTGAGTGATCACTGAATTATGACCACCTACCTAATACTTCGTAGGTCCTCCTTTTGCTCTCAGTACAGCAGCTATCCGACGTGGCATCGATTCAACATTTACTGAGTGATCACTGAATTATGACCACCTACCTTATACTTCGTAGGTCCTCCTTTTGCTCTCAGTACAGCAGCTATCCGACGTGGCATCGATTCAACATTTACTGAGTGATCACTGAATTATGACCACCTACCTAATACTTCGTAGGTCCTCCTTTTGCTCTCAGTACAGCAGCTATCCGACGTGGCATCGATTCAACATTTACTGAGTGATCACTGAATTATGACCACCTACCTAATACTTCGTAGGTCTTCCTTTTGCTCTCAGTACAGCAGCTATCCGACGTGGCATCGATTCAACATTTACTGAGTGATCACTGAATTATGACGACCTACCTAATACTTCGTAGGTCTTCCTTTTGCTCTCAGTACAGCAGCTATCCGACGTGGCAACAATTCAACATTTACTGAGTGATCACTGAATTATGACCACCTACCTAATACTTCGTAGGTCCTTCTTTTGCTCTCAGTACAGCAGCTATCGGACGTGGCATCGATTCAACATTTACTGAGTGATCACTGAATTATGACCACCTACCTAATACTTCGTAGGTCCTCCTTTTGCTCTCAGTACAGCAGCTATCCGACGTGGCATCGATTCAGTAAGATGCCGGAAGCAGTTGGAAGGTATGGCCAACCAAGCTGTGTGTAATGCAGCCTTCAAAACAGGTATGAAAGTGATTGGTGTATCCAGACGCCTGTTATATCGTTCCATTATGTCCAACAAGTGCTCTATGGGATTGGCATCGGTGAAGTTCGGAGGCCAATCGATATGCTGGAAGTCTGAACTGTGTTCCTCAAACCATTTGCTCACAACATTGGACCTGGGGCTTGGGGCATTGTCATCTTGGAAGGCACCGTTGTCATTCTTGAAAAGGTGCAACATTGCTGAGTGTACAAAGTTAGCAAGCAATTCACGATAGTGGGCACCAGTCATACGTTGTTCCACATTCACCAGGAGTCCAAGTTCCTTCCGGGTAAACATGTCCCACACCATACAACCTCCTCCACCGGCTTGCAATGTGGAAACCATGCAGGATGGAAAGAGTGCCTCATGTTGTTTGCGCCAAATACGTACACGATCATCCACGGAGTGGTAAAAAACGCGCCTCGTCAGACCAGCACATTTTTTTTTCCAGTCATCCGACTTCCAATTCGCATGATCTTTGGCACCAGGCGAGTCTTTTTATTATATACGCCGATGAACTGTAGTTAGGAGATGATGCCGTCGGGGTCGTCTGCTGCTATACAGTCCATACGTGCGACGTAAGGTCTTAACAGATACTGTTCCGTGTTGACCTCTGTTGTATTGGGTAGTCAACTTTTGAGCAATGCTAAGTCTGTTGGCCTATGCGAGTCGTTGGACCCGGCGTTTACCTCTCACTTTAACCTTTCGCTGATCTGTGCTGTTTTGCCTCCGGATCGTTGCTTGACCATTTCGTAGCCTATGATGATCACGCTCGTGAGAGAAGCCTGCTATTTCGGCATTCAAAAACAGGAATCATTTACGCCGGAAAGCTCACCAGATGGCGCTTATTACAGAGGATAACTACAACGCTTAGCCGCTGGTGGTTGCAGGTGGGTGTGCTGTCATACAGAATTAAATCGCATAAGTTGTCTCCATAATCGCTAGAATTGTTTTATTTTTTCTTGCGGAAGCGATGAATAATATCATATGACTAATAAATAACAATGATGGTATAATTTATCAGTCCTCTACCGTAATCTCGTATTCCGATATGATCAATGAAGTTACACATTTCGGGACACATTAAATACATCCATGACCTGCTATATAGAATTTTAATATATGTATATTTTTTAGTAATTCACTGTTCCCAAATCATTTTGAAAGGTAAGATTACATAACTACCTACTTTCTTCTTTATTTGAACGCTTTCCACACTTAAAAGGTTAGTTATGGTCATGCTTCGCTGTTTGCGCAATTTCTCGTGTGAAAATATTTATTTAGGAGGAGCGTAATGCTCAGGCTTAATTGCCGATCCAATTCTTAATTAAATTAAATCAAAGGAATTGTCCACAATTTGGTTAAAAGTTTTACATTATAAAATAAGGCATAAGGGTAGTAATTCTTCATATTAGAATGCATATTGTACACAAATGAATATGATTGTATGTGTCAGTCAGTTATACCCAAGGACGTTAGAATGAGATATCTGGAGGCTGCCGCCATGAAACGTTCGTAAAAGTTCGAAACAAATATAGAGTTAATCGGGCAGTACTACTTTGCTTGTAGCCTATTATAGCGGGCGTCAGCCATTAAAGTGTGGGAAATCTGCTAGTTTCCAAGGCTATTGCAAAGCATGTTGTTTTTGCTGAATCGCATTTTTTCGTGACAAATATTTCTAATTGTTCATCGTAATTTGCCACCGATGTGTGAGAAAACGCTGCTGAATTTTAAAAATTCGTAATTATTTTGAGGCACCTACCCATTTCTATTTAAAACTCAAACTGATGAAACGTCTGTGCAAGTTCAAAACAAATGTGTTTTGGTGAAAAAAAAAAAGTTGAATTTAATTCCTTTTGGGTATATTGAATTGGATTGATATTTATTAAAGGCGTTATATTTATGCTGGTATTGCAATTTGAAATATGGAAATTATAGAAAAATTAAATTTGGGAGATGGGTGGATGCATTTCGAAACAAAAATATTTTCTAAGTACTAGAAAAGGCCATGAACATCCTAAACAAAAATGCATCTGAAAGTTTACATTCCACAAGAAGTTATTTGAAAGTTTGCGTTGTTTGTGTTCAAGCAGAGTTGAGTCACCTGAAAGTGCAAAAATAAGTGGATATTGTTGCATGTGTATGAAAATGTGTCACTATAAGTCATACGATAAAATGTACTCGTTCAATAACAACTTGTGGAGGCGGTGAAAGTCAATTAAAATGGATAGGACAAAAATTGCAGTTATGAAAAACCTTATAATACCAGGATTCGGATCGATAGCCTTAGTCAAGCTAAGGGGAGTACATGGGACCAAGTCATGGAAGACAACAGCACACAAAAATTTTTCACACTGCACTCATTTTGAACTTTTTTTTAAAAGGCTACTGCCTGTATTTATTATTTTTCTTTAAAAACTTAACCAGTTAATTTTAATGGACAAACAGATGGTATTTCCTTTTTTCTTGCTTGCTTAAACACAGCAGTATAAAACAGAATCTCAATTTACTTTCTATTTCTATTTGGCCACTGGCCTTATGAACAGCACAACTTTACATATTTCAACACAGTTGGTTTGAACACTAGGCATGCATCCAAAATTATACCATGATTCACATAGCTTAAAAAAAAAAAATACTGGATTATTTTTAATTCTACAAGGTGGACAAATTCTGTTCTTTTGAAACGTACTCTCTTCTCTCTCACCCAGTTAGCTCAATGACCAATTTACAATTTTACACTTATTGATTTGAATTTAAACAATCTTAGCAAACTCCGCAATCTCCCAGACCAGATTCAAAGACTTCAATTAAATTTACAGTTATTTTAAGAGCCACAAATTATACTTTAACAAATCTACTATCAGCAAGTAAACAAACCAAGTAAATTATCCTCAAAACAGAATTTACACTGAGCACAAGCATTAATTAACATTACATAACCCATAGAACTATCCTGAATGAACCTACTTCACTTATAAAGAAACCTCACTAACTAATCTTAAAAATTATCACTATTCATAACATCAACATAATTCAGAAATTCAAACAATCTTCTTGCACTAGCTTGCTCATAAAAATCACCTCACTCTGCACTTCACATAATAGCTCAGGATACTTAATAACTCTATACTGTAAACAAAAGCTCAAAATACCAATTAACTAAATTTCCAAACTAAATATCAAGTTCACTAACACCAACAACCAGAATTTAGAATTTTCATCCCTAGCACTACAGCAAATCATAAACAAATAAATTTAGATACTTTAAATCACCAAACAAACTTGAATTTAACACCTGCAGTGAATTACTGAGGTAGCGGTGAGGCAAATACTCCCAGTTCAGACACTACCCTGGGTTTTGAGAACCAACACAGGAAGAAAATACCAAGTCAGGCTGAAGGCGTGAAATTGGGTCGTGAATCCACTTTCAGCCTATGCAAAGGGAAAGAAAAAAAATCCTCAAGTGTGACACATCATCATCAGGCACAGAATTTCCTCTAACATGATCTCACCACATTTCTTGAAGCAACGCTCGACCGACCCTCGCTGGCAGTACATATCTCCGTGAGCAGCAGAAACTACTGGGGGGTTTGAAGACAAGTTTTCCCCCAAAAACCACGTCTTCAAGGATCTCCCCTTTTCAGAACCAATGCATGATCCCACCTTGATCAACCACGCCTGCAAGAGCCTGTCGTACTTCAACCCTAAATACTCCAGGCACACCTGGCCCAGAACTAACACAACTATATCTCAGGAAAAATTCACTTATCTCTGTATATATCCCAAGAAATTCTAAATCACAATATCCACATATATCCCAGGAAAAATTCACTTATCTCTCTATATCCCAAGAAATCCTAAATCACTATATCCACATATATCCCAGGAAAAATTCACTTATCTCTCTATATCCCAAGAAATCCTAAATCACTATATCCACATATATCCCAGGAAAAATTCACTTATCTCTCTATATCCCAAGAAATCCTAAATCACTATATCCACATATATCCCAGGAAAAATCACTAGCAAGGAAATTCTTCTGCACCATGGCAATGCGCAGGTCCACTTCAGACAATACACTGACCATTTACATAACCCACCAAATATTTTCACCTTATTGAAAATTAAAATTACATTTAGACTTTTAACCTTATAGTAAAAACAAGAAAATTTAGGCCAAAGAAAAGAACAATTAATACTGGAACTGGTGAGCAAAAGTGTGTCTTCTCAACCCATGATGTTCATTCTTTTTGTGAAATACTAAACTTGAGAACAAAAAAATACTTTAACTTCTATTCTGCACATATCGCATCCTGGTGAAAATTCCCTACTCAGAGCCCTCTGCCCTAGGACAAGTTCCCTGCTTGCCCTAAGATCACCCCTTTCCAATGGGAGATTAACACTCATCTGGAGCATGTAAAATACTGGTCCTCAATTAACACTCCCACCATCTCAATTTCGACACCCAACACTCCAAGAATGTAAACAGCACTTTAGGTTTCCAATTTCATCACACTATAATATGTTCCCAAAATTCCAATATAAATCATCCCATAATTTATCTTCACTCAAAAAAAAAATAACTCAACGCTGTAAAAAGGCTAGAGAAAAAATGTTTACAATTATTTTATCACCCACGACATCACAATAACACTGCTTTTCAATTATCACATGCCCAACTAAACTATTATCGATGCACCAAAATTCACTGTGCCCAACTATTAAACTAAATTTTTCCGATACATCAAAATTTACTGGCCTGGGAAGTTGCTAAAATACCAGTCATGACAGCACAAAAAAAAACATAAATGAAAGCATTTTCAACTCCCCTCTCTTTTTTTTTCTTTTTTCTGAATTCGTACCTGAGTAACTAATACATTTTAATTTTGAAAGCTGAACGACAACACAGCCAAAATCAGAGGGAAAAAAACTTGCTCTTTTTCTTTTTGTTTCTTATGCTCAGCTCGAAGTTTAGGTACCCTGCGTGGGATGTTATATATCAATACAAAAAGATATGAACTAAAACATTACCTTCGAGCTGGCGTTCTTTTTTCTTCCCTTCTGTTTTCACCACAGTTTACAGTCCTGGCACAACCACATTCTCGTTAGAATTTCTTTTTTGTTTTCTTCCTCCCAGTTCCCTTCCTTAAACGGTTAATGGCCGAGGTAACCATTTTCGAAACCTCGGGATGAGATGGAACCTTTGAGGCAGGCCTCCTTTTCGGAGTATCATCCGAGGGTGAAGCCGTAGAGGCTGGGCCCATTCTTTCCGGAATTTCCATAAGGGAGAAGGCATGTCCCCCTTCAGCCAAGAATTTTCCATTAACGACAATGTCCCAGCCTGCCGCCATTTTGTTCTTCAGGGCGAGGTTCCCGGCTGGCGGAATGCCGCTTTAACTGCGTTCTACATTGTAAAAATTTTCAATAGTCAGCCCAGATCCAGAGTGTCTCCTTGTGGTGGACTGGTGGTCAGCAAAATGCTGCCATGGAAAAAACTCTTTTTTTCTCTGGGGTTCTCTCCCGCCAAAAGGCGAGGAGAAAAAAACTCCGCCGTCCCCTCTTTCTCTGACGTCCAGCAACAAGACAAGAGCAAAAAAAGTGACTCTCAACGGATAAAAACTCAGGGGTGCTTGAAAACCGCTGACCCCTCTCATTGGTCGAAACTTCAGCCTAGCAACTCACGGCTTCCCAACGGAATCTTCACTCCCACGCCTCGAGTGACCTCTGACCTTCACACGTGCAGACCCAGGCTCTTCTTGACCCTGGGGTCTAAAAATAGATTTCGTTGCTGAATTCCCTACCCCAAAAGACGAAAAGATGTTACACTTTTGGGCGACTTCTCGCTTGGAAACAGGAACGCAAAAAAAAAAATGGCGAATTCTTGCTTTGCAGAAAATCACTAATTTTAATTTTTTTTTCTTTTCTCTCGTTCCGTGATGTGAAAGTAAAATTAATTTTGATTCTCTGAGCTGCACACCTACTCGCCTTTTCCTATTGCTATAAAAGAACCGATAAAATAATTATTTTCAAAACCCCAAAGTCAGTTAAATCAAATATTATTCTTTTTTTTTTTTTCAACATGAAATTTTGTTTTCCTGGTTGTGATTAAGACAAGCGAATTTTTTTCGCATGAATTCCCCTGCCTTTCAACCAGGAATTTTCTTCTAACGTATGTCATGGAAGAAAATTTTTGCATTAATTAATCTCTGATAAACCAACAGAAAGATTGATCAGGTCTCTCTGAAATTCACCAGAGGTTAAAATTTTCGCCATGACAAATACATTCCCCCTGCGAAAAAGACGAGCAAAGCGAGTCGAAACATAAAATAAAATCTCAGAAAATTCGCTTCTACCTACTACTCAACACACACGTGCTCCGACCATGTCAACAAACCGATGAATGTAAACAAACCTGCAGCGCCACCTACCTCCGGTGAGCTGACTTCCGTTCCAACATGGCTACCACTGAACTAGGAAAACAAATGTTCCGAAGCGAAGCTACTTATCACCTGACCTTAATTACAGAGGTGAAAGAATTTTTTTCAAGCCAAAAAATTTTCACGGAACGAAGGAAAAAAATTCTGCACCGACTCAAATACTAACCTTTTAACTACACTGAGAAAATTAAATTAAAAGAAATTTAACTGATTATTAAATTCCTAACTCACTGGCTATTACTACAGTAATACTAATCCTACCCAACACTGAACCTACACTTCACTCCAATAGTAAACAACCTAACTTAAAATAACTAACCAGTGCACCTGGGCACTAAATTAACCAGCGTGAGGAGAGAAGAGAAGTTACGCCTCTTACAATTTTTGCATTATGCTTTCACCAATTTGACATCACCAACAACAGGCATTTTCGAATGACAACATTACTTTACAATACACTTTCTTCGCTTAGTTCAACAGAATATGATAAATTGCCTGAATGCAACACATTAAAATTACACTTAATTCAACACTCGGACTGTAGAGGTAAAAAAATTTTGCAACACATGAAAAATACACCTAGAAGTTCAATATTTGGAAAAGTGTGAAATTGCATATATATATGTGACATACTGCAAACTATTAATTAGCACTAGTTATATTCGAAATACCAAATTATACATTATGCAGGTACGCTTGAGAAATTATTTGTGTGAAAACTCATGTAGGTAAACACCCAAAAAAAAATTGCATGTGTGTCAAGCACAAAATTACTGAAATTACTCATATATCACTGAAAATATTACACCAACACAAAAAAAAAAAATCTTTTTATGTGTGTCAAGCCCTAACTGGCTTTTATGTTAAGCCCAAAATTATTCAATTATTACAAACACTGCTACTGAAATATTATAATGCTTATACACAGAAATTCAGCTAAAATCAAAAAATATGCACTTTCGCTACTTTGGTCACTGAGAGAGAGAGACTACCAGAACTTATCACTACGAGAAAATAATTCACATATGAAACCATACTCAAGATTTTTCGTAACTACTGTGCAGTACAGGTTGAATTCCATGACAAGGCATGTATCCTATGGTCACGGCACCAAAATGTTTTGGTGGAAAAAAAAATTTGAATTTAATTCATTTTGGGTATATTGAATTGGATTGATATTTATTAAAGGCGTTATATTTATGCTGGTATTGCAATTTGAAATATGGAAATTATAGAAAAATTAAATTTGGGAGATGGGTGGATGCATTTCGAAACAAAAATATTTTCTAAGTACTAGAAAAGGCCATGAACATCCTAAACAAAAATGCATCTGAAAGTTTACATTCCACAAGAAGTTATTTGAAAGTTTGCGTTGTTTGTGTTCAAGCAGAGTTGAGTCACCTGAAAGTGCAAAAATAAGTGGATATTGTTGCATGTGTATGAAAATGTGTCACTATAAGTCATACGATAAAATGTACTCGTTCAATAACAACTTGTGGAGGCGGTGAAAGTCAATTAAAATGGATAGGACAAAAATTGCAGTTATGAAAAACCTTATAATACCAGGATTCGGATCGATAGCCTTAGTCAAGCTAAGGGGGAGTACATGGGACCAAGTCATGGAAGACAACAGCACACAAAAATTTTTCACACTGCACTCATTTTGAACTTTTTTTTAAAAGGCTACTGCCTGTATTTATTATTTTTCTTTAAAAACTTAACCAGTTAATTTTAATGGACAAACAGATGGTATTTCCTTTTTTCTTGCTTGCTTAAACACAGCAGTATAAAACAGAATCTCAATTTACTTTCTATTTCTATTTGGCCACTGGCCTTATGAACAACACAACTTTACATATTTCAACACAGTTGGTTTGAACACTAGGCATGCATCCAAAATTATACCATGATTCACATAGCTTAAAAAAAAAAAAATACTGGATTATTTTTAATTCTACAAGGTGGACAAATTCTGTTCTTTTGAAACGTACTCTCTTCTCTCTCACCCAGTTAGCTCAATGACCAATTTACAATTTTACACTTATTGATTTGAATTTAAACAATCTTAGCAAACTCCGCAATCTCCCAGACCAGATTCAAAGACTTCAATTAAATTTACAGTTATTTTAAGAGCCACAAATTATACTTTAACAAATCTACTATCAGCAAGTAAACAAACCAAGTAAATTATCCTCAAAACAGAATTTACACTGAGCACAAGCATTAATTAACATTACATAACCCATAGAACTATCCTGAATGAACCTACTTCACTTATAAAGAAACCTCACTAACTAATCTTAAAAATTATCACTATTCATAACATCAACATAATTCAGAAATTCAAACAATCTTCTTGCACTAGCTTGCTCATAAAAATCACCTCACTCTGCACTTCACATAATAGCTCAGGATACTTAATAACTCTATACTGTAAACAAAAGCTCAAAATACCAATTAACTAAATTTCCAAACTAAATATCAAGTTCACTAACACCAACAACCAGA
Source organism: Macrothele yani (assembly GCA_039090855.1). NCBI lineage: Eukaryota > Metazoa > Arthropoda > Arachnida > Araneae > Macrothelidae > Macrothele > Macrothele yani. Next base: position 137,940,477 of record CM077004.1, read on the forward strand.
ATTTAGAATTTTCATCCCTAGCCTACAGCAAATCATAAACAAATAAATTTAGATACTTTAAATCACCAAGCAAACTTGAATTTAACACCTGCAGTGAATTACTGAGGTAGCGGTGAGGCAAATACTCCCAGTTCAGACACTACCCTGGGTTTTGAGAACCAACACAGGAAGAAAATACCAAGTCAGGCTGAAGGCGTGAAATTGGGTCGTGAATCCACTTTCAGCCTATGCAAAGGGAAAGAAAAAAATCCTCAAGTGTGACACATCATCATCAGACACAGAATTTCCTCTAACATGATCTCACCACATTTCTTGAAGCAACGCTCGACCGACCCTCGCTGGCAGTACATATCTCCGTGAGCAGCGAAACTACTGGGGGGTTTGAAGACAAGTTTTCCCCCAAAAACCACGTCTTCAAGGATCTCCCCCTTTTCAGAACCAATGCATGATCCCACCTTGATCAACCACGCCTGCAAGAGCCTGTCGTACTTCAACCCTAAATACTCCAGGCACATCTGGCCCAGAACTAACACAACTATATCTCAGGAAAAATTCACTTATCTCTGTATATATCCCAAGAAATTCTAAATCACAATATCCACATATATCCCAGGAAAAATTCCCTTATCTCTCTATATCCCAAGAAATCCTAAATCACTATATCCACATATATCCCAGGAAAAATTCACTTATCTCTCTATATCCCAAGAAATCCTAAATCACTATATCCACATATATCCCAGGAAAAATTCACTTATCTCTCTATATCCCAAGAAATCCTAAATCACTATATCCACATATATCCCAGGAAAAATCACTAGCAAGGAAATTCTTCTGCACCATGGCAATGCGCAGGTCCACTTCAGACAATACACTGACCATTTACATAACCCACCAAATATTTTCACCTTATTGAAAATTAAAATTACATTTAGACTTTTAACCTTATAGTAAAAACAAGAAAATTTAGGCCAAAGAAAAGAACAATTAATACTGGAACTGGTGAGCAAAAGTGTGTCTTCTCAACCCATGATGTTCATTCTTTTTGTGAAATACTAAACTTGAGAACAAAAAAATACTTTAACTTCTATTCTGCACATATCGCATCCTGGTGAAAATTCCTACTCAGAGCCCTCTGCCCTAGGACAAGTTCCCTGCTTGCCCTAAGATCACCCCTTTCCAATGGGAGATTAACACTCATCTGGAGCATGTAAAATACTGGTCCTCAATTAACACTCCCACCATCTCAATTTCGACACCCAACACTCCAAGAATGTAAACAGCACTTTAGGTTTCCAATTTCATCACACTATAATATGTTCCCAAAATTCCAATATAAATCATCCCATAATTTATCTTCACTCAAAAAAAAAAAATAACTCAACGCTGTAAAAAGGCTAGAGAAAAAATGTTTACAATTATTTTATCACCCACGACATCACAATAACACTGCTTTTCAATTATCACATGCCCAACTAAACTATTATCGATGCACCAAAATTCACTGTGCCCAACTATTAAACTAAATTTTTCCGATACATCAAAATTTACTGGCCTGGGAAGTTGCTAAAATACCAGTCATGACAGCACAAAAAAAAAACATAAATGAAAGCATTTTCAACTCCCCTCTCTTTTTTTTTTTCTTTTTTCTGAATTCGTACCTGAGTAACTAATACATTTTAATTTTGAAAGCTGAACGACAACACAGCCAAAATCAGAGGGAAAAAAACTTGCTCTTTTTCTTTTTGTTTCTTATGCTCAGCTCGAAGTTTAGGTACCCTGCGTGGGATGTTATATATCAATACAAAAGATATGAACTAAAACATTACCTTCGAGCTGGCGTTCTTTTTTCTTCCCTTCTGTTTTCACCACAGTTTACAGTCCTGGCACAACCACATTCTCGTTAGAATTTCTTTTTTGTTTTCTTCCTCCCAGTTCCCTTCCTTAAACGGTTAATGGCCGAGGTAACCATTTTCGAAACCTCGGGATGAGATGGAACCTTTGAGGCAGGCCTCCTTTTCGGAGTATCATCCGAGGGTGAAGCCGTAGAGGCTGGGCCCATTCTTTCCGGAATTTCCATAAGGGAGAAGGCATGTCCCCCTTCAGCCAAGAATTTTCCATTAACGACAATGTCCCAGCCTGCCGCCATTTTGTTCTTCAGGGCGAGGAACAAAATTTTGTTCTTTAAAGCGGCATTCCGCCAGCCGGGAGGCTGGCGGAATGCCGCTTTAACTGCGTTCTACATTGTAAAAATTTTCAATAGTCAGCCCAGATCCAGAGTGTCTCCTTGTGGTGGACTGGTGGTCAGCAAAATGCTGCCATGGAAAAAACTCTTTTTTTCTCTGTGGTTCTCTCCCGCCAAAAGGTGAGGAGAAAAAAAACTCCGCCGTCCCCTCTTTCTCTGACGTCCAGCAACAAGACAAGAGCAAAAAAAGTGACTCTCAACGGATAAAAACTCAGGGGTGCTTGAAAACCGCTGACCCCTCTCATTGGTCGAAACTTCAGCCTAGCAACTCACGGCTTCCCAACGGAATCTTCACTCCCACGCCTCGAGTGACCTCTGACCTTCACACGTGCAGACCCAGGCTCTTCTTGACCCTGGGGTCTAAAAATAGATTTCGTTGCTGAATTCCCTACCCCAAAAGACGAAAAGATGTTACACTTTTGGGCGACTTCTCGCTTGGAAACAGGAACGCAAAAAAAAAAAAAATGGCGAATTCTTGCTTTGCAGAAAATCACTAATTTTATTTTTTTTTTTTTTCTTTTCTATCGTTCCGTGATGTGAAAGTAAAATTAATTTTGATTCTCTCAGCTGCACACCTACTCGCCTTTTCCTATTGCGATAAAAGAACCGATAAAATAATTATTTTCAAAACCCCAAAGTCAGTTAAATCAAATATTATTCTTTTTTTTTTTTTTCAACATGAAATTTTGTTTTCCTGGTTGTGATTAAGACAAGCGAATTTTTTTCGCATGAATTCCCCTGCCTTTCAACCAGGAATTTTCTTCTAACGTATGTCATGGAAGAAAATTTTTGCATTAATTAATCTCTGATAAACCAACAGAAAGATTGATCAGGTCTCTCTGAAATTCACCAGAGGTTAAAATTTTCGCCATGACAAATGTAACGTTAAAATTAAATACTTCACTCTTTTATGAAGCATAAATCATTCCAGTTTGATATTAACTTAATTACTGCTATCAAAATCCAAGCAACTCGAAAATGCACACAACTGAAACTGCTTGAGTATCATGTAAACAAATCAAAATTTCCACAGTTACTTCCTGTAAACTTGCTTGTAAGAATATAGAAAAGGCACACAGCAATACCTCATTTCTTTTATATAAAAATAATTGAAGAAAACGAGAAGTACGCAGTTTCGTAATTGACGGCAGTATACTAAAAGCACTAACGGTAAGGCAAAGTTGTCCTCGGTGAAAGCGGCCTCTGGTGGCGTTTAAGAAAATCAAAAGTGCTTCCGGTTTTTTTTTTCAGGAAATTCGGCCCAAAATAACAGGCTTCTTTAACGATCCTCGTAGGCTACGACCATTTTCACGTCAGTTGTGATACACTCTAACTGCGGCTGCTCGCGAACAACCCACCAGTTCAGCCGTATCGAAAATATAGCACACGAGGTCCGAGCTCCCACAAGCTGTCCTTTCTCAAAGTCCGATATATCCATCCGTTCACCTATCTCGCATCGAATTTTACTACCTAATACTCCACTCTCACTTCATATGTATATGCTACGTCGGTCGACTAATTGCGCCCTCTCGGAAATCACGTGGTCAACGGGCCGCATCCATACCTCTGCTAGGAGTGGTCATAATTCAGTGATCACTCAGTGTATGTCAACTTGTATTTGTTTGAATACATCGATAAAAACAAATATATATAGATGTGGTACATGAAAGCTGCCATTAAATCTTGGGTAAAATGATTCCCATTTATTTGTAGTCTTTTCGAATGTAATGTTTGAGGTCAGCTCATAGAGAAAGGAAACTGTTCGCATTTCGCAGTATAAGTATCCGTTAAGTAATCACTGAATTGAATAATTGGGGTGTTGTGCCGACATGAGGTCCTCCAGAAAAGAGATCTCCAAGAAATCTACGGTTTTTCAGATTATTTCTCTATTAAGCAAGGGCTGGGTGAGTGAGTGTGATGCTTGTTTCCCTTTATGAGTGTAGTTGACCCCTCAGATAAGAGTGCAGTTGACCCATCAAATAAGGAGAAGGAACTGGGGTAAATGCAACCGATCCCTTACCACGAGACCTATGTCTGTTCTGCAGTACCCAGGTTCCACTGACGTACATCAAAGTAGGAGCAATTACACTTGTACACAAAGTCGTTCTGGACGTTTCAAAGAACTGTCGTTTCTGTGAAAAACTCCTAAAGTACCGGTTGAACGTGAAGAATAATATGTTTTTCGTGTAGTAATGTAGATCAAATAGAACATACCCCGTCTTTACACGATTCAAAAACTTGATGAACTTCTAAAGCTTACACAAGTTTAAAATTTAATTTAATACTAAAAATTTTAAAATACATGAGACCTTTCGAACCCAGGTCGAACCCACTGTGGCTTTCGAACCCACAGTGGGTTCCATAGGTCTCAGGTATTTGAAACTTTTTAGTATTAAATTAAATTTTAAACTTGTGTAAGCTTTAGAAGTTCATCAACTTTTGAATCGTGTAAAGACGTTGGTGTGTGTTCTATTCGATCTTAAAGTAACCATGAATTTCAAACATGAACTCATTCGCCCTCCAGTCTCACCTTCTAATCTTTTCTCTCTGCCAGGCGTGCTTCCTTAATATAAACTCATCAACCGGCCTATCTGATATTATTTTAATAAAACCTGTGAATATAAGATCAATGAACACAAGGACCACGGATGACCTAGTAGGCAACATTCATGACTGCCACGGATGACCTAGTAGGCAACATTCATGACTGCCACGGATTGCCTGGTAGTCAACCTTCATGACTGCCACGGAAAAGTTTCAGGATCGATACCAGGCAGGTACGAACGCTCGAACCACTAAAACTTCGATGAGCACGTTAAGCCGTCGGGCCCACCTGCCCAAAAGACGCGGCCCTTATTTATAACCCATATGGCACAGTACCCGGGACACCGGTTATAAATAAAAGCGTCTTTCCTCTACCTTTTAATTCGCTTCCGTGCGACTTTCCTGTCTGGCACTCTAGCTCAAATCTGCTAGCTTCCTACTTCTAACGGTTGTTTAAGACCTGGAGTAAGACACTGTCGCCCTAAAATCCTCTACATAAATCTCAGATCTCAAGGAACACTATCATTTACGACAATAAAAAATTATAATATCCATCTTGAAAGTTATAGCGCGGCAGCGCTGGGTATAGAGTGCACCTAAAACAAAGCAAACATTTCTGTGCAGTTTTTTAAAAACATAATAACTTCAGTTTCTCCGAAAGACTCATCTTCGAAATAATGATGCTTTACGGGAGTGCATACAAATTGCGTTTGTTCTTATTTAATTTGTTATTAGCATTTGCTTTTTCCAATAAGGATGTATATTATTAAACGTCGATGAAAGCTGTAACCTAAATCTGTTAAATAAGATTGAGGCTCCCTGCCGCCATGTGATCTCCAGTGTTATTCATACTTAAATGAAATTGCTTTTCTGATAGATAAGCAACGAGGTGTAGCACCGACGAATTCTGAGCGTTAATGAGTGCAGGACAATCATACTCATTTCTTAAAATGCTGCAATAAAGGAAAAAGAGTTTATCTTCCTCTTTAAAAGATGGGACATTTAATGAAAAGGAGGCGCAAATAAAAAAAATAATAACTTCAAGAATAATCTTGTCATATGATCTTCAGTTGTGGAAGAATGCTTTTGACAGTCGCTGCCTTATATATTTTTTTTCGTCCAAAAAATGTTTATCTACAACTCAAAAGGTGCTCAGTTATTTTTCTTTTTCCTTTCCCCTAGCAGCTGCAGGCAATGCATTCGGGAGCTGGTGGATCAATTGTTGCTGTTGTCGAGGCTATGCTTGTTGGGAGATCTGGGAGCAAGATTAGATTTACTCGTCCTGCGTTTTATTGACCCTCTGGCCGCAGCGGGAGTAAAACGGAGAAGGTCTCTGCGCTTCCGGGCCACTAAAGTAGAGTTGGCAGCGTGCCAGCTCGGTCGCAAACAATGAGGAACACTTTAAAACAACCCAAGAACAACAAACGCACAACGAACAGCACTGAAAGCGCGAACAAAACTTTTAGCATCGTGGAGCCAGCCAGGAAATTTAATGATCTCCTCGCTACTATGATACGTCCTCTGTTGAAGATTTTTATGTTGTCAGAAAAATCTCTTGATTTTAGTGAGTGCCTTTGTCTTTTAAGAGAAATGTAGAATTTATTAATCCCTAAAATAACTTCTGAATTCGCCGAAAGTTTCTTAACTTACTGGAATCGTTTTCAGTTGTAAACGTTTATCAAATAAACAGAATTTAAAAATGCATTATGTATGACTTTTCCTTAGGAATTCGTACATTTCTTTTTGCCCAGTAGTGTAACGTCTTAATGTAAGCGAACAAATACTGTACAATCAGGAGAGTGCTGGCAACCCCTGCATTGCGGGAGGCTGGGGGGTGGGGGATTTAGCCGTGTATGGCTAAGATGGCAGTAAAAATATTTACAAAATTTTTGGGGAGACTTCATATGAAACTGGTTATAGAAATAGGATTTTTTTTTTTTTTTTTGCATTTTTGAGGGCAGCTTTGAATAAAAAAAAGCAATTTTTCGTTGGTTTTTGCTTGTTTTCTCTTTAAATAAGTAAAATCATTAGAAATCATTTTCGGCGATTTAATTTATAAATTGGATGACAGGCAAACAGCTGTTCCAGGGGACTTGAGGGCCTTTTCCACACCTATAGCAGTAGTTCAGGTACATATACAGACACCGGACAAAAAATTAGTCACCTTTAGAAATTTACTTTTGATGGAAGAAATTCCATTAGGTGATTTACTTGGGTCATTGAGAAATGATTGAGCCAAGTTTTGTAGGAGTACGTATTCAGACATAATTCGCCAGAAGACGACGGTAATCGGTAGGGTAGGTGTTGCTCTACAAAATGCCAACAGATGGCGCTGCGCAGCGCACACGGCGGCATGTAACAGGCTGCTCGTTCAAGTATTGCTGAGTCACGCGTGGACAGGAAGGACCGAAGGAAGTTGATTGTCACGGGCATGGGCGTCGGAACTGTTTTTTACCCAAGGGGGCAAGAAATCAGCATATGCAGTTTTTGGTCAAAACGTAAAACTTATATCGCTGTTGTAAAACAGGGCGGCATGACGTCATTTGAACATACTACAGATAAAACGATTATATCGATAAAATCTTAATTAATATAAACTTTGAGTTTTACATCTGTATTACATTGTATTTTGATGTAAAGCGTTTTGCCGATATGTATTATGGTTCAAATTCCACAAGAACCGTAGCCCTTATGTTATTCATCAAACAACGTAAGAATATATCTCATTCCTTTCTCCATCTTCCATTTTCTTGCTTAGGGAAATACTGATTTTATTATACTTAAAATGTAGAAAACGCTCCTGCTTTTTTTTTTTTCTATAAAAACGCAATAATTTTCAGATATTTTAGGATAGCTGTTTTTAGTAAAAAAAATTTCGCGTACTGGACAAGGGAGTAGGATAATCTGCGTTTTAGGAATCATACTGGACAGAGGAGAAGAGTAATCTGCGTCTTAAGAATCATATTGGACGAGGGGAAAGAGTTTAAACCGCGTCTTGCATCCTGAGGAATTCAGAGTTCTCGACGGATTTGAGAGAATTTACAGTTCTCGACGTCTCAGGAATGCAGAGTTCTAATTATTATTTAAACTAGAAAATAATACTTTTTTTCCGGAAGGAATTTTAAATGGCGGGAAAAAAAAAAAAAAAAACAAGCGTTAATCTGATTTCTGACTAAGAAAAGTCAGGGGGCAAATGTGAATATTTCGCCCTTGCACGCAAAGGAGAGCGGGGGCAGCTGCCCCCTCTGCCCCCGCGGTTCCGACGCCACTGATCACGGGCAACGTTGGACGGCGTGGTTTTTGTGAAAAGAAGGCGTTCGTGCAAGTGATATTCACCATCGTTCAACAGCAGTGTGTATAGATGCCGCCACAAGCCGTGCAACTGGGTTTCGATGGATTCAGAACTTTCAGGACGGGAACCAAAATGCGGAGAAGCGTGTAAGCACCGGTCGTCCGAGAACGTCACGCACTCCGGACATGATCCAGCGAATTTCCGATCTGATCATGGAAAATGGGAATGTGACTGTAAAGCAGTTGCACACACAGAGACAGGTTTGTCTCTAGCGACAATTCACTCGATTGTTCGCGATGAATTGAAAATGTTTAATTTGCGTGCACGCTGGGTTCCGCACGAACTGGCTCAGCCCCCCCCCCCCCAAAAGAAAAAACTGACCCGGAAGGACTGCTTGCACTTCATGACGCCGGTCTAGCGGACTTTCTTGCTGATCTGGTGACTGGTGACGAGTCGTGGTTCAGCTATGCCATACCGCAGAAGAAACAACAGTCCATGTAATGGTGCCATACCAATAGTCCTCCTCCAAAAAGGCCCGACCAGCACTGACATATGGAAAACAATTGACATCTGTCTTTTGGGACACCCAGGAAATCCTGCTTGTCGACTGGCTTCCGAAGGGCGCGAGAGTGGACAGCAACACCGACCGTGCCATTTTGACTCGACTGCGTCGCCGAATTCAGCAGCGGCGGAAGGGTAAGTGGGCCAAGAAAGTGCTCTTTTTGCATGACGATGCTCACCCACAATCGTCCATACATACAAGGGCTACACTGGATGAACTTAGATACACGGTCTTCCGGCATCCTCCTTACTCTCCCGACTTAGCCCCCTCCGGTTACGCTCTCTTCGACAATATGAAGTGCCCTTTAAGAGGCCAGACATTGCAGACGGAGATGCCCTGCACGAGGCTGTCCTCCAGTGGTGTCGCACTATCCCAAGAGATTGGTTTCGGGAGGCCATCATCAAGCTCTCACAACAATGGCGTCGCTGCATAGAACTGCAGCGAGATTACGTCGACCATTCTTGAAACTGCCATATTTCTACAGTTCTTCATTACCAGGGCCAGTGGCGTTAAGCAAATTCTTTGACACCCCCCCCCGCGAAATTTTCCTTACAGGCCCCCAACATAGCAAAAATTAATGCAAAAATCGAGGGTAAATATTTAACTTCGCCGTAGTAAAAATATATTTCCCAGATATTGATTCTATAGAATAAAAAAATATTGATTCTATAGTATCAATATCTGGGAAATATATTTTTACTACGGCGAAGTCAAATATTTACCCTCGATTTTTGCATTATATATGATCACTTATGTATTTCTTTTAATTATGTGAGCACTTACTCCGGTAAGTATACTCGATAAATTTAGTACTCAGGAGAAAAAGTGCAAAATCTTCAAATGACAAATGTTCACGATATCAAGTCAAGTAAAAACAAATACTGATCTTCGAGTGTCTGATTTCGAACTTCGAACTTTCTCTAAAGCTCTGTAAGTCCTTAATACAATAATTTTTGAGAAAGAAGAAAAACAAGTGTGTTTACATTTTTCTAGTTTTAAATATTTAAGCGATATTGTTTCTTTTTAGTGTCTTGTCTTTTAAATACAAGAAGCAAGCATACTTTACAAAATAAAGAAAACTTAGAAAACTTACGTTACTAAAATCTGGATTCCCTTCTAACGTTCTTTTTAGCGAATATTTCAATCAGTTTCGTCACGTCTAGTTTTCTGGCTCGGTCATTTTCAATGCTTATCATCGCAAGTACATCAAGACTACTTTGAGTGCGCGATGACCGAAGGTAGAAACCTCAGGTTCGATCCAAGGCAAGTACGAACGCTCGAACCACTAAATATCCGCTGTGCGTCGGCTGGGCACGTTAAGCCGTCGGATCCCGTGTGCAGGCCCCGGTAATAAATAAGGGCGTTTTCTTCCCCCTTTCTACCTCGCTTCCGTGTCACTTTCCTATCTGGCACTCTAGCCCAAATCTCCTAGTTTCCCATTTCTATGGGTTATATTTAAGACCTGGGGTCAGACACTCCCTTCCTAAAATCCTCTATATATGATCTGGTCTGATCTCTAATCGGCGCGCAGATAAAAGTCTGTGTCAATGGGGCCCTTTAGTTCAAAAACTTTCGTATCCAAAAGACAGAAAATTTAAGACAAAAAGAGCAAGTAGAAAACCTCTTGTCTAAAATTAAATTGCTAAATAAAAAAAATTAAAAAAAATACATTCATAGATCTCGGCCCCCTAAAATTCATAGATCTCGGCCCCCTAAAATTGTGGGGGCTATCTTTACGCCCCTAACGAGTACATGAGATAAGTCTCAATCATTTTTGAATCACCAAATTAAATAACTTGAGTCAATTTTTGACCATTCTAAGAACAGTTTGTCCCGCAATTCATTGAGATTCCTGTTGTGCCGAAGTTAAAAATACTTTTTTCGTTTCCTTCTATTTTAGGAAAATAATGATTAATTGTATGCATCGTTTATCACAGTAATTTGGTAGTGTTAGATCTTATCAAATGTAGAAAATTCAGGACAAGTGTAGAACTCTTGTGCCTTACAGTATTATCTGTGCTGCACATTGATGTAGTGGGTTAAAAAGCCCCGGAACGGTGTTCTGGTAGTTATTGGTTTTTTTTCTAGCCGGCACCCGTTCCAGTAAACCCTATACAGCATAATATATGTTTTCTTTCTAAAATGCGAATGTCCTATAATTCTCTTCGACAGAAATAACTGAACAGAAAAACTACGCAGTTAGTAGAATTAATGTTCCATGTTCGTTTGAAGATAGAGTTAGTCTCTAAATCCATTCTCACTTGGCAGACCCTTGAAACTCCTTTCTCTACTGCAGTTAAGCACGTTGAGGTGGGATATTGCAGTGGGGAAATTATTGTAATTGCGAAGTTCATTTACCCAGTCATCTGTAAATTCGGAAATCTGATTTTGACCGATCACTATTCTTTTTTATTTTACTGGCAGTCATGCCCGTTTTACAAACGATAAATCTGTAAAGTCATTTTTTGAACATAAAATTAAAGAAAGGGGAAAGTGCATAATTAAAGGAAAGGAAAGTAATTTAAGATTCTTAACTGTTTTACGATATGGAACAGGGTCGTGACGTCAGTGCATACGGTTTAACGTAAAACGGTATCAGGCTTTGACTCCCCTTAATTTTAAATCAAAATTTCATGGAATTTTAACAGCATTTCAACGTTTCTGGCATAATTATCTTTAAACCTATAAGTATTTTGACCAGTAAAGCTAAGCCTCCCGCTTGAATTTTTTTGGTATTCATACTTTTCTAGGTGTAAAAGTGGTAGAAAAATTCAAGCACACAATATTTCAAATCCGCCATATTGATTTTCTTTATTTTCGGACTTATCTAGGTATCCAAAATTTAAGGCCTGTAAGCGTTTTGAATAGTAAAGCTAAGCCACCTTCTGAATTCTTAGGTTTCCGGAATTTTTTGGGGGTAGAAGTGGTAGAAAAATTCAAGCAAACAATATTCTAAAGTCTCCATTTTGACGTTTTTGGTGTTCGGACTTTTCTAGGTATCCGGACCTTAAGACGTATCAGCATGCCAAATTTCAGTTCTCTAGATCATTTAAAAGTGGTGGAACAATTCGCGAAACATTCACGTAGACAATGTTCCAAAGCCACCACCATTCTGAATTTTTTGGTTTTCGGATTTTTCTAGGCATACGGAGGTTAATAACTCTGAGCATACCAATTTTCAGATTTCTGGGTCATTTAGAAGTGGTCGAACGATTCGCGGACGGAAACACTCGCATTTTCCCATTTTGCTGTCTGTATATAGATAAATATACGAAAGTAAAATAGGGAGAGGCGGAAGGGCAGTGGTTTGGGGAGAGGTGGGGAGGGAAAATTATTGAAGACGTAAAGGTACCGCGCGTTCCAATACTTTTTTCAGTTAGCACTACGCAACTAGTCGTGCATACCTTCCCTTTACCTCTCACATTTGGGGAGCGTGCATTTCCCTCCCATACACTATAGTATGTTTTCCTCATTGTCGGAGTTAGCCGAAGTATGATCGGTGTGCTTGTCTTTCTGCTCTGATTCTCCCCCTTCTCTAGAACCAGTGCACCTTAATTACGGGCGAGTGTCAGCTTACAGCTGTTACAGTTACTCGTGGTGGTTGCTAAACCAAAAAGAATTCTTTATGCAGTGTATTATTGATTTCTCAGGTTTCTCAACACGCACTTCTGTGATCAGAACAATGAAATACAGTTTCGCAAATTGTGGAAAACTCTTTCCGTAACTAAGAAAAAGGAAATGAAACGTTTTCAAAATTTGCTGTCGTGTGTCAGAGAGCACATTTCCTGCCTGCATTGGAGAGGTAATCGCGCGATAGTCGGCAATTTCAGGAATGCGGGGTTGTCGGGACGTTTTCCGAAATGCAAGCATCACGTAAGAATGCGTGCGATTCGGGAGCGAAATTCTAGTTCATTCTTACACGTCGACGTTTAAGAATCCTCCGCTTTCGGATGGCAGTACGTACTTCATGCAGGCTGAAATCCCCTTTGGGAAAGCGAGTAAATGCATAGCTTTGCTGAGAAAGGCAGTGTAAGTGCACGCCTGTACTTCGCAATGCAGAAAACATAAATAAAGAACGTTAGGAAAAATTCGAACTTTAGTTCCCTTTATGGAACAATGCTTTGAGGGTTGTTTCTCTGACATTTCTGTCTGCCTCTGTGTTGAACTTATTCAGCAGAGCATTGCTGTTCGAGAGAATTATATTCTTAAAGGCATTTACGAAATCAGCGTTCGCGAAAAAGCTAAAGGGTTTAAAAAATGCAGTTTCTGGGTCATAACGAACATGGGATCACTAGCGCAGTTTCCTGAAAGGACAAGTCCAACAACAAATTTACAGGACAAACATATAATACGTCTACAGTACGTACGTAGAACCCGCTTATAACGTGGAGCTCAAAACCAACGGAAATCCCTGCTATATCCCGTTTTTGGGTGAAAAATCCCACCATAAATACACTGAAGAGCAATTGAGTTAGAGACAGCTGGCGTTATGCAAATGTGGTGCTGTGTGCGGCCCTGTAAACGGAAACGACATGACGTATGCAGCGATCCGACAATATAAGGAGTGATGCGACGGGAATCAGTAAGAGTCGGACGCAGTAAGGGTAATACGAAGCATCTAAGCGCATTTGATCGTGGGCAAATTGTCGACGCCCGACGAATGGGTCACTCCATCTCAGAAGTCGTGCAGGCACTGGGATTTTCACAAGCCAGTGTGTCACGGGTGCGCCGTGAGTACATCGAATCCTGTAAAACCATCCCTGCAAGGGCAAACTGCCGTGGACAACAGCGTGTGGATGAGCGGGGTCATCGTCGGCTAGCTCGCATTGTAACAGCGGATAGACGGACCACAGTGCATGAAATCCCTCGGCAATTCAACGCTGGTGCACAAAAACGTGTAAGCAGCCACACCATCCAGAACCATCTCCTCGCTATGGGGTACAGAAGCCATCGTCCCACGAGGGTGCCGCAGCTGACCGCGCATCACAGGGTGCAAAGATTAGCATGGGAGCGGGAACATCGCCACTGGACCCTAGACATGTGGGAAAATGTTGCCTGGACTGATGAGTCGAGATTCACGTTGGTACATGCGGATGGCAGGATACGAGTACTGCGCAAACCACATGAAGCGATGGATCCTTCTTGCCAGCAGGTTACTCTTCAAGCTGGTGAGGGTGGCACTGTTTACGTGGACTGAAATGGGACCCCTGGTACGTGTGATATCGTCCCTCACAGGTCAACGTTACCGGGATATCCTGGACGACCATTTGATCCCGTTTGTGCGTCTTCAACATCCCACTGGGGACCTCATCCTGCAAAAAGACAATGCAGCTCCCGAATTGTATCCGAATGGTTGGATGAACACTCCACCGACGTGACCTCGCTTCCTTGGCCAGCTAGGTCACCTGACCTCAATCCCATCGAGCACATCTGGGATGCCATCAAGAGAGATGTTCGAGGCTCTGACCCCCTCCATCAAATCTTCGTGAACTGTGGGAGCTTGTTCAAGGATCGTGGATCCGTATGGCTTCTTAACGCTTCCGGTATCTTGTCAGAGTTCATGCCGAGACGAATCGCATCAGGCCGAAAGGTGGTGCTACACGTTACTAGATAGGTATCTCTAATTCAATTGCTCTTCAGTGTATATATGATCAAATATTTGGCCTATGACAAAATTAAATGGGAAAATTAGGACGTTTAATTGGGGATGTCGCTTAATGGGTTTCGGCTGCTTAAAAATGAAGGAATGGTAAGGGTTGTGTGAAGAGCCCACCCGGGGACAAAGGGCCCATCCAGCGTTGCGACAGAGCGGCTTTTATGTCCTCTTAAATAGGATTTCAAGTGGGCCATTAATGCCAAAAAAAAAAAAAAAAACCGTTTAGCGACGCTAAAAGCTATGGCTATCGGGGGTCGGAGTCCAGTGATCAGCGCCTGTACAATGGAAGAGCAATCTCAAGAGGTTTACAAAAAGCAGGCATCTAGTAACAAAGAGAAGTACGGAAGATAAAAATGGCAGTTGAATGTCTCGTTCCGCGGATGTAAGACGGAAGGGGCTTGTCGCCCAAGGAAAAAGAAGTATAGTCTCCGTAACGCAGATGTAAGTTGTTCGGCCTACTGACTTCGAAATAAAAGAAGTAGCGATGGAGAAGTAACCTGGGTGGCAGAGAGTCAGCCCATCCCGCTTGAACATCCCTGCAGGTGAATCTCGTACCAGGCGATAAGAATCATCTTGGCCAGTGCTTACCGTAACGCCGCCCCGATGCCAAATATAGAAGCAGAGGGCAGCTTAGCTCAGGACGCCCACATAGCACGAAGGATGCAGTAACAATGTCCGTAGTAGAACCAGTCAGCGAAAACGAATCGCCGCCCCGGTGGCGCAGTGGTCTAAGCGATGACCTCTGATCATTCTTCCGGAAGGGGTCCAGGTTCGAATCCCGGTGAGGCATGGATATTGTGTTTGTCTTACGGCACTGGCTCTCTCCCTTCCCTGGAACCGGTGACCCTAAATTAGGGACGGGCGACTGCTTATAGCCCATTGAGTTGCTCACGGCGGTCGTTAAATCTCCAATCAAAAAAAAAAAAAAAACGAAAGCCAGACTTCTAACTCCGGCGGGGTCATTGTCCGCGAGAACGACGGCTACTCTTTCCCGGCGACTCTTCTTAGAACCATGCGAGGGGAGCATCACACTGCTGGGCTCGGGTGAGAACCCTAGTCACACACACACCCCCCCCCTTTTCCACCCACAAACACACCTATGCACGTCTCGTTTAACGGATGTGACGTACCTGCCAGCTGGACGCACACGACATAAAGGCAGATAGGAATCAGAATAAAAAACATCTGCGTAGCTCAGTTGGTAGAGCGACTTGTTCCGGATTAAGCGGACTCCGGTTCGAATCCCGGCGTAGACCAAAAATGACGGAGAAATTTACTTCGTTATAATTGGCGCCCGAACAGTTCTTGAACACGAGGTACTGACACTTATTGACTATGTCTTCATTACCTGAGAAAACTTCACTATTTCAACCTGAATCAAGTTTCGGTGGAGGTGGGGTTATTTTTGACAATTTGCAGGAAGCCTGTGGGTCTACCTTTGATGTCAATGATTTGCAAGTACCCAGGTATTCCTCACAATTTCGTCATTCACCAGCTTCATATCACTCTGAGTCGCGGGTCGTACCTGAGGTATTTCAATCCTCTCACGGAGGCAAAATGCTTGCACATTTCGTGCCGCATGAGGGAGCAATTACTTTCAATGGTTTGGAGGGGTCCTTTAAATTTCTCGAGGATTTGGAAGATCATTTCGACTTATACAATATTCCTCAAGATTGCAAAGTGCAGATAGCAGGCACTTGCTTGAAAGATACCGCTAAATCCTGGCGTGGACAAAAATGACGGAGAAATTTACTTCGTTATAGGAACAGAAACCTGCAACGTCCGAAGGAAGGAAAGGAGAAAAGCAACGAACTAGTGCCGACCCTCTGTGACATACAGGTGAATTCTCCCACAACTTATTAAGGGCTTTGTGGTGTATTATTCATCTGTATCATTACGTCCATAAAATTTCAGCTCCATCCGATGCTTCCTTCTTGGTGCGCAAATTTCATTGTCCCTGAGTAAATATACGCTCATTGTCATTAAATCCGAGCACCAAGAAAAAACCGTGCGGTTAACACGAAACTCGGCGAATAGCTTCGAGCAGGGCAGACATGCAAATGATTATAAAGTTTCGTGCGATTCCGCATTCTCGCGTGTCCAAGACCGGCGCTGCAATCGCAATCCTCACTTAGGGATCAGGGATCTCACCTGAATCTTACCGTGCCGAGTGCACGGTAAGAGTCAGGTGAGATCCCTGAGCGATAGACTTGCCGAGGATTCGCCTTAGATATGCGTACGGGTAACTGACGGAGTTTGAATGAGGCCATATCGTCAGGATGAGAGAGAGGCAAGGTGGCCGGTGCGCTGAATCGGCCGCCGTTTGGGCCGGTCGGACAGTGCGGTGCGATCGTGTTGTGAGGAATGGACACGGGAAGGCACCCAGACACGGCGGACTGACTCTATTCGACCCAGACACACAACCAGCAGATAGGACCGTTGGAGCGTGAGAGCGGCACGCACAGATGCAACGACGTCCTTGTCCAATATCCAGAGACATGTGGCGGCTGTACAAGGGACTCCTGTGTCCGCCAGAACCATTTCCAGACGCCTGGAAGAGGTAAATCTACACTCTCGACGGTCCTTACGTTTTCTGCCATTAACACCTGACCATCGTCGGGTTTGATTGCAGTGCTGTCGGCAGCGAGCAACGTGCAATGTTATTGATGGCGACGTATGGTGTTCAAAGACGAATCTCGTTTCTGTATGGGAACTGACGACCACCGTGTTAGAGTGTGGAGGACCGCAGGTGAGCGCTACAATCCCAAACTCACTGTACAGCGGGTCCCGAACAGCAGGCTCGATGGGCTGGGGAACCATCGTGTACGATAGTCGCGCTTCCTTCGCTGTGATCCGCGAGACGTTGAGAGCCCAGCACACGGCTCGGGTTTACCAGGACTGTCTACGTCATGCTTCGACGCTTTCGTGGCCTGCCAGATCGCCTGATCTCTCACCCATTGAGCATGTGTGGGACCCGATGGGACGCCAGCTTTCTCCATGTCCCAGTGTTCGTGATTTAGAGCGTCAGTTGCAAGAAGTGTAGGCCAATCTGTCCCAGGATAACATACTGCGTCTTTTTGACTTCATGCCGGACCGTATCACCACATGTGTCCGAGCACAAGGCGGTCCGACTAACGCTGACCGGAATGTGAACCGTATGCCCGCGGGAAATAGTCCTGATGCTGTGATATTGTAATCACCTCTGTCCTTGGCATGTACCATCTCACTACTATAATGTCATTTCAATCCGACGCCTCCTTCTTGGTGCATGGATTTGAACGATAATGAGTGTATATGTTGCCGTTAAAGTGTACAATAAAATTATTTCATAGAATACCTAGTTATTTCCTGAAATAACTGATCAAGTTAGTTAAAGCGTGTAATAAATTAATAATTCCACACTTTAACTAGTTATTCTATGAAATAACTAGGTATTCTATAAATTTACTAATTATAGACAGTTAAAGTGTAAAACAAACTATTTGACTGAATTATACAGCATACAGAATGTTATTTATAAAAAGACACAATAAAATCATTTGTTGCAACAGGGATTACTAAAATGGAATTTGGAATTGCATAGAACATTATTTCTAAAACAAATACATTTTTTGTTGACACACTGCGTTTTACATGAACATTTTTTAAATCCTTGACCGGTACCTAAACTTTGAGCTGTAGCAACCGACCGGAGCGATCTCTCTATATCCGGCACTTCTTCGACCTGAATTAGTTTCTGTTCACAGACGCTGAACTGGAATCGGGAATATAGCTGTTTTATGCGGCCGTTTCTTGTTCCCAATTGAAAAAATCCTTCTTCGGTTATTTTCATGATAATAGCTAAAATAGATCTGGCGTCACCCCTTCCTCTGTCAACTGGAGGTACTGGGATACGGACTGTAAGCCCCACAGTGGCTTCACAATGAGATTTGTCTGACATTAATTTCATCTTCTTAGCTTAAATTTCCAAACATTCTTTAGAGTTTTCTCTTTCCCTCTGAACATTCAGTTCATTAAAACACAATTTGCAGATCTTCTGTACAACTTTGTCTTCCAAAAGATAGTCTTCTAAACATGACATGTCGACAGTATAACGAAGTAAATTTCTCAGTCATTTCTGTCCACGCCAGGATTCGAACCCGGATCCCCTCATTCCGGAACAAGTCACTCTACCAACTGAGCTACGCGGATGTTTTGTTCTGATTCCTATCTGCCTTTATGTCGTGTGCGTCCTTCGGGCAGGTACGTCACATCTCCTGGTACGTTACAACAGGTTCATTACATTTCGAACAAACTACGTTTTCACTGCATTCTTGTGAACAAACTATACATACTTTACTAATGGCATTATTTAACCTTGTTTTTTCAACCAGCACTTCATTATCAGGTTGAGACGAAGTACTCATAAGTTAATATCATTATTATTATATAACACTTTATAGTGGGTTAAAACTGGTGTGCTATTTCTGACGAGTGGTTCTCACTTTACAGCCTTTTGAATTTGGGATTCGATCGTTATTCTATGAAATAACTAGTTAAACCATAGAATACACGTGAGTTTTACGCTTTAACTGGCTTGATCAGTTATTTCATGAAATAACTACTAGGTATTCCATGAAATAACGGATTTCATACTTTAACGATAACATATATACAGTTACGGGAAAATTAATAGCAACTCTGGAAATTTACTTTTTGGGGTTTTCAGTGTTGCTACAAAGATAAATATGCTGATAATACTCACAATATATATATATATATATATATATATATATATATATATATATATCATCATCATCATCATTGTCAACCATTATCAATCCACTGCTGGACGAAGGTCTCCCCAAGTTTCCTCCACAACGGTCTGTCTTGTGCCAGTCTCCTCCATGTCACTCCCGCATACTTTCGAATTTCATCCACCCATCTTCCATGTGGTCTTCTTTTGGGTCTTTTCCTGTCCCTTGGAATCCAATCTAAAATTTCGGCTGTCCATCGATGGTCTGTTCTTCTGGCAGTATGTCCAGCCCATTGCCATTTCAGGGACTTAACTCTGATCATGATGTCTTCCACTCTTGTCATTTTTCGGATCCACGTGTTCCTCTTCTTATCTCTCCTGGTTACACCAAGCATGCACCTCTCCATGCTACTTTGAGTTGTCTGCAGCCTTTGTATGTCTCTTTTAGTTAAGGTCCACGTCTCTGCACCATACGTAAGCACTGGAAGGATGCATTGATCAAACACTTTTCTTTTAAGACATAATGGCATATTGCTCTTGAAAATTATGCTGTTTCTTCCAAAAGCTCTCCAGGCAAGTTTTGTACGCCGATTAATTTCTTCACCAATGTGACCCTCACTTGATATCTGCTGTCCAAGATAAACGTACGTGTCTGTTATCTCCAGCTTTTCTCCATCAATCGATAAATCCTCATTTCTTGTAAAAGCATTGTACATCACTTTTGTCTTCTGAAAGTTCATTTTTAATCCCACCTCTTTACTTTTGTCAGCAAGTTCCTGGATCATACTCTGTAGCTCTGATGGGGTAGTTGCAAAAATGACTATGTCATCAGCAAAACGAAGGTGGGTTAGATAATCTCCATTAATCTTTATCCCTTTGTTTTCCCAGTTCAGTGATTGAAAGACATTTTCCAATGTGGCATTAAAGAGCTTCGGAGATATGGTGTCACCTTGTCTCACTCCTTTTCCAATTTTTAAGTGCGTTGTATTTTCAAACAGCTGAATCTTTGCACTTGCATTTTCATAGATGTTATTAATAATATTAATGTATGCATCTTCAATACCACAGGATTTCAGAGCCATTGCAACTGCTGATGGTTTCACCGAATCAAAGGCTTTTTCATAATCGATAAAAGCCATGCACAATGGAAGTTCATATTCCCTCGCTCTTTCAATTAGTTCTCTCAGTACGTGGATATGATCTATTGTGCTGTAGCCACTCCTGAATCCAGCTTGTTCTCTCGGTTGAGCCATGTCCAGTGTCACCTTCAAGCGGTGTGAAAGAACTTTAGTGAAGATTTTATAAACCACTGATAGGAGGCTGATAGGTCTGTAGTTCCCGAGATAATCAATGTCACCTTTTTTATGCAGCAAGATCATTGTAGCGTTGTTCCAATCCTCAGGAATTTTCCCTTCATTAAGGCATCGAGTGAAAATTTGGGCAAGTACTGTTTCGATTTCTCCACTTGCTTCTTGTATGATGTCTACAGTAATTCCATCTTCTCCTGGAGCTTTTCCCCGCTTCATGTTCTTGATTGCATGTGCAACTTCTGCTGGAAGGACTGGAAGAACTCTGGTACTGGTACCTTAAATGATGTCTGGAGTACATGTATCATCCCTTTCATATTATTTGGAGTAGAAATCTTTCACTCTTGTCAAACTTTCGCCTCTATTTCTTGCTACAGAACCATCTTCTTTTCTCAGTGAAATAATCTGTTTTTTCCCCTTACTGAGATGTCCCTTTGCTATCTTTAGGCTTTAGTTGTTTTCAATTGCTTTCCTCACTAGTTCACAGTTGAATTTCCTTACGTCTTCAGTGATACTTTTTCGTACTGTCTTGCATAGCTCTATATATTCCACTTTGGAAGTCACATCTTCTTTAGTTGTCCTCATCACTCTTCTTTTTTGCATCAACATTTTGGTTTTTCCTGATAATTTGTTCACATGCAATTTGTTCTTAGACCCAGCTAATTTTGTTGCTGTTTCCATACGAGCTTTGGTTACTTTTCCGTTAACTTCAGAAATATCCACTTCTTCCGATGTTAGGCCTTCTAAAGCAGAGAATCTGTTCTTCAGTTCCAATTTGAAGGTATTATGGTGTTTTTAAGGTTGGTTATGTCAATACATTTTGTTTGTCTTATGAGCTTGCTACGTTCGAGTTTAGTGTTGAGGTGCATCTTACATCTCACCAATCTATGGTCACTGCCTGTGTTGAACTTGTTTAGCACACTGCAGTCTTCTATGACGAATTTTTTGTTACACATAATAAAATCAATTTCACTTGTCGTCCCATTTGGATGTCTCCATGTCCATTTCCTGTGTGGCTTTTTCTTGAAAAAGGAGTTCAAGAAGAAAAACCCTTCTGCCTCTGCAAACTCTACGAGAGTATTTCCACGCTGGTTTCTGTTGCCGTGACCGAATTTACCTACTGAAGTTTCATTCTGTTGCTGTTGCCCTATTTTTGCATTGAAATCTCCCATGATTATCTTCAAGTGCTGCTTACCTTTATTATTTAGATCACGAATTTCCTCATAAAATTCTTCAATTTCTTCTTCAGCATGACTTGTGGTGGGTGCATAAGTTTGAATAATCTGAGCCTGGTATCTTCTCGAGAGTTGGATAACGAGTCGTGCAGCTCTGTCAGAGGAACTTTCAACTTCTACAACTTTATCCTTCAGTTTCTTGCTTATTATAAATCCAACACCACTAGTTCTGCCAGTATCTGTCCCACGATAGTAGAAGAGATGTCCACTTTTCAGTTCAATGAGATCTTCTCCTTTTCTCCTTACCTCACTTAGCCCGACGATGTCCCACTTGATCCTTTGTAGTTCCTCTTCCAATTCAAGAAGCCTTGAATCAGAAGATAGGGAGCGTCCGTTATACGTTGCCAAGGTCAGCATCAGATGGCAGCCTAGTCCAGTCCTCCGGGGATTCTTAGCACCCTCTGCCTTCATGTCGCACTGGCCGCTGCCTTGGCCAGGTACATTCCAGCTGCCGGAGACTGAGGGCCAAGATTTAAGTTGTGGAGTCATATATATATATATATATATATATATATATATAATTTTAAAGCACCTTTCATGCAGAAGCCAACTCAGTTTACAGAATGGAAATATCTTTAACAGAACTCAAGTTATGACCAGAAATGTGCTGCGAAGGAAGCACACTTCGTTTTCTGAAATGTCATCGTCGCTGCTACAAGCCGACGGAGCTTGCTTGTGCGTCCGCGTACAGGCGATATAAAGAAAAGGCGATGTGCGTGGCGTTATTCCAGACGTTTTGGCAGTGCACTTACTTGGTTCGTTTGCATTGGTGAGTGTGTAGTCGTTACTCCTGTTGACTGCAGTGCAAATCTGAAGTTTAGAGTGCATTTCGTTTATTCTGTGCAAACTGTGTTGCAGTTATGGGAAGATTAGGTGATATTTCACCACGAAAAGCTTCGCGAATGGTGACTTTGAGTGAATTCGGCAAAAGCAATGCAGAAATTGCCCGGATAACTGGGGTGTACAAGAGTGCAGTTGTTGGACGGCAGCTGGCGAAGATCCGTGATATGGGTGGAATCAAGAATTGCAGGCTGGGTAAATGTGGCCGAAAAATGAAAAGAACTCCTAGAAGTAACAACGAGTTGAAACGGTTATGTCTACGAAACAAGTTCGTGTCGTCAACAGTTCTTGCCAAAGAATTGCGGGAGAACTGTGGCACCCTCGAGCAGTGAGGAACGCGTTACGTTCTATGGGTGTGTCGTCTCAAAGGGCAGTAAAGAAGCCTTTGCTAACCTATGTACAATGCAAGAAACGTTTAGAATGGGCAAAGGAACATAAGGAGTGAAACACTGATAGGTAGCGTCAAGTGTTACTTAGTGACGAGACAAAATTGAACATCGACGGTAACGACCCGGGGTGTCGATTGTTCCGACGAAATAACGATGCGTTGCATCCCTCTTGCACACTTCAGGCAAGAAAGTATCCATGCAGTGTTGTGATCTGGGAACATTTTGCTGCTGCTGAAGTGGACAGAATCCATGTGTGTGAGAGCACTGTTAATGTACACGTGTACAAAAGTATCCTCCAGGACAAGATGGTGCCTTCAGGACGTGATTTGTTCCAGGGTGAGCCATACATCTTCCAGGACGATTCGGCCCCATGCCACCGTGCAGAAATCATTAAAGCTTTTGTGACGTCTTTAGGCAATTATGTGCCTCTTCCTTGGCCTGGTAATTCGCCAGACTTGAACCCGATTGGGAATTTATGGGGCATTCTGAAAAGAAAAGTGCATGAACGTCACCCCACAAATAAAATGGAACTGATTAACGCAATTACTGACGTTTAGCACTACTGTATTTCATCCGATATGTTGCGTAAGTAAGTTGACTCCATGTCCAACAGGTGTGCAGCAGCTGTTGTTAAATAAAAAGGTCACCCAACAAAATATTAGGTACGTAATTGTATTTGAATTTGAACATGTTACTTTGCCATGATTTCTATTTCGCAGCGCGTTTCTGTTCCATACTTGAGTTCTGTTAAAGATATTCCCATTCTGTAAACTGATTTGACTTCTGCATGAAATGTGCTTTAAAATTATATACACTGCTGGACAATTGCTAAGGACGGATCATAAATGGCTATATAGCGCATAAAAAAGTAAGTGTGGTTGGATGCCAAGTGAAATAAAATAATGTCAGAATGCCAGGTCATTGCAAGAAAGACAATTTATTCTGCTCTGAAATCCAGAAGGCTTTGGAACGTGTTCAAGGGACAAACAGGCCATTTTGTGCAGAATACATAAACGTGAAAAAAATGCAATTACCGTCCGCAGGCGTTCCGGCGTAAGATGTTAATACGGATATGGCCACCATGGAGGGCGATGCAAGATTCCACACGTCGTGTCATGCTTTGCACAACATTATCAAGCAGCTGTTGGGGTAATTTATCCCATTCCTCTGTCAGTGCACGGATGAGGTTGTCCTTGCTTATTGGAGGGCATTGGCGACCAGCAAGACTCCTCCGCAAAACATCCCACACATTTTCAATGGGATTCAGATCTAAAGAACGTGCTGGCCATACGAGGCGTTGAATATCCTCGCTCTCAAGACACTCCTGGACAGCGACTGTTCGATGACATGTTGCGTTGTCATCCATGAAAATGAATCTATCACCGACAGCACCACGGAACATGCGAACATGAGGTAGCAGAACATCATTAATGTATCGTTGGCCAGTCATAGTCCCAGTTGGAAGCACATAGAGGGACGTACGGCCATTGATCATGATGCCAGCCCATACCATGACATGTCGGATATCGGTCCCTTTCCTGTATGTTTGCTGGACAATATGCAGTACCACTATCACGCCAGATCAGTTGTCGTCGACAATCAGACGATAGACTGTATCTACTCTCATCTGAGAAGAGGACAGCAGACCAGTCGTTATCAGTCCAATTGCGATGTTGATGTCACCATTGCAAACGGGCGGTACGGTGACGTCTGGACAATGGGATGCACACAACAGGACCGCGGGCGTATAGTCCTCCTTCATGCAGACGTCTGGCGACAGTTTTTCGGGAGATCCGCTTGCCAGTAGCAGCCATAAACTGATTTGCTACCTCACTAGCTGTGCTGCGCCGGTGTCTTTTTGTTGATAGCACAATGTACCGATCTTCTGCAGGTGTCGTACTGCGAACACGACCTCTCCCGTGACGTT
The DNA here is from genome assembly GCA_039090855.1 of Macrothele yani. NCBI lineage: Eukaryota > Metazoa > Arthropoda > Arachnida > Araneae > Macrothelidae > Macrothele > Macrothele yani. Next base: position 137,965,209 of record CM077004.1, read on the forward strand.
TGCTACACTCTCCATTTGTTTGAAGTGATTTCCAAAGCCTTGAAACAACACGGTGGCTGACGTCGAACTCCCTGGCAACATCTGTTATTTTTCGCCCTTCTTCAATCTTGCTAATAATACGGCCACGCGTAAAATCATCTAGGTGATGTCGGGAAGACATACTGAAAATTGCAAGTTCGTCAATTGATTCTTTCCCTTTCAACTTTGCGTTTGAACAACAACGGTCAATACGCGTCAAATCCTTTATATCTCTTATCAGCGCTATGACGTCACGAACAAGTTCGGCAATCCAAAATTTGCATACGCACAACACGTCTTACTGTATCCCGCACTTATGCAAATTTCCACATTTTCCTGCCTTCCATTTTATGGTAGCTATCGTTGCTATTGTCATCCGTCCTTAGCAATTGTCCGGCAGTGTATAAACTGGCGGAAAGTGAAAAAAGAACACCAAGAAGGAATTGGCGGACGGTCATGAAATTTACATATGTTAATTGAGTCGAGTTTTTTTTTTTTTTTTTTTTTTTTGATTGGAGGTTTAACGACCATCGTGAGCAACTCAATGGGCTATAAGCAGTCGCCCGTCCCTAATTTAGGGTCACTGGTTCCAGGGAAGGGAGAGAGAGCCAGTGCCGTAAGACAAACACAACATCCATGCCAGACGGGATTCGAACCCGGACCCCTTACGGACGAATGATCAAAGGCCAGCGCCTTAGACCACTGCGCCACCGGGGCGGCAAGGAGTCGAGTTTACGTAGGGGTGATGTTAATTTCGGGACCAACCGGTGAGCGCTTACGCCACAGCACGGCATAATATGCAAATTATCGTCGGTGGTATTTAAGGAGTACGGCGAAGTGAATGTAATCAGTCGTCGGCGTACGGACACGTGCGAAGACCCTGAAGAAGCTGCAATGCCTGGACATGGAAGACGTGTACGATTTCAGCAGTTATCGGACTTTGAGCGAGGTCGTCTAGTCGGACTCCGTGAGGCTGGGTGGTCGTATCGTCGTATTGCGGAGCGAATTGGACAAGAAGTATCGGTGGTGGTACGATGGTGGCGTAGATGGTCCGAGGAACATTCCCACACGAGAAGACGTGGAGCCGAGTGTCACAGACGGACTGATGAGCGGACCGATCAACGCATAAGAAGACCGGCGTTGTCAAGCAGAACATCCACTGCGACGCAAATCCGAGCTGCCGTTGCACCTGAGGTGACTGTGCGAACAATCCGCAACCGTCTACTGGATGCAGGACTACGTGCACGTGTGCCTCTGGCATGTGTACCTCTGACTCCAGCCCACCGTCAGGAACGGCTGCAGTGGTGTCGCCAACGTCTGCACTGGAGAACGCAATGGCGATCTGTCGTGTTCAGCGATGAAAGCAGATTCTGCTTGGGAGCCTCCGATGGCCGTATGCGTGTTCGCAGACGCACAGGGGAGCGTCTTCACCCTTCTTGCATCCGCCAGCGACACACAGGGCCTACACCTGGTCTCCTGGTGTGGGGAGCGATCAGCTATCACTCCCGTACGCAACTAGTGTTTGTACCGGGTACGTTAAACAGCACCTCCTACATTAACAACATCATTCAGCCCGTTGTTGTGCCATTTGTAAGGTCGGTCCATCGTGGTGTTTTCCAGCAAGATAACGCACGCCCACACACGGCACGTGCAACGCAACATGCACTTCAGGGTGTGAGAAAACTTCCATGGCCTGCACGTTCACCGGATTTATCCCCCATTGAGCGCGTCTGGGATTTTATAAGACAACGACTTATCCGGTCTCCACGGCCAGCCACGACAATCCCTGATTTACGCGTCCAGCTTGAGGATGCTTGGAACTGAATACCCCAAACTTACATCCAAAATCTGTAAGACAGACTCCATGCCTGAATTACACAGTGTGACGCAGTTCATTGCGGTTCAACCTCCTACTAACCATGTTACATGGAAATGTTATTTTTCAGTTTACCAGCAAATACAGCTGTATTTTGCCATAATGTTTTGATCACGTTATCCCCTGTATTCCGTTATTCTGCTGTATAAATTTCGTGGGTATCAGACGTCTACTTCTTGGTGTTCTTTTTTCACTTTCCGCCAGTGTTTATCTATATAAAATTTTAACCAAACTCAGGAACTATATTATTCACAGTTTTCTTTCCGTTCTGAGTTAACTGTGAAAACACAAGTTTCTCCGCAACGGATATTTCCTCACTCCGGAGTAAGTCCCTCTTCCAACTGAGCTATGCGGACAGAATGTCTCGCTACAGGTTTGTCGTCTTAGCACATGTTTTCACCTTTATAGTACGTCACATCATCTCCCTCTTAATTTCTTTTTTTTTTTATTTCGTCTTTGAAGCAAAGTAGGAATTTTTCAATAACTCCAAACAATGTGTGGAACAAGCATCACACATTTTTCGAAGAACCCAACGGCCAATGGATTCATTTTCCACAATCGGATTCCAATGTGAAAACACACATTTGTCCGTGTCTCCTCATTCCGGAATAAGTTGCTCTCCAAACTAAGCTACGCTGACAGAATGTCTTGCTACAAATTTGTCTTCTTGACACATGTTTTCATCTCTGTAGTACGTCACTTAACAATATTTAATCTGAAAACCAAACCGACTATTTTGTCAATTAGGGAGAACGATTAACTATAGCAATAATTTGACGCGAAGACTAATTTCCTTGTCTATTATTACCTAACTGCCACAACGTTTGAAGTATTGCATATTCTCTGAGCTGCATGCATTTTTTGTGCTTCGCATCATTTTAAAAAGAGTCGAATAATAAATCTGTGATAATTTAATACTCGAAAATCTCTATCCAAAGTTGTCTTTCTTTGCAGATATTGCTGAAGTCTATATTTAGTGCTTTGTTTATAGCATGGGTTTCTACACAGATACAGAAATTTTTCTTTCACTTAAAACTACGCAATAAGATGACCTTTGAAGCTTGAAACCACCCTGTTTCTTAATTAACTATTTTTAATACGTTCCACTGCGATGAAGTAGCTTTTCTGGATCTCCTCCAGCAACAAATGTCTCTTCAAAGCTTTTTCGTGTATCTTTTCTGAGACGGCCATCGTAATGTGTATTTTAAAATTTTCGTTCTGCGTTGTTTACAAATTGCAGGTCTAGGTTTCATATGAGGCAGGAGAAACGTCGTTCTGTTTGGCTCTGCCTTTTATTTTATTTTTTTCTTTGATTCCGGTATTTGAATTAGTCGCAAATGCTGATTTAATTTTTCACTTTCTTGGTCCTAAAACGTAGTTTGATGCTAAATGGACGTTTGTTGCACTAAGGTTTTCCTAAACGCAATAACAGGTGACTGGGCACAGCCAATGTAGAACAAAAATTCCTAGGAATATGTTTAACCATGTCTAAGTCTAATACACTTGGTATGCAAAAATTAAGGACGAAGAGGAGAAATTAGCATAACACGGGAACGAGCAGGCACAACGGACCGAAAGACCACTCAGGACATAGACAAGGGTACGGTACGGTAGGGCATGCGCATATATGCAGCATGACGTAGGGGGGTTGAGTGTCGGAAGGGTATACAGCACACGGGCGGTGTACGCTCAGCAATGCGGTGAAAGCTATTGCACGGTGTACATCAGTTTGAACGACGTCGAGTTGCTGCCACCGTGTGATATGGCCAACAGGCAATCCAGTAGACGACATCTGGATGACTTTATCCGAGGTCGCGTCATTAGAAATGTTGGAAGAAGGTCGAAGTGTAACGTGTGGCCGAGGAGTTCGGGATCGCTCACAGCATCGTTTCACGAGCTTGGAGAGCATTTCAAACGACAGGAACAGCTGTCCGAGAGTTTAGCAGTGGTCGTCCACGAGCAACCACAGCGGCGGACAACCGGTATATTGTCCTACAGGCGAGAAGAGAGACACGGCAGACAGCGGGAGAAATCACAAGGCACGTGCAGCAGACAACTGGACGTCCGTTATCGTGTTTTACCGTGGCCAGGTGGCTGCACAAAGGTGGTCTATTTGCACGAGGACCAGTACGGTGTGTGCCATTAACGCCTGCTCATCGGAGACGGCGGTTTCTGTGGTGCCAGGAACACAAGAACTGGACACATCAGCAATGGGGTCGAATTCTCTTTACGGATGAGAACCGATTTAGTCTGACGAGCGATTATGGACGTATACACATCTGGAGAGAGCAGGGAACACACAATCACACCCCCAACATCATCGAAAGGGACCGGTTTGGAGGTGGCGGAGTTCTCGTTTGGGGCGGTATCATGCTTGGTAGCAGTACTGACCTACACATCTTCCGAAGGAGGTTCAGTCACTGGTGTCCGCTATTGTACCGAGGTTCTTCTGCCTCACGTGCGTTTGTTTAAAGGTGCTGTGGGTCCTGAGTTCCTCTTCATGGACGACAACGCTGCACCTCATTGTACAGTGGCTGTCGCAGAGCTGTTCGAGAGTGAAGATATTCAACGCATGGATTGGCCCGCAAGGTCCCTGGACCTAAATCCAATCGAACACGTGTAGGACCTTCTCGGGAGACGCTTGGCAGCACGTCACCAGCCACTAGCAACGATTCCGCAGCTGCGATTGGCGCTACAAGAGAAATGGGCCGCGATGCCTCAACAGCTCCTTGACAACCTCGTCCTCAGGATGGACAGACGTTGTAAATCCTGCAACGCAGTCCGTAGTGATCATATCTTCTACTAAAGACTGGATGGATTTTTCTTGGCAGCCGCCTGTCACATGGACGTTTCTGTCTTCTGTCCAGTTGTGCTCGAAGCTACCTTTTCAATAAAGTGCCTTTGTATCCTTTGGATTCCTTGTTTAGACGGTTTTGCTCACTTGTTCCATATTCTTCTATCTTGGGGATCTTATGGTATGATTTGAGTCGATGTTTAGCTCTTCTGCTCGACGTTACATTCGAAAAACCGTCTCGTCCTTAATTTTTGCACGCCAGTGTGAAAAGGGATCAAGAAAAGTGAGTCTATGACGAAACGACTATTCGGATTTCATTGCGTCTGTTTAACTGTTCAAAGTTCTTCTCCTCCTTTCTCTTCCGCAAAGCCTTGCTTAGGTTATTTGGGTACTACTTGTTCCAGAAAATGGGCCAAACCAGTTACTTTAATATACAGAAGTAAATAAGACATTGTATCCTGGTGCGACTTTCCTCGAAAACTGAATTTTGTATTAACGTAACTGCTGAACAAGAAAATGGTGGAGAATCCACTTCAAAAGATCACTCCGTCAGCAAGCAATTGTTACCGAGCTATTTATTGGGTTACTTTCACTGTCCTGTATTGTGGATTCGTCTGGCTTTCGTTTATAAGGAGGTCAGTTGCGGGGTTTTAACTGTAAATTAAAAGTTGGTCTTCTGCAGTGGTGTTCGGTATTCAATGCTGTATATGGGGAAGGTCACAGACATGCCTTTTCCAGAGATCTGTATTACTCCTTTTATTTTTACACATTGATATATTATTGCTGTTTCTTTCAGGCTTCTTTCTCGACTAACTCGCTGCTTCCAAATTCCCTTTCCCACATTAATTTCTGCTTTGACCTCATCTCGGCAACTGACATTTTAAAATCTGTATTTTCCCTCGCCTTCCGTTCTTTGTTAGGGGAGCCGAAAAATCCTCCACGTCGCACAAAAGATCACCCAAACTCACTCCTTCAAGCGAAACTCATTTTTTCCGTCTCTTTTCTCAGTAAAACTGGGACCACTTTTATTGTCTCACCTTCTCTTTTGGGCCATCTTGCCAGTTACTGATGAATACCCAAAACGTCACTTTGACACTCATTCATCGTGAGGAATTCCTCATTAAAACCTAAAGTTGTAAGAAATAGTCATCAGCTCGAAGCTCTTCATATTCTGACGGTATGGCGTGAAGCCAATGCTAGAGCAATAAAGTCATTCATACTGAACTTCGTGAACAGTTGAGGCCACCAACAGTGTTCTCTTCGAACACCAAATCGTAGAGGGTGTGGTCATCTCTCCTCTCTTATTAACACTGCTTGCAAAAAAAATTGTGAAGGAAACCAACTTAATGCCTCTACTACAAAAGTACTGACGAAGAGGGAAACGATTTTAACTATGAGGAGGCATCAAAGATACACAATGATTAACAGAAATATTGGGTGATTCACTCGGGATTAAACACTTATTTTTTTTAATTAACTCACGATTGCAAAGGCACATTTGAATGAAATTAATATAAAACATACACTGACGAAGAAAAAAATCCCAACACCACGGAAAAATAGTTCTGGAGGAATGAAATGGCGGCAATACATTCGTATAGATAACATATTAAATCGATTAAGATTACAAGATCACAGCTTATTGTAAGCGCGAGAAGAGCCATTTTAAATGTGAAATGATGGTACATTAATAACCGGTGTAACCGCCAGAATGTTGAATGCAAGCACGCAAACGTTCATGCATTGTGTCGTACAGGTGCTGGATGTCAGTTTGTGGGATGGAGTTCCATGCCTGTTGCACTTGGTCGGTCAATACAGGGACGGTTAATGCTGGTTGGGGGTGACGCTGGAGTTGCCGTCCAATGATGTCCCATACGTGCTCGATTGGTGAAAGATCAGGTGATCTAGCAGGCCACGGCAACATGTCGACACTCTGTAGAGCATGTTGGGTTACAACAGCGGTATGCGGGCGAGCGTTATCCTGTTGGAAAACACGCCCTGGAATGCTGTTCATGAATGGCAGCACAACAGATTGAATCACCAGACCGACGTACAACTGTGCCGTCAGAGTGCCTGGGATAACCACGAGAGTGCTCCTGCTGTCATAGGAAACTGCTCCTCAGACCATAACTCCAGGTGTAAGTCCAGTGTGTCTCGGCCGCAGACAGGTTGGTTGCAGGCGCTCACCTGGCCTCCTTCTAACCAACACACGGCCATCACTGGTACCCAGGCAGAACTGGCTTTCATCAGAAAACACAACAGATCTCCACTCCGTCCTCCAATGAGCTCTAGCTTGACACCACTGACGTCGCAAACGGCAGTGGTTTGGAAGTAAGTGGAATGCACGCTACAGGGCGTCTGGCTCGGAGCCGTCCTTCAAGTAACCGATTTGTAACAGTTTGTTGTGTCACTGTGGTGGCAACTGCAGCTCGAATTGCTGCCGCAGACGCGGTACGATGCGCCACGGCCATACGCCGTACACGGCGGTCTTCCCTCTCAGTAGTGCCACGTGGCCGGCCGGAACCCGGTCTTCTTGAGGCAGTACCTTCCCTTGACCACCGCTGCCAACAATCATGCACAGTGGCTACATTCTTGCCAAGTCGTTCTGCAATATTGCGGAAAGAAAATCCACCTTCTCGTAGCCCTATTACACGACCTCGTTCAAACTCCGTGAGCTGTTGATAATGGCTTCTTCGTCTTCTTAAAGGCATTCCTGAGTAACATCAACACCCTACGTCGAATCTCAAAGATAACTAACGCTCACGAATGTTAAAGCGCGTATTTACAGCAAATCTGCTTTGCATGTTCCGAGGGGCTCTACTAGCGCCACACGTATGCGCCGAGCGCGAAATTTGTATAGACGTCATCTTACAGATGTACTCTCACCGCCTACCAACTGTCGTTTATCTAACACAACCCCTTCTTGGTGTTAGGATTTTTGTTTTCCGTCAGTGTATATTGCTTCATGGCAAAAAAGGAATGTCTCATAGAAGATGCTGGAAGTACCCACCGCCAACGTCCAGACACATATCCACCGGATTCTTCATATTGGCAAATGTACGATGTAGCGTAGTGGCGTCGATGGCAGCAATTTCACGTGTGATGTTGTCTTTCAGTTCCTCAACCGGCCTTGGCTTATTAGCATACCTTGCTTTTTTAAAGTTCCCAAGAGAAAAGAAATGTGGGGTTGTCGGATCAAGAAACCTAGGCTGCCACGGGTCTTTTGAAATAATCCTGTCCTGGAAAAAGCTACGAATTTCTGCCTTGCTCTTAGTGGTGATGTGGCACGTTGCATCGTCCTGTTGAAAGTAACCATCTGCAAGTTCCTGATCACCCAGCTGGTTCACAAACTCATTAAAGATTTCCAAGTATCGATCGGTATTCACCGTGTCTTTAAAAATGATTGGTCCAACGATACGGCGTGGAGACAGCCCACACCAGCCACTGATTTTTACTGGATGCAATGGCTCTTCATGGATGGCATAGGGATTAGATTATCACTGGCTCACATCCGTGTAGTTTGCGAGTTTACATAGTCGGATATATGGAACCACGCTTCGTCAGTAAACCATATGATGTCCAACAGGGCGGGGTTTTCGGCGAAAAATTTGGCAAACCATTGACAATAAGCCATTCTCATTGCAAAATCTGGTGGGTGTAGCCTGTTCACCGCCGTGATACGGTACGGCTTAATCTCTGCCTGTTTGGCTGCTCTTTGATATGCCGAATACGATCGTCCAGCCTCTTGGGATAGCCGCCGAATAGATTTTCTTGGGGATGCCAATAACCGCCGCTTCACATCCTCTATTGTGTCCTCCGCCATCTGGGGTAGTCCGCTCGTATGTAGATCCACCAAGCTTCCCGTTCTCTCGAGCTTCTTTGCCAATTTCGAAATGGTGGCTGTGGTGGATGGTTTACGCCAACCAAATTTCTTCAGAAACTCCTTCTGACATTGTTTGAAGGAATCGGTTACCCAGTACTGGCGCACAACGAACACACGCTCTTCAACTGAGTGCACCATCTGTCTGCGGAGACACGCTATTCCCCCACCACTACTAGACAGATGGCGCGTCAATGCGGCGCCACCCAGCTGCTGGAGAGATATTTTATTCACAGGTGATGCATGCCGACTGCTTCGTCACGGAACAAAGAACCGCTTCGTTCGGGTTTTATTTACGCTCATCGTATTTTCCCCATCTCATATATTCCTCATAATTAGTGTTCTTCAGTCCCTAGTGAATCACCCTGTACAGTAGTAAAGGGCAGCACGAACAAAAAAATGACCTTCAAAAACGTCAACTCTTCCACGTTTTAACTATTCTCAATATGACCAATGCCACACACACACACACACAAACTGTCATTTTAATTAAAACGCTGCAATCAGACATCTCAGAATTGCCTGTATTTACTGTTCATCACGCAACATTAATCACATGAGAAAACTTGAAAATTACATCGCCCTGGAGCAGGAATCGAACCCTCATCTCCCGTTTGCCGTTCGAGCATGCTATCCGTTACACCACCCAGGATGATGAGGTCTCTGAATGTTAAGAATCAGTACATTATCTCATTTTCGTCTGTCGAAGCAAATTCTGCTTCCTCGTATTGTAGTTAAACAAATCCTGGGGAAGAAATATTTCCACAGAATTTCTCCGCGGCTTTAGTGCATCTCTCCATTTCGTTCCAAAGATGTTGAATCGAGTTGAGATCCGGTGAGTGAGAGGGCTCTTTTAGATGGGTGCGAACTTACAGAAAATAAGTAGATAGCTATAAACAAGTGTACGGGGTGGGCGAATTAATCGGAGTTTGACGACATAATGTACATGGTAACTAGCAAACATTTTTATTGTTGAGTTTTCTTCTATTTCGTCCAGTTTCACAACTTCTGTTCCACATCAATTTTTTCCATTGGAAGACTAATTATTGCACTTAGAATATTCTTTCCAATGAGCAGAACGTGGAATGATCCATAGCTTTCCTATATTGATGAACTCGCACACATCAAAATATCCATTTTACAAGTTATTACGATAAAAGTGGAAAGTTTTGTTTTTTATTTGTTTGGTGCTTTAACAACCACCGTGAGCAACTGGATGGGCTATCTCCCGTTTCTCCAGGAAAGGAAGAGGGCCAGTGCCGTAAAACAAATACAGCAGCCATAAAGCACGCGGGATTCGAAACCATACCCATTGTGGGGCGAATGTTTAGAAGCCAGTGCTTCGAACCACTCAGCCACCGAGGCGATGGAATTAATTTACAACAATTTGCGTTGAGAATCCTTTTATTTTTTTATATTTTCGGGATGTTTAACAAATCACGTGAATAGGGGTCCTTTGTGCCTTCTTTAGAGACACCGGTTCTAGGGATGAGACACAGCCAGGGCCATAGTGCAAGACCACCCATGACTCAACCGGGTCTCACAGCAATGCACAACTCAGACACGTAGCCAGAAGTCCGCTCCTCTAACCTTTCAGTCTACGGGGTGAATAACTGATTTCTTGCGCTTTCCAACCGTAACTTCAAGAAGCGTATATGCTCCAGCTTTGTCCGTCCGTCCGTCCGTCTATCGGCACGATAACTCGCGTAAAAATGGTTCGATTTCGTTGAACTTTTAGTGTGTGGTAAGGGACCACCTGGGGACGAACCCTATTGAAAATGGACAAAATGGGGTCAAAGGTCACGACATAGGAGCGGGATCCATTCCATTGTCCTTATGCGTCATAACTTGCGTAAATATGGTTCGATATCGATGAAATTTTAGTATATTGTAGGGGACCACCTGGAAATGAACCCTATTGAAAATGGGTGAAGTGGGGTCAAAGGTCAGGAAAAAGGAGCGGGATGCATTCCATTGCCCTTATGCGTCATAACGTGCGTATAAATGGTTCGATTTCGATGAAATTTTAGTATGTGGTAGGGGACCACTGGGAACGAACTCTATTGAAAATGGACGAAATGGGATCAAAGGTCAAGACATAGGATCGGAATCCATTCAATCTCTCTTATACTATTAGAGGAGCAATTCTTGTATGTATGTAAATTTTATTTTAAAGAACGGCTCTAATGATTTTGATGAAAGTCGTTAACCTACCGTTTTCTTGTACTAGAAATCGATTCAGCTTGATATGGACTTTGGGAAAATTTGTTTAGTGCGTTAAATAATCACCCCGAATAACCACGTTTTTGAATGTTACGGCGTCGTCCCATTAATGTCGCCCATGCTTAGAAATCTTATGACGTCACAATCTCACGATTGAGATGTCGGCGCGCGGTCACGCCATCTGTCTCATTACGTCACGCGTTCGTTGTGTGTGGATCCTATTAAAGTTTTATGACGTCACACCCTTTCGAGCAGATGGTCGCGATTCCCATCTGCCTCATTACGTCACGTGTTGTGTGCGTATGTCCGTCCGCATGATAACTCGCGTAAAAATCGTTCGATTTCGATTAACTTTTAGTATGTGGAAGGGGAACACCTGGGAAGAAACCCTATTGAAAGTAAACGAAATGGGGTCAAAGGTCAGGACATAGGAGCGGGATCCATTCCACTGCTCTCATGCGTCATAACTAACGTAAAATAGATTTTGATGAAATTTAGTATGTGGTAGGGGACCACCTGGCGACAAACCCTATTGCAAATTGGCGAAATGGGGTCAAAGGTCAGGACATAGGAGCGGGATCACTTCCATCGTCATTACGCGTCATAACTTACGTAAAAATTCTTCTATTTGGATGAAATGTTAGTACGTTGTAAGGACCTGTCTGGGGACGAATCCTATTGAAAATGGGCGAAATGGGGTCAAAGGTTGGGACACAGGGGTGGGATCTATTCCACAGCTCTTATGCATCATAACTTACGTAAAAATGCTTCCATTGCGACAAAACTTTATCATGTTATTTCGGAGGTATATTTAACTGGTTCTGTTGAATATAATCGAAATGGGATCAAAGGTCAGGGCAGAGCACAGGACCGAGATTTATTCCACAGCCATTATCCTCATAACTTGAGTGATAACTTCAGTAATGATTTCTGGTATGTTGGAAAGCGTATTATAATCAATGTACTGCATGATTTTACTAACTTGTTCATAATTACATCACGAAATACTAAATAGATGAAACACTAAGACTAATGATACCAATATGTAATATGCTTTTGACTGATTAACAGGAGCTGACTGAACCGCTGGAGCATTTTCTGGTGAACCACTAGAGAAGTGGCCGGCCCACTTTCTCCTTTTCTATTTCTTTGGAGTTTTGAAACAAAGCGATAATCATTTTGGTAATCATGAATATAATCTTCAACTTTATTTGGACTTTATTCCTGTCTGAAGCGTTGCTTCTTTAAAAGAAAAAATCGTGTCATCTTATCTATACGTTGGGCGTTTGCTCTTTAAAAACGTAGCAACATTTTCTGTACTTCTGTGAGAAAAGTACCTCCTGATTAAGTACGCTGTTTATAAATCAATTAAGCTAAATCTAACTGCAGTTTTGCCGTCCCGGTGGCGCAGTGGTCTAAGCGATGGCTTCTGATTAATCGTCCGAAAGTGGTCCGGGGTCGAATCCCGGTGAGGCATGGATGTTGTGTTTGTCTTACGACCCTGGCTGTCTCCCTTCCCTGGAACCAGTGACCCTAAATTAGGGACGAGCGACTGCTTATAGCCCATTGAGTTGCTTACGGTGGTCGTTAAACCTCCAATCAAATAAATAAATAAATAACTAGAGTTTGACCTAGGTCTTTGGACTTGGAGCCCAGGTCCATTGATATATGACCTACCCTCCCTTTCTAATCCTAAGGAAGACTCTAGTCCATTGTGATGGCCTGTGATCGTGGTGCTCTGTGTTATCCGCAGAATGCCACAGGGCACAAAGGGACTATCCTGCGAAGATATTCCGAAAATTGTGTTGCGTTCACTTTTATGTTAAACGAACGAGCGATTTAAAAAAAACAGCGTTTTACGGGTTCCTGAGTCAAAACTGAAATTTATGGATCAAAATAATGAGAAGACTTTGAAAAATCTTCACCTCAAGGATGTGATACCAATACCACTGCGCAGTAAACGAACAGAAACTAACTAAATATAGAAATTAATTGCGTAACAAAATTGCTATGCGTCATTCGCACGTTTCAATTTCATACTGATTTAGTTGGAAACCAGGTCTGCAAAGACTAGTCTTTTTATTTTATTTTCATTTTTCATTTTTTTTAATCAAAATTTTTTTGACGTAGAACTAAACTATGTCTTATGGAACGATACAGATTAGCGGGGTTCCCTATCACTTCGTCCTTGTTCATTTTGTCCACGCTCACTTCGTCCATTTCATTTCGTCCAACGTTTACTTTGTCCACTGTTCACTTCGTCTACTGTTCACTTAGTCCAATGTTCACTTCTTCCACTGTTCATTTCGTCCACCGTTCACTTTGTCCACATTCATTTCGTCCTCAGAATGAATGGAATACCGTGGAAATTTTCTTTTTCGATGGAATTTTCGTTATAGGCAGAAGAAAACTTCAGAGGACATTGCTTGCATGCGATTTTTTTCCTGTCGAAGTTTGTTCGATTAAAATGTATCGATTTTAAATGTTATTTAAAGCTAAACGAGACCTGAACTTTGAAGAGCTTTTTAACTTTTTTTAAGCATTATGTTCGGTAAAGGACTATAATAAGGTGGGATTTTTTAATAGCGCTGAATTTTTACTTCGGCACTAAATATTTACATACGATGTCGAGTTATTAATATTCCATTTTACTTACTTAAACACTAAATATTAATTACTCTACCTCATGCGTAGGCCGTTTTGACAGGGTTTTTTTGCCGATGTCATATTCATAATGCTTACCTATCAAGGTAATATAATAGTATTGTGCTTTTACTGAGGCACGAAATATTATTTCACAGTCCCTAGGCTCAGGCCTTTTTCACAGTTTTTATTCTACGGATGTCATATTCTTAACCTTTACATATCAACTCAAGTTAATAATACTGCACTTTTCCTTAGGCACTAAATATTATTTCATAGGCCCTAGGCCTTTTTTTACAGTTTTTATTGTACGCATGTCATATTTTATGACGTTTACGTATAAAGAAAAGGTAATAATATTGCGCTTTTGCTCAAGCACTAAATATTATTTCATAGGCCCTAGGCCTAAACCTAGGCTTTTTTACCATTTTAATTCTACGGATGGCATATTCATAATGTTTGCGTATCAACTCAAGCTAATAATATTGCGCTTTTAATCAGGCACTAAACATTATTTCACAGGCCGTAGGCATCGGACATCTGTAGACTAAATACGGTAAAAAAGGCCTAGACCTAGGGCCTATGAAATATTATTTAGTGCCTGTGGAAAAGCGCAATACTATTATCTTGACTTGATATGTGAACGTTATGAATATGCCATCCGTAGAATAAAAAGCGCAAAAAAGCTTAGGCCTAGCGACAATGAAACAATGTTTAGTGCCTGATTAAAAGCGCAAATATTATTAGCTTGAGTTGATACGCAAACATTATGAATATGCCATACGTAGAATAAAAATGGTAAAAAAAGCCTAGGTTTAGGCCTAGGGCCTATGAAATAGTATTTAGTGCTTGAGCAAAAGCGCAGTATTATTGCCTTTTCTTGATACGTAAACGTCATAAAATATGACATGCGTACAATAAAAACTGTAAAAAAGGCCTACGCATGAGGCATAGTAATTAATATTTAGTATTTAAGTAAGTAAAATGGAATATTAATAACTCGACATCGTATGTAAATATTTAGTGCCAAAGTAAAAATGCAGCGTTATTAAAAAAATCCCACCTTATAGTCCTTTTCCGAACATGGCGTGAGTCATGCCGTAGTGATTGACATCGTACACACAAAAAGAGTTAAAACGCTCTTCAAAGTTCAGTTCTCGTTTAGCTTTAAGTAACATTTAAAATCCATACATTTTAAACGAACAAACTTAGACAGGAAAAAAAATCGCATGCAAGCAATGTCCGCTGAAGTTTTCTTCTGCCTGTAACGAAAATTCGATCCCAAAAAGAAAATTTCCACGGTATTCCATTCTTTCTGAGGACGAAATGAATGTGGACAAAGTGAACGGTGGACGAAATTAACAGTGGACGAAGTGAACATTGGACTAAGTGTACAGCGGACGAAGTGAACAGCGGACAAAGTGAACAGCGGACAAAGTGAACGTTGGACGAAATGAACCGGACGAAGTGAGCGTGAGCGAAATGAACTCGGACAAAGTGATCCGTCACCGATTAGCGGTGGACGCGACATAATTGTGTAACTGATTTCAACTCGCAATAACTCCGTGGTTATCGGGGGCATGGCAACTGCGCTAGTATCGTTTGGTAGCGCATAGATGACATTTAGTGACAATTATTAAGTGGTGGAGCCGGCGGATCAATGGCAGTTCGTGACAGCGCTCCGAAGTGGATGGTCATTTTTGTGCTCTGCGCCAGGAGCAGGGTAATTCATCGAAAAAGAATTCATCGAAGACGAATTCGTCGAAAACGAATTCATCGAAGACGAATTCATCGGAAACGAGTTCGCCGAATTCGAATTCATCGAAAACAAATTTATCGAACGAGCAATTTACCGAAAGGCGACTTTTTCGAAAAAAATCAAACGAATTCACTCAAATGGAGTTTAAGCAACTGGCCACCAAATAGTTGACCAAACGGACAAGTGCAGACACCCACTTTAGAGGCCGTATAAAAATTGCACTTTCTTGGTTTCAGACGTGCGCAAAGGCCTAGGAAATTAATATGTAATGCCGTAGTGACAAGTTAATAAAATCATGCAATGCATTGGTTATGATACGCTTTCCAACATACCAGAAATCATTACTCAAGTTATGAGGATAATGGCTGTGGAATAAATCTCGCTCCTGTGCCCTGACCTTTGACCTCATTTCGGTGATATTAAACAGAATCGCTTCAGTATACCTCCGGAACAACATACTAACGTTTTGTCGCAATAGAAGCATTTTTAGTCAAGTTATGGGAATAATGGCTGTGAAATAAATCTCGCTCCTGTGCCCTGACCGTTGATCCCATTTCGACGATATTAAACAGAATGGGTTCAGTATACCTCCGAAACAACATGTTAAAGTTTTGTCGCAATCGAAGCATTTTTACGTAAGTTATGACGCATGAGAGCGATGAAATGGATCCCGTTCCTTGTCCTCACCTTTGACCCCATTTCGGCGATTTTCAATAGGTTTCGTCCCCAGATTGTCTCCTACCATATATTAAAATTTCATAAAAATCGAACCATTTTTACGCAATTTATCGTGCGGACAGACGGACAAAGCTGGAGCATATACGCTTCTTCAACCCATACGGTTGGAAAGCGTAAGACAGGCAATAATACTACTCTTTGTGTCTAAACCTTATGAATCTAAGCACGACGCAATATATTCATAACGTTTACATAATAAATCAAACTAATAATGCTGCGCTTTTACTTAAGCATCAAAAATTAATAAACACACCTAGGCTTTTATAACAGTCTTTCTCCCATCGTGCTCATGTTCATAAGGTTTAGGCACCAAGTCAAGTTAGCATTATTGCGCTTTTAGTTAGGCATTAAATATTTACAAATGGGCATAGGCCTAGACCTTTTTAACAGTTTTTATTCGATTGTGCTGATATTTAAAAGGTTTAGACACAAGTTTAAGTTAGTATTATTGCAGTTTTACTTAGGCATTAAATATTAATACATACGCCTAGGCCTTTTTAATAGTTTTTATTACATCGTTTTCATATTCGTAAGGTTTACATACCAGGCCAAGATAGTATTATTCCGCTTTTACTTAGGCATTAAATATTAATGCCTTGGCATAGTCCTAGGCCTTTTCATCAGTTTTTATTCGATTGTGCTCGTATTTATAATGTTTAGACGCAAGGCCAAGTTAGTAGTATTGCACTTTTACTTAGGCATTAAGGCCTTTTTAACAGTTTTTATTTCATCATGTTCATACTCACAAGGTTTAGACACCAAATCAAGTTAGTATTATTGCGCTTTTACTTAGGCATTAAATATTAATACTAGGCCTAGGCTCAGGCCTTTTTAACAGTTTATATTCGATTCTGCTCATATTCATAAGGTTTAGACACAAGGTCTGGTTAGTATTATTGCACTTTTACTTAGGCATGAAATATTTATACCTAGGCCTAGACTTAGGCCTTTTTGACAGTTTTTATGCCATCGTGTTCATATTCATAAGGGTTAGACACCAAGTCAAGTTACTATAATTGCCCTTTTACTGAGGCATTAAATATGAATACCTTGGCCTAGGCCTTTTTATCAGGTATTAATATTTCATGCCTAAGTAAAAGCGCAATAAGCTAACTTGACTTGGTGTCTAAACCTTATGAATATGAGCACGATAGAAGGAAAACTGTTAAAAAGGCATAGGCCTGTGTATTAATATTTAATGGCTAAGTAAAAGCGCAATAATACTAACTTGATTTAGGTCTAAACCTTGTGAGTATGAACACGATGGAATGAAAGCTGTTAAAAGGTCTAGGCCTCAGCCTATGTACTAATATTTAATGCCTAAGTAAACGTGCAATAATACTAACTTCACCTTATGTCTAAATATTATGAATAAAAATTCACAATCGAATAAAAATTGAATAAACAATCGAATAAAAATTCACAATCGAATAAAAATTGAATAAACAATCGAATAAAAATTCACAATCGAATAAAAATTGATATTCGTTTTCGATTAACTGGTTTTCGAGGAATTCGTTTCCGATTAATTCGTTTCCGATGAATTCACCTAGAACCCTCTTCGCTGCGGTTCGTTTTCGATGAACTCCTTTTCGAGGAATTCGTTTTCGATTAATTGACCCAGAACCCTCTTCGCCGCGAGTATACTTTTGTTTTCGTTTTCAATACTTCTAAGCTAAAGGTGATTGAACATTGATTTTGGTATGTAGCCTAATTAATATTAACATAGTGGACTAGTCGTGTGAATTGAAAAAATTACAGTTGTGCAACTGTTAAAAATAAGAATAGATGATAATGTAACTGTACTTTATTACATATTTTTTTCGCAGATTTGTAAAATTAGCGGAAAAAAACATCAAAATTCCCCGAAAATGCCAAGTTGAGCGCAGAAAGGAGCTGCGGAAACTAAAAGACTGGCAGAACAGGAAATTTGTGGACACAAGAAACCCCGAAGTACCAACGTTGAGGTCTGCAAACTCTATCGCGATGCCAAACCAGCTCGTCAAAGTGAGGCCGTCACGAACACCTCTAGCGCACCGGTCGAAGCCGCGGAGCCAACGTACGTTCATATGGATATTGACTGATGTCAAAAAATTGAACCGGATTACGTAAAGTCAACGACTCATAAAAATATTGATGAAAAAACAACATCGGATCGGAATTCCAGAAAAAATTCATCAACAACAAGTTTGGTCGAGTATGCAATGTCTGCGACTTCCACTGATGTGTATTTTATTCACGTTACAGGGCATACGTAGTTAATGTTTAAACACAACGGTCGAATCCACTTCGATCCCATCGGGGTTTTTTTGGTTTTTTTTTTTTTTTTTTTTTGATGTTTTTTCCTAGGGAGAATAATTACCAGGTTAAACATCTCGTTTTGAGCATGGTTTGATGTTACATTCAGTCACGAGCGGATATTTAAAATTCGTTCAGCGTTAAACTGTTTATGCAATTCGTTCACGACTGATTTCGTTTTACAATGCATATTTCCACTTTTTCATCTAGGATCTAACAAAAAAAATTTCATGACGGTGTTTATGATGATTGAAAAAAAAACCGTTGGTGATGGTGTTTTCACAATGGACAGCAAAACTGAAATCAACGTCGTGGCTTTGTCGTCCCAATCCGCCTCCGAACATGAAGCTAAATCTTCTTAAATAAGCTTCTCAAAATTTTGACGATAAGCATCTTTCTAAAATTCATGTAAGAATATAATAAATTTCCTCAGCAGTAATTCATTTTAATATAGCAACAAAAACAGAAACATTTTTACCGAACATTGAAGAGTCCGTGAAACCGAGTCCAACCAATTTTTCTCAACACAACACCATTTTTGTTGACTTACGTCCGAGACTTGGTATTAACGTATTATTATGTGCTGAAATCAAATATTATATTGGTTTTTGCCTGTCACGTCAAGTGTTTGCTCTAAATAACTTTGAATGTCCAAAAATTGGCAAAAAGAGGCTATTTTGGACTAATGGCTTATGAGGTAAACAAATTTATTGATTGAAAATGTTATTATAATATGTTTTAAAATATAATCAGCTTGCAGACAAATATAGTATTTTAACCTTCAATGAGTAATTACTCTCGTTTTCATGGAAGAAATTTTCGCTTGGAAGTTTTCTTTCAGTGCTCCATACTCTGACAGTCCCGCTTAAGATTACACGACAAAAGAGCGAACGACGAAAAACCGCACGACAGAAAGGCGGAACGTCAAAAGGGCGACACGACAAAAGGGCGACACGACAAAATGGCGATACGACAAAAGGGCGACGCGACGAACGAGAGAAATGCTGAATTTACTCGAAGGGCCCCGGGGAATTTTTGGAAATAATATTGTTTAGAAAGCCCTCTATATAGATTTCACGTAGAGTACAAAAGATGACAGATCTAATTTCAGTTGGGATTATTTGAATACACAAAGAAATACTGAATTTGTTCTAAGGAACCCGCGGACTTTTTGGAAATAACATCGTTTAGAAAGCCTTCTATATAGGATGAAAGGTTTTATTTCAGTTGGGATTTGAATACACAAAAAATATGTAATTTGCTCAGTGGGATCCCGATGCCGTTTTTGGGTATAATATATTTTAGAAATCTTGCAGTTGAAGCAGAAAAATATCATGTCCGTGGGTTCGCCCTTTTGTCGCTTCGCCCTTTTGTTGTGCGCCCTTTTGTCGTATCGCCCCAATGTTGCGCCCTTTTGACGTTCGCCCTTTTGTCTTGTCGCCCTTTTGACGTTCGCCCTTTTGTCGTGATACGTCCTCTTAATGCTCCAACAGTAATCAGCCATCAAGTGAGTGTCCCACCTTCCTTGGTATCGCTCTCCCATTATTTTTAAATTTTGGTGAAACCTTACACCTTGTTCATCACTCACATCACCTAGATTCTTAGGAAATCCATCAAAATGGCTGTTGAGAAAATGACGTTCTATGCTCATGTTGCAGTCGAGGCAGTGAAAATGTTTCAGCAAAGTTTCGACAAAATATTTTTTTATAATTTTCGGCTTTTTTGTTCCTCAGGAAATTATGAACAACAGTAACAAACAAATTTCTGGCAGCCACGGAAGTTTTAATCCAATAAGAAGCGTGTTATAGCCGTTGCTTCAAAAAATAGTTTCTAACGATAATAATATTCTCAATTATTTCACTCGCTATGTCAATTATTTGAGTGAGAACAATTTTCCTAACATGAGGATCAAGTGGTGCAACTTTTTATAATTTTTTCAGATTTTTATCAGAAAATCTCGCATAAATTAGGTGATGACAAGTTTGAGTCATGCAAGATCATAGCGATAAACACAGAATGACATAGTTCAAAAACTTGACGTGACGCAAAAAAAAAAAAAAAAAAAAAATGAGTACCATATTTGAAATCAGCGTACCAAAAATTAGTTGTTGGCCAGTGAATTATTTTTTTCTTTTGAATACATCTGAAAAGTAAACATGATTTTTTGTTATTATTTGTTTACCTTTGAAAAGTATAATGGTAGTTAATTTTTTATTTTTGGTTAAAAAGTAAATAAGATTAAACGCACATAAATGAATGCATTATGATATATACATTTCAAAGCAGCTATATATCACTGAAGCAATCACAAATCCTCGCTTTGAGATATCCCGATGGAAATCACATAAACTAAGTTTCTCATGCGGCTGTCAAATCCTGAGCTTCTTTCACCTCGAGATTCGCTTCCCGATGAAAAAGCAATATCTCCCGATGAAAAAAGCAATATTTCCTTCCTATTTTCCTTCCGTCTTTGCAAGCGAACCGTATTCGTCTGAAACCAGAATCGAAGCATGTTGATCATTAATCATAGTCCTATTTTATATCCTACGATTCTTCTTTTTCCTACTTAGACATTCCCGCCACTGTTACTTCTTTGTTTAGCCCTCTTCCTTACAGTATACGTCACCCGGCATCTGATAAATTTATTCTTTTTCTTCCTTTCTTTGCGGTTGAAGGACACTTTTACTTAAAACTACTGCCATATTTGATGTTCAGCATAATTTTTCTCCATGCTATACTTTTTGTGTCTGTCTACCGCATCTTTGAAGATGTATCAGATTTAGCATCTTATTTTAAGGTGGCTGGAAAAGAGCTATCTTTTTATAGTGGAAGCAGCAGACTTCTAAATATAGTCCCTTTCAAATGGTTTATGAGATGTTTAATGTCTGCGCATCTTATGCAGTGAAACCTATCTAAGACGGAAAGAAACGGACTGGAAATATTTTCCGTTTTATACAGGTGCATGCATGGGAGCCATTGAGACGTAAACATTTGAATTTTTATCATGCTAACAGCGCCGTAGCTTTAGGTCTCACAACCGTAGGTGGGAGGCTGAAGACTCATCTGGGAGGGATCTAAATTACATTGTGTCTTCGTTCCTTTTCTTAATTTATTTCACTGGCGAACAATTTATCCAAGCCTAAAAGTAAAAAAAAATGAAATTCAAAATATGAAAGAGCAGAGGGAAGAACTGAACTCTCTTGAAATATAAAAAAATAAATTATCAGAATTTGTTTGCGATGGCCAAGTTGGAGAGCCATTTATCTCTGGAGAAAAGATAACTTCCAGCTAACATGAAACAACTATTTATTTATTTTTAGTTTACGGTTCTGGTTCCTTTCTGTGGAACCAATCATCGGCTGGAGGAGTTATTAATGCCGAACGTCGGCTCTTTCTTCTCCATTTTTAATCACGTATTCTTATTAACTGGTGCTCGGAGGCAGTCTCTTCTTACCGTGGTAAACAGCTAAACCTCCCTTCTTCACTCAAAAATCGAAGGGTCGCGGACTCCTGCCGATAGACACTTCCTCTGCCGCACATGCACTGCAAACCTCTCCTACTCACCGCAAAACAAACAACTGGAAGAAGTCCAAGGTTCTATCTCTCTCTCTCTCTATATATATATATAAACTCTCTACAGCTTCAACCAAGAACTTCCCGTAGAAATCCTTGAATCCCACTAAATTAGCACACGCAAACTAAAATTAAAACTCTCACAATTCACATACAACAATAAAAAAAAAAAATAATAATAATTTTAAACACTTGGGGTCGGGTACCGGGAGTTCCCTGATGAGTGGCTCCGGGTACCCGATCCCAAGTGTTTAAAAATTTTTTTATTTTTTTTTATTGTTGTATGTGAATTGTGAGAGTTTTAATTTTAGTTTGCGTGTGCTAATTTAGTGGGATTCAGGGATTTCTACGGGACGTTCTTGGTTGGAGATGTAGATAGTTTGACTTATATACTCCACCAGTGGTTTTTGCTGCAGTGCGCAGTTCCCGGATGAGTAGGGCAACTTTGTAGTACACCTTTAAAAGATTTATATATATATATATATATATCTTTCTCTCTCTCTCTCTATCATCATCATCATCATCATTGTCAACCATTATCAATCCACTGCTGGACGAAGGTCTCTCCAAGTTTCCTCCACAACGGTCTGTCTTGTGCCAGTCTCCTCCATGTCACTCCCGCATACCTTCGAATTTCATCCACCCATCTTCCATGTGGTCTTCTTCTGGGTCTTTTCCTGTCCCTTGGAATCCAATCTAAAATTTCGGCTGTCCATCGATGGTCTGTCCTTCTGGCAGTATGTCCAGCCCATTGCCATTTCAGGGATTTAACTCTGATCATGATGTCTTCCACTCTTGTCATTTTTCGGATCCACGTGTTCCTCTTCTTATCTCTCCTGGTTACACCAAGCATGCAACTCTCCATGCTACTTTGAGTTGACTGCAGCCTTTGTATGTCTCTTTTA
Source organism: Macrothele yani (assembly GCA_039090855.1). Lineage (NCBI taxonomy): Eukaryota > Metazoa > Arthropoda > Arachnida > Araneae > Macrothelidae > Macrothele > Macrothele yani. The sequence goes on from CM077004.1 coordinate 137,987,916, forward strand.
GCTAAGGTCCACGTCTCTGCACCATACGTAAGCACTGGAAGGATGCATTGATCAAACACTTTTCTTTTAAGACATAATGGCATATTGCTCTTGAAAATTATGCTGTTTCTTCCAAAAGCTCTCCAGGCAAGTTTTGTACGCGGATTAATTTCTTCACCAATGTGACCCTCACTTGATATCTGCTGTCCAAGATAAACGTACGTGTCTGTTATCTCCAGCTTTTCTCCATCAATCGATAAATCTTCATTTCTTGTAAAAGCATTGTACATCACTTTTGTCTTCTGAAAGTTCATTTTTAATCCCACTTCTTTACTCTTGTCAGCAAGTTCCTGGATCATACTCTGTAGCTCTGATGGGGTAGTTGCAAAAATGACTATGTCATCAGCAAAACGAAGGTGGGTTAGATAATCTCCATTAATCTTTATCCCTTTGTTTTCCCAGTTCAGTGATTGAAAGACATTTTCCAATGTGGCATTAAAGAGCTTCGGAGATATGGTGTCACCTTGTCTCACTCCTTTTCCAATTTTTATGTGTGTTGTATTTTCAAACAGCCGAATCTTTGCACTTGCATTTTCATAGATGTTATTAATAATATTAATGTATGCATCTTCAACACCGCAGGATTTCAGAGCCATTGCAACTGCTGATGGTTTCACCGAATCAAAGGCTTTCTCATAATCGATAAAAGCCATGTACAATGGAAGTTCATATTCCCTCGCTCTTTCAATTAGTTCTCACAGTACGTGGATATGATCTATTGTGCTGTAGCCACTCCTGAATCCAGCTTGTTCTCTCGGTTGAGCCATGTCCAGTGTCCCCTTCAAGCGGTGTGAAAGAACTTTAGTGAAGATTTTATAAACCACTGATAGGAGGCTGATAGGTCTGTAGTTCCTGAGATCCTCAATGTCACCTTTTTTATGTAGCAAGATCATTGTAGCGTTGTTCCAATCCTCAGGAATTTTCCCTTCATTAAGGCATCGAGTGAAAATTTGGGCGAGTACTGTTTCGATTTCTCCACTTGCTTCTTGTATGATGTCTACAGTAATTCCATCTTCTCCTGGAGCTTTTCCCCGCTTCATGTTCTTGATTGCATGTGCAACTTCTGCTGGAAGGACTGGAAGAACTCTGGTACTGGTACCTTTCATGATGTCTGGAGTGCATGTATCATCCCTTTCATATAATTTGGAGTAGAAATCTTTCACTATTGTCAAAATTTCGCCTCTATTTCTTGTTACAGGACCATCTTCTTTTCTCAGTGCCATAATCTGTTTTTTCCCCTTACTGAGATGTCCCTTTGCTATCTTTAGGCTTTGGTTGTTTTCAATTGCTTTCCTTACTAGTTCACAGTTGAATTTCCTTACGTCTTCAGTGATACTTTTTCGTACTGTCTTGCATAGCTCTATATATTCCACTTTGGAAGTCACATCTTCTTTAGTTGTCCTCATCACTCTTCTTTTTTGCATCAACATTTTGGTTTTTCCTGATAATTTGTTCACATGCAATTTGTTCTTAGACCCAGCTAATTTTGTTGCTGTTTCCATAAGAGCTTTGGTTACTTTTCTGTTAACTTCAGAAATATCCACTTCTTCCGATGTTAGGATTTCTAAAGCAGAGAATCTGTTCTTCAGTTCCAATTTGAAGGTATTATGGTGTTTTTAAGGTTGGTTATGTCAATACATTTTGTTTGTCTTATGAGCTTGCTACGTTCGAGTTTAGTGTTGAGGTGCATCTTACATCTCCCCAATCTATGGTCACTGCCTGTGTTGAACTTGTTTAGCACACTGCAGTCTTCTATGACGAATCTTTTGTTACACATAATAAAATCAATTTCACTTGTCGTCCTATTTGGATGTCTCCATGTCCATTTCCTGTGTGGCTTTTTCTTGAAAAAGGAGTTTAAGAAGAAAAACCCTTCTGCCTCTGCAAACTCAACGAGAGTATTTCCACGCTGGTTTCTGTTTCCGTGACCGAATTTACCTACTGAAGTTTCATTCTGTTGCCGTTGCCCTATTTTTGCATTGAAATCTCCCATAATTATCTTCAAGTGCTGCTTACTTTTATTATTTAGATCACGAATTTCCTCATAAAATTCTTCAATTTCTTCTTCAGCATGACTTGTGGTGGGTGCATAAGTTTGAATAATCTGAGCCTGGTATCTTCTCGAGAGTTGGATAACGAGTCGTGCAGCTCTGTCAGAGGAACTTTCAACTTCTAAAACTTTATCCTTCAGTTTCTTGTTTATTATAAATCCAACACCACTAGTTCTGCCAGTATCTGTCCCACGATAGTAGAAGAGATGTCCACTTTTCAGTTCAATGATATCTTCTCCTTTTCTCCTTACCTCACTTAGCCCGACGATGTCCCACTTGATCCTTTGTAGTTCCTCTTCCAATTCAAGAAGCCTTGAATCAGAAGATAGGGAGTGTCCATTATACGTCGCCAAGGTCAGCATCAGATGTCAGCCTAGTCCGGTCCTCCGGGGATTCTTAGCACCCTCTGCCTTCATGTCGCACTGGCCGCTGCCTTGGCCAGGTACATTCCAGCTGCCGGAGACTGAGGGCCAAGATTTAAGTTGTGGAGTCATTTTGGAGGGGTTTGGCTATAACTCACCACGCTGGCCAAGCGGGTTGGTGAGTGTGGGATAGCATTTCCTCTAATCCCGATGGTATAGTTATACCGCTATTGGCGGTCGTCAGAGCCCCTTTAGTGGGAACAGGATGTACCACGAGAAGGCGGGGTTGACATTTGTCAAGGAGAGGCTGTGATGTTACGCATCACCTGACCTTACATATATATATATATATATCTGGTCATAAATTTGTAACTTCTAATGTAACGTATACCAAATACATTGATTCAAATTCTTTAGCTTCTATTATAGCTATTCAGACTGTTCAGCCGACTATGATGGCATTTAAAATGATCTGGTTATTATTTTTGTCTTTCATGATATTCATGCTATACAGTTATGTTCATGTATATTAGTATTCGAATTCTTAGGTGGTCCTGTAGCCCAAGACAATTAAAAATATCGACGGACCGCCTAAATCAAAATCGCGGTGATCCGATGGAACCGTCACTTTTCTTTTCCAGGTAACTTCATTTATTTCAGAAAATAGGAATGTCATTTTTTTGCCCGTAAAGTCAATTCGCAATTTTTTTTTTTTTTTTTTTGCTTCGTGGTGAATAGCGAATAACTTAATATTTAGTATTATCAAGTCTAGTACATGAAAATTGAAGTTTCGAATAACGTATTTTTGTAATGTAAAGAGCACAGTAAATTGTCGTGGGAAGAGATAGACTTTCTTTGCCGACAGTGGGATTCTAACCCATATCTTTCTACTACGGAGCACCTGTTCTACCAATTGAATTACACCGACAGGATTATCGCTGCTTCAATATCTACTTGACGTATGCGTCGCCTCAGTAATACGTCATGTCACGTAGAGCGTTACAGCATCTCTTCCCTGAGAAAAATAGAAGCACGAGACCGTAGGTTTCGGATTAGCCAACAACCATGTTCGAAGGACCATCTCATTGTAGAAGTAATTTTTACTAATTACGTGCGTAGTGTGGAATAATCATCACGCAAATTTTTCAAACCTTATGGCCAGGAGATTTATTTTCTTTCGGCCGCCAACATAACCTTTCTTTGTCCTCATCTTATTACTACTCCGGAGCGGCAGTTCTCCCGATTCAACTACGCCGGCAGACTTACCGTTGTTTCATTGTCAATTGGATTCATGCGTAACCTCGGCAGTACCTCCTATACGTCATGCCACGCAGTATGTTCCAAAGAGATAAATTCACAGCATATAAACACAGTCGTATCAGAATAATATGACCACTGCTACGGAGGAACTTCGGGTTCGATCCGGGGAAAAATACGGACGCTCAAACCTGTGACGTACTACAGAGGTGAAAACATGTGCCAAGACGACAAATCTGCAGCGAGACGTACTGTCCACGTAGCTCAGTTGGGAGAACGACTTACTCCGGAGTGAGGGGGACACGGATTCTCGATGCTCGTCGCTGACAAACTTGTGTTTTCACATTGGCGCCTGATTGTGGAAAATGGATCCACTGGCTGTTTGGTTCTTCGAAATATGGATGATGTTTGTTCCACACATTGTTTGGAATTAATGAAAAATTCCTACATCGCTTCAAAGAAAAAAAATTGAGAGGAAGACGATGCGACGTACTACAGAGGTGAAAACATGTGTCAAGACGACAAATCTGCAGCAAGATATACTGTCCACGTAGCTGAGTTGGGAGAGCGACTTACTCCGGAGTAAGAGGACAAGGGATCGATGCACGTCGCGGACGAACTTGTGTTTTCACAAACCACTAAATATCCGCCGTGCGTCGGATGGGCATGTTAAGCCGTCGGACCCTGGATACTGGCCCCCCGGTAATAAATAAGGGCGTCTTCCTTCCGCTTTCTACCTCACTTCTCTGTCGCTTTCCTATCGGGCACTTTAGCCCAAATCTCCTAGCTTCCTATTTCTAAGGGTTGTTCAAGACCTGGGGTTAGACTCTCCCTTCCTAAAATCCTCTACATATAATCTGATAATATCACCCTCCCCCGGAATCACAGTGTCCCCAGGCGCTTCACAGAGTGCACGTGACAAGGTCGACCACACGGAGATATAAGCGCCCGGCCAGGGCAGATGAGCCATAGTGCGTTACGTGTGCATAATGGGGAGAGGTAGTGATTTGACGTACGTTCAAAACGGAATGACCATCGGCTACCGCGCCAAGGGTAGAAGCATCTCAGAAACAGCAGACTTCGTGGGCTGTTCTTGAGGTGCTGTAGTAGAAGTGTCCCAAGAATGGACCGCTGGTACACCGAGTACCTCCCGACGTCATAACTGTGGAGCCCAAAAGGCCATCGGCCCAAGAGGAAAACGTCACCTCCGTAGACTGGTAAAAGGGGCAATCGACGTGCAACAGTGCAGCAATTGACTACGAAAATCAACGCTGGAGCACCCAGGTACGTGTTCCCGATAACAGCAGAGCGAACCATGTTCCGCATGGGTCACCGGAATCGACGCTGCGTCAGGGCGCCCATGTTAAGCCAGGTGCATCGGCAACGACGCCTGCAGTTCTCCTGGAACTACCGTCATTGGACAGTGAAAAAGTGGGGAAAAGGTTGCGTTCTCCGATGAATCAAGGTTTCTACTCCACAGAAGTGACGGGCTGTGGCGGATATGACGTCAGACATACGGGAACCAACACCCGGACAAGCTTGTCGGTGAATTACAGGCCGGCGGTGGCAGTGTGCAGATGTGGGGATGTTTTCCTGGTATGACCTGGGACCGCTGGTACCACTCGATCGGTCCCTGAACGCCAATGGCTACCTGTTCATCCTCGCTGACCACATGCATCCATTTATGTTGGAAGTTTATTCTGCTGATGATGCAGTCCATTAAGAGGGCAATGCGTCGTACCACGTCGCTAAGGAAGTCAGTGACTCGTTCCAGGAACATGGCTCAGTGACATGGAATATGAACATGACATGGGCAATACGTCGTGCCACGTCGCTAAGGAAGTGATTGACTCGTTCCAGGAACATGGAATATGAACATGACATGGTGACTCGTTCCAGGAACATGGAATATGAACATGACATGGTGACTCGTTCCAGGAACATGGAATATGAACATGACATGGTGACTCGTTCCAGGAACATGGAATATGAACATGACATGGTGACTCGTTCCAGGAACATGGAATATGAACATGACATGGTGACTCGTTCCAGGAACATGGAATATGAACATGACATGGTGACTCATTCCAGGAACATGACATGACTCGTTCCTGGAACTGACATGACATGACTCGTTCCATGAACATGACATGAGTCGTTCCAAGAACATCAACATGACGTTGTGAGTGACTCGTTCCAGGAACATGACTCAATGATATGGAATATGAACGTGACATGGTGACTCGTTCCAGGAACATGACTCAATGACATGGAACATGAACATGGCATGATGACTCGTTCCAGGAACTGACATAACATGATATGACTCGTTCCAGGAACATGACGTTGTGAGTGACTCGTTCCAGGAACATGACTCCGTTCTCCCTTGGCCGGCGAAATCTCCAAGCCTCAATCCCATTGAACACTTGTGAGACTATTTGGATCGACAGATTCGACGTGCCGACACCCAACCACATCATCTCCGGGACTTTGTGCTCTGCTGAAGTCCAAATGGGAACGTGTGCCTCGGGCAACCTTCCATGGCCTCATTGCGTACATGCCACGCCGTCTCGTCGCTGTCATCCTGGCCAAGGGTGGTTATTCCCATTATTAGGTAGATGGTAATATTATTCTGATATGACTGTGTATGTCTTAAACATGTACACCGATGAGACATTACATTATGACCACCCTCAGCCTCGAGAAACGAGGGCACTTGGAGATCGAACGGTGGCGCAGGTGAAGTTCACAGAGCAGTGTATACAGGGTTCAAAGGAAATTCCTTATTCAGGGCAGTAACTGCGCAAGAAAGGGTCCGAGTGGCACGCAAGTTAGGCCTATGAATAGAAAAAGGACGATGGCCGATGGAATGAAAGTGATTGGAGCGCCCCAAGCGGGAAAGGTAAGAAGTTAGGAAACCTAACTCGCGATCAACGCAAGATAGAAACAAAATTCCAATTACAAAGTTGTATCGCATCGTCTAATTAGTATGAAACGATATATGGTGCGCACGAATATGTACATGGACGGGTCAAAATGCTGATAAAGTGCACGCGGTCGCTGGATTGTTAGGCAATGCAAAATACCGGCCCACGATGGAGAACGATTCAAATGCGTTTGTAAATATTGATAGTGACGTAGAAGCTGGTCGGTGAGATAAAATACCGAGGCTGGGGATTTGAAAGTCAGTCAACGTACACGTTGCAAACACTGATGGCGGGTTGCTCGAACGCTGAGTACTGAGAAATGGTCGTGTTTTATGGCGAATGTCATCGCATTGTGTGCACCTGTAACACAGTGACACCTGCCATGCTAGATAGTGCACGAGAAGCTGTTCTTACACGCCTTGGAATGTGCATTGTAGCCGATGGTAGCCACTTCGAACCGGCTGTACATTAACTTCGCGCAGATGTGCGTTGTGCCTGTAAGTAGGCATATCTCCTGTAAACATTTTTCAATAATATAAATAAGCCTGCACAGCTTCTGTCTCGTGTCATTATTTTTGTGTCTGTTTCACCCGCTTTACGTATTTTGAATTAACAGCCCTTTGACCGTCCATGTACATAATTCATGCTCACCATATGTCGTTTCTTATTAATTAGACAATGCGCTACGACTTTGTAATTGGAATTTTGTTCCTATATCGCGTTGTTCGCGAGTTAGGTTTCCTAACTTCTTATCTTTTCCGCTAGGGGCGCTCCAATCGCTTTCATTCAGTCGGCCATCGTCCCTTTCCTTTACATAGACCTAACTTGTGTACCACTCGGACCCTTTCTCCCGCAGTTATTGCCCTGAATAAGGGGCTTTCCTTTGAACCCTGTATACGTACAATACGAGGACCGGCTTTCGGTTAGTAGAGTTTTCGGAGTCAAAATGGGAAAAGCTGCCGATTTATCGGAGTTTGGTAAAGGACAAATTATGATGGCTCGGCGCCTCAGAACTACGATCTTGTGGGTTGTTCACGTTCCACTGCAGTGAGTACGTATCAAAATTGATGCACGGATGGCCAAACGACGAACCGTCGTCTATCTGTGTATCGTCCGCAGCTCATTGAAAGCCAGAGGGAAGCGGAGACTGTCTCGCATTGTTTACACCGATCGCAGGGCCACAGTTAGACAAATATCAACCGCAGGTACAACAGTGGTGATTAGGGCAATGTCTCACATCACACAATTCATCGCAGCCTTCTGCGCATGGACCTGCGTAGCCGAAGACCCTGTCGGGTCCCCATGCTCACTGCACTTCATCGCCAACAACGCATGAAATGGGCCCAAGATCATCGAGATTGGACCGTGGATGCCTGGAAGAAAGTGCCCTGGTCTGACTAATCAAGATTCCTAGTGCATCACATAGACAGCCGAGCGCAGATACGTCGATCACCAACGAAGGCTATGGCAACTGGATTTTCTGTTGGGCGAAAACAGTCCGGCGGCGGCGGTGTTACGTTGTGGGCGATGCTTTCTTGGGACGCTTTACGCCCCATTATCCCAATAGCACAATCTCTGACAGCTGTCAGGTATCTGAACATCGTTGCGGACCAAGTACACCCATTCATGGCAACTGTGTTCCCTGCAGGTGATGGCCATTACCAACAGGATAATGTGCCATTCAACACTGCCAGAATCGTCAAGCAGTGGTTCGAGGAACATGCTGCATTTGTGTTTCGACTTGGAAAAGCGGGTTTGCGCTAAACCACCACCACCCCGAAATGTAAGGGAACTGGAGGACCTTGCGTTGACATTAAGGTACCAGATACCCCAGGATACCTATTGCCACCTCATCTAATCGATGCCATGCCGAGTTGCCGCTGTTTTGCGGTCTAAATGGGGTCCTACAGCTTATTGCGTAGGAAGGTAGACATAATGTAATGGCTCATCGCATCAGTCGACTGCGGGATGAAGGTCTGTCCAAGTTTCTTCCCCAATGGTCTGTCACCTCCATGTTACTCCCGCATGCTTTCAAATTTCATCCTCTTATCTCCTACGTGTTCTTCTTCTGGATCTTTTCTTGTCCTTAGTTATCCTGTTTAAAATTTCTGTTGCCCGTTCCTCTGTTAATACATTACATTATCAAGAATTTTCGGACACCATTAAATATTTGCGTTAGGGCAAAGACCGGTTGCGCAGGAAGGTGCGCTGTGAGTGGGGAATACGTATATGAAGCTGAGATGTTCTGTCGTGTTATCAGTAACTTCGGTATGCCGCGTGTACGTGAACTTTCCGAATTGCAGCATGGGCTGGTTATTTTCATTTGAGTAACGTTTCCATACGGAGCATTTCAGCTAAACTAAAGATACTAAAACAGACTGTAAGTTATGTCGTGAACAGGTGGAAAAACGACGGTGCTGCTACAGAAAAAAATCATTCAGGAAAGCCGGACAAACTGACGAAACATGACAGAAAAACCACGGTAAGAAATGTTAATAAATGCCGTTCTTCCTCTGCCGTTTCCATCGCTGTTGAAGTAGGAAATGCTTCTCATGGCTCGGTTAGTACCATAACTACCCACAGACAGTTGCACAGTGTTAATTATTATGATAGCGCAGCGGCACACCAGCCGCACATCACTACCGTGACTGCGAAGCGCCGTTTGGAGTGGCGTGTCTTCCGTCGTTTCTGGACTGTGGGCTACTGGAAAGTTGTTCTTTGGAGTGATGAGTCACGCTTTTGCCCTTCAAATCTGATGGGCGTGTTTATATTTGTCGTCAGCCCGGCCAACGATTTTTGTCGGACAGTGGTCTTCCAACTGTTCAGTTCGACGGAGGGTGATGAAGTGTTTTGGGTCGTCTGGTTTCCAATTAAATTTATGTGTTAAGATTACGGTAAAAGCAAGAAAGCACAGTGGAGATTTTCATATAGTATTTGTATTAGGTGTACAAATACGTTTTAAAGCGCTTTTTTGCGTGGTGTTTACCGCTAATTTACATATCCAACATACCACCGCGCTGTTGTCATGTGACCGTAACTAGTCCAGAGTATAAAACGTGACACAAAAGTCTGCCCAACAGTCAAACGCACTTACACATCGGTAGGTGAAAGATGGCAAGCGATACTGCATTCGTTACGAATTTCATCAAGGAAAAAGTGCTGCAAGAGCATGCGCATCGATCTGTTCAGTTCTGGGCGAGAATAGTGCAACGAAAAGCACGTGTGAGTTTTGGTTTAGACGGGTTAAAGCAGGTGATTCTGGTGTTAGTGATCGAGAACGTAGCGGCGCCCCGCAGAAAATTGCACATGAGGAACTGCAAACATTGCTGGATGAAGATTCGTGTCAAACGCAAAAAGAACAAGATGAATAACTGGAGACAATTCAACAAACCATTTCCAATCGTTTACGCGCAATGGGAAAGATTCAGAAGAAAGGAAAATGGGTGCCACATGACCTGAGCTGTAAGAACAAAGATGAGCGTGCCATGAAGTGTTTGAATCTGTTGAATAAACAACACAGAATGTCTTTCCTGTGAAACATCGTTACGGGTGATGAAAAGTGGATATGCCACGACAATCCCAAACGCAAAACATACTGGGTAGACCTTGGTAAAACAATGACTTCGACACCAAAACGCAATATTCACTCCAAGAAAGTTCTTCTGTGTGTCTGGTGGGATATGAAGGGTGTGCTCTATTCTGCACTATTGAAACAAGGTCAAACTGTTACTGCTGATCGCTACAAGCAACAATTGCTGCGATTGAACCAGGAAATCTGTCGGAAACGTCCATTCCTAAGCAGAGGATTGCGTCCTTTGAAATTACTGCATGACAACGCTAGACCGCATGTCGCGAAATCGGTCAAGGAAACGTTATTGACGCTTGCCTGAGAAGTTTTGGAGCACCCGGCGTATAGTCCCGACATATCCCCTTCAGGCTATCATTTGTTCCGATCGACGCAACATGGTTTCTCTGCTGTACGATTCCGGACATGTGACGAAGTGCTAAAATGGGTTGACGACTTTATCGCGTCACACGACGAAGTATTCTTCGTGGCTGGAATCCGTCAGCTGCCCGACCGATGGCGGAAGGAGGCAGATAATGAGGGTTCATATTTTGATTCGTAAAGGTATTGTTGTTTTCTCTCAAATTACATGTTGCATTGTTTTAAAACGCTTTAAAACTTATTTGTGCACCTAATATACAGTGTATATCAAATTTTTATTGCTTGCCCCTACCTGGAAACTAAGCTACGGGCGCCTATGATTAGGAACATAGGGAGTTTTGCATAGAATACGTTGCTGAGACGCAAAGTGGAAGGCTCTTGAGAGATATACACGTTTCCTCTCAGTTCTATTGTTCTGATTATCTCTTTTTCCTGGAGACAGTAACCCTAAAGCAGAGAGTCAACAAGTGTTTGATGTTTTAAGTACTGGAAAACTTTAATAAGAAAACTTTCCGAGTCAGTTTTATTTTATTTTTCTTGGTACTGCATTTTGTAAGTTTTAAATTTTTATAATCTTTTTGTCTAAATGCAGTTTATTCAAAAATTATCCTGGAGGTAAGGTTTTCCATTCATGGAATATCACATGTAAACACTGTTCTTTCTTTTTTATAGGAACTCCTCTATGGCTGCTGCTACACATAGCGCCGATCAAGAACGAAAAGGACACGGTGGTCCTTTTCCTCCTCACCTTTCGCGATATCACGGCCCTGAAACAGCCTCTCGAAGACGAAACTTCGAAGGGTAAGTTTTAATTTTTCTCTCACATGAAATTCATAAGCATCCTTTTCTCATGACTGAGCTTTCTCTTGGGTGGCTTTTAATTCATATGATTTTTATTTTACGTTGCCCACTTTTGAAATATGTAGGCAAAGTATCCGTATACACTATCTACCAACAAGTAATTGGACACCTGTGATAGCAAAGGAAAGCGAAGTTTATTCACCTTCAATAGTTGTTGGAGCCTCCACGAGCGGCGATTACAGCTGCGACCCTCCGGGACATACTCTCAACCCGGCGTTGTACGAAGGCTAGCGGTATTTTCTTCCACTCGGCTTGGAGAAGACAGGTCAGTTCCTTCACCGATTTCGGACGGTGGGAGCACCCCTTAAGTCGATGCTCCAACTCGTCCCAGAGGTGCTCGATAGGGTAAGGTCCGGGCTCTGCGCAGGCCAGTCCATTCGATTAACCCCATTGTCACCATACCAAGTCATGCTGGACCTCGCAACATGACAGGTGGCATTGTCATCCTGAAAGTAACATGAGTACACCCCGTAAAACTGCCACAACGTAGGAAGCACATGGTCATACAAAATGGTGCAGTAGGTCTCGGCGTTCAGTCGACCAGGAATTTCAACCAAGGGTCCCGTGCCATACCAGGAGAAACACCCCCATAGCATAATTCCACCGCTGCCGAACTTCACAGTTAGCATAATACATTCCGGCAGGAGACGTTCTCCAGGCAGACGCCAAACCCAGACCCTGCCATCCGAACGGTAGAGGGTGAACCTTGATTCGTGACTAGACTCTGGAAGACTGGAAAAAAGTGGTGTGGTCCGACGAGTTGCGGTACGTCTTCCTCTGTTCCGTAGGCAGAGAGTTCGGCGGGAACCCCATGAAGCAATGGACCACCTTGCCTTATAAACATAACTTAAAGTTTCGGAGGTTGTGTCGTGGTGTGGGGCACGTTCTGTTAATACCGAACCGATCCCTTGATGCTTTCGGAAGGTCGGGTGTCCTCCAAGGATTATCTGAACATTGTTGGCGATCAAGTCAATCCTACAATGTTAACTTGACTGTCCAGCAGGTGCCTGCTGTCTCATTGACGACAGTGCTACAGTTCATCGCGCAAGACATGCTCAGCAGTGGTTCAAAGAGCATGAAGCGACTTCCATCATCTTCGCTGGACACCACAAATCCCAGATTTTAACTCCATTGAGAATGTATGGTACATGTTAGGGTAAAAGATCCGGGAGAATAGTCGTCTTCCGCCAAATCTGAGCCAGTTGAAGGGCTTCCTGGTGAACGTCTTATATGCTGTAGACGTAGATGCACTCCAACACTTGTAGAATTGATACCAAACCTCATACATCCTGTAATTCGGGCTAAAAAAGGTCCAACCCAAAGTTTAGTGGCCGTTGTGTGTAGTTAGCATATTATTACTTTTAATATATAGTAATATGAATTATTATTGTTTTTTTCAGTAGATATATTATGGGATGCTCGTTTCCTGAAGCGGATAAATGATGTGAAACAGGCAGGTAATCTCCATTCTTCAGGAGATCTTCATTATTTACGGCATAAATCTTTTTACTGCAGGTTTCTGATCACTGGCGAATTGTATAGATATTTAGCTCATTAAAACGCCCCACCTATTACAGTTGAAAGATTTCTCAACCGAATTCATGCTTCACATATAATTTATGACTTTTCGTGATGAACACTCATGCTACTAAGGATGTAAATGCATATTTCTGCTCCCATTATATTAGAAAGAAGAAGTATTTGCGCTCCTAAACACGAGTAAAGATATCGGTCAGATATTGATCATGGCGGAAAACTTTATGCACATATTTTCAGCTTAAGACCCCTTTTCTAATCTTTAATAAAGTTTTTATAGTCATTTATAACATTTTTTTAACATTTATAACCTTTTTCTAACATTTATAACCTTTTTCTAACATTTATAACCTTTTTCTAACATTTAAAACCTTCTTTAATATCGTTCAGGACTTTTTTAAAACCTTTACTAAGACCGTTCAGGTCCTTTTTCTGAAAATTTAAAACACTTTTCTATTTTTTTATAACCTTTTTCTAACATTTAAAACCTTTTCTAATATCGTTCAAGTCTTTTTTCTGAACACACACTTTTTTAATTATTTATAACCCCTTACTAGTCATTGATAGCCTTTTTCTAATCCTTTATATCCTTTTTTCAGTCATTTATAACCCTTTTATAATATCGTTCAGGACCCTTTTCTAATATCATTTGGGACTCTTTCTTAATATCGTTTAGAACTTTTTTCCAACCGTTTAAGAGGATCATTTTCTAATATAATTTAAGACCGTCTTCTGATTATTTATAATATTTTCATAATCATTAATAATCCTGTTCTAATAGCGTTCCGGTCCTTTTCTAATCATTTCGGAGCATTTTTTAATACCATGTTTGACCCTTTTCTAATATCATTTAGGACTGTTTCTTAATATCCTTTAGAACTTTTTTCCAATCGTTTAAGAGGATCATTTTCTAATACACGGGCGGAAAGTGAAAAAAGAACACCAAGAAGGAATTGGCGGACGATCATGAAATTTACATATATTAATGGGGTCGAGTTTACGTAGGTGTGATGTTAATTTCGGGACCAACCGGTGAGCGCTTACGCCACAGCACGGCATAATATGCAAATTATCGTCGGTGGTATTTAAGGAGTACGGCGAAGTGAATGTAATCAGTCGTCGGCGTACGGACACGTGCGAAGACACTGAAGAAGCTGCAATGCCTGGACATGGAAGACGTGTACGATTTCAGCAGTTATCGGACTTTGAGCGAGGTCGTCTAGTCGGACTCCGCGAGGCCGGGTGGTCGTATCGTCGTATTGCGGAGCGAATTGGACGGAAAGTATCGGTGGTGGTACGATGGCGGCGTAGATGGTCCGAGGAGCATTCCCACACGAGAAGACGTGGAACCAGGAATCACAGACGGACTGATGAGCAGACCGATCGACGCATGAGAACAGCGGCGTTGTCAAGCAGAACATCCACTGACGCAAATCCGAGCTGCCGTTGCACCTGAGGTGACTGTGCGAACAATCCGCAACCGTCTACTGGATGCAGGACTACATGCACGTGTGCCTCTGGCATGTGTACCTCTGACTCCAGCCCACCGTCAGGAACGGCTGCAGTGGTGTCGCCAACGTCTGCACTGGAGAACGCAATGGCAATCTATCGTGTTCAGCGATGAAAGCAGATTCTGCTTGGGAGCCTCCGATGGCCGTATGCGTGTTCGCAGACGCACAAGGAAGCGTCTCCACCCTTCTTGCATCCGGCAGCGACACACAGGGCCTACACCTGGTCTCCTGGTATGGGGAGCGATGAGCTATCACTCCCGTACACAACTAGTGTTTGTACCGGGTACGTTAAACAGCACCTCCTACATCAACAACATCATTCAGCCCGTTGTTGTGCCATTTGTAAGGTCAGTCTATCGTGGTGTTTTCCAGCAAGATAACGCACGCCCACACACGGGACGTGCAACGCAACATGCACTTAAGGGTGCGAGACAACTTCCATGGCCTGCACGTTCACCGGATTTATCCCCCATTGAGCACATGTGGGATTTTATGGGACAACGACTTATCCGGTCTCCACGGCCGCCCACGACCATCCCCGATTTACGCGTCCAGGTTGAGGATGCTTGGAACTCAATACCCCAAACTTACATCCAACATATGTACGACAGACTCCATGCCAGAGTTGCACAGTGTGACGCAGTTCATGGCGGTTCAACCTCGTACTAACCATGTTACATGGAAATGTTATTTTTCAGTTTACCAGCAAATACAGCTGTATTTTGCCATAATGTTTTGATCACGTTATCCAGACGTCTCCTTCTTGGTGTGTTTTTTCACTTTCCGCCAGTGTATAATTTTAAGACTGTTTTCTGATATTTATAACATTTTCATAATCATTAAGAATCCTGTTCTAATATCGTTCCGGTCCCTTTTCTAATCATTTAGGATCCTTTTCTAATACTATGTTGGGCCCTTTTCTAATACTATGTTGGGCCCTTTTCTAATATCGTATAGGATCGTTTTCTAATCATTCAAAACACACTGATATTCCTAGTTCGCCGCCAAAGGTCATCGGAAACTAATTTTTTCATCAGCCCTTGTCAAATTTTGCTCCAGAGGTAACATTTTAAGAACTTGATAACGAAATATTTTTTATTTCTTTTTTTTCGTGTTTCGACTAAAGAGATTCCCTCGCAGGCGGAAGGAATTCGTTTATGAAAACGAAAAAATTTTGCGCGCTGCAAACCTGTTTGATAACTTCTCTCTAGTCTTGATAGATTACTTGTAGCGTAAATATTCTTAATACCCACCGCAATAAGAGCTCTCTTTATCTGACGCAAAGTGCTCCATTTCTTCTTCGCGAAGTGCGCTAAAATATTTACATGTGGGTAAGCCTGCTTGTAGCTCCATTTTTATTGCAACTTCTATACGCACGCAAATGTTTGCTGGCAATTGCTCCCTAAGGATACCTAGACTGTTACGTTTGTTTTCACTTTTCTGTGGGTAAATGGCGGTTCGCACAAGGAAACAAAATTGTTAGCTTCTGTATGATCTTATTCAGAAGGAAAAGCCTACGAAGGAGAAATAATGAGAGGAAATTGATGGTAAAAAATATATGATGCTTCACATACACTACAAACACACTTATGCAACCGTCTAACTAAATCAATATGTGTGAATTTTTATTTAGCCCCCTTTTGAGAGGATAAAAACGAAGCCAATGAACATCTCGAATTTTAGTTGCTGAAGCTACTGATTGACTCCTGCTGCCAGGAAATGCGTAATTGATGACAGTATCATGTTTTGGGACTGTGTACTAGAATTTCATTTTCTGAACTTAATCTCAGATGGAGACGAAAGTCTATCCCGATTTGAGCTACATTTTTTATATGAGTAGAAAACCGTAACGGAATGCCACTACAAATCAAATCGCAAAGGATAGATCTTATCACAAAATAGAAATATCTACAGATCGATGCTGTGAAACTAGAAGAGTGAATCCAATCAGTCGGAAACATCAAGTCGATTTTGGTACTCTTGGTGTTTAATGTACGTGCCGTGTCGTTAAAATTTAAGAATAACCAAAAGTGGCTTTATTAAGTCTTATTAAAAATGGCCGTTTTTGTCTTCTTGTTTAACTTATTATTTCTTGATTTTCAACGTACCCTTTCATTGAACGGAAACTGAAAAACAGCATCGAAGTTTCTATGATCGGTTTCTTTTTTGCGCTTTCCAACCGTAGGTTGAAGAAGCGTATATGCTCCGACTATGTCCGTCCGTCTGTCCGTCCGCACGATAACTCGCGTAAAATGGTTCGATTTCGATGAAATTTTAGTATGTGGTAGGGTACCTCCTGGGGACGGACCCTGTTGAAAATAGGCGAAATGGGGTCAAAGGTCAGGACATAGGAGAGGGATCCATTCCATTGCCCTTATGCGTCATAACTTACCGAAAAATACTTCTATTGCGACAAAACTTTAGTATGTTATTCCGGAGGTGTACTGAACCAATTCTGTTTAATATCATCGAAATAGGGTCAAAGATCAAGACATAGGCGCGAGATTTATTCAACAGTCATGGTCCTCATAACTTGAGTAATGATTTCTGGTATGGTGGAAAACGTATAATAATCAATGCATTGCATGATTTTACTAACTTGTTTAATCAAAGTTGTTATTTAAACTTTTTCTGTCCCTGCTGTTGAACTTTTATTCTTTCAATCCCAAATTTATTTCACCCAATGTATTTTTCCTTCGTTACTTTCGACTGCATGGCTGTATCCAAGGAAGGGCCATGCCCGGTACGTTTCATTTTGCCCGTCATGGCAACGACATTGCGGTCCAATACCCGATCTCAGGATAGTCCTTGCCCGGCCTCAATCATCAGTCTAGCTACGGGTCTCCCCCTACCAGTTTCTCTACCTAGCTACGGGCCTCCCCCAACCAACTCCTGTCTGGTTACGGGCCTCCCGCTATCAACTCCTCTGTCTGGCTACGGGCCTCCCCCAACCAACTCCTGTCTTGCTACGGGCCTCCCGCTATCAACTCCTCTGTCTGGCTGCGGGCCTCCTCCTGCCAACTTCTCTGTCTGGCTACGGGCCTCCCGCTATCAACTCCTCTGTCTGGCTACGGGCCTCCCCCAACCAACTCCTGTCTGGCTACGGGCCTCCCGCTATCAACTCCTCTGTCTGGCTACGGGCCTCCCCCTGCCAACTTCTCTGTCTGGCTACGGGCCTCCCCCTGCCAACTTCTCTGTCTGGCTACGGGCCTCCCCCAACCAACTCTGTCTGGCTACGGGCCTCCCGCTATCAACTCCTCTGTCTGGCTGCAGGCCTCCCCCTGCCAACCTCTCTGTCTGGCTACGCGTCTCCCGCTATCAACTCCTCAGTCTGACTGCGGGCCTCCCCCTGCCAACTTCTCTGTCTGGCTACGGGCCTCCCCCAACCAACTCCTGTCTGGCTACGGGCCTCCCGCTATCAACTCCTCTGTCTGGCTGCGAGCCTCCCCCTGCCAACTTCTCTGTCTGGCTACGAGCATGTGCTGTTCACATTTTCCTTTCCAATAGAAACATGAACTGGTGCTAAGTTGTTTGATGCAGTTTGGTCAGTTTCGACAATCATCTTGGAGCTGTTGGTTATTCAATAGGTCCTTCTGAAATGCGAGTTTATGCGCATAATAAAGGTGATTTTCATTCTGCTGCTGTGTCTTCTGTTCGCTTGGTGCTACCATCTATTGTTCGGTTTGGGTTAAAATTCAATTTCAGTTGTTATTTTTATGATTACTAAAAGTAATAAAAATATTCAAAAGATATTGTTATACAAATTTTGAAGATGACAATCCGTTTTTTGGCGTAAATGTGACAAGGATGGTAAGTCAGATAATATCCGAAAACTTGAAAATTTTCATCGTCCTGGAGCGGGACTCGAACCCGCGTCTCCCAGAAAACGCCTAGGTATGCTAACCACTACACCACCCAGAACGACCAAGTTTCAAGTTTCCGATCAATTTGAATTTAACCATCACAGGATTCGCTAGTTGAAGCAACCGGCATTCATGTTTAGCGAATCTGGAGGTTAATAATCCTATCCCGTGATTGCCCGGAGAAGCAGATAAATCATGAAAGAAATACGGGATTACGCCATATAATACAAATTTTGAAGATGACAATCCGTTTTTTGGCGTAAATGTGACAAGGATGGTAAGTCAGATAATATCCGAAAACTTGAAAATTTTCATCGTCCTGGAGCGGGACTCGAACCCGCGTCCCCCAGAAAACGCCTAGGTATGCTAACCACTACACCACCCAGAACGACCAAGTTCCAAGTTTCCGATCAATTTGAATTTAACCATCACAGGATTCGCTAGTTGAAGCAACCGGCATTCATGTTTAGCGAATCTGGAGGTTAATAATCCTATCCCGTGATTGCCCGGAGAAGCAGATAAATCATGAAAGAAATACGGGATTACGCCATATAATACAAATTTTGAAGATGACAATCCGTTTTTTGGCGTAAATGTGACAAGGATGGTAAGTCAGATAATATCCGAAAACTTGAAAATTTTCATCGTCCTGGAGCGGGACTCGAACCCGCGTCTCCCAGAAAACGCCTAGGTATGCTAACCACTACACCACCCAGAACGACCAAGTTTCAAGTTTCCGATCAATTTGAATTTAAACATCACAGGATTCGCTAGTTGAAGCAACCGGCATTCATGTTTAGCGAATCTGGAGGTTAATAATCCTATCCCGTGATTGCCCGGAGAAGCAGATAAATCATGAAAGAAATACGGGATTACGCCATATAATACAAATTTTGAAGATGACAATCCGTTTTTTGGCGTAAATGTGACAAGGATGGTAAGTCAGATAATATCCGAAAACTTGAAAATTTTCATCGTCCTGGAGCGGGACTCGAACCCGCGTCTCCCAGAAAACGCCTAGGTATGCTGATCGGAAACTTGAAACTTGGTCGTTCTGGGTGGTGTAGTGGTTAGCATACCTAGGCGTTTTCTGGGAGACGCGGTTTCGAGTCCCGCTCCAGGACGATGAAAATTTTCAAGTTTTCGGATATTATCTGACTTACCATCCTTGTCACATTTACGCCAAAAAACGGATTGTCATCTTCAAAATTTGTATTATATGGCGTAATCCCGTATTTCTTTCAAGATATTGTTATTTCTGTTTTCCTTGATCGCAACACATCAGCTGAGAGTAGCAATGAAGACAAAATAGGCACGTAATACTCGTACTTCACCGAAATGCACTTTGAAGAAGCAGTGTCGAAAGATAACTGTCTTTTATTTTCCGTTTAACAGCTGTTCCTGCTAATTATCAAAACTACGTACTGTGTCTGAAGGTGATATAGAGACCGAAAGTAACTTACAGACGTATGAATATAACCCCGAAGCGACATTAAAATAAACTCTTGGAAAGGAAAATAATCGCAGATATTTCAAGAGCCAACAGACAGATCAAGAACAGGCCAAAGTACGACAATAGAAATGCATAACCCAATACTGCGAACGAGATAAAAAACATAGAACGAGAAGAACATGAAATTCTAGATGGATAGACCCAATCAAGAAGTACAGAGTTGTAAATGGCGATGAAGTATTCATAGCATAAATTAAGGAAAACACTACAAGCAATGTTTACCCAGAAGTTATTCAGGCATTGTTGATGAAACTTCAACCCGTAACGAGTGAAATTTTTTATCTTTCGCTCTTTAAAATATTTTGTCTCTTAACTAAAAAGCTGGTATATATGGAGTCATTTCAAGCTGCCCAAATGAGTAATTTTCCATTTGATTAAATAAATGTAGGTTGCAGAGTGACGTACCTGAAAAACTCGACCCCCTCCCCTCTTCAAAAAATACCTTCCAGACCTTTTACGAAAATCTATTTGCTTTCAATTTTCAATTACAGAAATTTTTAAATTTCTTATTATTAACTATGTTGTGCGGGGATTTTTCTTGTAGGTATTTTTCGTAAAACCACAATTGTTACACTTTATTGCGTATAACACAAATGTACACGTTGTAATTAAAATGATTGGCTTAGGTTTGTGCAAATACAAGGTACTACAAAACACTTTCACCAAAGTTATTCATACTGTAAAAATTTTATTCTTTTAGAGGACTAAGCCAGCCACTTTTAAATACCTCGCGATCACACACACGAAACACGAATCGGCCGAGTGACAGTGTTTAATAACTTTTTCTGATTTTTACGAAAAATACAGAACATAAGTAATCAAATAAAACAGTAACATTTAAGAATTGTGCCACAAAAAAGAGTAAAATTACTTAAACTATTTACTCTTCAACATAAAAAAACGCACTTAACATAATGTCACAATGTTTTGCACATAGTAAAAGCCTTTCGTTTTGACTCTATTACAAACAAGTTAGTAAAATCATGCCATGCATTGATTATGATACGCTTTCCAACATGCTAGAAATCATTACTCAATTTATTACTCAAGTTATGAAGAAAATGGCTGTGGAATAAATCTCACTCCTGTGCCCTCACCTTTGATCCCATTTCGATGATATTCAACAGAACTGGTTCAGTATACCTCCGAAATAACATGATAAAGTTTTGTCGCAATCGAAGCAATTTTACGTAAGTTATGATGCATAAGGGCTATGGAATAAACCCCGCTTCTGTGTAATAACCTTTGACCCATTTCGCCCATTTGCAATAGCATTCATCCCCATGCAGGTCTCTACAACATACTAACATTTCATCCAAATCGAAACATTTTTTCGTAAGTTATGACGCATAATGGCGATGGACGTGATTCCGCTCCTATGTCCTGACCTTTGACCCCCATTTCGCCAAGTTTCAACAGGGTTTGTCCCCAGGTGATCCCCGACCACATACTAAACTTTAATCGAAATCGAACCTTTTTTACGTTAGTTATGACGCATAAGAGCAGTGGAATGGATCCCTCTCCTATGTCCTGACCTTTGACCCCATTTCGTTCACTTTCAATAGGGTTCCTTCCCAGATGTTCTCCTACCACATACTAAAATTTCATCGAAATCTAACGATTTTTACGTGAGTTATCGTGTGGACGAATATACGCGCGCAACGCGTGACGTAATGAGGCAGATCGGAATCGCGACCATCTGCTCGCAAGAGTGTGGCGTCATAAAGCTTTAATAGGATCCGCACACAACGCGGGACGTAATGAGACAGATGGCGTGACCGCGCGCCAACATCTAATGGGACGACGCCATGACATTACACTAAAAACGTGGTAACTCGGGGTGGTTGGTTATTAACCCACTAAACGAATTTTCCTAAAGTCGCGATCAAGCTAAATCGATTTCTTGTACCAGAAAACGGTAGGTTAACGACTTTCATCAAAATCCTTAGAGCCGTTTTGAAAATAAAATTTACATACATACAAGAATTGCTCCTTTAAGGTAAACGTCAAGTAATTTTGCTTCCTGTACTTCGAATGGAAAAATTTCTGTACACATTTTCTTCCCAATTAATGCTTTCCCAAGGATCAAAATTTGAACATTGATTAAAATATCTTCATTTTATAACTTGTAATACTTAATATTTTCTAAAACATAACCATAATTATGCAATCGAACATTTGTTTGTCTACTGACGTCATGAAAATACAGGTCGCGCCATCTTTTTTCTGGACAATTAATGCGTTCCCAAGGATGAAAATTTGAACATCGATTAAAATATCTTCATTTTATAACTTGGAATACCTAATATTTTCTAAAACATAACCATAATTATGCAATCCAACATTTGTTTGTCTACTGACGTCATGAAAATACAGGTCGCGCCATCTTTTTTCTGGACAATTAATGCGTTCCCAAGGATGAAAATTTGAACAGCGATTAAAATATCTTCATTTTATAACTTGGAATACCTAATATTTTCTAAAACATAACCATAATTATGCAATCCAACATTTGTTTGTCTACTGACGTCATCAAAGTACAGGTCGCGCCATCCTTTTTCTGATTTCAACACCACCAAAGGAAAATTTATTGATTTTTAATATAATTATGGTTATGTTTTAAAAAATATTAAGTATTCCAAGTTATAATAAGAAGTTATGGAATACCTAACAATATTTGTATCTGAGTTATCAAATGTATTTAACACTTTAAAGTTTACTGTAGAATATGAAAGTAATTATAGTTTACCATTTCTAGATATCATGCTTACTAGAAACCCAGCTAAATCAACTATTAATTCTTCAGTATATAGAAAACCAGAATCAGATACGATACTAATACCTTGGGCATCAGCACACCCATGGAGCTACAAGGAATCATCGGTATCGTTTCTTATAAGAAGAGCTTTTACTCATTCGTCCACCACAGCTCTTAGAAAGCAAGAAATGGATACAATTTATAATATCACCCGTAACCACGGATGTCCAGATGAAACCATACATAGGATAGTAGCCAAGATTAAAAGGAACAGGACTACAACATTAACATCTGTATATGAAGAAAAAGATAGGAAATACATTGGTTCTCTTCCCTTCGTACCGATATTGTGCTATTCCACGAAAACGAAAGGTCATAAATACGATTTTGATATTGGAATAAGCACAACTAACATTAAGTCCTTACTTCTGAAAGACAGGGATCCTGTGCCATTTGATGTGAAACATGGTGTGTATGTTATCCCTCTTAACAGTATAGAAGAAAATGAACAACAAAAAGTGTACGTAGGCTCCACTTTTCGTTCAATATCAGCTAGATTAAAAGAACATAAATATGATGTTAAAAATAGAGATACAACCACAGCTTTAGCACGGCTTGTAAGCCAAGGTAATTATCATCCTGACTGGAACGAGATTAAAATTCTAAACACACCAAAATCTAGATCAACTTTAAGATTTGTTGAGAGTTTGTATATTATGAAATATGGGATTTCAGCATGTAATGATAATTTACCAGAATTTATACCTATACCGTGGAAAACATGCTTGGGTTTGTAGGGTTGGGCAATAATAAATCAATAAATTATATCTATTAATTTTATGTTTGACCAGCAACAAATGTTGTCCCATACTCTCATTGGTTAAGTCCATTTCATACTATTTACGTCATTGCGACTGCAGTCTTTTATAAATAACATACTGTCAAGTACGTTTGGTGAATTTTAACAACATCTGAAGATGGTACCGACTTTGGGCACCGAAAGATCTCATGTGTGTACATGTTTTATTATATTATCTTTTAAATGTATATATTAAATATTTTAGCATTGGAGTTAAAATAGTTATCGTGTCATTTCGGTAGTTTTTCATGTATGTAGTTATTTTAATCGATGTTCAAATTTTCATCCTTGGAAACACATTAATTGTGAAGGAAATGCGTACAAAAGTTTTTTTCATGGGAAGTATAGGAAGCAAAATTACTTGACGTCCACCTTAATAATATGGGATAAGGGCGATGGAATAGATCGCAATCCTATGTCCTGACCTTTGACCCCATTTGGTCCATTTTCAATAGGGTTCGTCCCCAGGTGGTCTCCTACCACATACTGAAATTTCATCGAAATCGAACCATTTTTACGCAGGTTATGACGCATAAAGGCAATGAAATGCATCCCGCTCTTATGTCCTGACCTTTGACCCCGATTCACCCATTTTGAATAGGGTTCGTCTCCAGGCGGTCCCCTAACACATAATAAAATTTCATTGAAATTGAACCATATTTACGCAAGTTATGACGTATAAGTGCAATGGAATGGATAGCGCTCCTACGTCGTGACCTTTGACCCCATTTGTCCCATTCTCAATAGGGTTCGTCCCCAGGTGGTCCCCTACCACATACTACAATTTCATCGAAATCGAACCAATTTTACGCCAGTTATCGTGAGGACGGACGGATAAAGCTGGAGCATATACGCTTCTTCAGTTCAACACAATTTTATTAACAAGGTTGGGTTCAGGAGGCGAACATGGGCGTCCTGATACATATATTGTACGGTAAAATATACAAAGTCTAAAATTCTATGTACATTATATACAGCACGATGTATTGATTCACAAAGGAGCCTCGTGGTAAGAGGTGCATGCATTTTGCACAAGAACAATAAGAGAGATTGTCGAAACATTTCGTCTCGAAGCATAAGTATATTATAGTGCTGATAAATAACAGAACGAGAATATTATAATGAAGCACTGTGCAAAAGGAGAACTGTAGATAACAAAGTAGACAATGTGAAACCTAAGGCAAACGGAATTACGATGTCTTAGTACTGGTAGAAAAAATGATAATCAAAGAGAAAACAAGTAAGACTATATACAAATTTTGAAGATGACAATCCGATTTTTGGCGTAAATGTGACAAGGATGGTAAGTCAGGTAATATCCGAAAACTTGAAAATTTTCATCGTCCTGGAGCGGGACTCGAACCCGCGTCTCCCAGAAAACGCCCGGGTATGCTAACCACTACACCACCCAGAACGACCAAGTTTCAAGTTTCCGATCAATTTGAATTTAACCATCACAGGATTCGCTAGTCGAAGCAACCGGCATTCATGTTTAGCGAATCTGGAGGTTAAGAATCTTATCCCGTGTTTTGCCTCGCTAAACATGAATGCCGGTTGCTTCGACTAGCGAATCCTGTGATGGTTAAATTCAAATTGATCGGAAACTTGAAACTTGGTCGTTCTGGGTGGTGTAGTGGTTAGCATACCCGGGCGTTTTCTGGGAGACGCGGGTTCAAGTCCCGCTCCAGGACGATGAAAATTTTCAAGTTTTCGGGTATTATCTGAGTTACCATCCTTGTCACATTTATGCCAAAAATCGGATTGTCATCTTCAAAATTTGTATTATATGGCGTAATCCCGTATTTCTTTCATGATTTATTTCTTTCAAGACTATATACATTTGTACAGTATGGTGCATATTATATTCACATTTGTTAAAAGATATAAGCTTTATGTTGAAGTTTCATTCCGAAAACCAATGGTGAGCATGCACGTTGAATTGAAGTTCATCAGAGCTAGGAGCAACGAGGTTATAAACTACCGACAGTCAGTTGCAACGTCGCTGGCATGCCGGCGAACCAGGAAGTGGCCGGAGACCAGGTGGAACGGAAATGTTGTTCTCTCTGTTGGGCAACGGCCACAAGGTTCTCTAGACGAAGTCTTGAGAGGAGACGCTCCCGAAAGTGGCACAGTAGTTCCACAGAAGCTTGATGGATGGTATAAGGAGATGAGATATCTCGGCAGCGCTGATGAAATACGTAGATGACGTGTTTCACCAGGATGAAAATATATGAGCAGATGGGTGGAAGCTTCAGTGGCGGAGAGACCGGCAGGAGGAGTGTCTTATAGGCATCGAAAGGAAGATCAGTTGTGGCTGAACGTTGAGCAATGGAAAAGGCAAGATGGGGTAGTGGAAGGAGAATGACACAATGTAGATAAACGTGAGATACATCAGCTTCTTGAGCACAGAAGGGGCAAAGAGGTGAGTCAAGAATGGTCATGCGGTGGAAGATGGATGGAACGGGAAGACGGCGGTGGAGAAAAAGCCAGTGAGTGTTTATTTCAAGAGGAGCTGAAAGAGGAGAAAGGGTGGCAGACCAGACAGCGGTGAGAGAGGATTGGGAGACATCAGGAGTGTGAAGGGGAGAAGGAGAGTGGGATTTTAAAAGTAACCGATAGAGAACTGAGTTTGAAAGAGAGGAGAGTGGAAGTGTAGATCTGCCGACTGAAATAAAGAAAGGAAGGGGAAGGGAGGCTGAAGGAACAAAGGTTAGGCCGGTGGGGGTTACGAGATGAGGGAACTTAGCAATGATGGTAGAGAGTAGGGAGTCATAGACAGAGCGAGAGGAGGGTGAAAGAAAAACAGTAGGGGGGGGAGCTGGCGTAGGGTCGCCAGGACAGATCTGAGGTTACAAGGTCTTTGACGGTTACAACTCCGACTCGGAGCCAAGAAGGATAGGCGAAGCATGAAAGATGAGGGGGTGAAGAAGGGAGGAGAAGAACATGGGTTCGGCAAGGAGTTCAGTGGTGGAATCGGGTGGGGATCGAGTGAGCGGGAGAGAGCGGAGAAAGTTGAGAGTCTCCCGTATGGCAGGAGGAAGGCGAGGGTGAGTGGTAGTTCGGAGGTCCATTAGAATGAAGGAAGTGAAAGTGAAATTAGTGTTGTTCGAAGAGGTAATGACATTCCTTCCGGTAACGGCGTCGGCAACAGGTAAAGTATGAAGACGGAGGAACGAAGTAATCCGGAGAGCTTGATAGTACAGTCTTGTATCAATTAGGCCAATGCCACCTTGGTCAGGAGGAAGGCTGAGCTTGGGGGCACTGAGCCAGTGGTGTCCGGTCCAGATAACTGAGGTGAAGCAGTGAGTGATATCATTGAGACGAAGACGTGGGAATTTAGTAGCAAGCAAGGAATGTGTGCACATGGGGAGAAGATGGGTTTGCGCATGACGTGCACGTTGAAAATATGAAGTACAGAACTGCGCTTTTCGCCACAACGCAGTTGACCGATGAAGACGTGGCTGGATGGCATTCCACGTTGTGCTGGAGGCTTCACCTGGGACGCCAAGATGTACGCCAAGGAAACGTTGAGAAGCTGAAGACCAGTGCGCTCCCCATGGGAAATCCAAGCTGTCAACCCATGAGCCGCACCACATACCTGTGCTTTTGGTTGTATTAATCGTAGCTCCGGAGCAGGAGGCGTAATCGGCGAAAAGACTTTGGAGCAAAGAGAACTGTGAATCCAGGCGTATACAGAAGGTAACGTCGTCTGCATACGCCACGGAAGTAGTGACATGGTGTCTCGTGCGGGCGATGAGTGGCGAAAGGGTAGCTTGAAAGGAGCGTTTAACGGAGCGGAGAAAAGGTTCTAAGGCTATGGCGAAAAGTTGACCGCAGAGTGGGCAGCCTTGCCTCACTCCACGGCGGAAGAGGATTGGTGCTGTAATAATGGTGGGCAACTTGACCTGGAAACTGGCGTCCTGGTAGAGGGAGGTGAGGAGAGAAATAAACGGAGGCGGAAATCCAAATCGGAGAAGTCTGGCAGAGAGATAAGTGTGGGAGATGTTTTCAAAGGCGGACTGTTGGTCTAAAGAGAGGAGGGCGAGGGGTTCAGAGCGGGAGCGCGCAAGGTGAATTAGATCAGCCAGGAGATGGATGTTGTGAGATAGGAAACGGCCGGGAACTGTGTAAGTATGGTTAGGGGAGAGGATGTGAGTGAGGATGCGATTTAGTCGCTGTGAAAGAAGCTTGGTATAAAGTTTGTAGTCGAGATTCAGTAGGGAAATTGGGCGCCAGTTCACCAAGTCAAGGAGATCACCTTTCTTGTGGAAAAGGACAACGTATGCCGTTGTGAATCCCCTCGAGAGAGGAAAGTAAGTAAAGGCAGCAGAGAAAGCGGATAGGAGAAACGGAAGAAAAAGAGGCTGAAAAGTTTTATAAAAGCTAAAGATTAGGCCGTCCGGACCCGGAGCGGCACTAGAATTCAGAGAAAAGAATGCAGTGTTTAGTTCAGAGGGCGTGGGGGAAAGGAGAAGAAAAGAAGCGAGATGAGGGAGAACCTGAGGTAGATTAGAAAGGAGAGAATCCATTGCTGCAGAGGATGGTTGAGGAGGTTCACAGAACTTCATGGAAAAGTACAGACGGACATGGGAACAAAGCGCAATCGGCTCATCTGATACCTTTCCAGAAGAAAGGCGTAGATGATGAAGTATGGTCGAAGCTCGTCGGGTGTTTTCCACTGACGTCAGGAACTCATAGTTGTGAGCATCCGGCGTCAGGTGTTGCAAACGAAGTCGGCGGAGAGCTTGTTGCGCCAGAGGAGTGAGAAGAGATCGAATCACTGAGACTGAGCATGGATAGCATTGAACGAACATAGTCTAAGCGCATGTTCTGGAGTGTTTTAATTGGAATGAGTAGTTTCGGACATGCAGAACGAGCTGTTGCTTGATCTCCATCCAAGAATTTAATACGCAGAGTGCAGATTGAAGCTGCGGTGGTCTGTCAATCAGGAATGGCCGGACCGAAGTGCAGAATGCCGGGTCGGAGAGAAGTGCATCATCAAATGTCCACGGGCGTATTATCCTGGGTTTGAATGGTGCAGAATGGACTATGATGGCAATGGCGCAGTGGTCAGATGAGGCCGTGGGATGCACACTCGATTCTGTCACAGCAGGAAGTTGAGTACTGGAGGCATAAAACCTGTCAAGGCTGGCTAAGAAAGGATTTTGCGCATGAGAGGAGCGCCAAGTGTAATTAGTCGACCATGGATGAATATGCCGATGTACATCATGAAGAGCGTTGTTGGTGATGACTGTATGGAGCAGGTTCGCCAGGGCATGGCGGCGCTCTCTATTGGTAGAAGACCTATCCAGAAGAGGATCCAGGATGCAGTTATAATCCCCACCAACGAGAACATTTTTTTTTTGATTGGAGGTTTAACGACCACCGTGAGCAACTCAATGGGCTATAAGCAGTCGCCCGTCCCTAATTTAGGGTCACTGGTTCCAGGGAAGGGAGAGAGCCAATGCCGTAAGACAAACACAACATCCATGCCTCACCGGGATTCGAACCCGGACCCCTTACGGACGAATGATCATAGGCCAGCGCCTTAGACCACTGCGCCACCGAGGCGGCCAACGAGAACATGGTCTGATGGTGGGATACGGTACAGTGCTCTGCAAAGACGTGTGAAGAGAATCGATAAATGAGTTGTAGTGCTTGGAATATAGATATTGAATAAATGGTATCTGTAAGACGCGATGGTAAAGGATGCATGCTGTAAGAGATTTCGACAAATATTTCGCACAGAGAGGGATGTGATAATAGAATTGAGAGTATGACTAATGCCGATGGCAAGGCCGCTATGAGATGTTAGTCAATAGGCGTGACGAAACACAATATTTCACTGGCGCCATCGAGAATAGACGGTAGTTGGTTTGCAATTTGTCTCTTGAAGGAGGAGAATATCAGCCCCCAACGGGTTGAGGTCTTCATATGCCAGAGAGTTGCTGACGGGGGAAGCGAATCCTCTGCAATTAAGTGACACAATCTTGCCTCTAGCTGAAGATCTTTCAGAGCTGGAGGAAAAGACTTGAGACGATTATAGAAGATTTGTGCCCACGGATGGGTGGGAACATTCTGACGGCAGAAATGCGACACATTGAAGATCTGCTCCGGCACAAGATGGCGAAGCGATGGATTCTTGACTGCTAAGGCACGTGCTATTACGTAGCTGGTCGGATTCGTTAAGTATGTATGGAGATCAATGTATGAGAGTGGTACGGGAGGTATATTGGCTGTCTGGAGAAATGCAGCGAACTCTTCGACCGTGGGAAAGGAGACTTCGGCTGGTGAGGTGTGTCGAGGAGAACTGCTGGAGAGGGAGGTTGTACAAGTTGAAGTAGAGTTTTGCTTCCGACCGTGGGAAAGGAGACTTCGGCTGGCGAGGTGTGTCGAGGAGAACTGCTGGAGAGGGAGGTTGTACAAGGTGAAGTAGAGTTTTGCTTCTTCGCTACTCGCCTGCTGCGGCCAGAGCCGCGGCGCTTCAGTGGAGGCTCGGTCGTCTCATCCTCACACTGCGTCTCTGGACCAACGGACTCCACATCAGCTGTTTTGGAGGTTCCAGTGGTAATAGCTGGTTGTGAACCCTCTGAAAGGGACTCAGTGGTGGAGCGACGACGTTGCGGGAGTGAGGAGGCAATTGTAGGAAAGTCCTCTAGTGAAAAGGAGGAAGCGGCTGTGGGAGCGTTGCGTTGACTAACGTCTGTAAGCGAACTTTTTTATCATATCTTGGCTCCGAGGCCTGCTGTGCTGAAGTAGATGGTGTGGTACGCTTCGAGGTACCAACAGTACCTGTAGGAGCGCCAGTCGGAGTCGGTGGAACTTGATGTGGGCAGTGCACGCGAAGATGGTTTTCGCCACGGCAAAGCGTGCAGTGCAAGGAGGTAATGACGTCGATTCTCCGACGGTGCTGGCCACACCTTACGGTTAGGATCTTCGGGCACGCAAGCAGATGATCGTCCGACGGAAATATGACACGGGCACTTCTACGAAACCCTCCAATGGATTTGTCATCGGGATCTCTGGGCGCCGCCGAAAGAGTCGTTATTGGTCCAACCACTCGGCCAAATTTGCTGAGTAAAGTGTATAGAGCGACATCTGAGACTTCAGGCGGGACTGGGTGGAAAGTGACCTGGATAGGTCGCTGCGCCACAGGTTCAGCCAGAAGACGCACATCTTTGATGGATAAGCCATCAGTCAACACAAGGTCTGCATGTTCTTTAAGGGCAAAATACACTAATACGGCCCGTGGCTTTCAAGCCATATGAGTGATATAAGCTCCTGTAGGAAGCATCTTCTTTAGGGCAATACTATATTCCTTGAGTTTCGTGTCTGGTAATGCATCAAAACCGACACCGAAATCCATTGTGGAGAAAAATTGTTTCCCGGCTGGGGAATCCTCTGGGGCCGCCCCGGTGGCGCAGTGGTCTAAGCGATGGCCTCTGATCATTCGTCCGTAAGGGGTCCGGGTTCGAATCCCGGTCAGGCATGGATGTTGTGTTTGTCTTACGGCACTGGCTCTCTCCCTTCCCTGGAACCAGTGACCCTAAATTAGGGACGGGCGACTGCTTATAGCCCATTGAGTTGCTCACGGTGGTCGTTAAACCTCCAATCAAAAAAAAAAAAAAAAAAAAAAAAAAATCCTCTGGGACATCGATGGTGGCGGAACTACCCTCAACACTTACGTAAGAGTCAGGAAAACTGGAGCAATAAGCTTGGAACGAACTCTCGCTCCGGAGGTCACTTTGGAGTAAGTGAGAGAAGTAGAGTTGGCAGGAGAAGGTTGCGACACGGTGCTGATTGCTTGGAGTGGCTTGGTAAACTGAGTTGAGCCAGTGGAAGGCAACGCAACCGTGCAATCGGTCACACCCATGTCTTCGGCAAATGAACCAGGGACGTGCGTCAAGGTGACGTCACTCTCCTGGGCAGGGATACCAACTTGAGCCTTTGTAGATGAGGCGCGCGTCACATCTTGTATGCGTATGAAGTCTTTGATGTGCATAAATGCTGATTGGTCTCCTGAGAGTGAGGAGGAGGAGGAGGTTGAATGAGCATCACTGATGTGGGCGTGGACTTCACCCTTCTCAGTGCCCGCCATTGTAAATGGCGAGGACTAACTTAAGGATCGATCAGCTTGATCGAAAATAATAAAACGCTGAATGCAAACAAAATATGCAACTCACCGACTTGGGATCTTCTTCTTGAAGAGGAACACAAAAATAGGAACAAACACTCACTATACACTTCCAAAACTGGGCACAAACACAGAGCTCGAAACGAAGGCGACTATATCGGTTATACGCTTCTTCAACCTACGGTTGGAAAGCGTAAAAAATGACACAGGTCTCTGTTTATTTTCCTCCCGCGAAAAACACCTTTTAGTTTGCTATATTCTGGAGGATCCGTAGTTATGAGCAAACAAGTGTATATATATATAACTCTTCATTGACATAAAAATTTCATATATTCAACTGATATTTTATTCACATTCTGTTTTTAATATACATATGTGGGAATTATTGCTATGGCTGTGAGAAGGGGCCTCAAGTACTCTGGAATAGCTGCTTTCCCGTCTCTCAGTTTTTTATGAACTAAAGCGAGAATGATATCTTGACGATTTTACTTATTCACTGAAAAAAAAAATAATACCAAGAATTGTTTTTCTTTTAATACTTCATTCAAAGCTGCGTCAAAGACCACTGGCTATTTCTTTAACCAGTTTCATATGGAGTTTCCGAAAAAAATTTGAAAAATCCTTCTGCTGATGCTAGAGGCCCTCTTAGCCGTGAGCCACTCCACCTCCTCCCACTGCGGGTGTTACAGGGACTATCAGTACGTCCATGGAAGGTTGCAGTAATTGTTCAGGAGGAGAAGAACATTTTAGGAAATTCCATAACCTTAAAGTGGCAAAGTCGGAAAAACTATCTGTGCTGCAGTTTCTTGGCCGGACATAATACATAGATGTTTGATAATAGTCTATAATGTAGTACTTCGAACAGATAGATATTGTCAATTTGTCTCGCATAGCTATTCCTTCATCAATGCCTTTTGCTTCTGAACTACACTTAGAACAGAAGCAGCCTATGTGTGTAAAAGGGACTAGAGACACAATTCATGGAGGACGGCTTGTAAATCAGATTAACTGATATTTTGTGCATGATGCCAAAAAGTGTTAAGACCGATTTGCGTTCCCTTCTCCAGGTGTTAAAAAAATAATGAGAAGGACGAAATTGAGTTATGCGCTTCTTCGAAAGAGGTTTTCACGGAGCTAACATTATTTAACGCTTAAAAGTATTTCAGCTCTTCCAAAGTGGATTTTATTCATAAAGTGAAACATGCTTGCGTTAAGCCAAGTTGGGGCAAATATACAGAGATAAGAATAGACAGAGAACTGTGTCTGAATAATTCAGCCATTTGTTTATTTGGAAATAAACAGAGAACAGGCCGATATTATACAAACAAAAGATGGAGTGATGACAGGACTAACTTCCGAGGTTCACCTAATTAATGAAAAATATATAAAACATGCGACATTTACATATGTAAATAAATACATATACAATCAGAAATGAAGCTATAAAGTAAATGACACGAAGTGATATAAAGACAATGTGATTGTATTTGCATTTGAGGCCCATCCTTCCTTCAAAGAAATCAAACTGCAGTTTCCGAAATTCTACTGGAAGATTACCTTCTCTTCTGAAGCATCTGAACAATGAACATGAATTCTTTTAATTGAAAACTATCTTCATATCGTATGGAACTTCTGAAATTTTCTATAATGCTCCTTACTTCGCGGAAAGTATACCACACGATTTGGAAATAGAGCGGCATCAAAAATTATGGTTTTGTACGGCATCTTAAGCAGTAAAATTATTTCCAAAATATAACCGAAAAAAGTTTCAGACAGGGAAAATTATACCTCCAAGTCATTTTCAAATTCACATTTTTGTCGAATTAGGGGAAGTAGTTTTTTTTAAATCGTTTATTAAATTAGCAGAAATGGATTCTTTTCACAGAATCAAAAGACCTTTCAAGATCCCGGATAATTATTCTAATATAATGGAGTTACTTTGCTACATCGTTGATCATCCTTCTTATTGCATATAAGTTATCTTTCTGTAACCATGCTCATTCTTTTCAAAGAACGAACGAAGTTACCCTTCTCCACCGGATCATTCTTTTCATTGAAAGAGAGAGAGATAGACAAGTTACCTTTCTGTATTCCGGATCATTATTTTCATTGAGAGAAAGAGAGAGAGAGAGAGAGAGAGAGAGAGAGAGAGAGAGAGAGAAGTTACCTTTCTGTATTCCAGATTATTCTTTTCATTGAACGAGAAAGAAGTTTTCATTCTGTTTTCCGAATTTTATTCTCCTCATATGACCTCAAGTTACCTTTCTGCATCCTAGATTATTTTTCTTATAGAACCACAAGTTACCTTTCTGTATACCAGATCATTCATCTCATACAACCACTACTTTCGTTTCTGTATCCCGGACATCCTACTCATATAATCACAAATTACCTTTCTATAATCAGGATCATTCTAATCATCTAACCACACGTTACCTTTCTGTATATCGGATCATTTTTCTCATGTAACCACAAGTTACATTTATGTATCTTGGATTCATTGTACTTATCCAACCACATGTTACCTTTCTGTATCCCGGATCATTCTTCTCATCTAGTCATTAGTTACCTTTTTGTATCCGTGTCACTCTACTCATATAACCACAAGTTACCTTTCTGTATAACGGATCTTTCTTCTCATCTCACCACTAGCTACCTTTCTATATCCTGGATAATTTTTCTCATCTAACCACCTGTTACATTTCTGTATCCTAGATCATTCTACTCGTATTACGGCAAATTATCTTTCTATATTCCGGATCATTCTTTTGATTGAAAGAGTGAGAAGTTACCGTTATGTACACCGGGTCATTCTTCTAATGTACCCAGAAGTTAAATTTCTGTATCCCGGATCATTCTACTCATATAACCACATATTACATTTTCATATCGCGGATTATTTTTCTGAAATAACCACAAGTTACATTTCTATATCCCCGATCATTCTACTCATATAACCGCAATTTACATTTCTATATCCCAGATCATTCCATTCATATTACCTCAAGTTATTTTTCTGTATTCCGGATCATTCTTTTCATTAGAACAAAGTTACTTTTCTGTATCCCG
This sequence comes from Macrothele yani, assembly GCA_039090855.1. Lineage (NCBI taxonomy): Eukaryota > Metazoa > Arthropoda > Arachnida > Araneae > Macrothelidae > Macrothele > Macrothele yani. The sequence continues at coordinate 138,022,605 of CM077004.1, forward strand.
AAACATCCTACTTTTTGAACGAAGTCCCTTTTCTGTGTCGTGAATTATTCTTCTCATGAATCGAAGTTACTTTTCTGTATTTCGGATCATTCTTTTCATAGAACAAAGTTACTTTTCTGTATCCCGAAACATCCTACTTTTTGAACGAAGTCCCTTTTCTGTGTCGGGAATTATTCTTCTCATGAATCGAAGTTACTTTTCTGTACTTCGGATCATTCTTTTCATAGAACAAAGTTACTTTTCTGTATCCCGAAACATCCTTCTTTTTGAACGAAGTCCCTTTTCTGTGTCGTGAATTATTATTCTCATGAATCGAAATTACTTTTCCGTATTTCGGATCATTATTCTCACAGAACGAAGAGGCGCTTTTGCATTTCACTAATCATTCCTCTACTATAGCCAAATTATCTTTCTGTATTTCGGATCATTCTTTTCTTTCGTTGAAGTCAATTTTCTGTGTGAAGAATGTGCTTCCTTTAACAAGTTATTCCATCTTCAAAACAAAGAACATTCCTTAGCGAAATCTTACAACTTTAAAAATGATAATACTAGCTATAATCATCTAATGATTTTTTCTTTTCGAAGTTAAAAATGCATGGGCTTAAATACTAAACAAAAAATGATGACACAGAATTCTCGGGTGACATGAACCCGATTTTTGAATTCTTTCTGACATTTAAATAATTTTTCGAAGCATATTGTTAGGAAACATTACTTACATGTGAGTAGTGTTGTTCACGGTAAATGTAACCACTAAAAAATAAAAAAAGATGACACCGAATTCTCGTGTGTAATGACCACATTTTTTGAATCCTTTGTTATACAAAGAAAATATCTCAAAGCAAATTTTTATAAGAAACAGTTCAGCAAAAACGACAACGCATTTGCGCCTCCTAAAAGAAGTTTGCGCAATATAAGCAGTATTCCCCATACTGCATTGAACCAGATATGAAAATAAATATCAGCCAAATTTTCATACAGTTGGTAAAACATCCACAGGTATAAATCGCTGCTTTTCGCTGCTAGTGGCTGAAATGTCTCAACGCGAAATCACAAATTGTGCACAAAACATTTCTCATAACAGATGATATCTAAATCAAACGAGATTTTTCAAATCGGGTTCTTAGAAATGAAAATGTAGTTCCAAGTATGGTGCAAATAAAAATGAATGTGATTTAGTCCTTCGTTCTTTCTCCCTATGTGATATCACTTAGTCCTTCGTTCTTTGTTATAAGCTGCTTACTTTTAAAAGCGCATAATTGTATATGTTTTTAAATATAGTATATATAACGAATCAGTCGAATTGCACTTTGCCGTCCGGGTGGCGCTGGTTTCTGAGCATTCGCCCGAGATGGGCTCGGGTTCGAGTCCCTTGAGACATGGATGTTGTGTCTATCTTATAGCACTGGCTCTGACTTTTTCAGCAACCAGTGGCCTTAACTTAAGGACAAAAATCGTTTAGCCTTTTTCTGAAAGCAATGGCCTTAACTTAAGGACAAAAATCGTTTAGCCTTTTTCTGAAAGCAGTGGCGCTGAATTAGGAACAAAAATTGCTTACCCTTTTATCTGGAACCAGTTGACCTGAATTAAAAACAAATATTGCTTACCCTTTTTCTGGAACCAGTGGTCCTGAATTAGGAACAAAAATTTCTTACCCTTTTTCTGGAACCAGTGACCCTGAATTAGAAACCAAAATTGCTCACTTTTTTTTTGGAACAAATGGTCCTGGATTAGGGAGAAAAAATCGTTTACTGTTTTTCTGGAACCAGTGGCCCTGAATTGGGAACAAAAGTTGATTACCTATTTTCTGGAACAAGTGGTCCTCAATTAGGGACAAAAATTGGTTGCCCTTTTTCTGGAACCAGTGGTCCTGAATTAAAAACAAAAATTGCTTAACCTTTTTCTGGAACCAGTAGCCCTGAATTAGGGACAAAAATTGCTTACCCTTTTTCTGGAACCAGTAGCCCTGAATTTGGGACAAAAATTGCGTACCCTTTTTCTGGAACCACTGGCCTTGAATAAGAAACAAAAGTTGCTTACCTTTTTTCCGGAAGCATGGTCCTAAATCAGGGACGCGCGACTTCTTATTGACCTAAAAGTTGTTCATGGTGATCGTTAAATCCCCATACAAATCAAACACACTTTAATCTGCCGTAGATATTCTTATCGCTTCCCAATACCTTGGGAGATGTGTCCTCCGGGTATTTATATCTGCATCTTAAATATTTTGGGCCATCCCATAAGGAAATCCTGGGTGCGCCACTGAAGGGTATCTCATGATTTATGTTCGCTCGGTGTATATCACGCTGGTTCTCCATTATAGTATTTTTTTCACTTAATTGACAGCCAGAATTCATTTTCCACAATGCGCTTTTTCCCGTCAACAAAACAAAATTAATACAAGTGACTGCATTACAAAATAAATTTCGTTCAAAGTTACATCGTAGTCCATTTGGAGAAGATTTTAGAAAATCTTCAACATACCGCATGTTTTTATTGGGGAATGAAAGTTATGCCTCCCCCCCCCCCCCATAGGTGTGGTTAAATATACATCGAAAGGAAAAATCACGGATATATTTATATAAGAGAAATACGCTATATTGACAAAAGTCACCGGGCACCCCTTAAAAAGCAAATGAACTGATCCGCTGAGTTGTTAAGATGCGCGGTACAGCTGCAAACGGTCTAAAAACAAGCCTGCAGCTGACCGCTATCATATCGCACTGTGAGGTTGAGTGCAAATGTCGCGGCGGGAAAGAACTGCATTTGAGAAAGGAAAGATTGTTGGGTGTTATACTAGTGGGCTGTCCATAGAAACCGAGGGGGGGGTTAAACATACCCAAGTCAACTGTTTTGAATGTACTAAATAAGTGAAAGACACATGGAGTGCCTGAAGCAGCAAACCGTACCGGCAGACCAAAAAAATCACTGATAGAGGACGTCGAAGCATCAGGAGAGTCGTTACAGCTGACACCATTTCGATGATATTAGACCTTTGACTCCATTTCGATGATATTAAACAGAACCGGTTCAGTACATCCCCGGAACAACATGATAAAGTTTTGTCGCAATAGAAGCAGTTTTACGTATGACGCATAAAAGCCATGGAATGGATCCCATTCCTATGTCCTGACCTTTGACCTCATTTCGCCCATTTTCAACAGTGTGCGCCCCCAGGTGATCCCCTACCACATACTACAATTTCATCGAAATCGAACCATTTTTACGCACGTTATGACGCAAAAGGGCAATTGAATGGATCCCGCTCTTATGTCCTGACCTATGACCCCAATTCGTCCATTTAAAATAAGGTTCGTTCCCTGTTCGTGCCCTACTACATACTGCAATTTCATCGAATTCGAACCATTTTTACGCAGGCTATGACGCATAAGGGCAATGGAATGGATCCCGCTCCTTTGTCCTGACCTTTGACCGCACTTCGTCCATTTTCAATAAGGTTTGGTCCTAGTTTGTCCCCTACCACATACTAAAATTTCACCGAAATCGAACCATTTTTACGCAATTTATGACGCATAAGGGCAATGTCCTGACCTTTTGACCTCATTTCGCCCATTTTCAACAGTGTGCATCCCCAGGTGATCCCCTACCACATACTTAAGTTTCATCGAAATCGAACCATTTTTACCGGAGTTATGGTGCGGAAGGACAGACGCATAGACTGGCGGACAAAGCTGGAATACATATACGCTTCTTCAACCTACGGTTGGAAAGCGTAAACAAGGAACGTTGCACAGTCCGAACGCTGATGCTACTACTGGCCCCAGTATTGAATTGCGATGTGATTTGCGGCAATGTTGCATGCCCGGCGAATGTTACGATGCGTGCTAGACGCCACTGTCCACGATCGTCCAAGGCTTTTCTACGGCCACACCGGTCTCGCAATCTGGATGTTCTCCCTGAGTTGGTGTAGTCCAGGTACACACCTTTAAAATTATTCATCATATAAATTTAAAATTTTTGGTAATTTCCGAGATGGAGTGACCCATCTCCCGGGAGCCGACAATCATACCACGTTCGAAATGGCTTAATCCTGATAAACTACCATCTGAACTGCGAATGCTACTACTTGAGCTTGGGGAGATATTTGCCTCTATACATACGTCATTTGCGAGCGATAGGGTTTGCCGCATGGGTGTGGTGGCATGTAATTGAAATTTTACCGTTTTGTGTATGGTGGCGCCCTTCCCAGTTCTTTTGGCACCTCAGTGTAGTTTTTTTTTTTTTTTTCTGTTTTGTGTACAGTTGGCGTACAGTTCTTCGTTATTAATTTAACATTTTTGGTTTATGTATGAAATAGAATACGAACAGAAAGAAAAACACAAACAAGAAAAAACTATGAGACTTTCGCTAATCAAAATAACATTTTTCCTTTTTCTATTCGAATCATTATTGTCACACTAATAAAAGTGCAATTGACTCTTTAATTTGTGATTGAAGAAAAACAACAAATTGCAAACTTTTTACAGTTGTTAAATGAGGTGAGGATTTATATGGAATCATCTTTATTTGTGCTCGAGTTTTTGAAAATACCAAGCACTTTCAGTTTTTGCCACTCTGCAACATGTCTTACATGACTTTTTTGTCCTTTTTGGTTTTTTCCTTTTTCTTTTCCTTTTTCACTGGTATGAAATGCCTGTGGTATCTACAATAGAAACGCTATCTAGCAGAGACAGCAGACGGGTGACTCTAAAAAATTTGAAACAAGCTTTTATCTTTTCAACGGATGATTACAGATACCATAGGCGCCGACTTCGTGGGTTCGAGACACTTTTCGAACCCCCAATGATTTTGTTGTGGTTATCTCGAACCCTTAATATTGTTGCCCGTATTTCGTGGGGAAAATACACGGACGCATATATGCATAAATTCTGTTTTTCGTTATTAATTCTTCAAATTTTTTATTATTCATTCCCCGTTTACTATATATAGAGAGAGTGTGTATAGAAATTTGCCTCTCAGACTGTTTATTGTGCCTCAAAAATGAATTAGTGTTCGCGCTCATAAAATTTGACGAGACAGACAACATCTCAAGTACCGTTGTTTAAGAGCATTTAAAACTGCATCCTTTATAAAAGAAAATTCTTCGGTTTCTCTGGGTTCCCGCAAAGTATAAAAGTCTAGCTCTACATTCGGAGACAAGCACCTATTTGAGGTCATAGTGATAAAGGTGGAAATATGTTGTATAGTCAATTGACCCAACCTATCTTCGGACAGTCGGGAACCAAGGAGGTTAGAAGAGAGAGGAGATGGCATCAGCCGCCTCTGGTGAAGAGCTAAATCTGATCATCTATTTTCTTGCGCCCTCCGGGGGCGGGGTGTCAGTGACGTGACGTCACTTCCTGAAGACCTGTGCTACAGCACAGGTTGATAGCGGCCGTCTCTTACTCTCTGCAGCAGTTACTGAAGGTTAACAAGGCTCTCACAATTTTAGCAAGGCAGTGATTGGCTAATGCGCAATATGCACTTCCGCTCTACGAAGCATAATTCTGTTTAATTATTTTTTTTTAGAAAATACTAAACAGCATTTCTGTAATTTTTTGCAAATTTTTAGTTACGTGCATGTATATTTCAGTCTCATTTTTTCCTGACTGTACACGCTGTACAAGTGCCTCTAAAACCTCTTCAAAATCGACGGTTTCTCCATAGAAAGTACAGAAGCAGCCCAATGTACACGCTGTACAAGTGCCTCTAAAACCTCTTCAAAATCGACGGTTTCTCCATAGAAGGTACAGAAGCAGCCCAAGTTGGACATACTGGGCATTCACGGCTGTTATGACATGTCCTTTCCCTTCTAACCTGCTATTTTAACCTCAGAAATCATTTGAAGAAAAAAGTTGTTGGCATTTTTAAAATTGGTAGAAAAACCTTAAAAGAAATTTCACATGTTTTTGTTACTTTTATAAAGACAACTGAGTTGGAAATTCACAGTATCTGTGTATTGTATATAATAATGTCGCGCCAACAAAAGCAAAATAAATAAATTAAATTAATATCTAGGAAAAAAATATTTTTCTGTAATTAACTATAATTTGCTTCATTTTAGCGTTTTAGACGTCTTACTGTGCTAGATAATCTGACTGAATGAAATTTAAATTAAACTTAAATACTTTCAAAAATGCATGGGTAATTCGGTTAAAAATTTCCGGAACCCCCAATAATTTTTCAAGTCTGCGCCTATGACAGATAAACACTTTCAATTAGAAAAATACTCAAAATGACGTAACCCTGTGGGTGACATTTGCATAAGAATAAAAGGAATTAATTTTTCATACAACATTCCCAGAACAAAAATTTAATCCAAGAAAGTATGACAATCGCCTAATTAGCCTAAAACACAAACCCCGTCATTCTGCTTGCAAAACTCGCGAGATATTCGCCATGAAAATTGTAAAAAAACATATCGTCTGGAGCCCGTTTATGGTGAACGGTAGCTTCTTTCGCTGCATAGCTGTGGAGCACTCAAAGCGAGTAAGGGAAGAGCTCTCGCTCATACAGGAAATTATCGCTCTAAATGATACACATTTTACAATTTTCATCACGAGTTTTTCAAGCAGAATGACGGAATGTCATTTATTTTTAGACTAATTAGGACACTGCGCGAGGCAAAATGCTGTTAGTTAGGTGGAGACTAATATTTTTAGGTAATTTGACCATCTTGAAAGAATGAATGATGAGATGCTTATTAAGATAATTTTTTCAGCCCAAGTAGCTGGAAAGGAAAGTTGAGGAAGGCCAATGAAATCATTTGAGGACCAGATTTCGGAATGTCTGCATGAGAAAACGATAATGAGTATGAAGTACAAAAGGTCTTGTGTACGTCGTGTGATGGATTTCAGTGAAACTTGAGCTGTGTGCCGAGATCGCTGTAAATGGAAACGTTTGACACTGCAACAGAAAGTTTTTCCATTGAGGAGCTAACCTCAACCTCTGATTATTAGAGAACAGCTTAGTGATATACACAGTCGAGTCACATTATTGTGACCACCTCCTACTTTTGACGTTAACAGCACGTAGTCAATGAAAGAAGGCACGTGTCGTGAGCTGGCTTGGAGGGTATATAAGGTATGCTGTAGGTATTCTGAAAGCATATTGCTGTCATGCATAAATGGAGCGCTATATCGGATTTGCAAAAAGGAATGATTATGGACCTTCGGGCCAAGGGTGACAGTATTCCTGAAACAGCGCAGTTTGTGAACTGTTTGCGTGCTGCTGCGGTTAAAGTGTATGGTGATCGGATAAATGGCCCCATGGCGAATAATCGACGAGAACCACGTGCCACTGATGTGAGAGGTGAACGTCGGCTGTGAAGGTGCGTGAAGGCCGATCGACACGCTACAGTGGAGCAACTAACACACTGGCCGAATGAACCAGTGGGCTACCGGAAGTGTGTGTAAAACGACAGTTCCGCGAACCCTGCTGCGTATGGGGCTCTGATGCAGACGGATGGTCACTGCACCTATACTAACGAAGGTGCATCGGAAGAAAAGGTTTACATTTGCACGGCAGTATCGGAATTGGAGCTCCGGTGACTGGCAAAGGATTGTCTTCTCTGATGAGTCAAGTTTTCTGCTTCATCGAACGGATGGACGTTGGCGTACAAGGCGAGAAACATCAGAGAACAAACACTCTTCAACCATTTCTAGAAGAACATAAGCTGGTGGGGGCAGCGTTATGGTCTTGGGAAGGTTTTCATAGCATTCCCTGAGTCCACTCATACCTGTGGAAGGCACTATGGACCGAATTCTTAATTAATCCATCCTTGCAGACCACGTACACCCATACATGCTGATTGTCTTCCCTGAAGCGTATGGGATCTTCCAGAGCGACAATTCAACGTGTCACACAGCTAGAAATGTTTGAGAATGGTTGGAAGAGCACGATGAAGACATCAAACTACTTCCCTGACCCCCTAATTTCGCAGACTTGAACCCAATTGAGCATCTGTGGGACCACCTGTGTCGTATTGTTTCCTCTATGGATCCTCCACTACGCACCCTCCAGCAGCTGTCAGATGCACTGCAGTCAGTATGGCTCCACATACCTGTGAACACCTTCCAGCACCCTATTGAGTCACTCCCAGCCAGTCTAGCTGCTGTCCGCGCTGCACACGGCGGTTACTCTGAATATAAGCTGGTGGTCACAATAATGTGACTCGACCGTGTGTGTAGAAAAATGTTTTGATTTAAAAAATTTTTCAGGGAAGGCTGTATGAAGAATTATTTGAATTTTATGCAAATGCCACCCACAGGGGTGCAACTGCCATGTCGTAAGTCTTTACGTCATTTTGAGTGTTTTTCTAATTGAAAGTATGTATCTTTGATCACCTGTTGGGAGAGATAAGCTTGTTACAATCTTTTTTATAACCACGGTATGTACATCCTTTGACATTGTTGGTTTTCGGAAACAGTACAGACCAAACTTCGTAACTGAAAAATATTACATGCATTTTATAGCAGAAAAACATCCATGTTTGCTTTGAACACTTGTTTTGGCACAAAATAAAGGCATTTATAAAAATGACAAGGAACCCTGAGGGGCTTCTCTGAATTGCTCTTGATTAAGTTTGTTTTATAATTATTATTGCTTTTATTTTCGTTGGCGATTTACTAGTGCAAAGCAGAGAATAGAATATCAGAGGAATTACAACAACGAAACTGATGCCCCTCAAGGAATTTGACGCATTTGAAACTTTGGGCTATCACAAAACGTAATGGGTGGAAAACGAGGACTAAAACTTCTTCAGAACATCAGCAGAGCAGTGTTCGGGCACATAGAAGGAAAGAAAATATACCCTCTCGTCTCCCGTAGAAAAGGAAAGAAAGAAAACAGAAGGAATTTTTTAAGGAAGAAAGGAAACAAGGTTACCTAGCAACGAAGTGGAGGAGTGAAATCAATGATCACCGAAACATAAAAGTTTCTGGACGCAGTGCACGAAATGGCAGCACGAGGAGGAGCTGGTGAAAATATGGGATCGAAATACCTGCAGAATTGGAAGCAACTGCAAGAACAAATGCGGAAGGTGTGACGAAGGCTTCGGAAGGATAAACGGAGTTATCCAAGTTTATCACCTGGTATTTTTATTTGGCTCGCCCAAATCGTGATGCCTGAAGCTCTGACAGGCATCGGCAACTAAATCAAAATAGCCTTCCTTTAGTTATATTCAAATAACACTGATTTGCCTTCCGAAGGTTACCAGGAAGAAATTTTAAAAAAGTATTTCTGCAATCAGAGAACAGGATTTTTTCTGAATTTATGAAATGCCAGTCAGAGGCATAACCAGGAATTTCTGTGCCCGGGGCAAACCATACAATATTGCGCTCCTCTCTCCACCACCGAAGTCGTTAAGACAAAAAAAAACATTACATATTATTATTATGATTGTTGCATGACGTTTTGGAATAATAGAACTGGTCTTGTGTCAATGAATGAAATACGGGATTATACACCATTGTTCAATAAATATTGGAAGATGTGAATCCGTTTATTGGTGTAAATATGACATGAATGTTAACTCAGATAATGTCCGGAAACTTGAAAATTTCAGCGTGCTGGGGTTGGATTCGAATCCGTGTCTTCCGGATAGCGCCCGATTGTGCTAACCACTGCACCACCCAGACCGACGAAGTTTCAAGTTTCCGAATAATTTGAATATAACCATCACAGGATTCGCTAGTCGAAGAAACTAGCATTCGTGGAACTTGAAACTTGGTCGTTCGGGGTGGTGTACTGGTTGGCATACTCGGACGCTATTCGGGTGACGCGGGTTCGAATCTCGCTCCAGGACGACGAAAATTTCAAGTTTTCGGATAATATATGATTTAGCATCCGTGTTATATTTACACCAATAAACGGATTCACATCTTCCAAATTTGTACTGGTCTTCTGTGTTGATTACGCACAGATTTGTATTATTTAGTACCCACACGCAAAAGTATTTGGAATTTAAAGGAAAAAAGAAACTAGCACTGGCCACTTGCTTCTGACATTTCGTTTTACACTGAATTTTATACTTTCTTTTTTATCATATTGTGTTGTCGTTAATTCATAACTAATAATCGGTAACAGTTGTGCAATGGATTTTAAGAACGGGCAAGTTTTTCGGCCGACTAGAGGACTACTTTTACGAAGTTACCTCTATCCTCACTGCTATTTTCACTGCAGTTTAACAGCCTAACTTTTAAATGTTTTTACTAGGGTATGATACACTGCAAAAAGGGTATTAGGGAACTAGGTGTCATTTCTTATACCAATCGGGAATAACATTTTACTCTCATTAATTGCGCGGAAAAAATTACGAAATGGCGAAGAGCCCTCATCAGAAGGGTTTCGTGGATTTCTCTTACCCTTACTTATACTTCAAGGATGTTCTGGGTATAATAAAGCTGAGCTGTAAAATCCAAAATATGAAGAAAGGGGTGAAATTCCCAACTCCTTTTTTTTTTTTTCTTTTTTTTTTTTTTTGAATGAAGGTTTAACGACCACCGTGAGCAACTCAATGGGCTGTAAGCAGTGGCCCGTCCCTAATTTAGGGTCACTGGTTCCAGGGAAGGGAAAGAGCCAGTGCCGTAAGACAAACACAACATCCATGCCTCACCGGGATTCGAACCCAGACCTCTTTCGGACGAATGATCAGAAGCCATCGCTTAGACCACTGCGCCACCGGGGCGACTTCCCAACTTCTCTGGAGTTTCGACCTTTGATGCCACATTATCATTTGGAAATACTGTGTTTAAAATATAGTTAAATAGCGACTTTGGTTATTCAGTGCACGGACAGTGGCAAGAAATTAGCTTTGAGTTAAAAAAAGGCGCTTGGCAAATCCCTCGGGACGGCCATTTTTTCGTGGACCGGGAACCACACACGAACAGAAAGACACCCCCTCCTTCATTTCCCGTCGTCGTCGGAGCTCTGAGAAGCTTCTCAAGTGACAGTTCGAGATTCAGCTATTAACAACAGTCAACGTCTTATGTCAGGAGCATCTTCCTTTAAGCGGCAGACGGAGTGAAAGGAAGTAATACAGAGTGGTCATGAAAAGGCAATCTGGCTAGTGACTTGAAGGTGTGAGGAACGATTTTTGCTCTGGCATGTAGACATGTAGGGATGAGAAGAGATTTTTGGCGGGAAATACATAAAGAAAGCTACCCAAAATATCCATCTCCCGCTGTAAGTGAATATTATTTATTTTCATTAACCGATATTTTAACTTTTCCCCAATCTGAAGAATAAAGATTCGAGCGTGCGTATTCATCTGTCGTTACATTCTATTTGTTGAGCTACTTATTTATTTCCTTCCCTACTCCAATGACAGAAACCTGCAAACAATGATACTTCTGATAAGTTGGCGTCCACTTCAATACTTAACAATGGCGCTACAACATTAAACGGACCGAAGGCAGCTTGCAGTAGTGGCAGTAATAATTGAATTGTCCCCAGAGAATCTGAACGGCATCCTTATCTTGTAACGTAAGAATAACTGCTCCGTCATTTATCTTTATGAGCAACTTGCATCCTCTGCGCATTTTGACGAAGAAATGCGAATTTTAAGCTGTCAAGCTACCGCAACTGGGGAAAGAAATTATAGGTAAATACTGTACTAGAAACTAATACAAATGTTTTAATTCCGATTTTAATCATATTGCACGCAGTGATTTTTGCACCCTATCTTGAGCTGCGCCCGGGGCAGCCGGCTTTCCCCACCGTATTTAGTCCTGTGATACCAGCATTCGCGTACTCGGGGTATAAAAACTGTATGTATTGCCTGTCTATCACGTGGTCAGCGCGTGGCCTAGTGGTCAACGTTCGTGACTGCCACGGAAAGGACCTCAGGTTGGATCCCAGGCAGGTACGAACGCTCGATCCACTAAATATCCGCTGTGCGCCAGATGGGCACATTAAGCCGTCGAGCACCGGGTACTGGCCCCCCGGTAATAAATAAGGACGTCTTCCTCCCGCCTTTCTACTTCGCTTCCGTGTCACTTTCCTATCAAGCACTCTAGCCCAAATCTCCTAGCTTCCTATTTCTAAGGGTTGTTTAAGACCCGGGGCCAGACACTCACTCCCTAAAATCCTCTACATATGATCATGATCATTTTGCCTGTCACGTACTGCACATGTGAAACACGTGTCAAGACTACAAATCTGCAGAGATACATTGCGTCCGTGTAGCTTAGTCGGTTAGAACAACTGGCTCCGGATTGAGGAGGCGAAGGTTCGATCCCCGTCACCGACAAATTTGTGAATTTCACATTGGCGCCCGATTGTGGAAAATGGCCGTTGGATTTTTCAAAAAATGTGTGATTTTTGTTCCATACATCGTCTGGAATCAACGAAAATTACTTCTTCGCTTCAAAAAAAAAAAAAAAAAAAAGAAATGAAAAATTAAGAGGGAGATGATGCGACGTACTACAGAGGTGATGAACGTGTCGAGACAACAAATCTGCAGCGATACATTCCGTCGTTGTACAGGGTAGTCCGAATGTCTTGTTACCCTCTATGATTATCACAGTGGAACTAATTAAATTAGTACTCTGCTTTCAGATGGCTGACACAAGCAACTATAGTGTGGAAGAACGGTTAGTAGCAAGTGTATGGACACATGAACGTCCACAGACTGGTAAAACAATAAGGGAAGTGCAACGGGACTTGACTGCAAGATTTAACAAAGAAGCCCCCACCGAAACAGACATTATTGAGGTGGGAACATTAGCGTGTTCACAACTGGATCAATACTGGATAAGAAAAGGGAAGGAAGACTACAATCGAAGCAAGAAAAATGTCCATCAGTGCTGAGATCTCCCAAAACGTGTCTGAGGAAAAGATAGGCAGAACTTGAAATCCCAGATGTGGACCACTCACATGCAAACAGATCTGCAATTAAAATCCTATCGTCCTGTGTTTATCAACGAGCTTACTGATGCTGATTTGGAGAAGCTGAGTGTCGCATGTGCAAGATTGTTGGAGACGTTTGTGACGCTCCCTCAACGCCGGGCTGTGTTTTTCAGTGATGAATGTGCCATCTACTGAAGTAGCCGTGCTAGGAATGTTTATTGTTTCGACGGCTCTGTCTAGCAGCATTCCTATCTCGCCATGCTGAGGGACAGGTTTGTACCCGAGCTGCAAAGACGTGGTTTTCTAGAAGAAAGCTGATTCCAACAAGACGGCGCTCCAGCTCATTATGCTATCTGTGTTCGGGAATACTTGGATGAAGTGTTTCCTGATAGGTGAATTGGGAGACGACCTGCTCACCTGCCTGCGCCTCTCGATTGGGCCCCACGGAGCCTAGATATCTTCTCCTGTGACAATTCCCTATGGGGTATTACTAAGGTCTGTGTGTCCAAGGCAAGGTACCAGACAACTGACCAGTTGCAAGACGCTGTTTGTGTTGCATTTACACAAATTGATGAGGCTTGTCTCCGTAAAGTCTTGCACAGGATATGGAGAGAAATGATTTTGTGTCACGAAAATGGCAGAAGTCGTACTGACCTTCCTGGATCGGTAACTTAGTAAGTTTTTCTGCAGGGGGTAACAAGATATTCAGACCACCCTGTAGCTTCGTCGGTTAGAACAACTGGCTCCGGAGCGAGGAGGCGCGATTCGATCCCCTCACCGACATATTTGTGAATTTCACGTGTCCTGGGAACAACTTGCTTTGTTTCATCGTCTGCATGGCAAACGTATAAGCGCCGCCCCGGTGGCGCAGTGGTCTAAGCGATGTCCTCTGATCATTCGACCAAAAGGGATTTGGGTTTGAATCCCGTGAGGTATGGATGCTGTGTTTGTCTTACGGCACTGGCTCTCTCCCTTCCCTGGAACCAGTGACCCAAAATTAGGGACGGGCGACTGCTTATAGCCCATTGAGTTGCTCACGGTGGTCGTTAAACTTCCAATCAAAAAAAACGTTTAAGCAGAAATGAAATGGCCGCCCCCGGTGGCGCAGTGGTCTAAACGATGCCCTCTGATCTTTGGTCCAAAAGGGTATAACGAAGTAAATTTCTCCGTCATTTTTGGTCCACGCCGGGGATCGAACACGAGTCCTCTTTTTCCCGAGCAAGTCGCTCTACCAACTGAGCTACGTAGACGTTCGTTCTCGCTGCTATCTGCCTTTGTGTCGTGTGAGTCCTGCAGGGCAGGCACGTCACATCTCCCCCCCGAAAGAGGGCCGGGGGAAGGTCCACTGGTAAGCCGGGACCATGTGTCGCAGTAGGCAGCCATCCGCTGAAGAACGTGCACTTGAGAACACCCAGTCAATCTGGTGTGTGGAATGCAACATCATCCACATTTATTTTTCGAAGCGCTGAAGAAGGGTTTCTCTTATTTTTCCTGTCTCGCAGTGTGGAAAGAACACCACACCATTGCGAGATCTTTGACGGCCGGGTCGTCCGAGAGTCATTATAACGAAATAAATTTCTCCGTCATTTTTGCCCACGCCGGGGATCGATCCCGGGACCTCTTATTCCGGAACAAGTCGCTCTACCAACTGAGCTACGCAGACGTTCGTTCTCGTTGCTATCTGTCTTTATGTCGTGTGCGCCCTGCGGGGCAGGCACTTCCCAAGGGGTCCGGTTTCGAATCACGTTGAGGCAGGGATGTTGTGTTTGTCTTACGGCACTGGCTCTCTCCCTTCCCCCTGGAACCAGTGACCCTAAATTAGGGACGGGCGGCTGCTTATAGCCCATTGAGTTGCTCACGGTGGTCGTTAAACCTTCAATCAAAAAAAAAAAAGAAAGAAATTAAATGCGTAACTTTAAGTTTTGCATGTGGAACTAAATAGATTGTGTGTTTCTCTTAACAAAAGGATTAAGTGAAATCAGATCAATGTTGACTGAGGGCAGTTCGACCTCCCGCTGTCATATTCTTTTTCTTTCTATATGCCCAGAGTCTACATCATCATCACTCGTCCTAATTTCGTTCGTTTTTTCTTTGCTCAGTGTGGCCTCTTTGGGGACTTTTCGGACGTCTTTTACAGCCATTGTGATCCAGTGCCAATCGATACGTCGGAGAATAGTTTCCATGTTGGAGCTGCATTTATTGCTTAGAGGTCGTAATAGTTTTGCAGCGCCATAATTAAAAAACTTATCTGCATCAGTGACATTAATTTTTATTCTTTTAGTCGAACAGACACATATTTCACGATCTCCGAGCATATGCTATTGAGCGAGCTCTGTCGCATTACTTCTAAAGGTCGAGTAATTTCTTCATTATGCCTATCCCAGTCCCCACGAAAAAAAGAAGATAAACCTCATTCATATGCCCTTTAATCGAAATGCAGTCAGTAGCGGATCTTGAAGCTCATCTTGGGGAGCGGATGGGGCTGCTCCAGTCTAAAAAAGAGACTTTGTGGAAGACACACACACTATAAACTTGCAGAACTGCCTCTTTCTGGCATCGCAAGATTTTAAAATTTTCCATTAAAAACGGTGTTCCAAATTTTTAAATCACAAACTGCAAACGAGAATGTGGCGCAGTGGTTTAAGCGCTGGCTTCTGATCATTCGTCCGAAAGGGGTCCGGCTTCGAATCCCGGTGAGTCATGGATGTTGTGTTTGTATTTAAACACTGGATTTCTCTCTTTTCTGGAACTAGTGACACTAAATTAGGGACGGGCGACTGCTTGTAGCCCAATGAGTTGCTCACGGGGGTCGCTAAACCTCCAATCAAAAGAAAAAAAAACGAGAATGGAAAAATCAGCTCTATTCTCATAGCGTTCAGTTATCATCTATTCGTATCGTGGAGACCATCTTGATGACTTTTAAATCTCCCATCTAGATAAAATCTGTCAAAACAAAGTTTAATCCCTTTCTATTCAGGAGGGTAATTTAATAGAAAATTTTCCAACTTGGAAATTTGTTACGAGTTTTTGTTTATGGCTCAATCGAGGTCTCCTACACTGTATCACACACATTCCAAAGTCTACCCCACACGGTGACTTTCAAAACTATGATTCCAGATAATACTAAAAAAAACACAACAGAACAAAACTAACCCATTGCTTTTTGTGATCAGCAAAATCTCTTTTCACTTCCGCTCTCATCTTTCTCTGTTTCTGAACATCTAGTTGTCGTTTTTTTTTTATTTCTGAAGCTCAGACAGAACTTTTTTATCTCCAAATTTTCGGCAAATTTTAGTTGTTATTAAACCTTTTACGAAAACCTATGGATGTAATTTTACAAAAATAAAAACATTGATTTATTTAGATATTGGCCATTTTAAAGGAAAAACTTGCTTGGGGCGATCGCTCCAGTCATTCTCCGCGGAATCCGCTACTGAATACAATGTTTTACTACATTGCAAATTAAATTCCATCTCCAGAGAAATGAGACGGGCAGTTTTTGTTCTTTCGAAATGGTAGCAGCTTTCGATTTAGGTTGGTCGTCAATCGCCAAGACGCTACTTATGCTAAACAATGGGCTAAATTTTCCTGACCAAACACTGAAGGGAAGTAAGATAGACTTGACCATAAACAAGGATTCCGTACCCCGAGGCCAGCAGCTTAAAGGGACTTCTGAACTCCTGCGGGAGTTTGGTAGCAGCGACACACTAAAAGCAGAACCTTCGGGTCTCAAATCCTTCCCGATAACAAATAGGCTGTCAGAGGAATCCCATTTGATTCAGAGAAGAAAACAAAAATCATCCACGGGACGATAAAGTTCAGGTTCTGGGCAGTCTCTATTCAATCCGAATAAAAACTGACAAAACCCAGGAAACACTAAAACTCAATGGGGTAAGCTGAGCTTACCTCGGCGCCATTTGTTATTGTTGCCATTTTCACCAGGCGCTGAGTGTTCTGCAAATTAGCACTTGGGTCGCACAGCCGTCATATACGAAATCACCCTTATATCTATCTGAGAACCCAAGAAATCGCATGCTGAGCACGGGAAAAAGTGAATGACAGCGGTGTGTCGCAAGTGTTCCTTTGTACGATAGGGGACTCAGTCCCTGATGAAAGAAGCACCAATAAGAAATGGCTCCGAGTAAAGCCCAACCCATCCCAAGAAATCGCATGCTGGGCACGGGAAAAGTGAGTGACACTGTGTGTCGCAAGTGTTTCTTTGTATGCTAGGGGACTCAGTTCCTGGTGAATGAAGCACCAATAACAAATGGTGCCGACTAAAGCCCAATCCATCCCAAGAAATCGCATGCTGGGCACGGGAAAAAAGGAATGACAGCTGTGTGTCTCAAGTGTTCCTTTGTATGATAGGGAACTCAGTCCCTGGACAAGAGGCACCAATAAGAAATGGCGCCGAGTAAAGCCCAACCCATGCCATGAAATCGCATACTGAGCACGGGAAAAAGTGAATGACAGTTGTGTGTCGCAAGCGTTCCTTTGTATGATACGGGCCTCAGTCCCTGGAGCAAGAGGCGCCGAGTAAAATCCAACCATGCCAAGAAATCGCAAGCTGAGCATGGGGAAAAGTGTGTGTCCCAAGTGCTCCTTGGTAGATGACTCAGCCCCTGGAATCGCATGCTGACGACAGTGAAAGCTGTAGGACGGCTTTGTGTACCACAGCGGCGAGGCAGGATTTCCTCGAAATGATATTAAAACGATACTTCTTTTTGTTGAGTTCTTTTTTACGCTTCCCAACCGTAGGTTTAAGAAGCGTATATGCCCCAGCTTTTTCCGTCCGTCTGTCGGCGCGATAACTTACGTAGAAAGGGTTCGATTTCGATGAAATTTTAGTGTGTGGTAGGGAAGCAACTGGGGACGAAACCCTGTTGCAAATGGACGAAATGGGGTCAAAGGTCACGTTATAGGAGCGGGATCCATTCCATTGCTCTGTTGCGTCATAACGTGCGTAAATATGGTTCGATGTCGATGAAATTTTAGTATATTCAAGGGGACCACCTGGGAATGAACCCTATTGAAAATGGGTGAAGTGGTGGTCAAAGTTCAGGACATAGGAGCGGGATGCATTCCATTGCCTTTATGCATCATAACGTACGTAAAAATGGTTCGATTTCGATAAAATTTTGGTATGTAGCAGGAGACCACGAGGGAACGAACCGTATTGAAAATGGACGAAATGGGGTCAAAGGTCAGGACATAGGATTGGGATCCATTCCATCGTCCTTATCCCATACTATTAAAGGAGCAATTCTTGTATGTATGTAAATTTTATTTTGAAAACGGCTCTAAAGATTTTTATGAAAGTCGTTAACCTACCGTTTTCTGGTACTAGAAATCGATTTAGCTTGATCTCGAGTTTAGGAAAATTCGTTTAGTACGTTAAATAACCATCCTGAGTTACCACGTCTTTAGTGTCATGGCGTCCTATTAAAGTTACCCATGCTTTGAAATCTTATGACGTCACAATCTCGCAATTGAAATGCTGGCGCGCGGTCAGGCCATCTGTCTCATTACGTCACGCGTTGTGTGTGGATCCTATTAAAGTTTTATGACGTCACACTCTTTCGAGCAGATGGTCGCGATTCCCGTCTGCCTCATTACGTCACGCGTTGTGTGCGTATGTCCGTTCGCACTATAACTCGCGTAAAAATCGTTCAATTTCGATGACATTTTAGTATGTGGAAGGGGAATACCTGGGAAGGAATCCTATTGAAAGTGAACGAAATGAGGTCAAAGGTCAGGACATAGGAGTGGGATCCATTCCACTGTTCTTATGCGTCATAACTAACGTAAAAAAGGTTCGATTTCGATTCAGTTTAAGTATGTGGTAGGGAACCACCTGGGGACAAACCCTATTGAAAATGGGCGAAATGGGATCAAAGTTAAGGACATAGGAGCGGTATCACTTCCATCGCCATTATGCGTCATAACTTACGTAAAAATTCTTCGATTTGGATAAAATGTTAGTATGTCGTAGAGGCCTGCCTGGGAACGAATCCTGTTGAAAATGGGCGAAATGGGGTCAAAGGTTAGGACACAGGAATGGGATCTATTCCATAGCCCTTATGCATCATAACTTACGTAAAATGCTTCCATTGTGACAAAACTTTGTCATGTTATTTAGGAGGTATACTGAACCGGTTCTGTTGAATATCATCGAAATGGGATCAAAGGTCAGGGCACAGGACTGAGATTTATTCCACAGCCATTATTCCCATAACTTGAGTAATGATTTCTGGTATGTTGGGAAAGCGTATCGTAATCAATGCATTGCATGATTTTACTAACTTGTTTAATTGCTGAAGCTGACAGTTTATTTTGTCTGCTGGATTTTTTTATGCTGTTTCTCTCGTATGTATTTTATTTTTTCGGCATTTTTAAGCACAGTTCTCCATATTTTTCTCTTCAATTTTCTTTTTGTCCTAGAAGAGTATAAAACAGAAAGGTACGAGGACTTTAACTCACGGCATTAATATTCTGGAAGAGTTAGATATAAACGAAGCACTACCGTTAATTCTGGAAACTCACTGCATTAATATTCCAGAAGGATCGGATATAAATGAAGAACTACCGTTAATTTTGGTTGTTCCAAACACAGCTTCAAGATACAAATAGATAAAATTAACGTCCTAAATAGTAATAAAACAGCTGTCCACGTGTAACTGTTTGGAACAACCAGAATTAACAGTAGCGCTTCATCTATATCGAACCCTTCGAATATTAATAGCGTGAGCTAAAGTGCTCGTGCCATTGTGTTTTTGTGTTAAACTGCTCGTGCCACTTTGAGCACAGTAGTTCGTAAAACAAACGTGAGCAGAGCACTGAAATCCAAGTGAAGGAAAATGATTCACAACCTAAAATGTGCAGTCTAATCAAATTCTGGAATGGTGGTAGCGAAAGTATGCGCTGTGGGTTAGAGACTCTCTGAGATCTTACACATTCCCTTCAGCTTTGCACGCAAGCGCATTCGACAGAACTCGCAGTGTTTCGTTACTACTGTCGGAAGTGGAAACACAAACACCTGGCTGACCTTGCTAATGACACCACCAGCTTCTCGTTCACAAAGCTGGCCGGTGCGCAATGTTTCGCGACTACCGATATGGACGGAGCGACTTATCATGAGAAATTTTCATTACATTACTGTTTCATATTTGAATAAATTATATTTATTTATTTAAAACTGTTTCTAATGGCGCTTCACCGCTGATAAACTAAGTGCTTTTTTGTAGCAGGGCCTTGGTGAAAGGAGGCACCAATGGCGCCAAGTAAAGCCCAACCCGTCCCAATAAATCGCATGCTGACCACGTCCAAAGATGCACGGCAACTGCGCGTACCAAATTCCCAAATGAATGACGTTGTCTGAATTACGAATTCCAGCACAGATGACCAGAATTACCTCCACTGAACGAAAAAGATCATAGATCAAATCGTATGTTGAAGATTTTAAGAAGGGAATGTCTGACCCTGGATCTTAAACAACCCTTAGAAGTGGGAAGCTAGAAGATATGGGCTATAGTGCCCGACGGGAAAGTCACGCGGAAGCGAGCTAGAAAAGGGAAGGAAAACGCCCTTATTTATAACCGGGAGACCAGTACCCTAGGCATGGTTTAACGTGCCCATCCGACGCACGGCGGATATATACCGTTTCGAGCGTTCGTTCCTGTCCGGGATCGAACCTGAGACTTCTCCGTAGCAGTCACGGACGTTGACCACTAGGCCATCTGCGGCCCACTGAACGAAAAAGAGGTAGCTATTTCCAGTGCCCACGAAGAAGGCAAGGCAAGTCATCGTATCATACAGTTGCGGTCGTCTGATCAGAAACTATACTGCTGCATAGACCAGCATAATACACTGGCGTGCAAAAATTAACAACGAGACGGTTTTTCGAATGTAACGTCATGCAGAAGTGCTCCACATCGACTCAAATCATTCCATAAGATCCCCAAGATGTACGAATATGGGACAAGTGAGCGAAACCGTCCAAACAAGGAATCCAAAAGATACAAAGGCACTTTATTGATAAGGTAGCTTCGAGCACGACTGGGCAGAAGACAGAAACGTCCATGTGTCAGGCGGCGGCCAAGAAAAATCCAGTCTTTAGTAGGGGATATGATCACACCTGACTGCGTTGCAGGATTTACAACGTATGTCCATCCTGAGGACGAGTTTGTCAAGGAGCTCTTGAAGCATCGCGACCCATTCCTCTTGTAGCGCCAATCGCAGCTGCGGAATCGTTGCTGGCGGCTGGTGACGTGCTGCCAAGCATCTCCCGAGAAGGTCCCACACGTGTTCGACTGGATGGTCCGGGGACCTTGCGGGCCAATCCATGCGTTGAATATTTTCACTCTCCAACAGCTCTGCGACAGCCACTGTACGATGAGGTGTAGCGTTCTCGTCCATGAAGAGGAACTCAGGACCCACAGCACCTCTAAACAGACGCACGTGAGGCAGGAGAACTTCGGTACAATAGCGGACACCAGTGATTGAACCTCCTTGGAAGATGTGGAAGTCAGCACGGCTACCAAGCATGATACCGCCCCAAACGAGAACTTCGCCACCTCCAAACCGGTCCCTTTCGATGATGTTGGAGGTGTGATTGCGTGTTCCTTGCTCTCTCCAGATGTGTATACGGCCAGAATCGCTCGTCACACTAAATCGGCTCTCATCCGTAAAGAGAACTCGACCCCATTGCTGATGTATCCAGTTCTTGTGTTCCTGGCACCACAGAAACCGCCGTCTCCGATGAGCAGGCGTTAATGGCACACACCGTACTGGTCGTCGTGCAAATAGACCACCTTTGTGCAGCCTCCTGGCCACGGTAAAAAGCGATAATGGACGTCCAGTTGTCCGTTGCATGTGCCTTGCGAATTCTTCCGCTGTCTGCCGTCTGTCTCTTCTCGCCTGTAGGACAATATACCGGTCGTCCGCCGCCGTGGTTGCTCGTGGACGACCACTGCTAAACACTCGGACAGCTGTTCGTGACGATTGAAATGCTCTCCAAGCTCGTGAAACGATGCTGTGAGTGATCTCGAACTCCTCGGCCACACTAGTCACACTTCGACCTCTTCCAGCTTCCCAATGTCGCGACCTCGGGTAAAGTCATCCAGATGTCGTCTACTGGATTGCCTGTTGGCCATATCACACAGTGGCAGCAACTCGACGTCGTTCAAACCGGTTATACGTCAATTCGTCGCGTGCGTTAGTTCGTCGACTGCGTCAATTCGTCGACTGCGACGATTCGTCGCGCGTCAATTCGTCGCGCGTCAATTCGTCGAATGCACAATTCGTCGCGCGTCAATTCGTCGCGGACAAATTCGTCGACTACGTCAATTCGTCGCGTTTACAGATTTTGGTTACATACAAAACGAATGCAGGAAAACGTACGATTTCGAACGTCTTCCTCCCTGATCAAATTTATAAAGTTTGGGCACTCAGACAGGGTAGGAATATTACGCTTTTTCTTCGGCACTAAAAATATTAGACGGTAGATGGTTTTTTGGAAGGGGTCAGGGCCAGGTTGGTCAGAACCCCCCCCTCCCCCATATACAAAATTTTTGTAAAATCTACAGTTTTCAATTCAGAACCACCAAATCAGGTATCCTATCTCATGGTACCCTAACTTAGACGGTTGTCGGTTTTGGGAACGGGTTAAGGCCCGGAGGAAGTGAGGGCCCCCGCCCCCACCCCATCCCCAGCCCCACATACATACAAAATTTTCGTGAAATCTAGTTTTCATTTCAGAACCATCAAATTTGGTATCATGAAACTCTAACTTAGACGCTAGACGGTTTTTAAAAGAGGTTGGAGCCCGGGGGCAGACCCCCTCCCTCATAAAAATTTCGTAAAATCTACAATTTTCATGTTAGAACCACAAAATTTGGTATACTATCTCATGGTACTCTAACTTAGACGGTACACCGTTTTTGGAACGCGTCAAGGCCCGGGGGTCAGAGCCCCTCACATACAATTTTTTTAAAAAAACTACAGTTTTCAATTCAGAACCACCAATTCTGGTATACTATCTCATGGTACTCTAACTTAGACGCTAGACGATTTTTTGAAGTGGTTGCAGCCCGGGGGGTAAGGACCCTCCTCATAAAAAATCGCAAAATCTAGTTTTCAATTTAGAACCACCAAATTTGGTATACTATCTCATGGTACTCTAACTTAGACGGTAGACCGTTTTTGGAACGGGTCAAGGCCCGGGGGTCAGAGCTCCCCTCTTAAAAAAATTCGTAAAATCTACAGTTTTCACTTTAAAACCACCAAATTTCGTATACTATCTCATGGTACACTAACTTAGACGGTAGACCGTTTTTGGATCGGGTCAAGGCCCGGGGGTCAGAGCGCCCCCCCCAATTTTTTTTTCGTAAAATCTACAGTTTTCATTTCAGAACCATCAAATATGGTATCATGAAACTCTAACTTAGACGCTAGACGGTTTTTCGAAGGGGTTGGAGCCCGGGGTGAGCCCCCCCCCCCCATAAAAATTTCGTAAAACCTACGGTTTTAAATTTAGAACTACCAAATTTGGTATACTATCTCATGGTTATCTAACTTAGACGGATTTTTGGAAGGGTTCGGGGCCCGGGTCAAGGGAGCCCAAACAAAATTTTCATAAAAAGCTCGGTTTTTTACTCTTAAGAATACCCTATCTACGTTCTAAGGCGCTCTTTGGCCCTTTGAGAGCCTTGAACCATAAACCATCAACTAACCAACTAACCAACTAACCAACCTACGGTCTAAGTTAGAGATTGTAGATAACAATAAAGTGCAAAAATATGCGTTTAATGGTGTATTAGAAACACAAATCAATATAGTTTAGCTTTCACTACCAACGAGCGGCTTATCAGAAAGAAATATAATGTAATGTAAATAGAGAGTTCCAGATATTCAAAATTCAAAACTGTAAGAAAAAGATGATCAATGCCAGTGTGAAGTCGAACGCAATCGACATCACATAGGTACATTTTTTTGATTGGAGGTTTAACGACCACCGTGAGCAACTCAATGGGCTATAAGCAGTCGCCCGTCCCTAATTTAGGGTCACTGGTTCCAGGGAAGGGAAGAGAGCCAGCGCCGTAAGACAAACGCAACGTCCATGCCTCACCGGGATTCGAACCCGGACCCCTTACGGACGAATGATCAGAGGCCATCGCTTAGACCACTGCGCCACCGGGGCGGCTTAGGTACATTGCATTTCTTTGTTGCGGGATTCACAGAAGCACACGCCAGATGCACTGCAGTTCTATAGATGTCCCCTAGAAGGTAAGTATTCCCATTCCTTTTTCTTTCTTTTTTTGTTTCGCAAAATTAAATTAACTAAATAAAAAAAATTAAAATAAGTTTATTGGAAAAAACAGGAATATCTTTTTCATTCATTAACTTTCACCCGCTGAACTTGGTGATTCCACAAATAGTAATATGTACCTGGCAAATAACTGGTATCCCTGCTAGTACAAATTATATTAATGATTTATTTGCGTCCAGTTCAATCTAGTATGTCCATAAGAGCGTTTGCGGCCGTATGAAAAATACATTTCAACGTGTGCCGCTACGGCGGCAGAGTGATCTAGGTGCTGGCTTCTGACCATTTGTCAAGAAGAATTTTGTTTTGTATGTGGAATCACTCCCCCCCCCCCCGGGCTTTGACCCGTTCCAAAAAACCGTCTGCCGTTTAAGTTAGAGCACCATGAGATAGTATACCAAATTTGGTGGTTTTAAATTGAAAACTGTAGATTTGACAAAACTTTTTATGAGGTGGGCTCTGACCCAATGCCCGTCCCGTTCCAAAAACCGTCTGCCGTCTAAGTTAGACTACCATGAGATAGTATACCAAATTTGGTGGTTCTAAATTGAAAATTGTAGATTTCACGAAATTTTTATGGGGGGCGGGGGCTCCAACCCCTTCCAAAAACCGTCTAGCGTCTAAGTTAGAGTTTCATGATACCAAATTTGATGGTTTCTGAAATGAAAACTAGATTTCACGAAAATTTTAAATCGTACGTTTTCCTGCATTCGTTTTGTATGTAACCAAAATCTGTAAACGCGACGAATTGACGTAGTCGACGAATTTATCCGCGACGAATTGACGCTCGACGAATCGCAGTGGTGGACGAATTGACGCGCGACGAATTGTCGTAGTCGACGAATTGACGCACGCGACGAATTGACGTGACACCGTTCAAACCGATATACATCGTGCAATAGCTTGTGCCCGTGTG
Organism: Macrothele yani; assembly: GCA_039090855.1. Lineage (NCBI taxonomy): Eukaryota > Metazoa > Arthropoda > Arachnida > Araneae > Macrothelidae > Macrothele > Macrothele yani. Next base: position 138,047,693 of record CM077004.1, read on the forward strand.
CTTTATACCCTTTTGCCCCCCCCCCCCCCCACGTCATGCTGCATATATGTGCATGCCCTATTGTACGGACCCTCGCGCGTCAATTCGTCGACCACTGCGATTCGTCGAGCGTCAAAGACCCCACAGGAGATAGCTCCTGTGGGGTCTTTGTTATGCTAATTTCTCCTCTTCGTCCTTAATTTTTGCACACCAGTGTACTTACTTAGGGGTGGTGTAGGAATTAACGACTACTATGAGTAAACTCTGAGGGCTATAAGCATCGTCTGTCCCTAAATCGGACCAAACCTTCCAGGGAAGGAGAGAAATGTAAGAAAAACACACCATCCATATCTCATCAGGATACGAACCCGGACCCAGTTCGGACGACTAAATAGAAACTTACGCTTCCGATCATTGGGTTATGGGGGAGGGGGAGCCGCGATAACCATTCGTTCGAAATGGTTCCTGATTCGGGTCTCTGATGTGGCTTGAATGGTGTGTTAGTTAGTCTTACAGCACTGACTCTCTCTCTCTCTCTCTCTCTCTGTCTCTCTCTCTCTCTCTTCCCTGGAACTGATGGCCCTAAATTTGGGAGCCCATTGAGTTGCTCACTACGGTCATTAAATCCCCAAATAAAATTAAAAAAATCGGGCTGCCCTTGATTTTACTCCATTGTTTGAGCAAAAATCACAGAAGGAAAACTTCTTTTGCAATAATAGTGCCTTCTTTTTCACGCATAACTTAGAATATCCAAAAAGAATTTCATGAACCAACCATAAATCGGATGTAAGAACCAGCGTGGTATAAAGAGGATGAAAACCGCCTACATCTGAAGAGCTAATTGTACCATTTGAAAGCTTAAAGTAAGTTCCCGTGATCGTCGTGTCCAAAGCACTTATCGAAATAAATAGATTAGTATTGCACGTCCTACACTTTCAGCGGACCGAAAGGAGACGCTTTAATATTTTTGCAGGTAGAGAGTAGGATAAAATTTCTTGCGTAATACTTCGCAAATAAAAAGTTCGAAAACTCCCATAAGACGAGATGTAGCTTTAAAGGTGAAATAAGATTAAGCACGCTCTCGTGAATAAGAAAGCGCACTCTCACAGGAAGACGTTCATCCGGAAAGCCATAGTAGGTAAAGGAAAGGAAGTTTTATGACGCCTAATTGATTTACCTTGGGAGGTATTGGCAGGCATCAGAAAGCGTCTTATAAAACTAAGGACTAATTTTATGAGCGTGTTCTGAGAGAAATAAAAGAGCACTTAAGACCCCGAAAACGGAATTACAAACCTGTTGTCCCTCTAAAACCGTAAGAGCAACACTTTCTGGGGTGGCATTAAACCAAAGCGATGCTTCAGATGAAGGTAGCGCAGCGCCATTTTAACTTCCTTGAAATGCTCATGTCTTACGGCAGAACTAAAACACAAAAATTATTTAAGTACGCAAATATCCGGACAGCAAAATAGAATACTTTAAAACCAGCACATCTGATTCTCTTTCAGAAGAATCTAGAACATGCCGAATTTAGTGTTAACTCATTTCGTATATGCGGGAAAAAAAGTACATACAGATGGTCATAGAAAATGCCACCCCAGAAAGTATTTGTCAGAGCTTCATGCAAATTGGTGGGCGTGTGTCGACAGCTGGAACCAATCACGTGATAAGTGAGGAATATCAAAGGGCAAAACTGCTTGATGTAGGTAAGTTTGGTCGTCCTCACCTGGACTATTACATCGGTGTGAACTCGGTGGAGAAGGCACGTGTAAAGAGTGAGAAAGCCTGAGTGACGTAATCGAGAGTCCTACCATCACGCGGACAACTACATCGAGTGATCACTGAATAGACAGCTGCAGTAGTTCGGCAGAGAGGTTTTCGTCTACATCCTGACCATCTAGCACGAGTTTCCAAAATGCACGCCATGACTTTCTCTAGAACTGCTATTTTTGCACTACTGGCTGTGTGCTTCCTATAGTGGCTTCAGCCACTGATTCCTAGTGGTAGAATAACGTAGAAATATCCACTTTTCCTCACCTTTGACGATACGACGACAGAACCTATCATCCTGAGGATTTGACAGCAATCTGCGGCACGTTGTTGCGCCTACTAGGGTGTCAATTCATGAGGAACCATTCGCTGACGTCTGAGGAAAGAAACCGAGATGGAGCAAGTGACGAACGATGGTGGCTTGGGAAGACCGAACCTCAGCTGCCAGTTGTCGTATACGGGTGCCGGTGTTTGTTGGCACAGCTTCGACTTGGGTGTCAGTGTTGGTAGTAGAATGTCCTGACCTTAGCTTGCTTTCGAGGTTGGTGCTCCAGTATTGAAATGCCTGAACCATTTTCATGTAGTGCTGCTGTCCATTGTTTCCTTGCTTTCAACTGCAGAAATTTCTATAGTAGCTGTCCACTGTTTCCCTGCTTTCAACTGCAGAAATTTTTATAGCTGCTGTCCACTGTTTCCTCGTTCTCATCTGTACAAATTTCTATGGCTGCTGTCCACTGTTTCTTCGCTTCCAACTGCAGAAATTTCTATAGTAGCTGTTCACTGTTTCCTCGCTTTCAACTGTACGAATTTCTATAGATGCTGTCCATTGTTTCCTCGCTTTCAACTGCACAAATTTCTATGGCTGCTGTCCACTGTTTCGTCGCTTTGAACTGTACGAATTTCTATAGATGTTGTCCATTGTTTTCTCGCTCTCATCTGTAAAAATTTCTATGGCTGCTGTCCACTGTTTCCTCGCTTTCAACTGCACAAATTTCTACGGCTGTTGTCCACTGTTTCCTCGCTTTCAACTGCAGAAATTTTTATAGCTGCTGTCCAGTGTTTCCTCGCTCTCATCTGTACAAATTTCTATGGCTGCTGTCCACTGTTTCGTCGCTTCCAACTGTAGAAATTTCTATAGTAGCTGTTCACTGTTTCCTCGCTTTCAACTGTACGAATTTCTATAGATGCTGTCCATTGTTTCCTCGCTTTCAACTGCACAAATTTCTATGGCTGCTGTCCACTGTTTCGTCGCTTTGAACTGTACGAATTTCTATAGATGTTGTCCATTGTTTTCTCGCTCTCATCTGTAAAAATTTCTATGGCTGCTGTCCACTGTTTCCTCGCTTTCAACTGCACAAATTTCTACGGCTGTTGTCCACTGTTTCCTCGCTTTCAACTGCAGAAATTTTTATAGCTGCTGTCCACTGTTTCCTCGCTCTCATCTGTACAAATTTCTATGGCTGCTGTCCACTGTTTCTTCGCTTCCAACTGCAGAAATTTCTATAGTAGCTGTTCATTGTTTCCTCGCTTTCAGCTGTACGAATTTCTATAGATGCTGTCCATTGTTTCCTCGCTTTCAACTGCACAAATTTCTATGGCTGCTGTCCACTGTTTCCTTGCTTTCAATTGCAGAAATTTCTATAGTAGCTGTCCACTGTTTCCCTGCTTTCAACTGCAGAAATTTTTATAGCTGCTGTCCACTGTTTCCTCGCTCTCATCTGTACAAATTTCTATGGCTGCTGTCCACTGTTTCTTCGCTTCCAACTGCAGAAACTTCTATAGTAGCTGTTCACTGTTTCCTCGCTTTCAACTGTACGAATTTCTATAGATGCTGTCCATTGTTTCTTCGCTTTCAACTGCACAAATTTCTATGGCTGCTGTCCACTCTTTCGTCGCTTTGAACTGTACGAATTTCTATAGATGTTGTCCATTGTTTTCTCGCTCTCATCTGTAAAAATTTCTATGGCTGCTGTCCACTGTTTCCTCGCTTTCAGCTGCACAAATTTCTACGGCTGTTGTCCACTGTTTCCTCGCTTTCAACTGCAGAAATTTTGATAGCTGCTGTCCACTGTTTCCTCGCTATCATATGTACAAATTTCTATGGCTGCTGTCCACTGTTTCTTCGCTTCCAACTGCAGAAATTTCTATAGTAGCTGTTCACTGTTTCCTCGCTTTCAACTGTACGAATTTCTATAGATGCTGTCCATTGTTTCTTCGCTTTCAACTGCACAAATTTCTATGGCTGCTGCCCACTGTTTTGTCGCTTTGAACTGTACGAATTTCTATAGATGTTGTCCATTGTTTTCTCGCTCTCATCTGTAAAAATTTCTTTGGCTGCTGTCCACTGTTTCCTCGCTTTCAACTGCACAAATTTCTACGGCTGTTGTCCACTGTTTCCTCGCTTTCAACTGCAGAAATTTTTATAGCTGCTGTCCACTGTTTCCTCACTCTCATCTGTACAAATTTCTATGGCTGCTGTCCACTGTTTCTTCGCTTCCAACTGTAGAAATTTCAATAGTAGCTGTTCACTGTTTCCTCGCTTTCAACTGTACGAATTTCTATAGATGCTGTCCATTGTTTCTTCGCTTTCAACTGCACAAATTTCTATGGCTGCTGTCCACTGTTTCGTCGCTTTGAACTGTACGAATTTCTATAGATGTTGTCCATTGTTTTCTCGCTCTCATCTGTAAAAATTTCTATGGCTGCTGTCCACTGTTTCCTCGCTTTCAACTGCACAAATTTCTACGGCTGTTGTCCACTGTTTCCTCGCTTTCAACTGCAGAAATTTTTATAGCTGCTGTCCACTGTTTCCTCGCTCTCATCTGTACAAATTTCTATGGCTGCTGTCCACTGTTTCCTCGCTTCCAACTGCAGAAATTTCTATAGTAGCTGTTCATTGTTTCCTCGCTTTCAGCTGTACGAATTTCTATAGATGCTGTCCATTGTTTCCTCGCTTTCAACTGCACAAATTTCTATGGCTGCTGTCCACTGTTTCCTCGCTTTGAACTGTACGAATTTCTATAGATGTTGTCCATTGTTTTCTCGCTCTCATGTGTACAAATTTCTATGGCTGCTGTCCACTGTTTCCTCGCTTTCAACTGCACAAATTTCTATGGCTGCTGTCCACTGTTTCGTCGCTTTGAACTGTACGAATTTCTATAGATGTTGTCCATTGTTTTCTCGCCCTCATCTGTAAAAATTTCTATGGCTGCTGTCCACTGTTTCCTCGCTTTCAACTGCACAAATTTCTACGGCTGTTGTCCACTGTTTCCTCGCTTTCAACTGCAGAAATTTTTATAGCTGCTGTCCATTGTTTCCTCGCTCTCATCTGTACAAATTTCTATGGCTGCTGTCCACTGTTTCTTCGCTTCCAACTGCAGAAATTTCTATAGTAGCTGTTCATTGTTTCCTCGCTTTCAGCTGTACGAATTTCTATAGATGCTGTCCATTGTTTCCTCGCTTTCAACTGCACAAATTTCTATGGCTGCTGTCCACTGTTTCCTCGCTTTCAACTGTACGAATTTCTATAGATGTTGTCCATTGTTTTCTCGCTCTCATCTGTAAAAATTTCTATGGCTGCTGTCCACTGTTTCCTCGCTTTCAACTGCACAAATTTCTACGGCTGTTGTCCACTGTTTCCTCGCTTTCAACTGCAGAAATTTTTATAGCTGCTGTCCACTGTTTCCTCGCTCTCATCTGTACAAATTTCTATGGCTGCTGTCCACTGTTTCTTCGCTTCCAACTGCAGAAATTTCTATAGTAGCTGTTCATTGTTTCCTCGCTTTCAGCTGTACGAATTTCTATAGATGCTGTCCATTGTTTCCTCGCTTTCAACTGCACAAATTTCTATGGCTGCTGTCCACTGTTTCCTCGCTTTGAACTGTACGAATTTCTATAGATGTTGTCCATTGTTTTCTCGCTCTCATCTGTAAAAATTTCTATGGCTGCTGTCCACTGTTTCCTCGCTTTCAACTGCACAAATTTCTACGGCTGTTGTCCACTGTTTCCTCGCTTTCAACTGCAGAAATTTTTATAGCTGCTGTCCACTGTTTCCTCGCTCTCATCTGTACAAATTTCTATGGCTGCTGTCCACTGTTTCTTCGCTTCCAACTGCAGAAATTTCTATAGTAGCTGTTCATTGTTTCCTCGCTTTCAGCTGTACGAATTTCTATAGATGCTGTCCATTGTTTCCTCGCTTTCAACTGCACAAATTTCTATGGCTGCTGTCCACTGTTTCCTCGCTTTGAACTGTACGAATTTCTATAGATGTTGTCCATTGTTTTCTCGCTCTCATCTGTAAAAATTTCTATGGCTGCTGTCCACTGTTTCCTCGCTTTCAACTGCACAAATTTCTACGGCTGTTGTCCACTGTTTCCTCGCTTTCAACTGCAGAAATTTTTATAGCTGCTGTCCACTGTTTCCTCGCGCTCATCTGTACAAATTTCTATGGCTGCTGTCCACTGTTTCTTCGCTTCCAACTGCAGAAATTTCTATAGTAGCTGTTCATTGTTTCCTCGCTTTCAGCTGTACGAATTTCTATAGATGCTGTCCATTGTTTCCTCGCTTTCAACTGCACAAATTTCTATGGCTGCTGTCCACTGTTTCCTCGCTTTGAACTGTACGAATTTCTATAGATGTTGTCCATTGTTTTCTCGCTCTCATCTGTAAAAATTTCTATGGCTGCTGTCCACTGTTTCCTCGCTTTCAACTGCACAAATTTCTACGGCTGTTGTCCACTGTTTCCTCGCTTTCAACTGCAGAAATTTTTATAGCTGCTGTCCACTGTTTCCTCGCTCTCATCTGTACAAATTTCTATGGCTGCTGTCCACTGTTTCTTCGCTTCCAACTGCAGAAATTTCTATAGTAGCTGTTCATTGTTTCCTCGCTTTCAGCTGTACGAATTTCTATAGATGCTGTCCATTGTTTCCTCGCTTTCAACTGCACAAATTTCTATGGCTGCTGTCCACTGTTTCCTCGCTTTGAACTGTACGAATTTCTATAGATGTTGTCCATTGTTTTCTCGCTCTCATCTGTAAAAATTTCTATGGCTGCTGTCCACTGTTTCCTCGCTTTCAACTGCAGAAATTTTTATAGCTGCTGTCCACTGTTTCCTCGCTCTCATCTGTACAAATTTCTATGGCTGCTGTCCACTGTTTCTTCGCTTCCAACTGCAGAAATTTCTATAGTAGCTGTTCATTGTTTCCTCGCTTTCAGCTGTACGAATTTCTATAGATGCTGTCCATTGTTTCCTCGCTTTCAACTGCACAAATTTCTATGGCTGCTGTCCACTGTTTCCTCGCTTTGAACTGTACGAATTTCTATAGATGTTGTCCATTGTTTTCTCGCTCTCATCTGTAAAAATTTCTATGGCTGCTGTCCACTGTTTCCTCGCTTTCAACTGCACAAATTTCTACGGCTGTTGTCCACTGTTTCCTCGCTTTCAACTGCAGAAATTTTTATAGCTGCTGTCCACTGTTTCCTCGCTCTCATCTGTACAAATTTCTATGGCTGCTGTCCACTGTTTCTTCGCTTCCAACTGCAGAAACTTCTATAGTAGCTGTTCATTGTTTCCTCGCTTTCAGCTGTACGAATTTCTATAGATGCTGTCCATTGTTTCCTCGCTTTCAACTGCACAAATTTCTATGGCTGCTGTCCACTGTTTCCTCGCTTTGAACTGTACGAATTTCTATAGATGTTGTCCATTGTTTTCTCGCTCTCATCTGTAAAAATTTCTATGGCTGCTGTCCACTGTTTCCTCGCTTTCAACTGCACAAATTTCTACGGCTGTTGTCCACTGTTTCCTCGCTTTGAACTGCAGAAATTTTTATAGCTGCTGTCCACTGTTTCCTCGCTCTCATCTGTACAAATTTCTATGGCTGCTGTCCACTGTTTCTTCGCTTCCAACTGCAGAAACTTCTATAGTAGCTGTTCATTGTTTCCTCGCTTTCAGCTGTACGAATTTCTATAGATGCTGTCCATTGTTTCCTCGCTTTCAACTGCACAAATTTCTATGGCTGCTGTCTACTGTTTCCTCGCTTTGAACTGTACGAATTTCTATAGATGTTGTCCATTGTTTTCTCGCTCTCATCTGTACAAATTTCTATGGCTGCTGTCCACTGTTTCCTCGCTTTCAACGGCACAAATTTCTATGGCTGCTGCCCACTGTTTCCTCGCTTTCAACTACACAAATTTCTGTCACTGCTGTCTACTGTTTCCTCGCTTTCAACTGCACAAATTTCTATGGCTGCTGTCCACTGTTTCCTCGCTTTCAGCAGCACAAATTTCTATAGCTGCTGTCCACTGTTTCCTCGCTCTCATCTGTACAAATTTCTATAGCTGCTGTCCACTGTTTCTTCGCTTCCAACTGCAGAAATTTCTACAGCAGCTGTTCATTGTTTCCTAGCAGCTGGAAACTTTTCACTGTTAACTGTACGAATTCCTATAGATGCTGTCCATTGTTTCCTCGCTTTCAACTGCAGAAATTTCTACAGATGCTGTCCACTGTTTCCTCGCTTTCAACTAAAGATTTCTGTAACTTCTGCGGCCACAGTTCACCTCTTTTTTCCAATAATGGCGTAGGACCACCCGAGCAACCCGTTTATGTACGTTAATCCTCATGCTCACTTGATAAGGCAATAGCTCCGTGCCAAATGCACGTTATCGCGGTACTCAGTCGGAGATGCCGCGCGTTTCGCACAGGAATGAAATCCAACATTATGTGCAGCTCAAAACGGGACGAACTTTTGACTCACTTTGGTATCCCACGCTGGTATTAAACTCACTGAGCATCCACCGTATTCCTTTATTATCTTTCAAAAAGGTGTTTTATTTTTAATGGAATCACTGAACTTAAATGTGTAGTTACATTGATTGGTACGCATAAGACAAGATGTTAAAAAGAAGTTGTACTTGGCACATAACTGGTTGCTGTGAGACATTCCAAACATATTTTTGTAAGATTTGTGCATGACGAAGGAACCAAAACCATTCGTACTTCTAACGTGCGTTGCTTGAGCTGTGCGATTTGTAATGCTAAAATCACAATAGTGATATTTCATTTTAAAAAAAAACAGTTTTGTTTCTGTGTTGTTCATGCATTGCTGAAAATTTCGCTTAAATCAATTTATGACGTAAATCTTATTCTCTTTGTTCTTTTGGCAGGTTTAAGCAAGTTCGCCAGATTAGCGAGATCAGTGACCCGCAGTCGATCCGTGCTGGTACAACAGTTCTCTATGCATTTGCCTACCATCAAATCCGAAAACACCAAACAATCGCAAATTGCCCACGTAAGCCTAATTTTAAGTATATTCGTTTCAGTTTGTAAACATCAATATCTACAATCCATTAACAAAAATTTCAGAACTAGTTAAAAAGAGAACATGCTGAAAGATATTTACCAGGGGTGATCAAAAAGTATCGAGATAGCGTGCATAACTGTCAAATGGAGCGGCGGAGCAGAATAACGTTTGGTAGGCTGTGACCTTGGAACCTATTGCACATGCGCCTGCCGAGAGAACGCTGTCGGCGCAGCGCCTTTTGCGTTGTACCTAGTAGGGATGGACAAAATCGGTACTTTTTGGTACTCGTTACTTCCTGTATTGGTACAGGGTGTCCCACTCGCTACCGAACCCGACATTTCTTTAGTAATATTAACACCAATGAAGATATTGCAAGGAAATTTGAAGTGGACTTACCCCATTTCGTGCGAAATGTGATGACATCACAACATGTGCTGGAAGTGGTCACCATTTGCGTCCAAACAGCTTTGAGCCCGGCGCTGTCCGCCAGACAGCCGGAGTGATCCTTAGTGGCAGACACATTCCTAAGCATGGCGCCACTAAGGAGCAGCCCGCCACTAAGGAGCAGCCCGCCACTAAGGAGACGCGCATCTCTCCGGCTTTGTTAAAAACTGGACGCGCCTCTCTCCGGCTTTGTTATGCCATTTCGCTGAGCGTGTCTACACAGTACGGTTGTTGATAGTGAGTGCTCGTGGCTGTTCGCGTACGTGTGAAAATATATCGGTATACTCTGGAGGAGCGATTGTTTATTGATCGCACTTATTGGAAAACAGAATCGGTAAAGTCTTGTCAACAGCAATTCCTGGAGAGGGTTTGCAAGCAGACATCCGCCGAGCAAGTCCACCATTTGGGCATTGTTAAAGAAATTGGAAACCAAGGGGACGTTATCAGACGACCATGCATGGGGTCGTCCACAAATGTCCGAGGAAACGATCCAGAATGTAAAGGGCCGACTACTTGCGTCTCCCAGGAAGTCACTTCGCCGACTATTACAAGAAACGGGATTGTCGAAAAGCACTTGTCAACGTGCTGTGAAAAAGAAACCGAAGCTTCATGCGTACCGTATCTCCGTGGCCCACGAACTGGAAGAGCCTGACCACGTGACACGAGTGACATACTATCGATAGTTTCAGATATTTCTTCAGGAAAATCCGGGCATTCTGGACTACACGTGTTTCTCAGACGAGGCATGTTTTCACCTGTCCGGATACGTCAATTCTCAAAATTTCCGTTTTTGGACCAGTGAAAATCCCAACGCGATACACGAAGAACCCCTTCATTCACAGAAAATTGGTGTTTGGTGTGGGATGACCCAGCGCCGCATAATTGGTCCCATCTTCTTCGATACAGCTATCACAACAGCTGCATGTATGGAAATCTTCAACACCTTTGTAAATCAATTGGTCGACGAAGAACTCTCCATTGGAAATTACCCGCATGATTACACACATCACACACCAGTATGGCCGAAATTCAGTCCTTTTTCGGCGACCGCGTGATTTCGAAGGGTCTATGGCCACCGCGCTCGCCCGATCTGACGCCTCCTGAGAACTTTTTATGGGAATATTTAAAAGAGAGAGAGTTTATCAAAAGAAACCGCGAACCGTAGATGCCTTGAAAGCAAAACATTAGCGAAGAAATTCAGGAAGTGACTGCGGATGTACTGCCAAGGACTTTCCACAATTTGGTGCTCCGGGTTCAATGCTGTCTGGACGCAAACGGTGGCCACTTCCAGCACATGTTGTGATGTCATCACATTTCGCACGAAATGAGGTACGTCCACTTCAAATTTCGTTGCAATCTCTTCATTGGTGTTCATATTAAAGAAACGCGGGGTTCGGTAGCGAGTGGGATACCCTGTACTTTTTTGTAACCAGTTCAAGTACCGACATCGGTACTTTGGTATTATATATTTATGTACTTTTTATTTTATTGAGGGTTTAACGACCAGAGTTGGCAACTCGATGGGCTATATAAGCAGTCGTCCGTCCATAATTTATGGTCACTGGTTCCACGGAACAGAGAGAGCCATTGCCGTAAGACAAACACAACATTCATGCCTCATCGGGATTCGAACCCGGACCCCTTCACTGACGAAAGATCATAAGCCAGCACTTGCGCCACAGGGGCGGCAAATAAGATATCTGGAGATGCCCTCGTCCATAGGGCAATACCACTTTCGTGAAGCCTACACCCGGAAGCAGCGGTCAGTAAAGCATGGGAAAGCTGGTGTCTTTACTAATGGACGTTTAACAACCACCATGAGCAATTCAGTGGGCTATGAGCAGTCGTCTGTCCCTAATTTAGGGACACTGGTTCCAAGAAAGGAGAAGAGCCAGTGCCGTAAGGCAAACACAACATCCATGCCTCACCGGGATTCGAACCCTGACCCATCTCGGACGAACGATCAGACGCCAACGCTAAGTCCACTGCGCCGCTTCGGCACCGTGAGACTGTTTAAGTTTCCTCCCCCCCCCCCGGTGGCGCAGTGGTCTAAGCGATGGCTTTTGACCATCCGTCCGAGATGGTTTGAGGCCGGGTTCGAATTCCAGTGAGGTATGGATGTTGTTTGTTTTACGGTATTGGTTCTTTCCCTTCCCTGGAACCAGTTACCCCTAAATTAAAGGGAAAAAAAGTGTTTAAATTATAAGACTGTCTGTTACTTTAAAGTACCGTTTCAACCGCTCTTTTACTTCTGCCCAAAAAAATTATTTTAAAAATTCACATCCTCTTTGCTATTAAGCAATAAGAAAAGAATAATAATAATAAAGATGATGAGAATAGTAAAATAAAAAATAAAATAAAACAAATTAGGAAGGTACATTACGTATGTTTCTTATTATGGTTTTCAGCTACTCAACTTTTTATTTTCTCGACTACTTCTGTAAACCAGTTCTTGTTCCGAAAAAAATACAAATATAGGACCTCCTGTAATCATACCCGAGAAACAGTTACTGTGCCGTCCCGGTGGTACAGTGACTAGCTGCTGATCATTCTTCCGAGTTAGGTCCGGGTTCGAATTCTCGTGAGTCATGGATGTTGTGTTTGTCTTACGGCCCTGGCTCTCTCCCTTCTTTGGAACCAGTGGCCCTAAATTAGGAACGAGCGACTGCTTATAGTCTATTGAGTTGCTCACGATGATCGTTAAACCTCCAATAATAATAAAAAACAGCTACTGTATATTGGTACTTGTCCTGAGAAAGAAAACGTAATGGCTGTCTTCTGTAATCAGGTTCAAAGAACGGCTGCTGTGAATCGGTACTTGTCCCGAAAAAGGGCAGCCCCGGTGGAGCAGTGGTCTAAGCGATGGCTTCTGATCATTCGCAAAACGAAGAAGTCTGGGTTCGAATACCAGGTAAGGCATGGTTGTTTGTGTTTTTCTTTCTGGGTTTTATTTGCGGTGTTCCTTATTCACCTATGTGCATTGCTGGCGTTGAAATGAAACAAAATGTATGTACTGTATTTATCTGTCAACCAAGTTCAATATATATGTCACTGTATGTCTGTCAATCACGTCCAATATTTTTTAAACTTTCAATCGAAAAAAAAAAGAAGAAGAAGAAGAGGAAAAGTAACGGCTTCTGTTACCCAGTCCAAAGAAAGACTGCTGTGAATCGCTACTTGTCCGGAGAAACAAAAAGTTAGGACTTCTGTAACAAGTTCCAAGGAACGACTGCTGTGAATCGGTACTTGTCCGGAGACTGTAACCAGTTCCAAGGAACGACTGCTGTGAATCAATACTTGTCCGGAGAAACAAAAAGTTAGGACTTCTATAACCAGTTCCAAGGAACGACTGCTGTGAATCGGTACTTGTCCGGAGAAACAAAAAGTTAGGACTTCTGTAACCAGTTCCAAGGAACGACTGCTGTGAATCGGTACTTGTCCGGAGAAACAAAAAGTTAGGACTTCTGTAACCAGTTCCAAGGAACGACTGCTGTGAATCGGTACTTGTCCGGAGAAACAAAAAGTTAGGACTTCTGTAACCAGTTCCAAGGAACGACTGCTGTGAATCGGTACTTGTCCGGAGAAACAAAAAGTTAGGACTTCTGTAACCAGTTCCAAGGAACGACTGCTGTGAATCGGTACTTGTCCGGAGAAACAAAAAGTTAGGACTTCTGTAACCAGTTCCAAGGAACGACTGCTGTGAATCGGTACTTGTCCGGAGAAACAAAAAGTTAGGACTTCTGTAACCAGTTCCAAGGAACGACTGCTGTGAATCGGTACTTGTCCGGAGAAACAAAAAGTTAGGACTTCTGTAACCAGTTCCAAAGAACGACTGCTGTGAATCGGTACTTGTCCGGAGAAACAAAAAGTAAGGACTTCTGTAACCAGTTCCAAGGAACGACTGCTGTGAATCGCTACTTGTCCGGAGAAACAAAAAGTAAGGACTTCTGTAACCAGTTCCAAGGAACGACTGCTGTGAATCGGTACTTGTCCGGAGAAACAAAAGTTAGGACTTCTGTAACCAGTTCCAAGGAACGACTGCTGTGAATCGGTACTTGTCCGGAGAAACAAAAGTAAGGACTTCTGTAACCAGTTCCAAGGAACGACTGCTGTGAATCGTTACTTGTCCGGAGAAACAAAAAGTAAGGACTTCTGTAACCAGTTTCAAGGAACGACTGCTGTGAATCGGCACTTGTCCGGAGAAACAAAAAGTAACGAGTAACGACTGAAATATATTACATTTGAGTACTCGGCCGATCTTCTGTACTCGTTACATTGTAACCGTTACAATGTTACGAGCACAGAAGATCAGTACTTCCGCATTTCAGTTGTTACTCGTCACTTTCTCTTTCTCGGGGTAAGTACCGATATACAGCAGTCGTTCCGGGGACCTGATTATTAGTGATAGGTCAGTACAGCCGTAACTGTTGCAATGTAATGAATACAGAAGATCAGTACTTTCGTATTTTAGTCGTTACTCTTTACTTTTTCTTTCTCGGAACAAGTGGAAATTCAGAGCAGGCGTTCCTCGGACCTGTTTACAGAAGTCGTTACTTCTTTCTCGGGACAAGTGACGATTCACAGCAGTCGTTCTTTGGTCCGGGTAACAGAAGCCATTACTTTTTCTCTTTCGGGAAAAAATACCGACTCACACTAGACGTTCTTTGGATCTGGTTACAGATGACAGCGAATTACTCTTACTTTCTCGGAACAAGTGCCGATTTACAGTAGTTGTTCCTCCGATCTGATTACAGTAAGTCTTTCATTTTTATTTTTCGGGACCAAGAATCGGTTTCCAGAAGTGGTCGAGAAAATAAAAAGCTAAATCGCTGAAAACCATGATAAAATATATACGTAATATATCTATCTAATTTATTTTATTTTATTTTTTATTCATTTATTTATTTACTTTTATTTTGTTATTGCTTAATACGTAGCAAAGAGGTTGTGAATTTTTAAAATATATTTTCTGGGTAGAAGAAAGAGAGCGATTGGAACGGTTTTTCAAGTAACAGACAGCCTTGAAACTTAAATACTTTTTTCGTTTAAATTAGGGATACTGGTCCCACGAAAGGGAAAGAACCAGTACCGTAAACCAGACAACATTCGTGCATCACCATGATTCGAACTAGGCGCGGACCCATCTTTTTTTTTTTTTTTTTTTTTTTATTGGAGGTTTAACGACCACCGTGAGCAACTCAATGGGCTATAAGCAGTCGCCCGTCCCTAATTTTGGGTCACTGGTTCCAGGGAAGGAGAGAGCCAGTGCCGTAAGACAAACACAACATCCATGCCTGACCGGGATTCGAACCCGGACCCCTTACGGACGAATGATCAGAGGCCAACGCCTTAGACCACTGCGCCACCGGGGCGGCCGGACCCATCTTCGACGGACGGTCACAAGCCAGCGGAGCGACAAACTTAAATATTCTCACGCTGCCCAAGTGACGCAGTGGTCTGAGCGCTGGCTTCTGATCGCTCGTCCGAGATTGTTCCGGTCCGGATTCGGATCCCGGTGAAACATGGATGTTGTGTTTGTCTTACGGCACTGGCTCTTCCCCTTCCCTGGAGCCAGCGTCCCTAAATTATGAACGGGCGACTGCTTATAGCCCATCGAGTTGCTCACTGTGGTCGTTAAACTTCCAGTCAATATAAATTTATACTGTATACCGGGTGTTTCACTGGGTAATGGCAACTTTCCTGTGGAATAAATCGTTAAAGAATAACGAGATGGCGCTGTAAGTCCGAGACGTCGATCAGCAGGTGACAGGCATTCCTGAAGAAGTGGTGGACACGCGATTTCGGACATGAAGCGATATACCACGAAAGAAAATATTTTCTTGGTGAACAATTGGTATGCGGAGGGCGGAAACCCCACAAAGATGTTACGAAGTGGGGTACAGCCTTTAAGAATCGTTGTAAGCCATCCCGTGCGTACTTGACGAAATTGGTAGCGAAATTCGAACGAACCGACAGTGTTACGGGTGACATGGAAAGCATGGCGACGAAGAGAAGAACAGCGCGGACGGCAGAAAACCTCGTAGCTGCATGAGACTCCTGCACGAAGAAGCCGGTACATCAACACGAAGACTTGCGTAGCAACTAGACGTTAGTCCAGCGTCCGCATGGCGCATTGTGACGTCGAATTTGGACATATTTCCCTACAAAATTCAGGTGCATTAGTCTTTGAGCACAACAGTCGTCCAGCAACGTTATGAGTTTGCGAATGACATGTGTTCACTGATCGATGAGCACAACTTCGATGTGAAGAGCATTGTCTTCAGCGATGAGGCGCACTTCTGGTTGGACGGCTACGTTCACCGGTAAAATTACCGCATCTGGGAAAGCAAGAAGCCCCGCGGTATCTATTGTGAAGCCTTTCCATCCGCTGAAGCTAACCTTTTGGTGTGCAGTGAGTGGTGAGGGCCTCATTGAGCCATTTTTCCTGGAGTCCACAGTTACCGCTGCCGCCTACAGTGACCTTTTGAAGAATCGTTTTTACCCCGCTGCAGTCCAGAAAAACTGGATTCACAACCGTACGTCTCAACCGGACGTACCACCGCCACCCTCTATAAATGCTGTTTTTGATTTGTTTCGCCAGCAGTATGGCCCACGGGTCGTCGCCATACGATTCCCTGAACGTATTTCAGCCGGTCTCTCTTGGCCTCCGTACAGCTCCGATTTAACGCTACTCGACTTCTTCTTGTGGGGCTTTCTGAAAGATAGGGTGTACCAGGACACCCCGCGAACACTGCCTGACCTCCGACGTGCCATCCAACAGGAAATTGCACGGATCCCGTCGAACATCTTCCCGTCGGTATTGCAGCTGTTCGAAGCACGTATTCGCCACGTCGTGACAGCGGATGGTCATCATGTGGAACATGTCATCCATTGATTACTTTTTGCCCACTCTTACTCCTGTAAACGTCTTTTTCCTCTTCCAATAAAGTAAGTTAACTTTATTGTCCCTTTCTTTTGTTACTACCCAGAGAAACACTCGGTATATATATATATTAAGACTTTAAAAAACCCAACAATAACCTGAACTTAACAACGAGCAGCATTTTGAAAAGCATCGGATGTCGCCCCACCTACAAATAAGCAAACAACCTTAGCCAAAACGAACGTGACCAAAGTGCAGAACAAACAACAAATCATTGCAGTACTCGTCAGAGGGAAGATGGAAGTGGCTTTTCGGTATTCTGACAAAAGCTGGCTTTAGCCAAAAGCCTATCAGAAGTGTCCCCAAAGCCAGAGACTAATCGAACAACGATGAACTTAAACGAGGTTTCAAACAACCAAACGAAGTTTGCAGACGAGCGATAAGGAACCGGATGCCGAAGGATTACAAGTCTTGGACCGGAAACCATGTGACCAGAGGACACGTGGTGCGGTTAAGAATCTGTAAGACTTAGGTGTAACTGTGTAAAGGTAGAAAGATGAAGACAGAGGTTAACTGAAATCTTCAGCTGTAAGTGATCTATCAAACAGCACTTAGAAGCAACTTCTATCTTGCAGGTGTTCCCCCTGACGAGTACTGCAATGATTTGTTGTTTGTTCTGCACTTTGGTCATGTTCGTTTTGGCTAAGGTTGTTTGCTTATTTGTCGGTGGGTGGACATCGGATGTTTTTCAACATGCTGTTCGTTGTTAAGTTCAGGTTATTGTTGGGTTCTTTGAAATCTTAATATATGGATATGACTCTGGTCACCTGGTCAGTTGCTCTGCGCTACCAGGTACAATATCTTATTTCTATTTTTCATTTACTCATTTTCTATCTTTTATCGCGTATTTTGACTATTAGATATATACACTATCTGCCGCCGCCCCGGTGGCGCAGTGGTCTAAGCGATGGCATCTGATCATTTGCCCGAACGGGGTCCGGGTTCGAATCCCGGTGAGGCATGGATGTTGTGTTTGTCTTACGGCACTGGCTCTCTCTCTTCCCTGGAACCAGTGACCCTAAATTAAGGACGGGCGACTGCTTATAGCCCATTGAGATGCTCATGGTGGTCGTTAAACCTCCAATAAAAAAAAACAAAAAAAAAAACACTATCTACCAACAAGTAATTGAACACCTGTGATAGCAAAG
Organism: Macrothele yani; assembly: GCA_039090855.1. Taxonomy (NCBI): domain Eukaryota; kingdom Metazoa; phylum Arthropoda; class Arachnida; order Araneae; family Macrothelidae; genus Macrothele; species Macrothele yani. Next base: position 138,065,272 of record CM077004.1, read on the forward strand.
GAAAACGAAGTGTATTCACCTTCAATAGTTGGTGGAGCCTCCACGAGCGGCGATTGCAGCTGCGACCCTCTGGGGCATACTCTCAACCAGGCGTTGCACGACGGCTAGCGGTATTTTCTTCCACTCGGCTTGGAGAAGACAGGTCAGTTCCTTCACCGATTTCGGACGGTGGGGGTACACCTTAAGTCGACGCTCCAACTCGTCCCAGAGGTGCTCGATAGGGTTAAAGTCCGAGCTCTGCGCAGGCCAGTCCATTCGATTAACCCCATTGTCACCATACCAAGCCACGGTGAACCTCGCAACATGACAGGTGGCATTGTCATCCTGAAAGTAACATGGGTCCACCCCGTAAAACTGCCACAACGTAGGAAGCGCATGGTCATCCAAAATGGTGCAGTAGGTCTCGGCGTTGAGTCTACCAGGAATTGCGACCAAGGGTCCCGTGCCATACCAGGAGAAACACCCTGGTAGCATAATTCCACCGCCGCCGAACTTCACAGTTGGCAAAATACATGCCGGCAGGAGGCGTTCTCCAGGCAGACGCCAAACCCAGACCCTGCCATCCGAACGGTAGAGGGTGAACCTTGATTCATCGCTCCAGAGAACCTGTTTCCACTGTTCAACGGTCCACTGTCGACGTTCTTTGCACCACGTTATCCCAGCAGCGCTATTGAACTTGTTGATCAAAGACTTGTGGGCGGCAGCACGTCCATGATAGCCGAGCAGATGGGCTACCTTACAATGGTATTCATCGAAAGAACACTCCCGGATATCTGTTGAAACTCCTCGTAGATGTGGCCCATCGATTTGGTGCGGTTCTTCCGAATTTCTGCGGCCAGCACCCGTCGGTCTCTAACTCCCAGTTTGGTGGGTCTGCCGTGTCGGGGCACATTCCGACAGTCACCTCTCATCTTCCACTTGCCAATCACGTAGGCCACTGTCGATTTTGGGTACTTCAACTCGATGGATATGTCACGTATGGATCAGCCATTTCTGTGATACCCGACGATTACACCTTTCTCGAAATCAGAGAGCTCCGAACTGCGTGGCATCTTGCATGCGACTGGTTGCGTTGTTGTTTCCCACACGATATTTAACGGCGGCGGCGGCCGTGACGTGTATCAGGACCGCAGATATGGTCGATTGCAGGGGTGTCCAATTACTTGTTGGTAGATAGTGCAGATATATACAGTGTTGGAAATGGGCCGGAGCACCGTTCCGGTTGCAAAACCCCATGTTTCGGGAACGATGCGACACCAAAAGGAAAGCAGCATTTAATTTGAATAAAACATTTCGCAATGCATTACACATTTCAATTACTGGTGCCATATTGTATGAATTGTTCGTCGTTTTAAAAATAAAACGTTTCCTTCTGATCTAATAAATCTCTGATAAAGTGTTTGGTGAGAGCAAAGTTCAAGACAGGAGCTGATCGCCGACCTTTTTAGACCTTTCCCCGTGTAACGTATACTCTATATTCACTTTCCTTTTGATTTTACTATCTCTGGTTATTTTATTTTACTATGTAAATTATCTTCCTACTGAACGAAATATTATTTCACCCGCTGAATGAGATCTGGCAATGAGTGTAAGTCATGACGTGGTGGTAGCTAGTATATAGGCGCGTTCATCGTGGAGTGCGTTGTTGGTGTGGTGTTAGTGTTGGAGTTGTGTTGGTTGTGTGCGTACTATAAGAGGAAAGTTTATTCATTATTATGTACAAGATATATGAGTGCCTTAGTTGACCAAGAGTCTGGGAAATAAACAGTTGTTCAGTAAGTTCAGTCTTTCTCAATTCTTAGTTTTGTCAGACCTCTGTCTGGCTGTTAGGTTTATGATTTTGATTACTTAATATAAATAACCAGCGTTGAGACTTTGTTTAAGTTCATAATTAACGAGTAACAACACCCTTTTGGGAATTCATTATTTTGAAGCTTAGAGCATTATTCATTCATAATAATTAGCTTAGCAAAAAGAATATAAAAGCTAATACATTATACCCGCACTATGCATAAAATGACCTGGAACTGACAACGGTGCTTAACTATGCATGCTGTCCAGTGTCCTTTTCACGTCAACACCAGACATCGTCGTGGCAAGACGTTGGGGCGTGCCATTTTTGCCTCATATTGTAGTCGTTGTTTTAAGTTCCAATTTGTTCTTGCGTGAGGAGACTAACAGAAAATAATGAAAATAACACTAACAGATTTATTTGGGGGAAAAGACGAGTCAAGAGAATAAAAACGAGAGTTCAGAAATTTGGGAACTTCCCCATGCTCAAGCTTGAACTCGTGTGAAGTACCACCAAGAATATCGCCCAAAATGCAGCAGTCAAAGGAAATCACTGCATCGGAAGGTTCATTAGAAGAATCTGAATCGCGTTCTGTAAATATTTACTTGGGAAATGGTAAACCTCAGTGTTGGACTGAGGATCAAAGTAAATTTAGAAAATGGGTGTTTAGGATGTGCCGTCTGTAATACCACCGGGAATATGAATGTTTCAGGATTTTTAAGTGGTGTTAGGCTTCCTAATGGGAGGATAGATTGTCGAGTTAGATCTACTGATGACGATAAGAAGAAACGAAATAGGTAATTAATCCGGCACATAACTGGAAGACCCTGGGTTCGACTCCCGGTGGCGGCCAATGAGAATTTTTCCGTGAATCACTTATAAACGTGGAAAGAGCGAAGACCTTTGTTTGACGTTTCTGGTCCACGTTAAATGTCTGTATTAATTATTCATTCACCTTCTAATTATTCCTTCAGTTGCTGTTTACCATCTTTGGTGAATCCCCAGCATTGTGCGGGGCTCCAAGAAGCAACCTGCCAACTTGGCTTGGCAGTTAGCGTGTGTGAGTCTGGAGGAATTGGAGGCCGCTGTGGTGTAGCGGAAGCATATCCGGCGCGTAATTGGAAGACCCTGGGTTCTACTCACGGTGGCGGCCAATGAGAATTTTTCCGTGACTCACTTATAAACGTGGAAAGAGCGAAGACCTTTGTTTGACGTTGATGTTTAACGAAATAGGTCTTATGGGGGAGGGGGAGAGCACAGAGGGAGTCACGCTCATAAAGAAGCTTGTAAAATGAAAGCCAAACGGTATGTCGGATTCTTGTTAAATCTTGCTGATAAAATGAAAAACGAGTGGGCAATAGTTACAAAATATTCATTAACGCATATTACATCGCGAAGAACAGCAGAACCTTTGCCGATTTTCCTGGTTTGATTGATCTCCAAAGGTAAAACGGCACTGAGTTGTGTAGAGTATCGCAGTCTAGGAAGATACGTACACACGTATATTTGCGATTCTATAGGAAACGACATGCGTATAAGAAAGCTCTGTGAAGAAATCGTTTCCCAAAATTCAAAATTTGGTGTCTTAGTTGTTGAGTGTACAACTGCAAGCCGAATCTCAGTACTTATAGGATCCCTAAGAACGTCTATAGATCCGTTAGATATAAAAGCCCGAACTGTATTTTTTTCACTTGGTTGAATTATACGAATGCAAATCAACAGCAGTAACCGATGTTGATCATGAACTGCTTGGTGTAATACTTTCTAATTGAGTTTATTAAAAATTATCTGATATCTTTCACTTCTGACGGCACTGCAAATATTTACAGGTTCCCATGTATATCAGGTTTTCCCTCATACGTCATATATGTAGACTATATGAAGTTGTTGATTAGTCCAGAACATATGGGAATAATCAATGAACTTCTGAAAATCACAATTAAACCCGCAGCTTAAGTGCTTTTTTTTCTGAAAATAAAGCCTGTTCATCATAGAAATTCAAACAGCTAGATGCGTGAATGCACTTTGATATTTAACTAGGTAAATTTTTCATTAGTTTGCTCCGACATAGATAAATTGACTTGCTTTTTTGACATTTTCTTCATTTCTATGTCCACGAAAATCTAGATCTATGAGGTTTTGTCCTGCCATGTATTGTTTGATAAACTCTCTTCAACAAACCGCACACGTATTCCAAAAATCGATATTTTTTTCTTCCAAGTGTTTTCTCCGAACAAGAATTTCTTTCCCGGAAAGGAAATGAAGTGGCAGTGATCATTAATACTTTTTTAAATGCGCATAGAAAATGTTTTTAAGGTTACTGGTTGCACAGTGGCTAAAAAGGAAGACTCATTTACTTTGCATTTCCGGGCTATGACCAAAACGGAATTTTCTCAGTCCCTCTCTCTCTCTCTCTCACTTTTTTACTTTATTTCTTTATTCCGGCGTCAAACAGCGCTCTCTTCTCTCTTTAAAACTAACACGTTACGTGACTAAAGCGAAGACTTGCTTCGTGTGTCGTAACTTAAAGTTTCAGTCTCGTTATATGCCACGCAAGAAAGGATAGGATGGGGTAAAACGCAAGTTTCTGGAACGCGTCTATCTTCGAAGAATTCCTGCTTATCCGTTACGTTATTTTTATTTCCTCTAGTAGTTTTTATAGTGATGAGTTCCATTTCAAAAGTGGAAAGTGAAAAATGCGCATTGAATGCGAGGTAGCATTAAAAATAAATGAGAACGTCAAACGACATCGTAAAGAAGGAATATTTCAAAAGTTTTTAATGATTGCAGTAAATGTGCATCTCCGAGCGAAAATTTGAAGTACACTATCTACCAACAAGTAATTGGACATCCCTGCAACCGACGATATCTGCAGTCCTGATACACGTCACGGCCGCCGCCGTTAAATATCGTGTGGGAAACAACAATGCTACCAGTCGCGTGCAAGATGCCACGCAGTTCGGAGGTCTCTGGTTTCGAGAAAGGTGTAATCGTTGGGTATCGCAGAAATGGCCGATCCATACGTGACATATCCAGCGAGTTGAAGTACCCAAAATCGACAGTGGCTTACGTGATTGGCAAATGGAAGATGAGAAGTGACTGTCGGAATGTGCCCCGACCCGGCAGACCCACCAAACTGGGAGTTAGAGACCGACGGGTGCTGGCCAGAGAAATTCGAAAGAACCGCACCAAATCGATGGGCCACATCCACGAGAAGTTTCAACAGGCATCCGGGAGTGTTCTTTCGATGAATACCATCCGTAAGGAAGCCCATCTGCTCGGTTATCATGGACGTGCTGCCGCCCACAAGCCTTTGATCACCAAGTCCAATAGCGCTGCTCGGCTAACGTGGTGCAAAGAACGTCGACAGTGGACCGTTGAACAGTGGAAACAGGTTCTCTGGAGCGACGAATCAAGGTTCACCCTCTACCGTTCGGATGGCAGGGTCTGGGTTTGGCGTCTGCCTGGAGAACGCCTCCTGCCGGAATGTATTGTGCCAACTGTGAAGTTCGGCGGCGGTGGAATTATGCTACGGGGGTGTTTCTCCTGGTATGACACTGTGGCCTTGGTCGCAATTCCTGGTATACTCAACACCGAGACCTACTGCATCATTTTGGATGACCATGCGCTTCCTACGCTGTGGCAGTTTCACGGGGTGGACCCATGTTACTTTCAGGATGAGAATGCCCCCTGTCATGTTGCGAGATCCACCCTGGCTTGGTATGGTGACAATGGGGTTAATCGAATGGACTGACGACCTGCGCAGAGCCCGGACCTTAACCCTATCGAGCACCTCTGGAACGAGTTGGAGCATCGACTTAAGGGGTGCCCCCACCGTCCGAAATCGGTGAAGGAACTCACCTGTCTTTTCCAAGCCGAATGGAAGAAAATACCGCTAGACGTCGTACAACGCCTGGTTGAGAGTATGCCCCAGAGGATCGCAGCTGTAATCGCCGCTCGTGGAGGCTCCACCAACTATTGAAGGTGAATAAACTTCGTTTTCCTTTGCTATCACAGGTGTCCAATTACTTGTTGGTAGATAGTGTATTTCGCAAAAATTAATTTATATCCCAAGAATATGAAGCATATACACCGATGAGTCATTGCGTTATGACCACCCCTGGCTAAGAAAATGAACGCGCCTGATGACCGAACGGTGGCGCAGGTGAAGTTCACAGAGCAGTATATATATACAACCCAAGGACCCGCTTTCGGTTAGTAGAGTGTTTGGAGACAGAATGGGAAAAGCTGCCAATTTATCGGAGTTGGATAAAGGACAAATTGTGATGGTACGGCGCCTTGGAACTACGATCTCGGAACGGCGTGGCTTGTGGGTTGTTCACGTGCCGCTCTACTGAGTACGTATCAAAAGTGGTGCACACTTGGCCAAACGACGAACCGTCGTCCCCAGCTCATTGATGCCAGAGGAGAGCTGAGGCAGTCGCGCATTTTTCACAACTACCGCAAGGCCACAGTGCGATAAATTACCCGCAGCTACAACAGTGGTGATCAGGGAAATGTGTCACAGCACACAGTTCATCGCATCTTTCTGCGCATGGGCTTCCGTAGCCGAAGACCCAGCCGGGTCACCATGCTCACTGCACGTTATCGCCAAAAACGCATGAAATGGGCCCCACGACCATCGAGATTGGACCGTGGATGATTGGAAGAAAGTGGCCTGGTCTGACGAATCAAGATTCCTAGTGCGTTACGTAGACGACTGAGCGCGGATACGCCGATTACCAACGGAGGCTACTGCACCTGGATGCACTGTTGGGCGGAAACTGACCGACGGCGGCGGTGTTACGCTATGCGCGATGTTTTCTTGGGGCACTTTAGGCCCCATTATCTCAATATCGCAGTCCCTGACAGATGTCAGGTATCTGAACATCGTTGCAGACGAAGTTCACCCCTTCATAGCAACTGTGTTCCCCGCTGGTGATGGCTGTTCCCAACAGGATAATGCGCCATGTCACACTGCCAGAATCGTTAAGGAGTGTTAGGAGAATATCCTGGTGAATTTCTATTAATGCCCTGGCCTCCAAATTCACCTGAGACGAACCCAATCGAGCATTTGTGGTTCGACTTGTAAAAGTGGGTTGGTGCTAAATCTCCATCACCCCGAAATGTACGGGAACTGTTGGACCTGCTGTTGACATTATGGTACCAGATACCCCAATATACCTATCGCCACCTCATCGAGTCGGTGCCTCGCCGAGTGGCAACTGTTTTGCGGGATAAAGGAGGTCCTACAACTTATTAGGTAGGCGGTCTTATCGGTGTAGAGTCACTCCCACCATTTCTAATCTTCCCCACTGTTTCATTGTATTTTATTTACTTGTCTTCGAACTGAGATTATCATATGATGACAGCAAGCAGTGATATATTGGTGTCAGTTGAAGCATTTAATTTCCTAAATATTTTACTCAACTTTTTTTCATCACATAGTTTAAATTTTTTAAAGAAGAAATTCGTTCAAACATTTCTGCCGCCTTTTCGTTTTTACATTTTTAATTAACGGGCAGACAAAGAAAAGCGAAAGATCTGTTAAAAGCCGCATGGAAACAGCTGGCGTAGGAGAAGGACAAGAAATGACAATAAGGAGTGCTTCTTTCTTGTTATTTTTTTACTCTATGCTGTCACTGTATCATATTGGCAGCAGCGTAACTCCGCGCTTAGCGTCGAACTGTTGTTGTTTTTTTTCATTTTATTCATCTGATTCACAGATTTGCAGTTCAGCCATCTTACACAAAAAGCGCTGTGTTTTCTTAAAGAAAGTTTGTAACTCAGGGGCACATTAAATTGTTAAATATAACGTACCCCTCAGTTACAGACTTTCTTTAAGAAAGTCTATTTTGTTAAATTGTTAAATCCCAGTTTCATGATACTATTCAGGGTGATTCGTAAAGGACTTTACAACTTTGAAAGCAAATAGAAATTTATTCAGAATACTTAAACCTTTTGGAGCCATTAATCTGTAGAAAAGCACATCATTTTTTACCACACGTGTTGCCATAGCACCGAATTTCGTAACCGCTACTGCCAGCGATGTGCATTTCAAAATGGCTGCTTTCACGGGTACGAAGCCTGTTCCCTGTGTTTTTTTGGTTTGAAGAAACGAATTCCAGGACAACTGTTTAACGGAAATTTCGCACCCAGTATCATAGGGATTCTCCCACTAGACCAGGCGTCTTCAACTTTTCAGGACTGAGGGCCACATCAATAAATTCAAAAGCTTCCATAGACCGCACTTCTGTCGACACTGACAGAGGATCGTAGATGGCACGATTTGGTTCGCCCTATCCTACACTTTTATTGCCAAAAGCACATTCAGTAGCATCATACTTTGTACTTTATGAAACAATGAACACAGTACTAGTACATATTACAAGTAAAATCCATTGACAGTAAGGTACTCACATTATAGCAGGAATGGATGTCATTGCAGTCTTAATGAGAAACTTGAAATTGTTTATGCTTGACTAAAGTTTCAATATCAATTATAATCCGCGTTGTCACGATTCGCAAAGCGTCCTCCGAAAGTTGATCTGTCAGACGTGTTCTTGTTTTTGTGTTCTTCATTTGACTGAACAGCTGCTCACATATACAGGATGTAAGTACCGCCAAAGAGAGAAGACATGAACTGTGCCTGTTTACGTATTTCTGGATACTTTTCTTCCGACAATTACAGATCAGTTACATTAAAAATTAATTACCCTAGAAACTTGTAAAAACTTGCATTTCACTGCAGATTTGTCAACTTCAATTGTGAATGAGGTGGAACACTTTTGATTTTTGAAATCGGTCCTTCAAAGAAAAAAGAGCTGAAGCATGTTCCTCGTCTTTCAAAAAAAAAAAAAAAAAAGAGATGCTTCAGTATCTCTTTTCTTTGATGCTTCAGTGTCTCTTTTCTTTGATGCTTCAGTGCCTCTTTTTTTATGCTTTAGTGCCTCTTTTCTTTAATGCTTAAGTGCCTCTTTTCTTTGATGCTTCAGTGCCTCTTTTCTTTGATGCTTTAGTCCCTCTTTTCTTTGATGCTTCAGTGCCTCTTTTTTTATGCTTTAGTGCCTCTTTTCTTTGATGCTTAAGTGCCTCTTTTCTTTGATGCTTCAGTGCCTCTTTTCTTTGATGCTTTAGTCCCTCTTTTCTTTGATGCTTCAGTGCCTCTTTTTTTTTATGCTTTAGTGCCTCTTTTCTTTGATGCTTCAGCGCCTCTTTTCTTTGATGCTTAGTCCCTTTTTTCTTTGATGCTTCAGTGCCTCTTTTTTATGCTTTAGTGCCTCTTTTCTTTGATGCTTCAGTGCCTCTTTTCTTTGATGCTTTAGTCCCTCTTTTCTTTGATGCTTCAGTGCCTCTTTTTTTATGCTTTAGTGCCTCTTTTCTTTGATGCTTAAGTGCCTCTTTTCTTTGATGCTTCAGTGCCTCTTTTCTTTGATGCTTTAGTCCCTCTTTTCTTTGATGCTTCAGTGCCTCTTTTTTTTTTTATGCTTTAGTGCCTCTTTTCTTTGATGCTTAAGTGCCTCTTTTCTTTGATGCTTCAGTGCCTCTTTTCTTTGATGCTTTAGTCCCTCTTTTCTTTGATGCTTCAGTGCCTCTTTTCTTTGATGCTTAGTCCCTCTTTTCTTTGATGCTTCAGTGCCTCTTTTTTTATGCTTTAGTGCCTCTTTTCTTTGATGCTTAAATGCCTCTTTTCTTTGATGCTTCAGTGCCTCTTTTCTTTGATGCTTTAGTCCCTCTTTTCTTTGATGCTTCAGTGCCTCTTTTCTTTGATGCTTTAGTCCCTCTTTTCTTTGATGCTTCAGTGCCTCTTTTTTTTTTTGATGCTTTAGTGCCTCTTTTCTTTGATGCTTAAGTGCCTCTTTTCTTTGAAGAACGAGGAAGCATCTTCCTCGTCCTTCAAAGAAAAGTGGCACTGAAGCATCTTCCCGCGACTCAACCAACGTACTTCTGAGTAATAGGCGACGTCACCATGTTCTGCTTCCAAATCGCGCAAGAACTTTTGAAGTTGCCTGTGGTTGTGTTGGTTGTGTATCTCTTGGCCTACAATTGTGTTGCCTGTGTGTGTGTACAATTGTGTTGCCTGCCATAACATTGTTGCTTTTCACTCTAAACGCTGTAGACTATTTCTCGAAGCGTAGCTAGCTTCTACAACAGTATGTTCACTCTTGACTTAGCCATTTGCAAAACTTTAAGACCCCCTGTCAATTTATTGAAAATTAAGATTTTCAAAGAAACAACTAGTTACTAGCCAGATATATTTGAACAAATGACACCACAGATGAATACCTACATTCTTTAGAACACAAAAATACCGAAATCAGTACTTTGTGTGGCCACCTTTGTTTTTTATAACGGAAAGAATATCATGTGGTATACTCTCAATGAGGGATTTGCAGCATTCACGTGAAATGTCTTTGCACCACACGTACTTTATCGCGTCAGTCAAAGCTAGGAATTTGGTGGCTGTTTTTCTGCAAACTTTCTCTTTAAAAGTGGTCCACAAATTTTCGATGGGGTTAAGGTCTGGATTATTACTGGGCCAGTCAAGCACAGTTATGATTTTTCTCTGCATTTAGTCATTTACTGTCTTTTATCTGTGGTATGAATCACCATCATGCATAAAGATTGTGCATCTGTGCACTTGAATATGAGTTCACAGCTTCTCACGTAACATTTTCACATAAAAGTCCCAATCATGGCATTGCCTGTCGGCAAAAAGGATAATGAAGCCGCACCCTGTATCATCTGACTAGGCGGATGTCTCACAGTGCTAACGATGTATTTTTCATCAAATCTTTTGCAGGCATCAACATGTGCTTCATGTGATTCAAATTGACGCACAGTTGATTCATCGGAAAAAAGAACTTGGCTTCAATTTTCAGCTATCCTCTATTGATGATGCTTCGCAAACTCGAGTCTCTTCTTTTTCATGACAGCGGCTAGTCTAGGTTTATGTGCAGGTTTATAAGACTTCAATCCAAAATCTTTGCTAAGACGCCTAGATACTGTGTTGACGATAATATCAGACGCTTTTAAGTGTAGAAACGCCTTGATTTTCTTGCACGAACTCCTCGGAAAACGCATAACTATTCGCATTGTGAATAGCAGTCTTGCTCACATTCACCTTGCTGCTTATGTCACGTTCGGAGTAACCTTCATGATATAAAGTCATTATTTTTGCCCACTAAATAACACTTAATGACGTTTTTTGCCCATTTTTCGCTATATAGAAAATACGTACAAAACCTCTCAGTATGAAAACCAGAAGCAAACTGACGCTCTCACGCTTCCCCCAACTCTATCAAAAGCTGCCGCTGTAGGATGATGCAACACCGACAGTAAGCTAAGTAATACAGACAGTAGCTGATGGAGTCGGCAGAAATCTGTTAATACCAACAGGTGGTCTTAAAATTTTGCAAATGACTGTAGAGATATAGTTACTACATAAATACCCGTTAGTAGTATAGTTTCCGAAAAGTAAGGTAGCAACCAGGTGTGGATTGGGTCGACAAAACCAGGCTGGAAATTTTAGTCTTGTGGTCCACTACAGAAACGCACGTACTCACAGGGAAACACCTCATAAATTCCCTTGTTAGAAACATTTCTGTTGAATCTTGGATGAAAGAGAACTGTTGAAATAGGCTTTGGAAAATTAATTCAGCAGTGAACAAATTGTAGCAGTAATTTGAGGGTGAAAAGTTAAAATCCACTCACATGATTGAATGTATCATTTCAAACCATGCTCAAAACGGGGTGTTGTACCTGATAATTATATTAATTTGGTCACTATTGTCTACTGCGCAACGGTATTCATACCACCTCCTTCAATAGACGAATTTGTTTTAAGTCTACCCATTATTTTGACTCATGAACTACCATTTTGATCCATGAACCAGTACAGGTAATTCGTTGTTTCTTTTAAGATTAATGTGAATGAGACACGGATTTCGGAACATCTCTGCTAAATGATCGCTTTCTGCTCTACATATGTCTGTATGTAGTAAAGGGTGTGGAGATGATGAACCATAAAACTTTTTACTAGTGCCTCCTTCAAGATTACAAAAGGATGGAAAGGTCTACCAATGTTGCATTGGCTCCAAGTCCAACGACATGCGCTTTACCGTAGTTAATTTATTTATAGCAAGTGCTTGGTCAGACGGCAAATTTTTACTCAGCCAGGGACGTATTGTCCCATCGGGACATCGAGTAAAGGGAATTTTGCTTCGTCATTTTGGAACAAACGCCCAACACACACACACGCACACACACACACACACACACACACACACACACATATATATATATATATATATACACTGAGTGGCCACTTTCTTATGACCACCTGATAGTTTTAAGCAAATGAGCTATGGCTGCACGCTGTTGCCGCCAGAGAGCGAGGCTAGTATAAAAAGGGAAAGCTTAGTGCTTGCGACAGTAGTAGAAGTGATTTTGGGGTGATGAGATGGGTAAAAAATGCGATTTGACGGACTTTCAACGTAGGATGATTGTAGGAGCTCGGAGCCATGGAGCGAGTATCACCGAAACCGCCGCATTCGTGAAATGTTCCAGAGCAGCTGTTGTTAAAGTGTGTAACGTACCAGGAGATGTGACGTACCTGCCAGAAGGACGCACACGACATAAAGGCAGATAATAATAAGAATAAAACGTCCGCGTAGCTTAATTGGTAGAGCAACTTATTCCGGAATGAGTGGACCCGGGTTCGAACCCCGGCGCGGATAAAAATGACGGAGAAATTTACTTCGTTATAATGGCGCCCGAACTATCCGGATGACCCGACCGTTCAAAATCTCGCATTGGTGTGATGTTATTTCCACACCGCGAGATAGGAAAAATAAGAGAATCCTTTCTCCAGCACTTCGAAAAAAAAAAAAAAAAAAAAAAAAAAATAAGGGGGAGATGATGTAACGTACCAGGAGATGTGACGTACCTGCCAGAAGGACGCACACGACATAAAGGCAGATAGGAATCAGAATACATGTCCGCGTAGCTTAATTGGTAGAGCAACTTATTCCGGAATGAGTGGACCCGGGTTCGAACCCCGGCGCGGATAAAAATGACGGAGAAATTTACTTCGTTATGGGTGTTTAAAGACGGGACTGTCAGCCAAAATACTGGGTCTCTACGTGCAACGTGTGGTCGTCATCGACTAGTGACTGCTCGGGCGGAACGGAGAGTGTCCAGACTGGTAACAGACAACAGAAGGGCAACAGTTCAGCAAATTACAGACCATCTTAATCAAGGATCTCCTCAAATGATCTCTGCACGCACTGTTCGCCGTACACTGCATCGGATGGGATATGGCAGCCGAACGCCTGTTCGAACACCTTTGCTGTCTGCAATTAACAAGAGAAAATGTCTCCAGTTCGCACAGGAGCACAAGGACTGGACAGTCGATAATTGGAAACAAATGATGTGGTCCGATAAATCACGTTTTCAGTTGCACCATGCGGATGACCGAGTGAGAATTTAGCTGAAACAGCACAAAAGCATGGACCCCAAATGCATTGCTACAACCCTTCAAGCTGGTGGAGGCAACGTTATCGTTTGGGGAATATTTTCCTAGCATGCTTTAGGCCCTTTAACCCTTTAACGACCATAACCCCCAATACGCCCGCACAAAACAACAACCATAGCCGCCCGAAACACCTGTCTAGAGTGAGTCAGATTTCCTTCCCTTACCTGCTCTTCAAATTTTCATGACCTTTTAGGGATCAGCAGGTGTCACTCTCAGTCACTATTGTTGTTACTAAACAAAGAAGTGAACCAACACAGACAGTTTCGGGCGTTATTGTGTTTAGAGTGATACAAGATTTTGGGATCATCGTCGTTAAAGGGTTAATTTGTGTTGATCAACGCCTGACTGACACATCATATCTAAACATCGTTGCGGACCAAGTGCATCATGTCATGTGGATGGTTTATCCCAATGGCGATGGCTACTTTCAACAAGATAATGCGTCCTGCCATAGTGCTCGTATTGTACAGGATTGGTTTCAGGAACATGCCGGTGGGTTTACTTTGCTTAGGTGGCCCCCACAATATCCAGATCTCAACCCCATTGAGAATTTGTGGGATGACATTGAACGAGCCATCAGACAGCTGGATACACAACCCTGCAATCTCATACTCCTGGAAAGTGATATTCATCAAGCATTGTCTCAGATTCCACAAACCACCTATCAACATCTCGTGGAGTCCATGCCACGAAGAATCGACGCAGTATTAAAGCAAAAGGTGGCTCAACGAAGTACTGAGGGGTGGTCATAATAAAGTGGCCACTCAGTGTATATATATGTACAGTATATATATTACATTGACAAAAGTCACCGGACACCTGTAAGAGAAATACAACATAGCCTTTATTGACATACATAAGTACGGTGTCGGTCCACTTTTGGCCTTAATGCAGGCACTGACCGTTCGACACATGCTTTCGACAAGGTTTTGGAACACAGCGATAGGTATGCGCTTCCATTCAATGCATAGTGCTGCCGCTAACTGTTGCTTAGTATAGTAAGCCTTGGCTCCAAACTTATTATGCGGCGCTCTAATTCCTCCCATAGGTGCTCTGTAGAATTAAGATCAGGGCTCTGTGCTGGCCAGTCCACACATGATACAGAATTATCGTCAAACCATGCCGTAACAGTCCTTGCTTTATGGCTCGGTGCATTATCCTGCTGGTACCAACAAGGCTCGGTTCCATAGTATTGCCACAGCGGTGGTAGAGCATAATTGTCTAGAATATCGAAGTAGAAGTACTGGTTAACAGGTATATCCACGATAACCAATGGGCCGGAACCATACCACGAAATACACACTCCCACGAGTACACTGCCAGCTCTAAACTTGACCGTAGGAACAGTACACTGTGGTAAATAGCGTTCCCCTGGGTGCCGCCATACCCACACACGGCCATCAGTCTGATGGATCGCGTATCTGGATTCATCAGTCCATAGGACCCATTTTCATTGATCTACGGTTCACGATAAATGTTCTTTACACCATGCTAAACGACGAGTAGCATTCCGAGTGGAGATGAAAGGTTTATGAGCAGCCGCACGACCACGGTAACCCATGGAATGAAGTTATTTGCGAATTGTACGTGTACATGATTCGTGTGTGGCGCAAACCTCATGAAGCCATGGATCCCGCCTGTCAACAGGGAACTGTACCGGCTAGTGGGAGGTCCGTAATGGTATGGGGTGTGTTTTGCTGGACTTCACTGGGACCCCTGGCTGGTCTACAAACGTCTGTGACTGGCCAATGCTATGTGCGCATTCTTTCTGACGAGGTACACCCGTTCATGTCCTGCATTCATGCTGATGGGTCGGGCCTGTTCTAACAGAACATTGTACCTCCACACAAGGGTCGGGACGCCACATTATGGTTAGAGGAGCATTCATCTGAATTTGGGTTGTTGCCATCCCACCCAAGTCCCCAGATCTGAACGTGATAGAACACATTTGGGATACCATGCAACACGCTATCGAACACAGGAATCCGAGACCTCGGAATACACCCGAATTGTTGAACGCTCTGCAGGACGTATGGTGTGCATTGCCTACAGCATATTTCCAGAAACTAGTGCAGTCCATGCCCCGTTGTATTTCTGCAGTCCAGCGCTCCCGTGGGGGACCTGCCAAGTATTAGACTGGTGTACCAGTTTTTCTGGAACTTCAGTGTACATACTATTATAAAAACAAGGAATAATAAATCTTATTGGTTATAAATATAAAAAAAATGGATGTAACTGATATAAAGACAGGAACGCTCTTAGTAAACAACGAGATGTGACAGATTCTTGCCGTACAACGCTGGACTTCAAATGACGCACGGTTAACTTACGGTTTTCTAGTCTATGTATCTTAAAGGTCTTTGGGATGTTAAAGCCAAGATTTGACTCTAGTCACATGATTGTCATAAATGGCTTTATCTACGAGACCTGTTTTTTTTTCATGCATTTTAATAAAATGGGTGTGCTAACGCACACCTATAGCATTTAATACCTCAAGAAAGACTTGCCCATTTTTTTTAATAGTATAGCTACATATTGGAACCAAAATATCATCACAGCATACATCCGACTCTCCTCCGTGCGTGAATGAACCTTCGCGAGCGGTTCCCTTGCACGTGACCCTGAGTAGAATATCGTAAAGAAGCGTCTGTTTGCGCCCGCCTTTCTGTCGAGTCATAAATATCACAGTGGAACAGCGTGCAGCTTTGAAGTTCTCTGTTCATACAGGGAAAACGAATTCGGAAGCGTACGAAACGTTGGTGCAGGTGTATGGTGAGAGTGTGATGACACATCATACAAAAGCCGCTCCATAAAAACTTAGCGTATGTATTTTTTTTAGTTGGCAACAGTGCGAAGAGAGAAAATAACCACGCAGACGACTAACTGAATTAAGGAAGTGTCTATGGCAACAGCTATTAGCCGTGGTAGACGATTCTAGTTTTGTTATTGCGCAGTTGTTTAAGATACGTCTACATTTCGCCATACAGCTGAAAGTGTTGTTAAGGAGAGTATTGTTAACACTGTTCGGGCAATTCTGCAAGAAGATCGACTAATGACGTGTGAAGACATATCGGCGTCAACTACACTGCGAAAAACGTTTTGTTAATTCAGAAAAAAAATGTTGAATCAACCAAAAAATTTTGTCGATATACAGTCAACAAAAATGTTTGTTGAACTTACAAATTTATTTTGTTGAAAATTATTGTTGATTCTACAAAATTTATTATCATGACAAAACGTTTTGTTCATTTAACAAACTAATTTTGTCGATTTTGGGGAATTTGTTGCTGCAACCGAACATATTGTTATCGTGATACAGTAATTTCTTGCTTCAAAAAAATTTAGAATTATGTATTGTTATCGTGATAAAACGTTTTGTTGCTGCAACCAAACATATTGTTGTCGTGATACAGTAATTTCTTGCTTCAACAAAATTTAGAATTATGTATTGTTATCGTGATAAAACGTTTTGCTTCTGCAACCAAACATATTGTTATCGTGATACAGTAATTTCTTGCTTCAACAAAATTTAGAATTATGTATTGCTATCGTGATAAAACGTTTTATTGCTGCAACCAAACGTATTGTTATCGTGATAAAACGTTTTGTTGCTGCAACCAAACGTATTGTTATCGTGATACAGTAATTTCTTGCTTCAACAAAATTTAGAATTATGTATTGCTATCGTGATAAAACGTTTTGTTGCTGCAACCAAACGTATTGTTATCGTGATACAGTAATTTCTTGCTTCAACAAAATTTAGAATTATGTATTGTTATCGTGATAAAACGTTTTGTTGCTGCAACCAAACATATTGTTGTCGTGATACAGTAATTTCTTGCTTCAACAAAATTTAGAATTATGTATTGTTATCGTGATAAAACGTTTTGCTGCTGCAACCAAACATATTGTTATCGTGATACAGTAATTTCTTGCTTCAACAAAATTTCGAATTATGCATTGTTATCGTGATGAAACGTTTTGTTGCTGCAACCAAACATATTGTTATCGTGATACAGTAATTTCTTGCTTCAAAAAATTTAGAATTATGTATTGCTATCGTGATAAAACGTTTTGTTGCTGCAACCAAACATATTGTTATCGTGATACAGTAATTTCTTGCTTCAAAAAAATTTAGAATTATGTATTGTTATCGTGATAAAACGTTTTGTTGCTGCAACCAAACATATTGTTGTCGTGATACAGTAATTTCTTGCTTCAACAAAATTTAGAATTATGTATTGCTATCGTGATAAAACGTTTTGTTGCTGCAACCAAACGTATTGTTATCGTGATACAGTAATTTCTTGCTTCAACAAAATTTAGAATTATGTATTGTTATCGTGATAAAACGTTTTGTTGCTGCAACCAAACATATTGTTGTCGTGATACAGTAATTTCTTGCTTCAACAAAATTTAGAATTATGTATTGCTATCGTGATAAAACGTTTTGTTGCTGCAACCAAACGTATTGTTATCGTGATACAGTAATTTCTTGCTTCAACAAAATTTAGAATTATGTATTGTTATCGTGATAAAACGTTTTGCTGCTGCAACCAAACATATTGTTATCGTGATACAGTAATTTCTTGCTTCAACAAAATTTCGAATTATGTATTGTTATCGTGATGAAACGTTTTGTTGCTGCAACCAAACATATTGTTATCGTGATACAGTAATTTCTTGCTTCACCAAAATTTAGAATTATGTATTGTTATCGTGATAAAACGTTTTGTTGCTGCAACCAAACATATTGTTATCGTGATACAGTAATTTCTTGCTTCAACAAAATTTAGAATTATGTAGCTGCTCGGCTAACACTGCAAAGAACGTCGACGCTGCTCGGCTAACACTGCAAAGAACGTCGACAGTGCACCGTTGAACAGTGGAAACAGGTTCTCTGAAGCGACGAATCAAGGTTCACCCTCTACCGTTCGGATGGCAGGGTCTGGGTTTGGCGTCTGCCTGGAGAACGCCTCCTTCCGGAATGTATTGTGCCAACTGTGAAGTTCGGCGATGGTGGAATTATTCTATGGGGGTGTTTCTCCTGGTAGGGCACGGGACCCTTGGTCGCAATTCTAGGTAGACTCAACGCCGAGACCTACTGCACCATTTTGGATGACCATGCGCCTCCAACATTGTGGCAGTTTTACGGGGTGGACCCATGTTACTTTCAGGATGACAATGCCACCTGTCATGTTGCGAGGTCCACCATGGCTTGGTATTGTGGCAATGGGGTTAATCGAATGGACTGACCTGCGCAGAGCCCGGACCTTAACCCTATCGAGCACCTCTGGAACGAGTTGGAGCGTCGACTTAAGGAGTGCCCCCACCGTCCGAAATCGGTGAAGGAACTGACCTGTCTTCTCCAAGCAGAGTGGAAGAAAATACCGCTAGCCGTCGTACAACGCTTGGTTGAGAGTATGCCCCGGAAGGTCGCAGCTGTAATCGCCACTAGTGAAGGCTCCACCAACTATTGAAGGTGAATAAACTTCGTTTTCCTTTGCTATCACAGGTGTCCGATTACTTGTTGGTAGATAGTGTAGTTGAATTAACAAAATATAGCCAACGAAATAATTTTGTTTTGCCAACAAAACAATTCCAATGGAGTTTTGCTAAAGCAACAAAATAAATCGACAAAACAGTTCAACAAAATTATTTTGTTGTTTCAAACAAACTTTTTTCCTCCGTGTAATATTTCAAAAACGTCGGCATTCCGCATTTTACACGACAAATTACTATTGCATCGTGTGTGATCCAGATGGATACCTCATCACCTGACAAGAGAACAATTGTTAGCCAGAGTTCAGGTGTGTCATAAGTGGAAACAAATGATTGCAAAGGATCCAAACTCTCTTAACACAGCAATAACTACCCATGAAACGTGGGTCCACTATTTCAAACCCCTCACGAAGCGCGAAACGAATGTCTGGAAACTCACAGGCTCGTCTCCACCGAAAGAAGTCCGCCAAACGAAATCAGCTGGGAAGGTGATGACGATAATTTTCTTTTATCATAACGGTATAGTCTACCAGAATACCGTCCTTCTACAAATTACTGTCAATGGTGAGTATTGCATTTCAATCTTGAAGCGTCTGCGACGACACATATCGATTAAACGACCGGAACTGGCGGGGCAAATGGACCCTACACCGTGATAACATCCGCCCACATGTGGCTGCTTGTGTTCAACGATTTTTTAGAAAATGCAGTATTGAAACCATGTCACAGTTTGCCTACAAACCTGACCTCTCCCCGTGCGATTTCTGGTTGTTTTCAACAACGAAGAAGTTCCGTGGCGCAATATTCAACACAGATGCTGACATTTTTCAAGGGGTCGCTAAAGCAGCTTCCACAAAATGCCTTCGCCACATGCTTTGAAAAGTGGACTGAACGATGAGAGCGTTGTATATCATCCGAGGGAAGACACTTTGAGAAAGAATAACATATATTTTCCTGTACCTACATTTCGTCATTTTGTGTGATTTTACTCTCAGTTTTTATGCAACGGCCGCTGTACATCACAGTGGTGTAAAATAATTTCGCTAAGGCCACGAATCGTTTCAGAAAAAAGGTGGACCTGTGGTGTCACCAACAGCCGTCCCAGGTGGTAGGCACTGCAGAGACGATTATGCGTGAGGATTGTTGGCTCACAGTGACGCAAATGGCAGAACATTTACAGATTTCAGTTGGAAGTGTCCACACTATACTCAGTGAGAAATTACATGGCGCAAGTCAGTACCAGGTAGATTCCTCGGTTACTGACATCTGAACAGAAACAAGTGCGTGTTGGGGTGTGTGAATTTTTGAAGCAAGAAATTGCCTCAAACGAGGACTATCTGGAGTCAGTGATTACATGCGATGAAACTTTTCTTTATCAGTAGGATCAAGAGGGCAAACAACAGAACTCTGTATGGAAAATTCCGTCATCTCCAGAAGGAAAAACGGGATGTGAAAAGTCTGCCAGGAAGGTTGTGGCAATCACTTTCTCTGATTCCCAAGGAATAGTGTACCAGAATGTCGTGCTGACAAATATCACAGTTATTGCGTATCTATTTTGACAGAGCTGATCGCTGATATCGGTAAAACATGTCCACACGTTCACCAAATTGGTTCGACAGGGTGTCTACTGGTCATGAAAGTCACGGAAAAGTCACGAATTCAGAAAACGGTCATGAAAGTCAAGAAAAAGTTACGAATTCAGAAAAATGTCATGAAAGTTAAGAAAAAGTCACGAACTCAGAAAAACGTCACGAAAGTCAAGAAAAAGTCACGAATTCAGAAAAACGTCATGAAAGTCAAGAAAGAATCACGAATTCAGAAAAAAGGTCATGAAAGTCAAGAAAAAGTCACGAATTCAGAAAAATTTCATGAAAGTCAAGAAAAAGTCGCGAATTCAGAAAAAGGTCATGAAGGACAAGAAAAAGTCACGAATTCAGAAAAAGGTCATGAAAGTCAAGAAAAAAGTCACGAATTCAGAAAAAGGTCATGAAAGTCAAGAAAAAGTCACGAATTCAGAAAAAGGTCATGAAAGTCAAGAAAAAGTCACGAATTCAGAAAAAGGTCATGAAAGTCAAGAAAAAGTCGCGAGTTAAGAAAAAGGTCATGAAAGACAAGAAAAAGTCACGAATTCAGAAAAAGGTCATAAAAGTCAAGAAAAAAGTCACGAATTCAGAAAAAGGTCATGAAAGACAAGAAAAAGTCACGAATTAAGAAAAAGGTCATGAAAGTCAAGAAAAAGTCACGAATTCAAGAAAAGGTAATGAAAGTAAAAAAAAAGTCAAGAAGTTTGCTTTGGGGTCATGAAAGTAAAGAAAAAAAGTCCCGAATTAGGCTTTGGGGTCATGAATTTATTTTTATTTTTAGTAATTGTTCATTTTCTGGCAAAAATCTTAAGTAACTCTCCATGCACTGACAACATAAGGCACAATCCATCTAACGATTTAGGTGTCAAAAAATGGGGCATTTGTTCCCTCCTCCGTAAAGAAAATTAATTGAGGAAAACATTGTCTTAGGACAAAAATACATGTACGTGATGTTATTTACAAACTTTTAAGATCAATTTGGCAATTTAAATTATGCTACTTATGGAGTCAGGACAGTTTTCAGGTATAGATGTTAAAGAAGGACGTGTAATGAAGTCGAGCGAAATGGTGAGTATTTCAACTTAATGTACGCTCAAAGTACGATGTGTAGATTTTTGTTACTAGCACAACATCAGGTGGCACTTTTTCTGTAGAAAAAAATGAGAGGGAACATAGTGTTTCCGCTCTTTAATGTGTGTGTGTACCGCGGCCCTAAGTAGGTATCGTACCTACATGTTTATAAATTTCCGCGCAAGTCTTTTCTGAACGGGCCTCGTATAAGTACCCGCAGTGTATTCCAGAGTAATATCAGAGAAAGAAACAGCCTGCGTTGCGGAAAATAATATACAGGGTGTGTCTAAAGTCTTTCCCTGATTACGATAAATCGTATAAAATGAACCGAGCTAGTTAGACGTACGCGGTTTGTTGCATTGATTGGGTCATATTTTCAAGTTGTTTGTTCATTGAATTTTTGGAACAATAGGTGGCGCTGCACGTCTGCAACGTAGTTTATTGTTGAAAGCGTCAGTCGGCGAAATGGCGTCTATGAAGGAGAACGCTAATTGTATTCTCTGGTTTCATGAAACCAAATCTGCAATTTCAGTACAGCGGAAGTTTAGGCGTGAGTATGATAGAGCTCCTCCTGATGTGAAGAGCACTAGGAACTGTTGTCAAAAGTTTAAACAGACGGGCAGTGTCGGTGACCGTGCAAGAAATGAAAGACCTTCCGTTTGTAAGGAAACTGTCGACGCCGAGCGTGATGCATTCGTACGATGCCCGAGGAAATCAATTCGTCAGGCCTCTAGTGAACTGGGAATATTTATGAAAACAATGCACCGCATTTGAAGAAAGCGGCTTCGTTTTTTGTTGTTGTTTTTTTTTTTTTTTTGCATACAAATTGCAAATTGTTCAAGCCTTGGAACCTAATGATGGGCCCAGACGTGTGACATTCGCTATGGGTATTCTTGAGCAAATAGCCGAAGATAATGATTACCTGAAGCGAATTTGTTTTTTCAGACAAATCAACTTTTCATACCTCAGGCAAAGTGAACACGCATAATGCCCGTATCTGGGGTTCAGAAAACCCACATGTGGTTGTGGAGAAACAGAGGGATATCCCTAAAATCAATGTTTGGTGCGGACTAATGCACAACAAAATAATGGGACCGTTCTTTTTATTGAGCCCACCATTACATCTTATATTTACATCGACATGATGCAGCTGTATGTTGCACCTCAATTGGAAGAGCCATGAGTAATGTTCCAGCATGAAGGTGCGTCCCCGCACTGGGGTGTACCTGTCCGTCAGTTCTTAGATGACGAATTCCCTAACAGATGGATAGGCAGAGATGGTCCTACACCCTAGACACCAAGATCCCCAGACATTACGCCCCTTGACTTCTTCTTATGGGGCTACATTAAGGATCAAGTTTATGCAACACTAGTTGCAAATATTAACACTTTCAAGGGAAGAATACCTGAAGCGTCTGTGACCATCACAGATGATACGTTGAGCAGACAATGAAAGAGACAGAGTACCGACTGGATGCCCTCCGTGCAACAAAAGGAACCCACGTTGAAGTATACAGACGACCCGGAAAAAAACGCTGGATTTCAGGTAAACTATATTGGAAAACATTATATGTCTAACGTGCTTTTTTTCATTTCAGACGATGTATCGTAATCAGGGAAAGACTTAATGTGCATTCTGTATTTTATTATAATACACTGCAGACTACAAACTATATGGAGGTTAAGTGTCTGTTTAAACAAACAATTTTGAGAAAACAGAAACCTACCATCCCATAATAGGGTTAAAATTTCTGTGTTCGATGATTACAAAAGAAAAAGAGCTTCTCTAAAGATATAAAAGAAAGTAGCTGTACTGCTGGATGAAAATTAAAAGAACAGTATCAGTCTTCTTTTTTTTTTCTTTTCTTTTTTTTTTATTGTGTGTCATTTTATGAAAGAGAGTCGCGGTTGTTTTTTGATGCTATGTCGAAGATTTTACATCCACTGGATAAAACATGATCTGTACTCCCATCACTATAAACATAAGTGAATAGCCCGAAAAAAAAAAATACTTTCCCTTTGTGTTGTCTACAAGAAGCTGAAATTTGTGGAACTTCCATTAAGTGAAAGTAAAGGAGAACCTATGGGAGAGATTCTCCTTTCTCGTTAGCACAGAGGCGTCTCGGTGGCCGACCTAAGCATTACAGCAAATGGTGTTATTTTATTCTGACGCTTTCTTCTCACTTTGCTGCGAAGAGAGTTCTCTCAGCTGCTTCAAAATTGATATAAGTGATCGATTCAGTTTTTATTTATTTATTTTGCTTAGAAAGAATAAGAAAGTATGTCTGAAGGACTAGACACAGATTGGAGTGAAAGCTTTAGTCTGCGTGTAGTAAAGATGGCCTAAGTAAGAAATCAAAACTAAATCTTTGGTCTATAGCATCTCTTCTGTGTTGCTATTATTTAATCTAGTTACATTTTATCAGGAAGATGTTTCGGCTAAATAATTTCACTATCTGGTGCTTCCGTAACTGTATGAGTAATGTTAATCAAAAGTGAGAGTTAGATTCGAGGATTTTATCTTCCCTTTTGTTTGTGATTTATTCAGTAAATCCTTTTGTGGTCGTCTAAAACAGGATTGACCCGTTATTTTACATTAACTTGTAAAACATGAGTCACTCTTAAAGTTTAAAAAAATTATTAGGTCGTTTGGGAAGTACCCAAGCACTTTAATTTCGAAAACTTGAAGTGGCAACACAGACGATGTCTAGCCCTTGCGCAATACGTACCTCAGACTCAGTTCTTGCCTACCGATGGGCTAGTGGAAGTTGCAATAATGACGGAGCTGCTGAAGTCTGCACGAGCGAAAAAGCTGTGACTGAAATTTTTATAACACGAATTGTAAAATACATATCATCATTGTCAACCATTATCAATCCACTGCTGGACGAAGGTCTCCCCAAGTTTCTTCCACAACGGTCTGTCTTGTGCCAGTCTCCTCCATGGTACTCCCGCATACTTTCGAATTTCATCCACCCATCTCCCATGTGGTCTTCTTCTGGGTCTTTTCCTGTCCCTTGGAATCCAATCTAAAATTTCGGCTGTCCATCGATGGTCTGTCCTTCTGGCAGTATGTCCAGCCCATTGCCATTTCAAGGATTTTACTCTGATCATGATGTCTTCCACTCTTGTCATTTTTCTGATCCACGAATTCCTCTTCTTATCTCTCCTAGTTGCACCAAGCATGCACCTCTCCATGCTTCTTTGATTTATCTACAGTTTTTGTATGTCTCTTTTAGTTAAGGTCAACGTCTCTGCACCACACGTAAGCACTGGAAGGATGCATTGATCAAATACTTTTCTTTTAAGACATAATGGCATATTGCTCTTGAAAATTACACTGTTTCTTCCAAAAGCTCTGCAGCGAAGTTTTATACGCCGATTAATTTCTTCATCAATGTGACCTTCACTTAATATCTGCTGTCCAAGATAAACGTACGCATCTGTTATCTCCAGCTTTTCTCCATCAATCGATAAATCTTCATTTCTTGTAAAAGCATTGTACATCACTTTTGTCTTCTGAAAGTTCATTTTTAATCCCACTTCTTTACACTTGTCAGCAAGTTCCTGGATCATACTCTGCAGCTCTGATGGGATATTTTTACCCCTCTAAAAATACATATACATAACAATAATAAACGGTTGAATTATTAATGGGTTGTCTATAGGATAGGTCACAATAACAAAACACTTTATTTATTTTCCGGTATTTCTCCTTGATTTTATGTATCGTGCGATAGCGGGGAGCTTATTTCCGATTTCAGCCACCGGACAAAAGTTGATGGCGCTGCAAGTACTGATGACATCAGAGCGTTATTCCTTTTTATGAAATTACTCTGCAATGCGAAAAAAATGAAATAAAACACGACATAACGCCTACGTAACCGAACAAACGTCGCAGACAGTTGTTCGAGCACGTGGGTGTTCCCACAGTTGAAGTCGTTTGTTTTACTAACTTTATTTTCTTTCATTTTCCGGTATTTCTCCTTGATTTTACATACCGTGCGATGGCGGTGAGCTTAATTCCTATTTCGGCCACCGGACAAAAGCAGATGACGATGCAAATACTGAATGACGTCAGAGCGTTATTCCTTTTTATGAAATTACTCTGTAATGCGGAGAAAATTAAATAAAACACGACATAACACCTACGAAAACGTCGCAGACAGTTGTTCGAGCTCGTGCGTGTTGCCACAGATGAAATCGTTTGTCTTACTAACTTTATTTTATTTTCAGGAATTTCTCCTTGATTTTACGTATCGTGCGATAGCGGTGAGCTTAGTTCCGATTTCGGCCATTGGATAAAAGCAGATGACGCTGTAAGTACTGAATGACGTCAGAGCGTTAGGGATGGACGCAACCTATAATATAGATTTTATTCAGAGTGCGTCACACAAAGTCTTCTGCAAACAGCTGTAGGTCAAAATGCTCTCAAGAAAACTGCAGTGCAGAATTGTATGAAAGGATGTAAAGAAACCAAGGCAAAATCATGCTCCAGGATTCGATTTACCGATTTCGACCTCCGCACAAAAAACAAACGACTCATTCAAAAGGCCTTACAGCAGTCACGTACGTGTGAATGTCAATGAGCTTTCCACCCAAATGCTTATCCCTCACACAACGGATTATACCGTGCTGATGGAAGATTTAGTCCTAATGAGCAAACTAGCAACTGGGGTACACACACTGACCACAACACAGAAGGAATTCTACTAAGATATCGCAAGGAGTAACTCCAGGCAACAGTCACGGTCCTGGATTGAACTCGGTAGTTCCGCAGCGTCTTCTCCCTATGCAAAGTTGCATAATCGTTCAATCTTACTGGTCGTTGGCATGAATGTTTGCGGCATGGGTTCTTGGAAGATGCACGATGACAACACCCGGTATAAGTCATTACGTCATTTCTAGAGAAGCATATCCCGGCATGGGCACTGGAGCATGATGTACGGTGGCCTGTCCTCATGCATGACAACGCTGATCCACACAAGGCCCGGATTGTTTGACTGTTCATTGAACCGAACGGTTGAATTGAGCTTCCACATTCACCATATTCATCGGATATGAACCCCTACGATTTGAACTACACTGGTGTTCAAAATTAAGAGAATTGGCACATTTTGTAGATTTTCACAAAAAGTACGGAACCAATGGTACAAATTATGCAGCCGAACAAGAATGCAAATTTGCAGTGTCGAATACGTAAGTGTACACGTGCGCGTGGGCGAAGCTGTGACAGCGGAGGGCATGAAGTTCGCTTATACTCCTCGGCGACATTCGTTGTGTTTCTTGCGGGAGTCGGTTCAATTTCATAAGTATTCAGGTAAAATGAGTTACCACGAACGTATTGATGACGGAATGAGGTGGAGAATCGATTGAAGGCAGGGCAACCGCAAGTGTACGTTGCTACAGGGCACAATGTAACGCCCAGTGTCGTCTGCAATTTGTGGAAACAGTTTTAAGGACACCGGATCCATATCGAGAAGGCCTGGGCAAGGTCGTCCAAGAGCCACGACGGCCAATGAAGATCGTTATTTGGCACTTTCAACGAGGCGCCACAGGACTGCTACAGCTGCCCAGCTATCTCGTGAGCTGCATGCCGCCACTGGAACCCAAGTTTCAAGGATTACTGTTTCCCGAAGGCTTCATGAGAGAGGGCTTTTTGCCAGACGACCCGCTGTTTGCGTTCCGCTCACTTCAGCACACAAGAGAGCGCGTTTAGCATGGTGCAGACAACATCAGCCTTGGACCAGACTTCAGTGGGGTAACGTTCTCTTCACAGACGTGTCACGACTCAGCCTGGACACTGATTCTCGACGTACCTTCATCTGGAGAGAACCTGGGACCGATACCTTTCCTCCACCATCCGAGTAAGGGACCGCTATGGCAGCGGAGGTATCATGGTCTGGGCAGGCATCATGTCGGATAGCCGCACACCTCTCCATGTGTTTGACAGAGGCTTCCTGACTGCTGAGAGGTTTAGGGATGAGATCTAACAGCCTTATGTTCGACTTTTCAGGGGCGCCGTTGGCCCTCGGTTCCTTTTATTGGACGACAACGCTCGTCCACATATGGCTCACCTGGTCGACGATTACTTTGAAAGTGAGGATATTCGCCGGATAAATTGGCCAGCCAGATCGCCAGACCTAAACCCTATCGAACATGGCTGAGACGCTCTTGAGAGGGCAATTGCAGCTCGCCATCCCCATCCGAGAACCATCCAGGAGCTGAAAATTTCGTTGCTGCAGGAGTGGGCCCGAATGCCACAGGGACTCATCAACTGCCTCGCTTTCAGTATGACGTCGCGCTGTGAGAGAGCTGCATGACTGTGAGAGGGGACCATACCCCATATTAGAGTCATTTTATGTTCGATCTTGCAACGTGGATTTTGGACATTCCTGCGCTGATGAGCCTTACTGACGATCATGAGTGCGTACCATGACTGTTGTATGGTATAATTTTTTCTCTTATATAACTGTGTATCCGTACCAAATTTCTTTGAAATGTGTCCATTAGTTTTTCAGAAATTCGACAAAATGTGCAAATTCTCTTAATTTTGAACATCAATGTATTTTAGCCATTTGGAAAGGGCAATGCTTGCTACTCGCTACGACAACAAACCGGATTTGGATCTCCAAATCGCAAACATTTTCCACAGACTTAATGGCACTGTTACTTTTAACGGTGTTTGTAAACTGTCTACAGTTTGAGAACGTATTATTGATAATGAGGGGAATTAATAATAACTATTTTCAGATATTGTGATCATTGCTTTGCTGTTATAGTAATTTGCCAGAACGACTTAATATTTACGCTACGTGTAACGCCATTATACATGTAATTTCACAATACAGATATCGCAGTAAAAAACTTTTTCCCAGACAGATTTACAAAACATACAATAAATTTGAGTGTCCAAGTTCTCCAGCCAGGTCACTGCTCGATCCCTACGAAGAGTAGTTAAACTACTGATCCTTTAAATGCCAGAAGGAGTATCCAGAGATTATGTGAGGATAATCTGCAAACGAACTCCACAGTCACAGTCAATGGAATTAGTCCATCTCCATGAATGCAGGAGATGATAGCTGTTATTTAAAATGCTCCATAATCCCCTCTGAGTAAGTCAAATCTATCGGGCCCACTTGTGGAGACAGTTAGGGTGATTTCTGAATTTGGCAGAAAGTTAGTCCACTGATGTTTCCAGCAGTATTTGATGTTGAAGTCTTCCCTTTAAACTTTACGGCATTTCGCCAGGCTCTGCATGACGTCAGAAACTGACACAAAACTCCTAAAACAACAGCTGTAGATCTGTATTACCCACCAGCCAAGTACTGAATCACAGTGTAGATTAGCAGCGCAGTACAAGAACGAGAAGGGCGACATCAAATTCACGGGTATAATGAGCACGTCTTTTGAATCCCTTCTGGCATGAAAATAATACTTCAAAGCAGATTTAAAATTATATATGTACACTATCTACCAACAAGTTATTGGAAACCTCTGCAATCGACGATATCTGTGGTCCTGATACACGTCACGGCCGCCGCCGTTAAATATCGTGTGGGAAACAATAACGCAACCAGTCGCATGCAAGATGCCACGCAGTTCGGAGCTCTCTGATTTCGAGAAAGGTGTAATCGTCGGGTATCACAGAAATGGCCGATCCATACGTGATATATCCAGAGAGTTTAAGTACCCAAAATCGACTTTGGCCTACGTGATTGGCAAGTGGAAGATGAGAGGTGACTGTCGGAATGTGCCCCGACCCGACAGACCCACAAAACTGGGAGTTAGAAACCGACGGGTACTGGCCAGAGAAATTCGGAAGAACCGCACCAAATCGATGGGCCACATCCGCGAGGAGTTTCAACAGGCATCCGTGAATGTTCTTTCGATGAATACCATCTGTAAGGAAGCCCATCTGCTCGGTTATCATGGACGTACTGCCACCCACAAGACTTTGATCACCAAGTCCAATAGCGCTGCTCGGCTAACGTGGTGAAAAGAACGTCGACAGTGGTTAATCGAATGGACTGGCCTGCGCAGAGCCCGGACCTTAACCCTATCGAGCACCTCTGGGACGAGTTGGAGCGTCGACTTAAGAGGTGCCCCCACCGTCCGAAATCGGTGAAAGAACTGACCTATCTTCTCCAAGCCAAGTGGAAGAAAATACCGCTAGCCGTCATACAACGCCTGGTTGAGAGTATGCCCCGGAGGGTCGCAGCTGCAATCGCCGCTCGTGGAGGCTCCACCAACTATTGAAGGTGAATAAACTTTTTTTTTTTTTTTTTTTTTTTTTTTTGCTATCACAGGTGCCCAATTACTTATTGGTATATAGTGAATATACATACAGTCATTTGCAAAAGTTTAAGGCCATTTGTTGGTTTTACGAGATTTCAGCCGATTGCCTCAGCTACTGTCTGTATGACTTAGCTTCCTGTCGGTGTTGCGTCATCCTACTACAGCGGCATCTGTTGATAGTCTTTGGGAAAGCGTATGAGCATCAGTTTGCTTCTGGTTTTCACGCTGAGAAGTTTTGTACGTATTTTCTATAGAACGAAAAATGGGCAAAAAAGCGTCATTAAATGTTACTCAGAGGACACAAACAGTGACTTTATATCATGAAGAAAACTCCGAACGTGATATAAGCAGAAAGGTGAATTTAGCGACCGAAAGAACGTCCAAGGAAAACAACCCCATATGTGATGACAGTACCATAAAGCAAATAGTTATGCCTTCTCCGAAGAGTTCGTGCAACAAAATCAAGGCCTTCCTACATTCCAAAGGACCTGATATTTGTATCAGCACTGTTTCCCAACGTCTTAGAAAATGTTTTGGGTTAAAGTCTTATAAGCCTGCATATAAACCTAGATTAACCTCTGTCATTAAAAAGAAGACTCCAGTTTGCGAAGCGTCATCAGTCGTGGACTGGTGAAAATTGGAGGCAAGCTCTTTTTTCCGATGAATCAACTGTGCGTCAATTTTAATCACGTGAAGCACATGTTCGACGACCAACAGGCAAGAGGTTTGATGAAAAATACACCGTTAGCACCGTGAGACATCCGTCTAGTCAGGTGATATCGGGTGCTATGTCTACATCCGGTACTGTTTCATTATCCTTTTTGCCGACATGCACTACTACCATGACTGGTCCTTTCTATGTGGAAATGTTACGTGAGAAGCTGTTAACTTATATGACTCATATGCAAGTGCACAGATGCATAATCTTTATGTGTTATGGTGGTCCATGCCAAAGATCAAAGACAGTAAAGAATTACCTGCAGAGGAAAAACATAACTGTGCTTGACTGGCCCAGTATTAGTCCCGATCTTAATCCCATCGAAAATGTGTGGACCATTTTAAAAGACAAGGTAGCAAAAAAAACAGCCATCAAATTCTCAAGTTTTGATTGCGCGATAAAGTACGTGTGGTGCAGAGGTATTTCAAGTGACTACTGCAAATCCCTCATTGAGAGTATGCCACATCGTTGTGAAAAAAAACAAAGTGTAACGTACCAGGAGATGTGACGTACCTGCCAGAAGGACGCACACGACATAAAGGCAGATAGGAGTCAGAACAAACGTCCGCGTAGCTCAATTGGTAGAGTGACTTATTCCGGAATGAGGGGATCCGGGTTCGAATCCTGGCGTGGACAGAAATGACGGAGAAATTTACTTCGTTATAATGGCGCCCGAACTATCCGGATGACCCGGCCGTTCCAAATCTCGTAATGGTGTGATGTTATTTCCACACCGCGAGATAGAAAAAATAAAACAATCCCTTCTCCAGCACTTAAAAAAATAAGGAGGAGATGACGTAACGTACCAGGAGATGTGTCACGTACCTGCCAGAAGGACGCACACGACATAAAGGCAGATAGGAATCAGAATAAAACGTCCGCGTAGCTCAATTGGTAGAGTGACTTATTCCGGAATGAGGGGATCCGGGTTCGAATCCTGGCGTGGACAGAAATGACGGAGAAATTTACTTCGTTATAATGGCGCCCGAACTATCCGGATGACCCGACCGTTCCAAATCTCGTAATGGTGTGATGTTATTTCCACACCGCGAGATAGGAAAAATAAAACAATCCCTTCTCCAGCACTTAAAAAAATAAGGGGGAGATGACGTAACGTACCAGGAGATGTGACGTACCTGCCAGAAGGACGCGCACGACATAAAGGCAGATAGGAATCAGAATAAAACGTCCGCGTAGCTCAATTGGTAGAGTGACTTATTCCGGAATGAGGGGATTCGGGTTCGAATCCTGCGGTGGACAGAAATGACGGAGAAATTTACTTCGCTATAATGGCGCCCGAACTATCCGGATGACCCGACCGTTCCAAATGGTGTGATGTTATTTCCACACCGCGAGATAGGAAAAATCAGAGAATCCCTTCTCCAGCGCTTCGAAAAATAAAAGTGTGTGACGTTGCATTCCACACACCAGATTGACTGGGAGTTCTCAAGTGCACTGACTACAGTGGATGGCTGCCTGCGACGATTCATGGTCACGGCTGACCCATGGGCCATGCCCCCGGCCCTCTTTCGGGGTGGGGGAGATGTGACGTGCCTGCCAGCAGGACGCACACGACATAAAGGCAGCTAGTAGTCAGAACAAACGTCCGCGTGGCCCAATTGGTAGAGTGACTTATTCCGGAATGAGGGGATCCGGGTTCGAATCCTGGCGTGGACAGAAATGACGGAGAAATTTACTTCGTTATAAAAGGTGGACGCACAAAGTACTGATTTCGGACTTTATGTGTTCTAAAGAATGTAACATGGTTTGTAAGCGTCCTGGAAATCCTGGAAGAGTCTTGGAATTCCATTTTGTCCTGGAAATGTCCTCAAATTTACATGTCCTGGAATTTTATCCATTCCTGCCTTTTTGTCCCTGCACGATGTTTTGTAGTTTAGATTTTTTCTACTGACATAACTTATGTCTGACAAATTTCCCTCCCTAAACCTTGCAAAATGCGGGGGGGGGGGCTGTTGGTTTTCTTATCTGCTAGAACTGAAGCTGCGTTATTACCATCTTTTGCATCGTGCTTATGTTATCACTTTGTCCGGCCGGGAAGACCATATCTCTGCAATTATTAGTTCGATTTGCAAAATTATTTTTGTATTGGGAAGCTTAAAATGTGAAAATGATGATCCATGCGTTCCGGTTTTTTTTTCGATGCACCACTTCGCCGCTAGAGAGCGCAAATGGAGATCGCATCGAATTTGAAATGCATTTTGTTTCATATATTTGCTTCTAAATATCCAATTGAAAAAAAAATATTTTTCCTTCCGATGACATTTATACCGAAGACTATTTTAGTTACAGTCCCTCTTTCAAATAATGTATAAATTTTCTGCTAGGGGTCGTAATGGTAAATCGCGATTTTCCCAATATCTCCGCCTCTAAAAGTCCGATTTCAAAAATTCTTCCTGCGTCGGATACAGCTCTTGAGGGGAAATGTTTTGCATATAATTTCTCGTTTATGGCCACCAGGGGGGCGTAAGTGTTTATTTTTGCTTCCGATGTATTTGCAAGAAAATCTGAGCTGGAAACTCAATTGAAAAAAATTCCTTCGTGAACTGATACCGCTCACCTCGGAAAACGTTTTTAGAATACTTCTTGCTTAAAATAGTGCATAAGTTTTCCACCAGGGGGCATACACGCATATCTTATTTTTGTGTATATCTCTGTTTATAGGAGTCCGATTTGAAATATTTTTTATCTGTTGGAGAACATTTTCGGTGCGAAATGTTTCTCATATAATTTCAAATATTTCTTAACGCACAATTGCGCCGCTAGAGGGCGTAAGTTCACTTTTCCGTTTACAGCAATATCTACGGGACTAAAAACCCAAGTTTCTGATTAGCTGCAGGGAACATCATTTTTAACTTCTCCATCCCCAATCTCCTCTTCCTCTGATGTCTCACTCCTTCAATCATCTGAAGCTTTCTTACTTAAATTTGATGGAGAAGATGAAAGAATGGCCAAAGGAATTTTAATTTCTTTAAATTTTCTGTATATTGCACGTTTGAGCTTTTGTCTAGTTTCAAGATCTACAGAGCCAATAGCCATTTTTCTCTAATGCCTTTTTTTGTTCAAAAATTCTTGTTCTTTAACAAGTACCTTATTCTTGTACTTACACAACGAATAGTCTCAACATTTGCACTCGGATATATCAAACAACCTATTTTCCGCAGACACCCGAAAAGCTTCAACTTTTTTAGCACTTCCTTTGTAAAAAAGATTGTGCTTGTGTTATCGGTTTGTCCGTCCGTCCGTCTGTGGACACCATATCTCCGCAACTATTTGTCCGATTTGAAAAATTCTTTTTGCATTGGAAAGCTTCAAATATGCGGATGATGATCCGCCATTTAGTTTTTTATACGATGAACAATTTCGCAGCTAGATGGAGTAAATGTAGATGATATCGAATTCAAAATACATTTCATTCCATATATTTGCTTCTAAACATCCGATTGTAGAAATTATTTTACCCTTCGATTCCATTTAGGTCGAAGAGTATTGTAGGTATAGTTACTTTTAAGTCATGCATAGATTTTCCGCTAGGGGGCGTAAAAATAAATTGTGTTTTCCGCGATGTCTCTACTTTTAAAACACTAATTTGAAAAATGTTTTCTTCAGCTGTTACAGACCCTGATGGGAAATTTTTTGCATATAATTTATAATTTTTTGTGAAGAATAGTTTGGCCACCAGGAGGAGTAAGTGCTAATTTCTTGTTCTGATGTATTTGCCACAAACTCTGAGCTTCTAAAATCTCGATTGATAAATTCTTTCCTGGACTGATGCTACTCATGTCGATAAACCTTTTCGGATTATTTTCTTCTCAAAATATTGCATGGGTTCTCCGCCAGGGGCGTAGTCCTATATCATATTATTGTCAATATCTCTGCTTCTCAGTCGTCAATCATAAAAGTTACATGCTAAAAATATCAAGAAGAATAAAATGGCAGCTGTCTAAGCATGTAGAAAACTACCCAAAACGTACAATTAGAACTTTACTACTAAAAGGCATATTAGGTAAAAACAAGATCTTTCGCAACAGGCGCCCTGTGCGTCATCAGGTTAAAAGAACTGGCGCTAAGAGAAAACACACACTTAATATATAGATAGTCCCGAAGACAACAGCGATCCCGGTGAGTGACATGATATCCGCGTCACAACTCGGTTACAGCGAGAAACAAAGCAAAGAAAGAAAACGCCAAATAGATTACAAATACGTATTCATCGAAGTGAAAAATAAGCACAGGGTCCGTTATCAACCCCCGCAGTAGGGTACTTCGCACGACATAAAAAATTAAATAAGCGAATCCACGGTGCATGTACATGTGCAGGTAAGTCATCGTTACAGCATACGTCCTTAAAAACGTCAATATACAAACTTTCGGCGAAGAGAGTCATATACCTACCTCTGGTCCTAAGTAATAAATAAGTCTCAGACCATGAGGGCAGATGAGTTCCAGACTTAACCAGGCGTGCAAGGGCAGTAGTAGTAGATCCAGTCTTTACAGTGTACTGATGTTCAGTCACTCTAACTCCTAAATTACGAAGAGTGGATCCTATGTACCATGAATTAGGAGCAGCAGCAACGTCGGTCTTCAAGGGCACACAGTACACGCCCCACTGTTCTTGGATGGGTTTGGGCTCACGATCCTTCCTAAGCATGCTCCGAAGGTTAGAGGCCACATCACCAAAATCTTTTTTGTGTTTTTTACACACTCTCCGTAATGCATTTGTAACCGGTGGAAAGAAAGACATTGATCCCACATAAGTAATCTGCTCGCGCTCAACACACAACGAAGACGAATTACTTCTCCTATGCCGAGCACACAACTTTTTCACAATACCAACACCATACCCATGTTCCATCACAATGGTTTTAATAAAAGAAGTTCTTTATTCCGAGCAGCAATGCACGAGGAATGGGTATACGCTCTATTCACCAAAGCCCGAATAGCTGCAAGTTTATATCTAGCCGGGTGGAAAGAGGCGTGTGGAATGATATCAAAAGAACCAACGGCCTTCCGATACACTTCAAAAGTCAAAAAATCCTTATTAACATGTCTGGTGATTAGAAGGTCCAAGAAAGGGATCTTAAAATTTTCCCTCCCATTCTATCGTCAGGTTAATAGTAGGATATTTAGACGACAAAAGGCTTCTAAAAGAAAGCAAAGCATCACCAGAATGTGGCCAAACGACAAAAATATCATCAATGTAACGCAAGTACAGTGCTGGAACCTTGTCTGCCCTGGCTAAAATATCGTCCTCCAAATCTTGCATGATCACCTCTGCCTGGCAGAAACACAAAAAAGATTTTGGTGATGTGGCCTCTAACCTTCGGAGCATGCTTAGGAAGGATCGTGAGCCCAAACCCATCCAAGAACAGTGGGGCGTGTACTGTGTGCCCTTGAAGACCGACGTTGCTGCTGCTCCTAATTCATGGTACATAGGATCCACTCTTCGTAATTTAGGAGTTAGAGTGACTGAACATCAGTACACTGTAAAGACTGGATCTACTACTACTGCCCTTGCACGCCTGGTTAAGTCTGGAACTCATCTGCCCTCATGGTCTGAGACTTATTTATTACTTAGGACCAGAGGTAGGTATATGACTCTCTTCGCCGAAAGTTTGTATATTGACGTTTTTAAGGACGTATGCTGTAACGATGACTTACCTGCACATGTACATGCACCGTGGATTCGCTTATTTAATTTTTTATGTCGTGCGAAGTACCCTACTGCGGGGGTTGATAACGGACCCTGTGCTTATTTTTCACTTCGATGAATACGTATTTGTAATCTATTTGGCGTTTTCTTTCTTTGCTTTGTTTCTCGCTGTAACCGAGTTGTGACGCGGATATCATGTCACTCACCGGGATCGCTGTTGTCTTCGGGACTATCTATATATTAAGTGTGTGTTTTCTCTTAGCGCCAGTTCTTTTAACCTGATGACGCACAGGGCGCCTGTTGCGAAAGATCTTGTTTTTACCTAATATGCCTTTTAGTAGTAAAGTTCTAATTGTACGTTTTGGGTAGTTTTCTACATGCTTAGACAGCTGCCATTTTATTCTTCTTGATCTCTGCTTCTAATGGTTCAGTTAAAAAAATTCCTTCTTTATTGGATAGAGTTTCTGGTGCGACATGGTTTCCTTATAATTTCAAAATTTTGAAGTAAATAATAGATTTTTCGCTAGGGGGCGTAATAGTAAATTGCGTTTCCCCCTGATACCTCTGCTTCTTAAACTCTGATTTGAAAAATTCTTTCTGCAGCGGATACAGCTCCTAATGAGAAATCTTTTGCATATAATTTTTAATTTTTGGTAAAAAATGGTTTGGCCACCAGGGGGCGTAAGTCTTAATTTTCGCTTCCAATGTATTTGCAGCAGAATCTGAGCTTCTAAAATCTCGATTGAAAAAAATTCGTTTGTGGACCAATACCACTCACGTCAGTTAACATTTTCCAAATATTTTTTCTCAGAATAGTGCATGTTTTTTTTTCGTCAGGGGGCGTGGATGTATATCTTATTTTTGTAAATATCTCTGCTTCTAAGAGTTCGATTTGAAAAATTCCTACTTTGTTGGATAGCGCTCCTGGTGTGAAATGTTTATCACCTATTTTCAAAATTTTTCAAGTAACTCATTGACCTTTTTGCAAGGGGGAGTAAAAGTAAATTGCGTTTTTCCCTATATTTCTGCTTCTAAAACTGCGATTTGAAAACTTCTTCCTCTATCGCATACAACTCTTGATGTAAAATGTTTTTCATATACTGTAATTTCTAATATTTGGTAAAGAATAGTTTGGCCACCAGGGAGCATAAGCTTTAATTCCTTCTTCTGATGTACATATTTGCAGCAAAATCGGAGCTCTTGAAAACTCGACTGAAAAAATTCTATCCTGGACCGATACCACTCACATCGAAAAACCTTTTGAGAATACTTTCCTCTTCAAATAATGCATGTTTTTCCCGCCAGGGGGCGTA